>CM075770.1:98067349-99379849 GCA_037974665.1 Ehretia macrophylla
GGACTCATGCTTTCTCTCACGTACCCTTTCTCCAGCAACTCTTCGACTTGCCTTTGAAGCTCCTTCGTCTCCTCTGGATTGCTCCTATAAGCTGGACGATTTGGAATTGAGGCTCCAGGTACGAAATCTATCTGATGTTCAATTCCTCGAAAAGGTGGTAGACCATGTGGTATCTCATCGGGAAACACATCCTCAAAGTCCTGCAAGAGATAAACAACAACACTAGGCAATGTAGAGTCAAGTTGGTTAGTGTTTAAAAGAGCCTCTTTGTACATAAGTACAATCATTGGTCTTTTTGAAATCAAAGCTCTCTTAACCTCACTTGCTTTTGCATAAAAATTTCTTTGTTTTCCCTCTGTTTTTACCTCCTTGGCCGAATTATTTTCTCTCCTCACTACCTTTCCAGATTCGGCCTTGCTTTTATTCTTTTCATTCTCAATCTTTTGCTCACTCAAATTCTTTTGATCACTCAAGTTATTTTGATCACTCAATTTTTGTAACCTCACTTGATCCTCATAGACTTGTTTTGGTGTCATTGGAACTAGAGTGATTGTCCGTTGATTGAACATGAATGAGTACTTATTGGTGAAGCCATCATGTTGTACACGTCGATCAAATTGCCATGGTCTTCCCACGAGAAGATGTCCAGCATGCATAGGTACCACATCACACAACACTTCATCCTCATATTTCCCAATGCGAAACGGTACCACAACTTGTTTTGTAACCCTTACCTCACCACAATCGTTCAACCATTGCAGCTTGTAGGGACGTGGATGCTTAATTGTTGTGAGCCCTAGCTTGTCAACCATTGAAGCACTAGCAACGTTAGTACAACTACCACCATCAATAATAACACTACATACCTTATCTTTCACGTGGCAGCGGGTATGAAAGATGTTCTCACGTTGCACTACTTCTTCCTCCTCTTTAGCTTGCAAGCTCAAAGCTCGTCGTGCCACTAATCCAAGCATCTCTCCATAATCTGCCCCAAATTCCTCTTCTTCACCTACTTCGGTGTCCTCTAGTATTGGCATGTCATCAGATTGCGTTTCATCTTCAGACTCAATCTCCCCACTTTCCAAAACTATCATTGCTCTCTTGTTTGGACATTGGCTAGCTATGTGCCCTCGTCCCTGACATTTAAAGCATTTAATATCACTAGAACGAGTTGCAGGAGGGGCTGTTTTACCTTGAGAAGTCGTGGCATGGGTGGATGTTTTGGGCTCAGTCTTGACCTTGGAAATAGACGAACTATCCTCCTTTCTTGGGTAGCTTGACCTCCAAGGTGATGCACTTGAGTGTTGCAGGGCTGGTCTTGGTCGTGAACTACCCCTCTTCAATTGCTTCTCCACCTTAATTGCCATATGCACCAAATCTTCTAACTCAACATAATGATGCAACTCAATGGTGTTGGCAATTTCTCGATTCAGCCCATTCAGAAACCTAGCCATTGTTGCCTCTCGATCTTCCTCTACATTGGCTCTAATCATAGCCATCTCCATCTCTTTGTAATAATCATCCATACTTTTATTACCTTGATGAAGTCCTTGCAGCTTGAGGTATAAGTCCCTGTAGTAATGACTGGGTACAAATCGCCTCCTCATCACTCTCTTCATCTCATCCCAAGTTGCCACAGGATGTTCTCCATTGCGCCTCCTATTGAGACACAATTGATCCCACCACACAATAGCATAATCAGTAAATTCAATTGGAGCAAGCTTTACCTTTTTCAACTCAGAATAGTTGTGGCAATCAAACACCAACTCAATCTTCTTTTCCCACTCAAGATAGGCTTCCGGATCACTCCTTCCTTGAAACGCAGGAATCTTCATCTTGATGCTTCCTAAGTTGTTATCAACACGATCAACACGATCCCTAGCATCTCTATCCCGACCATGTCGCCTATTGCTGCCCATCGAAATTCTGTCAAACTCTTCATCTAAACCTTCCTCATCGATCTCATCAACATCTTCAACATCTTCCACTCTTTGCCGCATTCTGTTCCTCCTGGGTACATTCGAAGCAACTAGTGGTTGCACCCTTTCTGGCCTCTGTTCTACCCTATCCAACCTCTCATGAATCTGCTCTAATTCAGCCCTCATCATTCGTCTCATCTCTCCCATCAATGCCTGCATCTGTAAGTTCTGTCCAATGGGTTGTTGAACACCTTCATTAATGTTGTCTGCTTGATTTTGAGACATGATTAAATTTCACTCCCTCACGTGTTTCACTCAACTCAATTTGGCTTTTTCCCTCTATTAATCTCACGTACTCTGCCTTTTTCCTCTCGTATTCTCCTTCAAGTTCCCTAGAACTAATCAAGAGTACCAAGATAGGCACTAAAGCAGCGTATTACTTTTTTTTTTCGAAATTTGATGATTTTTTTTTTTTAGACCTCTAAGACTCTGGAAACAAGGTTAGAGAAAGAAACTTGAATAAAACTCAAAGAAGGAAACCTAGGGAAATAAGAAAAGTTACAAAAACCCTATTCTAAAACACAAAAATGCCCAAAACTCATAGCAAACGTTGGATTTTGGCCCTAAGAGGGTGGTGCCCACAGCTATGCTATGGGTTATGCTCAGAACATCGTTTCCCTTCAGAAAAGCTTGGCCACGAAGGCTAATTCAACCCAAAAAAAAAAAAGTTTTTTTACTGTTCACTGTTTTGCTTTTTTTTTTTTTTTTTTTTTCAGCTCCGATTTTTTTTTTTTTTTTTTGATCTTTTTCTTGACATTTCTTTTCTGTTTTTTTTATTATTTATTTTCCAGAAACGAAACACAATGAGCAAGTTACAAGAATTCAAATTTAGAAGCACAAGAAACCCTAATTCAAGATTCTAGGGTTTGGCCAATTGAAAGCTAAACAAGAAACAAAATTGACAGCAAGAAAACAAAATTGAAGACAAGACTCAAGAAACGGAGAACAAGACTCAAGACACGAAATTAAAAGAACAAGAACGGAATTAAGACACAACCAAGAAAACGAATTGGAAGCATGACACAATCAAGAACGAAGAAAGGAATTAAAACCTAGACCTAGACTCAAGGAATTAACCAAGAAAAACAAGAAAAGGATAGGCAAACCTGATAAACCTAAGCTCTGATTACCAACTGATACGAACCACGCCAACATGCGACGCGACCCAACACCAAATATGGCAAACGACCCCAAGACCTTTCAGGATTGGATGGAAACCGCGACCCGTTGCTTAGCAAAGCAAGAACCTTGGTATAATTGATGAAGACGCCACAAACGGGGGTGGAAAATCCGTTTGATAAGTCAAGGTTGAACGCCACAAGAATTATCTTGATAAGTTCGGAAAAGTTCTTGAGAACTTAAGGAGAATACTCTCACAAATTTAATTTCAGAATTGTCTAACTTTATTATCACAAAAAGTGCCTTATATAGGCAATAACAAATAAGTATCCTGCTTGGAAAAGGACTCCTAAACCCTAGCCCAAGTAGGAAAAACGTGAATAGTAACTAGGTCAAAGGAAACAAACTTGGAGACCAAGAAAAGACTCCTATTAACTATTCACGTCAATAGTCATGGGAATAGTAACTAAAAAGGAAGCAAACTTGCAGCCCAAGAAAAGCTCCTTTCTAGTGTGAACACCTAATCTTGCAGCCCAAGAAAGTCTCTCTCTTAGTGTGAACACCTAAATTTGTCTATAGGAAATTAAACTAAAACTGAAAACTAAAACTAGGATAAAATTACAAAGAAATCAAATCTTGACTAAATCTTCAAATCTTCTTGAAACTTCTTGAAGAATCTTGAAGTTCTTGAATCTTGAAAATAGAATCTTGACTTGAATCTTTGCTGGAAAATTCATCCAAAAGGTTCAATGAATGTGGACGCCTAGTTGGCTTTCTTGTGGATCTACTTGGAGGAGTAACACCAGCCTTTCTTCATCTCTACTAGCCAACACACTTTCCTCTTGTTGTAGAACTTTATCAACCAAATTATTCAGCTCTTCCTTGAACCTTTTAGCGCGAGCTCTTGTCACTGGACCAACTGGCACTTGCATTGAATCTGGAACATTCTTAGCAGCCTTGATGTCCTCATCACCTACTGTAGGGTATCCCGTGAGCTATTGGACCGCATATATATCATAGTCCTACTATCATGAGTTGGTAGTAGAACTCATCTTATGGCCTTGGGCTCATAGTAACCCTACCATAAGGGTAGCCGGTGACGACCGAATTGTTTATGGATTGTAGCTCTACCTCAATGGGTTGAAGGGGATGAAATGATCTATCGCTGTGGGACCATGGGCCCAAGACCGGTTTTGATTATAACATCTATTACATGCTACATTATCTTCATATGATGCAATTGGATTATCTTTGTTGGAGAGTAATTCCTATGATTACGAACACGTCGCATGACAAATCTCAAGCATATAGTGTAACATCCATCTCACATCGGTTGTGTATAAGATTTGTGTTGAGTTTTTACTGATTTGGGTTTACTACTATTACCAAAATGAGGTTAAACATTTTGTATCAGTTGATTAGGTTTAATGTGTTGGCAAGTCAAGAATTGGGTCTTAGTCATTAAAAGTGGTATTAGAGTAGGCTACTAGGCAAAAGTGTTGGCTTGCCTACTCCCTGGTAGTCCTAGGCTGTAGTTTTGTTCTGTTTGGAGTGACGAGGACATTGCAAATTTAAGGGGAAGAGTATGTGATATCCCCTTCTATGTCAGTTATGCATGAGATTTGTATTCAATTCATAATGAATTAGGTTTACTACTACTATCAATACGACTTTTAGTATTTTTTGAGTTAGTTGATTAGACTTATAGTGTTGGCAGATCAGTAGTTGAGACTGGATCATTATATGTATATTTTCAACTAGCCTTATGAATTGTCATAATCTCAACACAATTTGAAGAGGTAGTAGTCATGGTTTGTTTTTCTTAAAGGTCAAGCAAATATGCGACATATATATGTATATATGTACATATATATATATATATGTATGTTTTTATGCATACGGATACGTATATACCATTGATTTGTATATTTTAAAAAATGTGAATGTCAATGATAACATTCAGAATGCATCAATAAATAAACATGGAATACCGATTGTGGTAGAAGACTTAAAGTTCCATCCTAAACCAATTAAGTATGGTATCATAATTGAGTTTTGCTCCAATCTTATTTATTCACGTTAGTACCATTCTTGTTTAGATGCCGACTCTAGTATATGAAGCTTTTAGTTCACCTGTGTGTGTATATATATCAAGTCTAGAATTATTAATTGAACCTCATTTAAATAGATTTCAAGTAATTAAGTGTTACAAGAAAAAGGTTAGCTGCCGCCCACTTTGTATTCTTCATCCTTCTTTTTATTCTAACCTTATTACTTTTGAAATTACACAAGGACCCTAACCTAATGTTAGAACGTTTTTTTATTTTTATGGACATTTTTTATTGTTTCAAAAATGGGTCAAGATTGATCGATAAAGCGCAAAATATAATCCATGGTGATCGAGTTCAATTAAACCAAAAGTCTTTTTCACTACTCTTATTATTTTTATTAGTTGAGTGATATGTAAGAGGTAAGACATGTTTTAAATCTAGAATAGTTTGATGATGAGGCCCAATAAAGTATTGTAAAGCTAGATCCGTTTCTTCTATCCGGATACTAATAGTCTATATATTAGTTGTTCTAAACTCGAGCCAAGATGATTTACTAAATGACCAAGGTTCTATTTGGCCTAATTTTTAGATACACAAAAGTGCTTTCTGAGAATTTAAAAGCTAAAACTAACATGTTTGGCCTATGTTTGAAAGTGTTTTTAAGTAAAAGCTGAAGTTGTAAAAGGTTAAAAAACAAGAAACTCTAAATTTGAGTTTTTTTTTTAAAAAAAAATTGCAAAACTATTTTTATGCTCGGAGTTTTTTTTTTTTTTTTTCTCAAATGTGAACTATTTAAGTGGTCCTTAAACTATGAACTCAGAGAAGTTATAAAGCATTAAAGATCTAAAACGAGTAGAAAGATTACCAAGGAAATATCAGTTTAAAGTCGGTCAAAAACTTTGAAAAAAAACAGAAGAAGTCGTTCAAATTTGATATGAAAAGTCAATTAACGACTCTTAAGTGATATAAACTCCTGCATAGCATGAGAATATGAGCTAATGAAAAATTAGGAAACAACACACATGCAAATCCAATCCATTCCAACTCAGAATAGAATTACTAGTGAAAATTTAGAAAACCAATTTAATTCGGGATAAAATTCTTATTAAATGGGTGACTTACATCCCAAGCTTTGTTCGTCTATAAATGACATAGGTTACTAAGAAGACAACTCTGAAATCATATAAGTATCCAGTTCTCTTATTCATTACATCTAGCTTTAATTTCATTCGTTACAATCTTGCAGTTTTCAGCTTTTCCATGGCATCATCTAGAAAACCGTCTCTTCTTCTTCTTCGTCATTCACCCTTCAACTTTACAGTTATCGAACCAGTGATGGCAACTTACTCTTGGACGAGAACAGCAAGCAGCCTATCTAAGATGAGCTCAAGCTCTACCATCAACAATGGCGCGAAAAAGGCCAGCTTCATGTACATGCTGTGGCAGGAAGCAGCAATCATTGGTCATCTAGAAAGGAGAATTAATCAATCCACTTCACCTCAAGAGAATGACCAGGTCAAGGCTCCACCTTCCATGGCTAATGGTACCAATGTCTCAAATAAAACATTGCCATATGATGAGAACACAAGTATGAAGAAGGTTAATGTTGACAATGCAATGTGTGCACGAGGGGAGAGCAACGGCAGCTATTGGACACCCTCTATGGACGGCATAATACAGAAGACGAATGAGAACATTCTGCAGATAATTGATGCTCTCTATGGTCCTGGTAGACATCCTAAGTTGCCAGTTTTTGGAGAGTGGTGCCGTGAATAATTGGATATAAGTCCCAAGTACCCTCCATAGATATTAGAGAAAGCCTCATATATACTACTAACTTCTTGTGACTCTTTAGAGAAAATTTTGATATTCTTTGACGGGTAGATCATAGAATTTACTGTACCAAATAAATGATATTTTTCTTCTTCTTCTTTTTTTTAAAAAAATCTTAGAATTAAACATGCTTTTACCTTTTATGTTTGGGTATTGGACGTAGGTCATATGCACTTCACTTGTTGTTTGGTTATGTATATCATATGCAGTGTTGTCGAAATCGTAAGAATCGACAAAGAAACGATGCAAATCGAATGAGAAAATTATAAATCAATGTGAATTGTATGTGAATTGTAACGAATTATACGAATCATTGAATCGGGAACGATTTAGGCCACACTTAAAAAAAATCCAAAATCAGGGAGAAAAAAGTCTACTTTAAGTTTTTTTTTTTTAATAAAATACAATTAGCCCAATTTTAACAAAACTGAACAAATAAAATTAAAATAAGGCCCATTAACATTATCATTATATCACATTTTCCAATTTCAAGTTTCAACTACAAAATCACAAAAATAAAAAGCCATAATTGCTAAGAGAGAGAGAGAGAGAGAGAGAGAGAGCGTATCTATAACTGAGTTGATCGCAGTTGAGTGGAGGATTTGAGAACTTTTTATGGCCGTGTCAAAAACTCAAGAATCAGACGGTGGAATCAGAGAGAGGACTCAAGAACGGTTAAGTAAGTTGTAAGTGAGCTTTTTAGTTGTTTACTATGCTGATCTTTAATACTTTGCTTTTTAGTTTGGTTATTTTTTCGCTAAGTTGCTTTTTAGTTTGGTTGGTTGGTTAGACATGGTCATTAAAGCATTAAAGGTTAAAAAATTGCTTTGGAATTTAGTTTGGATATTAAAGCACAAAATATTATTTTGGTCTTTGTAGTTTGGACATAAAATTGCTTTAGAATTTAGTTTGCAAGTTAGTGATCATTAGAAAAGTAACAAAAAATGTATATAAATATCCATTCAAAAGAAGAATTTCAACTAAAAACTGTTAATGGAAATATAATATATCAAATTAATCTAATTTTAAATTTGTGACTGAATTAGTACGATTCACGATTTAAAAAATGACAGTTTGATTCACGATACAGTTAACGATGACAACTATTCATATGCAATGGTTAGTCCTAAGGGATGAGAGATTAGAAACCAACACTTCTTGGTCAGGGAGTAAGGCGTTTACCACCAAGTTTTTCCTTTGGGGATGTATCCTAGTCGAAATCACATTTGTTTAGATTACTTGTCTTTCTCTTTCTTACAAATTGTTTGCTATCAATAAAATTCTTGCTACCTAACAAAAAAAAAAAGAATCACATATTTTCTTTTATTAAAGTATTTTTATTTGCTTGCAGTATTAATACTTTTTTTTTTGTCGGAGCTTCCAATATTAATACAAGTATTAGTTAATGGAAGGCACCATCAAGAACAAGAATGGACATGGAAATTAGACAAGACATTTTTTTTCTTGGGTTCATAGAAAGCTAAGTAATACAGACAATTGGCCTATAGCAACCATGTTAGATAAATTTTTTTTTGAATTATTTGACACATTAGATGACAAGAAATCACATTCAGATTTTGTTGTTTAAGGTATTATTTAGTTAAAGTGAAAACTTTCATGCATGCAATGTGCAAAGTGCACTCTTGGTTTACAATTTACGCACTTCACCATATAATTAGGTATGCCATACTAAGTTTTTTAACATTTCGTTTTATAATTTTGTATATGGAATTATTATTAGATAGATAATATCATTTACGAGTCCATAGCATGAAATATTACATGTACAATAGGATAGAGTTGATCAACCATAACTAGTCGTGGCTTTTTGTTCTTTCAAGCCATCCTTTCAACCGAACAATTGGCTAAAAAACGCATCATTACAATATATGACCCGGTTAAAATTTCTCCCAAGTACATAAAAAAAACCTTTTGTTTAGTTATTATTGTGAAATCAAAACTTCCTCTAAAAATAATTGTAATGTTTTTCTTATCCACCTCTCTTCTCTTCATATATAAATAATTAGAACTTCTATCTTTTACAAGATAATTGTCAAAAGATAATAGAGTGATGATAAAAATACAGAGAAAGAAAAAAAAAATAAATTCTATAAATTTCTCTTACTACTGATTCATTCATTTTTGGTTTGAGTCAACTTTATTTATAGGATTTCAAATCTTCTAGATTCATAGGCTCTGACATAATCACATTAGCTGTTTTATGACACTTAGTTTCAAATTATGTTTTGAAATTATGTTTGTTGTATTTTGAGTTTATTGTTGTGTAATCTTTATGGCTTATCTTCCCTTGTTAACTACAATAACTATTTGTATAAATTGTTGTAATCGCTCAATTAATGAAATATAGAAAAATACTTTAGCTAAGGGAATGACTCAAAAATTAACTTCGTCTCCACTTGCGCGGGCGTGTTGAATTATAATAAATAATACAATTAACCCCTTTCTAAGAATTTAAACTTTTAGATGAGTTGCTCACTTAATATTAGCTATAAAAAGGCCTTAACATAACCACAGTAGCTAATTGCATAGGCATTGATATAATCATATTATGTTTTTATGATTTTCCAAAATGTGGCTTTCACGTTCATTCATTATTCCAACTTTTGCATTGATCTATATTGTGACATTCAGCTTCCTTGGTATTGCAAGTTTTACATTCATTTGTTTTTCAAGTTTCACATTCGTTCATATCATGATATCCCCATTTTTCCATTTTGTGGCTTTCTCACTTGCTCATATTATAGCTTTTATGCTAGTGAATATTCATTAGTGAGTACTTTATAACATTCCCTATTGAAAATTCACCACAAAAGTGTATTTTATCAAAAACTTTGCCAAGAAAAACCTAAGAGGTAAAAACTTGACTAAAAAAAATGATTACACTATTCTTACAATGATATATAACATACTTGGTCTATCTCATTAAAATATTACCAGGAAAAACCCAATAAGGAAAAACCCTTAGTAAACAAATTTATAGGATTTTCACTTGAGTGTACTTGTTGAATATCAATGACACAACTAGTTTGAATCTTATAAACATAGACAAATTTCAAAGATACATGTTTTGTTTCTTCACATTCAATATAGCCAACTTTGATTTGTGTATTATAGACGTCAAAATTTACAATCACGAATTTGTAGACACCAACAATCTATACGGTCAAAAGGCAAAGAGAGTGACGTGAGTCTTGACACTAGTGTAGTGTCGGCCAAAGATGCTCGAACACTCAAGTCAGTGATTTATTGGGAGGTGTATATGTAACACCCCGATCCCTCACGAGACCGGAGCCCTGATCCAAAACCTGAGGTCACGAAAAACGAGAAAAAAGGGACAAAGTTTCCCCTATACTTAGGTCATACCAAAACCTACACTCAGAAGAAATAGCCACAACAACAATATACAGATATTCATGCATGCATTTCCTTTACTTACTGAAATACTAAGGTCATAATTCCGATTATCATACCACTCTAATATTTTATACTTATCTAACTTAGATATTAAGTTATTCAACCAACTTTAACTTTAAGGTAAACTTATAGTATTCCCCGTTAAAAAGGTAGATTTAGTTTCCTTCCTTTAACAAAATAGATTATAACATTCTAGATTAATAGTGCAAAAAGAAACCAAACATTAACTAAGTTATTACAAACCACTATTCTAGGAGAACTTGTCACTTAATTACATGCTTTACAACCAAGATATATACAAGGTACGCAGGCCTCAAAAGAATACATAATAATCACAAATTTACATTAAGCAACCAACTAGAACCAACACAAGCACTCAGGGAGACTCCCGAGCCTCCTCCTCCACAGCCTCGGGAGGAACTGAACCTGCCTCCCCTAAAATGGTTAAAAAGAGGGAATGAGCAAACATTGTTGCTCAGTGAGGGAGGTGAATAGATATCTGGGGAGTTTTGAAAACCTTTCGTGCAATACAATTAAATCACATAGTCAATAACAAAGGAAAAATTCTAACTCAAAATAAAAAAGGTTATGTACCACACCTAAATGGACTACATATTCGAACATTAACTACATTTAACTATTTAAAGACAATAAAGCAATCACAATAACTCAGTTAACTTTATTAAACTAATATACAATAATGAACTATCTAGCAACCATTAAATAAAGTAATCCAGCACGAGAAGACCAATACAACAGGACAACCCAAGAATACCATTTCAAGACAATGTGTTATTCAAGAAAACAAGTTAGATAACACACATACAAAAGAATATAGACAATGGTAACTCTCCAAGGACTTAGGGCCCAAGCAAGAGTTACACGATAAAAGGATACAGCTCGATAACCCTTATCACTCCAATTTTATCGTGTAACTCTCGCTTGGGCCCTAAGTCCTTAGATACAATTCGATAACCCTTATCATTCCAATTCTTTGAATCACGAACCACGAACCTCGATCCACGAACTTAACTCTATATGAAGGCATCTCAAACACTAATGAGTACTCCGGATGTACCCGATACCTACGACCCAGCACCATTTGGCAATCTCTGGACTAAGCGAGTGAGGGAATAAGGTACGGAGCTAGAGTAACCAACCCTGATAAGCCCGATGCTGGCAATAGAGGCTCATCGCATCCGCCCCAATGATGAGGTTGCGCAACCATCGAAACGATAACACAAATAACAATAACAATATAAACAAGATAATTCGATAGACACATAATCGAGGGACAACAAAGTAGGTTTCTTTGCACGTAAGTTACAATATATAAGCAACACAACAGCCAATAAATCCACATGAGAAAAGAACTCCAAGCTATTATCAACATTAAATCTAACTTTGTGACTTTTCCCCTTGGTCCATTGGTTCAATTTGAAGCACATACGAAACACAAATTACATAATTCACAGACCAACTATTCTACCCTTCTAAAGACACTTTATGACACTATTTGAAGCTAGAAAAGTTCATTTTTATCTACATCTATCACAAAAGTCCCAAAAGCCCCTTAGTCACTTTACACTACAACTACCCAAACCACTCATTAATTCAATGTCATAAAAGCATTTTAGACACTACCTAACATAATAAACATCAATCAAGGCATTCAAACACACCCGGATAACCAATCTACCTATGGCCTCTTTAGTGTTCAATTCAATTTAAGCAAGTTTATTCAAGTTCTAATCATTTTAAACTCTAACCTAGGTTCAATAACATTTATAGCATCATTAGATATCATACAATTAAGCTCATAATCAAGAATTAACAAAAAGCCCAAAAAAATACTATTCATTGTCTTCTACACATAACCATTTGCAAGAATTCTCAATCCAATCCAATAAACAACTCAAAGCAAGTCCTTGTAGCTAGTAAGCACTATTATATACAATAAAAAAGCACTATATACACATATATCAACAAATCTAAGAATTTCAAAACAAGATAAAAACTTTGAAAATGCAAGAATATGCAATCCCTCACCAACTAAGGGTTGAAGAAGAAAGGATCAAGCTTGATTTTCCTTAGACCACCTCCAAAATTCCTAGAAGATCCCCCAATTGTTAGCCCTAAGATTTTTTTTACCTTTTTTCCTTGCCTAAAGGCCGACGGCCTCTTGGCCTTTTTTGCTTTTATTTTGTGTTATTGTTTTGTGTATTTAGTGTATGTATGTGTATATAAGATATATAGATAGATATATGTAATAGTTGGGCCTTGTTTTACTTAAGGAAAATGCAAAGCAATCTAGTTTTAAAGCCCAAAGTTGAGCTAAGTTAAAAGAAGCCCAAACAAGCAATCTAGTTTTCTACTATTCATACGATACATATAACAATTTTTTTACCCGTCTTCCCGAAGTGTTATGCAAGTAAAAATTATGAACGTATACCCCAAATCACTTATATAATAAGGAAAAAATACGAGATCCGTAAAATAAAATATTTTAATTTTTACCCCGGGCTCAGGGCTTGTTTTAAAATGATAAAAACGAGTCTACTAAATGTAAGAAACCATCCCATTTAATAAAAATATCAAAATAATAGGTTAATTATTTTATTTGGATTTGTTAAATGTTCTTTGCAATTTTTGAAAGAAATATAAAAAGTAAGCTACTAAATAAATGTAAGGCTAAAGTAAACACAAATACACATATAAATACTTAAAATAACACATAATTATATGCAAATATGTATAATATGTTACATGCTAGGTCCAGGGTATCACAATATAAATATGAGAAGAGGTGAATATAAGGAAGATTAGGGGAACTACTGTAGTAGGAGACACGGAGTATAGGGTAGGCTATTGATAAAGAGGGGGAAATAGTGAGTATTGCTAGAAGTGGTGAATACTCGATGCCCTTCCCTTGGAGTAGGCGTGGCCTATTTATAGTTATCGGTAGGTCGGGAGCCCATAGACTCTAGGATTGTATCCCTTGAGAATTCCTATGAATCCATCGTTACTTATCCATTAGAATGATGATAAGGTTAGATCGTACACCTAGTATGTCATTGTCATCCACTTACGGTAGATTAGGTAATTGAGTTGTCTTTATGATCTTATATCCTTAGATATCTGAAGAGTTCAAGCCCTATTCGAATTCATCATCGATTATCCATAAGTAGTGGTATCGATACTCGGGTTCACCTAAGGGCCTTGGCCCACGGTGAGCTTACTATAGGGTATCCCGTGAGCTATTGGACCACATATGTATCATAGTCCTACTATCATGAGTTGGTAGTAGAACTCATCTTATGGCCTTGGGCTTGTAGTAAGCCTACCATAAGGGTAGCTAGTGATGACCGAATTGTTTATGGATTACAGCTCCACCTTTATGGGTTGAAGGGGATCAAATGATCCATCACTGTGGGACCATGGGTTCAAGACCAGTTTTGACTATAACATGTATTACATGCTACATTATCTTCATATGATACAATTGGATTGTCTTTGTCGGAGAGTAATTCACATGATTATGAACATAATGCATGACAAATCTCAAGTATATAGTGTAACATCCTTCTCACATCGATTATGTATAAGATTTATGTTGAGTTTATAATGATTTATATTTACTATTATTACCAAAATGAGCTTAAACATTTTGTGCCAGTTGATTAGGTTTAATGTGTTAGCAGGTCAATAATTAGGTCTTAGTAATTAAAAGTGGTATTAGAGTAGGCTAGTAGGCAAAAGTGTTGGCTTGACTGCTCCCTGGTAGTCCTAGGCTGTAGTTTTGTTCTCTTTAGTATGATGAGGACATTACAAATTTAAGGGGAAGATTATGTGATATCCCCTTCTATGTTAGTTATGCATGAGATTTGTATTCAATTTATAATGAATTGAGTTTACTACTACTATCAATATCGATTTATGTATTTTTTGGGCCAGTTGATTAGACTCATAGTGCTGGCAGATCAGTAGTTGAGTCTGGATCATTATATGTATATGTTGTGAATCGTGTATGGTATTTAAAACTTTAATTAAATAAAATACAGCGGAAATTAAATACCCATGCATACGTTCATGACTAATTACGTAGATTACAACATACATAATTAATCAAATTAAATATGCATAATAGATTTATGATTACCTTTGATGATGTCGAATCCATTGTAGAATCCGAAAGCTCTCCAATTGTGAAGCCTCCGAAAGTATCCACACAGAATCTGCACCCTTAATTGGATTTCACCCCCACTAGATTTTCTAGAGAAATCCTACATATTGTTCTAACTATAATTTGTGTGCTAGCTAAATCTGTGTCAAAATATTACAATATATAGGAGACATATATGACCTAGGGCCACATATGGACCAGTCTTAAACAGACCAATCTTGGACTTCACAATAACCAGATCAATATCAAGTTATTACGAGCCTAATTAAATTAATATTAGGACAATCCTAAAATTAATTTAATGTTTTCTCTAATCCAATTAATTCGCAAATTCTTTTTGTGTGTGACCTCTCGGATTCATAATTAATTGACATCGAAATAATATTAATCCAATTAATGATTAATTAGAACTCTTATAATTCAACTTTTGCAAGTCGTGAGTGACACCTAACAGTATATGATCGCTACTTGGTATGTGTTATAAACATGTGCAAAATAACCAAGTTTTAATAACCCGCAAGTGCACGGATCTTGTAGTTTAATGTGCAAAGAGTGTGGAATCGTATCCACAGGGAAGCTCGTTAGTTAGTTAGTGAAGTAGTGTATGAAAGTGTTAAAGTGGTAAGTGACAGTTTGTAGAAGGCGTTTGATTAAACTATACTACAACTAAACTAAACTAACTAAGTAAAATTGGAATACGAGGGAGATGAATCTAGAGGGATGGACATACAATGAGGCAGTCAATATAGGCTCGGCATCCAGGTTTTCTAATTCTATGCAAGAGGTTAAGCTACAAGCATTAACCTAGTCAATTATCTTAGTCTATTAAAATTCCGATTACTAACTCTGATGTAGGTGTCGCTCCATCCTTTGTATGGATCTGTCATTGCAACCTGGCATAAATCTATTTCAACTAAGTAATTAACATTTCCTTTCTACTCTAGAGTCATGGTATAACCTATAGTCTCATGGAATCTTAAGCTTATCAAGCTATTGATTCATTATTAAAGCATGGATATATGGCACAAAAGTAAAGCCATCATAACGTCTACTGAAAAGTATTACGTATGAAAGACAATAAAGTAAAACAATCATAACGTCTACTGAAAAGTATTACGTATGAAAGACAATAAAGTAAATCATAACGTCTACTAAAAAGCATTACGAATGGAAGACAATACTAAATTTAAAGTAAGCCATATATTGCAATTGGATTAAATAAACTGAATCCGATACCATATATTAAAAGACTGTCATTTACAATATCCTCCCCTAACTAATAGCTCTACTCAGACATAATAATAAATACAAGTAATACAAATAAGAGAGTCAAGAAAGGCTCCCCTGATATGACGACTTTGTATTTCTGATTCCAGGAATTTGAGCAGAGATTCGACGTAAAATAGTTATTCGGGCGGAACTAATTTCCCCCTAATAAGAGCTACTTGGGCAGAACTTCCCCCGAATAAGAGTTTTTTTATTAAAAGCTATTCGGACAAAACTTTCCCCGTATTCTACTAATACTACTAAATTAAGCTAACTAATTAAATAAAACTAAAATTAAAACTAAATTAAACTAATTAACTAATTAAATAAAACAAATATTAAAATCTAAATTATATATAAAATTCATTCGGGGAGAAGGGTATTTATAGGCAAATTTTGAGAGGCGCACTCGAGCGCCCTTCCTAGAGTGCTCGAGTGCTCCTGCCTTCATCCGCTGGTTGCGCGACACGTGGCATTTCGAAAGCTGGTAGAAACATCTAGGTAGCGCGCTCGAGGGTGCCTCTGTTGGTTCGCTGGATTTGAACCACGTGTTTCTTCTGGAAGCTGATGGAATTTTCTGGTCAATGGTACTCGAGCGCCCTTCTATTGACTTTTTGGCTTCGAATTCTGACTTTGACCGGATCGTTGATCGCGTCATTTCCGGGTATTTTTCACTATTTTGACCCTCCAAACAATGAAATTTGGCTAAAATCACGCACGCAGGGCAAAGTCCTGCATTTTGCTCAGAAGGCCGTTTCTACCCTAAAAAGTGATATGGTTCGTGAAAAACGGACACATGTCACTATTTGAGATCATCGAGGTCAATATTTTGAGTATGATTTCGCGCTAGTTTTAGCCAATTTTCTTCTCTACGGGCTCATTCTTCCACCAGTTCCCATGTTTTCCCGTTCCTAACTTCTTGACTTGTAATTTGGATCTTTTCACGTATGCTTTTTCTCTTTTCGGTATCATCGTACATTACATTAAAAGTCTATAAGTGTTTGCATTTATTCCTAAGTTATGATGCAAACGTAGTACAAATATAATGGTTTGAGTGCTGCAAATACAGTCACATCAACATCTCCAAACCTAAACCTTGTTTGTCCTCAAGCAAGACTATCTTAAAAACATATTCAAAGTGAATTTTCAGAAAATGTTTACAAGTCAAAACAAATGAAATCAATCTATCTTATGTTTTTGTCACAAATTTTTCCAACATGAAACATGAGAAATGCAATTCACTATCTTTAACCTATTCATCAATTGATGACAAACATGATAAGAGAACCGTGTACATAGTTTTATCAAATAGATACTCTTCTTGGAAATAGACTATTGATTGCTTCGGAGTACATATTTAGAAGTAAGCTAAGCAAATTAAGTTTATTCAATTCCTAACTTTCAAGTCATGCAAATAGATTGGACTTTGATATTCTCACCTTATTTGTAATCCAACTCTTGATCATACCTTAACCCTTTTTACATTTGCCAGAAAATATAAAAGTACATATTTCTACTATCTTTTTGTAGTGTTTAGTTTCTTTTGCTTTCTGGATATCCTATGTAGCGGGCTTTAAGGCCAACAATCCCCTACCATTATGACTGAAGTTGTCAGATTTTAAAGGGACCCCTACGTGCCTTAATCACTCGAAATATCAAGGTTCGAAACCTTACACTATAGCACATATCCCAAATTACAACGTCTAAGATAATGGTGCTTACAGATTTACAACATATTTATACCAAAATTATTCAACAAAGGTACGTATAACTCTTTTTCTTTTTTTCTTTTTTTAATTGTTTTCTTTGTTTTTTTTTTTTTTCAGAGTGTACAGAGTAACAGAACATAATGTACAGACATGGCATAAAGGTTCATGTTTCAATCACAAGAAGTTTTCATAACAAACGGTAATCATATCTCAGTCCTTTCATAATCACATACCCATCAATTCAAGCAAAGAAGAACAGCTAGGCTTACTAATTAATATAGTAACCCAAAGTTTTTCTTACAGAATTTCCTCAGAGTTTTTTCACAGTACATAGCTAACAACATAGGTTCTCAAATCATCTAAATCATCTTCCTTTAAACTAGTAGGGTAGCAACCTACTCTTTTTATGAACAAAATTGTGTATTTCTTGCATATTTTGAAAAATATTTTCATGAAATAAATGCACCCCTACACTGAAACTTTGCTTGTCCTCAAGTAAATAGTAATGTAAGACAGTGAGAGTGTAATATGCAAGTAATATAATAATGACAAATACTACATCCCCAAACCTATGGTTTGCTTACTCTACAGCGCATGTTGATTAGGTATAAAGGGAAATGTAGTAAGGAAAGATATCACCTGATGTGAAGTATTTCTATATTGATGTCAAAGATTTTCTACTATCTTTTGCCAAAAGATGTATCATTCTACAATTAAATATTAGTAGAAAAAGCATTTTACAGATTATCATCAACAACAAAAAAAAAATAGTTTGTTATACTAAATAAATTAAAATAGTCAAACAAATATATAGGGGAGAAACCAAAAAGAAATATGGTCAAGGAAAATAACTAATATATTAAGCAAATAATTTAATTACCCAGACCATTTATACTATTTTGGGGTTCTAGAGTTTTAAACTAAAACATTAAAGCATTTTAAAAAGAACACTATGTTGCCTCTTAGTAGTAGCGCTAAGTTTATCATCTTCAGCCAGATTGCAAAAATCACACAGACATAAAATAAACATACATAATAAGAAAGTATTTAAAAATCTAGGTTGCCTCCTAGTAGCCCTGAGTTTTATGCCCTCAACCAAGCGCAAATGTTAAAGCCTTCTATGTTTAAAATTCTTCGATACATATTGCCTGATAATCATTTCAGTTCAGTTTTTGAATGGAAAAGGATCATGCAACAGATGATAGTTCTTTGTTCCTACAGAACGTGATTTTTCCAACTCACCATAAAAAGGTAACAATTCCCATCCCAATGTGATATGTGTGGGAATGTTCATGATAATGTTAACAAGGGCCATAGTTTCTTGTAACACAGTGTATCCCATTTGGTCAACTCATAAGTTAAAAGATATATGCAACAAATTGTTCAGAAATGGGTCAAATCCAAATTGTGCCTCCATGGGTAATGTTGTGAACTTCACAATAGAGGAAGGCACATCAAATGAAGAACTGAGATGAATTTCAACAGGAGAGAGAGTGTTATAGTCAGTTGAAAAGGACTTGGAAGTATTGGACTCATTCTCTCGTTCAATTTGATACAAAAGTCGTTCAGTCTCATTAACATCTTTTTCAGGTGTCAAAAAGGATGTAGGAATTACAGTAGACTCAACAGACTCATCTGACAAGAGTGTGGGTTCTATGGAAGTGGGTATACCTATTTTTCCGAAAGATGAATTAGAGTCGGGTTGAGTCATGATTTTACTAAGGTCATCATGTCCTTCTAAGTAAGGCATTTCACTTTCTTTTCCCTCAAATTCATTTTCCCTATCAGATTTCTCCCAAATAATCTTGCTCATTTCATCAGTCTATTCAAATGTTATTTCATCAAAGGGGTTCACAACAGATTGAATGTGATGCTGATCATTAGTCCAACTAAGTGCATTATCGACTAGTTGGTCTAAAGATTGAAGCATGTGAGCATTGGTTTGGACAAGTTGAGAAAGTTGGTCAAACTTGTCACTAACTATGGATTCAGGAGGAGTAGAGTCAATCCAATCATCCTGCTGGTCATTTTGTTTGAAAAGATTAAGGATAAGGTCAACAAAAGATTCAGATTGAAAAGGTACAGGGACTTGACTTTCAAAGCTTTGAGAAAAAATTTCTTGACTCCAAAATGATATCTATTTTTGCCATTCTGGAGTGTGTGCCTCAGACATATTGTCTACCTCATTTCTAGTGTTACACTCTCTACCCTGATTATCTCCCTTAAACACTTCTATTTCCTCAACAACCTGGTTTTGGATAGTTTTGTGATGAATGAAACTATATTGGTCTTGTGAACTCATGACAGGTTGAATAGAGTGTTCGTCTTTTTTCCACCCATTCGTGCTCTCGGCTAGCTGACTGATTTGGTCTTGTAGCCTATCTATGGATTGATGATTAGATTCGATGAGTTAGACAAGTTGGCCAAACTTGTCGTCGAAGTTTGGTGATCAGGAGAAGAAAATTCAACCGAGTTAGGATAGCAAAAGTTTTGTTTGAAAGAATTACTTTGAAAGCTTTCACAAAACTCATAAGAATTGGGGTTTTGAGATGCACTATTTTCAAAATTTTGAGGCAGAAAAGATGCATCATTTTTGTACCAAAATGAATTTTGATGATTTTGCTACTCCGGGTTATATGCATTTGAGTACAAATCATTGTTATAAAAATAACCATAAGTAGTAGAATCATAACTGTCAAAGAACTTGGGATTTTGGTGACAATTTTCAAAGGTATGCCCAAATTGAGAACAAAGTTCCCACGTATTTGGGATAGGGGTTGGGTTAAGTTCATTAAAAGCCCATTGATCGTATGAACCATAAAAATGAGTCATATTTTCGATCATCTAAAGTTCCAAAACATTTTATGCAACTAATATACTATACAAACAATAATATAATTTATACAGTTTAAAATAAGTATAGACAATGTAAACAATAATTATGACACTTAAACAACAGTTTTAAAACAAGTATAGACAATATAGACAATAATTACAACACTTTAAACAAGTTCACATAATACTTTTATCAATAACTAAACTAGACCGCGCTTCCCCTGCAACGGCGCCAAAAACATGATTGCTACTTGGTGTGTGTTATAAACATGTGCAAAATAACCAAGTTTTAATAACCCACAAGTGCACGGATCTTGTAGTGTAGTGTGCAAAGAGTGTGAAATTGTATCCACAGGGAAGCTCGTTAGTTAGTTAGTGAAATAGTGTGTTAAAGTGTTAAAGCGGTAAGTGACAGTTTGTAGAAGGCGTTTGATTAAATTATACTACAACTAAACTAAACTAACTAAGTAAAAGTAGAATACGAGGGAGAGGAATCTAGGAGGATGGACATGCAATGAGACAGTCAATATAGGCTCGGCATCCAAGTTCTCTAATTTTATGCACGAGGTTAAGCTACAAGCATTAACCTAGTCAATTATCTTAGTCTATTAAAATCCCGATTACTAACTTTGATGTAGGTATCGTTCCACCCTTCGTATGGATCTGTCCTTGCAACCTGCTGTAATAGGTCAGTTTCAATTAAGTAATCAATATCTCCTTTCTAGTCTAGAGCTATGGTATAACCTATAGTCTCATGGAATCTTAAGGTTGTCAAGCTATTGATTCACTATTAAAGCATGGATATGTTGCACAAAAGTAAAGCAATTATAATGTCTACTGAAAAGCATTACGTATGAAATACAATAAAGTAAATCATAACGTCTACTAAAAAGCATTACGTATGGAAGACAATACTGAATTTAAAGTAAGCCATATATTGCAATTGGATTAAATAAACTGAATCCGATACGATATATTAAAAGACTGTCATTTACAATATCCTCCCCTAACTAATAGCTCTACTCATACATAATAATAAATACAAGTAGTACAAATAAGAGAGTCAAGAAAGGCTCCTCCGATATGACGACTTTGTATTTCGGATTCCAAGAATTTGAGTAGAGGTCCGATGCAAAATAACTATTCAGGCAGAACTAGTTTTTCCCTAATAAAAGCTACTTGGGCAGAACTTTCTCCGAATAAGAGTTTTTCTATTAAAAGATATTCGGGGAAAACTTCCCCCATATTCTACTGCTACTACTAGATTAGACTAACTAATTAACTAAAACTAAAATTAAAACTAAATTAAACTAATTAAGTAATTAAATAAAAGAAATATTAAAATCTAAATTATATATAAATTTCGTCTGGGGAAAGGGGTATTTATTGGCAAATTTTTAGAGGCACGCTCAAGCGCCCTTCCTGGCGCGCTCGAGCTCACCTGCCTTCATCCGCTGGTTGCGCGACACATGGTGTTTCGGAAGCTGGTGGAAACATCTGGGTAGTGCGCTTGAGTGCCCTATGGGGCGTGCTTGAGCACGCCTGTGACGCCCGAGATTCAACCGTACTTCTAGCTTACTATTGCATCCACTATTTGCGCATTTTTTTGTGCTTTGCTTGTTGTTTTCTTCAATCACTATTCATTCTATTTTTCAACTATTGAATTACCATAAATTAGCATTTTTATTAAATCATATTAATTATTTTAGGAATGAGAAAAATGTGCATTTGAGCTTAGAGCGATAGGAGCACTCGTTTAGAAAATGTTTTGCCAATCTAATGAATATTGTTATGTAACTTAACTTAGTGTTTTAATTAGCTAACATTAATTTGCACTTTAGGACTTGGTTCTAGCTAGTTTAACTCATATTTTAACCACACTCTCGCACTAAAATAGCTCACCCAAGCATATACTCACACAACACACAACATAAGCTCATAACTAGCAAAACAAAAAAAAACAAAAAAGAAAGATGCAGGAATTACTGTAGCAAATCCGAGAATCAACATAGAAGGAGAATATGAGGATTTTGCTCATCAAATCTTCAAGCCAAACCAAGCCAAGCAAGGAAAAAGTAGTTTAGGGTGTGTGCAAGCCTTCTAGGAGCTCCTACGTGCGTTAAGTGAGGGTTTTGCATATTATTTTTGTATTTGAAATATATGTCAACTTTCTTGAATTTATTGATTTGCTATATTATGATGATGCAATGCTTAAATATTCTTATGTATGTTGTGTATAAGTAGTAGATACCTAATTTATGCTATTGTTTCATAGTTTAAACGGTTGAAATCGCTTGTTGATCGTAGGGCATGAATAGTGACGGAAAAATTAGGAATTTACAAAATCAGACCTTGTAGCTTGAATTAATGGTTCTAATAGGTGCTTTGGATGTTAATGAAAGTAGTGTGAAGGCCTTGTAGGGTTTAATTGCCCGTAACCTAGTGAAAGAATGAAATAGCCGACTTTTAGAAAGGGGTTTCGGGGTTATCGCGAATCCGGGTTGAATTGGCCTCCACATTTAGTAATCCTAGGCTATTTAGGACCTAATTAAGTTTTGCTAGCCTCCATTTGAGTCCCGGATGAGATACGTGTAGTACAAAGTCAAAAGAGTGAAATTGGGATTTTTGTGCTAAACGCGGGTAATTGGGTAGTTTCTAGGGTCCTAGGGGTGCCATAAGGGATAATTAAAAGTATGGAATAGCCCGCTCACTTAACTAGAACATTAACTTGTGTTTGGAAGAAAAATAACTTGTGTTATAAAGGGGTTTTGGGTCAAACATAAATTCGAGTAAATTTGGTTGATATATTTGGTGTTCTTAGGGTAAGTAGGGACTAAATGTGCTTTTATAACTCTTATTTGAGCTTTGATTAAGATACTTGTAGTACAAATGCACAAAGGGGTAATCGGGGCTTTTGTGGCTAATTCGGGTTAATGAATGATTTCAATGGTTCTAAGTGTACCATAATGTGTAACTCGAAGATTAGAATAGTTAGTTGGTGAATCTTGAGCCTTAGCCTTGGTTTGGAGTTAAATGACTTAGGATAACAAAAGGGAAACTCGGGGTTTCATGGTTAGCCTTTGAATTAGCTTTGGTACTTGTATATCTTGCCTTTACATGTTGTTATATGGAATTTGTGAGCATTTCGTGAAGTTTCATGATCATCGGTCATTGACCCCTTTGTGTTGGTATAGTTATTTTCATATTTAATGCTTATATCTTGTTATAATGTTTATACTTCTTGTACTTTGTTAAGATCAAACTCTAATAAACATTGCATGCTAAGTGAGTAGGACTATAAGGATAACTCATCTAGATATATGATTATTGATTATTGTATTTAAAAGTAATTGGAATTTATAACTTATGATCTTAACTTAATGGTATTTGATGCTTCTAATATATCTTATGTTCTCTAATGATATGGTAAGGTGAACATTGTATCTTAATTGTGTGTGGGTTATGAACTTGTTTGAATAAGTGATTATAAATCTAGCTTCTAATTTTGTAAGGTTGAGTTAAGTAAGAGTTGAGTTGGAATTGATATAGTAAATTGCTAAACTTATATGAACACCCTAGGGTTGCATACTTGAGCTAATTCGGGGAGTTGAAGTAAATCTGGGCTATTCTTTTAGTGTGCTTGGCATAATCCCATGTGAGGGAGACTTCATCCTTATGTGCATAATAGTTTATTTACTTGTACACAGATTATGTGCACTTATTGTCTATATATTGTGTGTGAGGGTAACCTACTTTGTTGTCCCTCAATCATGTGTTTATTAATGTATTCTATTATTATCATTTTGAGTGCATTTCATCGTGGTTGTGCAACCATTTGGGCATGGTAGTGTCGTGGAAACCGGGCGGTATTGGGCTTGTCGGTATACCTCGGCTACTATGGTTACCCAGTCCCTCTCTCGCTTGGGATGCCGCCCAGGGAGAGTTGGGTCATAAGATTTCGGGGTACATCCGGAGTACACCCATTTTGGAGTTATAAGGGATGTCGGCTTATCGATATCAGTGTCATATTACATTGGGATTTCAGTTCATGATTGAAGAACAAGTGAATCGTATCCTTTTTAATGTGTGGTAACTTGTTGTTTCAATTGTTCTTTGTTTGTAAAATGATTTATTGTACTAACTGCTGCATTGCACGTCCCCAGTAGACCTTATCCCTCACTGGGAAATTGTGATTGTTCATACCTCGCTAAACATGTTTCAGGTAGTGCAGTTGGGGGAGTTGACTTGATTACTGTGTGCTATTACTTGTGATTTGTGTGATTGCTGCTAAATTGTGGAAGTCTTTAATTGTTCTACTTTCTATTCTATTTTGGAGCCTAAGGGCTTTGTATATATATTTGGGTAGTTGCAGGTTTGAAAGCTAAGTAGATGTAGTAAGTGTTATGGAATTGTGACACGTAATAACTTATATTTCTGCTCTTAGCTTCTTTGCATGCTTAGGAGTGAATGACGGGTTGTTTTCAATTTCTAAGAATGCTTAAAAGCTATCATGGAGTGGCATAATAAGCGGTTTTGTAAAGAAGTTAAGTTTTGAATGCATACTTGTGTGTATCTAAATTGTTTGCATGTCTTAAGGCTCGGATGGCCTTAAAGTTGAGAATTTTATTTTGGAAATGGCTTTAGTGTTGTTCTATAGCTTATTTGAATGTTTACAGGTTTTCAAAATGTCCACGGCACAGAGGAGACTCTGTCCGTTTTCCTTAAAATTTTGAGACCGGGTTGGAATTGGGTTGAGAATAGTTTAGTTTTTAGAGCCTCCGATCTCGTGAGAGATCGGGGCATTATAACGCCTCTATTGGTTCACTGGATTTGGGCCATGTGTTTCTTCCAGAAGCTGATGGAATTTTTTGGTCAAGGGCGCTCGAGTGCCCAGGAGGGTGCTCTTGAGCGCCCTTCTGTTGACTTTTTGGCTTCAAATTCTGACTTTGACCAGATGGTTGACCGTGGTATTTTCGGGAGTTTTTCACTATTTTGACCCTCAAAATGATGGAATTTGGCTAAAATTACGCCGTTTGCTCAAAAGGCCGTTTCTACCCGAAAAAGTTATATGATTTGTGAAAAACGAAGATAGGTCACTATTTGAGATTATCGAGGTCAATATTTCGAGTCTGATTTCGTGCTAGTTTCGGCCAATTTTCTTCTCTATGGGCTCATTCTTCCACCAGTTCCCATGTTTCCCCGTTCCTAACTTCTTGACTTGCATTTTGGATTGTTTCGGGTCTGATTCATCACTTTTCGGTATTATCCTACATTGCATCAAAAGTCTATAAGTGTTTGCATTATTCCTAAGTTATGATACAAATGTAGTACAAATATAATGGTTTGAGTGCTGCAAATACAGTCACATCAGTATATTAGGACTACCCAACTAATGATGAAGTGAAATTCTACGAACCCTTAGTAATTATTATGCAACCAATTTATTCTGTCTGAATTATCCTGATTGAGCTAGAGTCATGGATATGGTGGTCAAATTCCATTACTTAATAATATGCTCAAATCTATTTAATCAGTAACTCATGAATAATTCGTGGAGTGATCCACTATTCTACCTTGGCCAAGAATTTCCAGTTACTCGATTAATAGATCGCATATGATCCCTAAATGATAAATTTGGTATCTACACACACTTACCACCATGCCAGAATATATTGTAACTACTGAACACATTATTCAATCCTTGATGACGACTAGCTTTATTGCATCAGCAAATTACGATATTCCTAACACAAGATAACCGTGGTGTCTCAGGTCTGATGATTAACTACATTATTACATTGTACAAAGAATTATTGACTAATCCATATAATTCGTCGCACTAGCGGTCATGTCCAGTCATTTATTCTCAACAAGTACTATACACCTACTCTTACGATATGAGACTAATCGCCCAACTAATATCTCATATTCTTTGGATAGTAGGTTATAATCCAATCTTTTCGGACAAATCAATGCCTAATTAATTTATCCTATGATCGGAGACAACTTGTAGAATATATTTTTAATATAGATTATGTCACTCCACGAATATTATTCTAAGGACTTTTATTTAAATAGTTAATCACATTGAATGATATTTAAATAAACTTCCCACATTAAATAAATAATATAATGATTATGTTCTAAAATAAATTGACTTTTAGGGCATATAATCCAACAGTATATTCTTAACTAACCTCAGGAATTGTCATAATCTCAACATAATTTGAAGAGGTAGTAGTCATGGTTTGTTTTTCTTAAAGGTCAAGCAAATATGTGACATATAATATATATATATATATATATATATATATATATATATATATATATATATATATATATATATTATATTGTGTATATTTTTATGCATACGGATACGTATATACCATTGATTTGTATATGTTAAAAAATGTGAATGTCAATGATAACATTCAGAATGCATCAATAAATAAACATGGATACCGATTGTGGTAGAAGACTTAAAGTTCCATCCTAAATCAATTCAGTATGGTATCATAACTAAGTTTTACTCCAATCTTATTTATTCACGTTAGTACCATTTTGTTTAGATGCCGACTCTAGTATATGAAGATTTTAGTTCACATGTGTGTGTATATATATATCGAGTCTAGAATTATTAATTGGACCTCATTTAAATAGATTTGAAGTAATTAAGTGTTAATTACAAGAACAAGTGTAGCTGCCGCCCACTTTGTATTTTCATCCTTCTTTTTATTCTAACCTTATTACTTTAGAAATTACACAAGGACCCTAACCTAATGTTAGAACTTTTTTATTTTTATGTACTACCACTAATTGAGACATTTTTTGTTATTTCAAAGATGGGTCGAGGTTGATAGATAAAGCACAAAATATAATCTATGGTGATCGAGTTCAATTAAACCAAAAGTCTATTTCACTACTCTTATTATTTTTATTAGTTGAGTGATATGTAAGAAGTAAGACATGTTTTAAATCTAGAATAGTTTGATGATGAGGCCCAATAAAGTATTGTAAAGCTAGATCCATTTCTTCCATTCGGATACTAATAGTCTATATATTAGTGTTTCTAAACTCGAGCCAAGATGATTCACTAAATGACTAAAGCTTTGTTTGTCCTAACTTTTAGATACACAAAAGTGCTTCTTGAGAGTTTAGAAGATGAAACTAACATGTTTCGCCTTACGTTTAAGTAAAAGTTGAAGTTGTAAAAGATTAAAACATAAGAAGCCCCAAATTGGAGTTTTTCAAAAAAGACTTTTGCAAACCCTGTTTTTATATAATGCAGAGAGTTATTTTTCTTTTCCTTTCTCAAATATGAACTATTTAATTTCTCCCAAGTACATAAAAAACCTTTTGTTTAGATATTTGTGTGAAATCAAAACTTCTTCTAAAAATACTTGTAATGTTTTTCTTAACCACCACTCTTCTCTTCATATAAAAATAATTAGAACTTCTATCTTGTACAAAATAATTGTCAAAAGATAATAGAGTGATGATAAATATACAGAGAAAGAAAAATAAAATAAATTCTATAAATTTCTCTTATTCATTTTTGGTTTGAGTTAGCTTTATTTATAGGATTTCAAATCTTCTAGATTCATAGGCTCTGACATAATCACATTAGCTGTTTTATCACACTCAGTTTCAAATTATGTTTTGAAATTATGTTTGTTGTATTTTGAGTTTATTGTTGTGTAATTCTTATGGCTTATCTTAACTTGTTCACTATAGTAACTATTTGTATAAATTGTTGTAATCGCTCAATTAATGAAATATAGAAAAATACTTTAGCTAAGTGGATGGCTCAAAAACTAACTTCATCTGCACTTACGGGGGCGTGTTGAATTATAATAAATAATACAATTAACCCCTTTCTAACAGCTTAAATTTTAAATGAGGTGCTCACTTAATATTAGCAATAAAAAGGCCTTAACATAACCACAGTAGCTGATTGCATAGGCGTTGATATAATCATACTAGCCTTTATGATTTTTCAAAATGTGGCTTTCACGTTCATTCATTCTTCCGATTTTCACATTGATCTATATTGTGACATTCAGCTTCCTTGGTATTGCAAGTTTTACATTCATTCGTATTACAAGTTCCACATTCGTTCATATCATGATATTCACATTTATCCATATTGTGGCTTTCTCACTTGCTCATATTATAGCTTTTATACTAGTGAATATTCATTAGTGAGTACTTCATAATACTCCCTATTGAAAATTCACCACAAAAGTATATTTTATCAAAAACTTTGCAAAGAAAAACCTAATAGGTGAAAACTTGACTAAGAAAAATGAATAAACTATTCTTACAATGATATATAACATACTTGGTCTATCTAATTAAAATATTACCAAGAAAAACCTAATATGAAAAAAACCCTTAGTAAACAAATTTATTAGATTTTCACTTGAGTGTACTTGTTGAATATCAATTACACAATTAGTTTGAATCTTATAAACATAGACAAATTTCGAAGATATATGTTTTGTCTCTTCACATTCAATATAACCAACTTTGATTTGTGTATTATAGACGTCAAAATTTTCAATTACAAATTTGCAGACACCAGTAATCTATACAATCAAAAGGCAAAGAGAGTGACGTGAGTCTTTGACACTAGTGTTGTGCCAGCCAAAGACGCTCTAACACTCAAGTCAGTGCTTTATTGGGAGGTGTATAAATATGAGAACTGATGAATATAAGGAAGATTAGGGGAACTACCATAGTAGGAGCCGCGAAGTATAGGGTGGGCTATTGATAGAAAGGGGGAAAGAGTGAGTATTGCTAAAGGTGGTGAATACTCGATGCTTTTCCCTTAGGGTATGCGTGGCCTATTTATAGTTATCAGTAGACTGGGAGCCCATAGACTCTAGGATTGTATTTTTTGAGGATTCCTATGAATCCATCGTTATTTATCCCTTAATATTGTGATAAGGTTAGATCGTACCCCTAGTCCGTTGTTGTCATCCACTTACGATAGATTAGATAATTGAGTTGTCCTTATAATCGTCTATCCTTAGAGATCTGAAGAGTTCAAGCCCTATTCGAATTCATCATCGATTATCCATATGTAGTGGTATCGATGCCCGGGCTCACATAAGGGCCTTAGCCTAGGGTGAGCCTACTGTAGGGTATCCCGTGAGCTATTGGACCGCATTTGTATCATAGTCCTACTATCATGAGTTGGTAGTAGAACTCATCTTATGGCCTTGGTTTATAGTAAGCCAACCATAAGGGTAGCCGGTGACGACCGAATTGTTTATGGATTGTAGCTCTACCTTCATGGGTTGAAGGGGATCAAATGATCTGTCGTTGTGGGACCATGGGCCCAAGACCGGTTTTGATTATAACATGTATTACATGCTACATTATCTTCATATGATGCAATTGGATTATCTTTGTTGGAGAGTAATTCCTATGATTACGAACACGTCGCATGACAAATCTGAAGCATATAGTGTAACATCCATCTCACATCGGTTGTGTATAAGATTTGTGTTGAGTTTTTACTGATTTGGGTTTACTCCTATTACCAAAATGAGGTTAAACATTTTGTATCAGTTGATTAGGTTTAATGTGTTGGCAAGTCAATAATTGGGTCTTAGTCATTAAAAGTTGTATTAGAGTAGGCTACTAGGCAAAAGTGTTGGCTTGCCTACTCCCTGGTAGTCCTAGGCTGTAGTTTTGTTCTGTTTGGAGTGACGAGGACATTGCAAATTTAAGGGGAAGAGTATGTGATATCCCCTTCTATGTTAGTTATGCATGACATTTGTATTCAATTCATAATGAATTAGGTTTACTACTACTATCAATACGACTTTTAGTATTTTTTGAGTTAGTTGATTAGACTCATAGTGTTGGCAGATCAGTAGTTGAGACTGGATCATTATATGTATATTTTCAACTAGCCTCATGAATTGTCATAATCTCAACACAATTTGAAGAGGTAGTAGTCATGATTTGTTGTTCTTAAAGGTCAAGCAAATATGCGACATATATATGTATATATGTACATATGTACATATGTATGTATATATGTATAGATGTATGTTTTTATGCATACGGATACGTATATACCATTGATTTGTATATGTTAAAAAATGTGAATGTCAATGATAACATTCAGAATGCATCAATAAATAAACATGGAATACCGATTGTGGTAGAAGACTTAAAGTTCCATCCTAAACCAATTAAATATGGTATCATAATTGAGTTTTGCTCCAATCTTATTTATTCACGTTAGTACCATTCTTGTTTAGATGCCGACTCTAGTATATGAAGCTTTTAGTTCACCTGTGTGTGTATATATATCAAGTCTAGAATTATTAATTGAACCTCATTTAAATAGATTTGAAGTAATTAAGTGTTACAAGAAAAAGTTTAGCTGCCGCCCACTTTGTATTCTTCATCCTTCTTTTTATTCTAACCTTATTACTTTTGAAATTACACAAGGACCCTAACCTAATATTAGAACGTTTTTTATTTTTATGGACTACCACTAATTGAGACATTTTTTATTGTTTAAAAAATGGGTCAAGATTGATCGATAAAGCGCAAAATATAATCCATGGTGATCGAGTTCAATTAAACCAAAAGTCTTTTTCACTACTCTTATTATTTTTATTAGTTGAGTGATATGTATGATGTAAGACATGTTTTAAATCTAGAATAGTTTGATGATGAGGCCCAATAAAGTATTGTAAAGCTAGATCCGTTTCTTCTATGCGGATACTAATAGTGTATATATTAGTTGTTATAAACTCGAGCCAAGATGATTTACTAAATGAGCAAGGTTCTATTTGGCCTAATTTTTAGATACACAAAAGTGCTTTCTGAGAATTTAAAAGCTAAAACTAACATGTTTGGCCTATGTTTGAAAGTGTTTTTAAGTAAAAGCTGAAGTTGTAAAAGGTTAAAAAATAAGAAACTCTAAATTTGAGTTTTTTTTAAAAAAAAATTTGCAAAACTATTTTTATGCTGGGAGTTTTTTTTTTTTTTTTTTTCTCAAATGTGAACTATTTAAGAGGTCCTTAAACTATGAACTCAGAGAAGTTATAAAGTATTAAAGATCTAAAACGAGTAGAAAGATTACCAAGGAAATATCAGTTTAAAGTCGGTCAAAAACTTTGAAAAAAAACAGAAGAAGTCGGTCAAATTTGATATGAAAAGTCAAATCAGGACTCTTAAGTGATCTAAACTCCTGCATAGCAAGAGAATATGAGCTAATGAAAAATTAGGAAACAACACACATGCAAATCCAATCCATTCCAACTCAGAATAGAATTACTAGTGAAAATTTAGAAAACCAATTTAATTCTGGATAAAATTCTTATTAAAAGGATGACTTACATCCCAAGCTTTGTTCGTCTATAAATGACATAGGTTACTAATAAGGCAACTCTGAAACCATATAAGTATCAAGTTCTCTTTTTCATTACATCTAGCTTTAATTTCATTCGTTACAATCTTGCAGTTTTCAGCTTTTCCATGGCATCATCTAGAAAATCGTCTCTTGTTCTTCTTCGTCATTCACCCTTCAACTTTCCAGTTATCGAACCAGTGATGGCAACTTACTCTTGGACGAGAACAGCAAGCAGCCTATCTAAGATGAGCTCAAGCTCTACCATCAACAATGGCGCGAAAAAGGCCAGCTTCATGTACATGCTGTGGCAGGAACCAGCAATCATTGGTCATCTAGAAAGGAGAATTAATCAATCCACTTCACCTCAAGAGAATGACCAGTTCAAGGCTCCACCTTCCATGGCTAATGGTACCAATGTCTCAAATAAAACATTGCCATATGATGAGAACACAAGTATGAAGAAGGTTAATGTTGACAATGCAATGTGTGCACGAGGGGAGAGCAACGGCAGCTATTGGACACCCTCTATGGACGGCATAATACAGAAGACGAATGAGAACATTCTGCAGATAATTGATGCTCTCTATGGTCCTGGTAGACATCCTAAGTTGCCAGTTTTTGGAGAGTGGTGCCGTGAATAATTGGATATAAGTCCCAAGTACCCTCCATAGATATTAGAGAAAGCCTCATATATACTACTAACTTCTTGTGACTCTTTAGAGAAAATTTTGATAAACTTTGACGGGTAGATCATAGAATTTACTGTACCAAATAAATGATATTTTTCTTCTTCTTCTTTTTTTTTTTTAAATCTTCGAATTAAACATGCTTTTACCTTATATGTTTGGGTATTGGACGTAGGTCATATGCACTTCACTTGTTGTTTGGTTATGTATATCATATGCAGTGTTGTCGAAATCGTAAGAATCGACAAAGAAACAATGCAAATCGAATGAGAAAATTATAAATCAATGTGAATTGTAACGAATTATACGAATCATTGAATCGTGAACGATTTAGGCCACACTTAAAAAAATCCAAAATCAGGGAGAAAAAAGTCCACTTTAAGTTTTTTTTTAATAAAATACAATTAGCCCAATTTTAACGAAACTGGACAAATAAAATTAAAATAAGGCCCATTAACTTTATCATTATATCACATTTTCCAATTTCAAGTTTCAACTACAAAATCACAAAAATAAAAAGCCATAATTGCTAAAAGAGAGAGAGAGAGAGAGAGCGTATCTATAACTGAGTTGATCGCAGTTGAGTGGAGGATTCAAGAACTTTTTCTGGCCGTGTCAAAAACTCAAGAATCAGACGGTGGAATCAGAGAGAGGACTCAAGAACGGTTAAGTAAGTTGTAAGTGAGCTTTTTAGTTGTTTACTATGCTGATCTTTAATACTTTGCTTTTTAGTTTGGTTATTTTTTCGCTAAGTTGCTTTTTAGTTTGGTTGGTTGGTTAGACATGGTCATTAAAGCATTAAAGGTTAAAAAATTGCTTTGGAATTTAGTTTGGATATTAAAGCATAAAATATTATTTTGGTCTTGTAGTTTGGACATAAAATTGCTTTAGAATTTAGTTTGCAAGTTAGTGATCATTAGAAAAGTAACAAAAAAATGTATATAAATATCCATTCAAAAGAAGAATTTCAACTAAAAACTGTTAATGGAAATATAATATATCAAATTAATCTAATTTTAAATTTGTGACTGAATTAGTACGATTCACGATTTAAAAAATGACATTTTGATTCACGATACAGTTAACGATGACAACTATTCATATGCAATGGTTAGTCCTAAGGGATGAGAGATTAGAAACCAACACTTCTTGGTCAGGGAGTAAGGCTTTTACCACCAAGTTTTCCCTTTGGGGATGTATCCTAGTCTAAATCACATTTGTTTAGATTACTTGTCTTTCTCTTTCTTACAAATTGTTTGCTATCAATAAAATTCTTGCTACCTAACAAAAAAAAAAAGAATCACATATTTTCTTTTATTAAAGTATTTTTATTTGCTTGCAATATTAATACTTTTTTTTTATTATATATCTACTATACATAATGTACAAAAGGTTTGAAGATATACCTTTAGAAGATTTCCGAATGGTAGATGCAAGGTTTGATAAAATGAACTCCTTGAATCCTTCTAACTTGAAGGCTCTAGATTAGTCCACCAAGCATCCAAAGTCCACCAATACTCTTGAAGACTAAAAGTGCTAGTAATGTATTCAAGAAATATAGCTATGTATATTATTTGTTTTTGCAAAAGGAAAAGCTTTTTCTTTCTTCTAGCTATGGCTGAAAACAACCATGAAGAAGATGAAGTTTTTCTCTCTCTTGCACCTAGTATGTGCCGTGTGTGTGTTGGCTTAGAGGAGAGAGAAGTTGTCTTCAAATTAGTTTAATATAATCACCATTATGTTATCATTAATCATGCAAAACAACCAATCAAAATAGCTTGCTTGAATGGAAGACAAGATTACCTCTTTTGCATGGCTTTGGATAGTAATAATTACAATCTAAAGGTTGCTTTTTCACTCTCCTACAACTTGTAAAAGCAATCATTACAATCTAATGACAAAAAGGTGTTTTGATTTAATCAAGATTAAATCTCCACCTTTAATTCAAATCATTGGATAAGATTAATCTTAGGATAGATGACATGGACAATCCAATCATCCTATTAGCCTAGTCATACGCCACATGTGCTACTTTATCGAATGATTTATTTTGTCATTTAATGACTAGGATTGATGACGTGTCATTTCTTAAATCATATCATCTTTAATTTTATACATATATATATATATATATATATATATATGTATGTATATATAATTACTTTTGCTTATTCTAATCTCTATTAGAATAATTACATTGAAACAACTTTTCAATATTTGCAGTTTGGCCCCAAAACTTTTAGTATTTCCATTTTGACCCTAAAACTTTGCAAAACTATACTTTTGGCCCAAAGCCAAATCTAGATGACTCTTAACACTTTAAAGTCATTAACCACATTATACAAGCTGCCTGCGAACTTATTCTTGATGCTTATTAGTGTGTGACTTTCTAGATTCATAACCGCAGACCGATGGGGGACCATTAAACCTCTTAATCTATTTTAGGAATGTCTCCGTCATTATCCGAAATACCCTCATATTCATGAGTGATGCACTAGCAACAAACGTATGTATACGATAATGAAGACTGGGTCTTTTATGAATCCATTTACTATCGGAAATTACCGTGCAGTCTGATCCTTCTATTAAAATGTCCCGATCGGGAAAAGAACCATAAAATGGTTAAATCCACCTCCGATTCTATGAATAGATCCAAAACGGCAAAACGAGAGATAACTACCATGGAAAAGCTCATTCCATCAATCTCATACTTGCATTGGCCAAGGACTTCCTCGTTTACCAACCGATTTCAGATATCATAGGACATCACCTCTCAACAGAGGTTAACAGATCCTATCTTGACAATTACCTGTTAGTCTATATCACAAGACTAAAATGCGAAAGGTCGTAACTCACCTTATAGAAGGAAGGTATAGTCCAGACACTATATTTAGACTTTAATATACCCAGCAGCCGTAATTTCTCAAGTCTAAGGATTAATTTGCATAATTCTCAACTAAATAGTAAACTATTAACTTGAAATCATGTAGTTTACTATTTATCATCACATTCAATGATCCTACCACTGACGATCACTCATATGTATATTAGTCCACATCCCATGTTGTTTTGCACTTCACATACCATTCTTTATCATTAACATTACTATGTTAATCAAAGGTAATAACATATAATAACCCGTACTCGATTATTCTTGTCCCGGTCAAATAATCTGAAGGGTTATGATTCAATTCTTAATGTTTATCATATCGAAGAAATACAGCGAAGTATTCTAAACTCCTTTAGAATGTTTTTCTTCTCCGATAAACACTAGGGACACATTCATATTAAGGCAAAGAATATGGATATCCAAAAACATCATTGTGTAGAAAAATACATATATTCTTATTAAACCCTAATTAGATCATCTAATCTATAACATTAGGGCATATCCTTAACAATAATGTCATAATTCTGATTATCATACCACTCTAATAATCTCTACTTATCTAACTTAGACATTAAGTCATTCAACCAACTTTAACTTTAAGGTAAACTTATAGTATTCCCCTTTAAAAAGGTAGATATAGTTTCATTCCTTTAAAAAATATATTATAACATTCTAGGTTAGGAGTGCAAAAGGAAACCAAGTATTAACTAAGTTATTACAAACCACTATTCTAGGAGGACCTATCATTTAATTACATGCTTTACAACCAAGATATATACAAGGCACGCAGGCCTCAAAAGAATACATAATAATCACAAATTTATATTGAGCAACCAACTAGAACCAACATAAGTACTCAGGGAGACTCCCGAGCCTCCTCCTCCATAGCCTCGGGAGGAACTGAACCTACCTTACCTGAAATGGTTAGAAAGAGGGAGTGAACAAACATTGTTGCTCAGTGAGGGAGAGGAACAGATATCCGGGGGGTTTTAAAAACCTTTCTTGCAATTCAATTAAATCACATGGTCAGTAACAAAGGAAAAATTCTAACTCAAAATAAAAAAGGTTATGTACCACACCTAAATGGACTACATATTCGAACTTTAACTACATTTAACTATTTAAAGACAATAAAGCAATCACAATAACTCAATTAACTTTATTAAACTAATATACAATAATCAACTATCTAGCAACCATTAAAGAAGGTAATCCAGCAAGAGAATACTAGTACAACAAGACAACCCAAGAATACTATTTCAAGACAATGTATTATTCAAGAAAACAAGATAGATAACGCATACAAAAGAATACAAGCAATGGTAACTCTCCAAGGACTTAGGGCCCAAGCGAGAGTTACACAATAAAACAATACAACTCAATAACCCTTATCACTCCAATTCCTCGAACCACGAACTCGATCTCGATATGTCGGCATCTCAAACACCAATGAGTACTCTAGATGTACCCAATACCTACGACCCAATACCCCTAGCAATCTCCGGACCAGGCAAGTGAAGGAATAGGGTACAAAGCTAGAGCAGCCAACCCTAGCAAGCCCGATGCCGCCCAGAGAGGCCCGATGCTGCCCAGAGAGGCCCATTGCATCCACCTCGATGATAAGGTTGCACAATCATCGAAACGATAACACACATAACAATAACAATATAAACAAGATAATTCGATAGACATATAATCAAGAGACAACAAAGTAGGTTGCCCTTGCACATAAGTTACAATATATAAGCAACACAACAGCCAATAAATCCATATGAGAAAAAAACTCCAAGCTATTACCAACATTAAATCTAACTTTGTGACTTTTCCCCTTAGTCCATTGGTTTAATTTGAAGCACATATGAAAAACAAATCACATAATCCATAGACCAACCATTTTACCCTTCTAAGGACACTTTAGGACACCATCTAAAGCTTGGAAAGTTCATTTTTATCTACATCTACCACAAAAGCCCCAAAAGCCCCTTAGTCACTTTACACTACAACTACCCAAATGACTCATTAATTCAATGCCATAAAAGCATTTTAGACACTACCCAACATAATAAACACCAACCAAGGCATTCAAACACACCCGGATAACCAATCTACCTATGGCCTCTTTAGTGTTCAATTCAATTTAAGCAAGTTTATTCAAGTTCTAATCATTTTAAACTCTAACCTAGGTTCAATAACATCTATAGCATTATTAGATATCATACAATTAAGCTTATAATCAAGAATTAACAAAAAGCCCTAAAAAATACCATTCATTGTCTTCTACACATAACCATTTGCAAGAATTCTCAATCGAAGCCAATAAACAACTCAAAACAAGTCCTTGTAGCTAGTAAACACTATTATATACATTAAACAAGCATTATATACACATATATCAACAAATCTAAGAATTTCAAAACAAGATAAAATTTTTGAAAATACAAGAATATGTAATCCCTCACCAACTAAGGGTTGAAGAAGCAAGGATCAAGCTCGATTTGCCTTAGACCACCTCCAAAATGCCTAGAAGATCACATAAATGCTAGTCCTAAGATTTTTTCTACCTTTTTTCCTTACCTTGAAGCCGATGGCCTCTTGGCCTTTTTTGCTTTTAGTTTGTGTTATTTTTTTGTGTATTTAGTGTATGTATGTATATATAAGATATATAGATAGATATATGTAATAGTTGGGCCTTGGTTAAGTTAAGAAAATTGTAAAGTAATCTAGTTTTAAAGCCCAAAGTTGAGCTAAGTTAAAAGAAACCCAAACAAGCAATTTAGTTTTTTACTATTCATACGATACATATAGCAATTTTTCTACCCGTCTTGCCAAAGTCCTATGCAAGTAAAAATTATGAAAGTATGCCCAAAATCACTTATATAATAAGGAAAAAATATGAGATCTTTATGAACATATGCCCAAAATCACTTATATAATAAGGAAAAAATACGATATCCGTAAAATAAAATACTTTGATTTTTACCCTGGGCTCAGAGCTTGTTTTAAAATGATAAAAATGAGTCTACTAAATGTAAGAAACCATCCCATTTAATAAAAATATCAAAATAATAGGTTAATTATTTTATTTGGATTTGTTAAATGTTCGTTGCAATTTTTGAAGGAAATATAAAAAGTAAGCTACTAAATAAATGTAAGGCTAAAGTAAACACAAATACACATATAAATACTTAAAATAACACATAATTATATGAAAATATGTATAATATGTTACATGATAGGTCCAGGGTATCACAATATAAATATGAGAAGAGGTGAATATAAGGAAGATTAGGGGAACTACTATAGTAGGAGACACGGAGTATAGGGTGGGCTATTGCTAAAGAGGGAGAAATAATGAGTATTGCTAGAAGTGGTGAATACTCAATGCCCTTCCCTTGGAGTAGGCGTGGCCTATTTATAGTTATCGGTAGGCCGGGAGCCCATAGACTCTAGGATTGTATCCCTTGAGAATTCCTATGAATCCATCGTTACTTATCCATTAGAATGATGATAAGGTTAGATCGTACACCTAGTATGTCATTGTCGTCCACTTACGGTAGATTAGGTAATTGAGTTGTCTTTATGATCTTATATCCTTAGATATCTGAAGAATTCAAGCCATATTCGAATTCATCATCGATTATCCATATGTAGTGGTATCGATACCCGGGTTCACCTAAGGGCCTTGGCCCACGGTGAGCTTACTATAGGGTATCCCGTGAGCTATTGGACCGCATATGTATCATAGTCCTACTATCATGAGTTGGTAGTAGAACTCATCTTATGGCCTTGGGCTTGTAGTAAGCCTACCATAAGGGTAGCTAGTGATGACCGAATTGTTTATGGATTACAGCTCCATCTTCATGGGTTGAAGGGGATCAAATGATCCATCACTGTAGGACCATGGGTCTAAGACCAGTTTTGACTATAACATGTATTACATGCTACATTATCTTCATATGATACAATTGGATTGTCTTTGTCGGAGAGTAATTCACATGATTACGAACATATTGCATGACAAATCTCAAGTATATAGTGTAACATCCTTCTCACATCGATTATGTATAAGATTTATGTTGAGTTTATAATGATTTATGTTTACTATTATTACCAAAATGAGCTTAAACATTTTGTGCCAGTTGATTAGGTTTAATGTGTTAGCAGGTCAATAATTAGGTCTTAGTAATTAAAAGTGGTATTAGAGTAGGCTAGTAGGCAAAAGTGTTGGCTTGACTGTTCCCTGGTAGTCCTAGGCTGTAGTTTTGTTCTCTTTAGTATGATGAGGACATTGCAAATTTAAGGGGAAGAGTATGTGATATCCCCTTCTATGTTAGTTATGCATGAGATTTGTATTCAATTTATAATGAATTGAGTTTACTACTACTATCAATACAAATTTATGTATTTTTTGGGCCAGTTGATTAGACTTATAGTGCTGGTAGATCAGTAGTTGAGTCTGGATCATTATATGTATATGTTGTGAATCGTGCATGGTATTTAAAACTTTAATTAAATAAAATGCAGCGGAAATTAAATACCCATGCATACGTTCATGACTAATTACGTAGATTACAACATACATAATTAATCAAATTAAATATGCATAATAGATTTATGATTACCTTTGATGATGTCGAATCCGTTGTAGAATCCGAAAGCTCTCCAATTGTGAAGCCTCCGAAAGTATCCACACAGAATCCGCACCCTTAATTGGATTTCACCCCCACTAGGATTTCTAGAGAAATCCTACATATTATTCTCACTATGATTTGTGTGCTAGCTAAATCTGTGTCAAAATATTACAATATATAGGAGACATATATGACCTAGGGCCACATATGGACCAGTCTTAAACAGACCAATCTTGGACTTCACAATAACCAGATCAATATCAAGTTATTACGAGCCTAATTAAATTAATATTAGGACAATCCTAAAATTAATTTAATGTTTTCTCTAATCCAATTAATTCGCAAATTCTTTTTGTGTGTGACCTCTTGGATTCATAATTAATTGGCATCGAAATAATATTAATCCAATTAATGATTAATTAGAACTCTTATAATTCAACTTTTGCAAGTTGTGAATGACACCTAACAGTATATGATCGCTACTTGGTATGTGTTATAAACATGTGCAAAATAACCAAGTTTTAATAACCCGCAAGTGCACGGATCTTGTAGTATAATGTGCAAAGAGTGTGGAATCGTATCCACAGGGAAGCTCGTTAGTTTGTTAGTGAAGTAGTGTATGAAAGTGTTAAAGCGGTAAGTGACAGTTTGTAAAAGGCGTTTGATTAAACTATACTACAACTAAACTAAACTAACTAAGTAAAATTGGAATACGAGGGAGATGAATCTAGAGGGATGGACATACAATGAGGCAGTCAATATAGGCTCGGCATCCAGGTTTTCTAATTCTATGCAAGAGGTTAATCTACAAGCATTAACCTAGTCAATTATTTTAGTCTATTAAAATTCCGATGACTAACTCTGATGTAGGTGTCGTTCCATCCTTTGTATAGATCTGTCATTGCAACCTGGCATAAAAGATCTATTTCAACTAAGTAATTAACATTTCCTTTCTACTCTAGAGTCATGGTATAACCTATAGTCTCATGGAATCTTAAGCTTATCAAGCTATTGATTCACTATTAAAGTATGGATATATGGCACGAAAGTAAAGCAATCATAACGTCTACTGAAAAGTATTACGTATGAAAGATAATAAAGTAAAGTAATCATAACGTCTACTGAAAAGTATGACGTATGAAAGACAATAAAGTAAATCAAAACGTCTACTAAAAAGCATTACGTATGGAAGACAATACTGAATTTAAAGTAAGCCATATATTGCAATTGGATTAAATAAACTGAATCCGATACCATATATTAAAAGACTGTCATTTACAATATCCTCCCCTAACTAATGACTCTACTCAGACATAATAATAAATACAAGTAATACAAATAAGAGAGTCAATAATGGCTCCCCTGATATGAAGACTTTGTATTTCTGATTCCAGGAATTTGAGCAGAGGTCCGACGCAAAATAGCTATTCGGGCGGAACTAATTTCCCCGAATAAGAGCTTTTTTATTAAAAGCTATTCGGGCAAAACTTTCCCCGTATTCTACTAATACTACTAAATTAAACTAACTAATTAAATAAAACTAAAATTAAAACTAAATTAAACTAATTAACTAATTAAATAAAACAAATATTAAAATCTAAATTATATATAAAATTCATTCGGGGATAAGGGTATTTATTGGCAAATTTTGAGAGGTGCACTCGAGCGCCCTTCCTAGAGCGCTCGAGCGCGCCTGCCTTCATCCGCTGGTTGCGCGACACGTGGCATTCCGAAAGCTGGTAGAAACATCTAGGTAGCACGCTCGAGCGTGCCTCTATTGGTTCGCTGGATTAGAGCCACGTGTTTCTTCTGGAAGTTGATGGAATTTTCTGGTCAAGGGTGCTCAAGCGCCCTTCTATTGACTTTTTGGCTTTGAATTCTGACTTTGACCGGATCGTTGATCGCGTAATTTCCAGGTATTTTTCACTATTTTGACCCTCCAAACAATGAAATTTGGCTAAAATCACGCACGCAGGGCAAAGTCCTGCATTTTGCTCAGAAGGCCGTTTCTACCCTAAAAAGTGATATGATTCGTGAAAAACGGGCACAGGTCACTATTTGAGATCATCGAGGTCAATATTTCGAGTATGATTTCACGCTAGTTTTAGCCAATTTTCTTCTCTACGGGCTCATTCTTCCACCAGTTCCCATGTTTTCCCGTTCCTAACTTCTTGACTTGCAATTTGGATCGTTTCAGGTATGATTTTTCACTTTTCGGTATCATCGTACATTGCATTAAAAGTCTATAAGTGTTTGCATTTATTCTTAAGTTATGATGCAAATGTAGTACAAATATAATGGTTTGAGTGCTACAAATACAGTCACATCAACATCTCCAAACCTAAACCTTGTTTGTCCTCAAGCAAGACTATCTTAAAAACATATTCAAAGTGAATTTTCAGAAAATGTTTACAAGTCAAAACAGATGAAATCATTCTATCTTATGTTTTTGTCACAAATTTTTCCAACATGAAACATGAGAAATGCAATTCACTATCTTTAACCTATTCATCAATTGATGACAAACATGATAAGAGAACCTTGTACATAGTTTTATCAAATAGATACTCTTCTTGGAAATAGACTATTGATTGCTTCGGAGTACATATTTAGAAGTAAGCTAAGCAAATTAAGTTTATTCAATTCCCAACTTTCAAGTCATGCAAATAGATTGGACTTTGATATTCTCACCTTATTTGTAATCCAACTCTTGATCATGCCTTAACCCTTTTTACATTTGCCAGAAAATATAAAAGTACATATTTCTACTATCTTTTTGTAGTGTTTAGTTTCTTTTGCTTTCTGGATATCCTATGTAGCGGGCTTTAAGGCCAACAATCCCCCACCATTATGACTGAAGTTTCCAGATTTTAAAGGGACCCCTACGTGCCTTAATCACTCAAAATATCAAGGTTCGAAACCTTACACTATAGCACATATCCCAAATTACAACGTCTAAGATAATGGTGCTTACAGATTTACAACATATTTATACCAAAATTATTCAACAAAGGTACGTACAACTCTTTTTCTTTTTTTCTTTTTTTAATTGTTTTCTTTGTTTTTTTTTTTTTTTTTCAGAGTGTACAGAGTAACAGAACATAATGTACAGACATGGCATAAAGGTTTATGTTTCAATCACAAGAAGTTCTCATAACAAACAGTAATCATATCTCAGTCCTTTCATAATCACATACCTATCAATTCAAGCAAAGAAGAACAGCTAGGCTTACTAATTAATACAGTAACCCAAAGTTTTTCTTACGGAATTTCCTCAGAGTTTTTTACAGTGTATAGCTAATAACACAAGTTCTCAAATCATCTAAATCATCTTCCTTTAAACTAGTAGGGTAGCAACCTACTCTTTTTATGAACAAAATTGTGTTTTTCTTACATATTTTGAAAAATATTTTACCATGAAATATATACACCCCCACACCGAAACTTTGCTTGCCCTCAAGCAAATAGCAATATAAGGCAGTGAGAGTGTAATATGCAAGTAATAACATAATGACAAATGCTACATCCCCAAACCTATGGTTTGCTTACTCTACATCGCATGTTGATTAGGTATAAAGGGAAATGTAGTAAGGAAAGATATCACCTGATGTGAAGCATTTCTATGTTGATGTCAAAGCTTTTCTACTAACTTTTGCCAACAGATGTATCATTCTACAATTAAATATTAGTAGAAAAAGTATTTTACTGATTATCATCAACAAAAAAAAAAATAGTTAGTTATACTAAATAAATTAAAATAGTCAAACAAATAAAGGGGAGAAACCAAAAAGAAATATGGTCAAGGAAAATAACTAACATATTAAGCAAATAATTTAACTACCAAAACCATTTATACTATTTTATGGGGTTCTAGAGTTTTTTAAACTAAAACATTAAAGCATTTTAAAAAGAACACTAGGTTGCCTCTTAGTAGCGCTAAGTTTATCGTCTTCAGCCAGACTACAAAAATAACACAGACAAAAAATAATCACACATTAAAAGCATTTAAAAATCTAAGTTGCCTCCTAACAGCTCTGAGTTTTACACCCTCAGCCAGACGCAGATGTTAGGGCCATCTATGTTTAAAATTCTTCGGCATATATTGCCTAATAATCGTTTCAGCACACATTTTGAATGGAAAAGGATCATGCAACAGATGATAGTTCTTTGTTCCTACAGAACGTGATTTTTCCAAGTCACCATAAAAAGGTAACAATTCCCATCCCAATGTGATATGTGTGGGAATATTCATGATAATGTTAACAAGGGCCATAGTTTCTTGTAACACAGTGTATCCCATTTGGTCAACTCATAAGTTAAAAGATGTATGCAACAAATTGTTCAGAAATGAGTCAAATCCAAATTGTGCCTCCATGGGTAATGTTGTGAACTTCACAATAGAGGAAGGCACATCAAATGAAGAACTGAGATGACTTTCAACAGGAGAGAGAGTGTTATAGTCAGTTGAAAAGGACTTGGAAGTATTGGACTCATTCTCTCGTTCAATTTGATACAAAAGTCATTCAGTCTCATTAACAACCTTTTCAGGTGTCAAAAAGGATGTAGGAATTACAGTAGACTCAACAGACTCATCCGACAAGAGTGTGGGTTCTATGGAAGTGGGTATACCTATTTTCCCGAAAGAGGAATCAGAGTCAGGTTGAGTCATGATTTTACTAAGGTCATCATGTCCTTCTAAGTAAGGCATTTTACTTTCTTTCCCCTCAAATTCATTTTCCCTATCAGATTTCTCCCAAATAATCTTGCTCATTTCATCAGTCTATTCAAATGTTATTTCATCAAAGGGGTTCACAACAGATTGAATGTGATGCTGATCATTAGTCCAACTAAGTGCATTATCGACTAGTTGGTCTAAAGATTGAAGTATGTGAGCATTGGTTTGGACAAGTTGAGAAAGTTGGTCAAACTTGTCACTAACTATGGATTCAGGAGGAGTAGAGTCAATCCAATCATCCTGCTGGTCATTTTGTTTGAAAAGATTAAGGATAGGGTCAACAAAAGATTTAGATTGAAAAGGTGCAGGGACTTGACTTTCAAAGTTTTGAGAAAAATTTTTTGACTCCAAGGTGATAGCTGGTTTTGCCATTCTGAAGTGTGTGTCTCAAACCTATTGTTTACCTCATTTCTAGTGTTACACTCTCTACCCTGATTATCTCCCTTAAACACTTTTATTTCCTCAACAACCTGGTTTTGAATAGTTTCGTGATAAACGAAACTATATTGGTCTTGTGAACTCATGACGGGTTGAATAGAGTGCTCGTCTTTTTCCCACACATTTGTGCTCTCAGCTAGTTGACCGATTTGGTCTTGTAGCCTATCTATGGATTGGTGGTTAGATTCGACGAGTTGGACAAGTTGGCCGAACTTGTTGTCGAAGTTTGGTTCAGGAGAAGAAAATTCAACCGAGTTAGGATAACAAAAGTTTTGTTTGAAAGAATTACTTCGAAAGTTTTCGCAAAACTCAGAAGAATTGGGATTTTGAGATACACTATCTTCAAAATTTTGAGGCAAAAAATATGCATCATTTTTATCCCAAAATGAATTTTGATAATTTTTCCACTCCGGGTTATATGCATTTGAGTACAAGTAATTGTTAGAAAAATAACCCTGAGTAGTAGAATCATAACTGTCAAAGAACTTGGGATTTTGGAGACAATTTTCAAAGGTATGCCCAAATTGAGAACAAAGTTCCCACGTATTTGGGATAGGGGTTGGGTTAATTTCATTAAAAACCCATTGATCGGATGAACTATTAAAATGAGTTATATTTTCGATCATCTAAAGTTCCAAAACATTTTATGCAACTAATATACTATACAAACAATAATATAATTTATACAGTTTAAAATAAGTATAGACAATGTAAACAATAATTACGACACTTAAACAACAGTTTTAAAACAAGTATAGACAATATAGACAATAATTACAACACTTTAAACAAGTTCACATAATACTTTTATCAATAACTAAACTAGACCGCACTTCTCTTGCAACGGTGCCAAAAACTTGATTGCTACTTGGTGTGTGTTATAAACATGTGCAAAATTACCAAGTTTTAATAACCCACAAGTGCACGGATCTTGTAGTGTAGTGTGCAAAGAGTGTGAAATTGTATCCATAGGGAAGCTCGTTAGTTAGTTAGTGAAGTAGTGTGTTAAAGTGTTAAAGCGGTAAGTGACAGTTTGTAGAAGGCGTTTGATTAAATTATACTACAACTAAACTAAACTAACTAAGTAAAAGTAGAATACGAGGGAGAGGAATCTAGGGGGATGGACATGCAATGAGGCAGTCAATATAGGCTCGGCATCCAAGTTCTCTAATTTTATGCACGAGGTTAAGCTACAAGCATTAACCTAGTCAATTATCTTAGTCTATTAAAATCCCGATTACTAACTTTGATGTAGGTGTCGTTCCACCCTTCGTATGGATCTGTCCTTGCAACCTGCCATAATAGGTCAGTTTCAATTAAGTAATCAATATCTCCTTTCTAGTCTAGAGCTATGGTATAACCTATAGTCTCATGGAATCTTAAGGTTGTCAAGCTATTGATTCACTATTAAAGCATGGATATGTTGCACGAAAGTAAAGCAATTATAACGTCTACTGAAAAGCATTACGTATGAAAGACAATAAAGTAAATCAAAATGTCTACTAAAAAGCATTACGTATGGAAGACAATACTGAATTTAAAGTAAGCCATATATTGCAATTGGATTAAATAAACTGAATCCGATACCATATATTAAAAGACTGTCATTTACAATATCCTCCCCTAACTAATAGCTCTACTCATACATAATAATAAATACAAGTAGTACAAATAAGAGAGTCAAGAAAGGCTCCTCCGATATAACGACTTTGTATTTCAGATTCTAAGAATTTGAGTAGAGGTCCGATGCAAAATAACTATTCGGGTAGAACTAGTTTTTCCCTAATAAAAGCTACTTGGGCAGAACTTTCTCCGAATAAGAGTTTTTCTATTAAAAGATATTCGGGCAAAACTTCCCCCATATTCTACTGCTACTACTAAATTAAACTAACTAATTAACTAAAACTAAAATTAAACTAATTAAATAATTACATAAAACAAATATTAAAATCTAAATTATATATAAAATTCGTCCGGGGAAAGGGGTATTTATTGGCAAATTTTTAGAGGCGCGCTCAAGCGCCCTTCCTGGCGCGCTCGAGCTCGCCTGCCTTCATCCGCTGGTTGCAAGACACATGGTGTTTCGGAAGCTGGTGGAAACATCTGGGTAGTGCGCTTGAGTGCCCTATGGGGCGCGCTTGAGCATGCCTGTGACGCCCGAGATTCAACCGTACTTCTAGCTTACTATTGCATCCACTATTTGTGCATTTTTTGTGCTTTGCTTGTTGTTTTCTTCAATCACTATTTATTCTATTTTTCAACTATTGAATTACCATAAATTAGCATTTTTATTAAATCATATTAATTGTTTTAGGAATGAGAAAAATGTGCATTTGAGCTTAGAGCGATAGGAGCACTCATTTAGAAAATGTTTTGCCAATCTAATGAATAGTATTACGTAACTTAACTTAGTGTTTTAATTAGCTTGCAGTAATTTGCACTTTAGGACTTGGTTCTAGCTAGTTTAACTCATATTTTGACCTCACACTCTCACTAAAATAGCTCACCCAAACATATACTCACACAACACACAACATAAGCTCATAACTAGCAAAACAAAACAAAACAAAAAAAAAAAAGATGCAGGAATTACTGTAGCAAATCCGAGAATCAGCATAGGAGGAGAATGAGAGGATTTTGCTCATCAAATCTTCAAGCCAAGCCAAGCCAAGCAAGGAGCAAGTAGTTTAGGGTGTGTGCAAGCCTTCTAGGAGCTCCTACGTGCGTTAGGTGAGGGTTTTGCATATTATTTTTGCATTTGAAATATATGTCAACTTTCTTGAATTTATTGATTTGCTATATTATGATGATGCAATGCTTAAATATGCTTATGTATGTTGTGTATAAGTAGTAGATACCTAATTTATGCTATTGTTTCATAGTTTAAACGGTTGAAATCGCTTGTTGATCGTAGGGCATGAATAGTGACGGGAAAATTAGGAATTTGCAAAATCAGACCTTGTAGCTTGAATTAATGGTTCTAATAGGTGCTTTAGATGTTAATGAAAGTAGTGTGAAGGCCTTGTAGGGTTTAATTGCCCATAACCTAGTGAAAGAATGAAATAGCTAACTTTTAGAAAGGGATTTCAGGGTTATCGCGAATCCGGGTTGAATTGGCCTCCACATTTAGTAATCCTAGGCTATTTAGGACTTAATTAAGCTTTGCTAGCCTCCATTTGAGTCTCAGATGAGGTACATGTAGTACAAAGTCAAAAGAGTGAAATTGGGACTTTTGTCTTAAACGCGAGTAATTGGGTAGTTTCTAGCGTCCTAGGGGTGCCATAAGGGATAATTAAAAGTATGGAATAGCCCGCTCACTTAACTAGAACATTAACTTGTGTTTGGAAGAAAAATAACTTGTGTTATAAAGGGGTTTTGGGTCAAACGTAAATTCGGGTGAATTTGGTTGATATATTTGGTGTTCTTAGGGTAAGTAGGGACTAAATGTGCTTTTATAACTCTTATTTGAGCTTTGATTAAGATACTTGTAGTACAAACGCACAAAGGGGTAATCGGGGTTTTTGTGGCTAATTCGGGTTAATGAATGATTTCAAGGGTTCTAAGTGTACCATAATGTGTAACTAGAAGATTAGAATAGTTAGTTGGTGAATCTTGAGCCTTAGCCTTGGTTTGGAGTTAAATGACTTAGGATAACAAAAGGGAAACTCGGGGTTTCATGGTTAGCCTTTGAATTAGCTTTGGTACTTGTATATCTTGCCTTTACATGTTGTTATATGGCATTTGTGAGCATTTCGTGAAGTTTCATGATCATCGGTCATTGACCCCTTTGTGTTGGTATAGTTATTTTCATATTTAATGCTTATATCTTGTTATAATGTTTATACTTCTTGTACTTTGTTAAGATCAAACTCTAATAAACATTGCATGCTAAGTGAGTAGGACTATAAGGATAACTCATCTAGATATATGATTATTGATTATTGTATTTAAAAGTAATTGGAATTTATAACTTATGATCTTAACTTAATGGTATTTGATACTTCTAATATATCTTATGTTCTCTAATGATATGGTAAGGTGAACATTGTATCTTAATTGTGTGTGGGTTATGTACTTGTGTGAATAAGTGATTATAAATCTAGCTTCTAATGTTATAAGGTTGAGTTAAGTAAGTGTCACGCCACGACCCGACCCCGCAAAAGGCCAAGCCCGGACCCGACACACGGATGGAGTCTCCTCTGTACCGCGGACAATCCGAAAACCCTAAAAACAATATAACACTTGCGAAAGCTATAAAATAATCAAAACAAGCCAACTTTCTATAAAACATACATTTCTTATTATCCAACTTTCCAAACCAAAAATGCCATGCATACTACACAAGTACTTATGCCACTAAACCATTAGCCATTAGCATGCATTTCTTCACTAGTCATCAGGGTACAAGTTACAACATTACAGCTTTAATCCATTTCAACATAAAACTAATAAAGATCTCAACTAGAAAATATATATACAAGGCTACAAGCCTAAAAATTAAGCGTTCCTCACGCAATATACATAACAGCAAGGTTTGCACAAAACTGGTAACCAACCACCAGCAAAGCAGGTAAGTGCTATCACGGAAACACCTCCACCTGCTCCTCCTCCTCAATTACCTCGAGAGGGTCTGCCTCAACTACTCCTGTAAAAACATAGTATAGAGAGGAATGAGCAAAAACTATTGCTCAGCGAGGGCAATTGGTCTCAAGGACGGAGATGAGAGGAGTATGCAATGCAATTAGCCAAGCAATACATACAAGTCATATAAAGATACAACCAAAGCCAACAATAGAGCAAGGCACGTATTTAAAGCTGCAAACACTCATTAAAAGGATACGATACTCTTTTCACGAGCAACTTTCAAACACGAATTCGATGACGACGCGCCGGCCCAAACCACCTTATAACACCAGTTTGGAATACCCCGGAAGTATCCATCAATCCTACGACCCAAATCTCCCTGGGAGGCAACCCAAGCGAGAAAGGGAATAGCAGCGGAGCTAGAGCAACCAACACTGGCAACCCAAGGCTACCCAGAGAGGCCCATCACTCACGCGCGAGACACTATGCAATGCAAGACTCGATACAAGATGATAAACAAGCGATAAAGCCACACGTGGGAGAATAACAAAGTAGGTTACTCTCGCACGCAATAGCAGCAATTTGATAAGCAATTCAATCCAAAACAACTCAAACAAGTAATTCAAGTAATTCTAAGCATTCTATAAGCATAAAGACAAGAAAACACACAAAAACACAAATCGGCCCCAACTATCAAAACACTACCATTTCCAAACGAGCCACGGGTTCTGGAAACCGACTTCGCCAACCCTCCTAGGTCACCATAAGGCACGTCTAAAGACTCCGAAACCTTACTTTACCCTAGAACTCGCGCAAAGCCCCGATTTCTCCCTTTCTCGTTTGAACTACAACTATAACAACCAAACACCCAACCAACGCCATAATCACACCAAAAGTGCTTTCATGGCTTCCCGAAGCAATGCCAACACGCAAAACGAGAAAATTCCAAAGTCGACCTAAACGACCCCGACTTTCCCAAAGGCTTAATTCTCATTTTTTCCTCTACGCAACCCAAACAAACCACACATTTTAGCATTCTAGCATACCTAGCACGTTTCTACATCAACGGAAAGCATAACAGCGCAATTTCAACGTTTCAAGATTTTACTATTCACAAAATACTATTCATTTCACAATTCAAGTTGCAATCACAACATTTAACCGCAGAAAATGTTACAAAGCTATAAATACATGTTCTACAAATGCTAAGGAACATTCTAGAAGCATCAAATCGCTTTAAATAACGATCTACGGATAAATCTAAAAATTGACAAAGTTAACAAACACAACGTATAAATGAGCAAATAACATGCTTCCCTCACCTTAGGTACTCCTAGTCGCTAGGAAAACAATGTTGGTTGCCTCGGAAACCACCCCGCACGAGCACACGCGAGATTGATTGTTTGGTAGGTGAAAGTTTTTTTTTTGTTCTCTATGGAACTCACGGCCTGCTGCTGGCTGTTTGCTGCTGTTTTTATTTTATTTTTCTTAGTTTTTAGCTTATATAAGGGTCAAATGGTCAAAGGTCAAAGGTCAAGGTCAACAACTTAAAAAAAACTTGGTCAAAGGCCCCTATTTTGAGCGTTTTAAAGCCGTTTCAGCTAAGGTAAGTTCAATTAAAGCTAGCAACATTTAAAATATAAAATTTAAGTCATCTAAATACTAGTTTCACTATTTGCTGAGGACTAGAAATCGTTATCTAGCTATCGCTCCTTAAATGCAATGCACGTTGCGTCGGCGAGAATGTAACAATTAATTCACAAAGAATTTAAGGAAATATAATTTTCAAAATAATAAACAAAGAAAATTCACATTTCGGGCTCGGGTATTACACCCTCTCCCCCTTAAAACAATTGCGCCCACGCAATTCTTACCTGGTCAACAAACAACTCCGGATACTGATCCCGAACTTGGTCTTCTCTTTCCCAAGTCGCTTCCTCAAACCCATGATGATTCCACAGAACCTTTACTAACGGAATACTCTTTCTGCGAAGCTCCTGAACTTTCCGATCCACAATTCTAATCGGTTTCTCTTCATAAGACAACTTCTCTTCAATCTGCAAAGGCTCTGGTTCAAGTACATGCGAAGGGTCTGGATGATAGTTCTTCAACATAGACATGTGGAACACATCGTGTAGTCTCGACAAGCTTGGAGGCAAAGCTAATCGATAAGCCAAAGGACCTACCTTTTCGGTGATCTCATACAGACCCATATCCCTGGGACTAAGCTTCCCGCTCTTACCGTGCCGAATCAATCCCTTCCGTGGAGAAATCTTAAGAAACACCCAATCTCCCAAATCAAACTTAAGATCCCGACGGTGCTTATCTGCATAACTCTTCTGACGACTCTGAGCTGTAAGCATACGCTGGCGAATAAGGTGAACATTATCTACCATCTTAATCATCTCAGGTAACACAGTCGGATCAACTGTTCTCATCTCTCCAACCTCTTCCCAATATAACGGGGATCTGCATTTACGACCATACAATGCCTCGTAGGGAGCCATACCTATAGTAGATTGATAACTATTGTTGTAGGCGAACGCCGCTAAAGGCAAAAACTTATCCCACTTCATCCCAAAGTCAAGCACACATGTCCGAAGCATGTCTTCCAAGATCCTAATGGTTCTCTCAGACTGGCCATCAGTTTGCGGATGATATGCAGTACTGAAGCTCAACTTAGTTCCCATGGCCTCTTGCAACTTCTGCCAAAAACGAGATCTGAATCTGGGATCCCTATCTGACACTATACTCTGTGGCACACCATGCAATCTCACAATATTAGCAACATACAATTCAGCTAGCTTATCAAGGCTAACCTGTTTGTTTACGAGAATAAAATGTGTAACTTTAGCCAAGTGGTCCACAACAACCCAAACAGAATCACATCCTCTCGGAGATCTGGGAAGATCAGTCACAAGGTCCATTGTAATATGTACCCACTTCCACTGCGGAATCGACAATGGCTGTAGAAGTCCGGCTGGCCTCTGATGCTCAACTTTAACCCTCTGACAAGTCAAACATCTGGATACATACCCAGCAATCTCCCTCTTCATATTGTTCCACCAGAAGTGTTGCTTCAAATCTCTATACATTTTTGTACTGCCCGGGTGAATCGTATACCTCAAATTATGTGCCTCAGACAGGATCTCATTCTTCAAAGTCGGATCATCAGGAACACATACTCTATCCCTGAATCTGAAAATGCCATCTGCATGTAATTTAAACTCCGACTCTCCCCCTTTTGATTTTTCTTGGATTTTCAAGATGTGAGGATCAGTCTTCTGAGCCTCTCTGATCTGTGCTAGCAATCCTGACTGTATCTGTAAACTAGCAAACCGAATCCCTACCTCAGTAGCTTCTGGTTTCCATGAACAAATTTCTTCCAAAGTCTCCCAGTCCTTGATAATCAAGCTTGCAACAGTAGCCTTTCGGCTCAAAGCATCAGCAACAACAGTTGCCTTACCTGGCACATAGTTAATAGAACAGTTATAACTACCCAATAGCTCTAGCCATCTCCGCTGCCTCATATTTAGATCCTTCTGTGAAAACAAATACTTGAGACTCTTGTGGTCAGTAAATATTTCAAATCTGCAACCCCACAAGTAATGACGCCACTTCTTCAATGCAAACACAACTGCAGCTAACTCAAGATCATGTGTAGGGTAATTGACTTCATAAGGTTTCAATTTCCTAGAAGCATAGGCAATCACCTTACCATTCTGCATTAAAACACAGCCCAATCCTTCTTTAGATGCATCACTGTAGACAACGAAGTTCTCTGTTCCCTCAGGTAAAGCTAGTATAGGAGCTGTAGTTAGTCTCTTCTTCAATTCTTGGAAACTGGATTCACATTTAGCATCCCAGTTGTAAGCAACTTTCTTCCGAGTCAACTGGCTCAAAGGCCTAGAAATTTTGGAGAAGTCTTTAACAAATCTCCGGTAGTAACCTGCCAATCCAAGAAAACTCCGAATCTCTGACACCGTCTCAGGTCTCTTCCAAAATGAAACAACTTCAATCTTAGCTGGGTCCACTGAAATTCCTCGATCTGAAATGATATGGCCTAGAAAAGTTATCTGATTCAACCAGAACTCACACTTGCTGAATTTAGCAAAAAGTTTGTTTTCCTGCAAAGTTTGAAGCACAATCCTCAAGTGTTGCTCATGTTCAGCCTCGTTCTTCGAATACACTAAAATGTCGTCAATGAAGATCACAACAAACTGATCAAGGTAAGGCCGAAAAACCCTCTGCATCAAGTCCATGAATGCGGCTGGTGCATTCGTCAATCCAAACGGCAAAACAACAAATTCATAGTGGCCATATCTAGTCCTGAAAGCCGTCTTCGGTATATCGTCACTCCGAATTCTAAGTTGATAGTAGCCCTGCCTCAAGTCAAATTTGGAATAAACACTCGCACCCTGCAAGTGGTCAAACAATTCTTCAGTCAACGGCAAGGGGTATTTGTTCTTAATCGTGACTTGATTAAGTCCCCTGTAATCAATGCATAACCGTAGTGTGCCATCTTTCTTTCTCACAAACAACACAGGTGCGCCCCACGGTGAAGAACTAGGTTGTATAAACCCTTTCTCAAGCAAGTTCTGAAGCTGAATTTTTAACTCCTGAAGTTCAGCCGATGCCATTCTATAAGGACTCCTAGAAATCGGCGCAGTGCCTGGCACAAGATCAATCATGAACTCAATCTCCCTATCCGGTGGTAAACCCGGTAATTCCTCGGGAAATACACCAGGGAAGTCTCTAACAATCGGAACCTCATTCAAACTCAACTTATCAGCAGGCTGATTGATCAAATAAGCTAAGTAAGCTTCACAACCCCTATTCAACAACTTAGAAGTCTTGATCGCTGATAAAAGTGGAATGCGGGCAGCCCTGCAGTTCCCAACAATCTCTAGTACCGGTAGGTCAGGAACCTTAAGATAAACGATCTTTGTTCTACAATCCAACTGAGCATAATACTTTCCCAACCAGTCCATTCCCAAAATGATTTCAAAGTCACGGAATGGTAATATAATTAAATCAGCAGGAAATTTACGGTTCTCTATACATATATCACAAGATTTGCAAATAGACTCAGCAACAAATTTTGCACCCAAAGGAGTACTAACTTCAACTTCATGAGGCAAATTATCAATGCAAACATTCACAGATCGTGCACATGCAGGAGTTATAAACGAATGTGTAGCTCCAGGATCAATCAAAACTTTAACTGGCTGAGTATTGAGAAGAAAGGTACCTTCCACTATAGCTGTATTATCGGGCAGCTCCTCTGCATCCAGTGCAAAGACCCTAGCCTGTACTCTCTGTGCTGGTCGTGCACGTGTAGCCCTATTCTGAACACCTCGGCCTCCACCATGGCCCTGAACATTATTATATTTAGGGCAATCCCTCACCCTATGCTCATCACTGCCACAACCCGTACATTTTCCACTCTTCCTCCAGCAGTTAGCCTCAATATGCCCTGGTCGATTACAATAATCACACTGCTGATTTTGCCTAACCGCAGTGTTTCCTGTAGGTGCTGGGGCTCTGGCAGGGGTAGGAACTGTACCTCCCTGCTGAGGTCTGGTCACAGCTGGTCTAGCCTGAATCTGCTGCTGTGGCTGATACGGATGCTGCTGAGGACCCTGTGCAGAAGCCTGATACTGCCTCGCCTGACTCTGGCTACTCTGGCCCAAAAACTGCTTCTTACTCGGCTGACTGCTCTCAGCTAACATCTCAGCCTTCCGTTTCTCAAACTTCGAGGCTGCCTGAAATGCCTCGGGAAAAGTAGTGTAGGTCTGTCCAGTCAAATGCAACTGTATGTCCATTCTCAACCCACGGACAAACCTATGTATCATCCTCCTAGCTGGCCGTACCAACTCGGGCATATACTTTGACAGGCTAACAAACCTAGCCTCATATTGTGCAACAGTCATATTTCCCTGCTTCAGCGCCACAAACTCATATTCCTGTCTCTCCATAGCCATCTCGGGAATATATTTGTCCCGGAACTCACTTACGAAATCATCCCATAACTGTGGAACATCCTCACAATCCCACCTCAGCCTAATAGTATTCCACCACTGCTCTGCATCACCCTCAAATAAAAATGATGCATAATCTATTCTTGCCTCATCAGTATACCTCAACGCGGTGAAAATTTTCTCGACACGATTAATCCATCTCTTGGCCGCCTCATCATCAGGCTCTCCGAAGAACTTCCCCGGCTCGTGCCTCAGAAATTTCTCCAGCTGGTTATTCTAAACTCTGTACCCCTGACCACTAGGATTAGCTTGATTACCCTGGGGATTAATCCGGTCCTGCCTCTGCTCATGTAGTACCTGTGTGATCCGGTCTACTGCAGTAGTCATGGTAGCCATAAACTGCTCAGGCAACGGCTGCTGACCCTGTTCTGCTGCCTCTTCATCTGATCCTATACCTTGAGTACCACGACGTGGCGGCATAGTAGCAACTCACAATAGCTGGCAACATTTAAAAGCAGTTTATAGACAGAAATATAACACATAAGATTAGATAACACTCAAATCAATAACAATCCAACATTCTATCACACAATTCACATAAGACAAGTTCAACTTGCCAAACCATTTCACCTAAACACATAAACATTCCAAGTTCACAAAGTCATGCTAGAACATTTTCTTTTCACTTAGCAATGAAACATAAAAACTGTAGCAATTTAGACCTTTACCCCACAGACCGAGAATCATATCCCGGCTCATGCAAGACTATCATGCTCTGATACCACCTAAAGATGTCACACCCGACCCGACCCCGCAAAAGGCCAAGCCCGGACCCGACACACGGACGGAGTCTACTCTGTACCGCGGACGATCCGAAAACACTAAAAACAATATATACTTGCGAAAGCTATAAAATAATCAAAACAAGTCAACTTTCTATAAAACATACATTTCTTATTATCCAACTTTCCAAACCAAAAATGCCATGCATACTACACAAGTACTTATGCCACTAAACCATTAGCCATTAGCATGCATTTCTTCACTAGTCATCAGGGTACAAGTTACAACATTACAACTTTAATCCATTACAACATAAGACCATTAAAGGTCTCAACTAGAAAATATATATACAAGGCTCCAAGCCTCAAAATTAACCCCCCTTCACGCAATATACATAACAACAAGGTTTGCACAAAACTGGTAACCAACCACCAGCAAAGCAGGTAAGTGCTATCACGGAAACACCTCCACCTGCTCCTCCTCCTCAATTACCTCGAGAGGGTCTGCTTCAACTACTCCTGTAAAAACATAGTATAGAAAGGAATGAGCAAAAACTATTGCTCAGCGAGGGCAATTGGTCTCAAGGACGGAGATGAAAGGAGTATGCAATGCAATTAGCCAAGCAATACATACAAGTCATATAAAGATACAACCAAAGCCAACAATAAAGCAAGACAAGTATTTAAAGCTGCAAACACTCATTCAAAGGATACGATACTCTTTTCACGAGCAACTTTCAAACACGAATTCGATGATGACGCGCCAGCCCAAACCACCTTATAACACCAGTTTGGAATACCCCGGAAGTATCCATCAATCCTACGACCCCAAATCTCCCTAGGAGGCAACCCAAGCGAGAAAGGGAATAGCAGCGGAGCTAGAGCAACCAACACTGGCAACCCAAGGCTACCCAGAGAGGCCCATCACTCACGCGCGAGACACTATGCAATGCAAGACTCGATACAAGATGATAAACAAGCGATAAAGCCACACGTGGGAGAATAACAAAGTAGGTTACTCTCGCACGCAATAGCAGCAATTTGATAAGCAATTCAATCCAAAACAACTCAAACAAGTAATTCAAGTAATTCTAAGCATTCTATAAGCATAAAGACAAGAAAACACACAAAAACACAAATCGGCCCCAACTATCAAAACACTACCATTTCCAAACGAGCCACGGGTTCTGGAAACCGACTTCGCCAACCCTCCTAGGTCACCATAAGGCACGTCTAAAGACCCCGAAACCTTACTTTACCCTAGAACTCGCGCAAAGCCCCGATTTTCCCCTTTCTCGTTTGAACTACAACTATAACAACCAAACACCCAACCAACGCCATAATCGCACCAAAAGTGCTTCCATGGCTTCCCGAAGCAATGCCAACACGCAAAACGAGAAAACGCCAAAGTCGACCTAAACGACCCCGACTTTCCCAAAGGCTTAATTCTCATTTTTTCCTCTACGCAACCCAAACAAACCACACATTTTAGCATTCTAGCATACCCAGCACGTTTCTACATCAACGGAAAGCATAACAGCGCAATTTCAACGTTTCAAAGTTTTACTATTCACAAAATACTATTCATTTCACAATTCAAGTTGCAATCACAACATTTAACCGCAGAAAATTTTACAAAGCTATAAATACATGTTCTACAAATGCTAAGGAACATTCTAGAAGCATCAAATCGCTTTAAATAACGATCTACGGATAAATCTAAAAATTGACAAAGTTAACAAACACAACGTATAAATGCGCAAATAACATGCTTCCCTCACCTTAGGTACTTCTAGTCGCTAGGAAAACAACGTTGGTTGCCTCGGAAACCACCCCGCACGAGCACACGCGAAGATTGATCGTTTGGTAGGTGAAAGGTTTTTTTTTCTCTAAGGAACTCACGGCCTGCTGCTGGCTGTTTGCTGCTGTTTTTATTTTATTTTTCTTAGTTTTTAGCTTATATAAGGGTCAAATGGTCAAAGGTCAAAGGTCAAGGTCACCAACTTAAAAAAAACTTGGTCAAAGGCCTCTATTTTGAGCGTTTTAAAGCCGTTTCAGCTAAGGTAAGATAAATTAAAGCTAGCAACATTTAAAATATAAAATTTAAGTCATCTAAATACTAGTTTCACTATTTGCTGAGGACTAGAAATCGTTATCTAGCTATCGCTCCTTAAATGCAATGCACGTTGTGTCGGCGAGAATGTAACAATTAATTCACAAAGAATTTAAGGAAATATAATTTTCAAAATAATAAACAAAGAAAATTCACATTTCGGGCTCGGGTATTACAGTAAGAGTTGAGTTGGAATTGATATAGTTAATTGCTAAACTTATATGAACACCCTAGGGTTGCATACTTGAGCTAATTCGGGGAGTTGAAGTAAATCTGGGCTATTCTTTTAGCGTGCTTGGCATAATCCCATGTGAGGGAGACTTCATCCTTATGTGCATAATAGTTTATTTACTTGTACTTAGATTATGTGCACTTATTGTCTATATATTGTGTGTGAGGGTAACCTACTTTGTTGTCCCTCAATCATGTGTTTATTGATGTATTCTATTATTATCATTTTGAGTGCATTTCATCGTGGTTGTGCAACCATTGGGGCATGGTAGTGTCGTGGAAACCGGGCGGTATTGGGCTTGTCGGTATACCTCGGCTACTATGGTTACCCAGTCCCTCTCTCACTTGGGATGCCGCCCAAGGAGAGTTGGGTCGTAAGATTTCGGGGTACATCCGGAGTACACCCATTTTTGGAGTTATAAGGGATCTCGGCTTATCGATATCAGTGTCATCTTACATTGGGATTTCAGTTCGTGATTGAAGAAGAAGTGAATCGTATCCTTTTTAATGTGTGGTAACTTGTTGTTTCAATTGTTCTTTGTTTGTAAAATGCTTTATTGTACTAACTGCTGCATTGCACGTCCCCAGTAGACCTTATCCCTCACTGGGAAATTGTGATTGTTCATACCTCGCTAAACATGTTTCAGGTAGTGCAGTTGGAGGAGTTGACTTGATTGCTGTGTGCTGTTACTTGAGATTTGAGTGATTGCTGCTAAATTGCGGAAGACCTTTATTGTTCTACTTTCTATTCTATTTTGGAGCCTAAGGGCTTATGTATATATATTTGGGTAGTTGCAGGTTTGAAAGCTAAGTAGATGTAGTAAGTGTTATGGAATTGTGACATGTAATAACTTGTATTTTTGCTCTTAGCTTCTTTGCATGCTTGGGAGTGAATGACGGGTTGTTTTCAATTTCTAAGAATGCTTAAAAGCTATCATGGAGTGGCATAATAAGTGGTTTTGTAAAGAAGTTAAGTTTTGAATGCATGCTTGCGTGTATCTAAACTGTTTGCATGTCTTAAGGCTCGGATGGCCTTAAAGTTGAGATTTTTATTTTGGAAATGGCTTTAGTGTTATTCTATAGCTTATTTGAATGTTTACAGGTTTTCAGAATGTCCATGGAACAGAGGAGACTCTGTCCGTTTTCCTTAAAATTTTGAGACCGGGTTGGAATTGGGTTGAGAATAGTTTGGTTTTTAGAGCCTCCGATCTCGTGAGAGATCGGGGCGTTATAACGCCTCTATTGGTTCGCTGGATTTGGGCCATGTGTTTCTTCCAGAAGCTAATGGAATTTTTTGGTCAAGGGCGCTCGAGTGCCCAGGAGGGTGAGCTCGAGCGCCCTTCTGTTGACTTTTTGGCTTCAAATTTTGACTTTGACCAGATGGTTGACCGTGGTATTTTCGGGAGTTTTTCACTATTTTGACCCTCCAAATGATGGAATTTGGCTAAAATCACGCCGTTTGCTCAGAAGGCCGTTTCTACCCAAAAAAGTGGTATGATTTGTGAAAAACGGACATAGGTCACTATTTGAGATCATTGAGGTCAATATTTCGAGTCCGATTTCGCGCTAGTTTCGGCCAAATTTCATCTCTATGAGCTTCATTCTTCTACCAATTCCCATGTTTTCCCGATCTTAACTTCTTGACTTGCAATTTGGATCGTTTCGGGTCTGATTCTTCACTTTTCAGTATCATCCTACATTGCATCAAAAGTCTATAAGTGTTCCATTTATTCTTAAGTTATGATGCGAAGTAGTACAAATATAATGGTTTGAGTGTTGCAAATACAGTCACATCAGTATATTAGGACTACCCAACTAATGATGAAGTGAAATTCTACGAACCCTTAGTAATTATTATGCAACCAATTCATTCTATCTGAATTATCCTGATTGAGCTAGAGTCATGGATATGGTGCTCAAACTCCATTACTTAATAATATACTCAAATCAGTAACTCATGAATAATTTGTGGAGCGATCCACTATTCTATCTTGGCCAAGAATTTCCAGTTACTCGATTAATAGATCGCATAAGATCCCTAATTGACAGATTCTGTATCTACACTCACTTATCTCCATGTCAGAATAGATCATAACCACTGAGTACATTATTCAATCCTTGATGAAGACTAACTTTATTGCACCAACAAATTATGGTATCCCTAACACAAGATAACCGTCGTGTCTCAAGTCTAAAGACTAATTGCATCATGACATTGTACAATGAATTATTGACTAATCCATGTAATTCGTTGTACTAGCGGTCATGTCTAGTAACTTATTCTCAACAATCACTTATACATCTACCCTTACGATATGAGACTAATAGCTCAAATTAATACCTCATATTATTTGGATGGTAGACTGTAATATAATTTTTTTGGATAAACTAACGCCTAATTAATTTATCCTATGATCGGAGACTACTTTTAGAATATATTTTTAATATAGATTATGTCACTCATATCCTTACTTTTAAGGATAGAATCTATAAATATTATTCTAAGGACTTTTATTTAAATAGTTAATCACAATGAATGATATTTAAATAAACTTCCCACATTAAAAAAATAATATAATTATTATGTCCTAAAATAAATTGACTTTTAGGGCATATAATCCAACAGTATATTCTTAACTAACCTCATGAATTGTCATAATCTCAACATAATTTGAAGAGGTAGTAGTCATGGTTTGTTTTTCTTAAAGGTCAAACAAATATGTGACATATAATATATATATATATATATATATATATATATATATATATATATATATATTATATTATGTATGTTTTTATGCATATGGATACGTATATACCATTGATTTGTATATGTTAAAAAATGTGAATGTCAATGATAACATTCAGAATGCATCAATAAATAAACATGGATACCGATTGTGGTAGAAGATTTAAAGTTCCATCCTAAATCAATTCAGTATGGTATCATAACTAAGTTTTACTCCAATCTTATTTATTCACGTTAGTACCATTTTGTTTAGATGCCGACTCTAGTATATGAAGAATTTAGTTCACATGTGTGTGTATATATATATCGAGTCTGGAATTATTAATTGGACCTCATTTAAATAGATTTGAAGTAATTAAGTGTTAATTACAAGAACAAGTGTAGCTGCCGCCCACTTTGTATTTTCATCCTTCTTTTTATTCTAACCTTATTACTTTAGAAATTACACAAGGACCCTAACCTAATGTTAGAACTTTTTTATTTTTATGTACTACCACTAATTGAGACATTTTTTGTTATTTCAAAGATGGGTCGAGGTTGATAGATAAAGCGCAAAATATAATCTATGGTGATCGAGTTCAATTAAACCAAAAGTCTATTTCACTACTCTTATTATTTTTATTAGTTGCGTGATATGTAAGAAGTAAGACATGTTTTAAATCTAGAATAGTTTGATGATGAGGCCCAATAAAGTATTGTAAAGCCAAATCCCTTTCTTCCATTCGGATACTAATAGTCTAAATATTAGTGTTTCTAAACACGAGCCAAGATGATTCACTAAATGACTAAAGCTTTGATTGTCCTAACTTTTAGATACACAAAAGTGCTTCTTGAGAGTTTAGAAGATGAAACTAACATGTTTCGCCTTACTTTTAAGTAAAAGTTGAAGTTGTAAAAGATTAAAAAATAAGAAGCCCCAAATTGGAGTTTTTCAAAAAAGACTTTTGCAACCCCTGTTTTTATATAATGCGGAGAGTTATTTTTCTTTTCCTTTCTCAAATATGAACTATTTAATTTCTCCCAAGTACACAAAAAAACCTTTTGTTTAGATATTGGTGTGAAATCAAAACTTCTTCTAAAAATACTTGTATTGTTTTTCTTATCCACCACTCTTCTCTTCATATATAAATAATTAGAACTTCTATCTTGTACAAAATAATTGTCAAAAGATAATATAGTGATGATAAATATACAGAGAAAGAAAAATAAAATAAATTCTATAAATTTCTCTTATTCATTTTTGGTTTGAGTTAGCTTTATTTATAGGATTTCAAATATTCTAGATTTATAGGCTCTGACATAATCACATTAGCTGTTTTATCACACTCAGTTTCAAATTATGTTTTGAAATTATGTTTGTTGTATTTTGAGTTTATTGTTGTGTAATTCTTATGGCTTATCTTCATTTGTTAACTACAGTAACTATTTGTATAAATTGTTGTAATCGCTCAATTAATGAAATATAGAAAAATACTTTAGCTAAGTGGATGGCTCAAAAACTAACTTCATCTGCACTTACGGGGGTGTGTTGAATTATAATAAATAATACAATTAACCCCTTTTTAACAACTTAAATTTTAAATGAGGCGCTCACTTAATATTAGCAATAAAAAGGCCTTAACATAACCATAGTAGCTGATTGCATAGGCGTTGATATAATTATACTAGCCTTTATGATTTTCCAAAATGTGGCTTTCACGTTCATTCATTCTTCCGATTTTCACATTGATCTATATTGTGACATTCAGTTTCCTTGGTATTGCAAGCTTTACATTCATTCATATTACAAGTTCCACATTCGTTCATATCATGATATTCACATTTATCCATATTGTGGCTTTCTCACTTGCTCATATTATAGCTTTTATACTAGTGAATATTCATTAGTGAGTACTTCATAACACTCCTTATTGAAAATTCACCACAAAAGTATATTTTATCAAAACCTTTGCCAAGAAAAACCTAATAGGTAAAAACTTGACTAAGAAAAATGAATAAACTATTCTGACAATGATATATAACATACTTGGTCTATCGCATTAAAATATTACCAAGAAAACCCAATATGAAAAAAACCCTTAGTAAACAAATTTATTAGATTTTCACTTGAGTGTACTTGTTGAATATCAATGACACAATTAGTTTGAATCTTATAAACATAGACAAATTTCGAAGATATTTGTTTTATCTCTTCACATTCAATATAACCAACTTTGATTTGTGTATTATAGATGTCAAAATTTACAATTACGAATTTGCAGACACCAGCAATCTATACGATCAAAAGGCAAAGAGAGTGACGTGAGTCTTTGACACTAGTGTTGTGCCAGCCAAAGACGCTCTAACACTCAAGTCAGTGCTTTATTGGGAGGTGTATAAATATGAGAACTGATGAATATAAGGAAGATTAGGGGAACTACCATAGTAGGAACCGCGAAGTATAGGGTGGGCTATTGATAGAGAGGGGGAAAGAGTGAGTATTGCTAGAGGTGGTGAATACTCGATGTTTTTCCCTTAGGGTAGGCGTGTCCTATTTATAGTTATCGGTAGACCGGGAGCCCATAGACTCTAGGATTGTATTTTTTGAGGATTCCTATGAATCCATCGTTATTTATCCCTTAAGATTGTGATAAGGTTGGATCGTACCCTAGTCCGTTGTTGTCATCCACTTACGATAGATTAGGTAATTGAATTGTCCTTATAATCGTCTATCCTTAGATATCTAAAGAGTTCAAGCCCTATTCGAATTCATCATCGATTATCCATATGTAATGGTATCGATGCACGGGCTCACCTAAGGGCCTTGGCCGAGGATGAGCCTACTGTAGGGTATCCCGTGAGCTATTGGACCGCATATGTATCATAGTCCTACTATCATGAGTTGGTAGTAGAACTCATCTTATGGCCTTGGGCTTATAGTAAGCCAACCATAAGGGTAGCCGGTGACGACCGAATTGTTTATGGATTGTAGCTCTACCTTCATGGGTTGAAGGGGATCAAATGATCTGTCGCTATGGGACCATGGGCCCAAGACCGGTTTTGATTATAACATGTATTACATGCTACATTATCTTCATATGATGCAATTGGATTATCTTTGTGGGAGAGTAATTCCTATGATTACGAACATGTCGCATGACAAATCTCAAGCATATAGTGTAACATCCATCTCACATGGGTTGTGTATAAGATTTGTGTTGAGTTTTTACTGATTTGGGTTTACTCCTATTACCAAAATGAGGTTAAACATTTTGTATCAGTTGATTAGGTTTAATGTGTTGGCAAGTCAATAATTGGGTCTTAGTCATTAAAAGTAGTAATAGAATAGGCTACTCGGCAAAAGGGTTGGCTTGCCTACTCCCTGGTAGTCCTAGGCTGTAGTTTTGTTCTGTTTGCAGTGACGAGGACATTGCAAATTTAAGGGGAAGAGTATGTGATATCCCATTCTATGTCAGTTATGCATGAGATTTGTATTCAATTCATAATGAATTAGGTTTACTACTACTATCAATACGACTTTTAGTATTTTTTGGGTCAGTTGATTAGACTGATAGTGTTGGCACATCAGTAGTTGAGACTGGATCATTATATGTATATTTTCAACTAGCCTCATGAATTGTCATAATCTCAACACAATTTGAAGAGGTAGTAGTTATGGTTTGTTTTTCTTAAAGGTCAAGCAAATATGCGACATATATATATATATATATATATATGTATATATATGTATGTTTTTATGCAAACGGATACGTATATACCATTGATTTGTATATGTTAAAAAATGTGAATGTCAATGATAACATTCAGAATGCATCAATAAATAACATGGAATACGGATTGTGGTAGAAGACTTAAAGTTCCATCCAAAACCAATTAAGTATGGTATCATAATTGAGTTTTGCTCCAATCTTATTTATTCACGTTAGTACCATTCTTGTTTAGATGCCGACTCTAGTATATGAAGCTTTTAGTTCACCTGTGTGTGTATATATATCAAGTCTAGAATTATTAATTGAACCTCATTTAAATAGATTTGAAGTAATTAAGTGTTACAAGAAAAAGTTTAGCTGCCGCCCACTTTGTACTCTTCATCCTTCTTTTTATTCTAACCTTATTACTTTAGAAATTACCCAAGGACCCTAACCTAATGTTGGAACTTTTTTTATTTTTATGGACTACCACTAATTGAGACATTTTTTAATGTTTCAAAAATGGGTCAAGATTGATCGATAAAGCACAAAATATAATCCATGGTGATCGAGTTCAATTAAACCGAAAGTCTTTTTCACTACTCTTATTATTTTTATTAGTTGAATGATATGTAAGAGGCAAGACATGTTTTAAATCTAGAATAGTTTGATGATGAGGCCCAATAAAGTATTGTAAAGCTAGATTCGTTTCTTCTATCCGGATACTAATAGTCTATATATTAGTTGTTCTAAACTCGAGCCAAGATGATTTATTAAATGACTAAGGTTCTATTTGGTCTAATTTTTAGATACACAAAGGTGCTTTCTGATAATTTAATAGCTAAAACTAACCTATTTGGCATATGTTTGAAAGTGTTTTTAAGTAAAAGTTGAAGTTGTAAAAGGTTAAAAAATAAGAAGCTCTAAATTAGAGTTTTTTTAAAAAAAATTTGCAAAACTATTTTTATGCTGGGAGTTTTTTTTTTTTTTCTCAAATATGAACTATTTAAGTGGTCCTTAAACTATGAACTCAAAGAAGTTATAAAGTATTAAAGATCTAAAACGAGTAGAAAGATTACCAAGGAAATATCAGTTTACAGTCGGTCAAAAACTTTGAAAAAAAACAGAAGAAGTCGGTCAAATTTGATATGAAAAGTCAAATCAGGACTCTTAAGTGATATAAACCCCTGCATAGCATGAGAATATGAGCTAATGAAAAATTAGGAAACAACATACAGTCTAGGTGCAAATCCAATCCATTCCAACTCAAAATAGAATTACTAGTGGAAAATTAGAAAACCAATTTAATACGAGATAAAATTCTTATTAAAAGGGTGACTTTCATCCCAATCTTTGTTCGTCTATAAATGACATAAGTTGCTGAGAAGACAACTCTGAAACCATATACGTATCCAGTTCTCTTTTTTATTACAATCTTGCAGTTTTCAGCTTTTCCATGGCATCATCTAGAAAACCGTCTCTTCTTCTTTTTCGTTATACACTAGTTTTCCTGTTATTCGTATCATTGTTTGCAACATCGTATGCACAAGCCCTAAAATCTCATGCACGAGTGATCACGAAGCGATGTGATTTCGATTCAATATATAGTTTTGGAGAAGGCAGTTCTTCAGTTTCCAACGGTCTAGTTTCCTCTGCCTTCAATGTCCCTTTTCCTTTTTCATACAAGGATGCAGATTTCGTATCGGGTGCTAGCTTTGCCGTCCCTGGAGCCACTGTTATGAACCCCAGTTTCTTCGTGAAGAACAGAATCCAACCTCCTCCTGCTCAAGCTTCACTCCAGTCTCAGATCAATAACTTTGTGGACCTTCTTGGTGCAAGATTAATCATGCCGTACCAAGAGCGTGCTAAGAAGCTTCAAGGGGCTCTTTTCTTTATCAATCAACCTGGTATTACTGATTACGAACAAGCTTTCTTGCAAGGAAAATCGATGACCCAGGTCTCCAAGTTGGTGCCAGAAATTGTTTCCACAATCAAGAACCAAATAAGGAAGTTGATCTTTGCCGGTGCATCCAATTTTCTTGTTTCTGGAGTTCCACGCTTGGCATCTATCCCCGGATTTCGGAAACTATTGCGCAACCCACACGGGCTGAACACCTTCGGATTATTTCACAACGATCATCTTCAACAGGCACTTGTTGAATTGAAGCTTGAATTTCCTGAGGCTCACATTGTGTATGCAGATTATTACAAGATGAACGAGAGAGGTTTTAGCCAGTCAGCACTCGAATTCGCCAAGGCAAGACGTTGCAACTATTTTCAGATTGGAGACTTGTCTTACCTTAGGCGCGAAGTTCTTCTTGTATAAAGCTTCTTACGTATGACAAAGGCTACGCTGTGAAGACAACTGATACAACAGATGTTGCCAGGTGCTTCTAACTGATGACTACAAGACAGACTTCTCAATCCCAGCAGCTTGTATATATTTTTGGTGTCCAATTGTATCACAATTAAGAATCTATGTAATAGAACTACGTTGCAGTTTGATCTTTGATACGGGTGGGTATCAAGGTACGTAGGCAGCCAATATTGGTACGTAAGCAACTAATTATATTGGTCCAACTGCTTTATTATTAAATAACAAATTTTCTATTGATATATCTTGTTGATTGGATTTAGTTACTAATCTGCGTATATGAATGAATGGCATTAAGGATCTTTATGAAGTTCCTCATTGACGCTTCCAAACTATGTGGCAATAACAATGTGATATTTTTCCGATCATATACAATGGGTGACATAAATATGCCATGGAATGCAACAAAGAAGAAATATATTAATGTTGATAGGACTCAGAGCTGAGGTAATCACTGTGAAGTGAGAAGTGTTATGCTAAGTTTAAAATATCTTGTAATTATTTTTCAGGCATTACATTTTCTACTCCATTATGTTTCTCATCAATGATAGAAATAGGAGCAACTCGTATTACCAATTGCCATTGGAAAAGCAGATAAGGGCGAGTCCTACTTTCTAGCTCGACCTTAGAGAAGATTTCAAGGACAAGTATAACTGAACTCGAAAAATTGCCGTGTGATTCCACCTATTCCACGTGCCCCATGCTACTCAGGTCAGATACTTTCAGCTACTGGACTACTTTAGCACTCCTCATCTACTCTCCCCAATGATCTCATGAAGCATTGATTGAGTAGCATTTACAGGCGAATAATTTGTATATGCTACTGCGGTTGTACTGGATGAACCATAACGACTAGTATCAATTCTTGGAACATCATCACTCATGAAGCTTGTTGTATCTTCGAACTTCCAATCAGTTAGATATTTAGGCCTTGAAGTGACAACAGTAATCCTGAGGATGTTTGAGTGCACAAAAAAAGCCACTTGTAAATAAAGCAATGCCACAAAAAGCACATCCAATTCATTATGTGAGCTGCAATATATAGAGTTACAAAGCAATCGTAAAGCTTCCTAGATAGCTACTTATCCTAAGTCTGGTACATTGATACATATCAAGTTAATCACAATACAAATATAGTAATACATATCTAATACAACAGCCATGTGAGATGAGGATGAGATGACCTATGGAGTTGAAAGACTTTAATACTCCCCCTCAAGGTGGCGCATGCAGGTTCGAAATGCCCAACTTGCTCAATATCCAATGAAACTGATCGCAACCATGCACTTTAGTAAAGATATCAGCCAATTGATTTGCTGTGGAGATAGGCCGAGGAATGATTTCATGAGCTTGAAAAGTCGGTCAAATTTGATATGAAAAGTCAAATCAGGACTCTCAAGTGATATAAACTCCTGCATAGCATGAGAATATGAGCTAATGAAAAATTAGGAAACAACACACAGTCTAGGTGCAAATCCAATCCATTCCAACTCAGAATAGAATTACTAGTGAAAAATTAGAAAACCAATTTAATTCGGGATCAAATTCTTATTAAAAATGTGACTTACATCCCAAGCTTCGTCTATAAATGACATAGGTTGTTAAGAAGACAACTCTGAAACCATATACGTATCGAGTTCTCTTCTTCATTACATCTAGGTTTAATTTCGTTCGTTAAAATCTTGCAGTTTTCAGCTTTTCCTTGGCCTCACCTAGAAACCCGTCTCTTCTTCTTCTTCGTCATTCACCCTTCAACTTTACAGTTATCCACCCAGTGATGGCAACTTACTCTAGGACGAGAACAGCATCTCCAAAAAGCAGGCTATCTAAGATGAGCTCAAGCTCTACCATCAACAATGGCACGAAAAAGGCCAGCTTCACGTACATGCTGCCGCAGGAACCAGCAATCAATGGTGATCTAGAAAGGAGAATTAATCAATCCACCTCACCTCAAGAGAATGACCAGTTCAAGGTTCCACCTTCCATGGCTAATGGTATCAATGTCTCAAATTAAACATTGCCATATGATGAGAACACAAGTATGAAGAAGGTTGATGTTGACAATGCAAAGTGTACACGAGGGGAGAGCAACGGCAGCTATTGGACACCCTCTATGGACGGCATAATACAGAAGACGAATGAGAACATTCTGTAGATAATTGATGCTCTCTATGGTCCTGGTAGACATCCTATGTTGCCAGTTTTTGAAGAATAGTGCCGTGAATAATTGGATATAAGTCCCTAGTACCCTCCATAGATATTAGAGAAAGCAGCATATATACTACTAACTTCTTATGACTCTTTACAGAAAATTTTGATCATCTTTGACGGGTAGATCATAGAACTTACTGTACCAAATAAATGATAATTTTCTTTTCTTTTCTTTTTTTGTTTTGTTTTTAAATCTTCGAATTAAACATGCTTTTACCTTATATGTTAGGGTATTGGACGTAGGTCATATGCAATTCACTTGTTGTTGGGTTATGTATATCATATGCAGTGTTGTCGAAATCGTACAAATAAGCAAAGAAATGATGCAAATCGAATGGAAAAATTGTGAATCAAACGTGAATTGTATGTAAATTGTAATCAATTGTACGATTTATTGAATCGTGAACGATTCAAACCACACTTAAAAAAGCCCAAAATCAGGGAGAAAAAAGCCCACACAATTAGCCCAATTTTAACAAATCTGAACAAATAAAATTAAAAAAAAAAGCCCAACATTATCAGTATAACAAATTCTCAAATTTCAAGTTTCAACTACAAAATCTAAAAAATAAAAAGCCCTAATTGCTAAAAGAGAGAGAGAGAGAGAGAGAGAGAGAGAGAACGTATCTGTAACTGAGTTGATCGCATTTGAGTGGAGTTTTCGAGAGCTTTTTCTGGCCATGTCAAAAACTCAAGAATCAAACGGTGGAATCAGAGAGAGGACTCAAGAGCGGTTAAGTTGTAAGTGAGCTTTTTAGTTGTTTAATATGCTGATCTTTAATACTTTGCTTTTTAGTTTGGTTTTTTTTTCCGCTAAGTTGCTTTTTAGTTTGGTTTGTTGGTTAGACGTGGTCGTTAAAGCATTAAAGGTTAAAAAATTGCTTTGGAATTTAGTTTGGATATTAAAGCATAAAATATTATTTTGGTCTTTGTAGTTTGGACATAAAATTGCTTTGGAATTTAGTTTGCAAGATAGTGATCATTAGAAAAGTAACAAAAAATATATATTAATATACATTCAAAAGAAGAATTTCAACTAAAAACTGTTAATGGAAACATAATATATCAAATTGATCTAACTTTAAATTTGTGATTAAATCGGTACAGTTCATGATTCGTTACGATTCACGATTCAAAAAAATAATATTTTGATTCACGATACAATTCGCGATGACAACTGTTCATATGCAATGGTTAGTCCTAAGGGATGAGAGATTTGAACCCAACCCTTCTTGGTCGGGGAGTAAGGCTTTTGCCACCAAGTTTTTCCTTTGGGTATATATCCTAGTCTAACATAGTGTATGGAATCAATTCATATGTGGAATTCATTTCATTTATAAATGAATTTCATGAAGAATTCATTTACAAATGAATTTTCTTGTTTAGAATTGAAAAACAATATTAAGTCAATTTTGTTATTTATAAATCCAAGTTGTGTTTGGAACACATATGAAATTAATATTAATAGTTATATTTTACTTAAATACCCTTCTTTTATTGTATTTTAGTTTTTTTGTAGACATTCAACCTGTCATCTAACATCATTTTTGGACCACTCAAATCATGTAATGATGAGATTATTTTGTGCAGATTATTAAAGTACTTGTGGCCTGCATTACATTAAGAACTTTCTTCATACTTCATTATTTAAATATTTTATTCTACAAGCCAACATCATTGTCCTATGAACTATGAACCCATCCTTTAGTTGTAAACGAGGCGAATAATCTATATAAACAACTGATATACACTAGTAAATAATTAAGAAAATTCAAAAATCATAGAAAAGATATTGGAGAAGGCAATCAGAAGGCAAATGAAATAGTAAATAATTACTAAGTGAGAGTTTGGCCAATATTTAGTTGGTATGATAATTAAACATCTAATGAGTATTATCATGAAACAATGTTTTGCGTGACTTTCCTCAATTTTTTATACATTTGGTCAACATTACTAATAACATAAATCTACATGGCAAACCTAGAAAACTACAAAAAGTTGAAATTGATAGTATAGAGAAACTGAAAAAGATTGTCCCAAAGAAGAATCACATGTCCCTGAAAGAATAATCTATATGGAAAACCTAAGAATTATGTACAGAGCCCTTTAATTTCATGTTATTCTCTTGAAAATAAGAAGGAACAATAACAACAACAACATAATAGTACTATAATAATAACAAAAAGAATAATACATAATAGAAAAGATATCGCGAATAAACTTGCAAAAAAAATCAAACGAATATCTGAAAGAGGAATGAATGGAAGAAGTTAACTTTTTTTTCTTTTTGCCGTCAATTTGGAAGAAGAGTGAAGAGTGGGAAAGAAGAGTGAAAAATATGTTTTTTTTTTTCATTTAACTTGAGGGTAGTTTTGTTCTCAAATGATTAGCAACAGAATTAAAAAATGTGGATTTGCAAATTCCACCTCTTGGCCTAGGATTTGAGTAAGGCTTGTGCAAATCCAATAATTGCAAATCTTGGAATTGTAATTTTTTAAAAAGGTACAACCAAACAAAAAAAACTTGGATTTGCAAATGAATTCCACAAACTTTTGTAGAATTCATTTATTCCAAATAGTCTATAAATAACACCTGTTTTCTTCATATTACTTGTCTTTCTCTTTCTTACAAATTGTTTCCTATCAATAAAATTCTTGCTTACCTAACAAAAAAAAAAATCACATATTTTCTTTTATTAAAGTAATTTTATTTGCTTCCAGCATTAACACTTTTTTTTTTTGTCAGAGCTTCCAGTATTAATACAAGTATTTGTTAATGGAAGGCACCATCAAGAACAAGAAATCACATTCATATTTTGTAGTTTAAGGTATTATTTAGTTAAAGTGAAAACTTCCATGCATGCAATGTGCAAAGCGCACTCTTGGTTATAATTTACGCACTTCACCATATAATTACCTATGACATACTAAGTTTTTTAACATTTCATTTTATAATTTTGTAAATGGAATTGTTATTAGATAGATAATATCATTTACGAGTCCATACGCATGAAATATTACATGTATAATAGTATAGAGTTGATCAACCATGACTAGTCTTGGCTCTTTGTTCTTTCAAGCCATCCTTTCAACCTAACAATTGGCTAAAAAATGCATGGTTACAATATATGACCCGGTTAAAATTTCTCCCAAATACATAAAAATCCTTTTGTTTAGATATTGGTGTGAAATCAAAACTTCTTCTAAAAATACTTGTAATGTTTTTCTTATCCCCCACTCTTCTCTTCATATATAAATAATTAGAACTTCTATCTTGTACAAAATAATTGTCAAAAGATAATATAGTGATGATAAATATACAGAGAAAGAAAAATAAAATAAATTCTATAAATTTCTCTTATTCATTTTTGGTTTGAGTTAGCTTTATTTATAGGATTTCAAATCTTCTAGATTCATAGGCTCTGACATAATCACATTAGCTGTTTTATCACACTCAGTTTCAAATTATGTTTTGAAATTATGTTTGTTGTATTTTGAGTTTATTGTTGTGTAATTCTTATGGCTTATCTTCACTTGTTCACTATAGTAACTATTTGTATAAATTGTTGTAATCGCTCAATTAATGAAATATAGAAAAATACTTTAGCTAAGTGGATGGCTTAAAAACTAATTTCATCTGCACTTACAGGGGCGTGTTGAATTATAATAAATAATACAATTAACCCATTTCTAACAGTTTAAATTTTAAATGAGGTGCTCACTTAATATTAGCAATAAAAAGGCCTTAACATAACCACAGTAGCTGATTGCATAGGCGTTGATATAATCATACTAGCCTTTATGATTTTCCAAAATGTGGCTTTCACGTTCATTCATTCTTCCGATTTTCACATTGATCTATATTGTGACATTCAGCTTCCTTGGTATTGCAAGTTTTACATTCATTCGTATTACAAGTTCCACATTCATTCATATCATGATATTCACATTTATCCATATTGTGGCTTTCTCACTTGCTCATATTATAGCTTTTATACTAGTGAATATTCATTAGTGAGTACTTCATAACACTCCCTATTGAAAATTCACCACAAAAGTATATTTTATCAAAAACTTTGCAAAGAAAAACCTAATAGGTGAAAACTTGACTAAGAAAAATGAATAAACTATTTTTACAATGATATATAACATACTTGGTCTATCTCATTAAAATATTACCAAGAAAAACCCAATATGAAAAAAACCCTTAGTAAATAAATTTATTAGATTTTCACTTGAGTGTACTTGTTGACTATCAATGACACAATTCGTTTGAATCTTATAAACATAGACAAATTTCGAAGATATATGTTTTGTCTCTTCACATTCAATATAACCAACTTTGATTTGTGTATTATAGACGTCAAAATTTACAATTACAAATTTGCAGACACCAGCAATCTATACGATCAAAAGGCAAAGAGAGTGACGTGAGTCTTTGACACTAGTGTTGAGCCAGCCAAAGACGCTCTAATACTCAAGTCAGTGCTTTATTGGGAGGTGTATAAATATGAGAACTGATGAATATAAGGAAGATTAGGGGAACTACCGTAGTAGGAGCCGCGAAATATAGGGTGGGCTATTGATAGAAAGGGGGAAAGAGTGAGTATTGCTAGAGGTGGTGAATACTCGATACTTTTCCCGTAGGGTAGGCGTGGCCTATTTATAGTTATCGGTAGACCGGGAGCCCATAGACTCTAGGATTGAATTTTTTGAGGATTCCTATGAATCCATCGTTATTTATCCCTTAAGATTGTGATAAGGTTGGATCGTACCCCTAGTCCGTTGTTGTCATCCACTTACGATAGATTAGATAATTGAGTTGTCCTTATAATTGTCTATCCTTAGAGATCTGAAGAGTTCAAGCCCTATTCAAATTCATCATCGATTATCCATATGTAGTGGTATCGATGCCCGGGCTCACCTAAGGGCCTTAGCCCAGGGTGAGCCTACTGTAGGGTATCCCGTGAGCTATTGGACCGCATATATATCATAGTCCTACTATCATGAGTTGGTAGTAGAACTCATCTTATGGCCTTGGGCTCATAGTAACCCTACCATAAGGGAAGCCGGTGACGACCGAATTGTTTATGGATTGTAGCTCTACCTTCATGGGTTGAAGGGGATCAAATGATCTATCGCTGTGGGACCATGGGCCCAAGACCGGTTTTGATTATAACATCTATTACATGCTACATTATATTCATATGATGCAATTGGATTATCTTTGTTGGAGAGTAATTCCTATGATTACGAACACGTCGCATGACAAATCTCAAGAATATAGTGTAACATCCATCTCACATCGGTTGTGTATAAGATTTGTGTTGAGTTTTTACTGATTTGGGTTTACTACTATTACCAAAATGAGGTTAAACATTTTGTATCAGTTGATTAGGTTTAATGTGTTGGCAAGTCAAGAATTGGGTCTTAGTCATTAAAAGTGGTATTAGAGTAGGCTACTAGGCAAAAGTGTTGGCTTGCCTACTCCCTGGTAGTCCTAGGCTGTAGTTTTGTTCTATTTGGAGTGACGAGGACATTGCAAATTTAACGGGAAGAGTATGTGATATCCCCTTCTATGTCAGTTATGCATGAGATTTGTATTCAATTCATAATGAATTAGGTTTACTACTACTATCAATACGACTTTTAGTATTTTTTGAGTTAGTTGATTAGACTTATAGTGTTGGCAGATCAGTAGTTGAGACTGGATCATTATATGTATATTTTCAACTAGCCTTATGAATTTTCATAATCTCAACACAATTTGAAGAGGTAGTAGTCATGGTTTGTTTTTCTTAAAGGTCAAGCAAATATGCGACATATATTTATATATATATATATATATATATATATATATATATATATATATATATATATATATATATATATATATATATATATATGTATGTATGTTTTTATGCATACGGATACGTATATACCATTGATTTGTATATTTTAAAAAATGTGAATGTCAATGATTACATTCAGAATGCATCAATAAATAAACATGGAATACCGATTGTGGTAGAAGACTTAAAGTTCCATCCTAAACCAATTAAGTATGGTATCATAATTGAGTTTTGCTCCAATCTTATTTATTCACGTTAGTACCATTCTTGTTTAGATGCCGACTCTAGTATATGAAGCTTTTAGTTCACCTGTGTGTGTATATATATCAAGTCTAGAATTATTAATTGAACCTCATTTAAATAGATTTGAAGTAATTAAGTGTTACAAGAAAAAGTTTAGCTGCCGCCCACTTTGTATTCTTCATCCTTCTTTTTATTCTAACCTTATTACTTTTGAAATTACACAAGGACCTTAACCTAATGTTAGAACGTTTTTTATGGACATTTTTTATTGTTTCAAAAATGGGTCAAGATTGATCGATAAAGCGCAAAATATAATCCATGGTGATCGAGTTCAATTAAACCAAAAGTCTTTTTCACTACTCTTATTATTTTTATTAGTTGAGTGATATGTAAGATGTAAGACATGTTTTAAATCTAGAATAGTTTGATGATGAGGCCCAATAAAGTATTGTAAAGCTAGATCCGTTTCTTCTATCCAGATACTAATAATCTATATATTAGTTGTTCTAAACTCGAGCCAAGATGATTTACTAAATGACCAAGGTTCTATTTGGCCTAATTTTTAGATACACAAAAGTGCTTTCTGAGAATTTAAAAGCTAAAACTAACATGTTTGGCCTATGTTTGAAAGTGTTTTTAAGTAAAAGCTGAAGTTGTAAAAGGTTAAAAAACAAGAAACTCTAAATTCGAGTTTTTTTTTTAAAAAAAATTTGCAAAACTAATTTTATGCTTGGAGTTTTTTTTTTTTTTTTCTCAAATGTGAACTATTTAAGTGGTCCTTAAACTATGAACTCAGAGAAGTTATAAAGCATTAAAGATCTAAAACGAGTAGAAAGATTACCAAGGAAATATCAGTTTAAAGTCGGTCAAAAACTTTGAAAAAAAACAGAAGAAGTCGGTCAAATTTGATATGAAAAGTCAAATCAGGACTCTTAAGTGATATAAACTCCTGCATAGCATGAGAATATGAGCTAATGAAAAATTAGGAAACAACACACATGCAAATCCAATCCATTCCAACTCAGAATAGAATTACTAGTGAAAATTTAGAAAACCAATTTAATTCGGGATAAAATTCTTATTAAATGGGTGACTTACATCCCAAGCTTTGTTCGTCTATAAATGACATAGGTTACTAAGAAGGCAACTCTGAAACCATATAAGTATCCAGTTCTCTTATTCATTACATCTAGCTTTAATTTCATTCGTTACAATCTTGCAGTTTTCAGCTTTTCCATGGCATCATCTAGAAAACCGTCTCTTCTTCTTCTTCGTCATTCACCCTTCAACTTTACAGTTATCGAACCAGTGATGGCAACTTACTCTTGGACGAGAACAGCAAGCAGCCTATCTAAGATGAGCTCAAGCTCTACCATCAACAATGGCGCGAAAAAGGCCAGCTTCATGTACATGCTGTGGCAGGAACCAGCAATCATTGGTCATCTAGAAAGGAGAATTAATCAATCCACTTCACCTCAAGAGAATGACCAGTTCAAGGCTCCACCTTCCATGGCTAATGGTACCAATGTCTCAAATAAAACATTGCCATATGATGAGAACACAAGTATGAAGAAGGTTAATGTTGACAATGCAATGTGTGCACGAGGGGAGAGCAACGGCAGCTATTGGACACCCTCTATGGACGGCATAATACAGAAGACGAATGAGAACATTCTGCAGATAATTGATGCTCTCTATGGTCCTGGTAGACATCCTAAGTTGCCAGTTTTTGGAGAGTGGTGCCGTGAATAATTGGATATAAGTCCCAAGTACCCTCCATAGATATTAGAGAAAGCCTCATATATACTACTAACTTCTTGTGACTCTTTAGAGAAAATTTTGATATTCTTTGACGGGTAGATCATAGAATTTACTGTACCAAATAAATGATATTTTTCTTCTTCTTCTTTTTTTTAAAAAAATCTTAGAATTAAACATTCTTTTACCTTTTATGTTTGGGTATTGGACGTAGGTCATATGCACTTCACTTGTTGTTTGGTTATGTATATCATATGCAGTGTTGTCGAAATCGTAAGAATCGACAAAGAAACGATGCAAATCGAATGAGAAAATTATAAATCAATGTGAATTGTATGTGAATTGTAACGAATTATACGAATCATTGAATCGGGAACGATTTAGGCCACACTTAAAAAAAATCCAAAATCAGGGAGAAAAAAGTCTACTTTAAGTTTTTTTTTTTTAATAAAATACAATTAGCCCAATTTTAACAAAACTGAACAAATAAAATTAAAATAAGGCCCATTAACATTATCATTATATCACATTTTCCAATTTCAAGTTTCAACTACAAAATCACAAAAATAAAAAACCATAATTGCTAAAAGAAAGAGAGAGAGAGAGAGAGAGAGAGCGTATCTATAACTGAGTTGATCGCAGTTGAGTGGAGGATTTGAGAACTTTTTATGGCCGTGTCAAAAACTCAAGAATCAGACGGTGGAATCAAAGAGAGGACTCAAGAACGGTTAAGTAAGTTGTAAGTGAGCTTTTTAGTTGTTTACTATGCTGATCTTTAATACTTTGCTTTTTAGTTTGGTTATTTTTTCGCTAAGTTGCTTTTTAGTTTGGTTGGTTGGTTAGACATGGTCATTAAAGCATTAAAGGTTAAAAAATTGCTTTGGAATTTAGTTTGGATATTAAAGCATAAAAAATTATTTTGGTCTTTGTAGTTTGGACATAAAATTGCTTTAGAATTTAGTTTGCAAGTTAGTGATCATTAGAAAAGTAACAAAAAATGTATATAAATATCCATTCAAAAGAAGAATTTCAACTAAAAACTGTTAATGGAAATATAATATATCAAATTAATCTAATTTTAAATTTGTGACTGAATTAGTACGATTCACGATTTAAAAAATGACATCTTGATTCACGATACAGTTAACGATGACAACTATTCATATGCAATGGTTAGTCCTAAGGGATGAGAGATTAGAAACCAACACTTCTTGGTCAGGGAGTAAGGCTTTTACCACCAAGTTTTCCCTTTGGGGATGTATCCTAGTCTAAATCACATTTGTTTAGATTACTTGTCTTTCTCTTTCTTACAAATTGTTTGCTATCAATAAAATTCTTGCTACCTAACAAAAAAAAAAAAAGAATCACATATTTTCTTTTATTAAAGTATTTTTATTTGCTTGCAGTATTAATACTTTTTTTTTTGTCGCAGCTTCCAGTATTAATACAAGTATTAGTTAATGGAAGGCACCATCAAGAACAAGAATGGACATGGAAATTAGACAAGACATTTTTTTTCTTGGGTTCATAGAAAGCTAAGTAATACAGACAATTCACCTATAGTAACCATGTTAGATAAATTTTTTTTTGAATTATTTGACACATTAGATGGCAAGAAATCACATTCAGATTTTGTTGTTTAAGGTATTATTTAGTTAAAGTGAAACTTTCATGTATGCAATGTGCAAAAGTGCACTATTGGTTTATAATTTACGCACTTCACCATATAATTAGGTATGCCATACTAAGTTTTTTAACATTTCATTTCATAATTTTGTATATGGAATTGTTATTAGATAGATAATATCATTTACAAGTCCATACGCATGAAATATTACATGTACAATAGGATAGAGTTGATCAACCATAAGTAGTCTTGGCTCTTTGTTCTTTCAAGCCATCCTTTCAACCTAACAATTGGCTAAAAAACGCATCCTTACAATATATGACCCGGTTAAAATTTTTCCCAAGTACATAAAAAAACCTTTTGTTTAGTTATTATTGTGAAATCAAAACTTCCTCTAAAAATACTTGTAATGTTTTTCTTATCCACCTCTCTTCTCTTCATATATAAATAATTAGAACTTCTATCTTTTACAAAATAATTGTCAAAAGATAATAGAGTGATGATAAATATACAGAGAAAGAAAAATAAAATAAATTCTATAAATTTCTCTTACTACTGATTCATTCATTTTTGGTTTGAGTCAACTTTATTTATAGGATTTCAAATCTTCTAGATTCATAGGCTCTGACATAATCACATTAGCTGTTTTATGACACTCAGTTTCAAATTATGTTTTGAAATTATGTTTGTTGTATTTTGAGTTTATTGTTGTGTAATCTTTATGGCTTATCTTCACTTGTTAACTACAGTAACTATTTGTATAAATTGTTGTAATCGCTCAATTAATGAAATATAGAAAAATACTTTAGCTAAGGGAATGACTCAAAAATTAACTTCGTCTCCACTTGCGCGGGCGTGTTAAATTATAATAAATAATACAATTAACCCCTTTCTAAGAATTTAAACTTTTAGATGAGTTGCTCACTTAATATTAGCTATAAAAAGGCCTTAACATAACCACAGTAGCTAATTGCATAGGCGTTGATATAATCATATTATGTTTTTATGATTTTCCAAAATGTGGCTTTCACGTTCATTCATTATTCCAACTTTTGCATTGATCTATATTGTGACATTCAGCTTCCTTGGTATTGCAAGTTTTACATTCATTTGTATTACAAGTTCCACATTCGTTCATATCATGATATTCACATTTATCCATATTGTGGCTTTCTCACTTGCTCATATTATAGCTTTTATGCTAGTGAATATTCATTAGTGAGTACTTTATAACACTCCCTATTGAAAATTCACTACAAAAGTATATTTTATCAAAAACTTTGCCAAGAAAAACCTAATAGGTAAAAACTTGACTAAAAAAAATGATTACACTATTCTTACAATGATATATAACATACTTGGTCTATCTCATTAAAATATTACCAGGAAAAACCCAATAAGGAAAAACCCTTAGTAAACAAATTTATTGGATTTTCACTTGAGTGTACTTGTTGAATATTAATGACACAACTAGTTTGAATCTTATAAACATAGACAAATTTCAAAGATACATGTTTTGTTTCTTCACATTCAATATAGCCAACTTTGATTTGTGTATTATAGACGTCAAAATTTACAATCACGAATTTGTAAACACCAACAATCTATACGGTCAAAAGGAAAAGAGAGTGACGTGAGTCTTGACACTAGTGTAGTGTCGGCCAAAGACGCTCGAACACTCAAGTCAGTGATTTATTGGGAGGTGCATATGTAACACCCCGATCCCTCACGAGACCGGAGCCCTGATCCAAATCCTGAGGTCAAGAAAAATGAGAAAAAACGGACAGAGTTTCCCCTATACTTAGGTCATACCAAAACCTACACTCAGAAGAAATAGCCACAACAACAATATACAGATATTCATGCATGCATTTCCTTTACTTACTGAAATACTAAGGTCATAATTCCGATTATCATACCACTCTAATATTTTATACTTATCTAACTTAGATATTAAGTTATTCAACCAACTTTAACTTTAAGGTAAACTTATAGTATTCCCCGTTAAAAAGGTAGATTTAGTTTCCTTCCTTTAACAAAATAGATTATAACATTCTAGATTAGGAGTGCAAAAAGAAATCAAACATTAACTAAGTTATTACAAACCACTATTCTAGGAGAACTTGTCACTTAATTACATGCTTTACAACCAAGATATATACAAGGTACGCAGGCCTCAAAAGAATACATAATAATCACAAATTTACATTAAGCAACCAACTAGAACCAACACAAGCACTCAGGGAGACTCCCGAACCTCCTCCTCCACAGCCTCGGGAGGAACTGAACCTGCTTCCCCTAAAATAGTTAAAAAGAGGGAATGATCAAACATTGTTGCTCAGTGACGGAGGTGAATAGATATCTGGGGAGTTTTGAAAACCTTTTGTGCAATACAATTAAATCACATAGTCAATAACAAAGGAAAAATTATAACTCAAAATAAAAGAGGTTATGTACCACACCAAAATGGACTACATATTCGAACATTAACTACATTTAACTATTTAAAGACAATAAAGCAATCACAATAACTCAGTTAACTTTATTAAACTAATATACAATAATGAACTATCTAGCAACCATTAAATAAAGTAATCCAGCACGAGAAGACCAATACAACAGGACAACCCAAGAATACCATTTCAAGACAATGTGTTATTCAAGAAAACAAGTTAGATAACACACATACAAAAGAATATAGACAATGGTAACTCTCCAAGGACTTAGGGCCCAAGCAAGAGTTACACGATAAAAGGATACAGCTCGATAACCCTTATCACTCCAATTTTATCGTGTAACTCTCGCTTGGGCCCTAAGTCCTTAGATACAACTCGATAACCTTTATTACTCCAATTCCTTGAACTATGAACCACGAACCACGAACCACGAACTTGATCTCCATATGATGGCATCTTAAACACCAATGGGTACTCCGGATGTACCCGATCCCTACGACCCAACACCCATTGGCAATCTCTGGACTAAGCGAGTGAGGGAATAAGGTACGGAGCTAGAGTAACCAACCCTGATAAGCCCGATCCTGGCAATAGAGGCCCATCGCATCCGCCCCAATGATGAGGTTGCGCAACCATCGAAACGATAACACAAATAACAATAACAATATAAACAAGATAATTCGATAGACACATAATCGAGGGACAACAAAGTAGGTTGTCTTTGCACGCAAGTTACAATATATAAGCAACACAACAGCCAATAAATCCACATGAGAAAAGAACTCTAAGCTATTATCAACATTAAATCTAACTTTGTGACTTTTCCCCTTGGTCCATTGGTTCAATTTGAAGCACATACGAAACCCAAATTACATAATTCACAGACCAACTATTCTACCCTTCTAAAGACACTTTATGACACCATCTAAAGCTAGAAAAGTTCATTTTTATCTACATCTATCACAAAAGCCCCAAAAGCCCCTTAGTCACTTTATACTACAACTACCCAAACCACTCATTAATTCAATGTCATAAAAGTATTTTAGACACTACCTAACATAATAAACATCAATCAAGGCATTCAAACACACCCGGATAACCAATCTACCTATGGCCTCTTTAGTGTTCAATTCAATTTAAGCAAGTTTATTCAAGTTCTAATCATTTTAAACTCTAACCTAGGTTCAATAACATTTATAGCATCATTAGATATCATACAATTAAGCTCATAATCAAGAATTAACAAAAAGCCCAAAAAAATACTATTCATTGTCTTCTACACATAACCATTTGCAAGAATTCTCAATCCAATCCAATAAACAACTCAAAGCAAATCCTTGTAGCTAGTAAGCACTATTATATACAATAAACAAGCACTATATACACATATATCAACAAATCTAAGAATTTCAAAACAAGATAAAAACTTTGAAAATGCAAGAATATGCAATCCCTCACCAACTAAGGGTTGAAGAAGAAAGGATCAAGCTTGATTTTCCTTAGACCACCTCCAAAATTCCTAGAAGATCACACAAATGTTAGCCCTAAGATTTTTTCTACCTTTTTTCCTTACCTTAAAGCCGACGGCCTCTTGGCCTTTTTTGCTTTTATTTTGTGTTATTGTTTTGTGTATTTAGTGTATGTATGTGTATATAAGATATATAGATAGATATATGTAATAGTTGGGCCTTGTTTTAGTTAAGGAAAATGCAAAGCAATCTAGTTTTAAAGCCCAAAGTTGAGCTAAGTTAAAACAAGCCCGAACAAGCAATCTAGTTTTATACTATTCATACGATACATATAACAATTTTTTTACCCATCTTCCCGAAGTGCTATGCAAGTAAAAATTATGAACGTATACCCAAAATCACTTATATAATAAGGGAAAAAAATACAAGATCCATAAAATAAAATACTTTAATTTTTACCCCGGGCTCAAGGCTCATTTTAAAATGATGAAAATAAGTCTACTAAATATAAGAATCCATCCCATTTAATAAAAATATCAAAATAATAGGTTAATTATTTTATTTGAATTTGTTAAATGTTAGTAGGATTTTTTGAAAGAAATATAAAAAGTAAGCTACTAAATAATTGTAAGGCTTTGTAAACACATATGCACATATAAACACTTAAAATAATACATAATTATATGCAAATATGTATAATATGCTACATGCTAGGTCCAGGGTATCACACTCTCCCCCCTTTAAGAAAATTGTGTCCTCGTAATTCCTTATTCTCAAAAGAATCCTACATTATCTGTAGTAACTCCGGTCGGAACTGTTGCCGAAGAAGTGCAGTACCCAAGAATACTAACAAGAATACCCACAGTAACATCACTAAGAAATCCAATAAGAATACCAGAAGAATCGCACAGAAGAAATCCTATATAAGGTAACCAAATAAAGGCTTCTATGAAAATACTGGCTAGAAGTCCGAATATGAGTATCATATAAGAATCTCATCTATTAATGTTGAGGAAATACCAATAGGAAATATATATATATGAATATGAAGGAAATACCATACACAAGGTCCTGAATAAGAAATCCAAATACGGGCCATTTAAAGAACACTAGCTGAACACCTCTGAGTGAGAACTCCTCCAAATAAGAGTATTATACAAGAATTTCATACATGATGCCAAGTAAGAAATCCATCTGAGATTCCCGGGTGAATATTACTGATGGAAATATTGCTAAAGACTAACTGTCATCAAATAACTCCCTGCAAGAAGGCTAAAGAGAATACCCCACAAGAAGCTCAACCATAACCAACATCTCCCTGTAGGTTACAAGTCATGCACATGACTATTTCTAAATGTCTCAATGCCAGATACACAAGTATAATCAATTATAAATTTCAGTTATATTAACATATAGGAATTCATTCTTGTCCTTACTCGTTCTGCAAAGCACTCTTTCTTAGTCGACGATGTAGACTACGGATGGCTCCTGACGAACAGTGGCCCTCTCTACGGTACTTCTCTAGGTGGCCCTGTTGATTTTGAGCTGCCATTTGGGGCAATCCTTGACCCAATGCTAGTGGCTCCCACAGCCCATGCATTGCCCTGCCTTTTTCCAACAGTTTAAAATGACATGGCCCTGATGTTTACAATAAGTACAGTAGGGGGTCGGAACAGGTCATTTACCTAGTTGACTCGGGTCGGCATCAGATTCAGCTTTCTGTTTCTCCTCTCATGGTACCACAGTCGTGGTCTCCCGCTGGAGTAGACTCTCGAGTACTTGTGCCAATCCAACCAATGTCTCGGCCATCTGAACTAGTATCTGCACCTGTTCGTCTACGAAGGTTGTTCACCAACCCCCTCTTACTGTGAACTTCCACCTTTAGGTTGCCTGTTATTCACCATATTTTCTTTGCTCTATAGGGGGAAGAGATTACTTACCAGTTCAAAGGGTAATGCATGCATGTAGTAGGAGGCATATAAGATACATAAACTAAACAAATATACAATGCAGGAATACACATAGTCATATGCTTGCATATCTAGCATGTTCCTCAGGTTAACATAATGAAGCATGTAGTCACTTATATCAATACACAAGTATAGCATATAAGAGCACATTTTCAATCAAGCAACACAACAATCTCACATGCAAGCACACATATTTATTTAAGAACACACTTCACATGCACGTACTCGAGGGTTACTACTCGCTAATCCGAGGACCCTGTCCCTGCTAAGATTTAACTATACTTTGATACCATTTGTAACACCTCGATTCCTCACGAGACCGGAGCTCTGATCCAAATCCCGAGGTCACCAAAAATGAGGAAAAACAAACAAAGTTTCCCTTGTACTTAGGCCAAACCAAAACCTGCACTCAGAAGAAATAGCCATAACAATAATATACAAACATTCATGCATGTATTTCCATTAGTTACTGAAATACTAAGTGAAGAGAATAAGATACAACATATCATAGGTTCAAGATTGTTGAAGAATGTCATGGATAACATGTTAAGGCCGAACCATGCATGGCACATTTCAAAAATTTTCAAGCATTCTAAGCATGTATCAACATGTATACTTCAAACTATGTCTATAAAACTAATATATATGCATTATATATCTACTATACATAATGTACAAAAGGTTTGAAGATATACCTTTAGAAGATTTCCGAATGGTAGATGCAAGGTTTGATAAAATGAACTCCTTGAATCCTTCTAACTTGAAGGCTCTAGATTAGTCCACCAAGCATCCAAAGTCCACCAATACTCTTGAAGACTAAAAGTGCTAGTAATGTATTCAAGAAATATAGCTATGTATATTATTTGTTTTTGCAAAAGGAAAAGCTTTTTCTTTCTTCTAGCTATGGCTGAAAACAACCATGAAGAAGATGAAGTTTTTCTCTCTCTTGCACCTAGTATGTGCCGTGTGTGTGTTGGCTTAGAGGAGAGAGAAGTTGTCTTCAAATTAGTTTAATATAATCATCATTATGTTATCATTAATCATGCAAAACAACCAATCAAAATAGTTTGCTTGAATGGAAGACAAGATTACCTCTTTTGCATGGCTTTGGATTGTAATAATTACAATCTAAAGGTTGTTTTTTCACTCTCCTACAACTTGTAAAAGCAATCATTACAATCTAATGACAAAAAGGTGTTTTGATTTAATCAAGATTAAATCTCCACCTTTAATTCAAATCATTGGATAGGATTAATCTTAGGATAGATGACATGGACAATCCAATCATCCTATTAGCCTAGTCATACGCCACATGTGCTACTTTATCGAATGATTTATTTTGTCATTTAATGACTAGGATTGATGACGTGTCATTTCTTAAATCATATCATCTTTAATTTTATATATATATATATGTATATATTATTAATTTTGCTTATTCTAATCTCTATTAGAATAATTACATTGAAACAACTTTTTAATATTTGTAGTTTGGCCCCAAAATTTTTGGTATTTACGTTTTGACCCTAAAACTTTGCAAAACGATACTTTTGGCCCAAAGCCAAATCTAGATGACTCTTAACACTTTAAAGTCATTAACCACATTATACAAGTTGCCTGCGAAATTATTCTTGATGCTTATTAGTGTGTGACTTTCTAGATTCATAACCGCAGACCGATGAGGGACCATTAAACCTCTTAATCTATTTTAGGAATGTCTCCGTCATTATCCAAAATACCCTCATGTTCATGCAACAAATGTATGTATACGATAATGAAGACTCGGTCTTTTATGAATCTATTTACTGTCAGAAATTACCGTGCAGTCCGATCCTTCTATTAAATCGTCCTGATCGGAAAAGGACCATGAAATGGTTAACTCCACTTCCAATTCTATGAATAAATCTAAAACGACAAAACGAGAGATGACTACCTTAGAAGCTCATTCCTATCAATCTCATACTTGCCTTGACTAAGGACTTTCTCGTTTACCGACCGATTTCAGATATCATAGGACATCGCCTCTCACCGGAGGTTAATAGATCCTATCTTGACAATTACCTGTCAGACTATACCACAAGACTAAAATGCGAAAGGTCGTAACTCACCTTATAGAAGGAAGGTATAGTCCAGACACTATATTTAGACTCTGATATACCCAGCAGCCGTAATTTCTCAAGTTTGAGGATTAATTTGCATAATTCTCAACTAAATAGTAAACTATTAACTTGAAATCATGTAGTTTACTATTTATCATCACATTCAATGATCCTACCACTGACGATCACTCATATGTATATTAGTCCACATCCCATGTTGTTTTACACTTCACATACCATTCTTTATCATTAACATTACTATGTTAATCAAAGGTAATAACATATAATAACCCCTACTCGATTATTCTAGTCCTGGTGAAATAATTTGAAAGGTTATGATTCAATTCTTAATGTTTATGATATCAAAGAAAGATAGCAAAGTATTCTAAACCCTTTTAGAATGTTTTTCTTCTCCGATAAACACTAGGGACACATTCATATCAAGGTGGAGAATATGAATATCCAAAAACATCATTGTGTAAAAAAACACATATATTTTTATTAAACCCTAATTAGGTCATCTAATCTATAGCATTAGGGCATATCCTTAACACTAATGTCATAATTCTGATTATCATACCACTCTAATAATCTCTACTTATCTAACTTAGACATTAAGACATTCAACCAACTTTAACTTTAAGGTAAACTTATAGTATTCCCCTTTAAAAAGGTAGATATAGTTTCATTCCTTTAAAAAATATATTATAACATTCTAGGTTAGGAGTGCAAAAGGAAACCAAGTATTAACTAAGTTATTACAAACCACTATTCTAGGAGAACCTATCATTTAATTACATGCTTTACAACCAAGATATATACAAGGCACGCAGGCCTCAAAAGAATACATAATAATCACAAATTTATATTGAGCAACCAACTAGAACCAACATAAGTACTCAGGAAGACTCCCGAGCCTCCTCCTCCATAGCCTCGGGAGGAACTGAACCTACCTTACCTGAAATGGTTAGAAAGAGGGAGTGAACAAACATTGTTGCTCAGTGAGGGAGGGGAACATATATCCGGGGAGTTTTGAAAACCTTTCTTGCAATTCAATTAAATCACATGGTCAATAACAAAGGAAAAATTCTAACTCAAAATAAAAAAGGTTATGTACCACACCTAAATGGACTACATATTCGAACTTTAACTACATTTAACTATTTAAAGACAATAAAGCAATCACAATAACTCAATTAACTTTATTAAACTAATATACAATAATCAACTATCTAGCAACCATTAAAGAAGGTAATCCAGCAAGAGAATACTAGTACAACAAGACAACCCAAGAATACCATTTCAAGACAATGTGTTATTCAAGAAAACAAGATAGATAACACATACAAAATAATACAGGCAATGGTAACTCTCCAAGGACTTAGGGCCCAAGCGAGAGTTACACAATAAAACAATACAACTCAATAACCCTTATCACTCCAATTTCTCGAACCACGAACTCGATCTCGATATGTCGGCATCTCAAACACCAATGGGTATTCCAAATGTACCCAATACCTACGACCCAACACCCCTAGCAATCTCCGGACCAGGCAAGTGAATGAATAGGGTACAAAGCTAGAGCAACCAACCCTAGCAAGCCCGATGCCGCCCAAAGAGGCCCATTGCATATACCTCGATGATAAGGTTGCACAATCATCGAAACGATAACACAAATAACAATAACAATATAAACAAGATAATTTGATAGACATATAATCGAGAGACAACAAAGTAGGTTGCCCTTGCACATAAGTTACAATATATAAGCAACACAACAGCCAATAAATCCATATGAGAAAAAAACTCCAAGCTATTACCAACATTAAATCTAACTTTGTGACTTTTCCCCTTAGTCCATTGGTTTAATTTGAAGCACATATGAAACACAAATCACATAATCCATAGACCAACCATTTTACCCTTCTAAGGACACTTTAGGACACCATCTAAAGCTTGGAAAGTTCATTTTTATCTACATCTACCACAAAAGTCCCAAAAGTCCCTTAGTCACTTTACACTACAACTACCCAAATGACTCATTAATTCAATGCCATAAAAGCATTTTAGACACTACCCAACATAATAAACACCAACCAAGGCATTCAAACACACCCGGATAACCAATCTACCTATGGCCTCTTTAGTGTTCAATTCAATTTAAGCAAGTTTATTCAAGTTCTAATCATTTTAAACTCTAACCTAGGTTCAATAACATCTATAGCATCATTAGATATCATAAAATTAAGCTCATAATCAAGAATTAACAAAAAGCCCTAAAAAATACCATTCATTGTCTTCTACACATAACCATTTGCAAGAATTCTCAATCGAAGCCAATAAACAACTCAAAACAAGTCCTTGTAGCTAGTAAACACAATTATATACAAAAAACAAGCATAATAAACACATATATAAACAAATCTAAGAATTTCAAAACAAGATAAAATTTTTGAAAATGCAAGAATATGTAATCCCTCACCAACTAAGGGTTGAAGAAGCAAGGATCAAGCTCGATTTGCCTTAGACCACCTCCAAAATGCCTAGAAGATCACATAAATGCTAACCCTAAGAATTTTTCTACCTTTTTTCCTTACCTTGAAGCCGCTGGCCTCTTGGCCTTTTTTGCTTTTAGTTTGTGTTATTTTTTTTGTGTATTTAGTGTATGTATGTATATATAAGATATATAGATAGATATATGTAATAGTTGGGCCTTGGTTAAGTTAAGAAAATTGTAAAGTAATCTAGTTTTAAAGCCCAAAGTTGAGCTAAGTTAAAAGAAACCCAAACAAGCAATCTAGTTTTCTACTATTCATACGATACATATAGCAATTTTTCTACCCGTCTTGCCAAAGTCCTATGCAAGTAAAAATTATGAAAGTATGCCCAAAATCATTTATATAATAAGGAAAAAATATGAGATCTTTATGAACATATGCCCCAAATCACTTATATAATAAGGAAAAAATAGGATATCCGTAAAATAAAATATTTTAATTTTTACCCCAGGCTCAGGGCTTGTTTTAAAATGATAAAAACGAGTCTACTAAATGTAAGAAACCATCCCATTTAATAAAAATATCAAAATAATAGGTTAATTATTTTATTTGGATTTGTTAAATGTTCGTTGCAATTTTTGAAAGAAATATAAAAAGTAAGCTACTAAATAAATGTAAGGCTAAAGTAAACACAAATACACATATAAATACTTAAAATAACACATAATTATATGCAAATATGTATAATATGTTACATGCTAGGTCCAGGGTATCACAATATAAATATGAGAAGAGGTGAATATAAGGAAGATTAGGGGAACTGCTGTAGTAGGAGACACGGAGTATAGGGTGGGCCATTGATAAAGAGGGGGGAATAGTGAGTATTGCTAGAAGTGGTGAATACTCGATGCCCTTCCCTTGGAGTAGGCGTGGCCTATTTATAGTTATCGGTAGGCCGGGAGCCCATAGACTCTAGGATTGTATCCCTTGAGAATTTTTATGAATCCATCATTACTTATCCATTAGAATGATGATAAGGTTAGATCGTACACCTAGTATGTCATTGTCATCCACTTACGGTAGATTAGGTAATTGAGTTGTCTTTATGATCTTATATCCTTAGATATCTGAAGAGTTCAAGCCCTATTCGAATTCATCATCGATTATCCATATCTAGTGGTATCGATACCCGGGTTCACGTAAGGGCCTTGGCCCACGGTCAGCTTACTATAGGGGATCCCGTGGCCTATCTGACCACATAGGTATCATAGTCCTACTATCATGAGTTGGTAGTAGAACTCATCTTATGGCCTTGGGCTTGTAGTAAGCCTACCATAAAGGTAGCTAGTGATGACCGAATTGTTTATGGATTACAGCTGCACCTTCCTGGGTTGAAGGGGATCAAATGATCCATCAGTGTGGGACCATGGGTCCAAGACTAGTTTTGACTATAACATGTATTACATGCTACATTATCTTCATATGATACAATTGGATTGTCTTTGTCGGAGAGTAATTCACATGATTACGAACATATTGCATGACAAATCTCAAGTATATAGTGTAACATCCTTCTCACATCGATTATGTATAAGATTTATGTTGAGTTTATAATGATTTATGTTTACTATTATTACCAAAATGAGCTTAAACATTTTGTGTCAGTTGATTAGGTTTAATGTGTTAGCAGGTCAATAATTAGGTCTTAGTAATTAAAAGTAGTATTAGAGTAGGCTAGTAGGCAAAAGTGTTGGCTTGACTGCTCCCTGGTAGTCCTAGGCTGTAGTTTTGTTCTCTTTAGTATGATGAGGACATTACAAATTTAAGGGGAAGAGTATGTGATATCCCCTTCTATGTTAGTTATGCATGAGATTTGTATTCAATTTATAATGAATTGAGTTTACTACTACTATCAATACAGATTTATGTATTTTTTGGGCCAGTTGATTAGACTCATAGTGCTGGCAGATCAGTAGTTGAGTCTGGATCATTATATGTATATGTTGTGAATCGTGTATGGTATTTAAAACTTTAATTAAATAAAATACAGTGGAAATTAAATACCCATGCATACGTTCATGACTAATTACGTAGATTACAACATACATAATTAATCAAATTAAATATGCATAATAGATTTATGATTACCTTTGATGATGTCGAATCCGTTGTAGAATCCGAAAGCTCTCCAATTGTGAAGCCTCCGAAAGTATCCACACAGAATCCGCACCCTTAATTGGATTTCACCCCCACTAGATTTTCTAGAGAAATCCTACATATTGTTCTAACTATAATTTGTGTGCTAGCTAAATCTGTGTCAAAATATTACAATTTATAGGAGAAATATATGACCTAGGGCCACATATGGACCAGTCTTAAACAGACCAATCTTGGACTTCACAATAACCAGATCAATATCAAGTTATTACGAGCTTAATTAAATTAATATTAGGACAATCCGAAAATTAATTTAATGTTTTCTCTAATCCAATTAATTCGCAAATTCTTTTTGTGTGTGACCTCTCGGATTCATAATTAATTGGCATCGAAATAATATTAATCCAATTAATGATTAATTAGAACTCTTATAATTCAACTTTTGCAAGTCGTGAGTGACACCTAACAGTATATGATCGCTACTTGGTATGTGTTATAAACATGTGCAAAATAACCAAGTTTTAATAACCCGCAAGTGCACGGATCTTGTAGTATAATGTGCAAAGAGTATGGAATCGTATCCACATGGAAGCTCGTTAGTTAGTTAGTGAAGTAGTGTATGAAAGTGTTAAAGCGGTAAGTGACAGTTTGTAGAAGGCATTTGATTAAACTATACTACAACTAAACTAAACTAACTAAGTAAAATTGGAATACGAGGGAGATGAATCTAGAGGGATGGACATATAATGAGGCAGTCAATATAGGCCCAGCATCCAGGTTTTCTAATTCTATGCAAGAGGTTAAGCTACAAGCATTAACCTAGTCAATTATCTTAGTCTATTAAAATTCCGATTACTAACTCTGATGTAGGTGTCGTTCCATCCTTTGTATGGATCTGTCATTGCAACCTGTCATAAATCTATTTCAACTAAGTAATTAACATTTCCTTTCTACTCTAGAGTCATGGTATAACCTATAGTCTCATGGAATCTTAAGCTTATCAAGCTATTGATTCACTATTAAAGCATGGATATATGGCACAAAAGTAAAGCAATCATAACGTCTACTAAAAAGTATTACGTATGAAAGACAATAAAGTAAAGCAATCATAACGTCTACTGAAAAGTATTACGTATGAAAGACAATAAAGTAAATCATAACGTCTACTAAAAAGCATTACGTATGGAAGACAATACTGAATTTAAAGTAAGCCATATATTGCAATTGGATTAAATAAACTGAATCCGATACCATATATTAAAAGACTGTCATTTACAATATCATCCCCTAACTAATAGCTCTACTCAGACATAATATTAAATACAAGTTTATACAAATAAGAGAGTCAAAAAATACTCCCCTGTTATGAAGACTTTGTATTTCTGATTCCAGGAATTTGAGCAAAGGTTCGACGCAAAATAGCTATTCGGGCGGAACTAATTTCCCCCGAATAAGAGCTACTTGGGCAGAACTTCTCCCGAATAAGAACTTTTCTATTAAGAGCTATTTGGGCAGAACTTCCCCCGTAATCTACAAATACTACTAAATTAAACTAACTAATTAAATAAAACTAAAATTAAAACTAAATTAAACTAATTAACTTATTAAATAAAACAAATAATAAAATCTAAATTATATATAAAATTCATTCGGGGAGAAGGGTATTTATAGGCAAATTTTGAGAGGCGCACTCGAGCGCCCTTCCTAGAGCGCTCGAGCGCTCCTGCCTTCATCCGCTGATTGCGCGACACGTGGCATTCCGAAAGCTGGTAGAAACATCTAGGTAGCGTGCTCGAGCGTGCCTCTGTTGGTTCGCTGGATTTGAACCACGTGTTTCTTCTGGAAGCTGATGGAATTTTCTAGTCAAGGGTACTCGAGCGCCCTTCTATTGACTTTTTGGCTTCGAATTCTGACTTTGACCGGATCGTTGATCGTGTCATTTCCGGGAATTTTTCACTATTTTGACCCTCCAAACAATGAAATTTGGCTAAAATCACGCACGCAGGGCAAAGTCCTGCATTTTGCTCAGAAGGCCGTTTCTACCCTAAAAAGTGATATGATTCGTGAAAAACGGACACATGTCACTATTTGAGATCATCGAGGTCAATATTTTGAGTATGATTTCGCGCTAATTTTAGCCAATATTTTGTGTTGAGTTTTTACTGATTTGGGTTTACTCCTATTACCAAAATGAGGTTAAACATTTTGTATCAGTTGATTAGGTTTAATGTGTTGGCAAGTCAATAATTGGGTCTTAGTCATTAAAAGTAGTATTAGAGTAGGCTACTAGGCAAAAGTGTTGGCTTGCCTACTCCCTGGTAGTCCTAAGCTGTAGTTTTGTTCTGTTTGGAGTGATGAGGACATTGCGAATTTAAGGGGAAGAGTATGTGATATCCCCTTCTATGTCAGTTATGCATGAGTTTTGTATTCAATTCATAATGAATTAGGTTTACTACTACTATCAATACGACTTTTAGTATTTTTTGGGTCAGTTGATTAGACTGATAGTGTTGGCACATCAGTAGTTGAGACAGGATCATTATATGTATATTTTCAACTAGCCTCATGAATTGTCATAATCTCAACACAATTTGAAGAGGTAGTTGTTATGGTTTGTTTTTCTTAAAGGTCAAGCAAATATGCGACATATATATATATATATATATATATATATATATATATATATATATATATTATGTTTTTATGCAAACGGATACGTATATACCATTGATGTGTATATTTTAAAAAGTGTGAATGGCAATGATAACATTCAGAATGCATCAATAAATAACATGGAATACCGATTGTGGTAGAAGACTTAAAGTTCCATCCTAAACCAATTAAGTATGGTATCATAATTGAGTTTTGCTCCAATCTTATTTATTCACATTAGTACCATTCTTGTTTAGATGCCGACAGTAGTATATGAAGCTTTTAGTTCACCTGTGTGTGTATATATATCAAGTCTAGAATTATTAATTGAACCTCATTTAAATAGATTTCAAGTAATTAAGTGTTACAAGAAAAAGTTTAGCTGCCGCCCACTTTGTACTCTTCATCCTTCTTTTTATTCTAACCTTATTACTTTAGAAATTACCCAAGGACCCTAACCTAATGTTGGAACTTTTTTTTATTTTTATGGACTACCACTAATTGAGACATTTTTTAATGTTTAAAAAATGGGTCAAGATTGATCGATAAAGCGCAAAATATAATCCATGGTGATCGAGTTCAATTAAACCGAAAGTCTTTTTCACTACTCTTATTATTTTTATTAGTTGAGTGATATGTAAGAGGCAAGACATGTTTTAAATCTAGAATAGTTTGATGATGAGGCCCAATAAAGTATTGTAAAGCTAGATCCGTTTCTTCTATCCGGATACTAATAGTCTATATATTAGTTGTTCTAAACTCGAGCCAATATGATTTATTAAATGACTACGGTTCTATTTGGCGTAATTTTTAGATACATAAAAGTGCTTTCTGAGAATTTAAAAGCTAAAACTAACCTGTTTGGCATATGTTTGAAAGTGTTTTTAAGTAAAAGCTGAAGTTGTAAAAGGTTAAAAAACAAAAAGCTCTAAATTAGAGTTTTTTTTAAAAAAAAATTTGCAAAACTATTTTTATGCTGGGGTTTTATTTTTTTCTCAAATATTAACTATTTAAGTGGACCTAAAACTATGAACTCAAAGAAGTTATAAAGTAATAAAGATCTAAAAAGATGACAAAGATTAACAAGGAAATATCTGTTTAAAGTCGGTCAAAAACTTTGAAAAAAAACAGAAGAAGTCGGTCAAATTTGATATAAAAAGTCAAATCAGGACTCTTAAGTGATATAAACTCCTGCATAGCATGAGAATATGAGCTAATGAAAAATTAGGAAACAACACACAGTCTAGGTGCAAATCCAATCCATTCCAACTCAGAATAGAATTACTAGTGGAAAATTAGAAAACCAATTTAATACGAGATAAAATTCTTATTAAAAAGGTGACTTACATCCTAAGCTTTGTTCGTCTATAAATGACATAGGTTGCTAAGAAGACAACTCTGAAACTATATACGTATCCAGTTCTCTTTTTGATTACAATCTTGCAGTTTTCAGCTTTTCCATGGCATCATCTAGAAAACCGTCTCTTCTTCTTTTTCGTTATACACTAGTTTTCCTGTTATTCGTATCATTGTTTGCAACATCATATGCACGAGCCCTAAAATCTCATGCACGAGTGATCACGAAGCGATGTGATTTCGATTCAATATATAGTTTTGGAGAAGGCAGTTCTTCAGTTTCCAACGGTCTAGTTTCCTCTGCCTTCAATGTCCCTTTTCCTTTTTCATACAAGAATGCAGATTTCGTATCGGGTGCTGGCTTTGCCGTCCCTGGAGCCACTGTTATGAACCCTAGTTTCTTCGTGAAGAACAGAATCCAACCTCCTCCTGCTCAAGCTTCACTCCAGTCTCAGATCAATAACTTTGTGGACCTTCTTGGTGCAAGATTAATCATGCCGTACCAAGAGCGTGCTAAGAAGCTTCAAGGGGCTCTTTTCTTTATCAATCAACCTGGTATTACTGATTACGAACAAGCTTTCTTGCAAGGAAAATCGATGACCCAGGTCTCCAAGTTGGTGCCAGAAATTGTTTCCACAATCAAGAACCAAAGAAGGAAGTTGATCTTTGGCGGTGGATCCAATTTTCTTGTTTCTGGAGTTCCACGCTTGGCATCTATCCCCGGATTTCGGAAACTATTGCGCAACCCCAACGGGCTGAACACCTTCGGATTATTTCACAACGATCATCTTCAACAGGCACTTGTTGAATTGAAGCTGGAATTTCCTGAGGCTCACATTGTGTATGCAGATTATTACAAGATGAACGAGACAGGTTTTAGCCAGTCAGCACTCGAATTTGCCAAGGCAAGACGTTGGATCTATTTTCAGATTGGAGTCTTGTCTTTCCTTAGGCGCGAAGTTCTTCTTGTATAAAGCTTCTTACGTATGACAAAGGCTACGGTGTGAAGACAACTGATACAACAGATGTTGCCAGGTGCTTCTAACTGATGACTTCAAGACAGACTTCTCAATCCCAGCAGCTTGTATATATTTTTGGTGTCCAATTGTATCACAATTAAGAATCTATGTAATAGAACTACGTTGCAGTTTGATCCTTGATACGGGTGGGCATCAAGGTACGTAGGCAGCCAATATTGGTACGTAAGCAACTAATTATATTGGTCCAACTGCTTTATTATTAAATAACAAATTTTCTATTGATATATCTTGTTGATTGGATTTAGTTACTAATCTGCGTATATGAATGAATGGCATTATTAAGGGTCTTTATGAAGTTCCTCATTGACGCTTCCAAACTATGTGACAATAACAATGTGATATTTTTCCGATCATATACAATGGGTGAAATAAATATGCCATGGAATGCAACAAAGAAGAAATACATTAATGTTGATAGGACTCAAAGCTGAGGTAATCACTGTGAAGTTAGAAGTTTTATGCTAAGTTTAAAATATCTTGTAATTATTTTTCAAGCATTACATTTTCTACTCCATTATGTTTCTTATCAATGATAGAAATAGGAGCAACTCGTATTACCAATTGCCATCGGAAAAGAAGATAAGGGCGAGTCCTACTTTCTAGCTCGACCTTAGAGAAGATTTCAAGGACAAGTATAACTGAACTCGAAAAATTGCCGTGTGATTCCCCCTATTCCACGTGCCCCATGCTACTCAGGTCAGATACTTTCAGCTACTGGACTACTTTAGCACTCCTCATCTACTCTCCCCAATGATCTCATGAAGCATTGATTGAGTAGCATTTACAGGCGAATAATTTGTATATGCTACTGCGGTTGTACTGGATGAACCATAACGACTAGTATCAGTTCTTGGAACATCATCACTCATGAAGCTTGTTGTATCTTCGAACTTCCAATCAGTTAGATATTTAGGCCTTGAAGTGACAACAGTAATCCTGAGGATGTTTGAGTGCACAAAAAAAGCCACTTGTAAATAAAGCAATGCCACAAAAAGCACATCCAATTCATTATGTGAGCTGCAATATATAGAGTTACAAAGCAATCGTAAAGCTTCCTAGATAGCTTCTTATCCTAAGTCTGGTACATTGATACATATCAAGTTAATCACAATACAAATATAGTAATACATATCTAATACAACAGCCATGTGAGATGAGGATGAGATGACCTATGGAGTTGAAAGACTTTAATACTCCCCCTCAATGTGGCGCATGCAGGTTCGAAATGCCCAACTTGCTCAATATCCAATGAAACTGATCGCGACCATGCACTTTAGTAAAGATATCAGTCAATTGATTTGCTGTGGAGATAGGCCGAGGAATGATTTCATGAGCTTGAAAAGTCGGTCAAATTTGATATGAAAAGTCAAATCAAGACTCTTAAGTGATATAAACTCCTGCATAGCATGAGAATATGAGCTAATGAAAAAGTAGGAAACAACACACAGTCTAGGTGCAAATCCAATCCATTCCAACTCAGAATAGAATTACTAGTGAAAAATTAGAAAACCAATTTAATTCGGGATATAATTCTTATTAAAAATGTGACTTACATCCCAAGTTTGTCTATAAATGACATAGGTTGTTAAGAAGGCAACTCTGAAACCATATACGTATCCAGTTCTCTTCTTCATTACATCTAGGTTTAATTTTGTTCGTTAAAATCTTGCAGTTTTCAGCTTTTCCATGGCATCATCTAGAAAACCGTCTCTTCTTCTTCTTCGTCATTCACCCTTCAACTTTACAGTTATCCAACCAGTGATGGCAACTTACTCTAGCACGAGAACAGCACCTCCGAAAAGCAGGCTATCGAAGATGAGCTCAAGCTCTACCATCAACAATGGCACGAAAAAGGCCAGCTTCACGTACATGCTGCCGCAGGAACCAGCAATCAATGGTGATCTAGAAAGGAGAATTAATCAATCCACCTCACCTCAAGAGAATGACCAGTTCAAGGTTCCACCTTCCATGGCTAATGGTACCAATGTCTCAAATTAAACATTGCCATATGATGAGAACACAAGTATGAAGAAGGTTGATGTTGACAATGCAAAGTGTGCACGAGGGGAGAGCAACGGCAGCTATTGGACACCCTCTATGGACGGCATAATACAGAAGACGAATGAGATCATTCTTCAGATAATTGATGCTCTCTATGGTCCTGGTAGACATCCGAAGTTGCCAGTTTTTGAAGAGTGGTGCCGTGAATAATTGGATATAAGTCCCTAGTACCCTCCATAGATATTAGAGAAAGCAGCATATATACTACTAACTTCTTATGACTCTTTACAGAAAATTTTGATCATCTTTGACGGGTATCTTACTGTACCAAATAAATGATAATTTTCTTTTCTTTTCTTTTTTTGTTTTGTTTTTAAATCTTCGAATTAAACATGCTTTTACCTTATATGTTTGGGTATTGGACGTAGGTCATATGCACTTCACTTGTTGTTGGGTTATGTATATCATATGCAGTGCTGTCGAAATCGTACAAATAAGCAAAGAAATGATGCAAATCGAATGGAAAAATTGTGAATCAAACGTGAATTGTATGTGAATTGTAATGAATTGTACGATTTATTGAATCGTGAACGATTCAAACCACACTTAAAAAAATCCAAAATCAGGGAGAAAAAAGCCCACACAATTAGCCCAATTTTAACAAATCTGAACAAATAAAATAAAAAAAAAAGCCCATTAACATTATTAGTATAACAAATTCTCAAATTTCAAGTTTCAACTACAAAATCTAAAAAATAAAAAGCCTAATTGCTAAAAGAGAGAGAGAGAGAGAGAGAGAGAGAGAGAGAGAATGTATCTATAATTGAGTTGATCGCATTTGAGTGTAGTTTTCGAGAGCTTTTTCTGGCCGTGTCAAAAACTCAAGAATCAAACGGTGGAATCAGAGAGAGGACTCAAGTAAGTTGTAAGTGAGCTTTTTAGTTGTTTAATATGCTGATCTTTAATACTTTGTTTTTTTGTTTGGTTTTTTTTTTTTCCGCTAAGTTGCTTTTTAGTTTGGTTTGTTGGTTAGACGTGGTCGTTAAAGCATTAAAGGTTAAAAAATTGCTTTGGAATTTAGTTTGGATATTAAAGCATAAAATATTATTTTGGTCTTTGTAGTTTGGACATAAAATTGCTTTGGAATTTAGTTTGCAAGATAGTGATCATTAGAAAAGTAACAAAAAATATATATTAATATACATTCAAAAGAAGAATTTCAACTAAAAACTGTTAATGGAAACATAATATACCAAATTAATCTAATTTTAAATTTGTGATTAAATCGGTACGGTTCATGATTCGTTAAGATAATTCACGATTCAAAAAAATAATATTTTGATTCACGATACAATTCGCGATGACAACTATTCATATGCAATGGTTAGTCCTAAGGGATGAGAGATTTGAAACCAACACTTCTTGGTCGGGGAGTAAGGCTTTTGCCACCAAGTTTTTCCTTTGGGTATATATCCTAGTCTAACATAGTATATGGGATCAATTCATATGTGGAATTCATTTCATTTATAAATGAATTTTATGAAGAATACATTTACAAATGAATTCCCTTGTTTGGAATTGAAAAACAATATTAAGTCAATTTTGTTATTTATAAATCAAAGTTGTGTTTGAAACACATATGAAATTAATATTAATAGTTATATTTTACTTAAATACCCTTCTTTTATTGTATTTTAGTTTTTTTGCAGACATTCAACCTGTCATCTAACATCATTTTTGGACCACTCAAATCATGTAATGATGAGATTATTTTGTGCAGATTATTAAAGTACTTGTGGCCTGCATTAAATTAAGAACTTTCTTCATACTTCATTATTTAAATATTTTATTCTACAAGCCAACATCATTGTCCTATGAACTATGAACCCATCCTTTAGTTGTAAACGAGGCGAATAATCTATATAAACAACAGATATACACTAGTAAATAATTAAGAAAATTCACAAATCATAGAAAAGATATTGGAGAAGGCAATCAGAAGGCAAATGAAATAGTAAATAATTACTAAGTGAGAGTTTGGCCAATATTTAGTTGGTATGATAATTAAACATCTAATGAGTATTATCATGAAACAATGTTTTGCGTGACTTTTCTTAATTTTTTCTACATTTGGTCAAAATTACTAATAACATAAATCTACATGGCAAACCTAGGAAACTACAAAAAGTTTAAATTGATAGTATAGAGAAACTGAAAAAGATTGTCCCAAAGAAGAATCACATGTCCCTGAAAGAATAATCTATATGGAAAACCTAAGTATTATGTACAGAGCCCTTTAATTTCATGTTATTCTCTTGAAAATAAGAAGGAACAATAACAACAACAACATAATAGTACTATAATAATAACAAAAAGAATAATACATAATAGAAAAGATATCGCGAATAAATTTGCAAAAAAAATCAAACGAATATCTGAAAGAGGAATGAATGGAAGAAGTTAACTTTTTTTTTCTTTTTTGCCGTCAATTTGGAAGAAGAGTGAAGAGTGGGAAAGAAAAGTGAAAAATATGTTTTATTTTTTATTTTTCATTTAACCTGATGGTAGTTTTGTCCTCAAATGATTAGCAACAGAATTAAAAAACGTGGATTTGCAAATTCCACCTCTTGGCCTAGGATTTGAGTAAGGCTTGTGCAAATCTAAGAATTGCAAATCTTGGAATTGTAATTTTTTAAAAAGGTACAACCAAACAAAAAAAACTTGGATTTGCAAATGAATTCCACAAACTTTTGTAGAATTCATTTATTCCAAATTGTCTATAAATGACACCTGTTTTCTTCATATTAATTGTCTTTCTCTTTCTTACAAATTGTTTCCTATCAATAAAATTCTTGTTTACCTAACAACAAAAAAAAATCACATATTTTCTTTTATTAAAGTAATTTTATTTGCTTCCAGCATTAACACTTTTTTTTTTGTCAGAGCTTCCAGTATTAATACAAGTATTAGTTAATGGAAGGCACCATCAAGAACAAGAAATCACATTCATATTTTGTAGTTTAAGGTATTATTTAGTTAAAGTGAAAACTTCCATGCATGCAATGAGCAAAGCGTACTCTTGGTTATAATTTACGCACTTCACCATATAATTAGCTATGCCATACTAAGTTTTTTAACATTTCATTTTATAATTTTGTATATGGAATTGTTATTAGATAGATAATATCATTTACGAGTCCATACGCATGAAATATTACATGTATAATAGAATAGAGTTGATCAACCATGACTAGTCTTGGCTCTTTGTTCTTTCAAGCCATCCTTTCAACCTAACAATTGGCTAAAAAATGCATTGTTACAATATATGACCCAGTTCAATTTTCTCCCAAGTACATAAAAAACCTTTTGTTTAGATATTTGTGTGAAATCAAAACTTCTTCTAAAAATACTTGTAATGTTTTTCTTAACCACCACTATTCTCTTCATATATAAATAATTAGAACTTCTATCTTGTACAAAATAATTGTCAAAAGATAATAGAGTGATGATAAATATACAGAGAAAGAAAAATAAAATAAATTCTATAAATTTCTCTTATTCATTTTTGGTTTGAGTTAGTTTTATTTATAGGATTTCAAATCTTTTAGATTCATAGGTTCCGACATAATCACATTAGCTGTTTTATCACACTCAGTTTCAAATTATGTTTTGAAATTATGTTTGTTGTATTTTGAGTTTATTGTTGTGTAATTCTTATGGCTTATCTTAACTTGTTCACTATAGTAACTATTTGTATAAATTGTTGTAATCGCTCAATTAATGAAATATAGAAAAATACTTTAGCTAAGTGGATGGCTCAAAAACTAACTTCATCTGCACTTACGGGGGCGTGTTGAATTATAATAAATAATACAATTAACCCCTTTCTAACAGCTTAAATTTTAAATGAGGTGCTCACTTAATATTAGCAATAAAAAGGCCTTAACATAACCACAGTAGCTGATTGCATAGGCGTTGATATAATCATACTAGCCTTTATGATTTTCCAAAATGTGGCTTTCACGTTCATTCATTCTTCCGATTTTCACATTGATCTATATTGTGACATTCAGCTTCCTTGGTATTGCAAGTTTTACATTCATTCGTATTACAAGTTCCACATTCGTTCATATCATGATATTCACATTTATCCATATTGTGGCTTTCTCACTTGCTCATATTATAGCTTTTATACTAGTGAATATTCATTAGTGAGTACTTCATAATACTCCCTATTGAAAATTCACCACAAAAGTATGTTTTATCAAAAACTTTGCAAAGAAAAACCTAATAGGTGAAAACTTGACTAAGAAAAATGAATAAACTATTCTTACAATGATATATAACATACTTGGTCTATCTCATTAAAATATTACCAAGAAAAACCTAATATGAAAAAAACCCTTAGTAAACAAATTTATTAGATTTTCACTTGAGTGTACTTGTTGAATATCAATTACACAATTAGTTTGAATCTTATAAACATAGACAAATTTCGAAGATATATGTTTTGTCTCTTCACATTCAATATAACCAACTTTGATTTGTGTATTATAGACGTCAAAATTTACAATTACAAATTTGCAGACACCAGCAATCTATACGATCAAAAGGCAAAGAGAGTGACGTGAGTCTTTGACACTAGTGTTGTGCCAGCCAAAGACGCTCTAACACTCAAGTTAGTGCTTTATTGGGAGGTGTATAAATATGAGAACTGATGAATATAAGAAAGATTAGGGGAACTACCATAGTAGGAGCCGCGAAGTATAGGGTGGGTTATTGATAGAAAGGGGTAAAGAGTGAGTATTGCTAAAGGTGGTGAATACTCGATGCTTTTCCCTTAGGGTATGCGTGGCCTATTTATAGTTATCAGTAGACTGGGAGCCCATAGACTCTAGGATTGTATTTTTTGAGGATTCCTATGAATCCATCGTTATTTATCCCTTAAGATTGTGATAAGGTTGGATCGTACCCCTAGTCCGTTGTTGTCATCCACTTACGATAGATTAGATAATTGAGTTGTCCTTATAATCGTCTATCCTTAGAGATCTGAAGAGTTCAAGCCCTATTCGAATTCATCATCGATTATCCATATGTAGTGGTATCGATGCCCGGGCTCACATAAGGGCCTTAGCCCAGGGTGAACCTACTGTAGGGTATCCCGTGAGCTATTGGACCGCATATGTATCATAGTCCTACTATCATGAGTTGGTAGTAGAACTCATCTTATGGCCTTGGTTTATAGTAAGCCAACCATAAGGGTAGCCGGTGACGACAGAATTGTTTATGGATTGTAGCTCTACCTTCATGGGTTGAAGGGGATCAAATGATCTGTCGCTGTGGGACCATAGGCCCAAGACCGGTTTTGATTATAACATGTATTACATGCTACATTATCTTCATATGATGCAATTGGATTATCTTTGTTGGAGAGTAATTCCTATGATTACGAACACGTCGCATGACAAATCTCAAGCATATAGTGTAACATCCATCTCACATCGGTTGTGTATAAGATTTGTGTTGAGTTTTTACTGATTTGGGTTTACTACTATTACCAAAATGAGGTTAAACATTTTGTATCAGTTGATTAGGTTTAATGTGTTAGCAAGTCAATAATTGGGTCTTAGTCATTAAAAGTGGTATTAGAGTAGGCTACTAGGCAAAAGTGTTGGCTTGCCTACTCCCTGGTAGTCCTAGGCTGTAGTTTTGTTCTGTTTGGAGTTACGAGAACATTGCAAATTTAAGGGGAAGAGTATGTGATATCCCCTTCTATGTTAGTTATGCATGAGATTTGTATTCAATTCATAATGAATTAGGTTTACTACTACTATCAATACGACTTTTAGTATTTTTTGAGTTAGTTGATTAGACTCATAGTGTTGGCAGATCAGTAGTTGAGACTGGATCATTATATGTATATTTTCAACTAGCCTCATGAATTGTCATAATCTCAACACAATTTGAAGAGGTAGTAGTCATGGTTTGTTGTTCTTAAAGGTCAAGCAAATATGCGACATATATATGTATATATGTACATATGTACATATGTATGTATATATGTATAGATGTATGTTTTTATGCATACGGATACGTATATACCATTGATTTGTATATGTTAAAAAATGTGAATGTCAATGATAACATTCAGAATGCATCATTAAATAAACATGGAATACCGATTGTGGTAGAAGACTTAAAGTTCCATCCTAAACCAATTAAATATGGTATCATAATTGAGTTTTGCTCCAATCTTATTTATTCACGTTAGTACCATTCTTGTTTAGATGCCGACTCTAGTATATGAAGCTTTTAGTTCACCTGTGTGTGTATATATATCAAGTCTAGAATTATTAATTGAACCTCATTTAAATAGATTTGAAGTAATTAAGTGTTACAAGAAAAAGTTTAGCTGCCGCCCACTTTGTATTCTTCATCCTTCTTTTTATTCTAACCTTATTACTTTTGAAATTACACAAGGACCCTAACCTAATGTTAGAACGTTTTTTATTTTTATGGACTACCACTAATTGAGACATTTTTTATTGTTTAAAAAATGGGTCAAGATTGATCGATAAAGCGCAAAATATAATCCATGGTGATCGAGTTCAATTAAACCAAAAGTCTTTTTCACTACTCTTATTATTTTTATTAGTTGAGTGATATGTAAGATGTAAGACATGTTTTAAATCTAGAATAGTTTGATGATGAGGCCCAATAAAGTATTGTAAAGCTAGATCCGTTTCTTCTATCCGGATACTAATAGTCTATATATTAGTTGTTCTAAACTCGAGCCAAGATGATTTACTAAATGACCAAGGTTCTATTTGGCCTAATTTTTAGATACACAAAAGTGCTTTCTGAGAATTTAAAAGCTAAAACTAACATGTTTGGCCTATGTTTGAAAGTGTTTTTAAGTAAAAGCTGAAGTTGTAAAAGGTTAAAAAATAAGAAACTCTAAATTTGAGTTTTTTTTAAAAAAAAATTTGCAAAACTATTTTTATGCTGGGAGTTTTTTTTTTTTTTTTTTTCTCAAATGTGAACTATTTAAGAGGTCCTTAAACTATGAACTCAGAGAAGTTATAAAGTATTAAAGATCTAAAACGAGTAGAAAGATTACCAAGGAAATATCAGTTTAAAGTCGGTCAAAAACTTTGAAAAAAAACAGAAGAAGTCGGTCAAATTTGATATGAAAAGTCAAATCAGGACTCTTAAGTGATATAAACTCCTGCATAGCATGAGAATATGAGCTAATGAAAAATTAGGAAACAACACACATGCAAATCCAATCCATTCCAACTCAGAATAGAATTACTAGTGAAAATTTAGAAAACCAATTTAATTCGGGATAAAATTCTTATTAAAAGAGTGACTTACATCCCAAGCTTTGTTTGTCTATAAATGACATAGGTTACTAAGAAGGCAACTCTGAAACCATATAAGTATCAAGTTCTCTTTTTCATTACATCTAGCTTTAATTTCATTCGTTACAATCTTGCAGTTTTCAGCTTTTCCATGGCATCATCTAGAAAACCGTCTCTTCTTCTTCTTCGTCATTCACCCTTCAACTTTACAGTTATCGAACCAGTGATGGCAACTTACTCTTGGACGAGAACAGCAAGCAGCCTATCTAAGATGAGCTCAAGCTCTACCATCAACAATGGCGCGAAAAAGGCCAGCTTCATGTTCATGCTGTGGCAGGAACCAGCAATCATTGGTCATCTAGAAAGGAGAATTAATCAATCAACTTCACCTCAAGAGAATGACCAGTTCAAGGCTCCACCTTCCATGGCTAATGGTACCAATGTCTCAAATAAAACATTGCCATATGATGAGAACAAAAGTATGAAGAAGGTTAATGTTGACAATGCAATGTGTGCACGAGGGGAGAGCAACGGCAGCTATTGGACACCCTCTATGGACGGCATAATACAGAAGACGAATGAGAACATTCTGCAGATAATTGATGCTCTCTATGGTCCTGGTAGACATCCTAAGTTGCCAGTTTTTGGAGAGTGGTGCCGTGAATAATTGGATATAAGTCCCAAGTACCCTCCATAGATATTAGAGAAAGCCTCATATATACTACTAACTTCTTGTGACTCTTTAGAGAAAATTTTGATAAACTTTCACGGGTAGATCATAGAATTTACTGTACCAAATAAATGATATTTTTCTTCTTCTTCTTTTTTTTTTTTAAAATCTTCGAATTAAACATGCTTTTACCTTATATGTTTGGGTATTGGACGTAGGTCATATGCACTTCACTTGTTGTTTGGTTATGTATATCATATGCAGTGTTGTCGAAATCGTAAGAATCGACAAAGAAACAATGCAAATCGAATGAGAAAATTATAAATCAATGTGAATTGTATGTGAATTGTAACAAATTATACGAATCATTGAATCGCGAACGATTTAGGCCACACTTAAAAAAATCCAAAATCAGGGAGAAAAAAGTATACTTTAAGTTTTTTTTTTTAATAAAATACAATTAGCCCAATTTTAACAAAACTGAACAAATAAAATTAAAATAAGGCCCATTAACATTATCATTATATCACATTTTCCAATTTCAAGTTTCAACTACAAAATCACAAAAATAAAAAGCCTTAATTGCTAAAAGAGAGAGAGAGAGAGAGAGAGCGTATCTATAACTGAGTTGATCGCAGTTGAGTGGAGGATTCAATAACTTTTTCTGGCCGTGTCAAAAACTCAAAAATCAGACGGTGGAATCAGAAAGAGGACTCAAGAACGGTTAAGTAAGTTGTAAGTGAGCTTTTTAGTTGTTTACTATGCTGATCTTTAATACTTTGCTTTTTAGTTTGGTTATTTTTTCGCTAAGTTGCTTTTTAGTTTGGTTGGTTGGTTGGTTAGACATGGTCATTAAAGCATTAAAGGTTAAAAAATTGCTTTGGAATTTAGTTTGGATATTAAAGCATAAAATATTATTTTGGTCTTTGTAGTTTGGACATAAAATTGCTTTAGAATTTAGTTTGCAAGTTAGTGATCATTAGAAAAGTAACAAAAAATGTATATAAATATCCATTCAAAAGAAGAATTTCAACTAAAAACTGTTAATGGAAATATAATATATCAAATTAATCTAATTTTAAATTTGTGACTGAATTAGTACGATTCACGATTTAAAAAATGACATTTTGATTCACGATACAGTTAACGATGACAACTATTCATATGCAATGGTTAGTCCTAAGGGATGAGAGATTAGAAACCAACACTTCTTGGTCAGGGAGTAAGGCTTTTACCACCAAGTTTTCCCTTTGGGGATGTATCCTAGTCGAAATCACATTTGTTTAGATTACTTGTCTTTCTCTTTCTTACAAATTGTTTGCTATCAATAAAATTCTTGCTACCTAACAAAAAAAAAAAAGAATCACATATTTTCCTTTATTAAAGTATTTTTATTTGCTTGCAGTATTAATACTTTTTTTTTGTCGGAGCTTCCAGTATTAATACAAGTATTAGTTAATGGAAGGCACCATCAAGAACAAGAATGGACATGGAAATTAGACAAGACATTTTTTTTCTTGGGTTCATAGAAAGCTAAGTAATACAGACAATTGACCTATAGCAACCATGTTAGATAAATTTTTTTTTGAATTATTTGACACATTAGATGACAAGAAATCACATTCAGATTTTGTTGTTTAAGGTATTATTTAGTTAAAGTGAAAACTTTCATGCATGCAATGTGCAAAGTGCACTCTTGGTTTACAATTTACGCACTTCACCATATAATTAGGTATGCCATACTAAGTTTTTTAACATTTCGTTTTATAATTTTGTATATGGAATTATTATTAGATAGATAATATCATTTACGAGTCCATACGCATGAAATATTACATGTACAATAGGATAGAGTTGAACAACCATAACTAATCTTAGTTCCTTGTTCTTTCAAGCCATCCTTTCAACCGAACAATTGGCTAAAAAACGCATCATTACAATATATGACCCCGTTAAAATTTCTCCCAAGTACATAAAAAAACCTTTTGTTTAGTTATTATTGTGAAATCAAAACTTCCTCTAAAAATACTTGTAATGTTTTTCTTATCCACCTCTCTTCTCTTCATATATAAATAATTAGAACTTCTATCTTTTACAAAATAATTGTCAAAAGATAATAGAGTGATGATAAATATACAGAGAAAGAAAAATAAAATAAATTCTATAAATTTCTCTTACTACTGATTCATTCATTTTTGGTTTGAGTCAACTTTATTTATAGGATTTCAAATCTTCTAGATTCATAGGCTCTGACATAATCAAATTAGTTGTTTTATGACACTCAGTTTCAAATTATGTTTTGAAATTATGTTTGTTGTATTTTGAGTTTATTGTTGAGTAATCTTTATGGCTTATCTTCACTTGTTAACTACAGTAACTATTTGTATAAATTGTTGTAATCGCTCAATTAATGAAATATAGAAAATTACTTTAGCTAAGGGAATGACTCAAAAATTAACTTCGTCTCCACTTGCGCGGGCGTGTTGAATTATAATAAATAATACAATTAACCCCTTTCTAAGAATTTAAACTTTTAGATGAGTTGCTCACTTAATATTAGCTATAAAAAGGCCTTAACATAACCACAGTAGCTAATTGCATAGGCGTTGATATAATCATATTAGCTTTTATGATTTTCCAAAATGTGGCTTTCACGTTCATTCATTATTCCGACTTTTGCATTGATCTATATTGTGACATTCAGCTTCCTTGGTATTGCAAGTTTTACATTCATTTGTATTACAAGTTCCACATTCGTTCATATCATGATATTCACATTTATCCATATTGTGGCTTTCTCACTTGCTCATATTATTGCTTTTATGCTAGTGAATATTCATTAGTGAGTACTTTATAACACTCCCTATTGAAAATTCACTACAAAAGTATATTTTATCAAAAACTTTGCCAAGAAAAACCTAATATGTAAAAACTTGACTAAAAAAAATGATTACACTATTCTTACAATGATATATAACATACTTGGTCTATCTCATTAAAATATTACCAGGAAAAACCCAATAAGAAAAAACCCTTAGTAAACAAATTTATTGGATTTTCACTTGAGTGTACTTGTTGAATATTAATGACACAACTAGTTTGAATCTTATAAACATAGACAAATTTCAAAGATACATGTTTTGTTTCTTCACATTCAATATAGCCAACTTTGATTTGTGTATTATAGACGTCAAAATTTACAATCACGAATTTGTAAACACCAACAATCTATACGGTCAAAAGGAAAAGAGAGTGACGTGAGTCTTGACACTAGTGTAGTGTCGGCCAAAGACGCTCGAACACTCAAGTCAGTGATTTATTGGGAGGTGCATATGTAACACCCCGATCCCTCACGAGACCGGAGCCCTGATCCAAATCCTGAGGTCAAGAAAAATGAGAAAAAACGGACAGAGTTTCCCCTATACTTAGGTCATACCAAAACCTACACTCAGAAGAAATAGCCACAACAACAATATACAGATATTCATGCATGCATTTCCTTTACTTACTGAAATACTAAGGTCATAATTCCGATTATCAAAACACTCTAATATTTTATACTTATCTAACTTAGATATTAAGTTATTCAACCAACTTTAACTTTAAGGTAAACTTATAGTATTCCCCGTTAAAAAGGTAGATTTAGTTTCCTTCCTTTAACAAAATAGATTATAACATTCTAGGTTAGGAGTGCAAAAAGAAACCAAACATTAACTAAGTTATTACAAACCACTATTCTAGGAGAACTTGTCACTTAATTACATGCTTTACAACCAAGATATATACAAGGTACGCAGGCCTCAAAAGAATACATAATAATCACAAATTTACATTAAGCAACCAACTAGAACCAACACAAGCACTCAGGGAGACTCCCGAGCCTCCTCCTCCACAGCCTCGGGAGGAACTGAACCTGCCTCCCCTAAAATGGTTAAAAAGAGGGAATGAGCAAACATTGTTGCTCAGTGAGGGAGGTGAATAGATATCTGGGGAGTTTTGAAAACCTTTCGTGCAATACAATTAAATCACATAGTCAATAACAAAGGAAAAATTCTAACTCAAAATAAAAAGGTTATGTACCACACCTAAATGGACTACATATTCGAACTTTAATTACATTTAACTATTTAAAGACAATAAAGCAATCACAATAACTCAGTTAACTTTATTAAACTAAAATACAATAATGAACTATCTAGCAACCATTAAAGAAAGTAATCCAGCACGAGAAGACCAATACAACAGGACAACCCAAGAATACCATTTCAAGACAATGTGTTATTTAAGAAAACAAGTTAGATAACACACATACAAAAGAATATAGACAATGGTAACTCTCCAAGGACTTAGGGCCCAAGCAAGAGTTACACGATAAAAGGATACAGCTCGATAACCCTTATCATTCCAATTTTATCGTGTAACTCTCGCTTGGGCCCTAAGTCCTTAGATACAACTCGATAACCTTTATTACTCCAATTCCTTGAACCATGAACCACGAACCACGAACCACGAACTTGATCTCGATATGCTGGCATCTTAAACACCAATGGGTACTCTGGATGTACCCGATACCTACGACCCAACACCCATTGGCAATCTCTGGACTAAGCGAGTGAGGGAATAAGGTACGGAGCTAGAGTAACCAACCCTGATAAGCCCGATGCTGGCAATAGAGGCTCATCGCATCCGCCCCAATGATGAGGTTGCGCAACCATCGAAACGATAACACAAATAACAATAACAATATAAACAAGATAATTCGATAGACACATAATCGAGGGACAACAAAGTAGGTTGTCTTTGCACGTAAGTTACAATATATAAGCAACACAACAGCCAATAAATCCACATGAGAAAAGAACTCCAAGCTATTATCAACATTAAATCTAACTTTGTGACTTTTCCCCTTGGTCCATTGGTTCAATTTGAAGCACATACGAAACACAAATTACATAATTCACAGACCAACTATTCTACCCTTCTAAAGACACTTTATGACACTATTTGAAGCTAGAAAAGTTCATTTTTATCTACATCTATCACAAAAGCCCCAAAAGCCCCTTAGTCACTTTACACTACAACTACCCAAACCACTCATTAATTCAATGTCATAAAAGTATTTTAGACACTACCTAACATAATAAACATCAATCAAGGCATTCAAACACACCCGGATAACCAATCTACCTATGGCCCCTTTAGTGTTCAATTCAATTTAAGCAAGTTTATTCAAGTTCTAATCAGTGTAAACTCTAACCTAGGTTCAATAACATCTATAGCATCATTAGATATCATACAATTAAGCTCATAATCAAGAATTAACAAAAAGCCTGAAAAATACTATTCATTGTCTTCTACATATAATCATTTGCAAGAATTCTCAATCCAATCCAATAAACAACTCAAAGCAAGTCGTTGTAGCTAGTAAGCACTATTATATACAATAAACAAGCACTATATACACATATATCAACAAATCTAAGAATTTCAAAACAAGATAAAAACTTTGAAAATGCAAGAATACGCAATCCCTCACCAACTAAGGGTTGAAGAAGAAAGGATCAAGCTTGATTTTCCTTAGACCACCTCCAAAATGCCTAGAAGATCACACAAATGCTAGCCCTAAGATTTTTTCTACCTTTTTTCCTTACCTTGAAGCCGACGGCCTCTTGGCCTTTTTTGCTTTTATTTTGTGTTATTGTTTTGTGTATTTAGTGTATGTATGTGTATATAAGATATATAGATAGATATATGTAATAGTTGGGCCTTGTTTTACTTAAGGAAAAAGCAGAGCAATCTAGTTTTAAAGCACAAAGTTGAGCTAAGTTAAAAGAAGCCCAAACAAGCAATCTAGCTTTCTCCTATTCATACGATACATATAACAATTTTTTTACCCGTCTTACCGAAGTGTTATGCAAGTAAAAATTATGAACGTATACCCAAAATCACTTATATAATAAGGGAAAAATACGAGATCCGTAAAATAAAATACTTTAATTTTTACCCCGGGCTCAAGGCTCATTTTAAAATGATGAAAATAAGTCTACTAAATATAAGAATCCATCCCATTTAATAAAAATATCAAAATAATAGGTTAATTATTTTATTTGAATTTGTTAAATGTTAGTTGGATTTTTTGAAAGAAATATAAAAAGTAAGCTACTAAATAATTGTAAGGCTTTGTAAACACATATGCACATATAAACACTTAAAATAACACATAATTATATGCAAATATGTATAATATGCTACATGCTAGGTCCAGGGTATCACACTCTCCCCCCTTTAAGAAAATTGTGTCCTCGTAATTCCTTATTCTCAAAAGAATCCTACATTATCTGTAGTAACTCCGGTCGGAACTGTTGCCGAAGAAGTGCAGTACCCAAGAATACCAACAAGAATACCCACAATAACATCACTAAGAAATCCAATAAGAATACCAGAAGAATCGCACAGAAGAAATCCTATATAAGGTAACCAAATAAAGGCTCCTATGAAAATACTGGTTAGAAGTCCGAATATGAGTATCATATAAGAATCTCATCTATTAATGTTGAGGAAATACCAATAGGAAATATATATATGAATATGAAGGAAAGACCAGACACGAGGTGCCGAACAAGAAAGCCAAATACGGGCCATTTAAAGAACACTAGCTGAACACCTCTGAGTGAGAACTTCCCCAAATAGGAGTATTATACAAGAATTTCATACATGATGCCAAGTAAGAAATCCATCTGAGATTCCCGGGTGAATATTACTGATGGAAATATTGCTAAAGACTAACTGTCATCAAATAACTCCCTGCAAGAAGGCTAAAGAGAATACCCCACAAGAAGCTCAACCATAACCAACATCTCCCTGTAGGTTACAAGTCATGCACATGAATATTTCTAAATGTCTCAATGCCAGATACAAAAGTATAATCAATTATAAATTTCAGCTATATTAACATATAGGAATTCATTCTTGTCCTTACTCGTTCCGCGAAGCACTCTTTCTTAGTCGACGATGTAGACTACGGATGGCTCCTGACGAACAGTGCCCCTCTCTCCGGTACTCCCCTAGGTGGCCTCGTTGATTTTGAGCTGCCATTTGGGGCAATCCTTGACCCAATGCTAGTGGCTCCCACAGCCCATGCATTGCCCTGCCTTTTTCCAACAGTTTAAAATGACATGGCCCTGATGTTTACAATAAGTACAGTAGGGGGTCGGAAGAGGTCATTTACCTAGTTGACTCGGGTCGGCATCAGATTCAGCTTTCTGTTTCTCCTCTCATGGTACCACAGTCGTGGTTTCCCACTGGAGTAGACTCTCGAGTACTTGTGCCAATCCAACCAATGTCTCGGCCATCTGAACTAGTATCTGCACCTGTTCGTCTACGAAGGTTGTTCACCAACCCCCTCTTACTGTGAACTTCCACCTTTAGGTTGCCTGCTATTCACCATATTTTCTTTGCTCTATAGGGGGAAGAGATTACTTACCAGTTCAAAGGGTAATGCATGCATGTAGTAGGAGGCATATAAGATACATAAACTAAACAAATATACAGTGCAGGAATACACATAGTCATATGCTTACATATCTAGCATGTTCCTCAGGTTAACATAGTGAAGCATGTAGTCACTTATATCAATACACAAGTATAGCATATAAGAGCACATTTTCAATCAAGCAACACAACAATCTCACATGCAAGCACACATATTTATTTAAGAACACACTTCACATGCACGTACTCGAGGGTTACTACTCGCCAGTCCGAGGACCCTGTCCCTGCTAAAATTTAACTATACTTTGATACCATTTGTAACACCCCGATTCCTCACGAGACCGGAGCTCCAATCCAAATCCCAAGGTCACCAAAAATGAGGAAAAACGAACAGAGTTTCCCTAGTACTTAGGCCAAACCAAAACCTGCACTCAGAAGAAATAGCCATAACAATAATATACAAACATTCATGCATGTATTTCCATTAGTTACTGAAATACTAAGTGAAGAGAATAAGATATAACATATCATACGTTCAAGATTGTTGAAGAATGTCATGGATAACATGTTAAGGCCGAACCATGCATGGCACATTTCAAAAAGTTTCAAGCATTCTAAGCATGTATCAACATGTATACTTCAAACTATGTCTATAAAACTAATATATATGCATTATATATCTACTATACATAATGTACAAAAGGTTTAAAGATATACCTTTAGAAGATTTCCGAATGGTAGATGCAAGGTTTGATAAAATGAACTCCTTGAATCCTTCTAACTTGAAGGCTCTAGATTAGTCCACCAAGCATCCAAAGTCCACCAACAATCTTGAAGACTAAAAGTGCTAGTAATGTATTCAAGAAATATAGCTATGTATATTATTTGTTTTTGCAAAAGGAAAAGCTTTTTCTTTCTTCTAGCTATGGCTGAAAACAACCATGAAGAAGATGAAGTTTTTCTCTCTCTTGCACCTAGTATGTGCCGTGTGTGTGTTGGCTTAGAGGAGAGAGAAGTTGTCTTCAAATTAGTTTAATATAATCACCATTATGTTATCATTAATCATGCAAAACAACCAATCAAAATAGCTTGCTTGAATGGAAGACAAGATTACCTCTTTTGCATGGCTTTGGATTGTAATAATTACAATCTAAAGGTTGTTTTTTCACTCTCCTACAACTTGTAAAAGCAATCATTACAATCTAATGACAAAAAGGTGTTTTGATTTAATCAAGATTAAATCTCCACCTTTAATTCAAATCATTGGATAAGATTAATCTTAGGATAGATGACATGGACAATCCAATCATCCTATTAGCCTAGTCATACGCCACATGTGCTACTTTATCGAATGATTTATTTTGTCATTTAATGACTAGGATTGATGACGTGTCATTTCTTAAATCATATCATCTTTAATTATATATATATATATATATATATATATATATATATATATATATATATATGTATATATAATTAATTTTGCTTATTCTAATCTCTATTAGAATAATTACATTGAAACAACTTTTCAATATTTGTAGTTTGGCCCCAAAACTTTTGGTATTTACGTTTTGACCCTAAAACTTTGCAAAACTATACTTTTGGCCCAAAGCCAAATCTAGATGACTCTTAACACTTTAAAGTCATTAACCACATTATACAAGTTGCCTGCGAACTTATTCTTGATGCTTATTAGTGTGTGACTTTCTAGATTCATAACCGCAGACCGATGAGGGACCATTAAACCTCTTAATCTATTTTAGGAATGTCTCCGTCATTATCCGAAATACCCTCATATTCATGAGTGATGCACTAGCAAAAAACGTATGTATACGATAATGAAGACTTGGTCTTTTATGAATCCATTTACTATCGGAAATTACCGTGCAGTCTGATCCTTCTATTAAAATGTCCCGATCGGGAAAAGGACCATAAAGTGGTTAAATCCACCTCCGATTCTATGAATAGATCCAAAACGGCAAAACGAGAGATAACTACCATGGAAAAGCTCATTCCATCAATCTCATACTTGCATTGGCCAAGGACTTCCTCGTTTACCAACCGATTTCAGATATCATAGGACATCACCTCTCAACAGAGGTTAACAGATCCTATCTTGACAATTACCTGTTAGTCTATATCACAAGACTAAAATGCGAAAGGTCGTAACTCATCTTATAGAAGGAATGTATAGTCCAGACACTATATTTAGACTTTGATATACCCAGCAGCCGTAATTTCTCAAGTCTGAGGATTAATTTGCATAATTCTCAACTAAATAGTAAACTATTAACTTGAAATCATGTAGTTTACTATTTATCATCACATTAAATGATCCTACCACTGACGATCACTCATATGTATATTAGTCCACATCCCATGTTGTTTTGCACTTCACATACCATTCTTTATCATTAACATCACTATGTTAATCAAAGGTAATTACATATGATAACCCGTACTCGATTATTCTTGTCCCGGTCGAATAATTTGAAAGGTTATGATTCAATTCTTAATGTTTATCATATCTAAGAAAAATAGCGAAGTATTCTAAACCCTTATAGAATGTTTTTCTTCTCTGATAAACACTAGGGACACATTCATATCAAGGTGGAGAATATGAATATCCAAAAACATCATTGTGTAGAAAAACACATATATTTTTATTAAACCATAATTCTGATTATCATACCACTCTAATAATCTCTACTTATCTAACTTAGACATTAAGTCATTCAACCAACTTTAACTTTAAGGTAAACTTATAGTATTCCCCTTTAAAAAGGTAGATATAGTTTCATTCCTTTAAAAAAATATATTATAACATTCTAGGTTAGGAGTGCAAAAGGAAACCAAGTATTAACTAAGTTATTACAAACCACTATTCTAGGAGAACCTATCATTTAATTACATGCTTTACAACCAAGATATATACAAGGCACGCAGGCCTCAAAAGAATACATAATAATCACAAATTTATATTGAGCAACCAACTAGAACCAACATAAGTACTCAGGGAGACTCTCGAGCCTCCTCCTCCGCAGCCTCGGGAGGAACTGAACCTACCTTACCTGAAATGGTTAGAAAGAGGGGGTGAACAAACATTGTTGCTTAGTGAGGGAGAGGAACAGATATCTGGGGGGTTTTGAAAACCTTTCTTGCAATTCAATTAAATCACATGGTCAGTAACAAAGGAAAAATTCTAACTCAAAATAAAAAAGGTTATGTACCACACCTAAATGGACTACATATTCGAACGTTAACTACATTTAACTATTTAAAGACAATAAAGCAATCACAATAACTCAATTAACTTTATTAAACTATTATACAATAATCAACTATCTAGCAACCATTAAAGAAGGTAATCCAGCAAGAGAATACTAGTACAACAAGACAACCCAAGAATACCATTTCAAGACAATGTGTTATTCAAGAAAACAAGATAGATAACACATACAAAAGAATACAAGCAATGGTAACTCTCCAAGGACTTAGGGCCCAAGCGAGAGTTACACAATAAAACAATACAACTCAATAACCCTTATCACTCCAATTCCTCGAACCACAAACTCGATCTCGATATGTCGGCATCTCAAACACCAATGGGTACTCCAGATGTACCCAATACCTACGACCCAATACCCCTAGCAATCTCCGGACCAGGCAAGTGAAGGAATAGGGTACAAAGCTAGAGCAACCAACCCTAGCAAGCCCGATGCCGCCCAGAGAGGCCCGATGCCGCCCAGAGAGGCCCATTGCATCCACCTCGATGATAAGGTTGCACAATCATCGAAACGATAACACAAATAAAAATACAATATAAACAAGATAATTCGATAGACATATAATCGAGAGACAACAAAGTAGGTTGCCCTTGCACATAAGTTACAATATATAAGCAACACAACAGCCAATAAATCCATATGAGAAAAAAACTCCAAGCTATTACCAACATTAAATCTAACTTTGTGACTTTTCCCCTTAGTCCATTGGTTTAATTTGAAGCACATATGAAACAAAAATCACATAATCCATAGACCAACCATTTTACCCTTCTAAGGACACTTTAGGACACCATCTAAAGCTTGGAAAGTTCATTTTTATCTACATCTACCACAAAAGCCCCAAAAGCTCCTTAGTCACTTTACACTACAACTACCCAAATGACTCATTAATTCAATGCCATAAAAGCATTTTAGACACTACCCAACATAATAAACACCAACCAAGGCATTCAAACACACCCGGATAACCAATCTACCTATGGCCTCTTTAGTGTTCAATTCAATTTAAGCAAGTTTATTCAAGTTCTTATCATTTTAAACTCTAACCTAGGTTCAATAACATCTATAGCATCATTAGATATCATACAATTAAGCTCATAATCAAGAATTAACAAAAAGACCTAAAAAATACCATTCATTTTCTTCTACACCTAACCAGTTGCCAGAATTCTCAATCGAAGCCAATAAGCAACTCAAAACAAGTCCTTGTAGCTAGTAAACACTATTATGTACATTAAACAAGCATTATATACACATATATCAACAAATCTAAGAATTTCAAAACAAGATAAAATTTTTGAAAATGCAAGAATATGTAATCCCTTACCAACTAAGGGTTGAAGAAGCAAGGATCAAGCTCGATTTGCCTTAGACAACCTCCAAAATGCCTAGAAGATCACATAAATGCTAGCCCTAAGAATTTTTCTACCTTTTTTCCTTACCTTGAAGCCGATGGCCTCTTGGCCTTTTTTACTTTTAGTTTGTGTTATTTTTTTGTGTATTTAGTGTATGTATGTATATATAAGATATATAGATATATATATGTAATAGTTGGGCCTTGGTTAAGTTAAGAAAATTGTAAAGTAATCTAGTTTTAAAGCCCAAAGTTGAGCTAAGTTAAAAGAAACCCAAACAAGCAATCTAGGTTTCTACTATTCATACGATACATATAGCAATTTTTCTACCCGTCTTTCCAAAGTCCTATGCAAGTAAAAATTATGAAAGTATGCCCAAAATCACTTATATAATAAGGAAAAAATATGAGATCTTTATGAACATATGCCCAAAATCACTTATATAATAAGGAAAAAATACGATATCCGTAAAATAAAATACTTTGATTTTTACCCTGGGCTCAGGGCTTGTTTTAAAATGATAAAAATGAGTCTACTAAATGTAAGAAACCATGCCATTTAATAAAAATATCAAAATAATAGGTTAATTATTTTATTTGGATTTGTTAAATGTTCGTTGCAATTTTTGAAAGAAATATAAAAAGTAAGCTACTAAATAAATGTAAGGCTAAAGTAAACACAAATACACATATAAATACTTAAAATAACACATAATTATATGCAAATATGTATAATATGTTACATGCTAGGTCCAGGGTATCACAATATAAATATGAGAAGAGGTGAATATAAGGAAGATTAGGGGAACTACTATAGTAGGAGACGCGGAGTATATGGTGGGCTATTGATAAAGAGGGGGAAATAGTGAGTATTGCTAGAAGTGGTGAATACTCGATGCCCTTCCCTTGGAGTAGGCGTGGCCTATTTATAGTTATCGGTAGGCCGGGAGCCCATAGACTCTAGGATTGTATCCCTTGAGAATTCCTATGAATCCATCGTTACTTATCCATTAGAATGATGATAAGGTTAGATCGTACACCTAGTATGTCATTGTCGTCCACTTACGGTAGATTAGGTAATTGAGTTGTCTTTATGATCTTATATCCTTAGATATCTGAAAAATTCAAGCCCTATTCGAATTCATCATCGATTATCCATATGTAGTGGTATCGATACCCGGGTTCACCTAAGGGCCTTGGCCCACGGTGAGCTTACTATAGGGTATCCCGTGAGCTATTGGACCGCATATGTATCATAGTCCTACTATCATGAGTTGGTAGTAGAACTCATCTTATGGCCTTGGGCTTGTAGTAAGCCTACCATAAGGGTAGCTAGTGATGACCGAATTGTTTATGGATTACAGCTCCACCTTCATGGGTTGAAGGGGATCAAATGATCCATCACTGTAGGACCATGGGTCCAAGACCAGTTTTGACTATAACATGTATTACATGCTACATTATCTTCATATGATACAATTGGATTGTCTTTGTCGGAGAGTAATTCACATGATTACGAACATATTGCATGACAAATCTCAAGTATATAGTGTAACATCCTTCTCACATCAATTATGTATAAGATTTATGTTGAGTTTATAATGATTTATGTTTACTATTATTACCAAAATGAGCTTAAACATTTTGTGCCAGTTGATTAGGTTTAATGTGTTAGCAGGTCAATAATTAGGTCTTAGTAATTAAAAGTGGTATTAGAGTAGGCTAGTAGGCAAAAGTGTTGGCTTGACTGCTCCCTGGTAGTCCTAGGCTGTAGTTTTGTTCTCTTTAGTATGATGAGGACATTACAAATTTAAAGGGAAGAGTATGTGATATCCCCTTCTATGTTAGTTATGCATGAGATTTGTATTCAATTTATAATGAATTGAGTTTACTACTACTATCAATACAGATTTATGTATTTTTTGGGCCAATTGATTAGACTTATAGTGCTGGTAGATCAGTAGTTGAGTCTGGATCATTATATGTATATGTTGTGAATCGTGCATGGTATTTAAAACTTTAATTAAATAAAATGCAGCGGAAATTAAATACCCATGCATACGTTCATGACTAATTACGTAGATTACAACATACATAATTAATCAAATTAAATATGCATAATAGATTTATGATTACCTTTGATGATGTTGAATCCGTTGTAGAATCCGAAAGCTCTCCAATTGTGAAGCCTCCCAAAGTATCCACACAGAATCCGCACCCTTAATTGGATTTCACCCCCACTATGTTTTCTAGAGAAATCCTACATATTGTTCTAACTATAATTTGTGTGCTAGCTAAATCTGTGTCAAAATATTACAATATATAGGAGACATATATGACCTAGGGCCACATATGGACCAGCCTTAAACAGACCAATCTTGGACTTCACAATAACCAAATCAATATCAAGTTATTACGAGCCTAATTAAATTAATATTAGGACAATCCTAAAAATAATTTATTCTTTTCTCTAATCCAATTAATTCGCAAATTCTTTTTGTGTGTGACCTCTTGGATTCATAATTAATTAGCATCGCAATAATATTAATCCAATTAATGATTAATTAGAACTCTTATAATTCAACTTTTGCAAGTCGTGAGTGACACCTAACAGTATATGATCGCTAATTGGTATGTGTTATAAACATGTGCAAAATAACCAAGTTTTAATAACCCGCAAGTGCACGGATCTTGTAGTATAATGTGCAAAGAGTGTGGAATCGTATCCACATGGAAGCTCGTTAGTTAGTTAGTGAAGTAGTGTATGAAAGTGTTAAAGCGGTAAGTGACAGTTTGTAAAAGGCGTTTGATTAAACTATACTACAACTAAACTAAACTAACTAAGTAAAATTGGAATACGAGGGAGATGAATCTAGAGGGATGGACATACAATGAGGCAGTCAATATAGGCTCGGCATCCAGGTTTTCTAATTCTATGCAAGAGGTTAATCTACAAGCATTAACCTAGTCAATTATTTTAGTCTATTAAAATTCCGATTACTAACTCTGATGTAGGTGTCGTTCCATCCTTTGTATGGATCTGTCATTGCAACCTGGCATAAAAGATCTATTTCAACTAAGTAATTAACATTTCCTTTCTACTCTAGAGTCATGGTATAACCTATAGTCTCATGGAATCTTAAGCTTATCAAGCTATTGATTCACTATTAAAGTATGGATATATGGCACGAAAGTAAAGCAATCATAACGTCTACTGAAAAGTATTACGTATGAAAGACAATAAAGTAAAACAATCATAACGTCTACTGAAAAGTATGACGTATGAAAGACAATAAAGTAAATCAAAACGTCTACTAAAAAGCATTACGTATGGAAGACAATACTGAATTTAAAGTAAGCCATATATTGCAATTGGATTAAATAAACTGAATCCGATACCATATATTAAAAGACTGTCATTTACAATATCCTCCCCTAACTAATGACTCTACTCAGACATAATAATAAATACAAGTAGTACAAATAAGAGAGTCAAGAAAGGCTCCTCCGATATAACGACTTTGTATTTCAGATTCTAAGAATTTGAGTAGAGGTCCGATGCAAAATAACTATTCGGGCGGAACTAATTTCCCCCGAATAAGAGCTTTTTTATTAAACGCTATCCGAGCAAAACTTTCCCCGTATTCTACTAATACTACTAAATTAAACTAACTAATTAAATAAAACTAAAATTAAAACTAAATTAAACTAATTAACTTATTAAATAAAACAAATATTAAAATCTAAATTATATATAAAATTCATTCGGGGAGAAGGGTATTTATAGGCAAATTTTGAGAGATGCACTCGAGCGCCCTTCCTAGAGCGCTCGAGCGCGCCTGCCTTCATCCGCTGGTTGCGCGACACGTGGCATTCCGAAAGCTGGTAGAAACATCTAGGTAGCGCGCTCGAGCGTGCCTCTGTTGGTTCGCTGGATTAGAGCCACGTGTTTCTTCTGGAAGCTGATGGAATTTTCTGGTCAAGGGTGCTCGAGCGCCCTTCTATTGACTTTTTGGCTTTGAATTCTGACTTTGACCGGATCGTTGATCGCGTAAATTCCAGGTATTTTTCACTATTTTGACCCTCCAAACAATGAAATTTGGCTAAAATCACGCACGCAGGGCAAAGTCCTGCATTTTGCTCAGAAGGCCGTTTTTACCCTAAAAAGTGATATGATTCGTGAAAAACGGACACAGGTCACTATTTGAGATCATCGAGGTCAATATTTCGAGTATGATTTCGCGCTAGTTTTAGCCAATTTTCTTCTCTACGGGCTCATTCTTCCACCAGTTCCCATGTTTTCCCGTTCCTAACTTCTTGACTTGCAATTTGGATCGTTTCAGGTATGATTTTCACTTTTCGGTATCATCCTACATTGCATCAAAAGTCTATAAGTGTTTGCATTTATTCTTAAGTTATGATGCAACTGTAGTACAAATATAATAGTTTGAGTGCTGAAAATACAGTCACATCAACATCTCCAAACCTAAACCTTGTTTGTCCTCAAGCAAGACTATCTTAAAAACATATTCAAAGTGAGTTTTCAGAAAATGTTTACAAGTCAAAACAGATGAAATCATTCTATCTTATGTTTTTGTCACAAATTTTTCCAACATGAAACATGAGAAATGCAATTCACTATCTTTAACATATTCATCAATTGATGACAAACATGATAAGAGAACCTTGTACATAGTTTTATCAAATAGATACTCTTCTTGGAAATAGACTATTGATTGCTTCGGAGTACATATTTAGAAGTAAGCTAAGCAAATTAAGTTTATTCAATTCCCAACTTTCAAGTCATGCAAATAGATTGGACTTTGATATTCTCACCTTATTTGTAATCCAACTCTTGATCATGCCTTAACCCTTTTTACATTTGCCAGAAAATATAAAAGTACATATTTCTACTATCTTTTTGTAGTGTTTAGTTTCTTTTGCTTTCTGGATATCCTATGTAGCGGGCTTTAAGGCCAACAATCCCCCACCATTATGACTGAAGTTTCCAGATTTTAAAGGGACCCCGACGTGCCTTAATCACTCAAAATATCAAGGTTCGAAACCTTACACTATAGCACATATCCCAAATTACAACGTCTAAGATAATGGTGCTTACAGATTTACAACATATTTATACCAAAATTATTCAACAAAGGTACGTACAACTCTTTTTCTTTTTTTCTTTTTTTAATTGTTTTCTTTGTTTTTTTTTTTTTTTTTTCAGAGTGTACAGAGTAACAGAACATAATGTACAGACATGGCATAAAGGTTTATGTTTCAATCACAAGAAGTTCTCATAACAAACAGTAATCATATCTCAGTCCTTTCATAATCACATACCTATCAATTCAAGCAAAGAAGAACAGCTAGGCTTACTAATTAATACAGTAACCCAAAGTTTTTCTTACGGAATTTCCTCAGAGTTTTTTACAGTGTATAGCTAATAACACAAGTTCTCAAATCATCTAAATCATCTTCCTTTAAACTAGTAGGGTAGCAACCTACTCTTTTTATGAACAATATGGTGTATTTCTTGCATATTTTGAAAAAGATTTTCATGAAATACACGCACCCCCACACTGAAACTTTGCTTGTCCTCAAAAAAATAACAATGTAATATACTGAGAGTGTAATATGCAAGTAATAACAAAATGACAACTACTACATCCCCAAACCTATGGTTTACTTACTCTATAGCGCATATTGATCAGGTATAAAGGGAAATGTAGTAAGGAAAGATATCACCGATGTGAAGTATTTCTATATTGATGTCAAAGATTTTCTACTATCTTTTGCCAAAAGATGTATCATTCTACAATTAAATATTAGTAGAAAAAGTATTTTACTGATTATCATCAACAAAAAAAAAATAGTTAGTTATACTAAATAAATTAAAATAGTCAAACAAATAAAGGGGAGAAACCAAAAAGAAAAATGGTCAAGGAAAATAACTAATATATTAAGCAAATAATTTAATTACCCAGACCATTTATACTCTTTTGGGGGTTCTAGAGTTTTAAACTAAAACATTAAAGCATTTTAAAAAGAACACTATGTTGCCTCTTAGTAGCGCTAAGTTTATCGTCTCCATCCAAATTACAAAAATCACACAGACAAAACATAAACACACATAATAAGAAACCATTTAAAAATCTAGGTTGTCTCCTAGTAGCCCTGAGTTTTACGCCCTCAACCAAGCGCAAATGTTAAAGCCTTCTATGTTTAAAATTCTTCGATACATATTGCCTAATAATCATTTCAGCACAGTTTTTGAATGGAAAAGGATCATGCAACAGATGATAGTTCTTTGTTCCTACAGAACGTGATTTTTCCAAGTCACCATAAAAAGGTAACAATTCCCATCCCAATGTGATATGTGTGGGAATATTCATGATAATGTTAACAAGGGCCATAGTTTCTTGTAACACAGTGTATCCCATTTGGTCAACTCATAAGTTAAAAGATGTATGCAACAAATTGTTCAGAAATGGGTCAAATCCAAATTGTGCCTCCATGGGTAATGTTGTGAACTTCACAATAGAGGAAGGCACATCAAATGAAGAACTGAGATGACTTTCAACAGGAGAGAGAGTGTTATAGTCAGTTGAAAAGGACTTGGAAGTATTGGACTCATTCTCTCGTTCAATTTGATAAAAAAAGTCATTCAGTCTCATTAACAACTTTTTCAGGTGTCAAAAAGGATGTAGGAATTACAGTAGACTCAACAGACTCATCCGACAAGAGTGTGGGTTCTATGGAAGTGGGTATACCTATTTTCCCGAGAGAGGAATCAGAGTCGGGTTGAGTCATAATATTACTAAGGTCATCTTGTCCTTCTAAGTGAGACAATTGGTCATCTTTTTCCTTAAAATTCATTTTTCCTATCAGATTTTTCCCGATTAATCTTGCTCATTACATCAATCTGGTTATATGTTATTTCATCAAAAGGGTTCACAATAGACTGAATGTGTTGGTGATCATTAGTCCAACTAAGTGCATTCTCGACTAGTTGGTCTAAAGTTTGAAGCATATGAGCATTGGATTGGACAAGTTGAGAAAGTTGGTCAAACTTGTCATTGGTCATGGATTCGGTAGAAGCAAAGTCAATCCAATCATCCTGGTGATCATTTTGTTTGAAAAGATTAATGATAGGGTCAACAGAAGATTCAGATTGAAAAGGTGTAGGGACTTGACTTTCAAAGTTTTGAGAAAAATTTCTTGACTCCAAGGTGATGGCTGGTTTTGCCATTCTAAAGTGTGTGCCTCAGACCTATTGTCTACCTCATTTCTAGTGTTACACTCTCTGCCCTGATTATCTCCCTTAAACACTTCTATTTCCTCAACAACTTGGTTTTGGATAGTTTTGTGATGAATGAAACTATATTGGTCTATTGAACTCATGACAGGTTGAATAGAGTGTTCGTCTTTTTTCCACCTATTCGTGCTCTCGGCTAGCTGACTGATTTGGTCTTGTAGCCTATCTATGGATTGATGATTAGATTCGATGAGTTAGACAAGTTGGCCAAACTTGTCGTCGAAGTTTGGTGATCAGGAGAAGAAAATTCAACCGAGTTAGGATAGCAAAAGTTTTGTTTGAAAGAATTACTTTGAAAGCTTTCACAAAACTCAGAAGAATTGGGGTTTTGAGATGCACTATCTTCAAAATTTTGAGGCAGAAAAGATGCATCATTTTTGTACCAAAATGAATTTTGATGATTTTGCTACTCCGGGCTATATGCATTTGAGTACAAATCATTGTTAGAAAAATAACCATAAGTAGTAGAATCATAACTGTCAAAGAACTTGGGATTTTGGGGACAATTTTCAAAGGTATGCCCAAATTGAGAACAAAGTTCCCACGTATTTGGGATAGGGGTTGGGTTAATTTCATTAAAAATCCATCGATCGGATGAACCATTAACATGAGTCATATTTTCGATCATCTAAAGTTCCAAAACATTTTATGCAACTAATATACTATACAAATAATAATATAATTTATACAATTTAAAATAAGTATAGACAATGTAAACAATAATTACGACACTTAAACAACAGTTTTAAAACAAGTATAGACAATATAGACAATAATTACAACACTTTAAACAAGTTCACATAATACTTTTATCAATAACTAAACTAGACCGCGCTTCCCCTGCAATGGCGCCAAAAACTTGATTGCTACTTGGTGTGTGTTATAAACATGTGCAAAATTACCAAGTTTTAATAACCCACAAGTGCACGGATCTTGTAGTGTAGTGTGCAAAGAGTGTGAAATTGTATCCATAGGGAAGCTCGTTAGTTAGTTAGTGAAGTAGTGTGTTAAAGTGTTAAAGCGGTAAGTGACAGTTTGTAGAAGGCGTTTGATTAAATTATACTACAACTAAACTAAACTAACTAAGTAAAAGTAGAATACGAGGGAGAGGAATCTAGGGGGATGGACATGCAATGAGGCAGTCAATATAGGCTCGGCATCCAAGTTCTCTAATTTTATGCACGAGGTTAAGCTACAAGCATTAACCTAGTCAATTATCTTAGTCTATTAAAATTCTGATTACTAACTTTGATGTAGGTATCGTTCCACCCTTCGTATGGATCTGTCCTTGCAACCTGCTGTAATAGGTCAGTTTCAATTAAGTAATCAATATCTCCTTTCTAGTCTAGAGCTATGGTACAACCTATAGTCTCATGGAATCTTAAAGTTGTCAAGCTATTGATTCACTATTAAAGCATGGATATGTTGCACGAAAGTAAAGCAATTATAATGTCTATTGAAAAGCATTACGTATGAAAGACAATAAAGTAAATCATAACGTCTACTAAAAAGCATTACGTATGGAAGACAATACTGAATTTAAAGTAAGCCATATATTGCAATTGGATTAAATAAACTGAATCCGATACCATATATTAAAAGACTGTCATTTACAATATCCTCCCCTAACTAATAGCTCTACTCATACATAATAATAAATACAACTACTACAAATAAGAGAGTCAAGAAAGGCTCCTCCGATATCACGACTTTGTATTTCAGATTCTAAGAATTTGAGTAGAGGTCCGATGCAAAATAACTATTCGGGTAGAACTAGTTTTTCCCTAATAAAAGCTACTTGGGCAGAACTTTCTCCGAATAAGAGTTTTTCTATTAAAATATATTCAGGCAAAACTTCCCCCATATTCTACTGCTACTACTAAATTAAACTAACTAATTAACTAAAACTAAAATTAAAACTAAATTAAACTAATTAAATAATTAAATAAAACAAATATTAAAATCTAAATTATATATAAAATTAGTCCGGGGAAAGGGGTATTTATTGGCAAATTTTTAGAGGCGCGCTCAAGCGCACTTCCTGGCGCGCTCGAGCTCGCATGCCTTCATCCGCTGGTTGCACGACACATGGTGTTTCGGAAGCTGGTGGAAACATCTGGGTAGTGCGCTTGAGTGCCCTATGGGGCGCGCTTGAGCACGCCTGTGACGCCCGAGATTCAACCGTACTTCTAGCTTACTATTGCATCCACTATTTGTGCATTTTTTTGTGCTTTGCTTGTTGTCTTCTTTAATCATTATTCATTCTATTTTTCAACTATTGAATTACCATGAATTAGTATTTTTATTAAATCATATTAATTATTTTAGGAATGAGAAAAATATGCATTTGAGCTTAGAGCGATAGAAGCACTCGTTTAGAAAATGTTTTGCCAATCTAATGAATAGTGTTACGTAACTTAACTTAGTGTTTTAATTAGCTAGCATTAATTTGCACTTTAGGACTTGGTTCTAGCTAGTTTAACTCATATTTTGACCTCACACTCTCACTAAAATAGCTCACCCAAACATTTACTCACACAACACACAACATAAGCTCATAACTAGCAAAACAAAAAAAAAGATGCAGGAATTACTGTAGCAAATCCGAGAATCAGCATAGGAGGAGAATGAGAGGATTTTGCTCATCAAATCTTCAAGCCAAGCCAAGCCAAGCAAGGAGCAAGTAGTTTAGGGTGTGTGCAAGCCTTCTAGGAGCTCCTACGTGCATTAGGTGAGGGTTTTGCATATTATTTTTGCATGTGAAATATATGTCAACTTTCTTGAATTTATTTATTTGCTATATTATGATGATGCAATGCTTAAATATGCTTATGTATGTTGTGTATAAGTAGTAGATACCTAATTTATGCTATTGTTTCATAGTTTAAACGGTTGAAATCGCTTGTTGATCGTAGGGCATGAATAGTGACGGGAAAATTAGGAATTTGCAAAATCAGACCTTGTAGCTTGAATTAATGGTTCTAATATGTGCTTTAGATATTAATGAAAGTAGTGTAAAGGCCTTGTAGGGTTTAATTGCCCTTAACCTAGTGAAAGAATGAAATAGCCGACTTTTAGAAAGGGATTTCAGGGTTATCGCGAATCCGGGTTGAATTGGCCTCCACATTTAGTAATCCTAGGCTATTTAGGACCTAATTAAGCTTTGCTAGCCTCCATTTGAGTCCCGGATGAGGTATGTGTAGTACAAAGTCAAAAGAGTAAAATTAGGGATTTTTGTGTTAAACGCGGGTAATTGGGTAGTTTCTAGGGTCCTAGGGGTGCCATAAGGGATAATTAAAAGTATGGAATAGCCTGCTCATTTAACTAGAACATTAACTTGTGTTTGGAAGAAAATACAAAAGGGTTTTGAGTCAAACATAAATTCGGGTGAATTTGGTTGATATATTTGGTGTTCTTAGGGTAAGTAGGGACTAAATGTGCTTTTATAACTCTTATTTGAGCTTTGATTAAGATACTTGTAGTACAAACGCACAAAGGGGTAATCGGGGCTTTTGTGGCTAATTCGGGTTAATGAATGATTTCAAGGGTTCTAAGTGTACCATAATGTGTAACTAGAAGATTAGAATAGTTAGTTGGTGAATCTTGAGCCTTAGCCTTGCTTTGTAGTTAAATGACTTAGGATAACAAAAGGGAAACTCGGGGTTTCATGGTTAGCCTTCGAATTAGCTTTGGTACTTGTATATCTTGCCTTTACATGTTGTTATATGGCATTTGTGAGCATTTCGTGAAGTTTCATGATCATCGGTCATTGACCCCTTTGTGTTGGTATAGTTATTTTCATATTTAATGCTTATATCTTGTTATAATGTTTATACTTCTTGTACTTTGTTAAGATCAAACTCTAATAAACATTGCATGCTAAGTGAGTAGGACTATAAGGATAACTCATCTAGATATATGATTATTGATTATTGTATTTAAAAGTAATTGGAATTTATAACTTATGATCTTAACTTAATGGTATTTGATACTTCTAATATATATTATGTTCTCTAATGATATGGTAAGGTGAACATTGTATCTTAATTGTGTGTGGGTTATGAACTTGTGTGAATAAGTGATTATAAATCTAGCTTCTAATGTTGTAAGGTTGAGTTAAGTAAGAGTTGAGTTGGAATTGATATAGTTAATTGCTAAACTTATATGAACACCCTAGGGTTGCATACTTGAGGTAATTCGGGGAGTTGAAGTAAATCTGGGCTATTCTTTTAGCGTGCTTGGCATAATCTCATGTGAGGGAGACTTCATCCTTATGTGCATAATAGTTTATTTACTTGTACTTAGATTATGTGCACTTATTGTCTATATATTGTGTGTGAGGGTAACCTACTTTGTTGTCCCTCAATCATGTGTTTATTGATGTATTCTATTGTTATTATTTTGATTGCATTTCATCGTGGTTGTGCAACCATTTGGGCATGGTAGTGTCGTGGAAACCGGGCGGTATTGGGCATGTCGGTATACCTCGGCTACTATGGTTACCCAGTCCCTTTCTCACTTGGGATGCCGCCCAAGGAGAGTTGGGTCGTAAGATTTCGGGGTACATCTGGAGTACACCCATTTTGGAGTTATAAGGGATGTCGGCTTATCGATATCAGTGTCATATTACATTGGGATTTCAATTCGTGATTGAAGAACAAGTGAATCGTATCCTTTTTAATGTGTGGTAACTTGTTGTTTCAATTGTTCTTTGTTTGTAAAATGCTTTATTGTACTAACTGCTGCATTGCACGTCCCCAGTAGACCTTATCCCTCACTGGGAAATTGTGATTGTTCATACCTCGCTAAACATGTTTCAGGTGGTGCAGTTGGAGGAGTTGACTTGATTGCTGTGTGCTGTTACTTGAGATTTGAGTGATTGCTGCTAAATTGTGGAAGACCTTTATTGTTCTACTTTCTATTCTATTTTGGAGCCTAAGGGCTTATGTATATATATTTGGGTAGTTGCAGGTTTGAAAGCTAAGTAGATGTAGTAAGTGTTATGGAATTGTGACACGTAATAACTTGTATTTTTGCTCTTAGCTTCTTTGCATGCTTGGGAGTGAATGACGGGTTGTTTTCAATTTCTAAGAATGCTTAAAAGCTATTATGGAGTGGCATAATAAGCGGTTTTGTAAAGAAGTTAAGTTTTGAATGCATGCTTGTGTGTATCTAAACTGTTTGCATGTCTTAAGGCTCGGATGACCTTAAAGTTGAGATTTTTATTTTGGAAATGGCTTTAGTGTTGTTCTATAGCTTATTTGAATGTTTACAGGTTTTCAGAATGTCCACGGCATAGAGGAGATTCTGTCCGTTTTCCTTAAAATTTTGAGACCGGGTTAGAATTGGGTTGAGAATAGCTTGGGTTTTAGAGCCTCCGGTCTCGTGAGAGATCGGGGCATTATAACGCCTCTATTGGTTCGCTGGATTTGGGCCATGTGTTTCTTCCAGAAGATGATGGAATTTTTTGGTCAAGGGCGCTCGAGTGCCCAGGAGGGTGCGCTCGAGCGCCCTTCTGTTGACTTTTTGGCTTCAAATTCTGACTTTGACCAGATGGTTGACCATGGTATTTTTGGGAGTTTTTCACTATTTTGACCCTCCAAATGATGGAATTTGGCTAAAATCACGCCGTTTGCTCAGAAGGCCGTTTCTACCCAAAAAAGTGGTATGATTTGTGAAAAACGGACATAGGTCACTATTTGAGATCATTGAGGTCAATGTTTCGAGTCCGATTTTGCGCTAGTTTCGGCCAAATTTCTTCTGTATAAGCTTCATTCTTCCACCAATTCCCATGTTTCCCTATTCCTAACTTCTTGACTTGCAATTTGGATCGTTTCAGGTCTGATTCTTCACTTTTCGGTATCATCCTACATTGCATCAAAAGTTTATAAGTGTTTGCATTTATTCCTAAGTTATGATGCAAATGTAGCACAAATATAATGGTTTGAGTGTTGCAAATACAATCACATCAGTATATTAGGACTACCCAACTAATGATGAAGTGAAATTCTACGAACCCTTAGTAATTATTTTGCAACCAATTCATTCTGTCTGAATTATCCTGATTGAGCTAGAGTCATGGATATGGTCGTCAAACTCCATTACTTAATAATATGCTCAAATCTATTTAATCAGTAACTCATGAATAATTCGTGGAGCGATCCACTATTCTACCTTGGCCAAGAATTTCCAGTTACTCGATTAATAGATCGCATAAGATCCCTAATTGACAGATTCCGTATCTACACACACTTATCTCCATGTCAGAATAGATCATAACCATTGAGTACATTATTCAATCCTTGATGAAGACTAACTTTATTGCACCAACAAATTATGGTATCCCTAACACAAGATAACCGTCGTGTCTCAAGTCTAAAGACTAATTGCATCATGACATTGTACAATGAATTATTGACTAATCCATGTAATTTGTTGTACTAGCGGTCATGTCTAGTAACTTATTCTCAACAATCACTTATACATCTACCCTTACGATATGAAACTAATAGCTCAAATTAATACCTCATATTATTTGGATGGTAGACTGTAATATAATTTTTTTGGATAAACTAACGCCTAATTAATTTATCCTATGATCGGAGACTACTTTTAGAATATATTTTTAATATAGATTATGTCACTCATATCCTTACTTTTAAGGATAGAATCTATAAATATTATTCTAAGGACTTTTATTTAAATAGTTAATCACATTGAATGATATTTAAATAAACTTCCCACATTAAATAAATAATATAATTATTATGTCCTAAAATAAATTGACTTTTAGGGCATATAATCCAACAGTATATTCTTAACTAACCTCATGAATTGTCATAATCTCAACATAATTTGAAGAGGTAGTAGTCATGGTTTGTTTTTCTTAAAGGTCAAGCAAATATGTGACATATAATATATATATATATATATTATATTGTGTATGTTTTTATGCATACAGATACGTATATACCATTGATTTGTATATGTTAAAAAATGTGAATGTCAATGATAACATTCAGAATGCATCAATAAATAAACATGGATACCGATTGTGGTAGAAGACTTAAAGTTCCATCCTAAATCAATTCAATATGGTATCATAACTAAGTTTTACTCCAATCTTATTTATTCACGTTAGTACCATTTTGTTTAGATGCCGACTCTAGTATATGAAGATTTTAGTTCACATGTGTGTGTATATATATATCGAGTCTAGAATTATTAATTGGACCTCATTTAAATAGATTTGAAGTAATTAAGTGTTAATTACAAGAACAAGTGTAGCTGCCGCCCACTTTGTATTTTCATCCTTCTTTTTATTCTAACCTTATTACTTTAGAAATTACACAAGGACCCTAACCTAATGTTAGAACTTTTTTATTTTTATGTACTACCACTAATTGAGACAATTTTTTGTTATTTCAAAGATGGGTCGAGGTTGATAGATAAAGCGCAAAATATAATCTATGGTGATCGAGTTCAATTAAACCAAAAGTCTATTTCACTACTCTTATTATTTTTATTAGTTGAGTGATATGTAAGAAGTAAGACATGTTTTAAATCTAGAATAGTTTGATGATGAGGCCCATAAAGTATTGTAAAGCCAGATCCCTTTCTTCCATTCGGATACTAATAGTCTATATATTAGTGTTTCTAAACTCGAGCCAAGATGATTCACTAAATGACTAAAGCTTTGTTTGTCCTAACTTTTAGATACACAAAAGTGCTTCTTGAGAGTTTAGAAGATGAAACTAACATGTTTCGCCTTACTTTTAAGTAAAAGTTGAAGTTGTAAAAGATTAAAAAATAAGAAGCCCCAAATTGGAGTTTTTCAAAAAAGACTTTTGCAAACCCTGTTTTTATATAATGCGGAGAGTTATTTTTCTTTTCCTTTCTCAACTATGAACTATTTAATTTCTCCCAAGTACATAAAAAAACCTTTTGTTTAGATATTGGTGTGAAATCAAAACTTCTTCTAAAAATACTTGTATTGTTTTTCTTATCCACCACTATTCTCTTCATATATAAATAATTAGAACTTCTATCTTGTACAAAATAATTGTCAAAAGATAATATAGTGATGATAAATATACAGAGAAAGAAAAATAAAATAAATTCTATAAATTTCTCTTATTCATTTTTGGTTTGAGTTAGCTTTATTTATAGGATTTCAAATATTCTAGATTCATAGGCTCTGACATAATCACATTAGCTGTTTTATCACACTCAGTTTCAAATTATGTTTTGAAATTATGTTTGTTATATTTTGAGTTTATTGTTGTGTAATTCTTATGGCTTATCTTCATTTGTTAACTACAGTAACTATTTGTATAAATTGTTGTAATCGCTCAATTAATGAAATATAGAAAAATACTTTAGCTAAGTGGATGCCTCAAAAACTAACTTTATCTGCACTTACGGGGGTGTGTTGAATTATAATAAATAATACAATTAACCCCTTTTTAACAGCTTAAATTTTAAATGAGGTGCTCACTTAATATTAGCAATAAAAAGGCCTTAACATAACCATAGTAGCTGATTGCATAGGCGTTGATATAATCATACTTGCCTTTATGATTTTCCAAAATGTGGCTTTCACGTTCATTCATTCTTCCGATTTTCACATTGATCTATATTGTGACATTCAGTTTCCTTGGTATTGCAAGTTTTACATTCATTCGTATTACAAGTTCCACATTCGTTCATATCATGATATTCACATTTATCCATATTGTGGCTTTCTCACTTGTTCATATTATAGCTTTTATACTAGTGAATATTCATTAGTGAGTACTTCATAACACTCCTTATTGAAAATTCACCACAAAAGTATATTTTATCAAAACCTTTGCCAAGAAAAACCTAATAGGTAAAAACTTGACTAAGAAAAATGAATAAACTATTCTTACAATGATATATAACATACTTGGTCTATCGCATTAAAATATTACCAAGAAAAACCCAATATGAAAAAAACCCTTAGTAAACAAATTTATTAGATTTTCACTTGAGTGTACTTGTTGAATATCAATGACACAATTAGTTTGAATCTTATAAACATAGACAAATTTCGAAGATATTTGTTTTGTCTCTTCACATTCAATATAACCAACTTTGATTTGTGTATTATAGATGTCAAAATTTACAATTACGAATTTGCAGACACCAGCAATCTATACGATCAAAAGGCAAAGAGAGTGACGTGAGTCTTTGACACTAGTGTTGTGCCAGCTAAAGACGCTCTAACACTCAAGTCAGTGCTTTATTGGGAGGTGTATAAATATGAGAACTGATGAATATAAGGAAGATTAGGGGAACTACCATAGTAGGAACCGCGAAGTATATGGTGGGCTATTGATAGAAAGGGGGAAAGAGTGAGTATTGCTAGAGGTGGTGAATACTCGATGTTTTTCCTTTAGGGTAGGCGTGTCCTATTTATAGTTATCGGTAGACCGGGAGCCCATAGACTCTAGGATTGTATTTTTTGAGGATTCCTATGAATCCATCGTTATTTATCCCTTAAGATTGTGATAAGGTTGGATCGTACCCTAGTCCGTTGTTGTCATCCACTTACGATAGATTAGGTAATTGAGTTGTCCTTATAATCATCTATCCTTAGATATCTAAAGAGTTCAAGCCCTATTCGAATTCATCATCGATTATCCATATGTAATGGTATCGATGCCCGGGCTCACCTAAGGGCCTTGGCCGAGGATGAGCCTACTGTAGGGTATCCCGTGAGCTATTGGACCGCATATGTATCTAGTCCTACTATCATGAGTTGGTAGTAGAACTCATCTTATGGCCTTGGGCTTATAGTAAGCCAACCATAAGGGTAGCCGGTGACGACCGAATTGTTTATGGATTATAGCTCTACCTTCATGGGTTGAAGGGGATCAAATGATCTGTCGCTATGGGACCATGGGCCCAAGACCGGTTTTGATTATAACATGTATTACATGCTACATTATCTTCATATGATGCAATTGGATTATCTTTGTGGGAGAGTAATTCCTATGATTACGAACATGTCGCATGACAAATCTCAAGCATATAGTGTAACATCTATCTCACATCGGTTGTGTATAAGATTTGTGTTGAGTTTTTACTGATTTGGGTTTTCTCCTATTACCAAAATGAGGTTAAACATTTTGTATCAGTTGATTAGGTTTAATGTGTTGGAAAGTCAATAATTGGGTCTTAGTCATTAAAAGTAGTAATAGAATAGGCTACTAGGCAAAAGGGTTGGCTTGCCTACTCCCTGGTAGTCCTAGGCTGTAGTTTTGTTCTGTTTGCAGTGACGAGGACATTGCAAATTTAAGGGGAAGAGTATGTGATATCCCCTTCTATGTCATTTATGCATGAGATTTGTATTCAATTCATAATGAATTAGGTTTACTACTACTATCAATACGACTTTTAGTATTTTTTGGGTCAGTTGATTAGACTGATAGTGTTGGCACATCAGTAGTTGAGACAGGATCATTATATGTATATTTTCAACTAGCCTCATGAATTGTCATAATCTCAACACAATTTGAAGAGGTAGTTGTTATGGTTTGTTTTTCTTAAAGGTCAAGCAAATATGCGACATATATATATATATATATGTATATATATGTATATGTATATATATGTATATATATATATATGTATATATATGTATATATATATATATGTATATATATGTATGTTTTTATGCAAACGGATACGTATATACCATTGATTTGTATGTGTTAAAAAATGTGAATGTCAATGATAACATTCAGAATGCATCAATAAATAACATGGAATACCGATTGTGGCAGAAGACTTAAAGTTCCATCCTAAACCAATTAAGTATGCTATCATAATTGAGTTTTGCTCCAATCTTATTTATTCACGTTAGTACCATTCTTGTTTAGATGCCGACTCTAGTATATGAAGCTTTTAGTTCAACTGTGTGTGTATATATATAAAGTCTAGAATTATTAATTGAACCTCATTTAAATAGATTTCAAGTAATTAAGTGTTACAAGAAAAAGTTTAGCTGCCGCCCACTTTGTACTCTTCATCCTTCTTTTTATTCTAACCTTATTACTTTAGAAATTACACAAGGACCCTAACCTAATGTTGGATCTTTTTTTATTTTTATGGACTACCACTAATTGAGACATTTTTTAATGTTTCAAAAATGGGTCAAGATTGATCGATAAAGCGCAAAATATAATCCATGGTGATCGAGTTCAATTAAACCGAAAGTCTTTTTCACTACTCTTATTATTTTTATTAGTTGAATGATATGTAAGAGGCAAGACATGTTTTAAATCTAGAATAGTTTGATGATGAGGCCCAATAAAGTATTGTAAAGCTAGATCCGTTTCTTCTATCTGGATACTAATAGTCTATATATTAGTTGTTCTAAACTCGAGCCAAAATGATTTATTAAATGACTAAGGTTCTATTTGGCCTAATTTTTAGATACACAAAAGTGCTTTCTGATAATTTAATAGCTAAAATTAACCTGTTTGGCCTATGTTTGAAAGTGTTTTTAAGTAAAAGCTGAAGTTGTAAAAGGTTAAAAAATAAGAAACTCTAAATTAGAGTTTTTAAAAAAAAAAAATTTGCAAAACTATTTTTATGCTGGGAGTTTTTTTTTTTTTTCTCAAATATTAACTATTTAAGTGGTCCTTAAACTATGAACTCAAAGAAGTTATAAAGTATTAAAGATCTAAAACGAGTAGAAAGATTACCAAGGAAATATCAGTTTAAAGTCGGTCAAAAACTTTGAAAAAAAACAGAAGAAGTCGGTCAAATTTGATATGAAAAGTCAAATCAGGTCTCTTAAGTGATATAAACTCCTGCATAGCATGAGAATATGAGCTAATGAAAAATTAAGAAACAACATACAGTCTAGGTGCAAATCCAATCCATTCCAACTCAAAATAGAATTACTAGTGGAAAATTAGAAAACCAATTTAATACGAGATAAAATTCTTATTAAAAGGGTGACTTACATCCCAAGTTTTGTTCGTCTATAAATGACATAGGTTGCTAAGAAGACAACTCTGAAATCATATACGTATCCAGTTCTCTTTTTGATTACAATCTTGCAGTTTTCAGCTTTTCCATGGCATCATCTAGAAAACCGTCTCTTCTTCTTTTTCGTTATACACTAGTTTTCCTGTTATTCGTATCATTGTTTGCAACATCGTATGCACAAGCCCTAAAATCTCATGCACGAGTGATCACGAAGCGATGTGATTTCGATTCAATATATAGTTTTGGAGAAGGCAGTTCTTCAGTTTCCAACGGTCTAGTTTCCTCTGCCTTCAATGTCCCTTTTCCTTTTTCATACAAGGATGCAGATTTCGTATCGGGTGCTAGCTTTGCCGTCCCTGGAGCCACTGTTATGAACCCCAGTTTCTTCGTGAAGAACAGAATCCAACCTCCTCCTGCTCAAGCTTCACTCCAGTCTCAGATCAATAACTTTGTGGACCTTCTTGGTGCAAGATTAATCATGCCGTACCGAGAGCGTGCTAAGAAGCTTCAAGGGGCTCTTTTCTTTATCAATCAACCTGGTATTACTGATTACGAACAAGCTTTCTTGCAAGGAAAATCGACGACCCAGGTCTCCAAGTTGGTGCCAGAAATTGTTTCCACAATCAAGAACCAAATAAGGAAGTTGATCTTTGCCGGTGCATCCAATGTTCTTGTTTCTGGAGTTCCACGCTTGGCATCTATCCCCGGATTTCGGAAACTATTGCGCAACCCCAACGGGCTGAACACCTTCGGATTATTTCACAACGATCATCTTCAACAGGCACTTGTTGAATTGAAGCTGGAATTTCCTGAGGCTCACATTGTGTATGCAGATTATTACAAGATGAACGAGAGAGGTTTTAGCCAGTCAGCACTCGAATTCGCCAAGGCAAGACGTTGCAACTATTTTCAGATTGGAGACTTGTCTTACCTTAGGCGCGAAGTTCTTCTTGTATAAAGCTTCTTACGTATGACAAAGGCTACGCTGTGAAGACAACTGATACAACAGATGTTGCCAGGTGCTTCTAACTGATGACTTCAAGACAGACTTCTCAATCCCAGCAGCTTGTATATATTTTTGGTGTCCAATTGTATCACAATTAAGAATCTATGTAATAGAACTACGTTGCAGTTTGATCCTTGATACGGGTGGGTATCAAGGTACGTAGGCAGCCAATATTGGTACGTAAGCAACTAATTATATTGGTCCAACTGCTTTATTATTAAATAACAAAATTTCTATTGATATATCTTGTTGATTGGATTTAGTTACTAATCTGCGTATATGAATGAATGGCATTATTAAGGGTCTTTATGAAGTTCCTCATTGACGCTTCCAAACTATGTGACAATAACAATGTGATATTTTTCCGATCATATACAATGGGTGAAATAAATATGCCATGGAATGCAACAAAGAAGAAATATATTAATGTTGATAGGACTTAGAGCTGAGGTAATCACTGTGAAGTGATAAGTTTTATGCTAAGTTTAAAATATCTTGTAATTATTTTTCAAGCATTACATTTTCTACTCCATTATGTTTCTCATCAATGATAGAAATAGGAGCAACTCGTATTACCAATTGCCATCGGAAAAGCAGATAAGGGTGAGTCCTACTTTCTAGCTCGACCTTAGAGAAGATTTCAAGGACAAGTATAACTGAACTCGAAAAATTGCCGTGTGATTCCACCTATTCCACGTGCCCCATACTACTCAGGTCAGATACTTTCAGCTACTGGACTACTTTAGCACTCCTCATCTACTCTCCCCAATGATCTCATGAAGCATTGATTGAGTAGCATTTACAGGCGAATAATTTGTATATGCTACTGCGGTTGTACTGGATGAACCATAACGACTAGTATCAGTTCTTGGAACATCATCACTCATGAAGCTTGTTGTATCTTCGAACTTCCAATCAGTTAGATATTTAGGCCTTGAAGTGACAACAGTAATCCTGAGGATGTTTGAGTGCACAAAAAAAGCCACTTGTAAATAAAGCAATGCCACAAAAAGCACATCCAATTCATTATGTGAGCTGCAATATATAGAGTTACAAAGCAATCGTAAAGCTTCCTAGATAGCTACTTATCCTAAGTCTGGTACATTGATACATATCAAGTTAATCACAATACAAATATAGTAATACATATCTAATACAACAGCCATGTGAGATGAGGATGAGATGACCTATGGAGTTGAAAGACTTTAATACTCCCCCTCAAGGTGGCGCATGCAGGTTCGAAATGCCCAACTTGCTCAATATCCAATGAAACTGATCGCAACCATGCACTTTAGTAAAGATATCAGCCAATTGATTTGCTGTGGAGATAGGCCGAGGAATGATTTCATGAGCCTGAAAAGTCGGTCAAATTTGATATGAAAAGTCAAATCAGGACTCTTAAGTGATATAAACTCCTGTATAGCATGAGAATATGAGCTAATGAAAAATTAGGAAACAACACACAGTCTAGGTGCAAATCCAATCCATTCCAACTCAGAATAGAATTACTAGTGAAAAATTAGAAAACCAATTTAATTCGGTATAAAATTCTTATTAAAAATGTGACTTACATCCCAAGCTTCGTCTATAAATGACATAGGTTGTTAAGAAGGCAACTCTGAAACCATATACGTATCGAGTTCTCTTCTTCATTACATCTAAGTTTAATTTTGTTCGTTAAAATCTTGCAGTTTTCAGCTTTTCCATGGCATCATCTAGAAAACCGTCTCTTCTTCTTCTTCGTCATTCACCCTTCAACTTTACAGTTATCCAACCAGTGATGGCAACTTACTCTAGGACGAGAACAGCACCTCACAAAAACCAGGCTATCTAAGATGAGCTCAAGCTCTACCATCAACAATGGCACGAAAAAGGCCAGCTTCACGTACATGCTGCCGCAGGAACCAGCAATCATTGGTGATCTAGAAAGGAGAATTAATCAATCCACCTCACCTCAAGAGAATGACCAGTTCAAGGTTCCACCTTCCATGGCTAATGGTATCAATGTCTCAAATTAAACATTGCCATATGATGAGAACACAAGTATGAAGAAGGTTGATGTTGACAATGCAAAGTGTGCACGAGGGGAGAGCAACGGCAGCTATTGGACACCCTCTATGGTCGGCATAATACAGAAGACGAATGAGAACATTCTGAAGATAATTGATGCTCTCTATGGTCCTGGTAGACATCCTAAGTTGCCAGTTTTTGAAGAGAGGTGCCGTGAATAATTGGATATAAGTCCCTAGTACCCTCCATGGATATTAGAGAAAGCAGCATATATACTACTAACTTCTTATGACTCTTTACAGAAAATTTTGATCATCTTTGACGGGTAGATCATAGAACTTACTGTACCAAATAAATGATAATTTTCTTTTCTTTTCTTTTTTTGTTTTGTTTTCAAATCTTCGAATTAAACATGCTTTTACCTTATATGTTAGGGTATTGGACGTAGGTCATATGCACTTCACTTGTTGTTGGGTTATGTATATCATATGCAGTGTTGTCGAAATCGTACAAATAAGCAAAGAAATGATCAAATCGAATGGAAAAATTGTGAATCAAACGTGAATTGTATGTGAATTGTAATGAATTGTACGATTTATTGAATCGTGAACGATTCAAACCACACTTAAAAAAGCCCAAAATCAGGGAGAAAAAAGCCCACACAATTAGCCCAATTTTAACAAATCTGAACAAATAAAATTAAAAAAAAAGCCCATTAACATTATCAGTATAACAAATTCTCAAATTTCAAGTTTCAACTACAAAATCTAAAAAATAAAAAGCCCTAATTGCTAAAAGAGAGAGAGAGAGAGAGAGAGAGAGAGAACGTATCTGTAACTGAGTTGATCGCATTTGAGTGGAGTTTTCGAGAGCTTTTTCTGGCCGTGTCAAAAACTCAAGAATCAAACGGTGGAATCAGAGAGAGGACTCAAGAGCGGTTAAGTAAGTTGTAAGTGAGCTTTTTAGTTGTTTAATATGCTGATCTTTAATACTTTGCTTTTTAGTTTGGTTTTTTTTTCCGCTAAGTTGCTTTTTAGTTTGGTTTGTTGGTTAGACGTGGTCGTTAAAGCATTAAAGGTTAAAAAATTGCTTTGGAATTTAGTTTGGATATTAAAGCATACAATATTATTTTGGTCTTTGTAGTTTGGACATAAAATTGCTTTGGAATTTAGTTTGCAAGATAGTGATCATTAGAAAAGTAACAAAAAATATATATTAATATACATTCAAAAGAAGAATTTCAACTAAAAACTGTTAATGGAAACATAATATATCAAATTAATCTAACTTTAAATTTGTGATTAAATCGGTACGGTTCATGATTCGTTACGATTCACGATTCAAAAAAATAATATTTTGATTCACGATACAATTCGCGATGACAACTATTCATATGCAATGGTTAGTCCTAAGGGATGAGAGATTTGAAACCAACACTTCTTGGTCAGGGAGTAAGGCTTTTGCCACCAAGTTTTTCCTTTGGGTATATATCCTAGTCTAACATAGTGTATGGAATCAATTCATATGTGGAATTCATTTCATTTATAAATGAATTTCATGAAGAATTCATTTACAAATGAATTCTCTTATTTGGAATTGAGAAACAATATTAAGTCAATTTTGTTATTTATAAATCCAAGTTGTGTTTGGAACACATATGAAATTAATATTAATAGTTATATTTTACTTAAATACCCTTCTTTTATTGTATTTTAGTTTTTTTGCAGACATTCAACCTGTCATCTAACATCATTTTTGGACCACTCAAATCATGTAATGATGAGATTATTTTGTGCAGATTATTAAAGTACTTGTGGCCTGCATTAAATTAAGAACTTTCTTCATACTTCATTATTTAAATATTTTATTCTACAAGCCAACATCATTGTCCTATGAACTATGAACCCATCCTTTAGTTGTAAACGAGGCGAATAATCTATATAAACAACAGATATACACTAGTAAATAATTAAGAAAATTCACAAATCATAGAAAAGATATTGGAGAAGGCAATCAGAAGGCAAATGAAATAGTAAATAATTACTAAGTGAGAGTTTGGCCAATATTTAGTTGGTATGATAATTAAACATCTAATGAGTATTATCATGAAACAATGTTTTGCGTGACTTTTCTCAATTTTTTCTACATTTGGTCAAAATTACTAATAACATAAATCTACATGGCAAACCTAGGAAACTACAAAAAGTTGAAATTTATAGTATAGTGAAACTGAAAAAGATTGTCCCAAAGAAGAATCACATGTCCCTGAAAGAATAATCTATATGGAAAACCTAAGAATTATGTACAGAGCCCTTTAATTTCATGTTATTCTCTTGAAAATAAGAAGGAACAATAACAACAACAACATAATAGTACTATAATAATAACAAAAAGAATAATACATAATAGAAAAGATATCGCGAATAAACTTGCAAAAAAAATCAAACGAATATCTGAAAGAGGAATGAATGGAAGAAGTTAACTTTTTTTTTCTTTTTGCCGTCAATTTGGAAGAAGAGTGAAGAATGGGAAAGAAGAGTGAAAAATATGTTTTTTTTTTTTTTTCATTTAACTTGAGGGTAGTTTTGTTCTCAAATGATTAGCAACAGAATTAAAAAAACGTGGATTTGCAAATTCCACCTCTTGACCTAGGATTTGAGTAAGGCTTGTGCAAATCCAATAATTGCAAATCTTGGAATTGTAATTTTTTAAAAAGGTACAACCAAACAAAAAAAACTTGGATTTGCAAATGAATTCCACAAACTTTTGTAGAATTCATTTATTCCAAATAGTCTATAAATAACACCTGTTTTCTTCATATTACTTGTCTTTCTCTTTCTTACAAATTGTTTCCTATCAATAAAATTCTTGCTTACCTAACAAAAAAAAAATCACATATTTTCTTTTATTAAAGTAATTTTATTTGCTTCCAGCATTAACACTTTTTTTTTTGGTCAGAGCTTCCAGTATTAATACAAGTATTTGTTAATGGAAGGCACCATCAAGAACAAGAAATCACATTCATATTTTGTAGTTTAAGGTATTATTTAGTTAAAGTGAAAACTTCCATGCATGCAATGTGCAAAGCGCACTCTTGGTTATAATTTACGCACTTCACCATATAATTAGCTATGACATACTAAGTTTTTTAACATTTCATTTTATAATTTTGTAAATGGAATTGTTATTAGATAGATAATATCATTTACGAGTCCATACGCATGAAATATTACATGTATAATAGTATAGAGTTGATCAACCATGACTAGTCTTGGCTCTTTGTTCTTTCAAGCCATCCTTTCAACCTAACAATTGGCTAAAAAATGCATCGTTACAATATATGACCCGGTTAAAATTTCTCCCAAGTACATAAAAAACCTTTTGTTTAGATATTGGTGTGAAATCAAAACTTCTTCTAAAATACTTGTAATGTTTTTCTTATCCACCACTTTTCTCTTCATATATAAATAATTAGAACTTCTATCTTGTACAAAATAATTGTCAAAAGATAATATGGTGATGATAAATATACAGAGAAAGAAAAATAAAATAAATTCTATAAATTTCTCTTATTCATTTTTGGTTTGAGTTAGCTTTATTTATAGGATTTCAAATCTTCTAGATTCATAGGCTCTGACATAATCACATTAGCTGTTTTATCACACTCAGTTTCAAATTATGTTTGTTGTATTTTGAGTTTATTGTTGTGTAATTCTTATGGCTTATCTTCACTTGTTCACTATAGTAACTATTTGTATAAATTGTTGTAATCGCTCAATTAATGAAATATAGAAAAATACTTTAGCTAAGTGGATGGCTCAAAAACTAATTTCATCTGCACTTACGGGGGCGTGTTGAATTATAATAAATAATACAATTAACCCCTTTCTAACAGCTTAAATTTTAAATGAGGTGTTCACTTAATATTAGCAATAAAAAGGCCTTAACATAACCACAGTAGCTAATTGCATAGGTTTTGATATAATCATACTAGCCTTTATGATTTTGCAAAATGTGGCTTTCACGTTCATTCATTCTTCCGATTTTCACATTGATCTATATTGTGACATTCAGTTTCCTTGGTATTGCAAGTTTTACATTCATTCGTATTACAAGTTCCACATTCATTCATATCATGATATTCACATTTATCCATATTGTGGCTTTCTCACTTGCTCATATTATAGCTTTTATACTAGTGAATATTCATTAGTGAGTACTTCATAACACTCCCTATTGAAAATTCACCACAAAAGTATATTTTATCAAAAACTTTGCAAAGAAAAACCTAATAGGTGAAAACTTGACTAAGAAAAATGAATAAACTATTCTTACAATGATATATAACATACTTGGTCTATCTCATTAAAATATTACCAAGAAAAACCCAATATGAAAAAAAACCCTTAGTAAATAAATTTATTAGATTTTCACTTGAGTGTACTTGTTGAATATCAATGACACAATTCGTTTGAATCTTATAAACATAGACAAATTTCGAAGATATATGTTTTGTCTCTTCACATTCAATATAACCAACTTTGATTTGTGTATTATAGACGTCAAAATTTACAATTACAAATTTGCAGACACTAGCAATCTATACGATCAAAAGGCAAAGACAGTGACGTGAGTCTTTAACACTAGTGTTGTGCCAGCCAAAGACGCTCTAATACTCAAGTCAGTGCTTTATTGGGAGGTTTATAAATATGAGAACTGATGAATATGAGGAAGATTAGGGGAACTACCGTAGTAGGAGCCGCGAAGTATAGGGTGGGCTATTGATAGAAAGGGGGAAAGAGTGAGTATTGCTAGAGGTGGTGAATACTCGATGCTTTTCCCTTAGGGTAGGCGTGGCCTATTTATAGTTATCGGTAGACTGGGAGCCCATAGACTCTAGGATTATATTTTTTGAGGATTCCTATGAATCCATCGTTATTTATCCCTTAAGATTGTGATAAGGTTGGATCGTACCCCTAGTCCGTTGTTGTCATCCACTTACGATAGATTAGATAATTGAGTTGTCCTTATAATTGTCTATCCTTAGAGATCTCAAGAGTTCAAGCCCTATTCGAATTCATCATCGATTATCCATATGTAGTGGTATCGATGCCCGGGCTCACATAAGGGCCTTAGCCCAGGGTGAGCCTACTGTAGGGTATCCCGTGAGCTATTGGACCGTATATATATCATAGTCCTACTATCATGAGTTGGTAGTAGAACTCATCTTATGGCCTTGGGCTCATAGTAACCCTACCATAAGGGTAGCCAGTGACGACCGAATTGTTTATGGATTGTAGCTCTACCTTCATGGGTTGAAGGGGATCAAATGATATGTCGCTGTGGGACCATGGGCCCAAGACCGGTTTTGATTATAACATGTATTACATGCTACATTATCTTCATATGATGCAATTGGATTATCTTTGTTGGAGAGTAATTCCTATGATTACAAACACGCCGCGTGACAAATCTCAAGCATATAGTGTGACATCCATCTCACATCGGTTGTGTATAAGATTTGTGTTGAGTTTTTACTGATTTGGGTTTACTACTATTACCAAAATGAGGTTAAACATTTTGTATCAGTTGATTAGGTTTAATGTGTTAGCAAGTCAAGAATTGGGTCTTAGTAATTAAAAGTGGTATTAGAGTAGGCTACTAGGCAAAAGTGTTGGCTTGCCTACTCCCTGGTAGTCCTAGGCTGTAGTTTTGTTCTGTTTGGAGTGACGAGGACATTGCAAATTTAAGGGGAAGAGTATGTGATATCCCCTTCTATGTCAGTTATGCATGAGATTTGTATTCAATTCATAATGAATTAGGTTTACTACTACTATAAATACGACTTTTAGTATTTTTTGAGTTAGTTGATTAGACTTATAGTGTTGGCAGATCAGTAGTTGAGACTGGATCATTATATGTATATTTTCAACTAGCCTTATGAATTGTCATAATCTCAACACAATTTGAAGAGGTAGTAGTCATGGTTTGTTTTTCTTAAAGGTCAAGCAAATATGCGACATATATATGTATATATGTATATATGTACATATATGTAGATATATATGTACATATGTATATATATGTAGATATATATATATATATATATATATATATATGTATGTATGTATGTTTTTATGCATACGGATACGTATATACCATTGATTTGTATATTTTCAAAAATGTGAATGTCAATGATAACATTCAGAATGCATCAATAAATAAACATGGAATACCGATTGTGGTAGAAGACTTAAAGTTCCATCCTAAACCAATTAAGTATGGTATCATAATTGAGTTTTGCTCCAATCTTATTTATTCACGTTAGTACCATTCTTGTTTAGAAGCCGACTCTAGTATATGAAGCTTTTAGTTCACCTGTGTGTGTATATATATCAAGTCTAGAATTATTAATTGAACCTCATTTAAATAGATTTGAAGTAATTAAGTGTTACAAGAAAAAGTTTAGCTGCTGCCCACTTTGTATTCTTCATCCTTCTTTTTATTCTAACCTTATTACTTTTGAAATTACACAAGGACCCTAACCTAATGTTAGAACGTTTTTTATTTTTATGGACTACCACTAATTGAGACATTTTTTATTGTTTCAAAAATGGGTCAAGATTGATCGATAAAGCGCAAAATATAATCCATGGTGATCGAGTTCAATTAAACCAAAAGTCTTTTTCACTACTCTTATTATTTTTATTAGTTGAGTGATATGTATGATGTAAGACATGTTTTAAATCTAGAATAGTTTGATGATGAGGCCCAATAAAGTATTGTAAAGCTAGATCCGTTTCTTCTATCCGGATACTAATAGTCTATATATTAGTTGTTCTAAACTCGAGCCAAGATGATTTACTAAATGACCAAGGTTCTATTTGGCCTAATTTTTAGATACACAAAAGTGCTTTATGAGAATTTAAAAGCTAAAACTAACATGTTTGGCCTATGTTTGAAAGTGTTTTTAAGTAAAAGCTGAAGTTGTAAAAGGTTAAAAAACAAGAAACTCTAAATTCGAGTTTTTTTTAAAAAAAATATTTGCAAAACTATTTTTATGCTCGGAGTTTTTTTTTTTTTTTTTTCTCAAATGTGAACTATTTAAGTGGTCCTTAAACTATGAACTCAGAGAAGTTATAAAGTATTAAAGATCTAAAACGAGTAGAAAGATTACCAAGGAAATATCAGTTTAAATTCGGTCAAAAACTTTGAAAAAAAACAGAAGAAGTCGGTCAAATTTGATATGAAAAGTCAAATCAGGACTCTTAAGTGATATAAACTCCTGCATAGCATGAGAATATGAGCTAATGAAAAATTAGGAAACAACACACATGCAAATCCAATCCATTCCAACTCAGAATAGAATTACTAGTGAAAATTTAGAAAACCAATTTAATTCGGGATAAAATTCTTATTAAAAGGGTGACTTACATCCCAAGCTTTGTTCGTCTATAAATGACATAGGTTACTAAGAAAGCAACTCTGAAATCATATAAGTATCCAGTTCTCTTCTTCATTACATTTAGCTTTAATTTCATTCGTTACAATCTTGCAGTTTTCAGCTTTTCCATGGCATCATCTAGAAAACCGTCTCTTCTTCTTCTTCGTCATTCACCATTCAACTTTACAGTTATCGAACCAGTAATGGCAACTTACTCTTGGACGAGAACAGCAAGCAGCCTATCTAAGATGAGCTCAAGCTCTACCATCAACAATGGCGCGAAAAAGGCCAGCTTCATGTACATGCTGTGGCAGGAACCAGCAATCATTGGTCATCTAGAAAGGAGAATTAATCAATCCACTTCACCTCAAGAGAATGACCAGTTCAAGGCTCCACCTTCCATGGCTAATGGTACCAATGTCTCAAATAAAACATTGCCATATGATGAGAACACAAGTATGAAGAAGGTTAATGTTGACAATGCAATGTGTCCCCGAGGGGAGAGCAACGGCAGCTATTGGACACCCTCTATGGACGGCATACTACAGAAGACGAATGAGAACATTCTGCAGATAATTGATGCTCTCTATGGTCCTGGTAGACATCCTAAGTTGCCAGTTTTTGGAGAGTGGTGCCGTGAATAATTGGATATAAGTCCCAAGTACCCTCCATAGATATTAGAGAAAGCCTCATATATACTACTAACTTCTTGTGACTCTTTAGAGAAAATTTTGATAAACTTTGACGGGTAGATCATAGAATTTACTGTACCAAATAAATGATATTTTTCTTCTTCTTCTTTTTTTTTTTAAATCTTCGAATTAAACATGCTTTTACCTTATATGTTTGGGTATTGGACGTAGGTCATATGCACTTCACTTGTTGTTTGGTTATGTATATCATATGCAGTTGTCGAAATCGTAAGAATCGACAAAGAAACGATGCAAATCGAATGAGAAAATTATAAATCAATGTGAATTGTATGTGAATTGTAACGAATTATACGAATCATTGAATCGCGAACGATTTAGGCCACACTTTAAAAAATCCAAAATCAGGGAGAAAAAAGTCTACTTTAAGTTTTTTTTTTTTAATAAAATACAATTAGCCCAATTTTAACAAAACTGAACAAATAAAATTAAAATAAGGCCCATTAACATTATCATTATATCACATTTTCCAATTTCAAGTTTCAACTACAAAATCACAAAAATAAAAAGCCATAATTGCTAAAAGAGAGAGAGAGAGAGAGAGAGAGAGAGAGAGAGAGAGCGTATCTATAACTGAGTTGATCGCAGTTGAGTGGAGGATTTGAGAACTTTTTCTGGCCGTGTCAAAAACTCAAGAATCAGACGGTGGAATCAGAGAGAGGACTCCAGGACGGTTAAGTAAGTTGTAAGTGAGCTTTTTAGTTGTTTACTATGCTGATCTTTAATACTTTGCTTTTTAGTTTGGTTATTTTTTCGCTAAGTTGCTTTTTAGTTTGGTTGGTTGGTTAGACATGGTCATTAAAGCATTAAAGGTTAAAAAATTGATTTGGAATTTAGTTTGGAAATTAAATCATAAAATATTATTTTGGTCTTTGTAGTTTGGACATAAAATTGCTTTAGAATTTAGTTTGCAAGTTAGTGATCATTAGAAAAGTAACAAAAAATGTATATAAATATCCATTCAAAAGAAGAATTTCAACTAAAAACTATTAATAGAAAAATAATATATCAAATTAATCTAATTTTAAAGTTGTGACTGAATTAGTACGATTCACGATTTAAAAAATGACAGTTTGATTCACGATACAGTTAACGATGACAACTATTCATATGCAATGGTTAGTCCTAAGGGATGAGAGATTAGAAACCAACACTTCTTGGTCAGGGAGTAAGGCTTTTACCACCAAGTTTTCCCTTTGGGGATGTATCCTAGTCTAAATCACATTTGTTTAGATTACTTGTCTTTCTCTTTCTTACAAATTGTTTGCTATCAATAAAATTCTTGCTACCTAACAAAAAAAAAAAAAAAGAATCACATATTTTCTTTTATTAAAGTATTTTTATTTGCTTGCAGTATTAATACTTTTTTTTTTGTCGGAGCTTCCAGTATTAATACAAGTATTAGTTAATGGAAGGCACCATCAAGAACAAGAATGGACATGGAAATTAGACAAGACATTTTTTTTCTTGGGTTCATAGAAAGCTAAGTAATACAGACAATTGACCTATAGCAACCATGTTAGATAAATTTTTTTTTTTAATACTTTGACACATTAGATGACAAGAAATCACATTCAGATTTTGTTGTTAAAGGTATTATTTAGTTAAAGTGAAAACTTTCATGCATGCAATGTGCAAAGTGCACTCTTGGTTTACAATTTACGCACTTCACCATATAATTAGGTATGCCATACTAAGTTTTTTAACATTTCGTTTTATAATTTTGTATATGGAATTATTATTAGATAGATAATATCATTTACGAGTCCATATGCATGAAATATTACATGTACAATAGGATAGAGTTGATCAACCATAACTAGTCTTGGCTCTTTGTTCTTTCAAGCCATCCTTTCAACCGAACAATTGGCTAAAAAACGCATCATTACAATATATGACCCAGTTAAAATTTCTCCCAAGTACATAAAAAAATCTTTTGTTTAGTTATTATTGTGAAATCAAAACTTCCTCTAAAAATACTTGTAATGTTTTTCTTATCCACCTCTCTTCTCTTCGTATATAAATAATTAGAACTTCTATCTTTTACAAAATAATTGTCAAAAGATAATAGAGTGATGATAAATATACAGAGAAAGAAAAATAAAATAAATTCTATAAATTTCTCTTACTACTGATTCATTCATTTTTGGTTTGAGTCAACTTTATTTATAGGATTTCAAATCTTCTAGATTCATAGGCTCTGACATAATCACATTCGCTGTTTTATGACACTCAGTTTCAAATTATGTTTTGAAATTATGTTTGTTGTATTTTGAGTTTATTGTTGTGTAATCTTTATGGCTTATCTTCACTTGTTAACTACAGTAACTATTTGTATAAATTGTTGTAATCGCTCAATTAATGAAATATAGAAAATTACTTTAGCTAAGGGAATGACTCAAAAATTAACTTCGTCTCCACTTGCGCGGGCGTGTTGAATTATAATAAATAATACAATTAACCCCTTTCTAAGAATTTAAACTTTTAGATGAATTGCTCACTTAATATTAGCTATAAAAAGGCCTTAACATAACCACAGTAGCTAATTGCATAGGCGTTGATATAATCATATTAGCTTTTATGATTTTCCAAAATGTGGCTTTCACGTTCATTCATTATTCCGACTTTTGCATTGATCTATATTGTGACATTCAGCTTCCTTGGTATTGCAAGTTTTACATTCATTTGTATTACAAGTTCCACATTCGTTCATATCATGATATTCACATTTATCCATATTGTGGCTTTCTCACTTGCTCATATTATAGCTTTTATGCTAGTGAATATTCATTAGTGAGTACTTTATAACACTCCCTATTGAAAATTCACTACAAAAGTATATTTTATCAAAAACTTTGCCAAGAAAAACCTAATAGGTAAAAACTTGACTAAAAAAAATGATTACACTATTCTTACAATGATATATAACATACTTGGTCTATCTTATTAAAATATTACCAGGAAAAACCCAATAAGGAAAAACCCTTAGTAAACAAATTTATTGGATTGGATTTTCACTTGAATGTACTTGTTGAATATCAATGACACAACTAGTTTGAATCTTATAGACATAGACAAATTTCAAAGATACATGTTTTGTTTCTTCACATTCAATATAGCCAACTTTGATTTGTGTATTATAGACGTCAAAATTTACAATCACGAATTTGTAGACACCAACAATCTATACGGTCAAAAGGCAAAGAGAGTGACGTGAGTCTTGACACTAGTGTAGTGTCGGCCAAAGACGCTCGAACACTCAAGTCAGTGATTTATTGGGAGGTGTATATGTAACACCCCGATCCCTCACGAGACCGGAGCCCTGATCCAAATCCTGAGGTCAAGAAAAATGAGAAAAAACGGACAGAGTTTCCCCTATACTTAGGTCATACCAAAACCTACACTCAGAAGAAATAGCCACAACAACAATATACAGATATTCATGCATGCATTTCCTTTACTTACTGAAATACTAAGGTCATAATTCCGATTATCATACCACTCTAATATTTTATACTTATCTAACTTAGATATTAAGTTATTCAACCAACTTTAACTTTAAGGTAAACTTATAGTATTCCCCGTTAAAAAGGTAGATTTAGTTTCCTTCTTTTAACAAAATAGATTATAACATTCTAGGTTAGGAGTGCAAAAAGAAACCAAACATTAACTAAGTTATTACAAACCACTATTCTAGGAGAACTTGTCACTTAATTACATGCTTTACAACCAAGATATATACAAGGTACGCAGGCCTCAAAAGAATACATAATAATCACAAATTTACATTGAGCAACCAACTAGAACCAACACAAGCACTCAGGGAGACTCCCGAGCCTCCTCCTCCGCAGCCTCGGGAGGAACTGAACCTGCCTCCCCTAAAATGGTTAAAAAGAGGGAATGAGCAAACATTGTTGCTCAGTGAGGGAGGTGAATAGATATCTAGGGAGTTTTGAAAACCTTTCGTGCAATACAATTAAATCACATAGTCAATAACAAAGGAAAAATTCTAACTCAAAATAAAAAGGTTATGTACCACACTTAAATGGACTACATATTCGAACTTTAAGTACATTTAACTATTTAAAGACAATAAAGCAATCACAATAACTCAGTTAACTTTATTAAACTAATATACAATAATGAACTATCTAGCAACCATTAAAGAAAGTAATCCAGCACGAGAAGACCAATACAACAGGATAACCCAAGAATACCATTTCAAGACAATGTGTTATTCAAGAAAACAAGTTAGATAACACACATACAAAAGAATATAGACAATGGTAACTCTCCAAGGACTTAGGGCCCAAGCAAGAGTTACACGATAAAAGGATACAGCTCGATAACCCTTATCACTCCAATTTTATCGTGTAACTCTCGCTTGGGCCCTAAGTCCTTAGATACAACTCGATAACCTTTATTACTCCAATTCCTTGAACCATGAACCACGAACCACGAACTTGATCTCGATATGCTGGCATCTTAAACACCAATGGGTACATCCGCATCTTAAACACCAATGGGTACTCCGGATGTACCCGATACCTACGACCCAACACCCCTTGGCAATCTCTGGACTAAGCGAGTGAAGGAATAGGGTACGGAGCTAGAGTAACCAACCCTGACAAGCCCGATGCTGGCAATAGAGGCCCATCGCATCTGCCCCAATGATGAGGTTGCGCAACCATCGAAACGATAACACAAATAACAATAACAATATAAACAAGATAATTCGATAGACACATAATCGAGGGACAACAAAGTAGGTTGTCTTTGCACGTAAGTTACAATATATAAGCAACACAACAGCCAATAAATCCACATGAGAAAAGAACTCCAAGCTATTATCAACATTAAATCTAACTTTGTGACTTTTCCCCTTGGTCCATTGGTTCAATTTGAAGCACATACGAAACACAAATTACATAATTCACATACCAACTATTCTACCCTTCTAAAGACACTTTATGACACCATCTAAAGCTAGAAAAGTTCATTTTTATCTACATCTATCACAAAAGCCCCAAAAGCCCCTTAGTCACTTTACACTACAACTACCCAAACCACTCATTAATTCAATGTCATAAAAGTATTTTAGACACTACCTAACATAATAAACATCAATCAAGGCATTCAAACACACCCGGATAACCAATCTACCTATGGCCCCTTTAGTGTTCAATTCAATTTAAGCAAGTTTATTCAAGTTCTAATCATTTTAAACTCTAACCTAGGTTCAATAACATCTATAGCATCATTAGATATCATACAATTAAGCTCATAATCAAGAATTAACAAAAAGCCCGAAAAATACTATTCATTATCTTCTACATATAACCATTTGCAAGAATTCTCAATCCAATCCAATAAACAACTCAAAGCAAGTCCTTGTAGCTAGTAAGCACTATTATATACAATAAACAAGCACTATATACACATATATCAACAAATCTAAGAATTTCAAAACAAGATAAAAACTTTGAAAATGCAAGAATATGCAATCCCTCACCAACTAAGGGTTGAAGAAGAAAGGATCAAGCTTGATTTTCCTTAGACCACCTCCAAAATGCCTAGAAGATCACACAAATGCTAGCCCTAAGATTTTTTCTACCTTTTTTCCTTACCTTGAAGCCGACGGCCTCTTGGCCTTTTTTGCTTTTATTTTGTGTTATTGTTTTGTGTATTTAGTGTATGTATGTGTATATAAGATATATAGATAGATATATGTAATAGTTGGGCCTTGTTTTACTTAAGGAAAATGCAAAGCAATCTAGTTTTAAAGCCCAAAGTTGAGCTAAGTTAAAAGAAGCCCAAACAAGCAATCTAGTTTTCTACTATTCATACGATACATATAACAATTTTTTTACCCGTCTTACCGAAGTGTTATGCAAGTAAAAATTATGAACGTATACCCAAAATCACTTATATAATAAGGGAAAAATACGAGATCCGTAAAATAAAATACTTTAATTTTTATCCCGGGCTCAAGGTTCATTTTAAAATGATGAAAATAAGTCTACTAAATATAAGAATCCATCCTATTTAATAAAAATATCAAAATAATAGGTTAATTATTTTATTTGAATTTGTTAAATATTAGTTGCATTTTTTGAAAGAAATATAAAAAGTAAGCTACTAAATAATTGTAAGGCTTTGTAAACACATATGCACATATAAACACTTAAAATAACACATAATTATATGAAAATATGTATAATATGCTACATGCTAGGTCCAGGGTATCACACTCTCCCCCCTTTAAGAAAATTGTGTCCTCGTAATTCCTTATTCTCAAAAGAATCCTACATTATATGTAGTAACTCCGGTCGGAACTGTTGCCGAAGAAGTGCAGTACCCAAGAATACCAACAAGAATACCCACAATAACATCATTAAGAAATCCAATAAGAATACCAGAAGAATCGCACAGAAGAAATCCTATATAAGGTAACCAAATAAAGGCTCCTATGAAAATACTGGTTAGAAGTCCGAATATGAGTATCATATAAGAATCTCATCTATTAATGTTGAGGAAATACCAATAGGAAATATATATATGAATATGAAGGAAATACCATACACGAGGTCCCGAATAAGAAATCCAAATACGGGCCATTTAAAGAACACTAGCTGAACACCTCTGAGTGAGAACTCCTCCAAATAGGAGTATTATACAAGAATTTCATACATGATGCCAAGTAAGAAATCCATCTGAGATTCCCGGGTGATATTACTGATGGAAATATTGCTAAAGACTAACTGTCATCAAATAACTCCCTGCAAGAAGGCTAAAGAGAATGCCCCACAAGAAGCTCAACCATAACCAACATCTCCTTGTAGGTTACAAGTCATGCACATGAATATTTCTAAATGTCTCAATGCCAGATACACAAGTATAATCAATTATAAATTTCAGTTATATTAACATATAGGAATTCATTCTTGTCCTTACTCGTTCCGCGAAGCACTCTTTCTTAGTCGACGATGTAGACTACGGATGGCTCCTGACGAACAGTGGCCCTCTCTACGGTACTTCTCTAGGTGGCCCCGTTGATTTTGAGCTGCCATTTAGGGCAATCCTTGACCCAATGCTAGTGGCTCCCACAGCCCATGCATTGCCCTGCCTTTTTCCAACAGTTTAAAATGACATGGCCCTGATGTTTACAATAAGTACAGTAGGGGGTCGGAAGAGGTCATTTACCTAGTTGACTCGGGTCGGCATCAGATTCAGCTTTCTGTTTCTCCTCTCATGGTACCACAATCGTGGTCTCCTGCCGGAGTAGACTCTCGAGTACTTGTGCCAATCCAACCAATGTCTCGGCCATCTGAACTAGTATCTGCACCTGTTCGTCTACGAAGGTTGTTCACCAACCCCCTCTTACTGTGAACTTCCACCTTTAGGTTGCCTGCCATTCACCATATTTTCTTTGCTCTATAGGGGGAAGAGATTACTTACCAGTTCAAAGGGTAATGCATGCATGTAGTAGGAGGCATATAAGATACATAAACTAAACAAATATACAGTGCAGGAATACACATAGTCATATGCTTGCATATCTAGCATGTTCCTCAGGTTAACATAGTGAAGCATGTAGTCACTTATATCAATACACAAGTATAGCATATAAGAGCACATTTTCAATCAAGCAACACAACAATCTCACATGCAAGCGCACATATTTATTTAAGAACACACTTCACATGCACGTACTTGAGGATTACTACTCGCCAGTCCGAGGACCCTGTCCCTGCTAAGATTTAACTATACTTTGATACCATTTGTAACACCCCGATTCCTCACGAGACCGGAGCTCCGATCCAAATCCCGAGGTTACCAAAAATGAGGAAAAACGAACAGAGTTTCCCTTGTACTTAGGCCAAACCAAAACCTGCACTCAGAAGAAATAGCCATAACAATAATATACAAACATTCATGCATGTATTTCCATTAGTTACTGAAATACTAAGTGAAGAGAATAAGATACAACATATCATAGGTTCAAGATTGTTGAAGAATGTCATGAATAACATGTTAAGGCCGAACCATGCATGGCACATTTCAAAAAATTTCAAGCATTCTAAGCATGTATCAACATGTATACTTCAAACTATGTCTATAAAACTAATATATATGCATTATATATCTACTATACATAATGTACAAAAGGTTTGAAGATATACCTTTAGAAGATTTCCGAATGGTAGATGCAAGGTTTGATAAAATGAACTCCTTGAATCCTTCTAACTTGAAGGCTCTAGATTAGTCCACCAAGCATCCAAAGTCCACCAACACTCTTGAAGACTAAAAGTGCTAGTAATGTATTCAAGAAATATAGCTATGTATATTATTTGTTTTTGCAAAAGGAAAAGCTTTTTCTTTCTTCTAGCTATGGCTGAAAACAACCATGAAGAAGATGAAGTTTTTCTCTCTCTTGCACCTAGTATGTGCCGTGTGTGTGTTGGCTTAGAGGAGAGAGAAGTTGTCTTCAAATTAGTTTAATATAATCACCATTATGTTATCATTAATCATGCAAAACAACCAATCAAAATAGCTTGCTTGAATGGAAGACAAGATTACCTCTTTTGCATGGCTTTGGATTGTAATAATTACAATCTAAAGGTTGTTTTTTCACTCTCCTACAACTTGTAAAAGCAATCATTACAATCTAATGACAAAAAGGTGTTTTGATTTAATCAAGATTAAATCTCCACCTTTAATTCAAATCATTGGATAAGATTAATCTTAGGATAGATGACATGGACAATCCAATCATCCTATTAGCCTAGTCATACGCCACATGTGCTACTTTATCGAATGATTTATTTTGTCATTTAATGACTAGGATTGATGACGTGTCATTTCTTAAATCATATCATCTTTAATTATATATATATATATATATATATATATATATATATATATATGTATATATAATTAATTTTGCTTATTCTAATCTCTATTAGAATAATTACATTGAAACAACTTTTCAATATTTGTAGTTTGGCCCCAAAACTTTTGGTATTTACGTTTTGACCCTAAAACTTTGCAAAACTATACTTTTGGCCCAAAGCCAAATCTAGATGACTCTTAACACTTTAAAGTCATTAACCACATTATACAAGTTGCCTGCGAACTTATTCTTGATGCTTATTAGTGTGTGACTTTCTAGATTCATAACCGCAGACCGATGAGGGACCATTAAACCTCTTAATCTATTTTAGGAATGTCTCCGTCATTATCCGAAATACCCTCATGTTCATGAGTGATGCACTAGCAACAAACGTATGTATACGATAATGAAGACTCGGTCTTTTATGAATCCATTTACTATCGGAAATTACCGTGCAGTCTGATCCTTCTATTAAAATGTCCCGATCGGGAAAAGGACCATGAAATGGTTAAATCCACCTCCGATTCTATGAATAGATCCTAAACGGCAAAACGAGAGATAACTACCATGGAAAAGCTCATTCCATCAATCTCATACTTGCCTTGGCCAATGACTTCCTCGTTTACCAACCAATTTCAGATATCATAGGACATCACCTCTCAACAGAGGTTAACAGATCCTATCTTGACAATTACCTGTTAGTCTATATCACAAGACTAAAATGCGAAATGTCGTAACTCACCTTATAGAAGGAAGGTATAGTCCAGACATTATATTTAGACTCTGATATACCCAGCAACCGTAATTTCTCAAGTCTGAGGATTAATTTGCATAATTCTCAACTAAATAGTAAACTATTAACTTGAAATCATGTAGTTTACTATTTATCATCACATTCAATGATCCTACCATTGACGATCACTCATATGTATATTAGTCCACATCCCATGTTGTTTTGCACTTCACATACCATTCTTTATCATTAACATTACTATGTTAATCAAAGGTAATAACATATAATAACCCGTACTCGATTATTCTAGTCCTGGTCAAATAATTTGAAAGGTTATGATTCAATTCTTAATGTTTATCATATCAAAGAAAGATAGCAAAGTATTCTAAACCCTTTTAGAATGTTTTTCTTCTCCGATAAACACTAGGAACACATTCATATCAAGGTGGAGAATATGAATATCCAAAAACATCATTGTGTAGAAAAACACATATTTTTATTAAACCCTAATTAGGTCATCTAATCTATAGCATTAGGGCATATCCTTAACACTAATGTCATAATTCTGATTATCATACCACTCTAATAATCTCTACTTATCTAACTTAGACATTAAGTCATTCAACCAACTTTAACTTTAAGGTAAACTTATAGTATTCCCCTTTAAAAAGGTAGATATAGTTTCATTCCTTTAAAAAATATATTATAACATTCTAGGTTAGGAGTGCAAAAGGAAACCAAGTATTAACTAAGTTATTACAAACCACTATTCTAGGAGAACCTATCATTTAATTACATGCTTTACAACCAAGATATATACAAGGCACGCAGGCCTCAAAAGAATACATAATAATCACAAATTTATATTGAGCAACCAACTAGAACCAACATAAGTACTCAGGGAGACTCCCGAGCCTCCTCCTCCATAGCCTCGGGAGGAACTGAACCTACCTTACCTGAAATGGTTAGAAAGAGGGAGTGAACAAACATTGTTGCTCAGTGAGGGAGGGGAACAGATATCCGGGGAGTTTTGAAAACCTTTCTTGCAATTCAATTAAATCACATGGTCAATAACAAAGGAAAAATTCTAACTCAAAATAAAAAAAGGTTATGTACCACACCTAAATGGACTACATATTCAAACTTTAACTACATTTAACTATTTAAAGACAATAAAGCAATCACAATAACTCAATTAACTTTATTAAACTAATATACAATAATCAACTATCTAGCAACCATTAAAGAAGGTAATCCAGCAAGAGAATACCAGTACAACAAGACAACCCAAGAATACCATTTCAAGACAATGTGTTATTCAAGAAAACAAGATAGATAACACATACAAAAGAATACAGGCAATGGTAACTCTCCAAGGACTTAGGGCCCAAGCGAGAGTTACACAATAAAACAATACAACTCAATAACCCTTATCACTCCAATTCCTCGAACCACGAACTCGATCTCAATATGTCGGCATCTCAAACACCAATGGATACTCCAGATGTACCCAATACCTACGACCCAACACCCCTAGTAATTCCGGACCAGGCAAGTGAAGGAATAGGGTACAAAGCTAGAGCAACCAACCCTAGCAAGCCCGATGCCGCCCAGAGAGGCCCATTGCATCCACCTCGATGATAAGGTTGCACAATCATCGAAACGATAACACAAATAACAATAACAATATAAACAAGATAATTCGATAGACATATAATCGAGAGACAACAAAGTAGGTTGCCCTTGCACATAAGTTACAATATATAAGCAACACAACAGCCAATAAATCCATATGAGAAAAAAACTCCAAGCTATCACCAACATTAAATCTAACTTTGTGACTTTTCCCCTTAGTCCATTGGTTTAATTTGAAGCACATATGAAACACAAATCACATAATCCATAGACCAACCATTTTACCCTTCTAAGGACACTTTAGGACACCATCTAAAGCTTGGAAAGTTCATTTTTATCTACATCTACCACAAAAGCCCCAAAAGCCCCTTAGTCACTTTACACTACAACTACCCAAATGACTCATTAATTCAATGCCATAAAAGCATTTTAGACACTACCCAACATAATAAACACCAACCAAGGCATTCAAACACACCCGGATAACCAATCTACCTATGGCCTCTTTAGTGTTCAATTCAATTTAAGCAAGTTTATTCAAGTTCTAATCATTTTAAACTCTAACCTAGGTTCAATAACATCTATAGCATCATTAGATATCATACAATTAAGCTCATAATCAATAATTAACAAAAAGCCCAAAAACATACCATTCATTGTCTTCTACACATAACCATTTGCAAGAATTATCAATCGAAGCCAATAAACAACTCAAAACAAGTCCTTGTAGCTAGTAAACACTATTATATACATTAAACAAGCATTATATACACATATATCAACAAATCTAAGAATTTCAAAACAAGATAAAATTTTTGAAAATACAAGAATATGTAATCCCTCACCAACTAAGGGTTGAAGAAGCAAGGATCAAGCTCGATTTGCCTTAGACCACCTCCATAATGCCTAGAAGATCACATAAATGCTAGCCCTAAGAATTTTTCTACCTTTTTTCCTTACCTTGAAGCCGATGGCCTCTTGGCCTTTTTTGCTTTTAGTTTGTGTTATTTTTTTGTGTATTTAGTGTATGTATGTATATATAAGATATATAGATAGATATATGTAATAGTTGGGCCTTGGTTAAGTTAAGAAAATTGTAAAGTAATCTAGTTTTAAAGCCCAAAGTTGAGCTAAAAAGAAACCCAAACAAGCAATCTAGTTTTCTACTATTCATACGACACATATAGCAATTTTTCTACCCGTCTTGCCAAAGTCCTATGCAAGTAAAAATTATGAAAGTATGCCCAAAATCACTTATATAATAAGGAAAAAATATGAGATCTTTATGAACATATGCCCAAAATCACTTATATAATAAGGAAAAAATACGATATCCGTAAAATAAAATACTTTAATTTTTACCCCGGGCTCAGGGCTTGTTTTAAAATGATAAAAATGAGTCTACTAAATGTAAGAAACCATCCCATTTAATAAAAATATCAAAATAATAGGTTAATTATTTTATTTGGATTTGTTAAATGTTCGTTGCAATTTTTGAAAGAAATATAAAAAGTAAGCTACTAAATAAATGTAAGGCTAAAGTAAACACAAATACACATATAAATACTTAAAATAACACATAATTATATGCAAATATGTATAATATGTTACATGCTAGGTCCAGGGTATCACAATATAAATATGAGAAGAGGTAAATATAAGGAAGATTAGGGGAACTACTGTAGTAGGAGACACGGAGTATAGGGTGGGCTATTGATAAAGAGGGGGAAATAGTGAGTATTGCTAGAAGTGGTGAATACTCGATGCCCTTCCCTTGGAGTAGGCGTGGCCTATTTATAGTTATCGGTAGGCCGGGAGCCCATAGACTCTAGGATTGTATCCCTTGAGAATTCCTATGAATCCATCGTTACTTATCCATTAGAATGATGATAAGGTTAGATCGTACACCTAGTATGTCATTGTCGTCCACTTACGGTAGATTAGGTAATTGAGTTGTCTTTATGATCTTATATCCTTAGATATCTGAAGAGTTCAAGCCCTATTCGAATTCATCATCGATTATCCATATGTAGTGGTATCGATACCCGGGTTCACCTAAGGGCCTTGGCCCACGGTGAGCTTACTATAGGGTATCCCGTGAGCTATTGGACCGCATATGTATCATAGTCCTACTATCATGAGTTGGTAGTAGAACTCATCTTATGGCCTTGGGCTTGTAGTAAGCCTACCATAAGGGTAGCTAGTGATGACCGAATTGTTTATGGATTACAGCTCCACCTTCATGGGTTGAAGGGGATCAAATGATCCATCACTGTGGGACCATGGGTCCAAGACCAGTTTTGACTATAACATGTATTACATGCTACATTATCTTCATATGATACAATTGGATTGTCTTTGTCGGAGAGTAATTCACATGATTACGAACATATTGCATGACAAATCTCAAGTATATAGTGTAACATCCTTCTCACATCGATTATGTATAAGATTTATGTTGAGTTTATAATGATTTATGTTTACTATTATTACCAAAATGAGCTTAAACATTTTGTGTCAGTTGATTAGGTTTAATGTGTTAGCAGGTCAATAATTAGGTCTTAGTAATTAAAAGTAGTATTAGAGTAGGCTAGTAGGCAAAAGTGTTGGCTTGACTGCTCCCTGGTAGTCCTAGGATGTAGTTTTGTTCTCTTTAGTATGATGAGGACATTACAAATTTAAGGGGAAGAGTATGTGATATCCCCTTCTATGTTAGTTATGCATGAGATTTGTATTCAATTTATAATGAATTGAGTTTACTACTACTATCAATATAGATTTATGTATTTTTTGGGCCAGTTGAATAGACTCATAGTGCTGGCAGATCAGTAGTTGAGTCTGGATCATTATATGTATATGTTGTGAATCGTGCATGGTATTTAAAACTTTAATTAAATAAAATGCAGCGGAAATTAAATACCCATGCATACGTTCATGACTAATTACGTAGATTACAACATACATAATTAATCAAATTAAATATGCATAATAGATTTATGATTACCTTTGATGATGTTTAATCCGTTGTAGAATTCGAAAGCTCTCTAATTGTGAAGCCTCCGAAAGTATCCACATAGAATCCGCACCCTTAATTGGATTTCACCCCCACTAGGTTTTCTAGAGAAATCCTACATATTGTTCTAACTATAATTTGTGTGCTAGCTAAATCTGTGTCAAAATATTACAATATATAGGAGACATATATAACCTAGGGCCACATATGGACCAGTCTTAAACAGACCAATCTTGGACTTCACAATAACCAGATCAATATCAAGTTATTACGAGCCTAATTAAATTAATATTAGGACAATCCTAAAATTAATTTAATATTTTCTCTAATCCAATTAATTCGCAAATTCTTTTTGTGTGTGACCTCTCAGATTCATAATTAATTGGCATCGAAATAATATTAATCCAATTAATGATTAATTAGAACTCTTATAATTCAACTTTTGCAAGTCGTGAGTGACACCTAACAGTATATGATCGCTACTTGGTATGTGTTATAAACATGTGCAAAATAACCAAGTTTTAATAACCCGCAAGTGCACGGATCTTGTAGTATAATGTGCAAAGAGTGTGGAATCGTATCCACAGGGAAGCTCGTTAGTTAGTTAGTGAAGTAGTGTATGAAAGTGTTAAAGCGGTAAGTGACAGTTTGTAGAAGGCGTTTGATTAAACTATACTACAACTAAACTAAACTAACTAAGTAAAATTGGAATACGAGGGAGATGAATCTAGAGGGATGGACATACAATGAGGCAGTCAATATAGGCTCGGCATCCAGGTTTTCTAATTCTATGCAAGAGGTTAAACTACAAGCATTAACCTAGTCAATTATCTTAGTCTTTTAAAATTCTGATTACTAACTCTGATGTAGGTGTCGTTCCATCCTTTGTATGGATCTATCATTGCAACCTAGCATAAAAGATCTATTTCAACTAAGTAATTAACATTTCCTTTCTACTCTAGAGTCATGGTATAACCTATAGTCTCATGGAATCTTAAGCTTATCAAGCTATTGATTTACTATTAAAGCATGGATATATGGCACGAAAGTAAAGCAATCATAACGTCTACTGAAAAGTATTACGTATGAAAGACAATAAAGTAAAACAATCATAACGTCTACTGAAAAGTATTACGTATGAAAGACAATAAAGTAAATCATAACGTCTACTAAAAAGCATTACGTATGGAAGACAATACTGAATTTAAAGTAAGCCATATATTGCAATTGGATTAAATAAACTGAATCCGATACCATATATTAAAAGACTGTCATTTACAATATCCTCCCCTAACTAATAGCTCTACTCAGACATAATAATAAATACAAGTAATACAAATAAGAGAGTCAAGAAAGGCTCCCCTGATATGAAGACTTTGTATTTCTGATTCCAGGAATTTGAGCAGAGGTCCGACGCAAAATAGCTATTCGGGCGGAACTAATTTCCCCCGAATAAGAGCTTTTTTATTAAAAGCTATTCGGGCAAAACTTTCCCCGTATTCTACTAATACTACTAAATTAAACTAACTAATTAAATAAAACTAAATTAAACTAATTAACTAATTAAATAAAACAAATATTAAAATCTAAATTATATATAAAATTCATTCGGGGAGAAGGGTATTTATAGGCAAATTTTGAGAGGCACACTCGAGCGCCCTTCCTAGAGCGCTTGAGCGCGCCTGCCTTCATCCGCTGGTTGCGCGACACGTGGCATTCCGAAAGCTGGTAGAAACATCTAGGTAGCGCGCTCGAGCGTGCCTCTGTTGGTTCGCTGGATTTGAGCCACGTGTTTCTTCTGGAAGCTGATGGAATTTTCTGGTCAAGGGTGCTCAAGCGCCCTTCTATTGACTTTTTGGCTTCGAATTCTGACTTTGACCGGATCCTTGATCGCGTCATTTCCGGGTATTTTTCACTATTTTGACCCTCCAAACAATGAAATTTGGCTAAAATCAAGCACGCAGGGCAAAGTCCTGCATTTTGCTCAGAAGGTCGTTTCTACCCTAAAAAGTGATATGATTCGTGAAAAACGGACACAGGTCACTATTTGAGATCATCGAGGTCAATATTTCGAGTATGATTTTGCGCTAGTTTTAGCCAATTTTCTTCTCTACGGGCTCATTCTTCCACCAGTTCCCATGTTTTCCCGTTCCTAACTTCTTGACTTGCAATTTGGATCGTTTCAGGTATGATTTTTCACTTTTCGGTATCATCGTACATTGCATTAAAAGTCTATAAGTGTTTGCATTTATTCCTAAGTTATGATGCAAACGTAGTACAAATATAATGGTTTGAGTGCTGTAAATACAGTCACATCAACATCTCCAAACCTAAACCTTGTTTGTCCTCAAGCAAGACTATCTTAAAAACATATTCAAAGTGAATTTTCAGAAAATGTTTACAAGTCAAAACAGATGAAATCATTCTATCTTATGTTTTTGTCACAAATTTTTCCAACATGAAACATGAGAAATGCAATTCACTATCTTTAACCTATTCATCAATTGATGACAAACATGATAAGAGAACCTTGTACATAGTTTTATCAAATAGATACTCTTCTTGGAAATAGACTATTGATTGCTTCGGAGTACATATTTAGAAGTAAGCTAAGCAAATTAAGTTTATTCAATTCCCAACTTTCAAGTCATGCAAATAGATTGGACTTTGATATTCTCACCTTATTTGTAATCCAACTCTTGATCATGCATTAACCCTTTTTACATTTGCCAGAAAATATAAAAGTACATATTTCTACTATCTTTTTGTAGTGTTTAGTTTCTTTTGCTTTCTGGATATCCTATGTAGCGGGCTTTAAGGCCAACAATCCCCCACCATTATGATTGAAGTTGCCAGATTTTAAAGGGACCCCTACATGCCTTAATCACTCGAAATATCAAGGTTCGAAACCTTACACTATAGCACATATCCCAAATTACAACGTCTAAGATAATGGTGCTTACAGATTTACAACATATTTATACCAAAATTATTCAACAAAGGTACGTACAACTCTTTTTCTTTTTTTCTTTTTTTAATTGTTTTCTTTGTTTTTTTTTTTTTTTTTTTTTCAGAGTGTACAGAGTAACATAACATAATGTACAGACATGGCATAAAGGTTCATGTTTCAATCACAAGAAGTTCTCATAACAAATGGTAATCATATCTCAGTCCTTTCATAATCACATACCTATCAATTCAAGCAAAGAAGAACAGCTAGGCTTACTAATTAATACAGTAACCCAAAGTTTTTCTTACAGAATTTCCTCAGAGTTTTTTCACAGTACATAACTAACAACACAGGTTCTCAAATTATCTAAATCATCTTCCTTTAAACTAGTAGGGTAGCAACCTACTCTTCTTATGAACAAAATTGTGTATTTCTTGCATATTTTGAAAAATATTTTCATGAAATACATGCACCCCCACACTGAAACTTTGTTTGTCCTCAAGCAAATAGCAATGTAAGACAGTGAGAGTGTAATATGCAAGTAATATCATAATGACAAATACTACATCCCCAAACCTATGGTTTGCTTACTCTACAGCGCATGTTGATTAGGTATAAAGGGAAATGTAGTAAGGAAAGATATCACCTGATGTGAAGTATTTCTATATTGATGTCAAAGATTTTCTACTATCTTTTGCTCAAAGATGTATCATTCTACAATTAAATATTAGTAGAAAAAATATTTTACAGATTATCATCAACAAAAAAAAAAAAAAGTTAGTTATACTAAATAAATTAAAATAGTCAAACAAATATATAGGGGAGAAACCAAAAAGAAATATGGTCAAGGAAAATAACTAATATATTAAGCAAATAATTTAATTACCCAGACCATTTATACTCTTTTGGGGTTCTAGAGTTTTAAACTAAAACATTAAAGCATTTTAAAAAGAACACTATGTTGCCTCTTAGTAGCGCTAAGTTTATCGTCTTCAGCCAGATTGCAAAAATCACACAGACATAAAATAAACACACATAATAAGAAAGCATTTAAAAATCTAGGTTGCCTTCTAGTAGCCCTGAGTTTTACGCCCTCAACCAAGTGCAAATGTTAAAGCCTTCTATGTTTAAAATTCTTCGATACATATTGCCTGATAATCATTTCAGCACAGTTTTTGAATGGAAAAAGGATCATGCAACAGATGATAGTTCTTTGTTCCTACAGAACGTGATTTTTCCAAGTCACCATAAAAAGGTAACAATTCCCATCCCAATGTGATATGTGTGGGAATGTTCATGATAATGTTAACAAGGGCCATAGTTTCTTGTAACACAGTGTATCCCATTTGGTCAACTCATAAGTTAAAAGATGTATGCAACAAATCGTTCAGAAATGGGTCAAATTCAAATTGTGCCTCCATGGGTAATGTTGTGAACTTCACAATAGAGGAAGGCACATCAAATGAAGAACTGAGATGACTTTCAACAGGAGAGAGAGTGTTATAGTCAGTTGAAAAGGACTTGGAAGTATTGGACTCATTCTCTCGTTCAATTTGATACAAAAGTCGTTCAGTCTCATTAACATCTTTTTCAGGTGTCAAAAAGGATGTAGGAATTACAGTAGACTCAATAGACTCATCCGACAAGAGTGTGGGTTCTATGGAAGTGGGTATACCTATTTTCCCGAAAGAGGAATCAGAGTCGGGTTGAGTCATGATTTTACTAAGGTCATCATGTCCTTCTAAGTAAGACATTTCACTTTCTTTCCCCTCAAATTCATTTTCCCTATCAGATTTCTCCCAAATAATCTTGCTCATTTCATCAGTCTATTCAAATGTTATTTCATCGAAGGGGTTCACAAAAGATTGAATGTGATGCTGATCATTAGTCCAATTAAGTGCATTATCGACTAGTTGGTCTAAAGATTGAAGCATGTGAGCATTGGTTTGGACAAGTTGAGAAAGTTGGTCAAACTTGTCACTAACTATGGATTCAGGAGGAGTAGAGTCAATCTAATCATCCTGCTGGTCATTTTGTTTGAAAAGATTAAGGATAGGGTCAACAAAAGATTTAGATTGAAAAGGTGTAGGGACTTGACTTTCAAAGTTTTGAGAAAAAATTTCTTGACTCCAAGGTGATAGGTGGTTTTGCCATTCTGAAGTGTGTGCCTCAGACATGTTGTCTACCTCATTTCTAGTGTTACACTCTCTACCCTGATTATCTCCCTTAAACACTTCTATTTCCTCAACAACCTGGTTTTGGATAGTTTTGTGATGAATAAAACTATATTGGTCTTGTGAACTCATGACAGGTTGAATACAGTGTTCGTCTTTTTTCCACCCATTCGTGCTCTCGGATAGCTGACTGATTTGGTCTTGTAGCCTATCTATGGATTGATGGTTAGATTCGATGAGTTAGACAAGTTGGCCAAACTTGTCGTCGAAGTTTGGTGATCAGGAGAAGAAAATTCAACCGAGTTAGGATAGCAAAAGTTTTGTTTGAAAGAATTACTTTGAAAGCTTTCACAAAACTCAGAAGAATTGGGGTTTTGAGATGCACTATTTTCAAAATTTTGAGGCAGAAAAGATGCATCATTTTTGTACCAAAATGAATTTTGATGATTTTGCTACTCCGGGCTATATGCATTTGAGTACAAATCATTGTTAGAAAAATAACCATAAGTAGTAGAATCATAACTGTCAAAGAACTTGGGATTTTGGGGACAATTTTCAAAGGTATGCGCAAATTGAGAACAAAGTTCCCACGTATTTGGGATAGGGGTTGGGTTAATTTCATTAAAAGCCCATTGATCGGATGAACCATTAAAATGAGTCATATTTTCGATCATCTAAAGTTCCAAAACATTTTATGCAACTAATATACTATACAAACAATAATATAATTTATACAGTTTAAAATAAGTATAGACAATGTAAACAATAATTACGACACTTAAACAACAGTTTTAAAACAAGTATAGACAATATAGACAATAATTACAACACTTTAAACAAGTTCACATAATACTTTTATCAATAACTAAACTAGACCGCGCTTCCCCTGCAACGGCGCCAAAAACTTGATTGCTACTTGGTGTGTGTTATAAACATGTGCAAAATTACCAAGTTTTAATAACCCACAAGTGCACGAATCTTGTAGTGTAGTGTGCAAAGAGTGTGAAATTGTATCCACAGGGAAGCTCGTTAGTTAGTTAGTGAAGTAGTGTATTAAAGTGTTAAAGCGGTAAGTGACAGTTTGTAGAAGGCGTTTGATTAAATTATACTACAACTAAACTAAACTAACTAAGTAAAAGTAGAATACGAGGGAGAGGAATCTAGGGGTATGGACATGCAATAAGGCAGTCAATATAGGCTCGGCATCCAAGTTCTCTAATTTTATGCACGAGGTTAAGCTACAAGCATTAACCTAGTCAATTATCTTAGTCTATTAAAATCCCGATTACTAATTTTGATGTAGGTGTCGTTCCACCCTTCGTATGGATCTGTCCTTGCAACCTGCCGTAATAGGTCAGTTTCAATTAAGTAATCAATATCTCCTTTCTAGTCTAGAGCTATGGTATAACCTATAGTCTCATGGAATCTTAAGGTTGTCAAGCTATTGATTCACTATTAAAGTATGGATATATTGCACGAAAATAAAGCAATTATAACGTCTACTGAAAAGCATTACGTATGAAAGACAATAAAGTAAATCATAACGTCTACTAAAAAGAATTACGTATGGAAGACAATACTGAATTTAAAGTAAGCCATATATTGCAATTGGATTAAATAAACTGAATCCGATACCATATATTAAAAGATTGTCATTTACAATATCCTCCCCTAACTAATAGCTCTACTCATACATAATAATAAATACAAGTAGTACAAATAAGAGAGTCAAGAAAGGCTCCTCTGATATGACGACTTTGTATTTTGGATTCCAAGAATTTGAGTAGAGGTCCGATGCAAAATAACTATTCGGGTAGAACAAGTTTTTCCCTAATAAAAGCTACTTGGGCAGAACTTTCTCCGAATAAGAGTTTTTCTATTAAAAGATATTCGGGCAAAACTTCCCCCATATTCTACTGCTACTACTAAATTAAACTAACTAATTAACTAAAACTAAAATTAAAACTAAATTAAACTAATTAACTAATTAAATAAAACAAATATTAAAATCTAAATTATATATAAAATTCGTCTGGGGAAAGGGGTATTTATTGGCAAATTTTTAGAGGCGCGCTCAAGCGCCCTTCTTGGCGCGCTCGAGCTCGCCTGCCTTCATCCGCTGGTTGCGCGACACATGGTGTTTCGGAAGCTGGTGGAAACATCTGGGTAGTGCGCTTGAGTGCCCTATGGGGCGCGCTTGAGCACGCCTGTGACGCCTGAGATTCAACCGTACTTCTAGCTTACTATTGCATCCACTATTTGCGCATTTTTTTGTGCTTTGCTTGTTGTTTTCTTCAATCACTATTCATTCTATTTTTCAACTATTGAATTACCATAAATTAGCATTTTTATTAAATCATATTAATTATTTTAGGAATGAGAAAAATGTGCATTTGAGCTTAGAGCGATAGGAGCACTCGTTTAGAATATGTTTTGCCAATCTAATGAATAGTGTTACGTAACTTAACTTAGTGTTTTAATTAGATAGCATTAATTTGCACTTTAGGACTTGGTTCTAGCTAGTTTAACTCATATTTTGACCTCACACTCTCACTAAAATAGCTCACCCAAACATATACTCACACAACACACAACATAAGCTCATAACTAGCAAAACAAAACAAAACAAAAAAAAAAGATGCAGGAATTACTGTAGCAAATCCGAGAATCAACATAGGAGGAGAATGAGAGGATTTTGCTCATCAAATCTTCAAGCCAAGCCAAGCCAAGCAAGGAGCAAGTAGTTTAGGGTGTGTGCAAGCCTTCTAGGAGCTCCTACGTGCGTTAGGTGAGGGTTTTGCATATTATTTTTGCATTTGAAATGTATGTCAACTTTCTTGAATTTATTGATTTGCTATATTATGATGATGCAATGCTTAAATATGCTTATGTATGTTGTGTATAAGTAGTAGATACCTAATTTATGCTATTGTTTCATAGTTTAAACGGTTGAAATCGCTTGTTGATCGTAGGGCATGAATAGTGACGGAAAAATTAGGAATTTGCAAAATCAGACCTTGTAGCTTGAATTAATGGTTCTAATAGGTGCTTTGGATGTTAATGAAAGTAGTGTGAAGGCCTTGTAGGGTTTAATTGCCCGTAACCTAGTGAAAGAATGAAATAGCCGACTTTTAGAAAGGGGTTTCGGGGTTATCGCAAATCCGGGTTGAATTGGCCTCCACATTTAGTAATCCTAGGCTATTTAGGACCTAATTAAGCTTTGCAAGCCTCCATTTGAGTCCCGGATGAGGTACGTGTAGTACAAAGTCAAAAGAGTGAAATTGGGATTTTTGTGCTAAACGCGGGTAATTGGGTAGTTTCTAGGGTCCTAGGGGTGCCATAAGGGATAATTAAAAGTATGGAATAGCCCGCTCACTTAACTAGAACATTAACTTGTGTTTGGAAGAAAAATAACTTGTGTTATAAAGGGGTTTTGGGTCAAACGTAAATTCGGGTGAATTTGGTTGATATATTTGGTGTTCTTAGGGTAAGTAGGGACTAAATATGCTTTTATAACTCTTATTTGAGCTTTGATTAAGATACTTGTAGTACAAACACACAAAGGGGTAATCGGGGCTTTTGTGGCTAATTCGGGTTAATGAATGATTTCAAGGGTTCTAAGTGTACCATAATGTGTAACTAGAAGATTAGAATAGTTAGTTGGTGAATCTTGAGCCTTAGCCTTGGTTTGGAGTTAAATGACTTAGGATAACAAAAGGGAAACTCGGGGTTTCATGGTTAGCCTTTGAATTAGCTTTGGTACTTGTATATCTTGCCTTTACATGTTGTTATATGGCATTTGTGAGCATTTCGTGAAGTTTCATGATCATCGGTCATTGACCCCTTTGTGTTGGTATAGTTATTTTCATATTTAATGCTTATATCTTGTTATAATGTTTATACTTCTTGTACTTTGTTAAGATCAAACTCTAATAAACATTGCATGCTAGATGAGTAGGACTATAAGGATAACTCATCTAGATATATGATTATTGATTATTGTATTTAAAAGTAATTGGAATTTATAACTTATGATCTTAACTTAATGGTATTTGATGCTTCTAATATATCTTATGTTCTCTAATGATATGGTAAGGTGAACATTGTATCTTAATTGTGTGTGGGTTATGAACTTGTGTGAATAAGTGATTATAAATCTAGCTTCTAATGTTGTAAGATTGAGTTAAGTAAGAGTTGAGTTGGAATTGATATAGTTAATTGCTAAACTTATATGAACACCCTAGGGTTGCATACTTGAGCTAATTCGGGGAGTTGAAGTAAATCTGGGCTATTCTTTTAGTGTGCTTGGCATAATCCCATGTGAGGGAGACTTCATCCTTATGTGCATAATAGTTTATTTACTTGTACTTAGATTATGTGCACTTATTGTCTATATATTGTGTGTGAGGGTAACCTACTTTGTTGTCCCTCAATCATGTGTTTATTGATGTATTCTATTATTATCATTTTGAGTGCATTTCATCGTGGTTGTGCAACCATTTGGGCATGGTAGTGTCGTGGAAACCGGGCGGTATTGGGCTTGTCGGTATACCTCGGCTACTATGGTTACCCAGTCCCTCTCTCGCTTGGGATGCCGCCCAGGGAGACTTGGGTCGTAAGATTTCGGGGTACATCCGGAGTACACCCATTTTGGAGTTATAAGGGATGTCGGCTTATCGATATCAGTGTCATATTACATTGGGATTTCAGTTCGTGATTGAAGAACAAGTGAATCGTATCCTTTTTAATGTGTGGTAACTTGTTGTTTCAATTGTTCTTTGTTTGTAAAATGCTTTATTGTACTAACTACTGCATTGCACGTCCCCAGTAGACCTTATCCCTCACTGGGAAATTGTGATTGTTCATACCTCGTTAAACATGTTTCAGGTGGTGCAGTTGGAGGAGTTGACTTGATTGCTGTGTGCTATTACTTGAGATTTGAGTGATTGCTGCTAAATTGTGGAAGACCTTAATTGTTCTACTTTCTATTCTATTTTGGAGCCTAAGGGCTTATGTATATATATTTGGGTAGTTGCAGGTTTGAAAGCTAAGTAGATGTAGTAAGTGTTATGGAATTGTGACACGTAATAACTTATATTTCTGCTCTTAGCTTCTTTGCAATGCTTGGGAGTGAATGACGGGTTGTTTTCAATTTCAAAGAATGCTTAAAAGCTATCATGGAGTGGCATAATAAGCGGTTTTGTAAAGAAGTTAAGTTTTGAATGCATGCTTGTGTGTATCTAAACTGTTTGCATGTCTTAAGGCTCGGATGGCCTTAAAGTTGAGATTTTTATTTTGGAAATGGCTTTAGTGTTGTTCTATAGCTTATTTGAATGTTTACAGGTTTTCAGAATGTCCACGGCACAGAGGAGACTCTGTCCATTTTCCTTAAAATTTTGAGACCGGATTGGAATTGGGTTGAGAATAGTTTGGTTTTTAGAGCCTCCGATATCGTGAGAGATCGGGGCGTTATAATGCCTCTATTGGTTCGCTGGATTTGGGCCATGTGTTTCTTCCAGAAGCTGATGGAATTTTTTGGTCAAGGGTGCTCGAGTGCCCAGGAGGGTACGCTCGAGCGCCCTTCTGTTGACTTTTTGGCTTCAAATTCTGACTTTGACCAGATGGTTGACCGTGGTATTTTCGGGAGTTTTTCACTATTTTGACCCTCAAAATGATGGAATTTGGCTAAAATCACGCCGTTTGCTCAGAAGGCCGTTTCTACCCGAAAAAAGTTATATGATTTGTGAAAAACAGAGATAGGTCACTATTTGAGATTATCGAGGTCAATATTTCGAGTCTGATTTCGTGCTAGTTTTGGCCAATTTTCTTCTCTATGGGCTCATTCTTCCACCAGTTCCCATGTTTCCCCGTTCCTAACTTCTTGACTTGCAATTTGGATTGTTTCGGGTCTGATTCATCACTTTTCGGTATCATCCTACATTGCATCAAAAGTCTATAAGTGTTTGCATTATTCCTAAGTTATGATGCAAATGTAGTACAAATATAATGGTTTGAGTGCTGCAAATACAGTCACATCAGTATATTAGGACTACCCAACTAATGATGAAGTGAAATTCTACGAACCCTTAGTAATTATTATGCAACCAATTCATTCTATCTGAATTATCCTGATTGGGCTAGAGTCATGGATATGGTGGTCAATCTCCATTACTTAATAATATGCTCAAATCTATTTAATCAGTAACTCATGAATAATTCGTGGAGCGATCCACTATTCTACCTTGGCCAAGAATTTCCAGTTACTCGATTAATAGATCGCATAAGATCCCTAATTGACAGATTCCGTATCTACACTCACTTATCTCCATGTCAGAATAGATCATAACCACTGAGTACATTATTCAATCCTTGATGAAGACTAACTTTATTGCACCAACAAATTATGGTATCCCTAACACAAGATAACCGTCGTGTCTCAGGTCTAAAGACTAATTGCATCATGACATTGTACAATGAATTATTGACTAATCCATGTAATTCGTTGTACTAGCGGTCATGTCTAGTCACTTATTCTCAACAATCACTTATACATCTACCCTTACGATATGAGACTAATAGCTCAAATTAATACCTCATATTATTTGGATGGTAGACTGTAATATAATTTTTTTGGATAAACTAACGCCTAATTAATTTATCCTATGATCAGAGACTACTTTTAGAATATATTTGTAATATAGATTATGTCACTCATATCCTTACTTTTAAGGATAGAATCTATAAATATTATTTTAAGGACTTTTATTTAAATAGTTAATCACATTGAATGATATTTAAATAAACTTCCCACATTAAATAAATAATATAATTATTATGTCCTAAAATAAATTGACTTTTAGGGCATATAATCCAATAGTATATTCTTAACTAACCTCATGAATTGTCATAATCTCAACATAATTTGAAGAGGTAGTAGTCATGGTTTGTTTTTCTTAAAGGTCAAACAAAGATGTGACATATAATATATATATATATATAGATATATATATATATATATATATTATTGTGTATGTTTTTATGCATACGGATACGTATATACCATTGATTTGTATATGTTAAAAAATGTGAATGTCAATGATAACATTTAGAATGCATCAATAAATAAACATGGATACCGATTGTGGTAGAAGACTTAAAGTTCCATCCTAAATCAATTCAGTATGGTATCATAACTAAGTTTTATTCCAATATTATTTATTCACGTTAGTACCATTTTGTTTAGATGCCGACTCTTGTATATGAAGATTTTAGTTCACATGTGTGTGTATATATATATCGAGTCTGGAATTATTAATTGGACCTCATTTAAATAGATTTGAAGTAATTAAGTGTTAATTACAAGAACAAGTGTAGCTGCCGCCCACTTTGTATTTTCATCCTTCTTTTTATTCTAACCTTATTACTTTAGAAATTACACAAGGACCCTAACCTAATGTTAGAACTTTTTTTATTTTTATGTACTACCACTAATTGAGACAATTTTTGTTATTTCAAAGATGGGTCGAGGTTGATAGATAAAGCGCAAAATATAATCTATGGTGATCGAGTTCAATTAAACCAAAAGTCTATTTCACTACTCTTATTATTTTTATTAGTTGCGTGATATGTAAGAAGTAAGACATGTTTTAAATCTAGAATAGTTTAATGATGAGGCCCAATAAAGTATTGTAAAGCTAGATCCCTTTCTTCCATTCGGATACTAATAGTCTATATATTAGTGTTTCTAAACTCGAGCCAAGATGATTCACTAAATGACTAAAGCTTTGTTTGTCCTAACTTTTAGATACACAAAAGTGCTTCTTGAGAGTTTAGAAGATGAAACTAAAATGTTTCGCCTTACTTTTAAGTAAAAGTTGAAGTTGTAAAAGATTAAAAAATAAGAAGCCCCAAATTGGAGTTTTTCAAAAAAGACTTTTGCAAACCCTGTTTTTATATAATGCGGAGAGTTATTTTTCTTTTCCTTTCTCAAATATGAACTATTTAATTTCTCCCAAGTACATAAAAAAAACCTTTTGTTTAGATATTGGTGTGAAATCAAAACTTCTTCTAAAAATACTTGTATTGTTTTTCTTATCCACCACTCTTCTCTTCATATATAAATAATTAGAACTTCTATCTTGTACAAAATAATTGTCAAAAGATAATATAGTGATGATAAATATACAGAGAAAGAAAAATAAAATAAATTCTATAAATTTCTCTTATTCATTTTTGGTTTGAGTTAGCTTTATTTATAGGATTTCAAATATTCTAGATTCATAGGCTCAGACATAATCACATTAGCTGTTTTATCACACTCAGTTTCAAATTATGTTTTGAAATTATGTTTGTTGTATTTTGAGTTTATTGTTGTGTAATTCTTATGGCTTATCTTCATTTGTTAACTACAGTAACTATTTGTATAAATTGTTGTAATTGCTCAATTAATGAAATATAGAAAAATACTTTAGCTAATTGGATGGCTCAAAAACTAATTTCATCTGCACTTACGGGGGCATGTTGAATTATAATAAATAATACAATTAACCCCTTTTTAATAGCTTAAATTTTAAATGAGGCGCTCACTTAATATTAGCAATAAAAAGGCCTTAACATAACCATAGTAGCTGATTGCATAGGCGTTGATATAATCATACTAGCCTTTATGATTTTCCAAAATGTGGCTTTCACGTTCATTCATTCTTCCGATTTTCACATTGATCTATATTGTGACATTCAGTTTCTTGGTATTGCAAGCTTTACATTCATTCATATTACAAGTTCCACATTCATTCATATCATGATATTCACATTTATCCATATTGTGGCTTTCTCACTTGCTCATATTATAGCTTTTATACTAGTGAATATTCATTAGTGAGTACTTCATAACACTCCTTATTGAAAATTCACCACAAAAGTATATTTTATCAAAAACTTTGCCAAGAAAAACCTAATAGGTAAAAACTTGACTAAGAAAAATGAATAAACTATTCTTACAATGATATATAACATACTTGGTCTATCTCATTAAAATATTACCAAGAAAAACCCAATATGAAAAAAACCCATAGTAAACAAATTTATTAGATTTTCACTTGAGTGTACTTGTTGAATATCAATGACACAATTAGTTTGAATCTTATAAACATAGACAAATTTCGAAGATATTTGTTTTGTCTCTTCACATTCAATATAACCAACTTTCATTTGTGTATTATAGACGTCAAAATTTATAATTACGAATTTGCAGACACCAGCAATCTATACGATCAAAAGGCAAAGAGAGTGACGTAAGTCTTTGACACTAGTGTTGTGCCAGCCAAAGACGCTCTAACACTCAAGTCAGTGCTTCATTGAGAGGTGTATAAATATGAGAACTGATGAATATAAGGAAGATTAGGGGAACTACCATAGTAGGAACCGCGAAGTATAGGGTGGGCTATTGATAGAAAGGGGGAAAGAGTGAGTATTGCTAGAGGTGGTGAATAGTCGATGTTTTTCCCTTAGGGTAGGTGTGGCCTATTTATAGTTATCGGTAGACCGGAAGCCCATAGACTCTAGGATTGTATTTTTTGAGAATTCCTATGAATCCATCGTTATTTATCCCTTAAGACTGTGATAAGGTTGGATCGTACCCTAGTCCGTTGTTGTCATCCACTTACGATAGATTAGGTAATTGAGTTGTCCTTATAATCGTCTATCCTTAGATATCTAAAGAGTTCAAGCCCTATTCGAATTCATCATCGATTATCCATATGTAATGGTATCGATGCCCGGGCTCACCTAAGGGCCTTGGCCGAGGATGAGCCTACTGTAGGGTATCCCGTGAGCTATTGGACCGCATATGTATCTAGTCCTACTATCATGAGTTGGTAGTAGAACTCATCTTATGGCCTTGGGCTTATAGGAAGCCGACCATAAGGGTAGCCAGTGACGACCGAATTGTTTATGGATTGTAGCTCTACCTTCATGGGTTGAAGGGGATCAAATGATCTGTCGCTGTGGGACCATGGGCCCAAGACCGGTTTTGATTATAACATGTATTACATGCTACATTATCTTCATATGATGCAATTGGATTATCTTTGTGGGAGAGTAATTCCTATGATTACGAACACGTCGCATGACAAATCTCAAGCATATAGTGTAACATCCATCTCACATCGGTTGTGTATAAGATTTGTGTTGAGTTTTTACTGATTTGGGTTTACTCCTCTTACCAAAATGAGGTTAAACATTTTGTATCAGTTGATTAGGTTTAATGTGTTGGCAAGTCAATAATTGGGTCTTAGTCATTAAAAGTAGTATTAGAGTAGGCTACTAGGCAAAAGTGTTGGCTTGCCTACTCCCTGGTAGTCCTAGGCTGTAGTTTTGTTCTGTTTGTAGTGACGAGGACATTGCAAATTTAAGGGGAAGAGTATGTGATATCCCCTTCTATGTCAGTTATGCATGAGATTTGTATTCAATTCATAATGAATTAGGTTTACTACTACTATCAATACGACTTTTAGTATTTTTTGGGTCAGTTGATTAGACTGATAGTGTTGGCACATCAGTAGTTGAGACTGGATCATTATATGTATATTTTCAACTAGCCTCATGAATTGTCATAATCTCAACACAATTTGAAGAGGTAGTAGTTATGGTTTGTTTTTCTTAAAGGTCAAGCAAATATGCGACATATATATATATATATATATATATATGTATATATATGTATGTTTTTATGCAAACGGATACGTATATACCATTGATTTGTATATGTTAAAAAATGTGAATGTCAATGATAACATTCAGAATGCATCAATAAATAACATGGAATACCGATTGTGGTAGAAGACTTAGAGTTCCATCCTAAACCAATTAAGTATGGTATCATAATTGAGTTTTGCTCCAATCTTATTTATTCACGTTAGTACCATTCTTGTTTAGATGCCGACTCTAGTATATGAAGCTTTTAGTTCACCTGTGTGTGTATATATATCAAGTCTAGAATTATTAATTGAACCTCATTTAAATAGATTTCAAGTAATTAAGTGTTACAAGAAAAAGTTTAGCTGCCGCCCACTTTGTATTCTTCATCCTTCCTTTTATTCTAACCTTATTACTTTAGAAATTACCCAAGGACCCTAACCTAATGTTGGAACTTTTTTTTTTATGGACTATCACTAATTGAGACATTTTTTAATGTTTCAAAAATGGGTCAAGATTGATCGATAAAGCGCAAAATATAATCCATGGTGATCGAGTTCAATTAAACCGAAAGTCTTTTTCACTACTCTTATTATTTTTATTAGTTGAGTGATATGTAAGAGGCAAGACATGTTTTAAATCTAGAATAGTTTGATGATGAGGCCCAATAAAGTATTGTAAAGCTAGATCCGTTTCTTCTATCCGGATACTAATAGTCTATATATTAGTTGTTCTAAACTCGAGCCAAGATGATTTATTAAATTATTAAGGTTCTATTTGGCCTAATTTTTAGATACACAAAAGTGCTTTCTGATAATTTAAAAGCTAAAACTAACCTGTTTGGCATATGTTTGAAAGTGTTTTTAAGTAAAAGGTGAAGTTGTAAAATGTTAAAAAACAAGAAGTTCCAAATTAGAGTTTTTTTTTAAAAAAAATTTGCAAAACTATTTTTATGCTGGGAGTTTTTTTTTTTTCTCAAATATGAACTATTTAAGTGGTCCTTAAACTATGAACTCAAAGAAGTTATAAAGTATTAAAGATCTAAAACGAGTAGAAAGATTACCAAGGAAATATCTGTTTAAAGTCGGTCAAAAACTTTGAAAAAAAACAGAAGAAGTCGGTCAAATTTGATATGAAAAGTCAAATCAGGACTCTTAAGTGATATAAACCCCTGCATAGCATGAGAATATGAGCTAATGAAAAATTAGGAAACAACACAAAGTCTAGGTACAAATCCAATCCATTCCAACTCAGAATAGAATTACTAGTGGAAAATTAGAAAACCAATTTAATACGAGATAAAATTCTTATTAAAAAGGTGACTTACATCCCAAGCTTTGTTCGTCTATAAATGACATAGGTTGCGAAGAAGACAACTCTGAAACCATATACGTATTCAGTTCTCTTTTTTATTACAATCTTGCAGTTTTCAGCTTTTCCATGGCATCATCTAGAAAACCGTCTCTTCTTCTTTTTCGTTATACACTAGTTTTCCTGTTATTCGTATCATTGTTTGCAACATCATATGCACGAGCCCTAAAATCTCATGCACGAGTGATCACGAAGCGATGTGATTTCGATTCAATATATAGTTTTGGAGAAGGCAGTTCTTCAGTTTCCAACGGTCTAGTTTCCTCTGCCTTCAATGTCCCTTTTCCTTTTTCATACAAGGATGCAGATTTCGTATCGGGTGCTAGCTTTGCCGTCCCTGGAGCCACTGTTATGAACCCCAGTTTCTTCGTGAAGAACAGAATCCAACCTCCTCCTGCTCAAGCTTCACTCCAGTCTCAGATCAATAACTTTGTGGACCTTCTTGGTGCAAGATTAATCATGCCGTACCAAGAGCGTGCTAAGAAGCTTCAAGGGGCTCTTTTCTTTATCAATCAACCTGGTATTACTGATTACGAACAAGCTTTCTTGCAAGGAAAATCGATGACCCAGGTCTCCAAGTTGGTGCCAGAAATTGTTTCCACAATCAAGAACCAAATAAGGAAGTTGATCTTTGCCGGTGCATCCAATGTTCTTGTTTCTGGAGTTCCACGCTTGGCATCTATCCCCGGATTTCGGAAACTATTGCGCAACCCCAACGGGCTGAACACCTTCGGATTATTTCACAACGATCATCTTCAACAGGCACTTGTTGAATTGAAGCTGGAATTTCCTGAGGCTCACATTGTGTATGCAGATTATTACAAGATGAACGAGAGAGGTTTTAGCCAGTCAGCACTCGAATTCGCCAAGGCAAGACGTTGCAACTATTTTCAGATTGGAGACTTGTCTTACCTTAGGCGCGAAGTTCTTCTTGTATAAAGCTTCTTACGTATGACAAAGGCTACGCTGTGAAGACAACTGATACAACAGATGTTGCCAGGTGCTTCTAACTGATGACTTCAAGACAGACTTCTCAATCCCAGCAGCTTGTATATATTTTTGGTGTCCAATTGTATCACAATTAAGAATCTATGTAATAGAACTACGTTGCAGTTTGATCCTTGATACGGGTGGGTATCAAGGTACGTAGGCAGCCAATATTGGTACGTAAGCAACTAATTATATTGGTCCAACTGCTTTATTATTAAATAACAAAATTTCTATTGATATATCTTGTTGATTGGATTTAGTTACTAATCTGCGTATATGAATGAATGGCATTATTAAGGATCTTTATGAAGTTCCTCATTGACGCTTCCAAACTATGTGACAATAACAATGTGATATTTTTCCGATCATATACAATGGGTGAAATAAATATGCCATGGAATGCAACAAAGAAGAAATATATTAATGTTGACAGGACTCAGAGCTGAGGTAATCACTGTGAAGTGAGAAGTTTTATGCTAAGTTTAAAATATCTTGTAATTATTTTTCAAGCATTACATTTTCTACTCCATTATGTTTCTCATCAATGATAGAAATAGGAGCAACTCGTATTACCAATTGCCATCGGAAAAGCAGATAAGGGCGAGTCCTACTTTCTAGCTCGACCTTAGAGGAAATTTCAAGGACAAGTATAACTGAACTCGAAAAATTACCGTGTGATTCCACCTATTCCACGTGCCCCATGCTACTCAAGTCAGATACTTTCAACTACTGGACTACTTTAGCACTCCTCATCTACTCTCCCCAATGATCTCATGAAGCATTGATTGAGTAGCATTTACAGGCGAATAATTTGTATATGCTACTGCGGTTGTACTGGATGAACCATAACGACTAGTATCAGTTCTTGGAACATCATCACTCATGAAGCTTGTTGTATCTTCGAACTTCCAATCAGTTAGATATTTAGGCCTTGAAGTGACAACAGTAATTCTGAGGATGTTTGAGTGCACAAAAAAAGCCACTTGTAAATAAAGCAATGCCACAAAAAGCACATCCAATTCATTATGTGAGCTGCAATATATAGAGTTACAAAGCAATCGTAAAGCTTCCTAGATAGCTACTTATCCTAAGTCTGGTACATTGATACATATCAAGTTAATCACAATACAAATATAGTAATACATATCTAATACAACAGCCATGTGAGATGAGGATGAGATGACCTATGGAGTTGAAAGACTTTAATACTCCCCCTCAAGGTGGCGCATGCAAGTTCGAAATGCCCAACTTGCTCAATATCCAATGAAACTGATCGCAACCATGCACTTTAATAAAGATATCAGCCAATTGATTTGCTGTGGAGATAGGCCGAGGAATGATTTCATGAGCTTGAAAAGTCGGTCAAATTTGATATGAAAAGTCAAATCAGGACTCTTAAGTGATATAAACTCCTGCATAGCATGAGAATATGAGCTAATGAAAAATTAGGAAACAACACACAGTCTAGGTGCAAATCCAATCCATTCCAACTCAGAATAGAATTACTAGTGAAAAATTAGAAAACCAATTTAATTCGGGATAAAATTCTTATTAAAAATGTGACTTACATCCCAAACTTCGTCTATAAATGACATAGGTTGTTAAGAAGGCAACTCTGAAACCATATACGTATCGAGTTCTCTTCTTCATTACATCTAAGTTTAATTTTGTTCGTTAAAATCTTGCAGTTTTCAGCTTTTCCATGGCATCATCTAGAAAACCGTCTCTTCTTCTTCTTCGTCATTCACCCTTCAACTTTACAGTTATCCAACCAGTGATGGCAACTTACTCTAGGACGAGAACAGCACCTCCAAAAACCAGGCTATCTAAGATGAGCTCAAGCTCTACCATCAACAATGGCACGAAAAAGGCCAGCTTCACGTACATGCTGCTGTGAGCCATCAAAAAAACAACTAATGAGGTAAAGTCATATTTGGTAACTTTGAGCATTTGGTCAAAAGAAAACAAAAGGCAATGGGAAAGGAAGATTTTTTGCATCAAAGTTTGGTGCAAAGTTAGGCACATAAAAATCCTTTTCACACTACTATTTTGCTTTGATTTTGGGTATGGAATGAGCCTATAAATAGAAGCTCATTCCTTACCATTTAGCATCATCCAAGCATAGCAAATTAGAGAGAAAACATAAGCTTTCTCTTGAGTAGTTTTCTTCCTCTTTTGTTGTTCTATATTTGTGAGTGAGAGTTAGTTTCTCCTATTATTTGAGAGAGTGATATTGTTCTCTCCTTATATTAGAGAGAAAGGTTATTGTAAAATACTCCACATCATAGTGAAATCCTCCATTACTTGCCCGTGGTTTTTCCCTCGATTTGTTTGAGGGTTTTCCACGTAAATCTTGTGTCTCTACTTTCTCTGTTCTCATTCATATTTTAGTTGCGTGATACTGCTTGTCCCTGACCATTCCGCTGCGCCGATACCCAACAGCTGCCACAGGAACCAGCAATCATTGGTGATCTAGAAAGGAGAATTAATCAATCCACCTCACCTCAAGAGAATGACCAGTTCAAGGTTCCACCTTCCATGGCTAATGGTATCAATGTCTCAAATTAAACATTGCCATATGATGAGAACACAAGTATGAAGAAGGTTGATGTTGACAATGCAAAGTGTGCACGAGGGGAGAGCAACGGCAGCTATTGGACACCCTCTATGGACGGCATAATACAGAAGACGAATGAGAACATTCTGAAGATAATTGATGCTCTCTATGGTCCTGGTAGACATCCTAAGTTGCCAGTTTTTGAAGAGAGGTGCCGTGAATAATTGGATATAAGTCCCTAGTACCCTCCATGGATATTAGAGAAAGCAGCATATATACTACTAACTTCTTATGACTCTTTACAGAAAATTTTGATCATCTTTGACGGGTAGATCATAGAACTTACTGTACCAAATAAATGATAATTTTCTTTTCTTTTCTTTTTTTGTTTTGTTTTCAAATCTTCGAATTAAACATGCTTTTACCTTATATGTTAGGGTATTGGACGTAGGTCATATGCACTTCACTTGTTGTTGGGTTATGTATATCATATGCAGTGTTGTCGAAATCGTACAAATAAGCAAAGAAATGATGCAAATCGAATGGAAAAATTGTGAATCAAACGTGAATTGTATGTGAATTGTAATGAATTGTACAATTTATTGAATCGTGAATGATTCAAACCACTTAAAAAAGCCCAAAATCAGGGAGAAAAAAGCCCACACAATTAGCCCAATTTTAACAAATCTGAACAAATAAAATTAAAAAAAAAGCCCATTAACATTATCAGTATAACAAATTCTCAAATTTTAAGTTTCAACTAAAAAATCTAAAAAATAAAAAGCCCTAATTGCTAAGAGAGAGAGAGAGAGAGAGAGAGAGAGAGAGAGAGAGAGAACGTATCTGTAACTGAGTTGATCGCATTTGAGTGGAGTTTTCGAGAGCTTTTTCTGGTCGTGTCAAAAACTCAAGAATCAAACGGTGGAATCAGAGAGAGGACTCAAGAGCGGTGAAGTAAGTTGTAAGTGAGCTTTTTAGTTGTTTAATATGCTGATCTTTAATACTTTGCTTTTTAGTTTGGTTTTTTTTTCCGCTAAGTTGCTTTTTAGTTTGGTTTGTTGGTTAGACGTGGTCGTTAAAGCATTAAAGGTTAAAAAATTACTTTGGAATTTAGTTTGGATATTAAAGCATAAAATATTATTTTGGTCTTTGTAGTTTGGACATAAAATTGCTTTGGAATTTAGTTTGCAAGATAGTGATCATTAGAAAAGTAACAAAAAATATATATTAATATACATTCAAAAGAAGAATTTCAACTAAAAACTGTTAATGGAAACATAATATATCAAATTAATCTAACTTTAAATTTGTGATTAAATCGGTACGGTTCATGATTCGTTACGATTCACGATTCAAAAAAATAATATTTTGATTCACGATACAATTCGCGATGACAACTATTCATATGCAATGGTTAGTCCTAAGGGATGAGAGATTTGAAACCAACACTTTTTGGTCGGGGAGTAAGGCTTTTGCCACCAAGTTTTTCCTTTGGGTATATATCCTAGTCTAACATAGTGTATGGAATCAATTCATATGTGGAATTCATTTCATTTATAAATGAATTTCATGAAGAATTTATTTACAAATGAATTCTCTTGTTTGGAATTGAAAAACAATATTAAGTGAATTTTGTTATTTATAAATCCAAGTTGTGTTTGGAACACATATGAAATTAATATTAATAGTTATATTTTACTTAAATACCCTTCTTTTATTGTATTTTAGTTTTTTTGCAGACATTCAACCTGTCATCTAACATCATTTTTGGACCACTCAAATCATGTAATGATGAGATTATTTTGTGCAGATTATTAAAGTACTTGTGGCCTGCATTACATTAAGAACTTTCTTCATACTTCATTATTTAAATATTTTATTCTACAAGCCAACATCATTGTCCTATGAACTATGAACCCATCCTTTAGTTGTAAACGAGGCGAATAATCTATATAAACAACAGATATACACTAGTAAATAATTAAGAAAATTCACAAATCATAGTTGGAGAAGGCAATCAGAAGGCAAATGAAATAGTAAATAATTACTAAGTGAGAGTTTGGCCAATATTTAGTTGGTATGATAATTAAACATCTAATGAGTATTATCATGAAACAATGTTTTGCGTGACTTTTCTCAATTTTTTCTACATTTGGTCAACATTACTAATAACATAAATCTACATGGCAAACCTAGGAAACTACAAAAAGTTGAAATTGATAGTATAGAGAAACTGAAAAAGATTGTCCCAAAGAAGAATCACATGTCCCTGAAAGAATAATCTATATGGAAAACCTAAGAATTATGTACAGAGCCCTTTAATTTCATGTTATTCTCTTGAAAATAAGAAGGAACAATAACAACAACAACATAATAGTACTATAATAATAACAAAAAGAATAATACATAATAGAAAAGATATCGCAAATAAACTTGCAAAAAAAATCAAACGAATATCTGAAAGAGAAATGAATGGAAAAAGTTAACTTTTTTTTTCTTTTTGCCATCAATTTGGAAGAAGAGTGAAGAATGGGAAAGAATAGTGAAAAATATGTTTTTTTTTTCATTTAACTTGAGGGTAGTTTTGTTCTCAAATGATTAGCAACAGAATTAAAAAACGTGGATTTGCAAATTCCACCTCTTGGCCTAGGATTTGAGTAAGGCTTGTGCAAATCCAATAATTGCAAATCTTGGAATTGTAATTTTTTAAAAAGGTACAACCAAACAAAAAAACTTGGATTTGCAAATGAATTCCACAAACTTTTATAGAATTCATTTATTCCAAATAGTCTATAAATGACACCTGTTTTCTTCATATTACTTGTCTTTCTCTTTCTTACAAATTGTTTCCTATCAATAAAATTCTTGCTTACTTAACAAAAAAAAAATCACATATTTTCTTTTATTAAAGTAATTTTATTTGCTTCCAGCATTAACACTTTTTTTTTTTGTCAGAGCTTCCAGTATTAATACAAGTATTTGTTAATGGAAGGCACCATCAAGAACAAGAAATCACATTCATATTTTGTAGTTTAAGGTATTATTTAGTTAAAGTGAAAACTTCCATGCATGCAATGTGCAAAGCGCACTCTTGGTTATAATTTACGCACTTCACCATATAATTAGCTATGACATACTAAGGTTTTTAACATTTCATTTTATAATTTTGTAAGTGGAATTGTTATTAGATAGATAATATCATTTACGAGTCCATACGCATGAAATATTACATGTATAATAGTATAGAGTTGATCAACCATGACTAGTCTTGGCTCTTTGTTCTTTCAAGCCATCCTTTCAACCTAACAATTGGCTAAAAAATGCATCGTTACAATATATGACCCGGTTAAAATTTCTCCCAAGTACATAAAAAACCTTTTGTTTAGATATTGGTGTGAAATCAAAACTTCTTCTAAAAATACTTGTAATGTTTTTCTTATCCACCACTCTTCTCTTCATATATAAATAATTAGAACTTCTATCTTGTACAAAATAATTGTCAAAAGATAATATAGTGATGATAAATATACAGAGAAAGAAAAATAAAATAAATTCTATAAATTTTTCTTATTCATTTTTGGTTTGAGTTAGCTTTATTTATAGGATTTCAAATCTTCTAGATTCATAGGCTCTGACATAATCACATTAGCTCTTTTATCACACTCAGTTTCAAATTATGTTTTGAAATTATGTTTGTTGTATTTTGAGCTTATTGTTGTGTAATTCTTATGGCTTATCTTCACTTGTTCACTATAGTAACTATTTGTATAAATTGTTGTAATCACTCAATTAATGAAATATAGAAAAATACTTTAGCTAAGTGGATGGCTCAAAAAATAATTTCATCTGCACTTACGGGGGCGTGTTGAATTATAATAAATAATACAATTAACCCCTTTCTAACAGTTTAAATTTTAAATGAGGTGCTCACTTAATATTAGCAATAAAAAGGCCTTAACATAACCACAATAGCTGATTGCATAGGTTTTGATAAAATCATACTAGCCTTTATGATTTTCCAAAATGTGGCTTTCACGTTCATTCATTCTTCCGATTTTCACATTGATCTATATTGTGACATTCAGCTTCCTTGGTATTGCAAGTTTTACATTCATTCGTATTACAAGTTCCACATTCATTCATATCATGATATTCACATTTATCCATATTGTGGCTTTCTCACTTGCTCATATTATAGCTTTTATACTAGTGAATATTCATTAGTGAGTACTTCATAACACTCCCTATTGAAAATTCACCACAAAAGTATATTTTATCAAAAACTTTGCAAAGAAAAACCTAATAGGTGAAAACTTGACTAAGAAAAATGAATAAACTATTCTTACAATGATATATAACATACTTGGTCTATCTCATTAAAATATTACCAAGAAAAACCCAATATGAAAAAAACCCTTAGTAAATAAATTTATTAGATTTTCACTTGAGTGTACTTGTTGAATATCAATGACACAATTCGTTTGAATCTTATAAACATAGACAAATTTCGAAGATATATGTTTTGTCTCTTCACATTCAATATAACCAACTTTGATTTGTGTATTATAGACGTCAAAATTTACAATTACAAATTTGCAGACACCAGCAATCTATACGATCAAAAGGCAAAGAGAGTGACGTGAGTCTTTGACACTAGTGTTGTGCTAGCCAAAGACACTCTAATACTCAAGTCAGTGCTTTATTGGGAGGTGTATAAATATGAGAACTGATGAATATAAGGAAGATTAGGGGAACTACCGTAGTAGGATCCGCGAAGTATAGGGTGGGCTATTGATAGAAAGGGGGAAAGAGTGAGTATTGCTAGAGGTGGTGAATACTCGATGCTTTTCCCTTAGGGTAGGCGTGGCCTATTTATAGTTATCGGTAAACCGGGAGCCCATAGACTCTAGGATTATATTTTTTGAGGATTCCTATGAATCCATCGTTATTTATCCCTTAAGATTGTGATAAGGTTGGATCGTACCCCTAGTCCGTTGTTGTCATCCACTTACGATAGATTAGATAATTGAGTTGTCCTTATAATTGTCTATCCTTAGAGATCTGAAGAGTTCAAGCCCTATTCGAATTCATCATCGATTATCCATATGTAGTGGTATCGATGCCCGGGCTCACATAAGGGCCTTAGCCCAGGGTGAGCCTACTGTAGAGTATCCCGTGAGCTATTGGACCGCATATATATCATAGTCCTACTATCATGAGTTGGTAGTAGAACTCATCTTATGGCCTTGGGCTCATAGTAACCCTACCATAAGGGTAGCCAGTGACGACCGAATTGTTTATGGATTGTAGCTCTACATTCATGGGTTGAAGGGGATCAAATGATCTGTCGCTGTGGGACCATGGGCCCAAGACCGGTTTTGATTATAACATGTATTACATGCTACATTATCTTCATATGATGCAATTGGATTATCTTTGTGGGAGAGTAATGCCTATGATTACAAACACGCCGCATGACAAATCTCAAGCATATAGTGTAACATCCATCTCACATCGGTTGTGTATAAGATTTGTGTTGAGTTTTTACTGATTTGGGTTTACTACTATTACCAAAATGAGGTTAAACATTTTGTATCAGTTGATTAGGTTTAATGTGTTGGCAAGTCAAGAATTGGGTCTTAGTCATTAAAAGTGGTATTAGAGTAGGCTACTAGGCAAAAGTGTTGGCTTGCCTACTCCCTGGTAGTCCTAGGCTGTAGTTTTGTTCTGTTTGGAGTGACGAGGACATTGCAAATTTAAGGGGAAGAGTATGTGATATCCCCTTCTATGTCAGTTATGCATGAGATTTGTATTCAATTCATAATGAATTAGGTTTACTACTACTATCAATACGACTTTTAGTATTTTTTGAGTTAGTTGATTAGACTTATAGTGTTGGCAGATCAGTAGTTGAGACTGGATCATTATATGTATATTTTCAACTAGCCTTATGAATTTTCATAATCTCAACACAATTTGAAGAGGTAGTAGTCATGGTTTGTTTTTCTTAAAGGTCAAGCAAATATGCGACATATATATGTATATATGTATATATGTAGATATATATGTACATATATATGTAGATATATATGTACATATATATATATATATATATATATATATATATATATATATATATATATATATATATATATATATATATATATATATATATATATATATATATATATATATATATATATGTATGTATGTTTTTATGCATACGGATACGTATATACCATTGATTTGTATATTTTAAAAAATGTGAATGTCAATGATTACATTCAGAATGCATCAATAAATAAACATGGAATACCGATTGTGGTAGAAGACTTAAAGTTCCATCCTAAACCAATTAAGTATGGTATCATAATTGAGTTTTGCTCCAATCTTATTTATTCACGTTAGTACCATTCTTGTTTAGATGCCGACTCTAGTATATGAAGCTTTTAGTTCACCTGTGTGTGTATATATATCAAGTCTAGAATTATTAATTGAACCTCATTTAAATAGATTTGAAGTAATTAAGTGTTACAAGAAAAAGTTTAGCTGCCGCCCACTTTGTATTCTTCATCCTTCTTTTTATTCTAACCTTATTACTTTTGAAATTACACAAGGACCTTAACCTAATGTTAGAACGTTTTTTTATTTTTATGGACTACCACTAATTGAGACATTTTTTATTGTTTCAAAAATGGGTCAAGATTGATCGATAAAGCGCAAAATATAATCCATGGTGATCGAGTTCAATTAAACCAAAAGTCTTTTTAACTACTCTTATTATTTTTATTAGTTGAGTGATATGTAAGATGTAAGACATGTTTTAAATCTAGAATAGTTTGATGATGAGGCCCAATAAAGTATTGTAAAGCTAGATCCGTTTCTTCTATCCGGATACTAATAGTCTATATATTAGTTGTTCTAAACTCGAGCCAAGATGATTTACTAAATGACCAAGGTTCTTTTTGGCCTAATTTTTAGATACACAAAAGTGCTTTTTGAGAATTTAAAAGTTAAAACTAACATGTTTGGCCTATGTTTGAAAGTGTTTTTAAGTAAAAGCTGAAGTTGTAAAAGGTTAAAAAACAAGAAACTCTACATTCAAGTTTTTTTTTAAAAAAAAATTTGCAAAACTATTTTTATGCTCGGAGTTTTTTTTTTTTTTTTCTCAAATGTGAACTATTTAAGTGGTCCTTAAACTATGAACTCAGAGAAGTTATAAAGTATTAAAGATCTAAAACGAGTAGAAAGATTACCATGGAAATATCAGTTTAAAGTCGGTCAAAAACTTTGAAAAAAAACAGAAGAAGTCGGTCAAATTTGATATGAAAAGTCAAATCAGGACTCTTAAGTGATATAAACTCGTGCATAGCATGAGAATATGAGCTAATGAAAAATTAGGAAACAACACACATGCAAATCCAATCCATTCCAACTCAGAATAGAATTACTAGTGAAAATTTAGAAAACCAATTTAATTCGGGATAAAATTCTTATTAAAAGGGTGACTTACATCCCAAGCTTTGTTCGTTTATAAATGACATAGGTTACTAAGAAGGCAACTCTGAAACCATATAAGTATCCAGTTCTCTTATTCATTACATCTAGCTTTAATTTCATTCGTTACAATCTTGCAGTTTTCAGCTTTTCCATGGCATCATCTAGAAAACCGTCTCTTCTTCTTCTTCGTCATTCACCCTTCAACTTTACAGTTATCGAACCAGTGATGGCAACTTACTCTTGGACGAGAACAGCAAGCAGCCTATCTAAGATGAGCTCAAGCTCTACCATCAACAATGGCGCGAAAAAGGCCAGCTTCATGTACATGCTGTGGCAGGAACCAGCAATCATTGGTCATCTAGAAAGGAGAATTAATCAATCCACTTCACCTCAAGAGAATGACCAGTTCAAGGCTCCACCTTCCATGGCTAATGGTACCAATGTCTCAAATAAAACATTGCCATATGATGAGAACACAAGTATGAAGAAGGTTAATGTTGACAATGCAATGTGTGCACGAGGGGAGAGCAACGGCAGCTATTGGACACCCTCTATGGACGGCATAATACAGAAGACGAATGAGAACATTCTGCAGATAATTGATGCTCTCTATGGTCCTGGTAGACATCCTAAGTTGCCAGTTTTTGGAGAGTGGTGCCGTGAATAATTGGATATAAGTCCCAAGTACCCTCCATAGATATTAGAGAAAGCCTCATATATACTACTAACTTCTTGCGACTCTTTAGAGAAAATTTTGATAAACTTTGACGGGTAGATCATAGAATTTACTGTACCAAATAAATGATATTTTTCTTCTTCTTCTTTTTTTTTTTTAAATCTTCGAATTAAACATTCTTTTACCTTATATGTTTGGGTATTGGACGTAGGTCATATGCACTTCACTTGTTGTTTGGTTATGTATATCATATGCAGTTGTCGAAATCGTAAGAATCGACAAAGAAACGATGCAAATCGAATGAGAAAATTATAAATCAATGTGAATTGTAACGAATTATACGAATCATTGAATCGCGAACGATTTAGGCCACACTTAAAAAAATCCAAAATCAGGGAGAAAAAAGTCTACTTTAAGTTTTTTTTTTTTAATAAAATACAATTAGCCCAATTTTAACAAAACTGAACAAATAAAATTAAAATAAGGCCCATTAACATTATCATTATATCACATTTTCCAATTTCAAGTTTCAACTACAAAATCACAAAAATAAAAACCCATAATTGCTAAAAGAGAGAGAGAGAGAGAGAGCGTATCTATAACTGAGTTGATCGCAGTTGAGTGGAGGATTCAAGAACTTTTTCTGGCCGTGTCAAAAACTCAAGAATCAGACGGTGGAATCAGAGAGAGGACTCAAGAACGGTTAAGTAAGTTGTAAGTGAGCTTTTTAGTTGTTTACTATGCTGATCTTTAATACTTTGCTTTTTAGTTTGGTTATTTTTTCGCTAAGTTGCTTTTTAGTTTGGTTAGTTGGTTAGACATGGTCATTAAAGCATTAAAGGTTAAAAAATTGCTTTGGAATTTAGTTTGGATATTAAAGCATAAAATATTATTTTGGTCTTTGTAGTTTGGACATAAAATTGCTTTAGAATTTAGTTTGCAAGTTAGTGATCATTAGAAAAGTAACAAAAAATGTATATAAATATCCATTCAAAAGAAGAATTTCAACTAAAAACTGTTAATGGAAATATAATATATCAAATTAATCTAATTTTAAATTTGTGACTGAATTAGTACGATTCACGATTTAAAAAATGACATTTTGATTCACGATACAGTTAACGATGACAACTATTCATACGCAATGGATAGTCCTAAGGGATGAGAGATTAGAAACCAACACTTCTTGGTCAGGGAGTAAGGCTTTTACCACCAAGTTTTCCCTTTGGGGATGTATCCTAGTCTAAATCACATTTGTTTAGATTACTTGTCTTTCTCTTTCTTACAAATTGTTTGCTATCAATAAAATTCTTGCTACCTAACCAAAAAAAAAAAAAAAGAATCACATATTTTCTTTTATTAAAGTATTTTTATTTGCTTGCAGTATTAATACTTTTTTTTTTGTCGGAGCTTCCAGTATTAATACAAGTATTAGTTAATGGAAGGCACCATCAAGAACAAGAATGGACATGGAAATTAGACAAGACATTTTTTTTCTTGGGTTCATAGAAAGCTAAGTAATACAGACAATTGACCTATAGCAACCATGTTAGATAAATTTTTTTTTGAATTATTTGACACATTAGATGACAAGAAATCACATTCAGATTTTGTTGTTTAAGGTATTATTTAGTTAAAGTGAAAACTTTCATGCATGCAATGTGCAAAGTGCACTCTTGGTTTACAATTTACGCACTTCACCATATAATTAGGTATGCCATACTAAGTTTTTTAACATTTCGTTTTATAATTTTGTATATGGAATTATTATTAGATAGATAATATCATTTACGAGTCCATACGCATGAAATATTACATGTACAATAGGATAGAGTTGATCAACCATAACTAGTCTTGGCTCTTTGTTCTTTCAAGCCATCCTTTCAACCGAACAATTGGCTAAAAAACGCATCATTACAATATATGACCCGGTTAAAATTTCTCCCAAGTACATAAAAAAACCTTTTGTTTAGTTATTATTGTGAAATCAAAACTTCCTCTAAAAATACTTGTAATGTTTTTCTTATCCACCTCTCTTCTCTTCATATATAAATAATTAGAACTTCTATCTTTTACAAAATAATTGTCAAAAGATAATAGAGTGATGATAAATATACAGAGAAAGAAAAATAACATAAATTCTATAATTTTCTCTTCCTACTGATTCATTCTTTTTTGGTTTGACTCAACTTTATTTATAGGATTTCAAATCTTCTAGATTCATAGGCTCTGACATAATCACATTAGCTGTTTTATGACACTCAGTTTCAAATTATGTTTTGAAATTATGTTTGTTGTATTTTGAGTTTATTGTTGTGTAATCTTTATGGCTTATCTTCACTTGTTAACTACAGTAACTATTTGTATAAATTGTTGTAATCGCTCAATTAATGAAATATAGAAAAATACTTTAGCTAAGGGAATGACTCAAAAATTAACTTCGTCTCCACTTGCGCGGGCGTGTTGAATTATAATAAATAATACAATTAACCCCTTTCTAAGAATTTAAACTTTTAGATGAGTTGCTCACTTAATATTAGCTATAAAAAGGCCTTAACATAACCACAGTAGCTAATTGCATAGGCGTTGATATAATCATATTAGCTTTTATGATTTTCCAAAATGTGGCTTTCACGTTCATTCATTATTCCGACTTTTGCATTGATCTATATTGTGACATTCAGCTTCCTTGGTATTGCAAGTTTTACATTCATTTGTATTACAAGTTCCACATTCGTTCATATCATGATATTCACATTTATCCATATTGTGGCTTTCTCACTTGCTCATATTATAGCTTTTATGCTAGTGAATATTCATTAGTGAGTACTTTATAACACTCCCTATTGAAAATTCACTACAAAAGTATATTTTATCAAAAACTTTGCCAAGAAAAACCTAATAGGTAAAAACTTGACTAAAAAAAATGATTACACTATTCTTACAATGATATATAACATACTTGGTCTATCTTATTAAAATATTACCAGGAAAAACCCAATAAGGAAAAACCCTTAGTAAACAAATTTATTGGATTTTCACTTGAGTGTACTTGTTGAATATCAATGACACAACTAGTTTGAATCTTATAAACATAAACAAATTTCAAAGATACATGTTTTGTTTCTTCACATTCAATATAGCCAACTTTGATTTGTATATTATAGACGTCAAAATTTACAATCATGAATTTGTAGACACCAACAATCTATACGGTCAAAAGGCAAAGAGAGTGACGTGAGTCTTGACACTAGTGTAGTGTCGGCCAAAGACGCTCGAACACTCAAGTCAGTGATTTATTGGGAGGTGTATATGTAACACCCCGATCCCTCACGAGACCGGAGCCCTGATCCAAATCCTGAGGTCAAGAAAAACGAGAAAAAACAGACAGAGTTTCCCCTATACTTAGGTCATACCAAAACCTACACTCAGAAGAAATAGCCACAACAACAATATACAGATATTCATGCATGCATTTCCTTTACTTACTGAAATACTAAGGTCATAATTCCGATTATCATACCACTCTAATATTTTATACTTATCTAACTTAGATATTAAGTTATTCAACCAACTTTAACTTTAAGGTAAACTTATAGTATTCCCCGTTAAAAAGGTAGATTTAGTTTCCTTCCTTTAACAAAATAGATTATAACATTCTAGGTTAGGAGTGCAAAAAGAAACCAAACATTAACTAAGTTATTACAAACCACTATTCTAGGAGAACTTGTCACTTAATTACATGCTTTACAACCAAGATATATACAAGGTATGCAGGCCTCAAAAGAATACATAATAATCACAAATTTACATTGAGCAACCAACTAGAACCAACACAAGCACTCAGGGAGACTCCCGAGCCTCCTCCTCCGCAACCTCGGGAGGAACTGAACCTGCCTCCCCTAAAATGGTTAAAAAGAGGGAATGAGCAAACATTGTTGCTCAGTGAGGGATGTGAATAGATATCTGGGGAGTTTTGAAAACCTTTCGTGCAATACAATTAAATCACATAGTCAATAACAAAGGAAAAATTCTAACTCAAAATAAAAAGGTTATGTACCACACTTAAATGGACTACATATTCGAACTTTAACTACATTTAACTATTTAAAGACAATAAAGCAATCACAATAACTCAGTTAACTTTATTAAACTAATATACAATAATGAACTATCTAGCAACCATTAAAGAAAGTAATCTAGCACGAGAAGACCAATACAACAGGACAACCCAAGAATACCATTTCAAGACAATGTGTTATTCAAGAAAACAAGTTAGGTAACACACATACAAAAGAATATAGACAATGGTAACTCTCCAAGGACTTAGGGGCCAAGCAAGAGTTACACGATAAAAGGATACAGCTCGATAACCCTTATCACTCCAATTTTATCGTGTAACTCTCGCTTGGGCCCTAAGTCCGTAGATACAACTCGATAACCTTTATTACTCCAATTCCTTGAACCATGAACCACGAACCACGAACTTGATCTCGATATGCTGGCATCTTAAACACCAATGGGTACTCTGGATGTACCCGATACCTACGACCCAACACCCATTGGCAATCTCTGGACTAAGCGAGTGAAGGAATAGGGTACGGAGCTAGAGTAATCAACCCTAACAAGCCCGATGCTGGCAATAGAGGCCCATCGCATCTGCCCCAATGATGACGTTGCGCAACCATCGAAACGATAACACAAATAACAATAACAATATAAACAAGATAATTCGATAGACACATAATCGAGGGACAACAAAGTAGGTTGTCTTTGCACGTAAGTTACAATATATAAGCAACACAACAGCCAATAAATCCACATGAGAAAAGAACTCCAAGCTATTATCAACATTAAATCTAACTTTGTGACTTTTCCCCTTGGTCCATTGGTTCAATTTGAAGCACATACGAAACACAAATTACATAATTCACGGACCAACTATTCTACCCTTCTAAAGACACTTTATGACACCATCTAAAGCTAGAAAAGTTCATTTTTATCTACATCTATCACAAAAGCCCCAAAAGCCCCTTAGTCACTTTACACTACAACTACCCAAACCACTCATTAATTCAATGTCATAAAAGTATTTTAGACACTACCTAACATAATAAACATCAATCAAGGCATTCAAACACACCCGGATAACCAATCTACCTATGGCCCCTTTAGTGTTCAATTCAATTTAAGCAAGTTTATTCAAGTTCTAATCATTTTAAACTCTAACCTAGGTTCAATAACATCTATAGCATCATTAGATATCATACAATTAAGCTCATAATCAAGAATTAACAAAAAGCCCGAAAAATACTATTCATTGTCTTCTACATATAACCATTTGCAAGAATTCTCAATCCAATCCAATAAACAACTCAAAGCAAGTCCTTGTAGCTAGTAAGCACTATTATATACAATAAACAAGCACTATATACACATATATCAACAAATCTAAGAATTTCAAAACAAGATAAAAACTTTGAAAATGCAAGAATATGCAATCACTCATCAACTAAGGGTTGAAGAAGAAAGGATCAAGCTTGATTTTCCTTAGACCACCTCCAAAATGCCTAGAAGATCACACAAATGCTAGCCCTAAGATTTTTTCTACCTTTTTTCCTTACCTTGAAGCCGACGGCCTCTTGGCCTTTTTTGCTTTTATTTTGTGTTATTGTTTTGTGTATTTAGTGTATGTATGTGTATATAAGATATATAGATAGATATATGTAATAGTTGGGCCTTGTTTTACTTAAGGAAAATGCAAAGCAATCTAGTTTTAAAGCCCAAAGTTGAGCTAAGTTAAAAGAAGCCCAAACAAGCAATCTAGTTTTCTACTATTCATACGACACATATAACAATTTTTTTACTCGTCTTCCCGAAGTGTTATGCAAGTAAAAATTATGAACGTATACCCAAAATCACTTATATAATAAGGGAAAAATACGAGATCCGTAAAATAAAATACTTTAATTTTTACCTCGGGCTCAAGGTTCATTTTAAAATGATGAAAATAAGTCTACTAAATATAGAATTCATCCTATTTAATAAAAATATCAAAATAATAGGTTAATTATTTTATTTGAATTTGTTAAATGTTAGTTGCATTTTTTGAAAGAAATATAAAAAGTAAGCTACTAAATAATTGTAAGGCTTTGTAAACACATATGCACATATAAACACTTAAAATAACACATAATTATATGCAAATATGTATAATATGCTACATGCTAGGTCCAGGGTATCACACTCTCCCCCCTTTAAGAAAATTGTGTCCTCGTAATTCCTTATTCTCAAAAGAATCCTACATTATCTGTAGTAACTCCGGTCGGAACTGTTGCCGAAGAAGTGCAGTACCCAAGAATACTAACAAGAATACCCACAGTAACATCACTAAGAAATCCAATAAGAATACCAGAAGAATCGCACAGAAGAAATCCTATATAAGGTAACCAAATAAAGGCTCCTATGAAAATACTGGTTAGAAGTCCGAATATGAGTATCATATAAGAATCTCATCTATTAATGTTGAGGAAATACCAATAGGAAATATATATATGAATATGAAGGAAATACCATACACGAGGTCCCGAATAAGAAATCCAAATACGGGCCATTTAAAGAACACTAGCTGAACACCTTTGAGTGAGAACTCCTCCAAATAGGAGTATTATACAAGAATTTCATACATGATGCCAAGTAAGAAATCCATCTGAGATTCCCGGGTGAATATTACTGATGGAAATATTGCTAAAGACTAACTGTCATCAAATAACTCCCTGCAAGAAGGCTAAAGAGAATACCCCACAAGAAGCTCAACCATAACCAACATCTCCCTGTAGGTTACAAGTCATGCACATGAATATTTCTAAATGTCTCAATGCCAGATACACAAGTATAATCAATTATAAATTTCAGTTATATTAACATATAGGAATTTATTCTTGTCCTTACTCGTTCCGCGAAGCACTCTTTCTTAGTCGACGATGTAGACTACGGATGACTCCTGACGAATAGTGGCCCTCTCTACGGTACTTCTCTAGGTGGCCCCGTTGATTTTGAGCTGCCATTTGGGGCAATCCTTGACCCAATGCTAGTGGCTCCCACAGCCCATGCATTGCCCTTCCTTTTTCCAACAGTTTAAAATGACATGGCCCTGATGTTTACAATAAGTACAGTAGGGGGTCGGAAGAGGTCATTTACCTAGTTGACTCGGGTTGGCATCAGATTTAGCTTTCTGTTTCTCCTCTCATGGTACCACAGTCGTGGTCTCCCGCTGGAGTAGACTCTCGAGTACTTGTGCCAATCCAACCAATGTCTCGGCCATCTGAACTAGTATCTGCACCTGTTCGTCTACGAAGGTTGTTCACCAACCCCCTCTTACTGTGAACTTCCACCTTTAGGTTGCCTGCTATTCACCATATTTTCTTTGCTCTATAGGGGGAAGAGATTACTTACCAGTTCAAAGGGTAATGCATGCATGTAGTAGGAGGCATATAAGATACATAAACTAAACAAATATATAGTGCAGGAATACACAGAGTCATATGCTTGCATATCTAGCATGTTCCTCAGGTTAACATAGTAAAACATGTAGTCACTTATATCAATACACAAGTATAGCATATAAGAGCACATTTTCAATCAAGCAACACAACAATCTCACATGCAAGCACACATATTTATTTAAGAACACACTTCACATGCACGTACTCGAGGGTTACTACCTGCCAGTCCGAGGACCCTGTCCCTGCTAAGATTTAACTATACTTTGTACCATTTGTAACACCCCGATTCCTCACGAGACCGGAGCTCCGATCCAAATCCCGAGGTCACCAAAAATGAGGAAAAACGAACAGAGTTTCCCTTGTACTTAGGCCAAACCAAAACCTGCACTCAGAAGAAATAGCCATAACAATAATATACAAACATTCATGCATGTAATTCCATTAGTTACTGAAATACTAAGTGAAGAGAATAAGATACAACATATCATAGGTTCAAGATTGTTGAAGAATGTCATGGATAACATGTTAAGGTCGAACCATGCATGGCACATTTCAAAAAATTTCAAGCATTCTAAGCATGTATCAACATGTATACTTCAAACTATGTCTATAAAACTAATATATATGCATTATATATCTACTATACATAATGTACAAAAGGTTTGAAGATATACCTTTAGAATATTTCCGAATGGTAGATGCAAGGTTTGATAAAATGAACTCCTTGAATCCTTCTAACTTGAAGGCTCTAGATTAGTCCACCAAGCATCCAAAGTCCACCAACACTCTTGAAGACTAAAAGTGCTAGTAATGTATTCAAGAAATATAGCTATGTATATTATTTGTTTTTGCAAAAGGAAAAGCTTTTTCTTTCTTCTAGCTATGGCTGAAAACAACCATGAAGAAGATGAAGTTTTTCTCTCTCTTGCACCTAGTATGTGCCGTGTGTGTGTTGGCTTAGAGGAGAGAGAAGTTGTCTTCAAATTAGTTTAATATAATCACCATTATGTTATCATTAATCATGCAAAACAACCAATCAAAATAACTTGCTTGAATGGAAGACAAGATTACCTCTTTTGCATGGCTTTGGATTGTAATAATTACAATCTAAAGGTTGCTTTTTCACTCTCCTACAACTTGTAAAAGCAATCATTACAATCTAATGACAAAAAGGTGTTTTGATTTAATCAAGATTAAATCTCTACCTTTAATTCAAATCATTGGATAAGATTAATCTTAGGATAGATGACATAGACAATCCAATCATCCTATTAGCCTAGGCATACCCCACATGTGCTACTTTATCAAATGATTTATTTTGTCATTTAATGACTAGGATTGATGACGTGTCATTTCTTAAATCATATCATCTTTAATTTTATATATATATATAATTAATTTTGCTTATTCTAATCTCTATTAGAATAATTACATTGAAACAACTTTTCAATATTTGTAGTTTGGCCCCAAAACTTTTGGTATTTACGTTTTGACCCTAAAACTTTGCAAAACTATACTTTTGGCCCAAAGCCAAATCTAGATGACTCTTAACACTTTAAAGTCATTAACCACATTATACAAGTTTCCTGCGAACTTATTCTTGATGCTTATTAGTGTGTGACTTTCTAGATTCATAACCGCAGACCGATGAGGGACCATTAAACCTCTTAATCTATCTTAGGAATGTCTCCGTCATTATCCGAAATACCCTCATGTTCATGAGTGATGCACTAGCAACAAACGTATGTATACGATAATGAAGACTCGGTCTTTTATGAATCCATTTACTATCTGAAATTACCGTGCAGTCTGATCTTTCTATTAAAATGTCCCAATCGGTAAAAGGACCATGAAATGGTTAAATCCACCTCCGATTCTATGAATAGATCCAAAACGGCAAAACGAGAGATAACTACCATGGAAAAGCTCATTCCATCAATCTCATACTTGCCTTGGCCAATGACTTCCTCGTTTACCAACCAATTTCAGATATCATAGGACATCACCTCTCAACAGAGGTTAACAGATCCTATCTTGACAATTACCTGTTAGTCTATATCACAAGACTAAAATGCGAAAGGTCGTAACTCACCTTATAGAATGAAGGTATAGTCCAGACATTATATTTAGACTCTGATATACCCAACAACCGTAATTTCTCAAGTCTGAGGATTAATTTGCATAATTCTCAACTAAATAGTAAACTATTAACTTGAAATCATGTAGTTTACTATTTATCATCACATTCAATGATCCTACCACTGACGATCACTCATATGTATATTAGTCCACATCCCATGTTGTTTTGCACTTCACATACCATTCTTTATCATTAACATTACTATGTTAATCAAAGGTAATAACATATAATAACCCGTACTCGATTATTCTAGTCCTGGTCAAATAATTTGAAAGGTTATGATTCAATTCTTAATGTTTATCATATCAAAGAAAGATAGCAAAGTATTCTAAACCCTTTTAGAATGTTTTTCTTCTCCGATAAACACTAGGGACACATTCATATCAAGGTGGAGAATATGAATATCCAAAAACATCATTGTGTAGAAAAACACATATATTTTTATTAAACCCTAATTAGGTCATCTAATCTATAGCATTAGGGCATATCCTTAACACTAATGTCATAATTCTGATTATCATACCACTCTAATAATCTCTACTTATCTAACTTAGACATTAAGTCATTCAACCAACTTTAACTTTAAGGTAAACTTATAGTATTCCCCTTTAAAAATGTAGATATAGTTTCATTCCTTTAAAAAATATATTATAACATTCTAGGTTAGAAGTGCAAAAGGAAACCAAGTATTAACTAAGTTATTACAAACCACTATTCTAGGAGAACCTATCATTTAATTATATGCTTTACAACCAAGATATATACAAGGCACGCAGGCCTCAAAAGAATACATAATAATCACAAATTTATATTGAGAAACCAACTAGAACCAACATAAGAACTCAGGGAGACTCCCGAGCCTCCTCCTCCATAGCCTCGGGAGGAACTGAACCTACCTTACCTGAAATGGTTAGAAAGAGGGAGTGAACAAACATTGTTGCTCAGTGAGGGAGGGGAACAGATATCCGGGGAGTTTTGAAAACCTTTCTTGCAATTCAATTCAATCAAATGGTCAATAACAAAGGAAAAATTCTAACTCAAAATAAAAAAGGTTATGTACCACACCTAAATGGACTACATATTCGAACTTTAACTACATTTAACTATTTAAAGACAATAAAGCAATCACAATAACTCAATTAACTTTATTAAACTAATATACAATAATCAACTATCTAGCAACCATTAAAGAAGGTAATCCAGCAAGAGAATACCAGTACAACAAGACAACCCAAGAATACCATTTCAAGACAATGTGTTATTCAAGAAAACAAGATAGATAACACATACAAAAGAATACATGCAATGGTAACTCTCCAAGGACTTAGGGCCCAAGCGAGAGTTACACAATAAAATAATACAACTCAATAACCCTTATCACTCCAATTCCTCGAACCACGAACTCGATCTCGATATGTCGGCATCTCAAACACCAATGGGTACTCCAGATGTACCCAATACCTACGACCCAACACCCCTAGCAATCTCCGGACCAGGCAAGTGAAAGAATAGGGTACAAAGCTAGAGCAACCAACCCTAGCAAGCCCGATGCCACCCAGAGAGGCCCATTGCATCCACCTCGATGATAAGATTGCACAATCATCGAAACGATAACACAAATAACAATAACAATATAAACAAGATAATTCGATAGACATATAATCGAGAGACAACAAAGTAGGTTGCCCTTGCACATAAGTTACAATATATAAGCAACACAACAGCCAATAAATCCATATGAGAAAAAAACTCCAAGCAATTACCAACATTAAATCTAACTTTGTGACTTTTCCCCTTAGTCCATTGGTTTAATTTGAAGCACATATGAAACACAAATCACATAATCCATAGACCAACCATTTTACCCTTCTAAGGACACTTTAGGATACCATCTAAAGCTTGGAAAGTTCATTTTTATCTACATCTACCACAAAAGCCCCAAAAGCCCCTTAGTCACTTTACACTACAACTACCCAAATGACTCATTAATTCAATGACATAAAAGCATTTTAGACACTACCCAACATAATAAACACCAACCAAGGCATTCAAACACACCCGGATAACCAATCTACCTATGGCCTCTTTAGTGTTCAATTCAATTTAAGCAAGTTTATTCAAGTTCTAATCATTTTAAACTCTAACCTAGGTTCAATAACATCTATAGCATCATTAGATATCATACAATTAAGCTCATAATCAAGAATTAACAAAAAGCCCTAAAAAATACCATTCATTGTCTTCTACACATAACCATTTGCAAGAATTCTCAATCGAAGCCAATAAACAACTCAAAACAAGTCCTTGTAGCTAGTAAACACTATTATATACATTAAACAAGCATTATATACACATATATAAACAAATCTAAGAATTTCAAAACAAGATAAAATTTTTGAAAATGCAAGAATATGGAATCCCTCACCAACTAAGGGTTGAAGAAGCAAGGATCAAGCTCGATTTGCCTTAGACCACCTCCAAAATGCCTAGAAGATCACATAAATGCTAGCCCTAAGAATTTTTCTACCTTTTTTCCTTACCTTGAAGCCGATGGCCTCTTGGCCTTTTTTGCTTTTAGTTTGTGTTATTTTTTTTGTGTATTTAGTGTATGTATGTATATATAAGATATATAGATAGATATATGTAATAGTTGGGCCTTGGTTAAGTTAAGAAAATTGTAAAGTAATCTAGTTTTAAAGCCCAAAGTTGAGCTAAGTTAAAAGAAACCCAAACAAGCAATCTAGTTTTCTACTATTCATACGATACATATAGCAATTTTTCTACCCGTCTTGCCAAAGTCCTATGCAAGTAAAAATTATGAAAGTATGCCCAAAATCATTTATATAATAAGGAAAAAATATGAGATCTTTATGAACATATGCCCAAAATCACTTATATAATAAGGAAAAAATACGATATCCGTAAAATAAAATACTTTAATTTTTACCCCGGGCTCAGGGCTTGTTTTAAAATGATAAAAATGAGTCTACTAAATGTAAGAAACTATCCCATTTAATAAAAATATCAAAATAATAGGTTAATTATTTTATTTGGATTTGTTAAATGTTCGTTGCAATTTTTGAAAGAAATATAAAAAGTAAGCTACTAAATAAATGTAAGGCTAAAGTAAACACAAATACACATATAAATACTTAAAATAACACATAATTATATGCAAATATGTATAATATGTTACATGCTAGGTCCAGGGTATCACAATATAAATATGAGAAGAGGTGAATATAAGGAAGATTAGGGGAACTACTGTAGTAGGAGACACGGAGTATAGGGTAGGCTATTGATAAAGAGGGAGAAATAATGAGTATTGCTAGAAGTGGTGAATACTCAATGCCCTTCCCTTGGAGTAGGCGTGGCCTATTTATAGTTATCGGTAGGCCGGGAGCCCATAGACTCTAGGATTGTATCCCTTGAGAATTCCTATGAATCCATCGTTACTTATCCATTAGAATGATGATAAGGTTAGATCGTACACCTAGTATGTCATTGTCGTCCACTTACGGTAGATTAGGTAATTGAGTTGTCTTTATGATCTTATATCCTTAGATATCTGAAGAGTTCAAGCCCTATTCGAATTCATAATCGATTATCCATATGTAGTGGTATCGATACCCGGGTTCACCTAAGGGCCTTGGCCCACGGTGAGCTTACTATAGGGTATCCCGTGAGCTATTGGACCGCATATGTATCATAGTCCTACTATCATGAGTTGGTAGTAGAACTCATCTTATGGCCTTGGGCTTGTAGTAAGCCTACCATAAGGGTAGCTAGTGATGACCGAATTGTTTATGGATTACAACTCCACCTTCATGGGTTGAAGGGGATCAAATGATCCATCACTGTGGGACCATGGGTCCAAGACCAGTTTTGACTATAACATGTATTACATGCTACATTATCTTCATATGATACAATTGGATTGTCTTTGTCGGAGAGTAATTCACATGATTACGAACATATTGCATGACAAATCTCAAGTATATAGTGTAACATCCTTCTCACATCGATTATGTATAAGATTTATGTTGAGTTTATAATGATTTATGTTTACTATTATTACCAAAATGAGCTTAAACATTTTGTGCTAGCTGATTAGGTTTAATGTGTTAGCAGGTCAATAATTAGGTCTTAGTAATTAAAAGTGGTATTAGAGTAGGCTAGTAGGCAAAAGTGTTGGCTTGACTGCTCCCTGGTAGTCCTAGGCTGTAGTTTTGTTCTCTTTAGTATGATGAGGACATTGCAAATTTAAGGGGAAGAGTATGTGATATCCCCTTCTATGTTACTTATGCATGAGATTTGTATTCAATTTATAACGAATTGAGTTTACTACTACTATCAATACAGATTTATGTATTTTTTGGGCCAGTTGATTAGACTCATAGTGCTGGCAGATCAGTAGTTGAGTCTGGATCATTATATGTATATGTTGTGAATCGTGCATGGTATTTAAAACTTTAATTAAATAAAATGCAGCGGAAATTAAATACCCATGCATACGTTCATGACTAATTACGTAGATTAAAACATACATAATTAATCAAATTAAATATGCATAATAGATTTATGATTATCTTTGATGATGTCGAATCCGTTGTAGAATCCGAAAGCTCTCTAATTGTGAAGCCTCCGAAAGTATCCACACAGAATCCGCACCCTTAATTGGATTTCACCCCCACTAGGTTTTCTAGAGAAATCCTACATATTGTTCTAACTATAATTTGTGTGTTAGCTAAATCTGTGTCAAAATATTACAATATATAGGAGACATATATGACCTAGGGCCACATATGGACCAGTCTTAAACAGACCAATCTTGGACTTCACAATAACCAGATCAATATCAAGTTATTACGAGCCTAATTAAATTAATATTAGGACAATCCTAAAATTAATTTAATGTTTTCTCTAATCCAATTAATTCGCAAATTCTTTTTGCGTGTGACCTCTCGGATTCATAATTAATTGGCATCGAAATAATATTAATCCAATTAATGATTAATTAGAACTCTTATAATTCAACTTTTGCAAGTCGTGAGTGACACCTAACAGTATATGATCGCTACTTGGTATGTGTTATAAACATGTGCAAAATAACCAAGTTTTAATAACCCGCAAGTGCACGGATCTTGTAGTATAATGTGCAAAGAGTGTGGAATCGTATCCACAGGGAAGCTCGTTAGTTAGTTAGTGAAGTAGTGTATGAAAGTGTTAAAGCGGTAAGTGACAGTTTGTAGAAGGCGTTTGATTAAACTATACTACAACTAAACTAAACTAACTAAGTAAAATTGGAATACGAGGGAGATGAATCTAGAGGGATGGACATACAATGAGGCAGTCAATATAGGCTCGGCATCCAGGTTTTCTAATTCTATGTAAGAGGTTAAGCTACAAGCATTAACCTAGTCAATTATCTTAGTCTATTAAAATTCCGATTACTAACTCTGATGTAGGTGTCGTTCCATCCTTTGTATGGATCTGTCATTGCAACCTGGCATAAAAGATCTATTTCAACTAAGTAATTAACATTTCCTTTCTACTCTAGAGTCATGGTATAACCTATAGTCTCATGGAATCTTAAGCTTATCAAGCTATTGATTCACTATTAAAGCATGGATATATGGCACGAAAATAAAGCAATCATAACGTCTACTGAAAAGTATTACGTATGAAAGACAATAAAGTAAAGCAATCATAACGTCTACTGAAAAGTATTACGTATGGAAGACAATAAAGTAAATCATAACATCTACTAAAAAGCATTACGTATGGAAGACAATACTGAATTTAAAGTAAGCCATATATTGCAATTGGATTAAATAAACTGAATCCGATACCATATATTAAAAGACTGTCATTTACAATATCCTCCCCTAACTAATAGCTCTACTCAGACATAATAATAAATACAAGTAATACAAATAAGTGAGACAAGAAAGGCCCCCCTGATATGAAGACTTTGTATTTCTGATTCCAGGAATTTGAGCAGAGGTCCGATGCAAAATAGCTATTCGGGCGGAACTAATTTCCCCCGAGTAAGAGCTACTTGGGCAGAACTTCCCCCGAATAAGAGCTTTTTTTATTAAAAGCTATTCGGGCAAAACTTTCCCCGTATTCTACTAATACTACTAAATTAAACTAACTAATTAAATAAAACTAAATAAAACTAATTAACTAATTAAATAAAACAAATATTAAAATCTAAATTATATATAAAATTCATTCGGGGAGAAGGGTATTTATAGGCAAATTTTGAGAGGCGCACTCGAGCGCCCTTCCTAGAGCGCTCGAGCGCGCCTGCCTTCATCCGCTGGTTGCGCGACACGTGGCATTCCGAAAGCTGGTAGAAACATCTAGGTAGCGCGCTCGAGCGTGCCTCTGTTGGTTCGCTGGATTTGAGCCACGTGTTTCTTCTGGAAGCTGATGGAATTTTCTGGTCAAGGGTGCTCGAGCGCCCTTCTATTGACTTTTTGGCTTCGAATTCTGACTTTGACCGGATCGTTGATCGCGTCATTTCCGGGTATTTTTCACTATTTTGACCCTCCAAACAATGAAATTTGGCTAAAATCACGCACGCAGGGCAAAGTCCTGCATTTTGCTCAGAAGGCCGTTTCTACCCTAAAAAGTGATATGATTCGTGAAAAACGGACACAGGTCACTATTTGAGATCATTGAGGTCAATATTTCGAGTATGATTTCACGCTAGTTTTAGCCAATTTTCTTCTCTACGGGCTCATTCTTCCACCAGTTCCCATGTTTTCCCGTTCCTAACTTCTTGACTTGCAATTTGGATCGTTTCAGGTATGATTTTTCACTTTTCGGTATCATCGTACATTGCATTAAAAGTCTATAAGTGTTTGCATTTATTCCTAAGTTATGATGCAAACGTAGTACAAATATAATGGTTTGAGTGCTGCAAATACAGTCACATCAACATCTCCAAACCTAAACCTTGTTTGTCCTCAAGCAAGACTATCTTAAAAACATATTCAAAGTGAATTTTCAGAAAATGTTTACAAGTCAAAACAGATGAAATCATTCTATCTTATGTTTTTGTCACAAATTTTTCCAACATGAAACATGAGAAATGCAATTCACTATCCTTAACCTATTCATCAATTGATGACAAACATGATAAGAGAACCTTGTACATAGTTTTATCAAATAGATACTCTTCTTGGAAATAGACTATTGATTGCTTCGGAGTACATATTTAGAAGTAAGCTAAGCAAATTAAGTTTATTCAATTCCCAACTTTCAAGTCATGCAAATAGATTGGACTTTGATATTCTCACCTTATTTGTAATCCAACTCTTGATCATGCCTTAACCCTTTTTACATTTGCCAGAAAATATAAAAGTACATATTTCTACTATCTTTTTGTAGTGTTTAGTTTCTTTTGCTTTCTGGATATCCTATGTAGCGGGCTTTAAGGCCAACAATCCCCCACCATTATGACTGAAGTTGCCAGATTTTAAAGGGACCCCTATGTGCCTTAATCACTCGAAATATCAAGGTTCGAAACCTTACACTATAGCACATATCCCAAATTACAACGTCTAAGATAATGGTGCTTACAGATTTACAACATATTTATACCAAAATTATTCAACAAAGGTACGTACAACTCTTTTTCTTTTTTTGTTTTTTTAATTGTTTTCTTTGTTTTTTTCTTTTTTTTTTTCAGAGTGTACAGAGTAACAGAACATAATGTACAGACATGGCATAAAGGTTCATGTTTCAATCACAAGAAGTTCTCATAACAAACGGTAATCATATCTCAGTCCTTTCATAATCGCATACCTATCAATTCAAGCAAAGAAGAACAGCTAGGCTTACTAATTAATACAGTAACCCAAAGTTTTTCTTACAGAATTTCCTCAGAGTTTTTTCACAATACATAGCTAACAACACAGGTTCTTAAATTATCTAAATCATCTTCCTTTAAACTAGTAGGGTAGCAACCTACTCTTCTTATGAACAAAATTGTATATTTCTTGCATATTTTGAAAAATATTTTCATGAAATACATGCACCCCCACACTGAAACTTTGCTTGTCCTCAAGAAAATAGCAATGTAAGACAGTGAGAGTGTAATATGCAAGTAATATCATAATGACAAATACTACATCCCCAAACCTATGGTTTGCTTACTCTATAGCGCATGTTGATTAGGTATAAAGGGAAATGTAGTAAGGAAAGATATCACCTGATGTGAAGTATTTCTATATTGATGTCAAAGATTTTCTACTATCTTTTGCCAAAAGATGTATCATTCTACAATTAAATATTAGTAGAAAAAGCATTTTACAGATTATCATCAACAAAAAAAAAATAGTTAGTTATACTAAATAAATTAAAATAGTCAAACAAATATATAGGGGAGAAACCAAAAAGAAATATGGTCAAGGAAAATAACTAATATATTAATCAAATAATTTAATTACCCAGACCATTTATACTCTTTTGGGGTTCTAGAGTTTTAAACTAAAACATTAAAGCATTTTAAAAAGAACACTATGTTGCCTCTTAGTAGCGCTAAGTTTATCGTCTTCAGCCAGATTGCAAAAATCACACAGACATAAAATAAACACACATAATAAAAAAGCATTTAAAAATCTAGGTTGCCTCCTAGTAGCCCTGAGTTTTACGCCCTCAACCAAGCGCAAATGTTAAAGCCTTCTATGTTTAAAATTCTTCGATACATATTGCCTGATAATCATTTCAGCACAGTTTTTGAATGGAAAAAGGATCATGCAACAGATGATAGTTCTTTGTTCCTACAGAACGTGATTTTTCCAAGTCACCATAAAAAGGTAACAATTCCCATCCCAATGTGATATGTGTAGGAATGTTCATGATAATGTTAACAAGGGCCATAGTTTCTTGTAACACAGTGTATCCCATTTGGTCAACTCATAAGTTAAAAGATGTATGCAACAAATTGTTCAGAAATGGGTCAAATTCAAATTGTGCCTCCATGGGTAATGTTGTAAACTTCACAATAGAGGAAGGCACATCAAATGAAGAACTGAGATGACTTACAACAGGAGAGAGAGTGTTATAGTCAGTTGAAAAGGACTTGGAAGTATTGGACTCATTCTCTCGTTCAATTTGATACAAAAGTCGTTCAGTCTCATTAACATCTTTTTCAGGTGTCAAAAAGGATGTAGGAATTACAGTAGACTCAACAGACTCATCCGACAAGAGTGTGGGTTCTATGGAAGTGGGTATACCTATTTTCCCGAAAGAGGAATCAGAGTCGGGTTGAGTCATGATTTTACTAAGGTCATCATGTCCTTCTAAGTAAGGCATTTCACTTTCTTTCCCCTCAAATTCATTTTCCCTATCAGATTTCTCCCAAATAATCTTGCTCATTTCATCAGTCTATTCAAATGTTATTTCATCAAAGGGGTTCACAACAGATTGAATGTGATGCTGATCATTAGTCCAACTAAGTGCATTATCGACTAGTTGGTCTAAAGATTGAAGCATGTGAGCATTGGTTTGGACAAGTTGAGAAAGTTGGTCAAACTTGTCACTAACTATGGATTCAGGAGGAGTAGAGTCAATCCAATCATCCTGCTAGTCATTTTGTTTGAAAAGATTAAGGATAGGGTCAACAAAAGATTTAGATTGAAAAGGTGCAGGGACTTGACTTTCAAAGTTTTGAGAAAAAATTTCTTGACTCCAAGGTGATAGCTGGTTTTTCCATTTTGAAGTGTGTGCCTCAGACATGTTGTCTACCTCATTTCTAGTGTTACACTCTCTACCCTGATTATCTCCCTTAAACACTTCTATTTCCTCAACAACCTGGTTTTGGATAGTTTTGTGATGAATGAAACTATATTGGTCTTGTGAACTCATGACAGGTTGAATAGAGTGTTCGTCTTTTTTCCACCCATTCGTGCTCTCGGCTAACTGACTGATTTGGTCTTGTAGCCTATCTATGGATGGTTAGATTCGATGAGTTAGACAAGTTGGCCAAACTTGTCGTCGAAGTTTGGTGATCAGGAGAAGAAAATTCAACCGAGTTAGGATAGCAAAAGTTTTGTTTGAAAGAATTACTTTGAAAGCTTTCACAAAACTCAGAAGAATTGGGGTTTTGAGATGCACTATTTTCAAAATTTTGAGGCAGAAAAGATGCATAATTTTTGTACCAAAATGAATTTTGATGATTTTGCTACTCCGGGCTATATGCATTTGAGTACAAATCATTGTTAGAAAATAACCATAAGTAGTAGAATCATAACTGTCAAAGAACTTGGGATTTTGGGGACAATTTTCAAAGGTATGCCCAAATTGAGAACAAAGTTCCCACGTATTTGGGATAGGGGTTGGGTTAATTTCATTAAAAGCCCATTGATCGGATGAACCATTAAAATGAGTCATATTTTCGATCATCTAAAGTTCCAAAACATTTTATGCAACTAATATACTATACAAACAATAATATAATTTATACAGTTTAAAATAAGTATAGACAATGTAAACAATAATTATGACACTTAAACAACAGTTTTAAAACAAGTATAGACAATATAGACAATAATTACAACACTTTAAACAAGTTCACATAATACTTTTATCAATAACTAAACTAGACCGCGCTTCCCCTGCAACGGCGCCAAAAACATGATTGCTACTTGGTGTGTGTTATAAACATGTGCAAAATAACCAAGTTTTAATAACCCACAAGTGCACGGATCTTGTAGTGTAGTGTGCAAAGAGTGTGAAATTGTATCCACAGGGAAGCTCGTTAGTTAGTTAGTGAAGTAGTGTATTAAAGTGTTAAAGCGGTAAGTGACAGTTTGTAGAAGGCGTTTGATTAAATTATACTACAACTAAACTAAACTAACTAAGTAAAAGTAGAATACGAGGGAGAGGAATCTAGGGGGATGGACATGCAATGAGGCAGTCAATATAGGCTCGGCATCCAAGTTCTCTAATTTTATGCACGAGGTTAAGCTACAAGCATTAACCTAGTCAATTATCTTAGTCTATTAAAATACCGATTACTAACTTTGATGTAGGTGTCGTTCCACCCTTCGTATGGATCTGTCGTTGCAACCTGCCGTAATAGGTCAGTTTCAATTAAGTAATCAATATCTCCATTCTAGTCTAGAGCTATGGTATAACCTATAGTCTCATGGAATCTTAAGGTTGTCAAGCTATTGATTCACTATTAAAGCATGGATATGTTGCACGAAAGTAAAGCAATTATAACGTCTACTGAAAAGCATTACATATGAAAGACAATAAGTAAATCATAACGTCTACTAAAAAGCATTACGTATGGAAGACAATACTGAATTTAAAGTAAGCCATATATTGCAATTGGATTAAATAAACTGAATCCGATACCATATATTAAAAGACTGTAATTTACAATATCCTCCCCTAACTAATAGCTCTACTCATACATAATAATAAATACAAGTAGTACAAATAAGAGAGTCAAGAAAGGCTCCTCCGATATGACGACTTTGTATTTCGGATTCCAAGAATTTGAGTAGAGGTCTGATGCAAAATAACTATTCGGGCAGAACTAGTTTTTCCCTAATAAAAGCTACTTGGGCAGAACTTTCTCCGAATAAGAGTTTTTCTATTAAAAGATATTCGGGCAAAACTTCCCCCATATTCTACTGCTACTACTAAATTAAACTAACTAATTAACTAAAACTAAAATTAAAACTAAATTAAACTAATTAACTAATTAAATAAAACAAATATTAAAATCTAAATTATATATAAAATTCGTCCGGGGAAAGGGGTATTTATTGGCAAATTTTTAGAGGCACGCTCAAGCGCCCTTCCTGGCGCGCTCGAGCTCACCTGCCTTCATCCGCTGGTTGCGCGACACATGGTGTTTCGGAAGCTGGTGGAAACATCTGGGTAGTGCGCTTGAGTGCCCTATGGGGCGTGCTTGAGCACGCCTGTGACGCCCGAGATTCAACCGTACTTCTAGCTTACTATTGCATCCACTATTTGCGCATTTTTTTGTGCTTTGCTTGTTGTTTTCTTCAATCACTATTTATTCTATTTTTCAACTATTGAATTACCATAAATTAGCATTTTTATTAAATCATATTAATTATTTTAGGAATGAGAAAAATGTGCATTTGAGCTTAGAGCGACAGGAGCACTCGTTTAAAAAATGTTTTGCCAATCTAATGAATAGTGTTACGTAACTTAACTTAGTGTTTTAATTAGATAGTATTAATTTGCACTTTAGGACTTGGTTCTAGCTATTTTAACTCATATTTTGACCTCACACTCTCACTAAAATAGCTCACCCAAACATATACTCACACAACACACAACATAAGCTCATAACTAGCAAAACAAAACAAAACAAAACAAAAAAAGATGCAGGAATTACTGTAGCAAATCCGAGAATCAACATAGGAGGAGAATGAAAGGATTTTGCTCATCAAATCTTCAAGCCAAGCCAAGCCAAGCAAGGAGCAAGTAGTTTAGGGTGTGTGCAAGCCTTCTAGGAGCTCCTACGTGCGTTAGGTGAGGGTTTTGCATATTATTTTTCCATTTGAAATATATGTCAACTTTCTTGAATTTATTGATTTGCTATATTATGATGATGCAATGCTTAAATATGCTTATGTATGTTGTGTATAAGTAGTAGATACCTAATTTATGCTATTGTTTCATAGTTTAAACGGTTGAAATCGCTTGTTGATCGTAGGGCATGAATAGTGACGGAAAAATTAGGAATTTACAAAATCAGACCTTGTAGCTTGAATTAATGGTTCTAATAGGTGCTTTGGATGTTAATGAAAGTAGTGTGAAGGCCTTGTAGGGTTTAATTGCCCGTAACCTAGTGAAAGAATGAAATAGCCGACTTTTAGAAAGGGGTTTCGGGGTTATCGCGAATCCGGGTTGAATTGGCCTCCACATTTAGTAATCCTAGGCTATTTAGGACCTAATTAAGTTTTGCTAGCCTCCATTTGAGTCCCGGATGAGATACGTGTAGTACAAAGTCAAAAGAGTGAAATTGGGATTTTTGTGCTAAACGCGGGTAATTGGGTAGTTTCTAGGGTCCTAGGGGTGCCATAAGGGATAATTAAAAGTATGGAATAGCCCGCTCACTTAACTAGAACATTAACTTGTGTTTGGAAGAAAAATAACTTGTGTTATAAAGGGGTTTTGGGTCAAACGTAAATTCGGGTGAATTTGGTTGATATATTTGGTGTTCTTAGGGTAAGTAGGGACTAAATATGCTTTTATAACTCTTATTTGAGCTTTGATTAAGATACTTGTAGTACAAACACACAAAGGGGTAATCGGGGCTTTTGTGGCTAATTCGGGTTAATGAATGATTTCAAGGTTTCTAAGTGTACCATAATGTGTAACTAGAAGATTAGAATAGTTAGTTGGTGAATCTTGAGCCTTAGCCTTGGTTTGGAGTTAAATGACTTAGGATAACAAAGGGAAACTCGGGGTTTTATGGTTAGCCTTTGAATTAGCTTTGGTACTTGTATATCTTGCCTTTACATGTTGTTATATGGCATTTGTGAGCATTTCGTGAAGTTTCATGATCATCGGTCATTGACCCCTTTGTGTTGGTATAGTTATTTTCATATTTAATGCTTATATCTTGTTATAATGTTTATACTTCTTGTACTTTGTTAAGATCAAACTCTAATAAACGTTGCATGCTAAGTGAGTAGGACTATAAGGATAACTCATCTAGATATATGATTATTGATTATTGTATTTAAAAATAATTGGAATTTATAACTTATGATCTTAACTTAATGGTATTTGATGCTTCTAATATATCTTATGTTCTCTAATGATATGGTAAGGTGAACATTGTATCTTAATTGTGTGTGGGTTATGAACTTGTGTGAATAAGTGATTATAAATCTAGCTTCTAATGTTGTAAGGTTGAGTTAAGTAAGAGTTGAGTTGGAATTGATATAGTTAATTGCTAAACTTATATGAACACCCTAGGGTTGCATACTTGAGCTAATTCGGGGAGTTGAAGTAAATCTGGGCTATTCTTTTAGTGTGCTTGGCATAATCCCATGTGAGGGAGACTTCATCCTTATGTGCATAATAGTTTATTTACTTGTACTTAGATTATGTGCACTTATTGTCTATATATTGTGTGTGAGGGTAACCTACTTTGTTGTCCCTCAATCATGTGTTTATTGATGTATTCTATTATTATCATTTTGAGTGCATTTCATCGTGGTTGTGCAACCATTTGGGCATGGTAGTGTCGTGGAAACCGGGCGGTATTGGGCTTGTCGGTATACCTCGGCTACTATGGTTACCCAGTCCCTCGCTCGCTTGGGATGCCGCCCAGGGAGAGTTGGGCCGTAAGATTTCGGGGTACATCCGGAGTACACCCATTTTGGAGTTATAAGGGATGTCGGCTTATCGATATTAGTGTCATATTACATTGGGATTTCAGTTCGTGATTGAAGAACAAGTGAATTGTATCTTTTTTAATGTATGGTAACTTGTTGTTTCAATTGTTCTTTGTTTGTAAAATGCTTTATTGTACTAACTGCTGCATTGCACGTCCCCAGTAGACCTTATCCCTCACTGGGAAATTGTGATTGTTCATACCTCGCTAAACATGTTTCAGGTGGTGCAGTTGGAGGAGTTGACTTGATTGTTGTGTGCTATTACTTGAGATTTGAGTGATTGCTGCTAAATTGTGGAAGACCTTAATTGTTCTACTTTCTATTCTATTTTGGAGCCTAAGGGCTTATGTATATATATTTGGGTAGTTGCAGGTTTGAACGCTAAGTAGATGTAGTAAGTGTTATGGAATTGTGACACGTAATAACTTATATTTCTGCTCTTAGCTTCTTTGCATGCTTGGGAGTGAATGACGGGTTGTTTTCAATTTCTAAGAATGCTTAAAAGCTATCATGGAGTGGCATAATAAGCGGTTTTGTAAAGAAGTTAAGTTTTGAATGCATGCTTGTGTGTATCTAAACTGTTTGCATGTCTTAAGGCTCGGATGGCCTTAAAGTTGAGATTTTTATTTTGGAAATGGCTTTAGTGTTGTTCTATAGCTTATTTGAATGTTTACAGGTTTTCAGAATGTCCACGGCACAGAGGAGACTCTGTCCGTTTTCCTTAAAATTTTGAGACCGGGTTGGAATTGGGTTGAGAATAGTTTGGTTTTTAGAGCCTCCGATCTCGTGAAAGATCGGGGCGTTATAATGCCTCTATTGGTTTGTTGGATTTGGGCCATGTGTTTCTTCCAGAAGCTAATGGAATTTTTTGGTCAAGGGCGCTCGAGTGCCCAGGAGGGTGCGCTCGAGCGCCCTTCTGTTGACTTTTTGGCTTCAAATTCTGACTTTGACCAGATGGTTGACCGTGGTATTTTCGGGAGTTTTTCACTATTTTGACCCTCCAAATGATGGAATTTGGCTAAAATCACGCCGTTTGCTCAGAAGGCCGTTTCTACCCGAAAAAAGTTATATGATTTGTGAAAAACAGAGATAGGTCACTATTTGAGATTATCGAGGTCAATATTTCGAGTCTGATTTCGTGCTAGTTTCGACCAATTTTCTTCTCTATGGGCTCATTCTTCCACCAGTTCCCATGTTTCCCCGTTACTAACTTCTTGACTTGCAATTTGGATTGTTTCGGGTCTGATTCATCACTTTTCGGTATCATCCTACATTGCATCAAAAGTCTATAAGTGTTTGCATTATTCCTAAGTTATGATGCAAATGTAGTACAAATATAATGGTTTGAGTGCTGCAAATACAGTCACATCAGTATATTAGGACTACCCAACTAATGATGAAGTGAAATTCTACGAACCCTTAGTAATTATTATGCAACCAATTCATTCTGTCTGAATTATCCTGATTGGGCTAGAGTCATGATATGGTGGTCAAACTCCATTACTTAATAATATGCTCAAATCTATTTAATCAGTAACTCATGAATAATTCGTGGAGCGATCCACTATTCTACCTTGGCCAAGAATTTCCAGTTACTCGATTAATAGATCACATAAGTCCCTAATTGAAAGATTCCGTATCTACACTCACTTATCTCCATGTCAGAATAGATCATAGCCACTGAGTACATTATTCAATCCTTGATGAAGACTAACTTTATTGCACCAACAAATTATGGTATCCCTAACACAAGATAACCGTCGTGTCTCAGGTCTAAAGACTAATTGCATCATGACATTGTACAATGAATTATTGACTAATCCATGTAATTCGTTGTACTAGCGGTCATGTCTAGTCACTTATTCTCAACAATCACTTATACATCTACCCTTACGATATGAGACTAATAGCTCAAATTAATACCTCATATTATTTGGATGGTAGACTGTAATATAATTTTTTTGGATAAACTAACGCCTAATTAATTTATCCTATGATCGGAGACTACTTTTAGAATATATTTTTAATATAGATTATGTCACTCATATCCTTACTTTTAAGGATATAATCTATAAATATTATTCTAAGGACTTTTATTTAAATAGTTAATCACATTGAATGATATTTAAATAAACTTCCCACATTAAATAAATAATATAATTATTATGTCCTAAAATAAATTGACTTTTAGGGCATATAATCCAACAGTATATTCTTAACTAACCTCATGAATTGTCATAATCTCAACATAATTTGAAGAGGTAGTAGTCATGGTTTGTTTTTCTTAAAGGTCAAACAAATATGTGACATATAATATATATATATAGATATATAAATATATATATATATATATATATATATATATATATATATATATATTATTGTGTATGTTTTTATGCATACGGATACGTATATACCATTGATTTGTATATGTTAAAAAATGTGAATGTCAATGATAACATTTAGAATGCATCAATAAATAAACATGGATACCGATTGTGGTAGAAGACTTAAAGTTCCATCCTAAATCAATTCAGTATGGTATCATAACTAAGTTTTACTCCAATCTTATTTATTCACGTTAGTACCATTTTGTTTAGATGCCGACTCTAGTATATGAAGATTTTAGTTCACATGTGTGTGTATATATATATCGAGTCTGGAATTATTAATTGGACCTCATTTAAATAGATTTGAAGTAATTAAGTGTTAATTACAAGAACAAGTGTAGCTGCCGCCCACTTTGTATTTTCATCCTTCTTTTTATTCTAACCTTATTACTTTAGAAATTACACAAGGACCCTAACCTAATGTTAGAACTTTTTTATTTTTATGTACTACCACTAATTGAGACAATTTTTGTTATTTCAAAGATGGGTCGAGGTTGATAGATAAAGCGCAAAATATAATCTATGGTGATCGAGTTCAATTAAACCAAAAGTCTATTTCACTACTCTTATTATTTTTATTAGTTGAGTGATATGTAAGAAGTAAGACATGTTTTAAATCTAGAATAGTTTGATGATGAGGCCCAATAAAGTATTGTAAAGCTAGATCACTTTCTTCCATTCGAATACTAATAGTCTATATATTAGTGTTTCTAAACTCGAGCCAAGATGATTCACTAAATGACTAAAGCTTTGTTTGTCCTAACTTTTAGATACACAAAAGTGCTTCTTGAGAGTTTAGAAGATGAAACTAAAATGTTTCGCCTTACTTTTAAGTAAAAGTTGAAGTTGTAAAAGATTAAAAAATAAGAAGCCCCAAATTGGAGTTTTTCAAAAAAGACTTTTGCAAACCCTGTTTTTATATAATGCGGAGAGTTATTTTTCTTTTCCTTTCTCAAATATGAACTATTTAATTTCTCCCAAGTACATAAAAAAACCTTTTGTTTAGATATTGGTGTGAAATCAAAACTTCTTCTAAAAATACTTGTATTGTTTTTCTTATCCACCACTCTTCTCTTCATTTATAAATAATTAGAACTTCTATCTTATACAAAATAATTGTCAAAAGATAATATAGTGATGATAAATATACAGAGAAAGAAAAATAAAATAAATTCTATAAATTTCTCTTATTCATTTTTGGTTTGAGTTAGCTTTATTTATAGGATTTCAAATATTCTAGATTCATAGGCTCTGACATAATCACATTAGCTGTTTTATCACACTCAGTTTCAAATTATGTTTTGAAATTATGTTTGTTGTATTTTGAGTTTATTGTTGTGTAATTCTTATGGCTTATCTTCATTTGTTAACTACAGTAACTATTTGTATAAATTGTTGTAATCGCTCAATTAATGAAATATAGAAAAATACTTTAGCTAATTGGATGGCTCAAAAACTAACTTCATCTGCACTTACGGGAGCGTGTTGAATTATAATAAATAATACAATTAACCCCTTTTTAACAGCTTAAATTTTAAATGAGGTGCTCACTTAATATTAGCAATAAAAAGGCCTTAACATAACCATAGTAGCTGATTGCATAGGCGTTGATATAATCATACTAGCCTTTATGATTTTCCAAAATGTGGCTTTCACGTTCATTCATTCTTCCGATTTTCACATTGATCTATATTGTGACATTCAGTTTCCTTGGTATTGCAAGCTTTACATTCATTCATATTACAAGTTCCACATTCGTTCATATCATGATATTCACATTTATCCATATTGTGGCTTTCTCACTTGCTCATATTATAGCTTTTATACTAGTGAATATTCATTAGTGAGTACTTCATAACACTCCCTATTGAAAATTCACCACAAAAGTATGTTTTATCAAAAACTTTGCAAAGAAAAACCTAATAGGTGAAAACTTGACTAAGAAAAATGAATAAACTATTCTTACAATGATATATAACATACTTGGTCTATCTCATTAAAATATTACCAAGAAAAACCCAATATGAAAAAAACCCTTAGTAAACAAATTTATTAGATTTTCACTTGAGTGTACTTGTTGAATATCAATTACACAATTAGTTTGAATCTTATAAACATAGACAAATTTCGAAGATATATGTTTTGTCTCATCACATTCAATATAACCAACTTTGATTTGTGTATTATAGACGTCAAAATTTACAATTACAAATTTGCAGACACCAGCAATCTATACGATCAAAAGGCAAAGAGAGTGACGTGAGTCTTTGACACTAGTGTTGTGCTAGCCAAAGACGCTCTAACACTCAAGTCAGTGCTTTATTGGGAGGTGTATAAATATGAGAACTGATGAATATAAGGAAGATTAGGGGAACTACCATAGTAGGAGCCGCGAAGTATAGGGTGGGCTATTGATAGAAAGGGGGAAAGAGTGAGTATTGCTAGAGGTGGTGAATACTCGATGCTTTTCCCTTAGGGTATGCGTGGCCTATTTATAGTTATCAGTAGATCGGGAGCCCATAGACTCTAGGATTGTATTTTTTGAGGATTCCTATGAATCCATCGTTATTTATCCCTTAAGATTGTGATAAAGTTGGATCGTACCCCTAGTCCGTTGTTGTCATCCACTTACGATAGATTAGATAATTGAGTTGTCCTTATAATCGTCTATCCTTAGAGATCTGAAGAGTTCAAGCCCTATTCGAATTCATCATCGATTATCCATATGTAGTGGTATCGATGCCCGGGCTCACATAAGGGCCTTAGCCCAGGGTGAGCCTACTGTAGGGTATCCCGTGAGCTATTGGACCGCATATGTATCATAGTCCTACTATTATGAGTTGGTAGTAGAACTCATCTTATGGCCTTGGGTTTATAGTAAGCCAACCATAAGGGTAGCCGGTGACGACATAATTGTTTATGGATTGTAGCTCTACCTTCATGGGTTGAAGGGGATCAAATGATCTGTCGCTGTGGGACCATGGGCCCAAGACCGGTTTTGATTATAACATGTATTACATGCTACATTATCTTCATATGATGCAATTGGATTATCTTTGTTGGAGAGTAATTCCTATGATTATGAACACATCGCATGACAAATCTCAAGCATATAGTGTAACATCCATCTCACATCGGTTGTGTATAATATTTGTGTTGAGTTTTTACTGATTTGGGTTTACTACTATTACCAAAATGAGGTTAAACATTTTGTATCAGTTGATTAGGTTTAATGTGTTGGCAAGTCAATAATTGGGTCTTAGTCATTAAAAGTAGTATTAGAGTAGGCTACTAGGCAAAAGTGTTGGCTTGCCTACTCCCTGGTAGTCCTAGGCTGTAGTTTTGTTCTGTTTGGAGTTACGAGGACATTGTAAATTTAAGGGGAAGAGTATGTGATATCCCCTTCTATGTTAGTTATGCATGACATTTGTATTCAATTCATAATGAATTAGGTTTACTACTACTATCAATACGACTTTTAGTATTTTTTGGGCCAGTTGATTAGACTGATAGTGTTGGCACATCAGTAGTTGAGACTGGATCATTATATGTATATTTTCAACTAGCCTCATGAATTGTCATAATCTCAACACAATTTGAAGAGGTAGTAGTCATGGTTTGTTGTTCTTAAAGGTCAAGCAAATATGCGACATATATATGTATATATGTACATATGTATGTATATATGTATAGATGTATGTTTTTATGCTTACGGATACGTATATACCATTGATTTGTATATGTTAAAAAATGTGAATGTCAATGATAACATTCAGAATGCATCAATAAATAAACATGGAATACCGATTGTGGTAGAAGACTTAAAGTTCCATCCTAAACCAATTAAATATGGTATCATATTTGAGTTTTGCTCCAATCTTATTTATTCACGTTAGTACCATTCTTGTTTAGATGCCGATTCTAGTATATGAAGCTTTTAGTTCACCTGTGTGTGTATATATATCAAGTCTAGAATTATTAATTGAACCTCATTTAAATAGATTTCAAGTAATGAAGTGATACAAGAAAAAGTTTAGCTGCCGCCCACTTTGTATTCTTCATCCTTCTTTTTATTCTAACCTTATTACTTTTGAAATTACACAAGGACCCTAACCTAATGTTAGAACGTTTTTTATTTTTATGGACTACCACTAATTGAGACATTTTTTATTGTTTCAAAAATGGGTCAAGATTGATCGATAAAGCGCAAAATATAATCCATGGTGATCGAGTTCAATTAAACCAAAAGTCTTTTTCACTACTCTTATTATTTTTATTAGTTGAGTGATATGTAAGATGTAAGACATGTTTTAAATCTAGAATAGTTTGATGATGAGGCCCAATAAAGTATTGTAAACCTAGATCCGTTTCTTCTATCCGGATACTAATAGTCTATATATTAGTTGTTCTAAACTCGAGCCAAGATGATTTACTAAATGACCAATGTTCTATTTGGCCTAATTTTTAGATACACAAAAGTGCTTTATGAGAATTTAAAAGCTAAAACTAACATGTTTGGCCTATGTTTGAAAGTGTTTTTAAGTAAAAGCTGAAGTTGTGAAAGGTTAAAAAACAAGAAACTCTAAATTCGAGTTTTTTTTTAAAAAAAAATTTGCAAAACTATTTTTATGCTCGGAGTTTTTTTTTTTTCTCAAATGTGAACTATTTAAGTGGTCCTTAAACTATGAACTCAGAGAAGTTATAAAGTATTAAAGATCTAAAACGAGTAGAAAGATTACCAAGGAAATATCAGTTTAAAGTCGGTCAAAAACTTTGAAAAAAAACAGAAGAAGTCGGTCAAATTTGATATGAAAAGTCAAATCAGGACTCTTAAGTGATATAAACTCCTGCATAGCATGAGAATATGAGCTAATGAAAAATTAGGAAACAACACACATGCAAATCCAATCCATTCCAACTCAGAATAGAATTACTAGTGAAAATTTAGAAAACCAATTTAATTCGGGATAAAATTCTTATTAAAAGGGTGACTTACATCCCAAGCTTTGTTCGTCTATAAATGACATAGGTTACTAAGAAGGCAACTCTGAAACCATATAAGTATCCAGTTCTCTTCTTCATTACATCTAGCTTTAATTTCATTCGTTACAATCTTGCAGTTTTCAGCTTTTCCATGGCATCATCTAGAAAACCGTCTCTTCTTCTTCTTCGTCATTCACCCTTCAACTTTACAGTTATCGAACCAGTGATGGCAACTTACTCTTGGACGAGAACAGCAAGCAGCCTATCTAAGATGAGCTCAAGCTCTACCATCAACAATGGCGCGAAAAAGGCCAGCTTCATGTACATGCTGTGGCAGGAACCAGCAATCATTGGTCATCTAGAAAGGAGAATTAATCAATCCACTTCACCTCAAGAGAATGACCAGTTCAAGGCTCCACCTTCCATGGCTAATGGTACCAATGTCTCAAATAAAACATTGCCATATGATGAGAACAAAAGTATGAAGAAGGTTAATGTTGACAATGCAATGTGTGCACGAGGGGAGAGCAACGGCAGCTATTGGACACCCTCTATGGACGGCATAATACAGAAGACGAATGAGAACATTCTGCAGATAATTGATGCTCTCTATGGTCCTGGTAGACATCCTAAGTTGCCAGTTTTTGGAGAGTGGTGCCGTGAATAATTGGATATAAGTCCCAAGTACCCTCCATAGATATTAGAGAAAGCCTCATATATACTACTAACTTCTTGTGACTCTTTAGAGAAAATTTTGATAAACTTTGACGGGTAGATCATAGAATTTACTGTACCAAATAAATGATATTTTTCTTCTTCTTCTTTTTTTTTTTTAAATCTTCGAATTAAACATGCTTTTACCTTATATGTTTGGGTATTGGACGTAGGTCATATGCACTTCACTTGTTGTTTGGTTATGTATATCATATGCAGTTGTCGAAATCGTAAGAATCGACAAAGAAACGATGCAAATCGAATGAGAAAATTATAAATCAATGTGAATTGTATGTGAATTGTAACGAATTATACGAATCATTGAATCGCGAACGATTTAGGCCACACTTAAAAAAATCCAAAATCAGGGAGAAAAAAGTCTACTTTAAGTTTTTTTTTTAATAAAATACAATTAGCCCAATTTTAACAAAACTGAACAAATAAAATTAAAATAAGGCCCATTAACATTATCATTATATCACATTTTCCAATTTCAAGTTTCAACTACAAAATCACAAAAATAAAAAGCCATAATTGCTAAAAGAGAGAGAGAGAGAGAGAGTGTATCTATAACTGAGTTGATCGCAGTTGAGTGGAGGATTTGAGAACTTTTTCTGGCCGTGTCAAAAACTCAAGAATCAGACGGTGGAATCAGAGAGAGGACTCAAGAACGGTTAAGTAAGTTGTAAGTGAGCTTTTTAGTTGTTTACTATGCTGATCTTTAATACTTTGCTTTTTAGTTTGGTTATTTTTTCGCTAAGTTTCTTTTTAGTTTGGTTGGTTGGTTAGACATGGTCATTAAAGCATTAAAGGTTAAAAAATTGCTTTGGAATTTAGTTTGGATATTAAAGCATAAAATATTATTTTGGTCTTTGTAGTTTGGACATAAAATTGCTTTAGAATTTAGTTTGCAAGTTAGTGATCATTAGAAAAGTAACAAAAAATGTATATAAATATCCATTCAAAAGAAGAATTTCAACTAAAAACTGTTAATGAAAATATAATATATCAAATTAATCTAATTTTCAATTTGTGACTGAATTAGTACGATTCACGATTTAAAAAATGACATTTTGATTCACGATACAGTTAACGATGACAACTATTCATACGCAATGGATAGTCCTAAGGGATGAGAGATTAGAAACCAACACTTCTTGGTCAGGGAGTGAGGCTTTTACCACCAAGTTTTCCCTTTGGGGATGTATCCTAGTCTAAATCACATTTGTTTAGATTACTTGTCTTTCTCTTTCTTACAAATTGTTTGCTATCAATAAAATTCTTGCTACCTAACCAAAAAAAAAAAAAAAGAATCACATATTTTCTTTTATTAAAGTATTTTTATTTGCTTGCAGTATTAATACTTTTTTTTTTGTCGGAGCTTCCAGTATTAATACAAGTATTAGTTAATGGAAGGCACCATCAAGAACAAGAATGGACATGGAAATTAGACAAGACATTTTTTTTCTTGGGTTCATAGAAAGCTAAGTAATACAGACAATTGACCTATAGCAACCATGTTAGATAAATTTTTTTTAAAATTATTTGACACATTAGATGACAAGAAATCACATTCAGATTTTGTTGTTTAAGGTATTATTTAGTTAAAGTGAAAACTTTCATGCATGCAATGTGCAAAGTGCACTCTTGGTTTACAATTTACGCACTTCACCATATAATTAGGTATGCCATACTAAGTTTTTTAACATTTCGTTTTATAATTTTGTATATGGAATTATTATTAGATAGATAATATCATTTACGAGTCCATACGCATGAAATATTACATGTACAATAGGATAGAGTTGATCAACCATAACTAGTCTTGGCTCTTTGTTCTTTCAAGCCATCCTTTCAACCGAACAATTGGCTAAAAAACGCATCATTACAATATATGACCCGGTTAAAATTTCTCCCAAGTACATAAAAAAACCTTTTGTTTAGTTATTATTGTGAAATCAAAACTTCCTCTAAAAATACTTGTAATGTTTTTCTTATCCACCTCTCTTCTCTTCATATATAAATAATTAGAACTTCTATCTTTTACAAAATAATTGTCAAAAGAGAATACAGTGAGGATAAATATACAGAGAAAGAAAAATAAAATAAATTCTATAATTTTCTCTTACTACTGATTCATTCATTTTTGGTTTGAGTCAACTTTATTTATAGGATTTCAAATCTTCTAGATTCATAGGCTCTGACATAATCACATTAGCTGTTTTATGACACTCAGTTTCAAATTATGTTTTGAAATTATGTTTGTTGTATTTTGAGTTTATTGTTGTGTAATCTTTATGGCTTATCTTCACTTGTTAACTACAGTAACTATTTGTATAAATTGTTGTAATCGCTCAATTAATGAAATATAGAAAAATACTTTAGCTAAGGGAATGACTCAAAAATTAACTTCGTCTCCACTTGCACAGGCGTGTTGAATTATAATAAATAATACAATTAACCCCTTTCTAAGAATTTAAACTTTTAGATGAGTTGCTCACTTAATATTAGCTATAAAAAGGCCTTAACATAACCACAGTAGCTAATTGCATAGGCGTTGATATAATCATATTAGCTTTTATGATTTTCCAAAATGTGGCTTTCACGTTCATTCATTATTCCGACTTTTGCATTGATCTATATTGTGACATTCAGCTTCCTTGGTATTGCAAGTTTTACATTCATTTGTATTACAAGTTCCACATTCGTTCATATCATGATATTCACATTTATCCATATTGTGGCTTTCTCACTTGCTCATATTATAGCTTTTATGCTAGTGAATATTCATTAGTGAGTACTTTATAACACTCCCTATTGAAAATTCACTACAAAAGTATATTTTATCAAAAACTTTGCCAAGAAAAACCTAATAGGTAAAAACTTGACTAAAAAAAATGATTACACTATTCTTACAATGATATATAACATACTTGGTCTATCTCATTAAAATATTACCAGGAAAAACCCAATAAGGAAAAACCCTTAGTAAACAAATTTATTGATTTTCACTTGAGTGTACTTGTTGAATATCAATGACACAACTAGTTTGAATCTTATAAACATAGACAAATTTCAAAGATACATGTTTTGTTTCTTCACATTCAATATAGCCAACTTTGATTTGTGTATTATAGACGTCAAAATTTACAATCACGAATTTGTAGACACCAACAATCTATACGGTCAAAAGGCAAAGAGAGTGACGTGAGTCTTGACACTAATGTAGTGTCGGCCAAAGACGCTCGAACACTCAAGTCAGTGATTTATTGGGAGGTGTATATGTAACACCCCGATCTCTCACGAGACCGGAGCCCTGATCCAAATCCTGAGGTCAAGAAAAACGAGAAAAAACGGACAGAGTTTCCCCTATACTTAGGTCATACCAAAACCTACACTCAGAAGAAATAGCCACAACAACAATATACAGATATTCATGCATGCATTTCCTTTACTTACTGAAATACTAAGGTCATAATTCCGATTATCATACCACTCTAATATTTTATACTTATCTAACTCAGATATTAAGTTATTCAACCAACTTTAACTTTAAGGTAAACTTATAGTATTCCCCGTTAAAAAGGTAGATTTAGTTTCATTCCTTTAACAAAATAGATTATAACATTCTAGGTTAGGAGTGCAAAAAGAAACCAAACATTAACTAAGTTATTACAAACCACTATTCTAGGAGAACTTGTCACTTAATTACATGCTTTACAACCAAGATATATACAAGGTACGCAGGCCTCAAAAGAATACATAATAATCACAAATTTACATTGAACAACCAACTAGAACCAACACAAGCACTCAGGGAGACTCCCGAGCCTCCTCCTCCGCAGCCTCGGGAGGAACTGAACCTGCCTTCCCTAAAATGGTTAAAAAGAGGGAATGAGCAAACATTGTTGCTCAGTGAGGGAGGTGAATAGATATCTGGGGAGTTTTGAAAACCTTTCGTGCAATACAATTAAATCACATAGTCAATAACAAAGGAAAAATTCTAACTCAAAATAAAAAGGTTATGTACCACACCTAAATGGACTACATATTCGAACATTAACTACATTTAACTATTTAAAGACAATAAAGCAATCACAATAACTCAGTTAACTTTATTAAACTAATATACAATAATGAACTATCTAGCAACCATTAAAGAAAGTAATCCAGCACGAGAAGACCAATACAACAGGACAACCCAAGAATACCATTTCAAGACAATGTGTTATTCAAGAAAACAAGTTAGATAACACACATACAAAAGAATATAGACAATGGTAACTCTCCAAGGACTTAGGGCCCAAGCAAGAGTTACACGATAAAAGGATACAGCTCGATAACCCTTATCACTCCAATTTTATCGTTTAACTCTCGCTTGGGCCCTAAGTCCTTAGATACAACTCGATAACCTTTATTACTCTAATTCCTTGAACCATGAACCACGAACCACGAACTTGATCTCGATATGCTGGCATCTTAAACACCAATGGGTACTCCGGATGTACCCGATACCTACGACCCAACACCCATTGGCAATCTCTGGACTAAGCGAGTGAGGGAATAGGGTACGGAGCTAGAGTAACCAGCCCTGACAAGCCCGATGCTGGCAATAGAGGCCCATCCCATCCGCCCCAATGATGAGGTTGCGCAACCATCGAAACGATAACACAAATAACAATAAGAATATAAACAAGATAATTCGATAGACACATAATCGAGGGACAACAAAGTAGGTTGTCTTTGCACGTAAGTTACAATATATAAGCAACACAACAGCCAATAAATCCACATGAGAAAAGAACTCCAAGCTATTATCAACATTAAATCTAACTTTGTGACTTTTCCCCTTGGTCCATTGGTTCAATTTGAAGCACATACGAAACACAAATTACATAATTCACAGACCAACTATTCTACCCTTCTAAAGACACTTTATGACACCATCTAAAGCTAGAAAAGTTCATTTTTATCTACATCTATCACAAAAGCCCCAAAAGCCCCTTAGTCACTTTACACTACAACTACCTAAACCACTCATTAATTCAATGTCATAAAAGCATTTTAGACACTACCTAACATAATAAACATCAATCAAGGCATTCAAACACACCCGGATAACCAATCTACCTATGGCCCCTTTAGTGTTCAATTCAATTTAAGCAAGTTTATTCAAGTTCTAATCATTTTAAACTCTAACCTAGGTTCAATAACATCTATAGCATCATTAGATATCATACAATTAAGCTCATAATCAAGAATTAACAAAAAGCCCGAAAAAATACTATTCATTGTCTTCTACACATAACCATTTCCAAGAATTCTCAATCCAATCCAATAAACAACTCAAAGCAAGTCCTTGTAGCTAGTAAGCACTATTATATACAATAAACAAGCACTATATACACATATATCAACAAATCTAAGAATTTCAAAACAAGATAAAAACTTTGAAAATGCAAGAATATGCAATCCCTCACCAACTAAGGGTTGAAAAAGCAAGGATCAAGCTTGATTTTCCTTAGACCACCTCCAAAATGCCTAGAAGATCACACAAATGCTAGCCCTAAGATTTTTTCTACCTTTTTTCCTTACCTTAAAGCCGACGGCCTCTTGGCCTTTTTTGCTTTTATTTTGTGTTATTGTTTTGTGTATTTAGTGTATGTATGTGTATATAAGATATATAGATAGATATATGTAATAGTTGGGCCTTGTTTTAGTTAAGGAAAATGCAAAGCAATCTAGTTTTAAAGCCCAAAGTTGAGCTAAGTTAAAACAAGCCCGAACAAGCAATCTAGTTTTATACTATTCATACGATACATATAACAATTTTTTTACCCGTCTTCCCGAAGTGCTATGCAAGTAAAAATTATGAACGTATACCCAAAATCACTTATATAATAAGGGAAAAATACGAGATCCGTAAAATAAAATACTTTAATTTTTACCTCGGGCTCAAGACTCATTTTAAAATGATGAAAATAAGTCTACTAAATATAAGAATCCATCCCATTTAATAAAAATATCAAAATAATAGGTTAATTATTTTATTTGAATTTGTTAAATGTTAGTTGCATTTTTTGAAAGAAATATAAAAAGTAAGCTACTAAATAATTGTAAGGCTTTGTAAACACATATGCACATATAAACACTTAAAATAACACATAATTATATGCAAATATGTATAATATGCTACATGCTAGGTCCAGGGTATCACACTCTCCCCCCTTTAAGAAAATTGTGTCCTCGTAATTCCTTATTCTCAAAAGAATCCTACATTATCTATAGTAACTCCGGTCGGAACTGTTGCCGAAGAAGTGCAGTACCGAAGAATACCAACAAGAATACCCATAATAACATCACTAAGAAATCCAATAAGAATACCAGAAAAATCGCACAGAAGAAATCCTATATAAGGTAACCAAATAAAGGCTCCTATGAAAATACCGGTTAGAAGTCCGAATATGAGTATCATATAAGAATCTCATCTATTAATGTTGAGGAAATACCAATAGGAAATATATATATGAATATGAAGGAAATACCATACACGAGGTCCCGAATAAGAAATCCAAATACGGGCCATTTAAAGAACACTAGCTGAATACCTCTGAGTGAGAACTCCTCCAAATAGGAGTATTATACAAGAATTTCATACATGATGCCAAGTAAGAAATCCATCTGAGATTCCCGGGTGAATATTACTGATGGAAATATTGCTAAAGACTAACTGTCATCAAATAACTCCCTGTAAGAAGGCTAAAGAGAATACCCCACAAGAAGCTCAACCATAACCAACATCTCCCTGTAGGTTACAAGTCATGCACATGAATATTTCTAAATGTCTCAATGCCAGATACACAAGTATAAGCAATTATAAATTTCAGTTATATTAACATCTAGGAATTCATTCTTGTCCTTACTCGTTCCGCGAAGCACTCTTTCTTAGTCGACGATGTAGACTACGGATGGCTCCTGACGAACAGTGGCCCTCTCTACGGTACTTCCCTAGGTGGCCTCGTTGATTTTGAGCTGCCATTTGGGGCAATCCTTGACCCAATGCTAGTGGCTCCCACAGCCCATGCATTGCCCTGCCTTTTTCCAATAGTTTAAAATGACATGGCCCTGATGTTTACAATAAGTACAGTAGGGGGTCGGAAGAGGTCATTTACCTAGTTGACTCGGGTCGGCATCAGATTCAGCTTTCTGTTTCTCCTCTCATGGTAGCACGGTCGTGGTCTCCCGCTGGAGTAGACTCTCGAGTACTTGTGCCAATCCAACCAATGTCTCGGCCATCTGAACTAGTATCTGCACCTGTTCGTCTACGAAGGTTGTTCACCAACCCCCTCTTACTGTGAACTTCCACCTTTAGGTAGCCCACTATTCACCATATTTTCTTTGCTCTATAGAGGGAAGAGATTACTTACCAGTTCAAAGGGTAATGCATGCATGTAGTAGGAGGCATATAAGATACATAAACTAAACAAATATACTGTGCAGGAATACACATAGTCATATGCTTGCATATCTAGCATGTTCCTCAGGTTAACATAGTGAAGCATGTAGTCACTTATATCAATACACAAGTATAGCATATAAGAGCACATTTTCAATCAAGCAACACAACAATCTCATATGCAAGCACACATATTTATTTAAGAACACATTTCACATGCACGTACTCGAGGGTTCTTACTCGCCAGTCCGAGGACCCTGCCCCTGCTAAGAGCTAACTATACTTTGATACCATTTGTAACACCCCGATTCCTCATGAGACCGGAGCTCCGATCCAAATCCTGAGGTCACGAAAAATGAGGAAAAACGAATAGAGTTTACCTTGTACTTAGGCCAAACCAAAACCTGCACTCAGAAGATATAGCCATAACAATAATATACAAACATTCATGCTTGCGAACTTATTCTTGATGCTTATTAATGTGTGACTTTCTAGATTCATAACCGCAGACCGATTAGGGACCATTAAACCTCTTAATCTTTTTCGGGAATGTCTCCGTCATTATCCGAAATACCCTCATGTTCATGAGTTATGCACTAGCAACAAACGTACAATGAAAATGTAAACGATAATGAAGACTCAGTCTTTTATGAATCCATTTACTGTTGGAAATTACCGTGCAGTCCGATCCTTCTATTAAAATGTCCCGATCGGGAAAAGGACCATGAAATGGTTAAATCCACCTCCGATTCTATGAATAGATCCAAAACGGCGAAACGAGAGATGACTACCATGAAAAAGCTCATTTCCATCAATCTCATACTTGCCTTGGCCAAGGACTTCCTAGTTTACCAATCGATTTCAGATATCATAGGACATCACATCTCAACAGAGGTTAACAGATCATATCTTGACAATTACCTGTTAGTCTATATCACAAGACTAAAATGCGAAAGGTCGTAACTCACCTTATAGAAGGAAGGTATAGTCCAGACACTATATTTAGACTCTGATATACCCAGCAGCCGTAATTTCTCAAGTCTGAGGATTAATTTGCATAATTCTCAACTAAATAGTAAACTATTAACTTGAAATCATGTAGTTCATTATTTATCATCACATTCAATGATCCTATCACTGACGATCACTCATATGTATATTAGTCCACATCCCATGTTGTTTTGCACTTCACATACCATTCTTTATCATTAACATTACTATGTTAATCAAAGGTAATAACATATAATAACCCGTACTCGATTATTCTAGTCCTGGTCAAATAATTTGAAAGGTTATGATTCAATTCTTAATGTTTATCATATCAAAGAAAGATAGCAAAGTATTCTAAACCCTTTTAAAATGTTTTTCTTCTCCGATAAACACTAGGGACACATTCATATCAAGGTGGAGAATATGAATATCCAAAAACATCATTGTGTAGAAAAACACATATATTCTTATTAAACCCTAATTAGGTCATCTAATCTATAGCATTAGGGCATATCCTTAACACTAATGTCATAATTCTGATTATCATACCACTCTAATAATCTCTACTTATCTAACTTAGACATTAAGTCATTCAACCAACTTTAACTTTAAGGTAAACTTATAGTATTCCCCTTTAAAAAGGTAGATTTAGTTTCCTTCCTTTAACAAAATATATTATAACATTCTAGGTTAGGAGTGCAAAAGGAAACCAAGTATTAACTAAGTTATTACAAACCACTATTCGAGGAGAACCTATCATTTAATTACATGCTTTACAACCAAGATATATACAAGGCACGCAGGCCTCAAAAGAATACATAATAATCACAAATTTATATTGAGCAACCAACTAGAACCAACATAAGCACTCAGGGAGACTCCCGAGCCTCCTCCTCCGTAGCCTCGGGAGGAACTGAACCTACCTTACCTAAAATGGTTAGAAAGAGGGAGTGAACAAACATTGTTGCTCAGTGAGGGAGGGGAACAGATATCCGGGGAGTTTTGAAAACCTTTCTTGCAATTCAATTAAGTCACATGGTCAATAACAAAGGAAAAATTCTAACTCAAAATAAAAAAGGTTATGTACCACACCTAAATGGACTACATATTCGAACTTTAACTACATTTAACTATTTAAAGACAATAAAGCAATCACAATAACTCAATTAACTTTATTAAACTAATATATAATAATCAACTCTCTAGCAACCATTAAAGAAGGTAATCCAGCAAGAGAATACCAGTACAACAAGACAACCCAAGAATGCCATTTCAAGACAATGTGTTATTCAAGAAAACAAGATAGATAACACATACAAAAGAATACAGGCAATGGTAACTCTCCAAGGATTTAGGGCCCAAGCGAGAGTTACACAATAAAAGGATACAACTCAATAACCCTTATCACTCAAATTCCTCGAACCATGAACTCGATCTCGATATGTCGGCATCTCAAACACCAATGGGTACTCCAGATGTACCCAATACCTACGACCCAATACCCCTAGCAATCTCCAGACCAGGCAAGTGAAGGAATAGGGTACAAAGCTAGAGCAATCAACCCTAGCAAGCCCGATGCCGCCCAGAGAGGCCCATTGCATCCACCTCGATGATAAGGTTGCACAATCATCGAAACGATAACACAAATAACAATAACAATAACAATATAAACAAGATAATTCGATAGACATATAATCGAGAGACAACAAAGTAGATTGCCCTTGCACATAAGTTACAATATATAAGCAACACAACAACCAATAAATCCATATGAGAAAAGAACTCCAAGCTATTACCAACATTAAATCTAACTTTGTGACTTTTCCCCTTAGTCCATTGGTTTAATTTGAAGCACATATGAAACACAAATCACATAATCCATAGACCAACCATTTTACCCTTCTAAGGACACTTTAGGACACCATCTAAAGCTTGGAAAGTTCATTTTTATCTACATCTACCACAAAAGCCCCAAAAGCCCCTTAGTCACTTTACACTACAACTACCCAAATGACTCATTAATTCAATGCCATAAAAGCATTTTAGACACTACCCAACATAATAAACACCAACCAAGGCATTCAAACACACCCGGATAACCAATCTACCTATGGCCCCTTTAGTGTTCAATCCAATTTAAGCAAGTTTATTCAAGTTCTAATAATTTTAAACTCTAACCTAGGTTCAATAACATCTATAGCATCATTAGATATCATACAATTAAGCTCATAATCAAGAATTAACAAAAAGCCCTAAAAAATACCATTCATTGTCTTCTACACATAACCATTTGCAAGAATTCTCAATCAAAGCCAATAAACAACTCAAAACAAGTCCCTGTAGCTAGTAAACACTATTATATACATTAAACAAGCATTATATACACATATATCAACAAATCTAAGAATTTCAAAACAAGATAAAATTTTTGAAAATGCAAGAATATGTAATCCCTCACCAACTAAGGGTTGAAGGAGCAAGGATCAAGCTCGATTTGCCTTAGACCACCTCCGAAATGCCTAGAAGATCACATAAATGTTAGCCCTAAGAATTTTTCTACCTTTTTTCCTTACCTTGAAGCCAATGGCCTGTTGGCCTTTTTTGCTTTTAGTTTGTGTTATTTTTTTGTGTATTTAGTGTATGTATGTATATATAAGATATATAGATAGATATATGTAATAGTTGGGCCTTGGTTAAGTTAAGAAAATTGTAAGTAATCTAGTTTTAAAGCCCAAAGTTGAGCTAAGTTAAAAGAAACCCAAACAAGCAATCTAGTTTTCTACTATTCATACGATACATATAGCAATTTTTCTACCCATCTTGCCAAAGTCCTATGCAAGTAAAAATTATGAACGTATGCCCAAAATCACTTATATAATAAGGAAAAAATACGAGATCCGTAAAATAAAATACTTTAATTTTTACCCCGGGCTCAGGGCTTGTTTTAAAATGATAAAAATGAGTCTACTAAATGTAAGAAACCATCCCATTTAATAAAAATATCAAAATAATAGGTTAATTATTTTATTTGGATTTGTTAAATGTCCATTGCAATTTTTGAAAGAAATATAAAAAGTAAGCTACTAAATAAATGTAAGGTTAAAGTAAACACAAATACACATATAAATACTTAAAATAACACATAATTATATGCAAATATGTATAATATGTTACATGCTAGGTCCAGGGTATCACAATATAAATATGAGAAGAGGTGAATATAAGGAAGATTAGGGGAACTACTGTAGTAGGAGACACGGAGTATAGGGTGGGCTATTGATAAAGAGGGGGAACTAGTGAGTATTGCTAGAAGTGGTGAATACTCGATGTCCTTCCCTTGGAGTAGGCGTGGCCTATTTATAGTTATCGGTAGGCCGGGAGCCCGTAGACTCTAGGATTGTATCCCTTGAGGATTCCTATGAATCCATCGTTACTTATCCATTAGAATAGTGATAAGGTTGGATCGTACACCTAGTATGTCATTGTCGTCCACTTACGGTAGATTAGGTAATTGAGTTGTCTTTATGATCTTCTATCCTTAGATATCTGAAGAGTTCAAGCCCTATTCAAATTCATCATCGATTATCCATATGTAGTGGTATCGATACCCGGGTTCACCTAAGGGCCTTGGCCCACGGTGAGCTTACTATAGGGTATCCCGTGAGCTATTGGACCGCATATGTATCATAGTCCTACTATCATGAGTTGGTAGTAGAACTCATCTTTTGGCCTTGGGCTTGTAGTAAGCCTACCATAAGGGTAGCTAGTGATGACCGAATTGTTTATGGATTACAGCTCCACCTTCATGGGTTGAAGGGGATCAAATGATCCATCACTGTGGGACCATGGGTCCAAGACCAGTTTTGATTATAACATGTATTACATGCTACATTATCTTCATATGATACAATTGGATTGTCTTTGTTGGAGAGTAATTCACATGATTACGAACATATTGCATGACAAATCTCAAGTATATAGTGTAACATCCTTCTCACATTGATTATGTATAAGATTTATGTTGAGTTTATAATGATTTATGTTTACTATTATTACCAAAATGTGCTTAAACATTTTGTGCCAGTTGATTAGGTTTAATGTGTTAGCAGGTCAATAATTGGGTTTTAGTAATTAAAAGTGGTATTAGAGTAGGCTAGTAGGCAAAATTGTTGGCTTGACTACTCCCTGGTAGTCCTAGGCTGTAGTTTTGTTCTCTTTAGTATGATGAGGACATTGCAAATTTAAGGGGAAGAGTATGTGATATCCCCTTCTATGTTAGTTATGCATGAGATTTGTATTCAATTTATAATGAATTGAGTTTACTACTACTATCAATACAGATTTATGTATTTTTTGGGCCAGTTGATTAGACTCATAGTGCTGGCAGATCAGTAGTTGAGTCTGGATCATTATATGTATATGTTGTGAATCGTGCATGGTATTTAAAACTTTAATTAAATAAAATGCAGCGGAAATTAAATACCCATCCATACGTTCATGACTAATTACACATATTACAACATACATAATTAATCAAATTAAATATGCATAATAGATTTATGATTACCTTTGATGATGTCGAATCCGTTGTAGAATCCGAAAGCTCTCCAATTGTGAAACCTCCGAAAGTATCCACACAAAATCCGCACCCTTAATTGGATTTCACCCCCACTAGGTTTTCTAGAGAAATCCTACATATTATTCTAATTATAATTTGTGTGCTAGCTAAATCTGTGTCAAAATATTACAATATATAGGAGACATATATGACCTAAGGCCACATATGGACCAGTCTTAAACAGACCAATCTTGGACTTCACAATAACTAAATCAATATCAAGTTATTACGAGCCTAATTAAATTAATATTAGGACAATCCTAAAATTAATTTAATCTTTTCTCTAATCCAATTAATTCGCAAATTCTTTGTGTGTGACCTCTCGGATTCATAATTAATTAGCATCGAAATAATATTAATCCAATTAATGATTAATTAGAACTCTTATAATTCAACTTTTGCAAGTCGTGAGTGACACCTAACAGTATATGATCGCTACTTGGTATGTGTTATAAACATGTACAAAATAACCAAGTTTTAATAACCCGCAAGTGCACGGATCTTGTAGTATAATGTGCAAAGAGTGTGTAATCGTATCCACAGGGAAGCTCGTTAGTTAGTTAGTGAAGTAGTGTATGAAAGTGTTAAAGCGGTAAGTGACAGTTTGTAGAAGGCATTTGATTAAACTATACTACAACTAAACTAAACTAACTAAGTAAAATTGGAATACGAGGGAGATGAATCTAGAGGGATGGACATGCAATGAGGCAATCAATATAGGCTCGGCATCCAGGTTTTCTAATTCTATGCAAGAGGTTAAGCTACAAGCATTAACCTAGTCAATTATCTTAGTCTATTAAAATTCCAATTACTAACTCTGATGTAGGTGTCGTTCCATCCTTCGTATGGATCTGTCATTGCAACCTGGCATAAAAGGACTGTTTCAACTAAGTAATTAACATTTCCTTTCTAGTCTAGAGTCATGGTATAACCTATAGTCTCATGGAATCTTAAGCTTATCAAGCTATTGATTCACTATTAAAGCATGGATATATGGCACGAAAGTAAAGCAATCATAACGTCTACTGAAAAGTATTACGTATGAAAGACAATAACGTAAATCATAACGTCTACTAAAAAGCATTACGTATGGAAAACAATACTGAATTTAAAGTAAGCCATATATTGCAATTGGATTAAATAAACTGAATTCGATAACATTTATTAAAAGACTATCATTTACAATATCCTCCCCTAACTAATAGTTCTACTCAGACATAATAATAAATACAAGTAATACAAATAAGAGAGTCAAGAAAGGCTCCCCTGATATGAAGACTTTGTATTTCTGATTCCAGGAATTTGAGCAGAGGTCCGACGCAAAATAGCTATTCGGGCGGAACTAATTTTCCCCAAATAAGAGCTACTTGGGCAGAACTTCCCCCGAATAAGAGCTTTTTTATTAAAAGCTATTCGGGCAAAACTTTTCCCGTATTCTACTAATACTACTAAATTAAACTAACTAATTAAATAAAACTAAAATTAAAACTAAATTAAACTAATTAACTAATTAAATAAAACAAATATTAAAATCTAAATTATATATAAAATTCGTTCGGGGAAGAGGGTATTTATAGGCAAATTTTGAGAGGCGCACTCGAGCGCCCTTCCTAGAGCGTTCGAGCGCGCCTGCCTTCATCCACTGGTTGCGCGACACATGGCATTCTGAAAGCTGGTAGAAATATCTAGGTAGCGCGCTCGAGCGTGCCTCTGTTGGTTCGTTGGATTTGAGCCACGTGTTTCTTCTGGAAGTTGATGGAATTTTCTGGTCAAGGGTGCTCGAGCGCCCTTCTATTGACTTTTTGGCTTCGAATTCTGACTTTGACCGGATCGTTGATCGCGGCATTTCCGGGTATTTTTCACTATTTTGACCTTCTAAACAATGAAATTTGGCTAAAATCACGCCGCGTGCAGGGCAAAGCCTACATTTTGCTCAGAAGGCCGTTTCTACCCTAAAAAGTGATATGATTTGTGAAAAACGGACACAGGTCACTATTTGAGATCATCGAGGTCAATATTTCGAGTATGATTTCGCGCTAGTTTTAGCCAATTTTCTTCTCTACGGGCTCATTCTTCCACCAGTTCCCATGTTTTCCCGTTCCTAACTTCTTGACTTGCAATTTGGATCGTTTCAGGTCTGATTTTTCACTTTTCGGTATCATCGTACATTGCATTAAAAGTCTATAAGTGTTTGCATTTATTCCTAAGTTATGATGCAAACGTAGTACAAATATAATGGTTTGAGTGCTGCAAATACAGTCACATCAACATCTCCAAACCTAAACCTTGTTTGTCCTCAAGCAAGACTATCTTAAAAACAAATTCAAAGTGAATTTTCAGAAAATGTTTACAAGTCAAAACAGATGAAATCATTCTATCTTATGTTTTTGTCACAAATTTTTCCAACATGAAACATGAGAAATGCAATTCACTATCTTTAACCTATTCATCAATTGATGACAAACATGATAAGAGAACCTTGTACATAATTTTATCAAATAGATACTCTTCTTGGAAATAGACTATTGATTGCTTCGGAGTACATATTTAGAAGTAAGCTAAGCAAATTAAGTTTATTCAATTCCCAACTTTCAAATCATGCAAATAGATTGGACTTTGATATTCTCACCTTATTTGTAATCCAACTCTTGATTATGCCTTAACCCTTTTTACATTTGCCACGAAATATAAAAGTACATATTTCTACTATCTTTTTGTAGTGTTTAGTTTCTTTTGCTTTCTTGATATCCCATGTAGCGGGCTTTAAGGCCAACAATCCCCCACCATTATGACTGAAGTTGCCAGACTTTAAAGGGACCCCTACGTGCCTTAATCACCCGAAATATCAAGGTTCGAAACCTTACACTATAGCACATATCCCAAATTACAACGTCTAAGATAATGGTGCTTACAGATTTACAACATATTTACACCAAAATTATTCAACAAAGGTATGTACAACTCTTTTTCTTTTTTTAATTGTTTTCTTTGTTTTTTTCTTTTTTTTTCAGAGTGTACAGAGTAACAGAACATAATGTACATACATGACATAAAGGTTCAGGTTTCAATCACAAGAAGTTCTCATAACAAACGGTAATCATATCTCAGTCCTTTCATAATCACATACCTATCAATTCAAGCAAAGAAGAACAGCTAGGCTTGCTAATTAATACAGTAACCCAAAGTTTTTCTTACAGAATTTCCTCAGAGTTTTTTCACAGTACATAGCTAACAACACAGGTTCTCAAATCATCTAAATCATCTTCCTTTAAACTAGTAGGGTAGCAACCTACTCTTCTTATGAACAAAATTGTGTATTTCTTGCATATTTTGAAAAATATTTTCATAAAATACATGCACCCCCACACTGAAACTTTGCTTGTCCTCAAGCAAATAGCAATGTAAGACAGTGAGAGTGTAATATGCAAGTAATATCATAATGACAAATACTACATCCCCAGACCTATGGTTTGCTTACTCTACATCGTATGTTGATTAGGTATAAAGGGAAATGTAGTAAGGAAAGATATCACCTGATGTGAAGTATTTCTATGTTGATGTCAAAGATTTTCTACTATCTTTTGCCAAAAGATGTATCATTCTACAATTAAATATTAGTAGAAAAAGCATTTTACAGATTATCATCAACAAAAAAAAAAAAAATAGTTAGCTATACTAAATAAATTAAAATAGTCAAACAAATATATATGGGAGAAACCAAAAAGAAATATGGTCAAGGAAAATAACTAATATATTAAGCAAATAATTTAATTACCCAGACCATTTATACTCTTTTGGGGTTCTAGAGTTTTAAACTAAAACATTAAAGCATTTTAAAAAGAACACTATGTTGCCTCTTAGTAGCGCTAAGTTTATCGTCTTCAGCTAGATTGCAAAAATCACACAGACATAAAATAAACACACATAATAAGAAAGCATTTAAAAATCTAGGTTGCCTCCTAGTAGCCCTGAGTTTTACGCCCTCAACCAAGCGCAAATGTTAAAGCCTTCTATGTTTAAAATTCTTCGATACATATTGCCTGATAATCATTTCAACACAGTTTTTGAATGGAAGAGGATCATGCAACAGATGATAGTTCTTTGTTCCTACAGAACGTGATTTTTCCAAGTCACCATAAAAAGGTAACAATTCCCATCCCAATGTGATATGTGTGGGAATGTTCATGATGATGTTAACAAGGGCCATAGTTTCTTGTAACACAGTGTGTCCCATTTGGTCAACTCATAAGTTAAAAGATGTATGCAACAAATTGTTCAGAAATGGGTCAAATCCAAATTGTGCCTCCATGGGTAATGTTGTGAACTTCACAATAGAGGAAGGCACATCAAATGAAGAACTGAGATGACTTTCAACAGGAGAGAGAGTGTTATAGTCAGTTGAAAAGGACTTGGAAGTATTGGACTCATTCTCTCGTTCAATTTGATACAAAAGTCATTCAGTCTCATTAACATCTTTTTCAGGTGTCAAAAAGGATGTAGGAATTACAGTAGACTCAACAGACTCATCTGACAAGAGTGTGGGTTCTATGGAAGTAGGTATACCTATCTTCCCGAAAGAGGAATCAGAGTCGGGTTGAGTCATGATTTTACTAAGGTCATCATGTCCTTCTAAGTGAGGCATTTCACTTTCTTTCCCCTCAAATTCATTTTTCCTATCAAATTTCTCCCAAATAATCTTGCTCATTTCATCAGTCTATTCAAATGTTATTTCATCAAAGGGGTTCACAACAGATTGAATGTGATGTTGATCATTAGTCCAACTAAGTGCATTCTCGACTAGTTGGTCTAAAGATTGAAGCATGTGAGCATTGGTTTGGACAAGTTGAGAAAATTGGTCAAACTTGTCACTAACTATGGATTCAGGAGGAGTAGAGTCAATCCAATCATCCTGCTGGTCATTTTTTTTGAAAAGATTAAGGATAGGGTCAACAAAAGATTTAGATTGAAAAGGTGCTGGGACTTGACTTTCAAAGTTTTGAGAAAAAATTTCTTGACTCCAAGGTGATGGCTGGTTTTTCCATTCTGAAGTGTGTGCCTCAGACATGTTGTCTACCTCATTTCTAGTGTTACAATCTTTACCCTGATTATCTCCCTTAAACACTTCTATTTCCTCAACAACCTGGTTTTGGATAGTTTTGTGATGAATGAAACTATATTGGTCTTGTGAACTCATGACAGGTTGAATAGAGTGTTCGTCTTTTTTCCACCCATTCGTGCTCTCGGCTAGCTGACTGATTTAGTCTTGTAGCCTATCTATGGATTGATGGTTAGATTCGATGAGTTAGACAAGTTGGCCAAACTTGTCGTCGAAGTTTGGTGATCAGGAGAAGAAAATTCAACCGAGTTAGGATAACAAAAGTTTTGTTTGAAAGAATTACTTTGAAAGCTTTCACAAAACTCAGAAGAATTGGGGTTTTGAGATACACTATTTTTAAAATTTTGAGGCAGAAAAGATGCATCATTTTTGTACCAAAATGAATTTTGATGATTTTGCTACTCCGGGCTATATGCATTTGAGTACAAATCATTGTTAGAAAAATAACCATAAGTAGTAGAATCATAACTGTGAAAGAACTTAGGATTTTGGGGACAATTTTCAAAGGTATGCCCAAATTAAGAACAAAGTTCACACGTATTTGGGATAGGGGTTGGGTTAATTTCATTAAAAGCCCATTGATCGGATGAACCATTAAAATGAGTCATATTTCCGATCATCTAAAGTTCCAAAACATTTTATGCAACTAATTTACTATACAAACAATAATATAATTTATACAGTTTAAAATAAGTATAGACAATGTAAACAATAATTACGACACTTAAACAACAGTTTTAAAACAAGTATAGACAATATAGACAATAATTACAACACTTTAAACAAGTTCACATAATACTTTTATCAATAACTAAACTAGACCATGCTTCCCCGGCAACGGCGCCAAAAACTTGATTGCTACTTGGTGTGTGTTATAAACATGTGCAAAATAACCAAGTTTTAATAACCCACAAGTACACGGATCTTGTAGTGTAGTGTGCAAAGAGTGTGAAATTGTATCCACAGGGAAGCTCATTAGTTAGTTAGTGAAGTAGTATGTTAAAGTGTTAAAGCGGTAAGTGACAATTTGTAGAAGGCGTTTGATTAAACTATACTACAACTAAACTAAACTAACTAAGTAAAAGTAGAATACGAGGGAGAGGAATCTAGGGGGATGGACATGCAATGAGGCAGTCAATATAGGCTTGGCATCCAAGTTCTCTAATTCTATGCAAGAGGTTAAGCTACAAGCATTAACCTAGTCAATTATCTTAGTCTATTAAAATCCCGATTACTAACTTTGATGTAGGTGTCGTTCCACCCTTCATATGGGTCTGTCCTTGCAACCTGCCGTAAGAGGTCAGTTTCAATTAAGTAATCAATATCTCATTTCTAGTCTAGAGCTATGGTATAACCTATAGTCTCATGGAATCTTAAGGTTGTCAAGCTATTGATTCACTATTAAAGCATGGATATGTTGCACGAAAGTAAAGCAATTATAACGTCTACTGAAAAGCATTACGTATGAAAGACAATAAAGTAAATCATAACGTCTACTAAAAAGCATTACGTATGGAAGACAATACTGAATTTAAAGTAAGCCATATATTGCAATTGGATTAAATAAACTGAATCCGATACCATATATTAAAAGACTGTCATTTACAATATCCTCCCCTAACTAATAGCTCTACTCATACATAATAATAAATACTAGTACAAATAAGATAGTCAAAAAAGGCTCCTCCGATATGACGACTTTGTATTTCTAATTCCAAGAATTTGAGTAGAGGTCCGATGCAAAATAACTATTCGGGCAGAACTAGTTTTTTCCCGAATAAAAGCTACTTGGGCAGAACTTTCCCCGAATAAGAGCTTTTCTTTAAAAAGATATTCGGGAAAAACTTCCCCCATATTCTACTGCTACTACTAAATTAAACTAACTAATTAACTAAAACTAAAATTAAAACTAAATTAAACTAATTAACTAATTAAATAAAACAAATATTAAAATCTAAATTATATATAAAATTCGTCTGGGGAAATGGGTATTTATTGGCAAATTTTTAGAGGCGCGCTCGAGCGCCCTTCCTGGCGCGCTCGAGCTCGCCTGCCTTTATCCGCTGGTTGTGCGACACGTGGTGTTTCAGAAGCTGGTGGAAACATCTGGGTAGTGCGCTTGAGTGCCCTATGGGGCGCGTTTGAGCACGCCTGTGACGCCTGAGATTCAACAATACTTCTAGCTTACTATTGCATCCACTATTTGTGCATTTTTTTGTGCTTTGCTTGTTGTTTTCTTCATTCACTATTCATTCTATTTTTCAACTATTGAATTATCATGAATTAGCATTTTTATTAAATCATATTAATTGTTTTAGGAATGAGAAAAATGTGCATTTGAGCTTAGAGCGATAGGAGCACTCATTTAGAAAATGTTTTGCCAATCTAATGAATAGTGTTACGTAACTTAACTTAGTGTTTTAATTAGCTAGCATTAATTTGCACTTTAGGACTTGGTTCTAGCTAGTTTAACTCATATTTTGACCTTACACTCTCACTAAAATAGCTCACCCAAACATATACTCACACAACACACAACATAAGCTCATAACTAGCAAAACAAAACAAAACAAAACAAAAAAAGATGTAGGAATTACTGTAGCAAATCCGAGAATCAACATAGGAGGAGAATGAGAGGATTTTGCTCATCAAATCTTCAAGCCAAGCCAAGCAAGGAACAAGTAGTTTAGGGTGTGTGCAAGCCTTCTAGGAGCTCCTACGTGCATTAGGTGAGGGTTTTGCATATTATTTTTGCATTTGAAATATATGTCAACTTTCTTGAATTTATTGATTTGCTATATTATGATGATGCAATGCTTAAATATGCTTATGTATGTTGTGTATAAGTAGTAGAGACCTAATTTATGCTATTGTTTCATAGTTTAAACGGTTGAAATCGCTTGTTGATCGTAGGGCATGAATAGTTACGGGAAAATTAGGAATTTGCAAAATCAGACCTTGTAGCTTGAATTAATGGTTCTAATAGGTGCTTTAGATGTTAATGAAAGTAGTGTGAAGGCCTTGTAGGGTTTAATTGCCCGTAACCTAGTGAAAGAATGAAATAGCCGACTTTTAGAAAGGAGTTTCGGGGTTATCACGAATCCGGGTTGAATTGGCCTCCACATTTAGTAACCCTAGGCTATTTAGGACCTAATTAAGCTTTTATAGCCTCCATTTGAGTCCCGGATGAGGTACGTGTAGTACAAAGTCAAAAGAGTGAAATTGGGATTTTTGTGCTAAACGCGGGTAATTGGGTAGTTTCTAGGGTCCTAGAGGTGCCATAAGGGATAATTAAAAGTATGGAATAGCCCGCTCGCTTAACTAGAACATTAACTTGTGTTTGGAAGAAAAATGACTTGTGTTACAAAGGGGTTTTGGGTCAAACGTAAATTCGGGTGAATTTGGTTGATATATTTGGTGTTCTTAGGGTAAGTAGGGACTAAATTTGCTTTTCTAACTCTTATTTGAGCTTTGATTAAGATACTTGTAGTACAAACGCACAAAGGGGTAATCGGGGCTTTTGTGGCTAATTCAGGTTAATGAATGATTTCAAGGGTTCTAAGTGTACCATAATGTGTAACTAGAAGATTAGAATAGTTAGTTGGTGAATCTTGAGCCTTAGCCTTGGTTTGGAGTTAAATGACTTAGGATAACAAAAGGGAAACTCGAGGTTTCATGCTTAGCCTTTGAATTAGGTTTGGTGCTTGTATATCTTGCCTTTACATGTTGTATATATGGCATTTGTGAGCATTTCGTGAAGTTTCATGATCATCGGTCATTGACCCCTTTGTGTTGGTATAGTTATTTTCATATTTAATGCTTATATCTTGTTATAATGTTTATACTTCTTGTACTTTGTTAAGATCAAACTCTAATAAACATTGCATGCTAAGTGAGTAGGACTATAAGGATAACTCATCTAGTTATATGATTATTGATTCTTGTAATTAAAAGTAATTGGAATTTATAACTTATGATCTTAACTTAATGGTATTTGATGCTTCTAATATATCTTATGTTCTCTAATGATATGATAAGGTGAACATTGTATCTTAATTGTGTGTGGGTTATGAACTTGTGTGAATAAGTGATATCTAGCTTCTAATGTTGTAAGGTTGAGTTAAGTAAGAGTTGAGTTGGAATTGATAAAGTTAATTGCTAAACTTATATGAACACCCTAGGGTTGCATACTTGAGCTAATTCGGGGAGTTGAAGTAAATCTGAGCTATTCTTTTAGCATGCTTGGCTTAATCCCATGTGAGGGAGACTTCATCCTTATGTGCATAATAGTTTATTTACTTGTACTTAGATTATGTGCACTTATTGTCTATATATTGTGTGTGAAGGCAACCTACTTTGTTGTCCCTCAATCATGTGTTTATTGATGTATTCTATTGTTATTATTTTGAGTGCATTTCATCGTGGTTGTGCAACCATTTGGGCATGGTAGTATCGTGGAAACCGGGCGGTATTGGGCTTGTCGGTATACCTCGGCTACCATGGTTACCCAGTCCCTCTCTCGCTTGGGATGCCGCCCAGGGAGAGTTGGGTCGTAAGATTTCGGGGTACATCCGGCGTACACCCATTTTGGAGTTATAAGGGATTTCGGCTTAATGATATCAGTGTCATTATTACATTGGGATTTCAGTTCGTGGCTTGTGGTTCGTGATTGAAGAACAAGTGAATCGTATCCTTTTTAATGTGTGGTAACTTGTTGTTTCAATTGTTCTTTGTTTGTAAAATGCTTTATTGTACTAACTGCTGCATTGCACGTCCCCAGTAGACCTTATCCCTCATTGGGAAATTGTGATTGTTCATACCTCGCTAAACATGTTTCAGGTGGTGCAGTTGGAGGAGTTGACTTGATTGCTGTGTGCTATTACTTGAGATTTGAGTGATTGCTGCTAAACTGTGGAAGACCTTAATTGTTCTACTTTCTATTCTATTTTGAAGCCTAAGGGTTTATGTATATATATTTGGGTAGTTGCAGGTTTGAAAGCTCAGTAGATGTAGTAAGTGTTATGGAATTGTGACATGTAATAACTTATATTTCTGCTCTTAGCTTCTTTGCATGCTTGGGAGTGAATGACGGGTTGTTTTCAATTTCTAAGAATGCTTAAAAGCTATCATGGAGTGGCATAATAAGCGGTTTTGTAAAGAAGTTAAGTTTTGAATGCATGCTTGTGTGTATCTAAACTGTTTGCATGTCTTAAGGCTCGGATGATCTTAAAGTTGAGATTTTTATTTTGGAAATGGCTTTAGTGTTGTTCTATAGCTTATTTGAATGTTTACAGGTCTTCAGAATGTCCACGGCGCAGAGGAGACTCTATCTGTTTTCCTTAAAATTTTGAGACCGGGTTGGAATTGGGTTGAGAATAGTTTGGTTTTTAGAGCCTCTGATCTCGTGAGAGATCTGGCCGTTACAACGCCTCTATTGGTTTGCTGGATTTGGGCCATGTGTTTCTTCCAGAAGCTGATGGAATTTTCTGGTCAAGGGCGCTCGAGTGCCCAGGAGGGTGCGCTCGAGCGCCCTTCTGTTGACTTTTTGGCTTCAAATTATGACTTTGACCAGATGGTTGACCGTGGTATTTTCGGGAGTTTTTCTCTATTTTGACCTTCCAAATGATGGAATTTGGCTAAAATCACACCGTTTGCTCAGAAGGCCGTTTCTACCCGAAAAAGTTATATGATTTGTGAAAAACGGAGATAGGTCACTATTTGAGATTATCGAGGTCAATATTTCGAGTCTGATTTCGTGCTAGTTTCGGCCAATTTTCTTCTCTATGGGCTCATTCTTCTACCAGTTCCCATGTTTCCCTGTTCCTAACTTCTTGACTTGCAATTTGGATTGTTTTGGGTCTGATTCATCACTTTTCGGTATCATCCTACATTGCATCAAAAGTCTATAAGTGTTTGCATTATTCCTAAGTTATGATGCAAATGTAGTACAAATATAATGGTTTGAGTGCTGCAAATATAGTCACATCAGTATATTAGGACTACCCAACTAATGATGAAGTGAAATTCTACGAACCCTTAGTAATTATTTTGCAACCAATTCATTCTGTCTGAATTATCCTGATTGAGCTAGAGTCATGGATATGGTCGTCAAACTCCATTACTTAATAATATGCTCAAATCTATTTAATCAGTAACTCATGAATAATTCGTGGAGCGATCCACTATTCTACCTTGGCCAAGAATTTTCAGTTACTCGATTAATAGATTGCATAAGATCCCTAATTGACAGATTCCATATCTACACTCACTTATCTCCATGTCAGAATAGATCATAACCACTGAGTACATTATTCAATCCTTGATGAAGACTAACTTTATTGCACCAACAAATTATGGTATCCCTAACACAAGATAACCGTCGTGTCTCAGGTCTAAAGACTAATTGCATCATGACATTGTACAATGAATTATTGACTAATCCATGTAATTCGTTGTACTAGCGGTCATGTCCAGTCACTTATTCTCAACAATCACTTATACATCTACCCTTACGATATGAGACTAATAGCCCAAATTAATATCTCATATTATTTGGATGGCAGACTGTAATATAATTTTTTTGGATAAACTAAAGCCCAATTAATTTATTCTATGATCGGAGACTACTTTTAGAATATATTTTTAATATAGATTATGTCACTCATATCCTTACTTTTAAGGATAGAATCTATAAATATTATTCTAAGGACTTTTATTTAAATTGTTAATCACATTGAATGATATTTAAATAAACTTCTCACATTAAATAAATAATATAATTATTATGTCCTAAATTAAATGGACTTTTAGGGCATATAATCCAACAGTATATTCTTAACTAACCTCATGAATTGTCATAATCTCAACATAATTTGAAGAGGTAGTAGTCATGGTTTGTTTTTCTTAAAGGTCAAGCAAATATGTGACATATAATATATATATATATATATATATATATATTATATTGTGTATGTTTTTATGCATACGGATACGTATATACCATTGATTTGTATATGTTAAAAAATGTGAATGTCAATGATAACATTCAGAATGCATCAATAAATAAACATGGATACCGATTGTGGTAGAAGACTTAAAGTTCCATCCTAAATCAATTCAGTATGGTATCATAACTAAGTTTTACTCCAATCTTATTTATTCACGTTAGTACCATTTTGTTTAGATGCCGACTCTAGTATATGAAGATTTTAGTTCACATGTGTGTGTATATATATATCGAGTCTGGAATTATTAATTGGACCTCATTTAAATAGATTTGAAGTAATTAAATGTTAATTACAAGAACAAGTGTAGCTGCCGCCCACTTTGTATTTTCATCCTTCTTTTTATTCTAACCTTACTACTTTAGAAATTACACAAGGACCCTAACCTAATGTTAGAACTTTTTTATTTTTATGTATTACCACTAATTGAGACATTTTTTGTTATTTCAAAGATGGGTCGAGGTTCATAGATAAAGCGCAAAATATAATCCATGGTGATCGAGTTCAATTAAACCAAAAGTGTCACGCCCCAACTCGACCCCTCCTATAATTAGTCAGGACGCAATGGAATTTTGACATTATAACGATAGTATATAGGACTCCAAGGCTCTAAACCAACCTCAACAGAACATCATACATCTAACAACTCCTCAATAAAATAATAACATACATCATAACCATATTATACAATAATCATCTCTCGTTATACGCCTCCATTCCAACATAATACATAAACCTTAATATACATTACAAAACATATTGAGCCAATCTAGCAACCTAATCAAAGACCAAAGAAAGGCTACTAAGACAGTATCAACTAATTCATTATCTTTTCAACATCTTTTACATAATGAACTACAAAGCATATAAAAGTCTACTAAGTTAATATACAAGATAGTAAGACAATACAACATCAAGGATAAGACTCCGGAGCACAAGACTCATCCACGTAAGGCACATTTTCCACATTCTCCTCTTCAGGAGGCACGTACCCGTAATCGTGCGATAGTACACCTGTATGCATGCAATAATAGAGAGTGAGCTTATATAAAATAAGCCCAGCGAGGATCCGATAGATCTCGAACAAGGTTTACTAAACTCCTTGGAAATAATCCTTTGAGTCAGTAAACACACAATAACATCAATAATCATTATAAATGCAACAATAGTAATAACTGTAAACATACAATAAGGATACAATACGTTTACTGATGAAGCTCCATACACCAATTCCATGCTCAACAACCCCTCCAAACTCAATGACACAATCCTGAGGTACCTTGACCTAGACCCACACCCCATGGCGTCTCCGCCCATGTGAGATAGGGATTAGCCATGATAACTGTGTCTGCAGCCCAGGATGCCTCCCGAGGTGACACAACATTATCAAAGCTCACAACAATGAGACTCAACATAAATAAACCGAGAGATCAGCAACAAAAGTGCCCGATTCCCGTAATCAATAATAATCAATGTAACATCAATATAACATCAATATTTAACTAAACAACAAACAACTAAGTTAGATGACAAAGTAGGCCATCCAACTTAACATGCATGAAACACGTAATCTAACCCTAGTCTAACCATTAACAACTCACAATTCAATCACTCAAACACCACCCAATCATCTAAAGGCTCAATTCAACAATTTAAAGAAAGACAACCTAAACTTCAAATAATCATATCTTACATTTTACTAATCCAAACAACTCGAAATCAGTTTCAAACACTCACCCATTCAATCAACTACATTAGCTCCCTCGGAAACCAACCAAAACACATCCAAATCATGCCCAATAACCCTAAAACCCTAGTGTATCATGGCTGAAATTTCCGGATTTTGGCACGGACATCACAATCAAAAATTCGGCATTACAATGGCGCTACCGCGTAATTATCAAGTATTTAGAAATCGACGGAAATCGATTTCGATCAACGCAACTCAATTAATTCAACATTGAACAATTTAATCAAAATTTAATACCCGAAAAATAAAAATTAAGCTACATCCGACAGAAACTCGTAGTATTACCACTGAACGATCCCTAGCATGCAAGGAGCAATAATCTAACATCATATTACAATTCTAACGGTTCAATCTTCATTTATACGCAAAAACATAAAAATGACATTTTGAGATCTAGAATTTTTCTCTCACCTTTGATGCAAACCAAGGCTAGAAATAGGTAGAATGGATGCCCAACAAGCAAAATCAAGCTTTGAATGAAGTGATTTGGCCTTGAAATGAAGTTTTTATGTGAAAATTACTTTGAAAAACCTTGAAAATGCTCTTATTCTTCCTCCCCCTTGAACTCACGGTTTTGTGTATGTTTTGTGGTGTTTTTGGCTTGTTTTAATGTGTGTAACTACATATGAGCAAGGTGGTCAACATTTAAATGAAAGTCAAAGTTAAAAACTTAGTATTTTTAGTGTTTTCTTGTCTTTAAATGCATTTTCTTGATCACCAATGCTCAAAACAATTATGCAACACCCAAGTTATCTCAAGTGGGTTATTTTTAGGTGACAAGAAGTTTTACAATCAAACAATTCTACCCGAGTCGGCTTATAACTCGATTTTCGCAAAAGTCGGTGTAAAAACCCTAATAAATTCCTAAGCCGATTTTAAAACCGTTTTCATCAAACACAGGTCTATTAAAGTCCATGGACTAGGTCTAGAAGGGTTAAAAAGACTAGTTTCAAAATTTTAGCGAACGTGTTTCGAAAATACTATTCATTGAAAATCGACGATAAAATTTCTGACTCCGTTTTTTATGAAAATTTAATGAATGCACATTTAGCATGTTCTAAGAGTATTGATATCAAAATTATCGCATTCTAAGTCATGTAGCACATAGACAGGTCAATTCATGCAAAACGAGAATAAAACACGCAAAGCGAGATAAGGTCAAAAATTTGGGGTTTCACATTCTCCCCTCCTTAAAACAATTGCGTCCTCGCAATTCTACATCGATCCTAAGACAAACTCAGGTGCTGACTCAAACATACTGATTGAAAGACCAATTACTAAATTCCGAATACGAACCAAGAACACCAAGTAGGAACACCAAATAAGATCATCGAATAAAAATCCCCATACAAGAAGCTTAAATAAGAACGCTGAATAAGAACACTGACTAGAATTTCTGAATAAGAATCTCAAATAAATTACCGAAGAAGAACGCCAAACATAGATCCCGTAATAGAGCACCAATCAAGAATACCAATTGAGAACTTCGAACAAGATCACCAAGCGAGAATACCAAATAATAATCCCAATATAAGAACTCCGGATAATACCGTATCAGAATTCCACATAAGAATACCGCATAGAAAATACCATAGAAGATGTCCAAAGAAGTATGCTGAATAAGAATCTCCATACAGAAATCTCGAGGAAGAATGCCGTATAAAATCACCAAATAAGAATCCCAATAATCAATGTATAGTCATAAAGTAGCTTGACCCCTAATCGGAATTCCATATACCTCAGCGTCACATACCACTCAGTCGCCAACTGATATGATGCACATGCTAACTTTAATCGCATAAGGCAAACTTTCTACTTACATTTTAGCACGTTGCACTCAATGAGGTATAATATTTAATTGGTTGAGAATAAGTAAGTTACCTTTCACCACTGCTGTCGCCTCTGGCAATTCCTCCAAGTCCACTACGTAGGCCGGAGCCTGAACCCGCTGCTGTTGTGGTGTACTGCTTGCAGGTCCACCCTGATAACCCTGGACTGCTGGCTAACCCGTAGAACCCTGATACTTGGGGCAATCCCTCGCCCAGTGTTGGTTGCTGTCGCAACCTAAACACGTCCCTGCCTTTCTTCGACAGTCGGCCTCCATATGGCCCTTACGTTTACAATAAACACACTGCAGCTTCGGAGCACTGACACTGCCTCCTAAAGAACCAGAAGCTGAACAAGCAGCTGAACCAGCCTGCTGCTGAGGTCTCACCACACTAGGCCTGTACTGACCCTGAGACTGAGCTGGCCTATACTGAGTCTGAACCTGATATGGCCCCTGCTGAAACTGAGGCCGATAGTAACTCTGCTGACCCTGTGGCCTATAAGAACCCTGCTGGGCTGGTGGCCTGTAGACAACCTGCTGTACTGGAGGCCTATATATAACCTGCTGGCCCTGTGGCTGATACGGCCTCTTACTAGGCTGACTAGAGACAATCTGATCCCCTGTCCTCTTCTCTAACCTAGAAGCTACATCAAAAGCCTCAGTGAAGATATCATAGCGATTCAGAGCCATTGCATCCTGAATCTCGGGCCTCAATCCCAACATAAATCTACGGGTCTTCCTCTCCTCCATAGTTACAAACTCCGGTGCATACCGGGACAACCTAGTGAATGTAGCCTCATACTGAGCCACAGAAGAATCCCCTTGTACCAAAGACAGGAACTCAGCCTCTCTCCTCTCCCGTGCAACCCTCGGGACATACTTATCCCTAAAAGCAGTCAGAAAGGCATCCCAAACATACGGAACACCCCGGGTCTCCCAACTGGCTCTCAGAGTGCGCCACCACTCCTCTGCCTCATCATCAAGTAAATAGACAGCAGAAGTCACCTTCCTCTCATCAGTGTACCCGAGAGGATCAAAAATTTTCTCTAACTTACTAATCCACGACTCGGCCTTCCTATCATCAGGCTCTCCCTGAAATCTAGGAGGATAGTACCCCAGAAACTCCTTCATAGTACCTCGACCGTGATTACCACCCTGTACATTCTGTATCTGGGCCTACAATGCCTGAGTCTGAGCAGCCTGACCCGCTAACAACTGGGCCTGTCCAGCCATCAAATCTGCAATCCGATCCATTGCTGCCCCTAACCTATCATCACCCCTATCACGGCCCTGTGCCACACTACCAGGAACCTCATCTACTATCTCAGGCCTACCACGAGTCCTCGGTCTACCGGCCATCGTACTAATCAAAGAGTTAGCACAGGTTATAGCACGTAAACATGTTATATACAACTTTTAACACATAAACAACAAACTCATATAAAGCACATAGATCACATAAGTTTCAATCACATAAGCAAATTGATCACATAATCACATAAGCACTTAAATCACATAATCACTTAATCATTTAGTCATATCAATACATAATTCACTTTTCTTTCTTTTCATACATATTTCATGCTAAGACCATTACCCACATTCCGAGAATACCCCGGCTGACAACTAACATGCGCTCTGATACCACTTAAATGTCACGCCCCAACTCGACCCCTCCTATAATCAGTCAGGATGCAACGGAATTTCGACAGTATAAAGATAGTATATAGGACTCCAAGGCTCTAAACCAACCTCAACAGAACATCATACATCTAACAACTCCTCAATAAAATAATAACATACATCATAACCATATTATACAATAATCATCTCTCGTTATACGCCTCCATTCCAACATAATACATAAACCTTAATATACATTACAAAACATATTGAGCCAATCTAGCAACCTAATCAAAGACCAAATAAAGGCTACTAAGACAGCATCAACTAATTCATTATCTTTTCAACATCTTTTACATAATGAACTACAAAGCATATAAAAGTCTACTAAGTTAATATACAAGATAGTAAGACAATACAACATCAAGGATAAGACTCCGGAACACAAGACTCATCCACGTAAGGCACATTTTCCACATTCTCCTCTTCAGGAGGCACGTACCCGTAATCCTGCGATAGTACACCTGTATGCATGCAATAATAGAGAGTGAGCTTATATAAAATAAGCCCAACGAGGATCCGATAGATCTCGAACAAGGTTTACTAAACTCCTTGGAAATAATCCTTTGAGTCAGTAAACACACAATAACATCAATAATCATTATAAATGCAACAATAGTAATAACTGTAAACATACAATAAGGATACAATACGTTTACTGATGAAGCTCCATACACCAATTCCATGCTCAACAACCCCTCCAAACTCAATGACACAATCCTGAGGTACCTTGACCTAGACCCACACCCCATGGCCTCTCCGCCCATGCGAGATAGGGATTAGCCATGATAACTGTGCCCGCAGCCCAGGATGCCTCCCGAGGTGACACAACATTATCAAAGCTCACAACAATGAGACTTAACATAAATAAACCGAGAGATTAGCAACAAAAGTGCCTGATTCCCGTATTCAATAATCAATCAATAATTTGAGAGATCAGCAACAAAAGTGCCCGATTCCCGTAATCAATAATAATCAATATAACATCAATATAACATCAATATTTAATTAAACAACAAACGACTAAGTTAGATGACAAAGTAGGCCATCCAACTTAACATGCATGAAACACGTAATCTAACCCTAGTCTAACCATTAACAACTCACAATTCAATCACTCAAATACACCCAATCATCTAAAGGCTCAATTCAACAATTTAAAGAAAGACAACCTAAACTTCAAATAATCATATCTTACATTTTACTAATCCAAACAACTCGAAATCAGTTTCAAACACTCACCCATTCAATCAACTACATTAGCCCCCTCGGAAACCAACCAAAACACATCCAAATCATGCCCAATAACCCTAAAACCCTAGTGTATCATGGCTGAAATTTCCGGATTTTGGCACGGACATCACAATCGAAAATTCGGCATTACAACGGCGCTACCGCGTAATTATCAAGTATTTAGAAATCGACGGCAATCGATTTCGATCAACGCAACTCAATTAATTCAACATTGAACAATTTAATCAAAATTTAATACCCGAAAAATAAAAATTAAGCTACATCTGACAGAAACTCGTAGTATTACCACTGAACGATCCCTAGTATGCAAGGAGCAATAATATAACATCAGATTACAATTCTAACGGTTCAATCTTCATTTATACGCAAAAACATAAAAATGACATTTTGATATCTAGAATTTTTATCTCACCTTTGATGCAAACCAAGGCTAGAAATAGGTATAATGGATGCCCAACAAGTAAAATCAAGCTTTGAATGAAGTGATTTGGCCTTGAAATGAAGTTTTTATGTGAAAATTACTTTGAAAAACCTTGAAAATGCTCTTATTCTTCCTCCCCCTTGAACTCACGGTTTTGTGTGTGTTTTGTGGTGTTTTTGGCTTGTTTTAATGTGTGTAACTACTTATGAGCAAGGTGGTCAACATTTAAATGAAAGTCAAAGTTAAAAACTTAGTATTTTTAGTGTTTTCTTGTCTTTAAATGCATTTTCTTGATCACCAATGCTCAAAACAATTATGCAACACCCAAGTTATCTCAAGTGGGTTATTTTTAGGTGACAAGAAGTTTTACAATCAAACAATTCTACCCGAGTCGGCTTATAACTCGATTTTCGCAAAAGTCGGTGTAAAAACCCTAATAAATTCCTAAGCCGATTTTAAAACCGTTTTCATCAAACACAGGTCTATTAAAGTCCATGGACTAGGTCTAGAAGGGTTAAAAAGATCAGCTTCAAAATTTTAGCGGACGTGTTTCGAAAATACTATTCACTGAAAATCGACGATAAAATTTCTGACTCCGTTTTTTATGAAAATTTCATGAATGCACATTTAGCATGTTCTAAGAGTATTGATATCAAAATTATCACATTCTAAGTCATGTAGCACATAGACAGGTCAATTCATGCAAAACGAGAATAAAACACGCAAAGCGAGATAAGGTCAAAAATTTGGGGTTTCACAAAAAGTCTATTTCACTACTCTTATTATTTTTATTAGTTGAGTGATATGTAAGAAGTAAGACATGTTTTAAATCTAGAATAGTTTGATGATGAGGCCCAATAAAGTATTGTAAAGCTAGATCCCTTTTTTCCATTCGGATACTAATAGTCTATAAATTAGTGTTTCTAAACTCGAGCCAAGATGATTTACTAAATGACTAAAGCTTTGTTTGGCCTAACTTTTAGATACACAAAAGTGCTTCTTGAGAGTTTAGAAGATGAAACTAACATGTTTCGCCTTACTTTTAAGTAAAAGTTGAAGTTGTAAAAGATTAAAAAATAAGAAGCTCCAAATTGGAGTTTTTCAAATAAGACTTTTGCAAACCCTGTTTTTATATAATGCGGAGAGTTATTCTTCTTTTCCTTTCTCAAATATGAACTATTTAATTTCTCCCAAGTACATAAAAAAACCTTTTGTTTAGATATTGGTGTGAAATCAAAACTTCTTCTAAAAATACTTGTATTGTTTTTCTTATCCACCACTCTTCTCTTCATATATAAATAATTAGAACTTCTATCTTGTACAAAATAATTGTCAAAAGATAATATAGTGATGATAAATATACAGAGAAAGAAAAATAAAATAAATTCTATAAATTTCTTTTATTCATTTTTGGTTTGAGTTAGCTTTATTTATAGGATTTCAAATATTCTAGATTTATAGGCTCTGACATAATCACATTAGCTGTTTTATCACACTCAGTTTCAAATTATGTTTTGAAATTATGTTTGTTGTATTTTGAGTTTATTGTTGTGTAATTCTTATGGCTTATCTTCATTTGTTAACTACAGTAACTATTTGTATAAATTGTTGTAATCGCTCAATTAATGAAATATAGAAAAATACTTTAGCTAAGTGGATGGCTCAAAAACTAACTTCATCTGCACTTACGGGGGCGTGTTGAATTATAATAAATAATACAACTAACCCCTTTTTAACAGCTTAAATTTTAAATGAGGCGCTCACTTAATATTAGCAATAAAAAGGCCTTAACATAACCACAGTAGCTGATTGCATAGGTATTGATATAATCATACTAGCCTTTATGATTTTCCAAAATGTGGCTTTCACGTTCATTCATTCTTCCGATTTTCACATTGATCTATATTGTGACATTTAGTTTCCTTGGTATTGCAAGCTTTACATTCATTCATATTACAAGTTCCACATTCGTTCATATCATGATATTCACATTTATCCATATTGTGGCTTTCTCACTTGCTCATATTATAGCTTTTATACTAGTGAATATTCATTAGTGAGTACTTCATAACACTCCCTATTGAAAATTCACCCCAAAAGTATATTTTATCAAAAACTTTGCCAAGAAAAACCTAATAGGTAAAAACTTGACTAAGAAAAATGAATAAACTATTCTTACAATGATATATAACATACTTGGTCTATCTCATTAAAATATTACCAAGAAAAACCCAATATGAATAAAACCCTTAGTAAACAAATTTATTAGATTTTCACTTGAGTGTACTTGTTGAATATCAATGACACAATTAGTTTGAATCTTATAAACATAGACAAATTTCGAAGATATTTGTTTTGTCTCTTCACATTCAATATAACCAATTTTGATTTGTGTATTATAGATGTCAAAATTTACAATTACGAATTTGCAGACACCAGCAATCTATACGATCAAAAGGCAAAGAGAGTGACGTGAGTCTTTGACACTAGTGTTGTGCCAGCCAAAGACGCTCTAACACTCAAGTCAGTGCTTTATTGGGAGATGTATAAATATGAGAACTGATGAATATAAGGAAGATTAGGGGAACTACCATAGTAGGAACCGCGAAGTATAGGGTGGGCTATTGATAGAAAGGGGGAAAGAGTGAGTATTGCTAGAGGTGGTGAATACTCGATGCTTTTCCCTTAGGGTAGGCGTAGCCTATTTATAGTTATCGGTAGACCGGGAGCCCATAGACTCTAGGATTGTATTTTTTGAGGATTCCTATGAATCCATCGTTATTTATCCTTTAAGATTGTGATAAGGTTGGATCGTACCCTAGCCCATTGTTGTCATCCACTTACGATAGATTAGGTAATTGAGTTGTCCTTATAATCGTCTATCCTTAGATATCTGAAGAGTTCAAGCCCTATTCGAATTCATCATCGATTATCCATATGTAATGGTATCGATGCCCGGGCTCACCTAAGGGCCTTGTCCTAGGGTGAGCCTACTGTAGGGTATCCCGTGAGCTATTGGACCGCATATGTATCATAGTCCTACTATCATGAGTTGGTAGTAGAACTCATCTTATGGCCTTGGGCTTATAGTAAGCCTACCATAAGGGTAGCCGGTGACGACTGAATTGTTTATGGATTGTAGCTCTACCTTCATGGGTTGAAGGGGATCAAATGATCTGTCGTTGTGGGACCATGGGCCCAAGACCGGTTTTGATTATAACATGTATTACATGCTACATTATCTTCATATGATGCAATTGGATTATCTTTGTGGGAGAGTAATTCCTATGATTACGAACACGTCGCATGACAAATCTCAAGCATATAGTGTAACATCCATCTCACATCAGTTGTGTATAAGATTTGTGTTGAGTTTTTACTAATTTGGGTTTACTTCTATTACCAAAATGAGGTTAAACATTTTGTATCAGTTGATTAGGTTTAATGTGTTGGCAAGTCAATAATTGGGTCTTAGTCATTAAAAGTAGTATTAGAGTAGGCTACTAGGCAAAAGTGTTGGCTTGCCTACTCCCTGGTAGTCCTAGGCTGTAGTTTTGTTCTGTTTGGAGTGACGAGGACATTGCAAATTTAAGGGGAAGAGTATGTGATATCCCCTTCTATGTCAGTTATGCATGAGATTTGTATTCAATTCATAATGAATTAGGTTTACTACTACTATCAATACCACTTTTAGTATTTTTTGGGTCAGTTGATTAGACTCATAGTGTTGGCACATCAGTAGTTGAGACTTGATCATTATATGTATATTTTCAACTAGCCTCATGAATTGTCATAATCTCAACACAATTTGAAGAGGTAGTAGTTATAACTTGTTTTTCTTAAAGGTCAAGCAAATATGCGACATATATATATATATATATATATATATGTGTATGTATGTTTTTATGCAAACGGATACGTATATACCATTGATTTGTATATGTTAAAAAATGTGAATGTCAATGATAACATTCAGAATGCATCAATAAATAACATGGAATACCGATTGTGGTAGAAGACTTAAAGTTCCATCCTAAACCAATTAAGTATGGTATCATAATTGAGTTTTGCTCCAATCTTATTTATTCACGTTAGTACCATTCTTGTTTAGATGCCGACTCTAGTATATGGAGCTTTTAGTTCACCTGTGTGTGTATATATATCAAGTCTAGAATTATTAATTGAACCTCATTTAAATAGATTTGAAGTAATTAAGTGTTGCAAGAAAAAGTTTAGCTGCCGCCCACTTTGTATTCTTCATCCTTCTTTTTATTCTAACCTTATTACTTTAGAAATTACACAAGGACCCTAACCTAATGTTAGAACTTTTTTTTTATTTTTATGGACTACCACTAACTGAGACATTTTTTAATGTTTCAAAAATGGGTCAAGATTGATCGATAAAGCGCAAAATATAATCCATGGTGATCGAGTTCAATTAGACCAAATGTCTTTTTCACTACTCTTATTATTTTTATTAGTTGAGGGATATGTAAGAGGTAAGACATGTTTTAAATCTAGAATAGTTTGATGATGAGGCCCAATAAAGTATTGTAAAGCTAGATCCGTTTCTTCTATCCAGATACTAATAGTCTATATATTAGTTGTTCTAAACTCGAGCCAAGATGATTTACTAAATGACTAAGGTTCTATTTGGCCTAATTTTTAGATACACAAAAGTGTTTTATGATAATTTAAAAGCTAAAACTAACATGTTTGGCTTATGTTTGAAAGTGTTTTTAAGTAAAAACTGAAGTTGTAAAAGGTTAAAAAACAAGATGCTCTAAATTAGAGTTTTTAAATAAAAAAAATTTGCAAAACTATTTTTATGCTGGGAGTTTTTTTTTTTCTCAAATATGAACTATTTAAGTGGTCCTTAAACTATGAACTCAAAGAAGTTATAAAGTATTAAATATCTAAAACGAGTAGAAAGATTACCAAGGAAATATCAGTTAAAAGTCGGTCAAAAACTTTGAAAAAAAAACAGAAGAAGTCGGTCAAATTTGATATGAAAAGTCAAATCAGGACTGTTAAGTGATATAAACTCCTGCATAGCATGAGAATATGAGCTAATGAAAAATTAGGAAACAACACACAGTCGAGGTGCAAATCCAATCCATTCCAACTCAGAATAGAATTACTAGTGGAAAATTAGAAAACCAATTTAATGCGAGATAAAATTCTTATTAAAAGGGTGACTTACATCACAAGCTTTGTTCGTTTATAAATGACATAGGTTGCTAAGAAGGCAACTCTGAAATCATATACGTATCCAGTTCTCTTTTTTATTACAATCTTGCAGTTTTCAGCTTTTCCATGGCATCATCTAGAAAACCGTCTCTTCTTCTTCTTCGTTATACACTAGTTCTCCTGTTATTCGTATCATTGTTTGCAACATCATATGCACGAGCCCTAAAATCTCATGCACGAGTGATCACGAAGCGATGTGATTTCGATTCAATATATAGTTTTGGAGAAGGCAGTTCTTCAGTTTCCAACGGTCTAGTTTCCTCTGCCTTCAATGTCCCTTTTCCTTTTTCATACAAGGATGCAGATTTCGTATCGGGTGCTAGCTTTGCCGTCCCTGGAGCCACTGTTATGAACCCCAGTTTCTTCGTGAAGAACAGAATCCAACCTCCTCCTGCTCAAGCTTCACTCCAGTCTCAGATCAATAACTTTGTGGACCTTCTTGGTGCAAGATTAATCATGCCGTACCAAGAGCGTGCTAAGAAGCTTCAAGGGGCTCTTTTCTTTATCAATCAACCTGGTATTACTGATTACGAACAAGCTTTCTTGCAAGGAAAATCGATGACCCAGGTCTCCAAGTTGGTGCCAGAAATTGTTTCCACAATCAAGAACCAAATAAGGAAGTTGATCTTTGCCGGTGCATCCAATGTTCTTGTTTCTGGAGTTCCACGCTTGGCATCTATCCCCGGATTTCGGAAACTATTGCGCAACCCCAACGGGCTGAACACCTTCGGATTATTTCACAACGATCATCTTCAACAGGCACTTGTTGAATTGAAGCTGGAATTTCCTGAGGCTCACATTGTGTATGCAGATTATTACAAGATGAACGAGAGAGGTTTTAGCCAGTCAGCACTCGAATTCGCCAAGGCAAGACGTTGCAACTATTTTCAGATTGGAGACTTGTCTTACCTTAGGCGCGAAGTTCTTCTTGTATAAAGCTTCTTACGTATGACAAAGGCTACGCTGTGAAGACAACTGATACAACAGATGTTGCCAGGTGCTTCTAACTGATGACTTCAAGACAGACTTCTCAATCCCAGCAGCTTGTATATATTTTTGGTGTCCAATTGTATCACAATTAAGAATCTATGTAATAGAACTACGTTGCAGTTTGATCCTTGATACGGGTGGGTATCAAGGTACGTAGGCAGCCAATATTGGTACGTAAGCAACTAATTATATTGGTCCAACTGCTTTATTATTAAATAACAAAATTTCTATTGATATATCTTGTTGATTGGATTTAGTTACTAATCTGCGTATATGAATGAATGGCATTATTAAGGGTCTTTATGAAGTTCCTCATTGACGCTTCCAAACTATGTGACAATAACAATGTGATATTTTTCCGATCATATACAATGGGTGAAATAAATATGCCATGGAATGCAACAAAGAAGAAATATATTAATGTTGATAGGAGTCAGAGCTGAGGTAATCACTGTGAAGTGAGAAGTTTTATGCTAAGTTTAAAATATCTTGTAATTATTTTTCAAGCATTACATTTTCTACTCCATTATGTTTCTCATCAATGATAGAAATAGGAGCAACTCGTATTACCAATTGCCATCGGAAAAGCAGATAAGGGCGAGTCCTACTTTCTAGCTCGACCTTAGAGAAGATTTTAAGGACAAGTATAACTGAACTCGAAAAATTGCCGTGTGATTCCACCAATTCCACGTGGCCCATGCTACTCAGGTCAGATACTTTCAGCTACTGGACTACTTTAGCACTCCTCATCTACTCTCCCCAATGATCTCATGAAGCATTGATTGAGTAGCATTTACAGGCAAATAATTTGTATATGCTACTGCGGTTGTACTAGATGAACCATAACTACTAGTATCAGTTCTTGGAACATCATCACTCATGAAGCTTGTTGTATCTTCGAACTTCCAATCAGTTAGATATTTAGGCCTTGAAGTGACAACAGTAATCTTGAGGATGTTTGAGTGCACAAAAAAAGCCACTTGTAAATAAAGCAATGCCACAAAAAGCACATCCAATTCATTATGTGAGCTGCAATATATAGAGTTACAAAGCAATCGTAAAGCTTCCTAGATAGCTACTTATCCTAAGTCTGGTACATTGATACATATCAAGTTAATCACAACACAAATATAGTAATACATATCTAATACAACAGCCATGTGAGATGAGGATGAGATGACCTATGGAGTTGAAAGACTTTAATACTCCCCCTCAAGGTGGCGCATGCAGGTTCGAAATGCCCAACTTGCTCAATATCCAATGAAACTGATCGCAACCATGCACTTTAGTAAAGATATCAGCCAATTGATTTGCTGTGGAGATAGGCCGAGGAATGATTTCATGAGCTTGAAAAGTCGGTCAAATTTGATATGAAAAGTCAAATCAGGACTCTCAAGTGATATAAACTACTGCATAGCATGAGAATATGAGCTAATGAAAAATTAGGAAACAACACACAGTCTAGGTGCAAATCCAATCCATTCCAACTCAGAATAGAATTACTAGTGAAAAATTAGAAAACCAATTTAATTCGGGATAAAATTCTTATTAAAAATGTGACTTACATTCCAAGCTTCGTCTATAAATGACATAGGTTGTTAAGAAGGCAACTCTGAAACCATATACGTATCGAGTTCTCTTCTTCATTACATCTAGGTTTAATTTCGTTCGTTAAAATCTTGCAGTTTTCAGCTTTTCCATGGCATCATCTAGAAAACCGTCTCTTCTTCTTCTTCGTCATTCACCCTTCAACTTTACAGTTATCCAACCAGTGATGGCAACTTACTCTAGGACGAGAACAGCATCTCCAAAAAGCAGGCTATCTAAGATGAGCTCAAGCTCTACCATCAACAATGGCACGAAAAAGGCCAGCTTCACGTACATGCTGCCGCAGGAACCAGCAATCAATGGTGATCTAGAAAGGAGAATTAATCAATCCACCTCACCTCAAGAGAATGACCGGTTCAAGGTTCCACCTTCCATGGCTAATGGTACCAATGTCTCAAATTAAACATTGCTATATGATGAGAACACAAGTATGAAGAAGGTTGATGTTGACAATGCAAAGTGTGCACGAGGGGAGAGCAACGGCAGCTATTGGACACCCTCTATGGACGGCATAATACAGAAGACGAATGAGAACATTCTGCAGATAATTGATGCTCTCTATGGTCCTGGTAGACATCCTAAGCTGCCAGTTTTTGAAAAGAGGTGCCGTGAATAATTGGATATAAGTCCCTAGTACCCTCCATAGATATTAGAGAAAGCAGCATATATACTACTAACTTCTTATGACTCTTTACAGAAAATTTTGATCATCTTTGACGGGTAGATCATAGAACTTACTGTACCAAATAAATGATAATTTTCTTTTCTTTTCTTTTTTTGTTTTGTTTTTAAATCTTCGAATTAACATGCTTTTACCTTATATGTTAGGGTATTGGACGTAGGTCATATGCACTTCACTTGTTGTTGGGTTATGTATATCATACGCAGTGTTGTCGAAATCGTACAAATAAGCAAAGAAATGATGCAAATCGAATGGAAAAATTGTGAATCAAACGTGAATTGTATGTGAATTGTAATGAATTGTACGATTTATTGAATCGTGAACGATTCAAACTACACTTAAAAAAGCCCAAAATCAGGGAGAAAAAAGCCCACACACAATTAGCCCAATTTTAACAAATCTGAACAAATAAAATTAAAAAAAAGCCCATTAACATTATCAGTATATCAAATTCTCAAATTTCAAGTTTCAACTACAAAATCTAAAAAATAAAAAGCCCTAATTGCTAAAAGAGAGAGAGAGAGAGAGAGAGAGATAGAGAGAGAGAGAATGTATGTGTAACTGAGTTGATCGCATTTGAGTGGAGTTTTCGAGAGCTTTTTTTGGCCGTGTCAAAAACTCAAGAATCAACGGTGGAATCAGAGAGAGGACTCAAGAGCGGTTGAGTAAGTTGTAAGTGAGCTTTTTAGTTGTTTAATATGCTGATCTTTAATACTTTTCTTTTTAGTTTGGTTTTTTTTTCTCGCTAAGTTGCTTTTTAGTTTGGTTTGTTGGTTAGACGTGGTCGTTAAAGCATTAAAGGTTAAAAAATTGCTTTGGAATTTAGTTTGGATATTAAAGCATAAAATATTATTTTGGTCTTTGTAGTTTGGACATAAAATTGGTTTGGAATTTAGTTTGCAAAATAGTGATCATTAGAAAAGTAACAAAAAATATATATTAATATACATTCAAAAGAAGAATTCCAACTAAAAACTGTTAATGGAAACATAATATATCAAATTAATCTAAATTTAAATTTGTGATTGCATCGGTACGGTTCATGATTCGTTACGATTCACGATTCAAAAAAATAATATTTTGATTCACGATACAATTCGCGAAGACAACTATTCATATGCAATGGTTAGTCCTAAGGGATGAGAGATTTGAAACCAACACTTCTTGGTCGGGTAGTAAGGCTTTTGCCACCAAGTTTTTCCTTTGGGTATATATCCTAGTCTAACATAGTCTATGAAATCAATTCATATGTGGAATTCATTTCATTTATAAATGAATTTCATGAAGAATTCATTTACAAATGAATTCTCTTGTTTGGAATTGAAAAACAATATTAAGTCAATTTTGTTATTTATAAATCCAAGTTGTGTTTGGAACACATATGAAATTAATATTAATAGTTGTATTTTACTTAAAACCCTTCTTTTATTCTATTTTAGTTTTTTTGTAGACATTCAACCTGTCATCTAACATCATTTTTGGACCACTCAAATCATGTAATGATGAGATTATTTTGTGCAGATTATTAAAGTACTTGTGGCCTGCATTACATTAAGAACTTTCTTCATACTTCATTATTTAAATATTTTATTCTACAAGCCAACATCATTGTCCTATGAACTATGAACCCATCCTTTAGTTGTAAACGAGGCGAATAATCTATATAAACAACAGATATACACTAGTAAATAATTAAAAAAATTCACAAATCATAGAAAAGATATTGGAGAAGTCAATCAGAAGGCAAATGAAATAGTAAGTAATTACTAAGTGAGAGTTTGGCCAATATTTAGTTGGTATGATAATTAAACATCTAATGAGTATTATCATGAAACAATGTTTTGCGTGACTTTTCTCAATTTTTTCTACATTTGGTCAAAATTACTAATAACATAAATCTACATGGCAAACCTAGGAAGCTACAAAAAGTTGAAATCGATAGTATAGAGAAACTGAAAAAGATTGTCCCAAAGAAGAATCACATGTCCCTGAAAGAATAATCTATATGGAAAACCTAAGAATTATGTACAAAGCCCTTTAATTTCATGTTATTCTCTTGAAAATAAGAAGTAACAATAACAACAACAACATAATAGTACTATAATAATAACAAAAAGAATAATACATAATAGAAAAGATATCGCGAATAAATTTGCAAAAAAAATCAAACGAATATCTGAAAGAGGAATGAATGGAAGAAGTTAACTTTTTTTTTCTTTTTGCCGTCAATTTGGAAGAAAAGTGAAGAGAGGGAAAGAAGAGTGAAAAATATGTTTTTTTTTTTCATTTAACCTGAGGGTAGTTTTGTCTTCAAATGATTAGCAACAGAATTAGAAAACGTGGATTTGCAAATTCCACCTCTTGGCCTAGGATTTGAGTAAAGCTTGTGCAAATCCAAGAATTGCAAATCTTGGAATTGTAATTTTTTAAAAAGGTACAACCAAACAAAAAAAAAACTTGGATTTGCAAATGAATTCCACAAACTTTTGTAGAATTCATTTATTCCAAATAGTCTATAAATAACACCTGTTTTCTTCATATTACTTGTCTTTCTCTTTCTTACAAATTGTTTCCTATCAATAAAATTCTTGCTTACCTAACAAAAAAAAAATCACATATTTTCTTTTATTAAAGTAATTTTATTTGCTTCCAGCATTAACACTTTTTTTTTTGTCAAAGCTTCCAGTATTAATACAAGTATTAGTTAATGGAAGGCACCATCAAGAACAAGAAATCACATTCATATTTTGTAGTTTAAGGTATTATTTAGTTAAAGTGAAAACTTCCATGCATGCAATGTGCAAAGCGCACTCTTGGTTATAATTTACGCACTTCACCATATAATTAGCTATGCCATACTAAGATTTTTAACATTTCATTTTATAATTTTGTATATGGAATTGTTATTAGATAGATAATATCATTTACGAGTCCATACACATGAAATATTACATGTATAATAGTATAGAGTTGATCAACCATGACTAGTCTTGGCTCTTTGTTCTTTCAAGCCATCCTTTCAACCTAACAATTGGCTAAAAAATGTATCGTTACAATATATGACCCGATTAAAATTTCTCCCAAGTACATAAAAAAACCTTTTGTTTAGATATTGGTGTGAAATCAAAACTTCTTCTAAAAATACTTGTAATGTTTTTCTTATCCACCACTCTTCTCTTCATATATAAATAATTAGAACTTCTATCTTGTACAAAATAATTGTCAAAAGATAATATAGTGATGATAAATATACAGAGAAAGAAAAATAAAATAAATTCTATAAATTTCTCTTATTCATTTTTGGTTTGAGTTAGCTTTATTTATAGGATTTCAAATCTTCTAGATTCATAGGCTCTGACATAATCACATTAGCTGTTTTATCACACTCAGTTTCAAATTATGTTTTGAAATTATGTTTGTTGTATTTTGAGTTTATTGTTGTGTAATTCTTATGGCTTATCTTCACTTGTTCACTATAGTAACTATTTGTATAAATTGTTGTAATCGCTCAATTAATGAAATATAGAAAAATACTTTAGCTAAGTGGATGGCTCAAAAACTAACTTCATCCGCACTTACGGGTGCGTGTTGAATTATAATAAATAATACAATTAACCCCTTTCTAACAGCTTAAATTTTAAATGAGGTGTTCACTTAATATTAGCAATAAAAAGGCCTTAACATAACCACAGTAGCTGATTGCATAGGCGTTGATATAATCATACTAGCCTTTATGATTTTCCAAAATGTGGCTTTCACGTTCATTCATTCTTCCGATTTTCACATTGATCTATATTGTGACATTCAGTTTCCTTAGTATTGCAAGCTTTACATTCATTCATATTACAAGTTCCACATTCATTCATATCATGATATTCACATTTATCCATATTGTGGCTTTCTCACTTGCTCATATTATAGCTTTTATACTAGTGAATATTCATTAGTGAGTACTTCATAACACTCCCTATTGAAAATTCACCACAAAAGTATATTTTATCAAAAACTTTGCAAAGAAAAACCTAATAGGTGAAAACTTGACTAAGAAAATTGAATAAACTATTCTTACAATGATATATAACATACTTGGTCTATCTCATTAAAATATTACCAAGAAAAACCCAATATGAAAAAAACCCTTAGTAAACAAATTTATTAGATTTTCACTTGTGTGTACTTGTTGAATATCAATGACACAATTAGTTTGAATCTTATAAACATAGACAAATTTCGAAGATATATGTTTTGTCTCTTCACATTCAATATAACCAACTTTGATTTGTGTATTATAGACGTCAAAATTTACAATTACAAATTTGCAGACACCAGCAATCTATACGATCAAAAGGCAAAGAGAGTGACGTGAGTCTTTGACACTAGTGTTGAGCCAGCCAAAGACGCTCTAACACTCAAGTCAGTGCTTTATTGGGAGGTGTATAAATATGAGAACTGATGAATATAAGGAAGATTAGGGGAACTACCGTAGTAGGAGCCACGAAGTATAGGGTGGGCTATTGATAGAAAAGGGGGAAAGAGTTAGTATTGCTAGAGGTGGTGAATACTCGATGCTTTTCCCTTAGGGTAGGCGTGGCCTATTTATAGTTATCGGTAGACCGGGAGCCCATAGACTCTAGGATTGAATTTTTTGAGGATTCCTATGAATCCATCGTTATTTATCCCTTAAGATTGTGATAAGGTTGGATCGTACCCCTAGTCCGTTGTTGTCATCCACTTATGATAGATTAGATAATTGAGTTGTCCTTATAATCGTCTATCCTTAGAGATCTGAAGAGTTCAAGCCCTATTCGAATTCATCATCGATTATCCATATGTAGTGGTATCGATGCCCGGGCTCACCTAAGGGCCTTGTCCCAGGGTGAGTGTGATGCCCAGACCTGGCATATAGATTTTTAATTAGAAATTTGCATATTTAATTTTCTAAATTGCATATTTATTTTATTAAATTGCATTTTAATTAGATTTTTAATGCGAAAATTTACTTATCATTATTATCTATAATTAATAAATTAAGTAATGAAACTTCATGAAACAATTATTATTATTATTATTTTATGAGAAACAAACAGTTAATATTTCATTATTATAATTATTTTAATTGTATTTAATCAACTTGTCAAGAATAATTATTTAGTTACTTTAAAATTTTATTTATTAAAAGTCACCTTGTGAATATTATAATTAATTTAAATTGCTAAATTATTGTGAAATCCCGAGTGTGAGAATGATTATATTGTTATTAAATTATTCTTTAGATATATATGAGTTATAAATAATAGATTTATGTAGAATAGTTAATAAATTATTAATTCCATTAATTGCGTTTAATTAATTTAAGGAATAATTGGCTCCGGATTAATTATTCCTAATAAATTGTAATGTTATTTAAATTTATCTTAGGTACTTTTAATCGGTTGTTTTTAAATTGAGTGCGAAGCCGGGTCGGGACTGAGCGAATTTCTGAGACACCCGAACTTTTTAATTCTAATTAGTTGATTTTGAGGTCTTCAATAGGAAATAATAATAATAATAATAATAATAATAGTAATAATAATAAGAATAAGAATAAGAATAAGAATAATAATAATAATAAATAAATAAATAAAAAAGAAAAAAAAAAGAAAAAAAAAAAAAAGAAAACGACGCACACATACACGGCTGCACCAAGCCACACAAAAATAATATCTCACCCACTCTCCTGTTCACACCATATGCATAGCCACACAAAAATACCAACTCTGAATTTTTATCTCTCTCACGCGACACACACACAAGCATCTCACCAACACATCGAAACCTCTCCTCACCATTCACGTTCGATCTTCACGTCGGGCAGAGAGAGAGAAAGAGAGAGAGAGGGAGAGAGGCTGCAGCTTGGGCGAAAAAGAAGAAGAGAAAAAAAAAATTCCTAACTAGGGCTCAAGGTCTCTCTACGCGCGGCTGGGGGTAGAAATCAGATCTGGAGCAGCGTAATCAAGTGAGGGTTTGCATCTTGTTGTTTAATTGGAATTATAGATTTGTTAAGCCTTGAATTGTTGATTGAAATTAATTTATAATCTAACTTGAAATTTCAGATTTTTACCTCATATGATCGTAAGCAAACTGCATTAATTGATTTTGTTATGTGTGTGGGCGCCGAGTACCGGCGCTGGTGTGGTTGTTTGCCGCCGATGTGGATGGTTGTGAGGCTGCCGGCGCTGCTGCGGGCAGTCCATTGAGGCCACTGTGAATCTGTAAATTTTTCATTGATTCTCAGTTGTTATGCAGATTGTTAAGTAATGGACGGGGACTTAATTCATGTGAGGGATTTGTGTATTTTAGCATTCATTTCGTGCATATAATTTTATATTCTGAAAATCATAATTTAATATACAATTCATAAATTCAATGTTGTAAGAATGTGTGAATTACACTTTGATATGTGTTTCGGAAGTGTGTAAGAATATTAGCGGCCTTCGGCCAATCTGAATCAGCGCCGACAGTGGGCCGGCGCTGGACAGCTCCGGCAGGCCACCGCTAGCAGTGGACTGCCGATGTTAGACCTTCCGTTTGGCTTGTGTTGTACGTATATAATTTATGAATATAGGGAGGATGGTCAAGCATGTTATAAGTGTGATATTATTTGAATTACAAGCTTCTTGATTTAGTATATTACTGTGAATCACATGATTATAATAAAACTAGTTGAATTGCTGGGTATTGTTATGAATCAATTAGTTGTAATGTAGTCAGTAGGAGTTGGAAGGTCTTGGCTTAAGGGGAAAATATGTCACCTTGACATTTGTTATTGATCCAAGATATGTTTTGAGATATGAAAGCTTAGACTTATGCTCATGTAATGAAATTAGTTGAAATATGATTAATGTGTTGAGCCTTATTATGAATTAACAATGTGAGAGTTTTATTAAAATGATTAGTTTAATTATTCCATTAAAATTGGATGTCAAGTACTAGTCGAGGATATGTTTAAGATGTGAAGGTTTAAATTCATTCATGTTTCAAGTAGGTAGTTGAGATAGGGCTAATTAGTTAAACCTACTTATGTGTCAGAAATGTTAAACCTTCTTAAGTGCTTAGCTTAACTAATTTGGCTAGTGAGTGAATATTTGGAGTTAAGGAAGAGTTTGATCTTCGCACATGACAGTGACCTTAGGATCAAGTGCAGAATTTGGATTAAGGTTACTATAACATGAATTGTGAAGTAGGGACCAAACGTGTTGCTAATCCATATCATCTTAAAGTAAAATATGTTATATGAGATGATTCCAACTTTATAAAAGTGTAGCATATTAATAAATGTAATATGTGTCAAAAGGTATTATATGTTATCTAGGTGCTTAAAAGGGTCGAATTCTAAATTAAGTCTATGCCTAGCCATTCAAGAATAAGCTAAGTTATGAGAACACGAAGTATACCGGAACATATCTTCCAACTTATAATAAAGTATATTTAAAATAGTGAAACTTTGAAAGAATAATAGCTAATGTAAAGATAATGATTATTACATGCTAATTGAGCTATAAAGAGTAGTTTAAGGTAGTGGTTAAACTTGAGAGTAATTATCATGTAAATAAAGTCGGTGACTGTTGAATAGTTAGGCTAAAATGATATCCGTTGCTGAAAACTTTGCTTCTTTATCCTTTCATGGGCTAAAGCTTAAATTAACAACATTTGTTCATGTATATAATTAATAAGGGACTTAGTGAACCTTAGTTTAAAAAGGCATGGTTACTTTAATCCTACAAACAATTAGTTGCCATCTAGCTCACAGTTGCCTTTCTACTGTTGATTTGATTCATACGCTTCACGTAAGCTGTTGTTGCTCAATAATACTTAATTGTTACGTGAATAGTTGAGTTACGTGTTTAGTTGAAAATCAATGACTAATTGATTCTATTGTTATATATTTGAGGACAACCTACTTTGTTGTCCTCATTTCTATGCCTTTTGAAATAAATGTTTTATGTGCTATCTTGAGTGGTTTGATTTCGGGGTTGCGCAACCTCTTAGGACATGGTAGCGTCGAGAAACACGGGCGGCATCGGGCTTGCCGTGCTCCCTCGACTACCATGGTGCCTATTCCCTTCTCGCTGAGGCATACTCCACTACCCCAGAGGCGTGGTTCACCTGCTGGGCATGGACCTACCTCGGGAGAAAGGGTCGTAGGATCGGGATACATCCGGAGTATCCCAATTGTGGTGTTTGGGGTTTGCCGGCATGTTCGTGATGCTCGTGGTTCGTGGCTCGTGAATAAAGACTTGGAAGTGGAACCGTATCCTTTTCAATATGATTGCTACTTATAATTGTATTCCTACCAAAGTATTGGTTAATGTGTGAGATGTTTTACTGATGTTTATGATTTGCTTCCGAGCTAAAACTTCTAAAGTAAGCTTATAGCTTTATTGCCTTGAGTTAGCATTTAGCCTTGCAATCGAATTTATCATTTGATCTTATTGTTACTTGAGCTACATGATATACTTGTTCATTTGCATTGCATGAGAATTTTGCGAAAACTTCTCCAGGTATTGTACACCTCCCTCACTGAGTATACTCATAATGTATACTCATTCCTCCTTTCTTTAACTATTTCAGGCGAGGCAGGTTCAGTTCCTCTGGAGACGGAGGAGGAGGCTCGGGAGTCTCCTTGAGTTCTTGCATGGTGTTGTGTGGTAGTCTTTGTAAATGTGGTGGTTATTATGAAATCTTTTGAGGCCTGTGTGCCTTGTAAATATTTGATGAATGTAAATATGTGTCTAAGCTAAAGTTCACCTAGGCTAGTGGTCTGTAATATCTTTGGAGGACATTAAGTCTGTTAGCTATCTAACCTAGAACTTTATAGACTATTTTGCTAAGACTAGATAATTAGAGTTATCTTGGGAATTTCAATGACTTATGTTATTTGTGTAGTTCTGTGTGTTAATTCCTCTGGAAACAGGTGTTAGAATATCCTATAAACAGGGGAGACTCTGCCCGTTCTCCCTCGTTTTTCATGCCTCGGGTTTGGGTTTGGGACTCTGATCTCGTGAGGGATCGGGGTGTTACAGTTGTGGTATCAGAGCTTCTTTAGTTAGCTCTCAGCCGGGACAGGGTCCTTGGACTGTTGGGTAGTAATCCCTGAATGTGTGTATATAGTCATGACTCGAATGAATATGTATGCTTGTATATGAGACTTGTGTGTTTTTGAATACAAGTGTGCTCTACGTGTCATAATTGTGTAGATGTGAAGATTGTATGATACTTGAAGTTATGTGATTAAATGCTTCTCCAAATGGTTCTACGAATAACTACTTGCCTCAAATACTAGTAATGATATGCGTGATTGAATTCTATGAACTAAGTTGTTACAAATAGCATGATAACTTGCCAATTCCGCTAAGAGTTATTAGCCTTCAGTATAGTTGATAATTGCATAATAGACTAAGGCATTAATTGTGCATATGAAATAATTGTTTAGCATGTGAAATTCTATCACATATAATATGAGCATCTTATGAGAAGTCTAATATAAATGACATCAACTGCATGCATATATCACCCTTAAACTGGTAAGTAACCTCTTGCCCTCTGTAGAGCAAAGATGGAAGAAGGCAAGCTACTGGGGGATGAGGGGTCATCAAGAGAGGAGACAGGTTATCATACTTCTATTGCTGAGCAAGTTCAGGTGCTGGTTCAAGTAGCAGAAACTATGTTGAGAGTGGTACGGGGCCTAGTCAGACTACCAAGAGGTCATTTAAGCTTGTGCGCTGTAATTATTGCAAACGCCAGGGGCATTATGTTGTAGATTGTTGGAAACGAACGGGACGTTGTACAGGTTGTGGAAGTCATTTACATCAGGTGAAATACTGTCCTAAATGGGAGACAGGAGTGAGTGGTACTACCCAGGGCAGTGCTGCAGATGGGGCTTCTACCCACAGGGATCTGGCTATGGTATACTTTGTGGACCCGCAGGGAGTACTTCAGGGATTTGGTAAGAATCAAAAGAGTCACTTTTATATTTAAATAATTACTGTTGGCATGCATTCATACTAATCTATAAGGAGTTAGAAGCATCCATATACATGACTGGTTTTCTACGGAGAGGTGACGATTGCAGTGGAGTTTCTTGTGGGATATTCTTTTGGTATTTTATTGGGGAGAAATTATTTAATGTCAGTCGACCTTTAACAGCATCTCCATTAGTAAAATCATTTGGAAAACTCGATTGGCCTTCTTGTTTGGTATTGCATTTGGAATTCTTGTGTGGCATTTCTATTTACGGAAGCATGATTAGCTGGTGCTCCTTATAGGGACCTTTATTTGGTACCCTTATTCTGAATTTTCAATATGGAATTCTTTGCGGCATTCTTATGAAAATTCTTCATGGATTCTTAATCAATAATTAGAACTAGTGGTATTCTTTGAGACGGGGTTTATGATTCATATTATTTACTTGCATCTTCGCATTTACTTGGGATTCAGAATTTTAGAATGGGTTTCTTGTTCGACTCTTTTATCGGGAATTCGTATGTGGAGTTCTTTTGGCATTCTTGGGCGATGCTTCTCTTCAGCAATAATTTCGACCGGGGTTGTCATGGTTGTTGTGGAGATCTCTTCTGATAATAAGGAATTGCGAGGACGCAATTCTTTGTAGGGGGGAAGAGTGTGATGCCCAGACCTGGCATATAGATTTTTAATTAGAAATTTGCATATTTAATTTTCTAAATTGCATATTTATTTTATTAAATTGCATTTTAATTAGATTTTTAATCCGAAATTTTACTTATCATTATTATCTATAATTAATAAATTAAGTAATGAAACTTCATGAAACAATTATTATTATTATTATTTTATGAGAAACAAACAGTTAATATTTCATTATTATAATTATTTTAATTGTATTTAATCAACTTGTCAAGAATAATTATTTAGTTACTTTAGAATTTTATTTATTAAAAGTCACCTTGTGAATATTATCATTAATTTAAATTGCTAATTTAGTGTGAAATCCCGAGTGTGAGAATGATTATATTGTTATTAAATTATTCTTTAGATATATAGGAGTTATAAATAATAGATTTATGTAGAATAGTTAATAAATTATTAATTCCATTAATTTCGTTTAATTAATTTAAGGAATAATTGGCTCCGGATTAATTATTCCTAATAAATTGTATTGTTATTTAAATTTATCTTAGGTACTTTTATTCGGTTGTTTTTAAATTGAGTGCGAAGCCGGGTCGGGACTGAGCAAATTTCTGAGACACCCGACCTTTTTAATTCTAATTAGTTGATTTTGAGGTCTTCAATAGGAAATAATAATAATAATAATAATAATAATAATAATAATAATAATAGTAATAATAATAAGAATAAGAATAAGAATAAGAATAATAATAATAATAAATAAATAAATAAATAAAGAAAAAAAAAAGAAAAAAAAAAAGAAAAAAAGAAAACGACTCACACATACACGGCTGCACCAAGCCACACAAAAATAATATCTCACCAACTCTCATGTTCACACCATATGCATAGCCACACAAAACTACCAACTCTGAATTTTTATCTCTCTCACGCGACACACACACAAGCATCTCACCAACACATCGAAACCTCTCCTCACCATTCACGTTCGATCTTCACGTCGGGCAGAGAGAGAGAAAGAGAGAAAGAGGGAGAGAGAGGGAGAGGGGCTGGAGCTTGGGCGAAACAGAAGAAGAGAAAAAAAAAAAGTCCTAACTAGGGGTCAAGGTTTCTCTACGCGCGGCTGGGGGTAGAAATCAGATCTGGAGCAGCGTAATCAAGTGAGGGTTTGCATCTTGTTGTTTAATTGGAATTATAGATTTGTTAAGCCTTGAATTGTTGATTGAAATTAATTTATAATCTAACTTGAAATTTCAGATTTTTACCTCATATTATTGTAAGCAAACTGCATTAATTGATTTTGTTATGTGTGTGGGCGCCGAGTACCGGCGCTGGTGTGGTTGTTTGCCGCCGATGTGGATGGTTGTGAGGCTGCCGGCGCTGCTGCGGGCAGTCCATTGAGGCCACTGTGAATCTGTAAATTTTTCATTGATTCTCAGTTGTTATGCAGATTGTTAAGTAATGGACGGGGACTTAATTCATGTGAGGGATTTGTGTATTTTAGCATTCATTTCGTGCATATAATTTTCTATTCTGAAAATCATAATTTAATATACAATTCATAAATTCAATGTTGTAAGAATGTGTGAATTACACTTTGATATGTGTTTCGGAAGTGTGTAAGAATATTAGCGGCCTTCGGCCAATCTGAATCAGCGCCGACAGTGGGCCGGCGCTGGACAGCTCCGGCAGGCCACCGCTAGCAGTGGACTGCCGATGTTAGACCTTCCGTTTGGCTTGTGTTGTACGTATATAATTTATGATTATAGGGAGGATGGTCAAGCATGTTATAAGTGTGATATTATTTGAATTACAAGCTTCTTGATTTAGTATATTACTGTGAATCACATGATTATAATAAAACTAGTTGAATTGCTGGGTATTGTTATGAATCAATTAGTTGTAATGTAGTCAGTAGGAGTTGGAAGGTCTTGGCTTAAGGGGAAAATATGTCACCTTGACATTTGTTATTGATCCAAGATATGTTTTGAGATATGAAAGCTTAGACTTATGCTCATGTAATGAAATTAGTTGAAATATGATTAATGTGTTGAGCCTTATTATGAATTAACAATGTGAGAGTTTTATTAAAATGCTTAGTTTAATTATTCCATTAAAATTGGATGTCAAGTACTAGTCGAGGATATGTTTAAGATGTGAAGGTTTAAATTCATTCATGTTTCAAGTAGGTAGTTGAGATAGGGCTAATTAGTTAAACCTACTTATGTGTCAGAAATGTTAAACCTTCTTAAGTGCTTAACTTAACTAATTTGGCTAGTGAGTGAATATTTGGAGTTAAGGAAGAGTTTGATCTTCGCACATGACAGTGACCTTAGGATCAAGTGCAGAATTTGGATTAAGGTTACTATAACATGAATTGTGAAGTAGGGACCAAACGTGTTGCTAATCCATATCATCTTAAAGTAAAATATGTTATATGAGATGATTCCAACTTTATAAAAGTGTAGCATATTAATAAATGTAATATGTGTCAAAAGGTATTATATGTTATCTAGGTGCTTAAAAGGGTCGAATTCTAAATTAAGTCTATGCCTAGCCATTCAAGAATAAGCTAAGTTATGAGAACACGAAGTATACCGGAACATATCTTCCAACTTATAATAAAGTATATTTAAAATAGTGAAACTTTGAAAGAATAATAGCTAATGTAAAGATAATGATTATTACATGCTAATTGAGCTATAAAGAGTAGTTTAAGGTAGTGGTTAAACTTGAGAGTAATTATCATGTAAATAAAGTCGGTGACTGTTGAATAGTTAGGCTAAAATGATATCCGTTGCTGAAAACTTTGCTTCTTTATCCTTTCATGGGCTAAAGCTTAAATTAACAACATTTGTTCATGTATATAATTAATAAGGGACTTAGTGAACCTTAGTTTAAAAAGGCATGGTTACTTTAATCCTACAAACAATTAGTTGCCATCTAGCTCACAGTTGCCTTTCTACTGTTGATTTGATTCATACGCTTCACGTAAGCTGTTGTTGCTCAATAATACTTAATTGTTACGTGAATAGTTGAGTTACGTGTTTAGTTGAAAATCAATGACTAATTGATTCTATTGTTATATATTTGAGGACAACCTACTTTGTTGTCCTCATTTCTATGCCTTTTGAAATAAATGTTTTATGTGCTATCTTGAGTGGTTTGATTTCGGGGTTGGGCAACCTCTTAGGACATGGTAGCGTCGAGAAACACGGGCGGCATCGGGCTTGCCGTGCTCCCTCGACTACCATGGTGCCTATTCCCTTCTCGCTGAGGCATACTCCACTACCCCAGAGGCGTGGTTCACCTGCTGGGCATGGACCTACCTCGGGAGAAAGGGTCGTAGGATCGGGATACATCCGGAGTATCCCAATTGTGGTGTTTGGGGTTTGCCGGCATGTTCGTGATGCTCGTGGTTCGTGGCTCGTGAATAAAGACTTGGAAGTGGAACCGTATCCTTTTCAATATGATTGCTACTTATAATTGTATTCCTACCAAAGTATTGGTTAATGTGTGAGATGTTTTACTGATGTTTATGATTTGCTTCCGAGCTAAAACTTCTAAAGTAAGCTTATAGCTTTATTGCCTTGAGTTAGCATTTAGCCTTGCAATCGAATTTATCATTTGATCTTATTGTTACTTGAGCTACATGATATACTTGTTCATTTGCATTGCATGAGAATTTTGAAAAAACTTCTCCAGGTATTGTACACCTCCCTCACTGAGTATACTCATAATGTATACTCATTCCTCCTTTCTTTAACTATTTCAGGCGAGGCAGGTTCAGTTCCTCTGGAGACGGAGGAGGAGGCTCGGGAGTCTCCTTGAGTTCTTGCATGGTGTTGTGTGGTAGTCTTTGTAAATGTGGTGGTTATTATGAAATCTTTTGAGGCCTGTGTGCCTTGTAAATATTTGATGAATGTAAATATGTATCTAAGCTAAAGTTCACCTAGGCTAGTGGTCTGTAATATTTTTGGAGGACATTAAGACTGTTAGCTAACTAACCTAGAACTCTATATAGACTATTTTGCTAAGACTAGATAACTAGCGTTATCTTAAGTATTTCAATGTCTTATGTTATTTGTGTAGTTCTGTGTGTTAATTCCTTTGGAAACAGGTGTTGGAATATCCTATAAATAGGGGAGACTCTGTCCGTTTTCCCTCGTTTTTCATGCCTTGGGTTTGGGTTTTGGGACTCTGATCTCATGAGGGATCAGGGTGTTACAGTGAGCCTACTGTAGGGTATCCCGTGAGCTATTGGACCGCATATGTATCATAGTCCTACTATCATGAGTTGGTAGTAGAACTCATCTTATGGCCTTGGGCTTGTAGTAAGCCTACCATAAGGGTAGCCGGTGACGACCGAATTGTTTATGGATTGTAGCTCTACCTTCAGGGGTTGAAGGGGATCAAATGATCTATCGTTGTGGGACCATGGGCCCAAGACCGGTTTTGATTATAACATCTATTACATGCTACATTATCTTCATATGATGCAATTGGATTATCTTTGTTGGAGAGTAATTCCTATGATTACGAACACGTCGCATGACAAATCTCAAGCATATAGTGTAACATCCATCTCACATTGGTTGTGTATAAGATTTGTGTTGAGTTTTTACTGATTTGGGTTTACTACTATTACCAAAATGAGGTTAAACATTTTGTATCAGTTGTTTAGGTTTCATGTGTTGGCAAGTCAATAATTGGGTCTTAGTCATTAAAAGTGGTATTAGAGTAGGCTACTAAGCAAAATTGTTGGCTTGCCTACTCCCTGGTAGTCCTAGGCTGTAGTTTTGTTCTGTTTGGAGTGACGAGGACATTGCAAATTTAACGGGAAGAGTATGTGATATCCCCTTCTATGTCAGTTATGCATGAGATTTGTATTCAACTCATAATGAATTAGGTTTACTCCTACTTCTATCTGGTGAACGAGCTACCTCCAACCCAAGAACATAAGTATTAAATATAATACCTTGAGCAACATTCTTTTATTTCCTTTCCATAATCCTACAACCTAATTTATATATATTTATAACTATATGGTTCATTTACATAATTAAGAGGCAACAACAACATAACTATTAATCATACTTTATACAAAACCTTGCATCTTTATGACACAAACATGGCACCTAAATACACCCATAAAATCAACCACATAACTATGGTCAAACACATGCATAAACTTCACAATCTACTACCTTTAACAAAGTAGTTTCAAAGTATAACAAGCATACAAGTAAAATAATTCATAACCCATATACAAATATAAGTATATAAACATAAACAAGTGAAAATAACAAAAATATAGTTAAACCCATTTACTTACTAGAGTTACAAAGATGCTAGAATTCCAATTGCTTAGTGTTAGAAGCTATTTTCACAATGATTTGCAGCTGGGTTTTCTTTTCTATTTTGGGGTTGGGGAAACGGGTGGAAAAAGAGAGAAAAGATAAGAGTTTTGACTTGTTTTGTTGTTTGGTCAAAGTTTTAGTCTTATCTTAAGTGTAGGATATTTTGTTAGTTTAATAATAAGTTGGTCCCAAATGTTTCCCTTACTTATTAAAGAAGCCCCAACAAAATATAAAATTACAATTAAGTTAATAGCACTACACAATTATATGTCATGCAATTTGGGGTATTACACTCTTCCCTCCTTACACGAATTTCGTCCTCGAAATTCACTATCACTATAGACAAATAGAAATTCTCTTACCCAAATGAATAGCTCTTTCAAGAAGTCTCATTATCAAGGTTTACATATTTTCTTAAGATAACTCCCTATTAGGAAATGACTCCAAATAATGATAACAAAAGGAGACATGGTAGTCACTTTAAAATATTAAATTGTCCACAAATATAACTCCAAATACTCTTGTACCCAATCAAAAATTTAGGAAGTCATATCAACTAGAACTAAATGATCAATATAGAGAAATAGATATGATGTTCAGCCACCAAAATGCATCCTTATTTCCTCAAATAATTTTATCTCCAAACATTCACATATTTGAATAAAATAATCTTAGTCATGAATTACTCTAGTTGGGGCTCCAAGGTTTATCAAAACTTTAAAATAAACTTTAACAATATGCCAATCCCAAATAGTAGAAGTATAAGCACGTTACACTACGATTTGTTCCTTTCCCAAATATGCATAAATAATTCCTCAATTAAATTCATTCTAAGATAACCTCAAGATCAAATCTATCAATTGAGACTCCAAGTCTATTAGCATGACTCCAAAAATAAACTTTCACTGAGAAGCAACCTCAAATAACTTTATCAATGGAGCACATGTAGGAAAGAAATTATCACAATTAAATTTTCTAAAATTTTCACAAATATAACTCCAAGGATACTATTATATGCTTTAATCTCAACAAGATTAAATAAATTATTTTTACCTAATTCATATGGTTAGTTTAGACATATATGTGCTTAGTAACTAGAAGGCTTCATTACTTCCTTTATTTTCCATCCAATTTAGATGATCATGTTTGAGTCACAAAACCTCAAGAAAGTATAAGTTGAGTTGAGACTCCAAGAATGCATGATCACAACCTCAAGAGAACCTCTACTTATGATCATCTCCAAGTAATAACAAATTACACATGGCAAGAAAAGTAATTCCAATCATTAGAATATATTGTTATTTCCTCGAACAACTTCATTCTCGTTAAAGGAACATCAAGATCAAATCCCTCAAACTGAGACCCAAATCCATAAACAAATTAATCAAGATCTCATTGATAAACTAACACTACAATAATAATTCAAAATCACAACCTACATCACAATGGCCTAGCTTTCATGATTCACATTTCAAAAAGAAGATCATACCAATACTATTCTCTCATGATGATGCATGCTCAATACAAAATAATGGTTTGATATATTCGAAAACAAGTAGCCTTGAGATATGATCTATCAAGTCATGACTCAAGATTTAGTAACAAGATGCAAACATGATACCTATAAATAAATTTTAATAGTGCCAAAATGAAGTAACATGATACCTATAAATAAATTTTAACAGTGCCAAAATGATTTAAAAATCATAAGCAGAATAACATTAGTTTCACTTTCATAACCTATCACCTGAACAAATTACCACACCAAATTATCATGCTACAAAAAAACACAAAACAAGGTCAATAACATATGTGACATGACTCCAGCAAAAACCTAGCTACCCATTACCTAGGTCTCGAAGACTAGCAAACCTATTGCTCTAGTCCCGTTGATCATCAAACCTATTGCTCTGATACCAACCGTCACGCCCCCAAATTTTGCTAAGGCCAAACTCGGGGACGTGACGCCGCGAGCCTAAGAAGATTACTCCTCCTAAACCCGCAAGGCGCTAATACCACAAATAGCAATCTAATTTCCACAAATCATCTATTAGAGCCACTAAATCTTTAATGAACCAATATAATACTTTCAATTATTCAACACAAGTCCACACTATAATATCATAGCTAAAATCCTTCATAGTACTAATAATAATAAGAATTCCTAGAATTCGGACCATGACTTGCCTTACACTTAGTCCAATACTTAATATGCAAGGCGATCTAGCATACTAGTAACTAATAAAAGTCCATTCGCAAAAATTACATCATTCATATTAAGAGATCTTCTACCTATAGTGCAAAATCGATTACAAACCAAAGTCAGACATGCAAGAACTACAACTAGTATGAAACTATGCCTCGTCCTCTCCCTGGAATTTCCCTTCCTGATATTCCTCCCCACTGCCCTCTGCATAAAGGACAAATAAAATGAACAAGAAAGTTCATTAAGTAGGATACCCTGTGAAAGATTTAGAGAAATCAACTAAGCATTTGATATATATGGCGTGTGGAGCATATGAAATAGGATCCAGACATCCCTGTACAGCTATGAGAATAACAATTGCAAATAACCATTGTACAATATATTTGACCTCCGATACTATGTATCAAGTTAACAATACAATACAGTGACCATTGATTCGATAAAGAGTAGCTAGCTCTCATGCCATGGTAGTAACAATAACATTGTAATATGCCTAGAGGCTAGTGACGACCATATATCGCACCCTGTCATCTAGGTGTCATAGAGTACAACTAATGTGAACAAGTGGTATACTCAAGAAATAACGAATGATATGTCAATAATGAATCAATGCTCGTAAGGAGTATATATATCAAAATGAAAGAAAGTAGAAGTATGTGGTGGGTATCCTACTTACCTCGATCGAGCCTCAAAAGTAATCCAACCTTTTGACTAAGATGACTGACTCAAGAATGACTTACAGCTGCACGATAATAAATTATACTAAAATGGTAAAATTAAGAAAATAAATTAAAAGTCGTAAAATAATAAAATCACTGTACCTTATTTACTATACGACTTTTCTTGTTTTACTCTACCTACTATTATTCACTTTCATCTATCTGACCCTTTACATTTTACAATCATTTCCAAGTAACATGAAGCACGACATGGTTATAAACTAAGCATCTTACACGTTAACTTCTCTTTTCCAACATTATAATCTCAAGTTAACTTGATACTGTAAAATAATAAATTTAAACTAAGATAAGAAAGAAAGTATACATAGAAATTATTTACTCACTCTTGATGGCGATTACAGATTTCATTTCCTATGAATGGAAAAATAAATCACTTTATTAGTCATATATAATTTGAGATGTAATTTATCATTTAGCATGAGAAACCATCTTAAGCCTAACATACATGACACTATCCCCTCACATATACCATATTCATACCTTTAAGCTTTGGGTTCACGACTAATATTTCTTAATCGATAATAAACCAATTAAACTTAATAATTTGTGGACACATTCATATATACACACTAATTGTTACATTGAGAAAAAACTTCAATTAAATTAACCCTTACGCACTCACTCGGCTATATCACAATCTTACACCAAGTATACAAGCATCATATATACATATATACACACCATATGCACAAGATCCATACTATAGTTTATTACTCACTTAATCCTTAAAACCTCCAACAGCCACAAATTCCATCATTAAGGTGTATTCTTCAACTAATCCCATTAACTTCCATTCTTTTTGAGTTAGATAGATGAGTAATAAGCAATTCTATACATGTTCCTATATATAAATATAACTAATACTTCATAAAGCAAATAAAATAGCAAACTACATATACTAACCTTACATTCATAAAGTCAGTATGCATACTCAATTAATTATACCAAGCTTATTTAGTTATTTTTCCAAAGTCAACTTAATTTCTACAACTACACAAATCAATTTATCATATATGTCAATTAAGCAAAGATAAAGACATTACATTCATTCCTTTTTCTATCATTTCCTACATGGTCATGTTCTTACTTTTTCGATCATATTTTATTTTCTTCACGTTTCTATCCCTACCTTTCACAATCCTACAAAAAAATACAACTCATATGTATGTAGACATATAGTCCTTTTTAATTCACAAGAAGCACAAGAACATAACTATTAAATATAATACCTTAAGGAACATTCTTTTATTTCTTTTCCATAATCCTACAACCTAATTTACATATATCTAACTATATTGTTCATTTACACAATTAAGAGGCAACAACAACATAACTATTAATCTTACTTTATACAATACCTTGCATCTTTATTACACAAACATGGCACCTAAATACACCCATAAAATCAACCACATAACTATGGTCAAACACATGCATAAACTTCACAATCTACTACCTTTAACAAAGTAGTTTCATACTATAACAAGCATACAAGTAAAATAATTCATAACCCAAATACAAAAATAAGTATATAAACATAAACAAGTGAAAATAACAAAAATATAGTTAAACCCATTTACTTACTAGAGTTACAAAGATGCTAGAATTCAAATTGCTTAGTGTTGTAAGCTATTTTCACAATGATTTGCAGCTGGTTTTTCTTTTCTATTTTGGGGTTGGGGAAACAGGTGGAAAAAGAGAGAAAAGATGAGAGTTTTGACTTGTTTTGTTGTTTGGTCAAAGTTTTAGTCTTATCTTAAGTGTAGGATATTTTGTTAGTTTAGTTTAATAATAAGTTGGTCCCAAATGTTTCCCCTACTTATTAAAGAAGCCCCAACAAAATATAAAATTTCAATTAAGTTAGTAGCACTACACAATAATATATCATGCAATTTGGGGTATTACACTCTTTCCTCCGTACACAAATTTCGTCCTCGAAATTCACTATCACTATAGACAAATAGGAATTCTCTTACCCAAATGAATAGCTCTTTCAAGAAGTCTCATTATCAAAGTTTACATATTTTCTTAAGATAACTCCATATTAGGAAATGACTCCAAATAATGATAACAAAAGGAGACATTGTAGTCACTTTAAATAATTAAATTGTCCACGAATATAACTCCAAATACTCTTGTACCCAATCAAAAATTTAGGAAGTCATATCAACTAGAACTAAATGATCAATGTAGAGAAATAGATGTTCAGCCACCGAAATGCATCCTTATTTCCTCAAATAATTTTATCTCCAAACATTCACATATTTGAATAAAATAATCTTAGTCATGATTTACTCCAGTTGGAGCTCCAAGGTTTATCAAAACTTCAAAATAACCTTTAACAATATGCCAATCCAAAATAGTAGAAGTATAAGCACTTTACATTACGATTTGGTCCATTCCCAAATATGCATCAATAATTCCTCAATAAAATTCATTCTAAGATAACCTCAAGATCAAATCTTTCAATTGAGACTCCAAGTCTATTAGCATGACTCCAAAAATAAACTTTCACTGAGAATCAACCTCAAATAACTATATCACTAGAGCACAGGTAGGAAAGAAATTATCACAATTAAATTTTCTAAAATTTTCACAAATATAACTCCAAGGATACAATTATATTCTCTAATCTCAACAAGATTAAATACATTATTTTTACCTAATTCATATGGTTAGTTTAGACTGATATGTGCTTAGTAACTAGAAGGCTTCATTACTTCCTTTATTTTCCATCCAATTCAGACGATCATGTTGAGTCACAGAACCTCAAGAAAGTATAAGTTGAGTTGAGACTCCAAGAATGTATGATCAGAACCTCAAGAGAACCTCTACTTACGACTCATCTCTAAGTAATAACAAATTACACATGGCAAGAAAAGTAATTCCAATCATTAGAATATATTGTTGTTTCCTCGAACAACTTCATTCTCGCTAAAGGAACATCAAGATCAAATCCATCAAACTGTGACCCAAATCCATAAACAAATTAATCGAGATCTCATTGATATATTAACACTACAATATTAATTCAAAATCACAACCTACATCACAATGGCCTAGCTTTTATGATTCACAATTCAAAAAGAAGATCATACCAATACTATTCTCTTATGATGATGCATGCACAATACAAAATAATGGTTTGATATATTCGAAAACAAGTAGCCTTGAGATATGATCTATCAAGTCATGACTCAAGATTTAGTAACATGATGCAAACATGATACCTATAAATAAATTTTAATAGTGCCAAAATGAAGTAACATGATACCTATAAATAAATTTTAATAGTGCCAAAATGATTTCAAAATCATAAGCGGAATAACATTAGTTTCACTTTCATAACCTTTCACCTGAACAAATTACCACACCAAATTATCATGCCACAAAAAAACACAAAACAAGGTCAATAACATATGTGACATGAATCCAGCAAAAACCTAGCTACCCATTACCTAGGTCTCGAAGACTAGCAAACCTATTGCTCTAGTCCCATTGATCATCAAACCTATTGCTCTGATACCAACTGTCACGCCCCCAAATTTTGCTAAGGCGAAACTCGGGGACGGTAAGCTGTGAGCCTAAGAAGATTACTTCTCCAAAGCCCGCAAGGCGCTAATACCACAAGCAACAATCTAATTTCCACAAATTATCTATCAGAGCAACTAAATCTTTAATGAACCAATATAATACTTTCAATTATTCAACACAAGTCCACACTATAATATCAAAGCTAAAATCCTTCATAGTACTAATAATAATAAGAATTCCTAGAATTCGGACCATGACCTACCTTACACTTAATCCAATACCTAATATGCAAGGCAATCTAGCATACTAATAACTAATAAAAGTCTATTCGCAAAAATTACAATATTCATATTAAGAGATCTTCTACCAATAGTGCAAAATTGATTACAAAACCAAAGTCAGACATGCAAGAACTACAACTAGTATGAAACTATGCCTCGTCTTCTCCTTGGAACTTCATTTCCTGATATTCTTCCCCATTGCCCTCTGCATAAAGGACAAATAAAATGAACAAGAAAGTTCAATAAGTAGGATACCCTGTGAAAGACTTAGAGAAATCAATTAAGCATTTGATATATATGGCGTATAGAGCATATGAAATAGGATCCAGACATCCCTGTACAGCTATGAGAATAACAATTGCAAATAACCATTACAATAACAATTGCAAATAACCATTGTACAATATATTTGACCTCTGATACTATGTATCAAGTTAACAATACAATACAATACAATAACCGTTGATCCGATAAAGAGTAGCTAGCTATCCTGCCATGGCAGTAACAATAACATTGTAATATGCCTAGAGGCTAGTGACGACCATATATCGCACCCAATCATCTAGGTGTCACAGAGTACAACTAATATGAACAAGTGGTATATTCAAGAAATAACGAATTATATGTCAATAATGAATCAATGCTCCTAAGGAGTATATAAATCAAAATGAAAGAAAGTAGAAGTATGTGGTGGGTATCCTACTTACCTCCATCGAGCCTCAAAAGTAATCCAACCTTCTGACTAAGATGACTGACTCAAGAATGACTTACAGATGCACGATAATAAATTATACAAAACGTTAAAATTACGAAAATAAATTAAAAGTCCTAAAATAATAAAATCACTGTACCTTATTTACTAGATGACTTTTCTTGTTTTGCTCTACCTACTATTATTCACTTTCATCTATCTGACCCTTACATTTTACAATCATTTCCAAGTAACATGAAGCAGAACATGGTTATAAACTAAACATCTTACACGTTAACTTCTTTTTTCCAACATGATAATCTCAAGTTAACTTAATACTGTAAAATAATAATATTTAAACTAAGATAAGACAAAATGTATACATATGAATTATTTACTCACTCTTTATGGCGATTATAGATTTCATTTCCTATGAATGGAAAATAAATCACTTTATTAGTCATATATAATTTGAGATGTAATTTATCATTTAGTATGAGAAACCATCTTAAGCCTAACATACATGACACCATCCCCTCACATATACCATATTCATACCTTTAAGCTTTGGGTTCGCCACTAATATTACTTAATCAATAATAAACCAATTAAACTTAACAATCTGTGGACACATTCATATATACACACTAATTGTTACATTGAGAAAAACTTCAATCAAATTAACCCTTACGCACTTACTCGGCTATATCACAATCTTACACCAAGTATACATATATACACACCATATGCACAAGACCCATACTATAGTTTATTACTCACCTAATCCTTAAAACCTCCAACATCCACAAATTCCACCATTAAGGTGTATTCTTCAACTAATCCCATTAGCGTCCATTCTTTTTGAGTTAGATAGATGAGTAATAAGCAATTCTATACATGTTCCTATATATAAATATAACTAATACTTCATAAAGCAAATAAAATAGCAAACTACATATACTAACCTCATATTCATAAAGTCAACATGCATACTCAATTAATTATACCAACCTTATTTAGTTATTTTTCCAAAGTCAACTTAATTTCTACAACTACACAAATCAATTTATCATATATGTCAATTAAGCAAAGATAAAGACATTACATTCATTCATTTTTCTATCATTTTCTACTTGGTCATTTTCTTACTTTTTCGATCATATTTTATTTTCTTCACGTTTCTATCCCTACCTTTCACAATCTTACAAAAAATACAACTCATATGTATGTTGACATATAGTCCTTTTTAATTCACAAGAAGCACAAGAACATAACTATTAAATATAATACCTTGAGCAACATTCTTTTATTTCCTTTCCATAATCCTACAACCTAATTTACATATATCTAACTATATGGTTCATTTACACAATTAAGAGGCAACAACAACATAACTATTAATCATACTTTATACAAAACCTTGCATCTTTATTACACAAACATGGCACCTAAATACACCCATAAAATCAACCACATAACTATGGTCAAACATATGCATAAACTTCACAATCTACTACCTTTAACAAAGTAGTTGCATACTATAACAAGCATACAAGTAAAATAATTCATAACCCAAATACAAATATAAGTATATAAACATAAACAAGTGAAAATAACAAAATATAGTTAAATCCATTTACTTACTAGAGTTACAATGATGCAAGAATTCCAATTGCTTAGTATTGGAATCTATTTTCATAATGGTTTGCAGCTCGGTTTTCTTTTCTATTTTGGGGCTGGGGATACGGGTGAAAAAAGAGAGAAGATATGAAAGTTTTGACTTGTTTTGTTGTTTGGTCAAAGTTTTAGTCTTATCTTAAGTGTAGGGTATTTTGTTAGTTTAGTTTAATAATAAGTTGGTCCCAAATGTTTCCCCTACTTATTAAAGAAGCCCCAACAAAATATAAAATGACAATTAAGTTAGTAGCACTACACAATGATATGTCATGCAATTTGGGATATTACACTATGGAGTTGAAAGACTTTAATACCACTCCTATTATTTCATCTTCTTTGAACTCGGACAAGTCTGTATCCATCAGTTCAATTTCACGGGCATGTTCATGAAGTTGTCATGCTAGAGAAAATAGAATATGTTAGAACTTGTGAATAAGATCATGACATATCGATTACGAGTGAAAATTAAAGTCTGAGTGTCAGAAAGTCTTTTGAACTAAATTCCAATGATAGAGCTGGACGTTTGAAACGCATGGGAGGAGGAAGACCTCGCACACGAGAAGCTACCTTGGGGGAGGGGGTGGGGTTCAGAATAATCTAAAAACTGATTGAGATTGAAATGTTATTCACTTGTATGTATTAAGCAAGAACTGTTATCAAAATAAACTTCAGATTGCCAGTTGTGGATGTATATTCACAAAGTGATAACATAGAAGAGTAAAGTATACCAATTCAGGAAAATATATCTCGTCTTCTTCTAAGTTTGAATCGGAGTCTGGTCTTCCACTGACTATCTCTAGAGCTACAACTCCAAAGCCAAAAACATCAGCCCTCTCAGTAAGATGTCAACGCATTGCATATTACGGAACAAGATATCCACTAACATAAAAGGAAACCGAGATTTCCAAGAAAAAGTTATGTCCTATAAACTGGAAATTTAGAAAGAATATGAATGAGCATGATGGAACCCAAAAGCTATGTCCAACAACACGACTGCTTATGTGGGTCTTTTTGTCATCATAAAGTTTGGCCAACACAAAATCTAAAATTTTTGGGTTGAGATCAGTGTCAAGGAAGATATCACTGACCTTCACATCTCTATGTACAATTCTAATTTGAGATTCCTCATGAAGATAGGCTAGAACGCTTGCTACTCCCAAGCATATATCAAAACGCATTGGCCAATAGAAATATAAACTTGACTTTCCTGCTTTATTGAAGCAAAAGATTTTAGTGGATTTGAATGAACCTTACATTAGCCCATAATTTATAACATAAAGTTGCAGATCTGGTAATCCATTATACCAAATAATGCTTGATCAAGACTTTTGTTTTCAAGATACTCAAGGTCTATTCCACGTGATTCCACCTCTACTCGTATTACCAATTGTCATCGCAAAAGCAGCTAAGGGCGAGTGCTACTTTCTCGACCTTAGAGAAGTTTTTGTTAGAGTTCGTGCAGTATATGTATGGATTATTTTTTAAGCAATGTGACTAATTTCCTCAATCGACGAAATTCTGTGGTGAATATGAAAAATTGATGTAATTACTTGGTGTAAAGTGAATCTGTGATGCCCAAGATTCTACTGTACACCTATTAACTGTTGCATCCACTATTTGCGCATTATCCCTGTGCATTACTTGTTACTTTATATGGTTACTATTTATCACATTTTCAACCACTTATTTACTTCGAATTGGCCTTTTTAAATCATATTAATTATTTTAGGAATGAAAAAAATGAGCATTTGAGCAATTAGTGTTGAGAGCATCCGTTTGGAAAATGTTTTATTGAAACTAGTGAATAGTATTACGTAGTCTAACATTGTTTTTAAGCTAGCTAATATTTAATTGCACCTTTGGACTTATTTAAGCTAGTTGACTCATTTTTATTGTCACACACACACATTAACATAGCAACACCCCTCATATATACCCAATAAAGTACCTTAGCATAACATAACAAGAAAAAAAAAATAGAAAGGGAATAGTGTAGGAGGAAACCGGACAGCTCCAAGAGGGAAAAAGAGAGAATTTTTGCACTTCAATCCTTGGTTTCAAGCTTTGCCAAGCTATGAGCAAGTGGTTTAGTGAGTTTGCAAGCCTCCTACGAGCTTCTATGCGCATTGGTGAGGGATTTGCATGGTTATTTTTGCATTTTTAAAATGTTACACTTTTCTTTATTTTGTAGAATTGCTATTAAATGCTTATGATATGCTCAAATATGATAATATACATTGTATATAAGTGCTAGAGACCACATTTATGCCATTGATTCATTTTTTAAACAATTGAAATCGATAGTTTGATTGTAGGGTATGAATAGTGATGAAATTTTAGGGTTCATAGTGTTTGGATTGCACAAAGGAATGGAAAGGAAAGGAAAGTAAAGGAAATGAAAGAAAATGAATTACCTTATTTGTATTGCAAAAAAATAATAATGAAAAGGAAAGAAAAAGTTTTTATAATTCTTTGTTTGGATTAGAGAAGGAAAGGAAAAGAAATGACAATTTTAAATAGTAAATTACTTAAATGCCCTTTTTCATACTCAAATGTAAACTTAACCTTTTTAATAAATAAGTTAGGGCAATATAATATTTTTTCGCTGAAACCATTCCTTTCCCCCCTCCCCCCCCCCTCCCCCAAAACACCCCAAATTGGAAGGATTGAAAAATCTATCCAATTAAAGGAAATAGAGGGAATATTGTACACCTCCATATCCTTTATTTCTTTCAAATTTGCAATCCAAACAAGGGGAGGGGTTCCTTATTCCCTCCCCTTCCTTTACTTTCAATTAAAAAAGTGAATCCAAACAAGTTGTAAGAGACTAATGAAAATCACCTACATACCCATATATCAGTACAAGTTAACAATCTTGAACAATAGAAAAGCGCGCTTTATTTACACATTTTGTCATGAGAAGAGAACAACATCAAACAAACATAAGAAACAAATAAAACCAGCAACATTTATCTGTACATCACGTCATTGTGAAATTGTGCGTTATGGCTTGATTCTTTGCTTCTAATAGGTGCCTTAGATGTTAATAAAGATATTTTAATGGCCCCGTGAGGTTCAATTGCTCGAAACTTGGCTAAAACATGAAATTGGTGACTTTTAAAATGGGGTTTCGGGATTAATACAAATCCGGGTTAATTTGGCCTTCACATTTAGTGTTCTTAGGCTAAATAGGTGCTAGATATGCTTTGCTAAACCTCAGTTGAGTTCCAGTTAGGCTACTTGTAGTACAAACTCACAAAGGGGCAATCGGGGCTTTTGTGGTAATCATGGGAAAATGGATAGTTTCGAAGGTCCTAGGGGTGCCATAAGGGATAATTAGAAGTATGGAATAGCCTGCTCACTTAACTAGAACATTAACTTGTGTTTGGAAGAAAGATGGCTTAAGTTACAAAGGGGAAAAAGTAGAGAATCAATTGTTTTGCACTTCTATGACCTTGTAAAGATTTCTTAGGTGTTTAAATGCACTTTTAAGTTAATTGTGAGCTTTTGGTAATGTTTTGTGGAAAATATATAAGTTACCCCTTTGTGTTCGTTTGGTTATTTTAGTGCTAACGCTTATATTTGTAATTGTCTTCGAGAGTAACTTACTTTGTTGTCCCTCTTGAGTATTATTGCTTTCAATGTTGTTATCTTGTCATTGGTAAGTGCATTGCATAGTAGTTGCGCAACCATATCATCGGGGCGGATGCGATGGGCCTCTCTGGACGGCAGCGGGCTTGCCAGGGTTAGTGCTCTAGCTCCGTACCCTGTAACGCCTCAATCCCTCACGAGGTCGGAGGCTCTACTAACCATTCTATTCTCAACCCAATCCCAAACTTAGTCTCATAATTTTAGGAAAAACGAACAGAGTCTCCCCTGTACCGTGGACATTCTAAAAACCTGTAAGTAACCAATAAAGCCACAAAACAACCTAGAACTCCAATTCTAATTAAAGACTCAAACTTTAAGGCCATCCGAGCCTTAAAACATTCAAACAATTAGAATCATGCAAGCATGCATCCAACTTCACTTCTTTACCAACCCGTTTATCATGCCACTCCATGATAGTTTTTAAGCATTCTTAGAAATTGAAAACAACCAGTCATTCACTCCCAAGCATGTAGAGAAGCTAAGAGCATAAATATAAGTTATTACATGCTATAGTTCATATCTCCTACTACAATCAACTAGCATTCAGCTTACAATCACTCAAACATGTACATAAGCACTTAAGGCATCTACTAGAAGCATTGAATCAAGCTAATACGCGCGATGACACAAAACCCTAGAAATCCCGTCACTATTCACCTCATAAATTCAAATGACGATTCCAACCATTTAAAATGCGAACTAATGGTTTAAATGTGTTCTCTAGCACTTATATATAATGTACAATAGCATAGATAAGCATTAGAATATCATTTGATAGTATTTCTAACAAATCAAGAAAAAAGCAACAATTTTAAAATGCGCAAACAAGCATGAAAATCCTCACCAATGCGCGTAGGAACTCTCGGGAGGCTAGCAAACACCCTAAACTACTTGCTCCTTGCTTGGCTTGGCTTGGTTTGAAGATTTGATGAGCAAAATCCTCTCATTCTTCTCCTATATTGATTCTCGGATTTGCTACAGTAATTCCTGCATCTTCCCTTTTTTTTGTTTTTGCTAAGTTATGACTTGTTTGTGTTTGGTTTGCATATATATTAGGGTGGGCCTATTTGGGTGAGTGTATGGTCTATTAAAATGAGCCTAGTTAACTTAAAAACCAGTCAAATGCGCATAAACTAAGTTAGCTAACTAAAACACTTAGTTAAGTCACGTAACACTATTCATTAGATTGACAAAACATTTTCTAAACGAGTGCTCCTATCGCTCTTAGCTCAAAAGCATATTTTTCTCATTCCTAAAATAATTAATATGATTTAAGAAAAATGCTAATTCGAAGTAATTAAGTGATTGAAAAGCGTGATGAATAGTAATTAAAGAAGACAACAAGCAAAGCACAGAAAAAATGCGCAATTAATGGATGCAACAGTGAATGAATTTACGGCAAAATCTCGGGCTTGACATCCTCTCCCCCTTAAACAAATTGTGTCCACGCAATTCTTCTTCCAAGAAAACTCCGCATAAACTGAAAACTAACTTCAATTACTCTTCATCAATTGTTGAGCAAGAATACCGTATACGAATGCTCGTAAGAACCCATTAAGAAATCTCAGTAGTACTGCCAGCGAATCCCAAGTAATAAGGCCAAGTAAAGGCTCAAATGAAGATACTATCTCGGAATCCGAATAAGAATCCCGTTGGCCATGAATACCATAGAAGAACAGAACCCCATCTAAGAGCGGCAAAAAAATACCAATAAAAGTCCCAAGTAGGAGTACTGTAGATAATACCGAATAATAAGGCTGAAAAGAATCCCATATACCAAGCCTTCTGAGAAATGCCAATAAGAAAATACCAAAAGAATGTCCAACAAGAAAATACCAAGGGAATGCTTCAGAGAACCGTCATACAGAACCTGAAGGAAGCCACTCATTTAAGACTGCTGAGCATAAAAGAACACCTTAATAGAATGCTAATAACCGAGCTCCAACTATAAACACCAACTCCTAAATAAAGGTTGATCAAATGCCTCTCATTTCCGCGAATCAACATAATTTGGAAGGCTTGCCACTAATCACTTTTCTTCAGGGGAGGAAGAAGTTTTTCTTACCATTCGACAGGCTATGTATGCATGCCAAACTATTGCATATGTATAAACATTCTTTAAACTATTACGCAAACATATTAATAAAAGAGTTTGTGAAACAATGTAATCATCAAAGTCATTCAAGCATGACAATCAAGTCAATCATAACACAACTCAATCCAAGACATTCAAATACACACATTACAAGCAATAGTTCAAGCAATTAACAATTCACGAGGTCGATTTGATTCACGAGGTCAATTTGAAGCACAACTAGCTACTTCACTTCACTTAGCATACATTTAACACATAACACATAATTATATCACATATGTGCACACATTCCATTCAAGACATACAATCTCATATACAGGCACATACCTTCAAAACACACTTAACAAGCACACACGTAAGGTTTACTACCCGACAGGCCGAGGACCCTATCCCGGCTTAGAGCTAACTAAGCTCTGATACCACTTGTAACGCCCCGATCCCTCACGAGACCAGAGGCTCTACTAACCATGCTATTCTCAACCCAATCCCAAACCCGGTCTCATAATTTTAGGAAAAACGGGCAGAGTCTCCCCTGTACCGTAGACATTCTGAAAACCTGTAAGCAACCAAAAAAGCCACAAAACAACCTAGAACTCCAATTCTAATTAAAGACTCAAACTTTAAGGCTATCCGAGCCTTAAAACATTCAAACAGTTAGAATCATGCAAGCATGCATCCAACTTCACTTCTTTACCAACCCGCTTATCATGCCACTCCATGATAGCTTTTAAGCATTCTTAGAAATTGAAAACAACCAATCATTCATTCCCAAGCATGCAGAGAAGTTAAGAGTGGAAATATAAGTTATTACATGCTATAGTTCATATCTCCTACTACAATCAACTAACATTCATCTTACAATCACTCAAACATGTACATAAGTACTTAGGCTACAAAATAGAAAATAAGGTAGAGCGAACAAGATCTCCACATAATAGCAAGAGCCATAAATCTACCTCACGCAATTAGACACTGCAACTAAGGCAACTCCTCTTCCAAATGCACATCCCCAAACATGTTAGCGAGGTATGAGCAACCACTGTTGCCCAGTGAGGGATAAAGTCTCCAGGGGCGTGCAATACAACAAGTAATACAATTAAACATTAATAGCAGTTAAAACCATTCAAGAATGACAATAGATTAAATAACTAGACATTAAAAATGATACATTACACTTAACCCCAACACTCCAAATCTTCATTTGATCTTCATTCTCGATCCACGAACCATGATCACTAAGCCGATATAATCCCAATCACGCCAGTAGGTGTACTCCGGATGTACCCCGATAATCCTACGACCCAACACGCCCTGGCAATCTCCAGACCAGGTGAGTGAGGGAATAGGGTACGGAGTTTGAATATCCACTGGTAAGCCCTCTGCCGCCCAGCCGATATTCAACACAACCGCCCCTGAAACTATGGTTGCGCAACCACTATGCAATGCACTTAACAATGGAAAGTCAATATCAACAATATAAGCAATAACACGTAGGAGGATCAACAAAGTAGGTTGACCTCGGAACAGTTAGAATAGAAGCAGTTTATACAAGAAATTAAGCAATTTTACAAAAGAGCATATTCAAGATATCCATAGAATTATACTGAAAGCTCCAAAACAACTTGAAACTACATTTAAAGACACAAGAAGTCATGCCAAGGTCTTAGAAGCGTGAGATAATCGATATTGCACTTAAACCCCTTTGTTATGCAAGCTATTTTTCTTCCAAATCAAAGTTAATGTTTCAAATTCAAGGGGAAGATATACCAAACTTCTAATTAAACCTTAATGTACCCTTACAACCCTCAAACATGTTCAAATACCCGCAATTACCCCAAAAGCCCCAATTTCCCTCTTATAGCTTTGAACTACACATACCTTAACCGAGCTTCGAACAAGGGTTAGCAAAGCTTCTATAACACCTAGGTAGCCTAAGAATACTAAAAATGAAGCCCGAATCTACCTGGATTAGCATTAACCCCGAAACCCGGTCTATAAAGTTGGCTAATTCACGTTTTATGCAAGTTTAGAGCAAATCGAGTGTACGGGACTGTTAGACTACCTTCATTAGCACCTAAGGCATCTACTAGAAGCATTGAATCAAGCTAATACGCGCGATTACACAAAACCCTTCATAAATTCAAATGACGATTCTAACTGTTTAAAAATGCAAACTAATGGTTTAAATATGTTCTCTAGCACTTATATATAATGTACAATAGCATAGATAAGCATTAGAATATCATTTGATAGCATTTCTAACAAATCAAGAAAAGAGCAACAATTTTAAAATGCGTAAACAAGCATGAAAACCCTCACCAATGCGCGTAGGAACTCTTAGGAGGCTAGCAAACACCCTAAACTACTTGCTTCTTGCTTGGCTTGAAGATTTGATGAGCAAAATCCTCTCATTCTCCTCCTATGTTGATTCTCGGATTTGCTACAGTAATTCCTGCATCTTCCCTTCTTTTTTTTTGTTTTTGTTTTTGCTAAGTTATGACTTGTTTGTGTTTGGTTTGCATATATATTAGGGTGGGCCTATTTGGGTGAGTGTATGGTCTATTAAAATGAGCCTAGTTAACTTAAAAACGAGTCAAATGCGCATAAACTAAGTTAGCTAACTAAAACAATTAGTTAAGTCGCGTAATACTATTCATTAGATTGACAAAACATTTTCTAAACAAGTGCTCCTATCGCTCTTAGATCAAAAACATATTTTTCTCATTCTTAAAACAATTAATATGATTTAAGAAAAATGATAATTCGAAGTAATTAAGTGGTTGAAAAGTGTGATGAATAGTAATTAAAAAAGACAACAAGCAAAGCACAGAAGAAATGCGCAATTAATGGATGCAACAGTGAACGAATGTACGGAAAAATCTCAGGCGTCACATACCCTATTCTCTCACTCGCCTGGTCTAGAGATTGCCAGGGGGTTTTGGGTTGTAGGATATTCGGGGTATATCCGGAGTACACCTATTGGAGTGTTTGGGGTTTATGCTGGCACAATGATCGAGGTTGGTGGTTCGTGATTGAAGACCAAGTGAAGACTAGAGTGTTGGGGTTAAAGTGAATCGTATCCTTTTAATGTGTGGTAACTTGTTATTTCAATTGTCCATTAGTTGTTTTAAATGCTTATTGTGTTATCTGCTGCATTGCACGTCCCCGGTAGACTTTATCCCTCACTGGGCAATTGTGATTGCTCATACCTCGCTAAACATGTTTCAGGTGGCGCAGTTGGTGGAGTTTCCTTGGTTGCTATGCGCTATTGCTTGAGATTGGAGTGTTTGCCTGCTAAATTATGGAAGACTTTGTTTGTATTATATTATGTTCTATTTTGTGCCTATGGGTTTGTATATATTTGGAGTTGTTGAAGAATTATAATAGCTAGGTTAATGTATGGCTTGAATTGTAGTAGATTGTAATAGTTTATCCTTACTTTCCTTTATATTGCTTGCTTGTGTGTTAATGAAACTTAATAGTTGTTTGGATTTAGTTTATAAGAAAGTCTAATGGTTAATATAGACTGGTATGATAAGCGGATTAAAAGAGATAAGGTTTCAAGGATTGTTAAATGCATGCTTGGGTGTGTTTTCTATGTCTTGCTTAAGGCTCGGTCGACCTTGAAGCTGGGATATAATTAGAGCTGGAGTTGTTGAAGTTAGAGTTTAGTTGTATTGTGGCTTATATTATGTTTATAGGTTTCCAGAATGTCCACGGTACATGGGAGACTCTGTCCGTTTTCTCTAAAATTTTGTGACCGGGTTAGAATTGGGTTGAGAATAGCATGGTTATTAGAATTCCCGGTCTATTGAGGGACCAGGGCGTTACAGAATCTGTTACACATGATGTTGCAACATTAACCTGAATATAAATTCTATCACAGACCATTAGCAATATGTTTCTTGCTTAGTCAGTTTGTTCTACTTAATGTAACAACATAAGTAGTAACAATAAACAACAAACAGCAGCAGAAATACTAAAGCTGTAACAGAAATAAAGAAAACCAAGATTTAACATGGTTCAATCGTGCGGTCTACGTCTGTGGGATCTCCCCTGGTCCAACAAACCTGTTTATTAAGCAATATAATAAGTTACAACATCAATGGACTTACACAAGTAAAGACTCCCTCTTAACCTTTGACGCCTTGATGGTGAACTCTTCAATGAACTTTGGTTTGGCGAGCTCCCCTCGACTTGCGACGTTCTCTCCCGAGAACTACACCTTCTTCTCCCGAAGAATGAACAAGGAAAAACTATCTAAACACTCAAAGACTAATACATGATGCTCACAACAAGCTGTCAAAATAAACTGAGTTACAACACTTAATATAATCAAAGACTGAAACACAGATCGTGTTGCAACATGATTTGGAACACTGGACATAACTTTTTTTATATTTTCTCGTTACTCTTTCTCTGCCTCCCACTATTTTTCCGTGACTGCTGCTACATATAAATACATGATTGCTGCTTGGACATCCTGGCTTGGGCTTCAAGAAAGGCCTCTTCCTATAAAACCCTAATCTTCCTTTTATGCTTTCTTTCCTTATGAATATGCAATCAATATAATTCCTTCATTATCACAAAGCTCTCTCTTTTATGATAAGTTACCATAATATTTTTCCTGCAAAATTCAAAAGGCAAAAACACAAGTGTGGTAAAAACAAAAGTTTTGCTAAAATATAGCGAATCAAATCCCAATTAATTTAATTGTCTTAACAATCAAATCTCAATCAATTTAATTGCCTTAACAATCTCCCCATTTGGTTTTGTTTTGGCAAAACCCATTTAGCACAAGAATGAAAACCTTTTACTGCACAAGTGCAGAAGACACGTTCCAGCACTGAGGTTCCTGTTGTTTCTGTTGCAACAGTAGGAGTAACACGAGTACAGTAGTACCAGAGCAGTATTGTTAAAGAACAAGGTAGCAGGTTGTAACTAACAGTAGAACATGAATCCAACAGTAAAAACAACACAAATAGAAGAGTATCAAAGCAATAAGAGCAATAATCAGCCTATGACAATATTCAGTGGAACACTGATACAAATGTATTAGAGCAGAACAACAAGTGCTTCTCCAAAAGATAGCAATCTTGTTGCAACAGATACTAAAACAACAATGCAGTAAACTAGCAGAAACACAAGCAAATCAGTAGCAGCACAACAACACAACATACTCCCCCTTTTTGCCAAAAAAAAACCAAAGTACTAATCTGAAGTTCCGGCATTTGTTCCAACAATGCAGCCCCTGGATCTTTTCCAGTATTTGTTTCAACATGCTCAAAGACATGATAAAATAGATAAGCGCACACACAATGAGATTAGAAATAGCGGAAGCAACATCAATAACAATTAGCACTAGCTCATAATGAAAAAGTTTTATCTTTTTTTCTTCCCTCTGAGTTTTGGCACATCATTGGAACTAGTGATAATGTTCTCCCCCTGAATATCTACTTTGTACTCTCCCTACAAGAACTTCAGTAAGCCATTTGACAAGTTATCACAACAATTCAGATTAGAATTTGTGTCATAAAGTGTCAACATAATGATATGAGAAAAATTATGGTAAACAAGATTGTTTCATATGGCTATTGCAACACAATTCAACTAAACAGAGTATTTTAACTTTAGCAGCCACTCTCAGAAATTTGTGACTCAAAAATTAAAACTTTTTTTTCGTGAATAAAAAAGAAAAAATGCATGATATGAACATGATTTATGAATTCAACATCAAGAAAATTTACTCATTCAATAGTTAAACCAAACAAGGATTTATAACTTGCACCATGTGTGTGTGTATGAAAAACTATATAAAGATCTTTCTTGAAATTCTTCAGAATCAGGATTTGCAAGTTTTAGAATTCAAAGTAACATGTTTCAACAACCTGATCATCTAATCATATTGCAAATTTTTTATTTTCAAAAGAATATTAGACTTGGTAGCTTTCACTCTAGAACCTTCAATCTGGTTTAGGTAGCTTTTTCCAGTCTCTACAATTTTTTGTGCTTTTGTTTTTTTTTTTCCTTTTTTCCGCTTTTATTTTTTTTTTTCTTTTCATGAGTGAATAGAGTACATGAATGGATAAAGAGACTTCTCTTTATGTCAAAGTCACTAGGAAGTTCAAATTCCTACACTTGCAAACCATTAAAATCAGTTTCTCAATCAGATCAAAATATAGTGTGCTCAGCTAATATGGTTTAAGAAATAAATTACAAGCTGATTTTATTATTAAACTTTCACATCTCTTGAGTCTCTTCACAATCATGTTTCAATTTATAATGAAACATTAAAAAACTATAAATTCCTAAAATTTTTCTCAAAGTCTCAAATCTCATAGAATTTGGTGCCTTAGTAACAATATCTGTCAGTTGATTTTTTGTTGCAACATAGTTTGAAACAACTTTTTTATGCTCTACTGGACAAGGTAAAACTGATTTTCTTACCCAAATTTGTTTCACTTTTTGTTGTGACAAATTCGCTTTCATTTGTGGTGGCCTCCTAAAATCATCATGAACAAAGGATTTAACAAACTTTCTTCTTTTCAGCATATCAATGAACCTGTAGCATCGTGATCTGATGTGTCCAGCAGTGTGGCAAAAATGACAAACTGGCACAAACTTCTTTTTCTTAAATTCTAGAATTTTACTCTCTACTGTAGCTTTTGTTGCAACATCAGCTGCGACATCAATAGTCTTGTCATTCTATTTTGTTGCAACATTCAATTCTAGTTTTGGCCCGCTATTTTCTGTGACAAAGGTTGTTTTTCCAGATGGTTCAACTCTATAAAATCCAAGTCCCGCGTGATCACCGCTTGATTTTTAAATTGATAGCACGTAATCAAGCTTCTCAGTCCCACAATTTAGCATTTTTACATTTCACTGAATTTGTTTCAGCTCTTGTTACAACATTTGAGTTTTCTGTAGTCTTTTAGCAGCCAGATCTTGATGAATTTTTGCTGCCTTTTCCAGATCAGATTTTTGTATCTAGAGTTCTGTGATCCCCACCTCTTTGTCACGATTTTTCTTGCACACGATCAACCATTTTTTGTACATCTTTTTGGAAGCTTTCAAGACTTCTTCTACATCCAAATCATCATCACTTTTTGACTCTAAGTTGCATGTTTCTTCATATGTTGCAACACAGTTTACACCATCTTCTATGCTTACCTTATCATCACGTTAGACTGTTGTAATATTTAATGCAATAATGTTGTTGGTATGCTCTTCATCACTCTCCGTATACTCCTCCAAGTCTTCATCAGTTGATGTGATGTTCATGGCCTTTTTATTATTCTTTATAATGTTGCCACATTCAGATTGAATATGTCCAAATCCTTCACATTCATGACATTGTATTCTTTTTTTCTTCTTCAATATTTCAGAATTTGATGAGACATTCTGCTTCTCCAACATTTTCAGCACTTTGTTGACATTCTTTGTGAGTGAGGCTAAAGATTCGGTGACATCATCAGAAGATTATTGATCATCTTGATTTTTGAAACCTGTTTTTAAGGCAATGCTATTTTCTTTCTTCTTTTGTTTGAACTTCATTTCAAACGCCTGAAGAGAGCCCATTAACTCATTAATCTTGATTTCATCAACATTTTTGGACTCTTCTATTGCTGCAACTTTGATAGCAAACCTGTCTGGAAGTGATCTTAGTACTTTTCTCACCAACTTTGAATCTGAATATTTCTCCCCAAAGCACAAGATCTATTGGAAAATTACCACTTGTTAGAGTTTAAGCAGTGTAAGTATAGATAAAATTCGAAGTAATATGACAAATTTGTTTAAATGCAATTACTTGGTGTAAAGTGAACTCTGTTATAGGTGATGTTGCAACATTAACTGGAACAACACTTCTTTCTCAGTTTATTAACAGTCTGTTTATCTCATTGCGTAGTCAGTTAATGAGTCGTTCCAATTAATGTTCCAACACAAGCAATAACAGTAAATAGCAGCAGAAATATTATAATTGTAATAGAAATAAGAACACCAAGATTTAATATGGTTTAACCGTGCGGTCTACGTCCATGGGACCTTCCCTAGTCCATTGTATTTTAGGTTTTGGTGCAACATTTCCTTGTGCATCGGTAATTGTAGGTTGCACCCAACCTGTTAGAACTACTTTTCAAGCTTTCTCATCAATGGACTTGATGAATGCCCTCATGCGAGCCTTCCAATACGAGTGATTCACACCATCCAACAGCAGTGGTTTAGAGATTGAACCTCCTTCACGCAAGGTATCCATACATATTCCTACAAGTAAACAACTAACTCCCAAGAATCTAACCAAATTAGTTCGTAACCCGCTCTTGATTCCACTTGTTAGAGTTCATGCAGTATAAGTATGGATTATTTTTGAAGTAATGTGACTAATTTGCTCAATCGACAAAGTTCTGTGGTGAATATGAAAAATTGATGCAATTACTTGGTGTAAAGTGAATATGTTACACGTGATGTTGCAACATTAACCGGAATATAAATTCTATCACAAACCGTTAGCAATCTGTTTCTTGCTTAGTCAGTTTGTTCCACTTAATGTTCCAACAGAAGTAGTAAAGTAAACAACAAATAACAGCGGAAATACTAAAGTTGTAACAGAAATAAAGAACATCAAGATTTAACGTGGTTCAACCGTGTGGTCTACGTCCATGGGACCTCCCCTGGTCCAACAAACCTATTTATTAAGCAATATAATAAGTTACAACATCAATGGACTTAAACAAGTAAAGATTTCCTCTTAACCTTTGATGCCTTGATGGTGAACTCTTCAATGAACTTTGGTTTGGCGAGCTCCCCTCGACTTGTGACGTTCTCTCCCGAGAACTACACCTTCTTCTCCCAAAGAATGAACAAAGAAAAACTATCTAAACACTCAAAGACTAATACATGATGCTCACAACAAGCTATCAAAATAAATTGAGTTGCAACACTTAATATAATCAAAGACTGAAACACAGATCGTGTTGCAACATGATTTGGAACACTGGACATAACTTTCTTATATTTTCTCGTTACTCTTTCTCTGCCTCCCACTCTTTTGTCATGACTGCTGCTGCATATAAATACATGATTTCTGCTTGGACATCCTGGCTTGGGCTTCAAGAAAGGCCTCTTCCCATAAAATCCTAATCTTCCTTTTATGCTTCCTTTCTTTATGAATATGCAATCAATGTAATTCCTTCATTATCACAAAGCTCCCTCTTTTATGGTAAGTTACCATAATATTTTTCCTGCAAAATTCAAAAGGCAAAAACACAAGTATGGTAAAAACAAAAGTTTTGCTAAAACATGGCCAATCAAATCTCAATTAATTTAATTGTCTTAAAAATCAAATTTCAATCAATTTAATTTCCTTAACAGTTTTCAATGACAAGTAAAACTGAACTTGAAAAATTGTCGTGTAATTCCACCTATTCAACGTGTTCCATACTACTAAGGTCAGATGCTTTCAGCTATTGGACTACTCTAGCACTTATAAACCAATAATTTGTATTTGGTAATTCGGTAGTACTGGATGAACCATAACGACTAGTATTAGTTCCTAGAGCATCATCACTCATGAAGCTTGTTATATTTTTGAACTTCGAATCAGTCAGATATCCAAGACTTGAAGTGACTACAGCAATCCTGGGGATGTTTAAGTGCACAAAAAGAGCCATTCCCATTAATCTTTTTACTTCATCTTCTTTGAACTCGAACAAATCTATATCCCTTAGCTCATGATCAATTTCACGGTTATCTTCATGAAGTTACCATGCCTGAGAAAATGTAATGTGTTACAATTTCTGAATAAGATCATAACAGATCAATTACATATGAAAATTAAAGTCTGAGTGTAAGGAAATCATTTGATCCAAAGCCAAATAATAGAGTTGCACATTTGAAACACATGGAAGGTGGAAGACCTCGCATTCTGTTTTGTGAAAGCGATGTTAAATGGCTTTATTGGCAATGGTTTTGAAAAACCCCCGCTAAAGATGTGTCACCAAAATCATCTTTTTTTTTGTAGTGTTACTTGCTTAGAAATACACACACATACACATACAAATACACACACACACACACACACACACACACACACACACACACACACACATATATATATATATATATATATATATATCTTTAAGTTAATACTTGTAAATTTTAAATCTTCTTTCAATATTAAAATTGTCCAATTCTTACTTAGGACAATGTGCTAAATTAATAATTTTCATAAAATTATAAGATAATACATTTCAAATATTTTTTTTTGTATTTTATATGTCCCAAACATCCTATAAATTAATAGTTTGTTGAAAAACACATAATAAATTATCTTTGATTTTTTCAAAAAAAATGAATGAATAGTAGATTATCTTTTGTTGAACTTTAAATCTAAGTAATCTCATCTTTAATTGTTCACAATACACCAAAAGTCATGGAGCTGCTTTCTCATATTGCAACAAGATGTTTTAGACTGTCATTGATTCTTTAAGTACTTTCTTACTTGGCACCTATCCGAAAGGTTAGTCATTTAATGTGGTACAATTAATTTATCAAACCTTTGATAAGTGAATAAATATAATGTGTTTACTGCAGTATCTTTATAAATTAATTATAATTAATTTATCGATAAATTGATATCTTGCAAAATTAATAGAATTTAAGTGGTCCTAAAATTATTAACTCGAAGAGGTTATACGGTATTATTTTTGTGAAGTCTTGATAGAGTATTGTATGTCACGCTACCAAAATCCACCTAGAAGAATTTTGAAAATGCAACTGCTGCGACTAAGAAGGAAAGTCATTCCTTAATACGCAAGTCACTAATTAATATCAAACTAAAAACTACATTAAAAAAATTAAAATCATAAATAGGCGGCAAGCCATCAAGACATCTAAACCAATTACAAAACCACAACAAAATTAAGTCTTCGAGTTACTAAATAAAAATCTTCAAAATACATAATCTCCAAAATTCTTAAACCAAATTCACTTATTTCAAACTAAAACATCAAAAAGGGTTGTATCCAATTAAGCGTCAAGACAGTCTCTACCCCAAGCCAAAGTCAAAGCCTATTCCTTACCTTCTGCAAAGAAGAAAATTTTAAAAAAATGAGACACAAATCTTAATAAGTGACAATCCCCAAGAAAAATCTCTTAGCACCTTTAAAATACTTGTATATCTCACATAGTCATATCATCATAGTTTTTAAATATCGTACATTTGAAAATAATAAAATTCATGCGAATAACATAATATTTCATGCCCAGAGTCATAAAAGTTCATATCAAACTAAATTCATATGCCAAAAATTTATAGCGGTAGAAATCATAGTCAAACGAATTTAATACAAAGTCTAAGTAAATGTTATGGCAAATAAGGGTAGTGCCTTCAATTATCCTCCATCATAGATTCAAAGTATTAGCATTGAACCTCCGCCATAGAGTCATAATTATTGGCATTTAGCCTTTACCATAGAGTCAAAATTATTGGCATTTATCATCCACCATAGAGTTAAAATTATTAGCATTTATCCTCTGCAATGGAATCATAATTTTACAGTCCTTCCAAAGTCCTCAGTTTCTAATATTTCATATGTATTCGTTAGTCAAATAATGTATGCAACAATTTTAGTACAAAATATATTCATAATGCATCGTATTTTGAAGTCATGCAAGTATTTTTGTCCCAAGGTTTTATTTTCTAGTTTTTAAAATTATTTAATACATTTAACTCCATTTGAGAACATGCGATGCAAACACTTCAAGACTTCAATGCATCTTTAAAGCCTCAAATACATGAAATCATGGGTTCTTAATTTGTTGAAGATTTCAACTAAAAACTATATTAAAAATATGCAAGACAAGATCATATCCTTATGAAAAAGAAAAGAGTATTTTCATTTTTCCAAGTTATTATTCACTTTGAACGGTAATTCGTGTTACTCTTCATGATGAACAATAACCAAATTGTTGTTCACTTTGAACAGTCACGCTTTACTGTTCACCGTGAACACGAACTTTGTTACTGTTATTTTTTTTTCAAAGAATATGCTTGAAATCCAATAAACACATTAAAATCATCCTTCAAAGTTCTTTAAAAGATCAATTCAAACATGTAATGTTCTTTGAGGATTCAATAAATCAAAATGCTATATTTTGAGTATAAGTCACGTCATCCAAAATATTCATAACCAATTTTTATAATCATAATACTTCAATAAATCATATTCAAAATAGGATATATAACATAGGAAATTTTAGATGGTGAGGATCAACTCACTTACCTCTTCGACGAATTAAGTCTATATTTCAACATTTTCAAGATTTCAAGATTTCTCATGCATCCTCAAGAAACTATGTTCATATCACAAATATTCTGTATAAATACCCATAGTCATGCTTTATAATTGTCTATACTTGATTAATACACCATATCTTATTTTTAGACTATTCTTGAAATTTTTACGAAAGTGTAACTATTAAAGAACAAAAAGTACTTACCAATACGAGTGAAATATCGAGCTAATCCCCAAAGATTTGAAAGTAATTCTTGTGACTATTGATTTTTGTAGATATTCTTCTCTCTCTCTCGCATTGGGTTGCAGAAATTTTAATGGGTACTTTTACCCTAGTCATATACTGAAAGAGATATTAAATAGTCTAGGGGTGAGTCTTATTTCTTGTTAGGAAAGTATTATTAAAACAAACGTTTCTTTTTCTTGCCTTAGAAAATTAGCCTTCAACCAATTAGTCCAACGAAGTCCCACAAAAGCATGCAAGACTAATCCACACAAGTAATTAGGCTAACCAATGGGTTCAATAATCGGGGACATTACATTTTTCCTCTCTTAAAAAAAGTTTCATGCTCAAAAATTGATTAATCTTGATATTGTTATCTCAAAGTTCCAAGTTCTCCAATCAAAACTCTAAATTCTCATAATGGAATCTTGATTAGTATTTACACAAACGTCATATAGTCCTACTTTGTCAATATATAGGTTAGGCAAATATCAAAGAAAACCCTCCAATAATTTATCTCACTAAATGTGTTGTCTATTTGTTCAGATGCATAAGCTTCAAAAATTACTTTGATGAATTATTCAAATAATCAATGAACTCATCATGAGAAGTTCACTAGTATAGACACTTCTAACCAAGATCGTACAGTCAAATATAATAATCATGAAATCGATTTAGTTTTCAAAGTGGCACTAGGCCCAAGAATGAGTATGTCCCATAGGGTAACTTTTTTTTTTTTATGAATCATTCTTCAAAACGGCCCAATTGCATTGCAACATTTCCTAATACAATTTGGTCATTGGCATCAATACACGTCCAATGCATCCCAATGCATTGGGATGCATGGGATGTTTTAAAAATGTCCAAGAAGAATTTTTCTTTTTTTATAGTCAATGTCTAATTTTTAACGAGCTCACATCTCAAAAGTATAACTATATGCATACAAACTTGTATTTAAAGCAATTGATGCAAAAATAATAAGGTTTAAACTCATTTTTTAAAAATAGTATCAAAAACACATATAAAATCTTCGTATATCAAAAACTTTATTATAGATACTAATTAGGGCTGGTGCTAAACCCAATGTATATTAAAAAATATTAAAAATAAAATTATTTACATTGAAAATCAATAAATGCAGAGAAGTAAAAAGTTAATATAGTATCAACAAAATACATATAAAACACCCCTTGACAATTTTCCTCATGCCTACCATGACTAATTCATGACATCAATTGTGACGCCTAGGACCTAATAGATAGTGCATAACACTTATTTCATATGATTGTGTGTTAAATATTATGCTTATATGAAGTTCTTGACACTTTTAGAGAAATCACTATTCACTTACATTTTCGAGCATTTCGTTTTCTAGTTTTTAAATTTTTCCCTTAATAATTATCATTTAGGAGGCATGAGAAAAATGTTATTTTGTGCATGGCATCTTGGGAAGTGTGAAATGAAAATTAATTTTTCTATTGTATAAATAGTAAACCTTAAAGTAGCATTTTAGCCAAGATAATCCAATTTCTACCAGTTTTCCTAAACTAACCTATGATCCAAACTCACAACCCAACTAACTACCCAACACATTATATAACATAAAATGAAACAAAACCAAAGCAAAAGAAAATAAAAGAAATCGGCCAAAGGCCAAAGAAAAGAAAGAAAAAAGAAATTTTCAAAAAATTCTTCAAACTTGATCTTGTGCCTGCTTGTGGATGATCAAGAGCAACCTTTGAGCTTTCCTCCACCTTCTTTAGCCTTTTTTGGTGAGAATTTTATCTTATTATTGCATTTACATAATTTTTTTACAAACTTTAATTTTTGGATTTGCTTATATATTGCTTGTTTATGCTTGTTTATGCTTTAATTAGTCTTATTTATGATCATAGAACACTCTTTTGTGATTAGATAGCTTTTTGAATGGTTGAAAATGGTGTTGGCATGTTGGAAACGAAGATGAATAGTATCATAAATAGTAAAATTCAATTTTTTTAGGGTGTTCATTCTGAATTGTGTTTTAATGCTTTGGTTGGGTGCCATAAGTGCTTAGGAGGCAAATGTAATATTTAAATATATTTTGGATGGTTAGAATTGATAAATTTAGATTGGGCACAAAAGAGGACATTTGAACGAAGTGTTGACCAGGCAAGTTTTGAATGATTAGATGACCTTAGATATGCTAGGAAGTAAGTTCGGTGCGATTCTTATCTTGATTGGATGATCGGTTTATATACTTGTAGTTCAAATGTGCTAAGAGGCAAATCGGGGTTTTTGGGTAGACGCGTGTTAAAGTGTATTTTCGTGGAGTTTAGTTGTGTCATAAAGTGTCTAAAAATGATTGGTGAAGTTGGTTTGCACATCTCGTGTCTTGATTGGAGAAAATAGTTTGAGAAAGTTGGGAAAATGAATAGTATTTTAGTGAATTGATGGTTAAATGTTCATTTGATGCTTGTGGTAGGTGCCATAGGTGTAGAAAAGGCTAATTTGATATTTGAAATGATTAGAATGTACCTAGAATTTGGAAAGATTTGATTTAGTATAAAGGGCCTTTTTGGTGGTGTTAGCCATAAATGTGTGATAATGCTTTGGATAGCTTAATTATGGTCCGTAAGTGAATGTGAAGTAGATAGAATGCCTTTAGTGTGTTTCTGCGATTATATGACAAGTTTTGAATTTATGGGGTATAAAGGGATTTTGAGGTGGAAATGGTTAAAATGGAATGTTTATGGGTTAAAAGAAGTTCATAGAGTATTCTTAAGATGATTGAATGAATGGATTATGGTTTGTGTGGCTTTGGTTTGGAATAAACTTGAATTGGACTAAGGGACTACTTGGATTTTAAAGTTAGACTTGGGTTGAAGGGTGGTTTCATGTGGTTGAGAGGTGTCATAAGGTGTTTGGAAGTGATTGGTGTGGTTGAATTGGGGATTTGATGTCTTAGGTGTTGGTGTGCTACTTGTATGGGATTTTTATGTTCATATATAATGTCGTGTCGATTGCTTGTTATTAGGTGTTTAATTATGTTGTCTTCATTTATAAATTTATGAATCTTATGTGATTTGCTAACTTTGGTATAGGGGAGCGGATACGAGTGTTCGTGGCTTTCGAGGTGAGGGATGCATTTATATTTGCATTTATAGTTATTGTTAAGCTTATGTAATTCAAGGTTTAAATAAGGTATGGTGCTATAATGAATGGATGATATGTTCTACAGTGTTTTCTAAGTATATATACCTGTATTCTAGACATATTGTGATTTGTTAGTTAAAGTTACATATTGTTACATAAAGAAAATGTATTGAATAGTTGCTAATAAAGTTATAATCTAGTTGAAGTATGTTAACTAATTGTTTTTTCTTAAATGGAATGTGGTTAAATGCTACTTGAATGAATTAGGGGAAAATGTTAATAATATGCTATTGTATGATTGGATTAGGTGGATTAATTGAAATTGCAAGCTTAACCATTAAAGACTAATTGCCTAGGTGTGTGGTGCTAACCATGTGATAGTTACTGGAAATGTAATACTACTTTAATTGAATGTAATCATGTTTTCTAATTGCTATAGTTTATGTGCGAGGACATTCTCTTTGGTTGTTCTCTTCATGTGCTCATCGGTTTGAGTATTTATCTAATTGTGTAATTGTTACTAATTAAGGGCCTAGATGAAATTGGGTGAATTAAGATACTAATTGGATTAGCTTTGAAAAGTGATATGTTTTCCTGCTTAACTTATATTGAATGAATATAGTTGAATTTACGAATATATTGTTTAATTATCATGCTTGTGTTGTTATGTACCTGTTATGTGTTAATGTATTATATAGTTATCTCGCGGTTTCTCGTGTCGCCTTGTAAATCCTTGTGGGTTCTCGTGTCATCTTGTAAATTCTCATGGGTCCTTGTGTTACCTTGTGAATTCTTGCGTCCGTGTCGGGTTGCGCAACCTTCTGGGTATGGTAGGCCGTTCAACTCCGGGCAGCGTCGGACTGTCGATCTAGCTCGACTACCATGATTCCCAATCCCTCTCACCAAGGCATAATCTCCTACCTCAGAGGTTTGGCCACCTCGTTGGGGCATACAGATTTACCTTGGGAGAGTGGAGTCACATATCTTGTTCGTGTTTGTGTTTGATAGTTCTTGCTGGGGTATAATCTCCTACCTCAGAGGTTTTTTCACCTCGTTGGGGCACACAGATCTATCTCATGAGAGTTATTTGTAATTGTACCTCCTTATAAGTGGTAGCTAGTTAGTATACTCGAATGTATTCCTCGTTACTTGCCTGTCACCTCGTCTCGTGTGTTTATGTGTTATTTAGACTCGTATGCCTGTGTGCTAGCTAGTCTTGCGTGCTTGAGTGATATCCAAATTCATATGCTTGCGTGCTTCCTAGTATCTCATGTGCTACTTAGTTTAAAGCTTTCATTTTTTGTATAACTACTGCTTTAATTGCTTGTTTACTTGATGTTACCTCGTATAGGGTGATTAACTGTGTAGTTGCGTATTGGTCTTGTAATGTTACCATCATATGTCTTGCATAGGTATATTATCCAGCTTTATCGGTAATCCATGTCATTTTGAACTTTGTGTAAGTGCTACCATATAGTAGTTAAAGTGTGTTATTTAGCTTATTGAATAAGTATTAAATTGTTATATTCGAATACGTGAATAGTTGTTGCATTGCACGAAAATCTTTTTAAAAATCCCCCCGTTTATTGTTTCCTCCCTCATTGGGCATACGTGTTTTGTGTGCTCACCCTTGTTTCTAACAATTTCAGGTCCTATGTCCTCAGAATATGGTAAGATGAAGAAAGCTTGGGAGTTACTGTGATTGGATATGCTAGCCTCCATTACCTATACATGTATTTTGTGCGAATTAGTTAAGTAGCTTGGATGTAATTTTATTTGGGATATATATATGTATTTGTAAAATTTTAAGGCTTGAAAGACTAGATAGTCGTGAATGGTTTGTAATAACTTGGTGAGTTATTTTATTGCCTATTGGACTTGCATGCTTGTCTGGGTTGATGAGGGTTGATCGGTGGACTTAATAAGTGAGAAAGTTGAATAGATGGAGTTAGAGTGGTATGATAACCAATCCCATAACTTAGAGATTCTATGGTTTAATGTATGCCTATTGTGGTTTGTTGAGTTCCAAGGCTCGGATGGCCTTGAGGAGTTTGTTGTATGTGTTGGCATTGGAGGATGGGATTGTATGTTGGATTTGGATTGTGGTTTTGATGATAAATTTACTATTTTCAAGTGAACTGATAGCCCTATAAACAAGGGAGACTCCATCCGGTGTCCCTCGTTTTTCGTGACTTGGGTATTGGGATCGGGAACTCCGGTCTCGAGAGGGATCGGGGTGTTACATCAATCATCCTCAATGATCTAGGTTAACAACCAATTATGCGCATGATAGCTTCTTTTGCTTCAGCCAAATAAATTGTACAAATGGAATTTACAATGTATTGATTACATTAGTATAAATGCTAGCCTCTGCTTCTTTCTATCTAAACGCCACAAGAACTGGAAAGAAAATGACAAATTGGATTCACATTAGCTTGTGAAAAAGTATGATAAAGTAATACACAACATTAAATGTTTAAAAAATCTTGAACATATGGGAATGATGTTCTCACCGGAAAATGTTCTTTAGACCATGCAAAGTATAATATTTGCCAGTTTATAGTGAAGATCATGAGACCAGCTTTCCACATCAAGTAGAAGTAAAGCCATCAAACTCTAAGTGTCAAATACAGATTATAAGAACATCATAAATCAGCAGACAAATCAAAGATTAGATTTTAGGGTAGTTGTGAAATTTACACCATAAGATCATTTGTTATAAACTGAAAGCCAAGTAGTTCTAACGAAATGTCCGTATCAAAAGAGGAAAGCACAGAGAGTTCATATAAATAATTCTATAGTGTTTGATACATTGTGACTTACTCTTTGTTCCAACGTGCTCTGCAACTTCTGTCCAATTCCCCTATCCATAAATTTCAATACCCTGGGGGATTTATAAAATAATTGTACAGTAAAGTTTCAGAGAGGTCCAGAAAGAGTCGGTCTTAAAATATAAAATTGGAAAGTATGAACATCAACAACTAATTTCATTATTGATTTTCAATGAATACATAAAAATTTGTTGAAAATTTAAAATTTCAAGCATTATCATAGAATTCAGGCTATCCAAAAAATATTATGTAGTTAAAGGGCATACTCTAGAAGTAGAATCTCCTTATCAGCACTCTAATCCGGACATATGAGAGGGAATGACAAATTATTATGTGGAAACATAAAGACTTCAATATTACCACAGAAAGACAAGGGAATACCAAGGATAAGTAAATAATCAAATTGGATTGAAAGTTTGCAAGACTACTAATGCAAATGAACACATAGGAAAAAAACAAATAAAATTACACAAGAAACTACACGCATGTTAACATCATAATTCCATGTAAAAAGTCTTATTGGCATCTGTTATTGGACAAAACCTGCATATATTTCAATGGATTACATCCTAAAAATTCCCACACCAAATGAAAAAAGAAAAGTAAATGACACTCATACAAACACACACACACAAAGAAGAAAATCGGATCAAAGAAGACCACATCACATTTTTTATCTTAATAACCATCTCTTCCTTTCTCTTAATTTTCTTATCTACATTTTCTCTCAAACACACTATGTTAACCATGACTAATACATGGACTAATAGTTTATATGTTTCCACTTATAAAAAAAAATAGTTTCTATCTTTTTATTGTCATCAAAAAAGAAAGAAGAAAGCTTTATGGAGTAACAACAACATAGTCAGGGCAACCAAAAAGAAAAGGCTAACGTATCAGGTAGATCCTAAAAAGTTGCAAAATTTAATTGTGACTCATCAAACTACCTAGTACACTCCATCATCTTGCTGTCTTGAAATAGATCCAGTTAAACCAAACCATTTCATTTAATCATCATCTTTTGGCTCGAAATTTTGCAATCAAACATTGATCTGAGATTCTTTACTATAGATGTATGGATTATCAATAACCAGCTTAAAATATTACAATGCGGGAGTGGCAATTGGTTGATAAACTACTCTAAATTTTTCGAATTGCATTGGAAAAAATTTAGCATTCAGTTATTATGAAACAATAACTAAGAGTTAAGTAAAGTGTTTTCTATCATCTCGTGCCAATCCAACCTAATCTTTATCATTCTATTCTATTCTATTATGTTCTGCATTGATTTAAACTTATTTGAGAAGTTTGAAGAAAGAATGCAAATTTACTCCGTCACAACAGAGATAGACATGTTTTTTTTTTATCTTGCACCTAAATCTTATCGAACTACAATCTTTTTGCTCAAAAAAGGAGAATTATCAAAGAAAAGTTGCAGTAATTAGCAAAATTTCTTCAAATAAACCAAATTTTACGGCATTTGAAGCTCCTACTTAAGAAAAAAACATAAAATCAGATATTTAACAAATAAAATTGAAATAAATTTAGCATTTTTATAATAAAAGTAACAAAATTTCATTTTTCCTTTGAATCGGAAGCTAAAATCATAAACATAACAAATAAAATTGAAGTAAATTAGCATTCTTATACTTAAATTGACAGCTTTAATTTTAATAATCTTTCAATTCTTGTGCTTGCAAACAAAGCTAGGGATTCAATAAGCTACAAATTATAAACTCACCAGCATGAGTTGGTACCACATGCGCATTAGCATCTCGCAATTTGATTGCTTTGTACTCCGCTGCAATTTTTGCTTTAAGAGACTCCCAAGCCTTCGTATTAGCAAACAACACAAAGAGTTGTTTCATGTCCCAACTACACTAGAGAAAAAGGATCATACATTTACATTTACTGTAGAGGAATAAAGGTCCATCTACTTACATGATTTTCATTGATTCATAGTTGTATGCTTGAAAAATGCAGGTGTTGAAAGATGTTGGTGAAATGATAAATCTCACGCACAATCAGGCTTGAAACCGTCAACCAGTTTGCATACACCACATTTAATCATATCAAAATTCCAGCATCTCGAGACCCACTAAATGGTAGTAATTGTTCTAACGGTACTATTATTCTAATATGTGCTAGGATAGGACGAATCCAAAGTGGAACAAACTAAGAAGAAAGAAAAGATTTTTAGTTTATGAGTTTGTGCAATTAGTTATTTTGTAATGTTTAATTTTGTTGTTGTAATTTTTATTTTATATGAATGTTTCCATTTTTTCCTTATCATTAACTTGAAAAAAAAAATTGTTATCTTAGTCTTTGTTTTCTCTATTTTAGATTAATGCTTACTTTTATTTATGCATGTGCAATATTTTATACTTATGTATGTTATTTATAAATTTTGAGTAGATCTTGGAACTACAAAAAAAAAAAGAAATTTTGAGTTTGTTGCACGGATTTGTGGTGACCATGATCGAGATAGAAAATATTTGTGAAGGTTATGAAGGATGATTGTGGAGGTGTTTGAGGAAGAAGATGAGATTGTTTTTATTTTTTTTAGAAAATTTAAAAATTAAAAAAAATAGAAAAGAAAAATACAAAAACAATGATGAGTTTTATTTTTGTTCTTTTATTTTTATAAATCCAAAATAAATAAATAAAACAACAAAAACAAATGTTTATTTTGATTAAAGTGATTTTAATGAATTTATATTTTCTTTAATTTTGTCAAAAAAAATCAAAAAATATAAAAAGATGAAAAAATTTTAAAAAGCGATTTTGCAAAAACCTAATTGTATATAATTAATTGAGTTTTACATTTTTTAAAAAATTTATAAAGAGTTTGTTGTATATAGTTTTAATTCTATTTTATCCTCATAATATGTTGGTGTTTGAATCACTTAATGATGATTCTCTTTCAAAATCAATCGAGGACTAATGCTTGGAATTTTTATCAGGTTGGATCAATCTTTGTAATTTGCAATGCATTGCGTTATTTTCTTACATTGAGGGCAATGTAAAGTTTGGGTTTGAGGAGAAGAAAACACTCAGTACCACCTGTTAAAAAAATTTCAAGATTTTTGAATTTTTATTTTATGCTTCATTTGTTTACGATAATTAAATTTGAGTAGTTAATTGTTGAAATATATTGAATTTTGATAAAACACTTGAACTAATTGTGAGGATGGAACAGAAAAATGATTAACTATTAGAGTTGAGTTTGTATATAGAGATTTTTACTCTTGAAACATTCTTAATTGTTATTTTTATCCCGACAGCGTCACATGATTCAATGAGAAGTTTTTGATTAACTATCAAAAGAGGAGTTAGATTGAAGTATTTTTAATGTGAGATGTTATGTTTTATTAAAATTTGACTAATTTTTTTAGGTCGGTGTACTTCCTAAAAAAAAGTTAAAAAATATATATATAAAAAATTGAAAACAAATACATATTTTAGATGACTCGTGCAACATAATTCAAATATTTAAAGTGTTGATTCAACAAAACAGATGTACAAAAAAAAACATCACAAGTGTTTCCTCTAACAAGTTTTTTAGTACCTTTGTTATAAAAAAAAAACTATCAATTCAAAATCTTACCAGACAAGCCTTCTTTCACCAAATACAACCCAATCAATGAAAGACGACACTTCAAAGAAACGAAGAAATCAACCATTATCCATTGACCGAGTCATCTATCTTAAAGAAAAAAAAAACTAAGGAAGTATTACATGATTTGAAAGGTAGTTGATTTTTAACATTGCATGATTATCTATAAGAAATATTTTCAATTTGACAAATCTTGCGTGATTAATTTTCTTATTTTTTGATTGCGTTACAAGTGCTTAAAAAGCCTTTAAGGTTTTTTTTGTAATTAAGATATGTTTCTTTCATGTTAGATACAAAAACAACTTCTTGGAGAAATTTTTTTTGGAAGACAGACTCACCATTAATCTTGTGTTTTTTAGGATCTAACTATGTGGATATATTTACTATTCATATTCGATATCTTTGAATTCACAATTAACCAGACGAAAGCAAGTTCCTCATATGTGCAACCCAAATCTCTATGGAAAATAATATGGAATCTGAAAGTCCAAACAAAAATTAAAAGTTTTATATATAGTGGAGAGTTTGTAAAGAAGGAGCCACAGCTACTGAAAAGAATTTGTATAGGAAGAAATGTGCTCAATCACCTACTTGCAAAATATGTGGGCCATGTTATCGTCGAATTCGACTGGGTAGAAGCTGTCAATGGATTCCAAATGCCGTCTTCCTCTAGTGAACTACTGAGCCTTTTATGGAGGATGTAATATCTCTCTTATCCTCAGTTGATAATGCTTGTGTTCTTCATATTGGTAGAAATGCCAATAAGGCTGCTGATTGGATAGATAGGAGTGCAAGACTAGGGTCATTACCAAACAACTGGTTGTCTGATTCCCTTTGGAGTTTATCAATATTCTCCACCTTGTTGTATCCCTCTGAGTATATTATGTTATTAATGAAAGTTTTCCAAAAAAACCATTGGATTTCATTGACCAAAAAAAAAAAAATGAAAGAAGAAGAGAATCTATCTGGTTTCCTCATAAATACCCCTGAACCAAATCTCTCCCACTCATTTTCCCTCCCTGGACCCCGTCTTTATAATTCTCACAGGCATCAGCTCCCTCGCGCAGCTGAGAAGAGACAAAAATACTTATAAGGTGTTTGTTAAATGTAAGCAATGGAAGGCTTCACCGTTCTCGATTCTGACAACGTAGCTCCAATTTCTGGTACTTCTTCGTCCTTTATCTCCATAAATTTCGCATTTTTAGGGTTTCTCTTCTTTAATTTTTGTTCATTTCTTAGTTGGGTCCCTTAATTAACTGCTTGCATCTAATACACATACAAACACACACGGAAACACGTTTATATTAAGTTGTTTATGCTTACTTACATACGTATGATTGTGTGCTTGAAATGCCCAAGCTTAAATTTTGTAGATTTTAGGCTCATTGTTTAAGATATTTTGGTGTAAATGTGGTACTTTTTGTAATTATTAATAGAGTTAGCGTTTAGTACTTAATTTCCTATTCTAGTTAAATTAGATAGCTAAATACCCAATAATCTCGACTGAATTTACTATATGTGTTCAATAGCCTAGAAACCCGATCCCAGCTGACTAGTAGGCTATTTTTTGAGAAATTGTTTTATTGAAGAAATGGGGTTTTAATGTTAGTTATCGTAAGGTATTGCTATTAGATAGTCCGAAAGTAGGGAAAGTAACAAATGGGGTTTTAATTTTCTTTTCTTCTTTGTTTCTTTTTTTTTTTTTTTTGGAAAATCCCTATGGTTCACACAGGGTTATCAAACCCCAAACAGATAATCAGGCCTAGAGAAAATATGGGTTGTATTAGTAAGACACACTTACCAGAACTCAACTCAAAAAAATTAGTTTTTTAACTTATTTGAATTTCATATGTGAACAAGTCTTTCTTAACATCGCAAGAACTTAGACAATTTAGAATTTTCACACAAAACAAATGTCAGTTAATTCATACTTGTTTATTTTCATTGATTACCCGTGAGAGATGCCAAGCTACAACAATTATATACATAAGAAAAGAAGTCTCATATTGTTAAAGCTTTTTTCTAACGCCATGAAAACTCTTGAAAGCTCTTTTTAAAAAAGAATCAACTCAATGACGATAGCGGTTGCATTTGAAGTTAAAATACAAATGTAAAATACATCGCTCAAACGTACATTTATAACCTTTTTTTTGCGAATATTCCCATTCCTTGTTGACAATCCGGAATGCTATGTTCTGGTAAGGAGGGCCAGCTTGAAATCTTATGATGCAAGTCTCGATGTTTTCTCCATCTTTCTCTATCGAATATGATGGAGCTTTTGATTTATCAACAAGATCAGGATAGAATATATGAAATTTGTAACCCTGGACAATCTTTGGCGGTGGATTGTCATGGTCATAGTGGGTCTGGTTGTATTTGTTCCATTCATACCCAGTGTGGACACGATTGAAATACTTGGGCTTTCTTGGACGGTATTTGTCCTCTGAATCTAGGCGTGTGGAACCAAATACAGCAGCATCACATTCATCCATCTCTTGTTTTCGTCTTCGTCGCTCTTCTAGAACAGCAATCCGTTTCTTTTCCAATGTGACCCTGTCCTCTGCAGGGTCAATTACTTCTTCAATATTGCCATCATCATGCAAAAGTAGTTGCGGTGAATATGATCCAAGTCCAACCACCTCCTCTTTAGCCTCTTGAGTCGTCTCACCATCCAATATTGATGATTCCGGATTGAAGGCTGGAGCATCTTTCTCTTTATTAGTATCTCTTCTTCTTCTTCTGTGTTGATAAATTTCCTTGAGACAAGCCTTTGCCCTGAAGATAGGGAGACGTTTTAAAATGGCTTCCCAAAATTCAACAACCTTGGCTTCCCCAGATCTCATCTGGAACTCAATCTGGTGCTGTAGCGCTTCCAATTCACCGTAGGTTTTTCCTTGTAAAAGAATTTTTACATCTGCTTCAATGTTAGAGTGCAAACCCCTTTCTTCTCCAGCAAGTAACTGATCATCAGGAATTAGATGTTTCCTAGCTTCAGCTAATTCCCAATCACAAACCACCAACAGTGCCTCCCAATATTGTATACGAGTTGGCGTGGCCCTGTCCAAATCACAATGCATCTTTATGTCCTTGTGAACTTGTTCTATTTCTTTTAGAGTCAAGCCCTTGAATATTTCTGTAGTATCAAAGTCATCATCCCAAGGATAAGGATCAATTGCAAGACTCTTAGTTAGTAGTATATCAATTGGCTTCGTACGACCTTCACGCAACCGGATCTCGGATCTGACTTTACTTTGATCAAAATCAAACTGCTCCTCTTTCTTCTTCCACTCTTGAAACTCAGACCGGGCATGCTCTCTTGCTAACAAAGCCATTTTTTCCTCATGTAGTGCTTTCTCGATGCCTCTTTCCTCCCTTCTCTTTTTTACTTTTTCAATCTCTGCCATCCTTTCTCTCTGCCTCTTCTTTTCTGCTTTTACAGAGAATGAATCAATCGGCACGCCTTGAGCAACATCACGCTCGATCTTCTTCCGCCACACAAATTTTTCATTGAGATTAGAATCACCAAAAGGATTCGAATCATTCGAATACCCAGACAACGTTTGTGACTTCAATTTCTTTGCCGCTTTCATTGCCTTATTCTGAGCTTTCTTGGCCAAGTATTCCTTTATATCTTCTTCCAAAAGCTTCCTCTTCCTGCTCTCGTGACTGCCCATTGTTACTATCCCCAACAAATTAACCCCGGAGGCTCTGATTCGACTCAGTGACGACGTCCTCAAAGAGAGAGAGTGTGTTTATACTTCAATTTTGAACACAAACTTTTGGTACCTGTCGAAATATTGCTATGGTTATTGTTGTTGTTGTTGTTGTTGTGTTTGTTTAATATAGTAGGAGAGTTATTTATAATTACTAAGAAAACAAAAGTGTAATTAGAAATTTATTCTAATTAGGAGACCTATATATTAGGAAACCTGGAAACTATTGGTGCGCACTCTCTTTGTTTTTTTTTACTTTCTTTTTCTTTATCCTTTTGCGGCAAAGTGAACTCTAATGGAAAAAAAAAAGTGGATATGTGAGCTGGTGCTATTTGCTTGCAGGTAATCCCTACGGGGAATGGGGATTACCCGTAAGTTTTTTTTTTATCATTCTTGAAATCTTATTATATTAAATTTAATTTAAACTTTATAACCTCAAAATATAAGTTAAAATTATAGTAACTATAAATATAAATACATGTTTTAAACAAATGTTAAATATTAATCATATATCTAGTCTTATACTTGCAATTAAATAGTAAAAATAAATTTACAGTAATTGAATCTTAAGCATTTAAAATAAATTCTAAGTGAAACCATTGTGTATGAGAACTATATGTGAAAAAATAATATTTCTTTGTGTTATGGGATTGTATTGATTATTATAATTATTTTTAGTTATCGCATGTCACATATAATAGTAATTACTATATTGTCCTTAATTATGTTATTTGAAACTATTTTAATGTACAATTAGGATCAACTAACAAATTTCTTAAATCCACTTGATCAATAGTAAAATAGAGTTATTTATGTAAAATGAAAACAAGTCCCAATTAGTGCAGTGGTCTTGATTAAAAAAAATTATAAAATTCTTTTGAATAATCTATTTTTTTCTACTCTATTTTTTATAATACTTTATCTAATGTCATTTTTTTATACTTTTATATTTATAATTTTAAAATTTTAATATATAGTTAAAGCTAAAGATATAAAAATAACCACATATGTATGCGAGGCGTGTGAAGCCCGAGAATTTCATCACAATTTCTTTATAATTGTTGCATACTTGCTTGAGCATTCTTACGTGCATCATCTTTCTTGCTTAATTGCTTTATGTTAAGGCTATTATTCATAAGATTTTCGACCGTCTTAAAAGTGCGAATTAATATTTTTTCTAAGTCATATGACCCATAAAAGGAGTCCGGAACTTGTCATTTTGGACTTTCGAGCTTGGGAACATACATTAGAAAATATTTTTCCGTATCATTTGAATAGTGTTACGTACGTAACAATCTTTATTTTGAAATTTCTAGCAACTAATTAGAATTCTAAGCCTATTTGACCATAGTTAAAGACATTTGACTTGGGCAAAATACATATATTCATACATTTAATTCACATACATATATACATATCATTTGCTCAACAAAACAATTGCAATAATACCCAAAATACCCCTTTCCCTACCCGACGGCCAAAAGAAAAGGAAGAGGATAAAATTTTTCTTCAAGCCTTGGTGATTGAGCTCTTGCAAGCATTCTACATCTTGTTCCAATCTTCTCCAAGCCTTCACAAGCATCCTAGACCTCTTGCAAATGAGGGAGTTGCATTTTTATTGCATTTGAAGTTTATATTCATATGTTAAAAATCTTGAATTGTCAATTATAGCTATATTGCTTGTTATAAATATTTGATATATGATCTTTGGAGCCTATAGAACTCTTTTGTATAGCTTGTTATCAAATTCTATGGTTGATTGTTGAGATTGAATGAAGAAGATGATGAATAGTGCTTGGAATTAGGGTTTTGAGAAAACTTGTTAATTGGATGGATTTAAGGCTTCAATTAGGTGCTTTAGAGATTAGTGGAACTAGTCATAGGCTCACGTGGGGTTGAATTGCTCGGAGACATGATAAAATGCAAAATTTATAATCTTTAAAAAGGGGATTTTTTCCGAAATACAATCCGGGCACGTTTGGGCTTAGGATTAGTTATCTTTGGGGTATGGAAGCACTTTTGGTGCTTTCGTTACGTGAATTTGAGGTACGGTTAGGGTAGTTGTACTTCAAACCCGCTCGGGGCCTTCCCGAGTTTTTGTTTCCAAACCGGATTTTCAAAGCTTAGATAGGTGCCTTTTGACCTACCTAGAGATGTAGGATGGTTGGCTTGATGATTTGAAACCTTGAACCTTGCGTAGGAGAAGAAATCGGAAAGATAACAAAGAGGAAAAGATGTTTTGATTAACCTTTTGCTCATATGAACTTGTGAATACTTGGTAGATGTTTAAATGCATGATACATGGGTTCCTTAGATTATCCAATAAGTTTTGTGAAGATTATGATATTTGTATCTTTATAGCTTTGTTGCTATTTTGTGGATTCTTAGCTTATTTGTGGATAATTGCGATGGCGACCTACTTCGTCGTCCCTTTTATGTGTTACTTGATATTCTTGGCTCTGGTGATCTTGTCTCGGGGTTGCGCAACCTTTTCGGACCTGGTAGCGTCGAGAAACACGGGCGGCGTCGGGTTTGCCATGCTCCCTCGACTACCATGGTGCTTATTCCCTTTCTCGCTGAGTATACCCCACTACCCCAAAGGCGTGGTTCACCTGCTGGGCATATGGACCTACCTCAGGAGAAAGGGTCGTAGGATCGGGATACATCCGGAGTATCCCAACTTGTTGGAGTAAAGGTTTATCGGCACTTGCGTGAAGTTCATGGCTCGTGGTTCGAGACTGAAGACTTGAAGTGGAACCGTATCCTTTTTAACGTGGTTAACTACTTGCTATTTAATCTTGTTGTTTATGTTATACATATATGACTTCTTGTGTTTGCATATCATATTGCACGCCCCGGTATGTTGCATCACCTCCCTCGCTGGACAATATTGTTGCTCACTCCTCATTTAACATGTTTCAAGAGAAGCTGAGGTGAATCCCCAGCTGATAGCAGTAGAGGAAGAAGAAGAAGTGTATGTAGATCAGATTCCTTGATTCCTGTGTGATAAGGTTGATCATATGTGTAGTTTGCTTGGAGTAAATGTTAGTTGTAATGTTTTGAGACCTTGTGGTCTTGTATATATGCTTGGAAGTTGTAATCATGTATGTGGATATGAAGTTAGATGGCATGTAATAATGGATTTTAGTTACTTCTCTTATTGCATGCTTGTGTGTTTATTAACTTGATAGAAGAACTTGGTTATAGATGTATTCAACTACTTATAGTTAAAGTTAACTTTGTCCTGCTTGCTTGTATGCTATAAGTAGATTTTGTTGCTCCAAGGCTCAGATGGGCTTGTGACTTTGGGTTGACTATGAATATCTTGAAGGATGGATTTTATATGCTGTAGGATGTGAGTGAAAGATTGTATGCGACTATTTGCAGGTAACAGTTTAGTCCACGGTACAGAGGAAACTATGTCCGAGTGATGGGTCCGGACTTGACCTATAGCCTGGGGTTGGGTTCGGGGCGTTACATTTAGGTGGTATTAGAGCTACTTGAATGTGTGAAGCCGGGTTAACTTCCTCGGCATGTGGGTAGAGGTCTATATGTAAAAGTTGAATTATGTGAATATGTGATTGCTTAATTGTCTAAGTACTTAGGTAAAAGACATGCTAACATGTAACAGGAGTGGTAAAACATGATATGATATGAATATGAAAAGTTTAGTGTTTAATGTTGTTAAGTGTTTTATATGTTATTTTATGTGAGTAGGATGTTTTGAAAACAATGTGTATATTATCTTTGTATTATCTATTTGCCTATTATAATACTATATTCTTCTAGCATTGAGATGAGGAGACGGGATAGACCAAGGAGAGAGCCGGAGGAAGCTCATAGACAGGATGTACCGGGGCAAGATGCAGGGACAGCAGGAAATGAACCGCAAGGTCAGGAACCAAGCAATGCACAGATTTTGGCCACAATGGCCACCGCCATGAATACTATAGCTCAGTTTGTGGTTCAGCAGGGTACGACAGGTGTTGGCAGAGGTAATTAGGCTGCTAGAGTAGAGGGTAGTGGTACTATTGGGGGTAACTTGTATGACAAATTATTGCACCACGAGGCGTACAGTTTCTATGGTGAGCCAGATAACATGAAAGCTGAGATGTGGTTGAACAAGTTTGAGAAAGTCTCTGCGATACTCGAGTGTAATGATGAGATAAAGATTACTTATGCTGCATTCTTAATGGAGGGTGACGCCGAGGAGTGGTGGCGCACTGTTAGAGAGAAATAGGATGCTGAGAGGGTCCAGCATGTGTGGGATGACTTTGTTCGTGAGTTCTAGGATAAATATGTATAGGTGGTAGCTCGCGAGAGACATCAGGAGGAATTCATAGCTTTGAGACAGGGAAACATGACTGTAGATCAGTATGAGGCTACTTTCACTAGACTTTCTCGATACGTGTCAGCTTTAGTATAGCCGGAGGATATGAAGATTCAGAGATTTATCACAGGGTTAAGGAGTGATATTATGCTTAATCTGTCTTCGCGGGATTATCCGAGCTATGTTGCAGTAGTCAGCGCCGCATCGAGGTACGAGAAACGTAAGGCGAATGTGTTGGCTCAGTCTAGTCAGTCAAGTAAACGTCAGTATCAGTCTCAGAGTCAGGGTTACCAGAGGCAATATCAGCAGTCTGTTTAGACTCAACAACCGAGGCAGACCCAGAGCTACCCAGGACCAGCTCAAGTATAGTCACAGCCGAGACCAGCTCAGAGCCAGCCACAGGGTCAATCACAGACCCGACCAGTGACCGCTAGATCTCAGCAGGGTAGTTCTGCTACATCCACTTACAAGACTCCTACAAGAGGTACTGCTACCAAGAAGAACCTACAGTGTACTCATTGCAATCGCAATGGCCACACAAAGGCAGAGTGTTGGAGGAAATTAGGCCGATGCGTGGGTTGTAGCAGTGATCAGCATAGAGCTAGAGATTGCCCCAGGTTTAAACAGGGTCAGGGACATACTTCCGGTCAGGGTGCTCAGACTAGAGCTTCAGGAGCAGCTATTGTACCGCAAGTCCAGGCACGGTTATTTGCGCTCGATCAGGAGTAGCTTCCAGACACGACAGTGGTGGTGGAAGGTACTTTCTTATTAATAGTCAGCCGGTAGTAGTTTTGATTGACACTGGGGCTACACATTCATTCATTACTCCTATATGTGCACAATCTACTACTTTAAAAGTTGATAAATTGTCGTATGTGATTGAAGTAGGTAATCCTATGGGTACTAAATTTGTTACGAAGTTTGTGTGTAAGGATTGTAGTATATGCATTGAGGACCATAAATATCCTATTGATTTGATAATTATGCCATTTTGGGACTTTGAAGTTATCTTGGGGATGGATTGGTTGGGGCGGTATTATGCATGTTTGGATTGTAGAAGGAAAGTTTTACCTTTAGAAGTACCTGATCAACCTATTATTAAAATCACTGGGAGTCGAAAATCTACTGGGACTCGTATCATATCTTCTATTAAAGCTACTAAAATGTTGAGTAAAGGTTGTGATGCATATTTAGCTTATCTAATTGATCAGCCTCGGGATAAGTTGAAAATGAGCGAGGTACTTGTTATAAAGGATTTTTCGGGGGTATTTCCTGAGGAGTTGTCGGGGTTACCACCTGACCGAGAGATAGAATTTGTGATTGATTTATAGCCAAGGACTAATCCTATTTCTAGAACCCCATATCGAATGGCTCTCCCTGAGTTGCAGGAATTAAAAGTTCAGCTTCAGGGCCTACTTAAAAAGGGTTTTATTCAGCCTAGTTCGTTACCTTGGGGTGCTCCTGTAATATTTGTAAAGAAGAAAGACAGGACTTTGCGATTGTGTATTGATTATCGCGGACTTAATCAGGTGACGGTGAAAAATAAATATCATTTGCCCTTGATTGAGGAGTTGTTTGATCAGCTGCAGGGTGCTGTTGTATTTTCTAAATTTGATTTGAGGCAGGGTTATTATCAGTTGAGAATTCGTAGAGAAGATGTACCCAAGACTGCATTTAGAACCAGGTACGGCCATTATGAGTTTTTTGCATTACTATTTGGGTTGACAAATGCTCCAACCGCCTTTATGGATTTGATGCAGAGAGTATTTAGATCTTATCTTGATCAGTTTGTTGTGATTTTCATTGATGATATACTGGTCTATTCTAAATCTGAGGCAAGGCATGAAGAACACTTGAGAATTGTGCTTCGAACATTGCAAGAACATAAATTATTCGCCAAATTTAGCAAATGCGAATTCTGGTTGAAATAGGTTGCCTTTTTAGGCCATATTATTTCACAGGAGGGAATATCTGTGGATCCTGCAAAAATTGAGGTGGTGATGACTTGGAAAAGACCCGAGACTATCACGGAAGTTTGTAGTTTCTTGGGTTTGGCGAGCTATTATAGGCAGTTTGTTAAAGACTTCTCAAAAATTGCAAGACCATTGACTTCTTTAACCTAAAAAAAATTGTATTTAACTGGGATGATAAATGTAAAGCCAGTTTTCAGGAATTGAAGAAGAGACTTACCACTACTCCTATTCTTGCATTACTTGAGGGAACTGATAATTTGGTGATATACAGTGATGCTTCGAAAGAAGGATTGGGTTGTGTTCTTATACAATATGGTAGGTGATAGCTTATCCCTCTAGGAAATTGAAACCTTATGAACTCAATTATCCTACACACGATCTTGAGCTTGCTGTTGTTGTCTTTGCTTTGAAGAAATGACGTCATTATTTGTAGGGTAATCAATTTGAGTTATTTACTGATCATAAGAGTTTAAAGTATCTCTTTTCTCAAAAGGATTTGAATATGAAGAAAAGACGTTGGTTAGAGTTGTTGAATGATTATAATTGCACCATTAGCTACTTGCCAGGAAAAGCTAACACTGTTGCAGATGCATTGAGCCGAAAAGCTGCTGTAGCTAGTTTGATAATCAAGGACTGGGAGTTTGTGGAAGAGATGTGCTTGTGGAAACTGAAAGCTTCTGGATCAGGTATCCAATTTGCTAGTTTACAAATCCAGTCTCTATTGCTATCTAGGATAAGAGAAGTGCAACAGTCAGATCCTTAATTATTGAAGCTTCTAGAGAAGTCCAAAGGGGGAGAGTCCGACTTCAAGTTGCATGATGATGGATTACTCAGGTACAGGAATAGAATCTTCATTCCTAGTGATTCAATTGTGAAAGATGAGGTTCTTGCTGAGGCTCATGGTTCTAAATACATAATTCATCCTGGTAGCACTAAGATGTACAGGGATTTAAAGCTGAGTTTCTAGTGGAACAACATGAAGAGAGAGATAGCTAATTATGTGGCTAAGTGTTTGACTTGTCAGAAAGTTAAGGCGGAGCATCAGATATCGGCAGGTTTGTTGCAACCATTAGAGATTCCGATATGGAAATGGGACCAGGTGACTATGGATCTTGTGTCTAATTTGCCGAGATCACCGCGGGGCAATGATTCTGTATGGGTTGTAGTAGACAGGTTGACAGGGATCCTAAGTTTATATCACAGTTCTGGCAGAAACTACAAAAGGCTTTGAGGACTAATTGAGTTTCAGTACTGCATATCACCCGCAGACGGATGGTCAGTCAGAGAGGACTATCAGGATACTGGAAGATATATTGCGAGCCTGCATTCTGGATTTCGGTAAGAGTTGGGAGAAGTATTTACCTCTAGCGGAGTTTGCTTATAATAACAGTTATCAGGCTATCATTGGTATGGCACCCTACAAGGCACTTTACGGGTGGAAATGTAGGTCTCCGTTATATTGGGATGAGGTAGGTGAAATAAAAACTGTTGATCCAGCTATTCTACCTGAGATGATCAAGATGGTGGATAATGTGAAACTTATAAAGAAAATGATGCTTACAGCGCAGGGTCAACAGAAGAATTATACTGATAGACGCCGACAAGACTTGGTATTTTCAGTAGGTGATCATGTATTCTTGAAAGTCTCTCCGCGCAAGGGTTTGATTCATCACGGAAATGGAGGTAAACTCAGTCCTAGATACGTGGGGCCATTTGAAATCATTGAGAAGGTTGGTGATTTGGCTTATAGATTAGCATTACCTCCGAGTTTGGGTAGGATTCATGATGTTTTCCATATGTCACTGTTGAAGAAGTATCCTAATCCTTTGGTTGTAATTGAGCTAGAACCGTTAGAAATTGATGAGTCTTTGGTATATGTTGAGAAACCTCTTCAAGTGGTTGACAGACATATTCAAAAACTTCGAACCAAGAGTATTCCTATGGTGAAAGTTCTTTGGGATCATCACAGAGTTGAGGATGTAACTTGGGAGCGAGAAGATCAGATAAGAGAAAAGTATCCGGAGCAGTTTGTCAAATCATGTAAGAATTGCGAGGACGCAATTAGTTTAAAGGAGAGAGGGTGTGATGCCCGGGAATCTCATCACAATTTCTTTATAATTGTTGCATACTTGTTTGAGCATTCTTACGTGCATCATCTTTCTTGCTTAATTGCTTTATGTTAAGGCTACTATTCATAAGATTTTATATCATCTTAAAAGTGCAAATTAATATTTTTCCTAAGTCATATGACCCACAAAAGGAGTCGGGAACTTGTCATTTTGGACTTTCGAGCTTAGGAACGTACATTAGAAAATATTTTTTTTCCGCATCATTTGAATAGTGTTACATACGTAACAATTTTGATTTTGAAATTTCTAGCAAATAATTAGAATTCTAAGCCTATTTGACCATAGTTAAAGACATTTGACTTGGGCAAAATACATATATTCATACATTCAATTCACCTACATACATACATATCATTTGTTCAACAAAACAATTGCAATAATACCCAAAATACCCCATCCCCTACCCGACGGCCAAAAGAAAAGGAAAAGGATAAAAAAAAAATTCAAGCCTTGGTGATTGAGCTCTTGCAAGAATTCTACGTCTTGTTCCAATCTTCTCCAAGCCTTCACAAGCATCCTAGACCTCTTGCAAGTAAAGGAGTTGTATTTTTATTGCATTTGAAGTTTATATTCATATGTTGAAAATATTGAATTGTCAATTATAGCTATATTGCTTGTTATAAATGTTTGATATATGATCTTTGGAGCCTATAGAACTCTTTTGTATAGCTTGTTATCAAATTTTATGGTTGATTGTTGAGATTGGATGAAGAAGATGATGAATAGTGCTTGGAATTAGGGTTTTGAGAAAACTTGTTAATTGGATGGATTTAAGGCTTCAATTAGGTGCTCTAAAGATTAGTGGAACTAGTCATAGGCTCACGTGGGGTTGAGTTGCTCGGAAACATGATAAAATGCAAAATTTGTAATCTTTAAAAAGGGGATTTTCTCGAAATACAATCCGGGCACGTTTGGGCTTAGGATTAGTTATCCTTGGGGTATGGAAGCACTTTTGGTTCTTTCGTTACGTGAATTTGGGGTATGGAAGCACTTTTGGTTCTTTCATTACGTGAATCCGGTTAGGGTAGTTGTAGTTCAAACCCGCTCCAGGCCTTCCCAAGTTTTTGTTTCCAAATCGGGTTTTCAAAGATTATATATGTTCCTTTTGACCTACCTAGGGATGTAGGATGGTTGGCTTGATGATTTGAAACCTAGAACCTTGCGTGAGAGAAGAAATCGGAAAGATAACAAAGAGGAAAAGATGTTTTGGTTAACCTTTTGCTCATATGAACTTGTGAATACTTGTTAGATGTTTAAATGCATGATACATGGGTTCATTAGATTATCCATGAAGTTTTGTGGATTATGATATTTGTATCTTTATAGCTTTGTTGCTATTTTGTGGATTCTTGGCTTATTTGTGGATAATTGCGATAGCGACCTACTTCGTCGTCCCTTTTATGTGTTACTTGATATTCTTGGCTCTGGTGATCTTGTCTCGGGGTTGCGCAACCTTTTCGGACATGGTAGCGTCGAAAAACACGGGCAGCGTCGGGCTTGCCGTGCTCCCTCGACTACCATGGTACCTATTCCCTTTCTCGCTGAGCATACCCCATTACCCCAGAGGCGTGGTTCACCTGCTGGGCATATGGACCTACCTCAAGAGAAAGGGTCGTAGGATCAGGATACATCCAGAGTATCCCAACTTGTTGGAGTAAGGGTTTGCTGGCACTTGCGTGAAGTTTGTGGCTTGTGGTTCGAGACTAAAGACTTGAAGTGGAACCGTATCCTTTTTAATGTGGTTAACTACTTGCTATTTAATCTTGTTGTTTATGTTATACATATATGACTTCTTGTGTTTACATATCATATTGCACGCCTCGGTATGTTGCATCACCTCCCTCGCTGGGCAACATTGTTGCTCACTTCTCATTTAACATGTTTCAGGAGAAGTTGAGGTGAATCCCCAACAGATAGCAGTAGAGGAAGAAGAAGAAGTGTATGTAGATCAGATTCCTTGATTCCTGTGTGATAAGGTTGATCATATATGTAGTTTGCTTGGAGTAAATGTTAGTTGTTGTGTTTTGAGACCTTGTAGTCTTGTATATATGCTCGGAAGTTGTAATCGTGTATGTGGATATGAAGTTAAATGGCATGTAATAATGGATTTTAGTTACTTCTCTTATTGTATGCTTGTGTGTTTATTAACTTGATAGAAGAACTTGGTTATAGATGTATTCAACTACTTATAGTTAAAGTTAACTTTGTCCTGCTTGCTTGTATGCTATAAGTAGATTTTGTTGCTCCAAGGCTCGGATGTCCTTGTGACTTTGGGTTGACTATGAATATCTTGAAGGATGGATTTTATATGCTGTAGGATGTGAATCAAAGATTGTATGCGACTATTTGCAGGTAACAGTTTAGTCCACAGTACAGAGGAGACTCTGTCCGAGTGACGGGTCCAGACTTGACCTATAGCATAGGGTTGGGTTCAGGGCGTTACAGGGCTGGTTGTGTGGGGCAAGAAATGCTTATTCCTGCATCCCGCCCCGCCCCCTCAGGGGATTAAAGGTTAATCCCTACCCCCCGCCCCATTCCCCATTTCTCACTCTAATCCTTGCCTCGTCTAAGGTGAGTACAGGACAAATACCCACAAAACCCTTCTCCATTGTCATCCCTACCCATATCTAAATTTTAACCGGCTAATGGTATTAATTAGTTGACAATGTGGTCTAAATTTCTGAAATTTTTGTAGGGATATAGCAAGCATGCTAGCAATTTGTTTTTTGTGGGTTCGTAAATCACACTGATGTTGTATTTTGGATCGATCATAGGATTCAGAGTAGATGTTGACATTGTTTAGGGAGATTTGAGGGCATTCTATATATATATATATACTAGTTGAGGCTGCCTGTGTAGATGCCTCTATCTAAACCCAATATATATTAAGAAAATATTGTAAATAAAATTATTAAATGAGATATATACATTGTTGGTTGCAAGCTTTTTAATTATGATTACATTTTTACAACAAATTGAAAACAGAAAAGGAATTCCAGTAAGAAAATCCACCTATTGATAAAATCAACCAAAAAGGACAGTTTATTAGAATGGTGTGGTCAATATTACTGGATCCCCATGAAAAACTGAAAGGTTTACAAGATGCACAAAACAATTCCATATGGCAGTCACACCAAAGGCTACAAAAACGTAATGCATGATAAGGTATTTTGTACAAAGAGATGAACAATGGTAAATAATAGCATGCAATAAGTTCATAATTTAGAAAAGTATTTAACCGTACAACATATAGATATGCAAAGAACACATACATTTAACAAGTAATATGCTATAGAGCATAGAAAGTAAGTAGAAGAAAACATCAAACTTGAGTTGCATAACAATTTACGCGAACTTAAATGTCACTATGATAATAGAAAGATGCAAAGGTAGATACATTTGAAACCTCACGTGCATTACTTTTTTCTTCACTATTTTAAGCCTTTTCTCTCAAGAACATATATTTTTTCTCTGAAAAAAGGAAATGCCAAATATAAAACTGTCACTCTTGTCTCGTTTATTTGCATCAACAATTTGTCCAGAAGTTAGGACCTGAAATGGCAGACGATGTTAACAAATGATGCTGAGATTATTTGACATAAAGTCAATGCAACTTGCATAACAGATAAGTTCATAATGCTACCATTTACAGATCCTACTGATCATATATAACGATTTGGAGTGCCAAATGAATTCTCTTCTCACAAGTTGTGTAGCCTGAAATAGGGAAAAAGATGTGTTAATCCATTGCGTTATTTCATTCAGGAACAAGACTGAATAAACATGTAATGAAATAAATAGAAAAGGATGCAAACTGTGAAATTTTATTGGAATTGTACTAATATGTCAATAAAGTTGACTTCGTTTTACATTGCATGCATAAAGCACAATATTTTAATTTCTTTTAATAAGTGAGCTCAAATTGTGCGGGGTCCAAGTTGGACCTTATCTAGGCTCGAGATGGGCCTTATTTGAGCTCAAGCGGGCCTGGGTTGGGCTGGGCTCATAGGCTGAGCTGGGCTGGGTTCATGGGTCAATATGGTGATTGTCCCTTCTGGCCCATAATAGACAAAAGCGTATGTATGGAATTTTGTCCTTATCAATGAGTTTTGGTTCAAATATATTTGTCCACCAATTAGTCTTATTCTAAAAGCATTTCATTTTATCATTCAAACAATAGTACTGTGATAGAAATTGAACCAAATAAGCTTAGGGAGTACTGGAAAGGTAAAAGAAGCCAAAAAGAAAAGGGACATGCTGCTTATCATATAATCGCTGGTAAGCTGAGAAGTGAAGTTCTGACTTCTAAGCATAAGAAGAAACCAACTCCTCCATGATTGAAGGAACAAAATATTTTGAATTCTACCCCTAAGAAGATTATGAATTGTATCTATGTATACGCAAGCAAGAATTAACATCAAATTTCAAAATTAGTAATCATCAACCTAACAAAAGTTATTTCTATTAGTAGATAAAGAGCATGATGTTTATTCTATTCCTCTTTTTTATCGACAACTTTATTTATCCTATGTCTATCTCTTGTCTGTAAATCATTGATTCTCTTTATCAAGTCAAACTCGTTTTTGAGTTCACAAATCTAGATTTGGCTGAATACAGAGTAAAACAAACCTGGGGTTCTTTCTACTCTTTCCACCAATGGTCCCATCTACGTAAAAACACTAAAATTTAGACAAGTTATATAAATACAGACTCGTCCTCCAAAACTGGAACCAATCTGTGGATACTTCAATATAGTGCAATTAAATACATAGTCAAATCAGTAACCTACAAAAAGAATCATAAGATACAATCATACTAAATTCCAGATCAACTTCCAGAACATAAATTAAAAACACATAAGGAATAGGAAGATGTATTTAAACATCATAGACATTTAGAAGTATATTTTTACCCTCGCGAATAAAGAGATTACAGAAAAGCCTCTTCGGGTAGGAATAATCGGGCTTGTCCTCAAACCTCAATGACCGACAGTAATGAAAATAAGATATGAATTATTATGGGTAAGATCTGCAAAGCACCTATCGATAAGAAATCCAATATTAGAGCTACTGAATCTATGAGGTTCAATTCAAAAATGTTAATCATCAAAAGGCAAGTAGCTTAAAAGAAAAGCAACGATCACAAACCCAAGATGTTCTTTTGTTACTACATAAATATATAATTACTGTGACTGTTAAAGTTGGAAAGCAAGAAATAGTACCTCTATGGATGGAAACATCTTATTCTCACTAATTTTATCATACTTCAGCTTCTCCATACCAACTTTCAAACCTAGCAAAGGGAGACTAAGAAAAAAATTCAAATACAGTTAGTTAGATTTTAAAGATCAAAAAGCCTAGGAAAGTAGGGAAGAATTATCAATTTTATGCTCAACCTTTCCCTCAGAAAATACATAAGCACATAGCTAAGAGACTCCAGATCATCCTTTCTACTTTGCTCTACAAAAAGAGAACAAATCACGATGTCAAACTGACAATTCGAATATTTTTTTTTTTTTGAAAGGTGAATCTTCTAATCCAACTAGAGTACAATTTCTACATTTGGTATGATGATTTGCAGATAGAGAACCTAAAAGTTCCCCCGATTCTAAAGGAGTACAAGTCTACGACAACACTACTCTTCAAATCGGAAGTGCAATATACATATGCACCAAAAGCAACAGCTGTGCAAATGCTTAAAACCTTTACACATACTGCTTCATGACCCATTATAGGATGACATCTTAAAGAAATTGTAATGTCCTAAAATCAAAATTGGCTTCCAACAGAATACCAAAATATGCAGGCAGCGACAAAGTGTTTCAATTCTCAAGTAATTATGAATCATATAACATTTAACATACTTCATAAAGTATCAAATGTCTTGCTAGTGGATCTAGGAATATAACAAGTTCAAAACGCTTACAACAAATTTAGAGAATAAAAAATATTTCAGATCATCAATCTCACATTTAATACCCAAAAACCAAAATAAATAAATAATTAATTAATTAAAAAAGGAAATAATATTTTAAATAAAAAAAATAAAAATTACCCTTTCAGTAGTAGATGTAGAGGCTTGAAGCTGTCCATTTCTCTCCTCTAAGCTCTTCTGCAATATTCTCAGCTCTTCCTCCATTTTCTTTGCTTTGGCCTCTGTTTCCTGAACGTATATAGTTAAAAAAAAAATCAAAAGAATTAAATTAAATACATATTTTAAAATTTTAAAAGAATTAAAAAAAATAAAAAAATCTTCAAAAGTCATATGATTGCCAACACATGACATGTAAGCTTTTTAAAAGCAAAACAAAAAATTCAAAAAACCATCTCAAATTGTTATTCATTTTCCACCCACACATAATGCATTATACATATACATACACAAATATTGATACATATATGTATGTATGCATATTACATGCCTGACGGGTTAAGGTTTCGCATCTCATATGAGCGAACTGGTGCGCCAAAACCGATTGAAGAATCTTGTCGACTCAGAAAATATAGTGAATTCCAAAGCATAGTTACAAAGGAAGTTATGATTGAGAAACCATTATGTCAACCAATTTAAATTTGTGCTACCTCTCAGAAATGGTTTTCTCCAAATCAACAAAGGCTCAACCATAGTTACCAGATTCGTGGTACGGTCTGAGTCATTGTACGAATTCGGGTATGGGGTACGACACTTAGAGTTTAAAGGGTACGATGGGGGTATACTTCTTGGTATGCTAATTTTTGTTCATAATACGGTATGAAGAATTATTGGGTTCCATTATCAAATATTCTGTAGAGCAATGGTATTTTATGTTTACTAATTACTAAAATCAATTTGCTGTAATGTTAGTCTAAAGTCCAAAATCTAAACCCAACAATTAAGATAGTTTTTTATATTGGATATCAAACACAAGACACAAAAACAAATTAGAAAATTTGTATATGTTAAAGGTTTGCAGTCTGTATATGTAATACTTTTAGGCTCTTTATTCTTTTTCATTATTTTTTTGATAAAAATTTGTATGTTTTTTGAGTCGCTAACTTTAGTGAACTGGAACGCGAATCGTAGAGTTCCGATACGCAAATGTACCGTGAATTGGGACGTAGAATCCGATACGCTGTTCGAAGGGGGATAGGGCAAATCTGGTAACTATGGGCTCAACCACATATGAAAAGGATATTTTTTGTATCTATCTACCAATTAACAGGATGAGAGTGGAGTAGAATCAATACCATATATGTGGACTAGTTAGTTTCAAACAAAATAAGAGGCACAACGAAAATAAAGTATTAAGATTGTTATAGTTTATGTAGTATAAGTATGGATTAGTTTAGAATCAATGTAAATAACTTGATCGGTTAATGAAATTCTGTAGTATAGACGAACACCTGTTACAGACGATGTTGTAACATTAACTGAAACACTCTATCTATCACAGTACATTCACAGTCTGTTTCACTTATTGCTTCAGTTCGTTAATGAGTTGTTTCACTTAATGTTTCAACATGGTCAGAGACAAATGACACAACAGTAGAATACAATACGTTGTAACAAAAAATAAGAATAACAAGATTTAATGTGGTTCAACCGCACGGTCTATGTCCACGGGACCAACCCCTGGTCCAACAAATCAATTCATTAAGAAATATCAAGTTACAACATCAATGGACTTACACAAGTAAAGACTCACTCTTGACCTTTGATGCCTTGATGTAGAACTCCTTAGTGAACTTTGATTTTGCGAGCTCCCCTCGACTTGACAATGTTCTCTCCTGAGAACCACAACTTCTTCTCCCGAAGAATGATGAAAGGTTATAGTAATCTGATCATTCAAAGCTTATAAAAGTTGTTCATGACAAACTGTCAAACAAAATAAAGTCGCAACACATAAAACAATTAAGGACTCAAACACAGATCGTGTTGCAACATAACATGGAACACTGGACAGAACTCTCCTATATCTGTTTGTGGCTCTCTGTCTCCCCTCTTCTGCCGTGACCTTAAGCTCTATATAAATACTCAACAGCTGCACACCAACATGGCTTGGGCTTCAAGAAAAACCTCTTCTCACAAAACCCTATTCTCTTTTTCCTTATGAATATGCAATTAATGTCATTCCATAATCAACACAAATTTTATTCTCATATGGTAAGTTGTCATAAGATTTTTCCTACACAACACAAAAGGCAATAACACAAGTATGGTAATAAAAGTTTTGCTAAAACATAACCAACTAATTTTCAATCAATTTAATTGCCTTAACAGTAGTAACAAAAGTTTTGCTAAAACATAGCCAATTAATTCCCAATCAATTTAATTGCCTTAACAATCTCCCCTTTTGGCTTTGTTTTGGCAAAACCCTGGTACTGCTACATGATTAACTTTATCCTGCACAAGCGTACAACAATGATGATCCTGTTGCAACAGTTAGCATAACACCATAGAAACACAAATCAGAGCAGCAAGGATAATGATCCTGCAAACATCACAGTAACACAGGTAACACAGATACTATAGCAATCATAACACAGACAATAGCAGCAACAGTAGCATAGCAACATTAGTAGCAATAAAAACAATAGCTGTAACGCCCCGACCCAACCCCGCGCTATAGGTTAAGTCTGGACTCGATAAACAGACAGAGTCTCCTCTGTACCGTGGACATTTGAAAACCTGTAAATGCTCAAAATAGCTACAATATACTAAAACAAGCTTTTATAATTAAAATTCAAAGGTTCAAGGCCATCAAGCCTTAAAATATACAACTGCTCCAAATCACACAAGCATGCAACCAACTTAACTTTTCATTAAACCATTTTAACATGCCGTTCAGTGATAAAATTAGAGCAATCTTAGAAGTTGAAATCAAACATGCCCTTAAACATACACCCCCAAGCATGCAAGAACTAAAAGAGAATTAAAAGTTATTACAAGCCATAATATCTCAAAGCTAGCATTACAACCAACTAACTTTCAACTTACAACTACAAGAATACACATAGCCCTAAGGCCACAAAATAGACCATAACATAGTAGTACATGAACACCAGGAAATAACAAGAAATCATATCCACCTCAAGCAATAAACACACAGCAACTAAGGCAAAGGGTCAGCCTGAACTTCTTCTTCTTCCACTACCACCTCAACTAGCTGGGGATCACCCTCAGCACTTCCTGAAACATGATATCGAGGTATGAGCAACACTGTTGCCCAGTGAGGGATAAGGTCCCGGGGCGTACAATGCAGCAGGTAAAACAGTTAAACAACAATAGTAATTCAACAATTTAAGAAGTAACAATAGCTTAAATAACCACACATTAAAAAGGATACACTTCACTTAACCCCAACACCAAGTCTTCAATCCACGAACACGATCCACGAACCACGATCACAATCACGATAAGCCGGCATAACCCCAAACACTCCAATGGGTGTACTCCGGATGTACCCCGATAAACCTACGACCCAACACCTCTTGGCAATCTCCGGACCAGGCGAGTGAGGGAATAGAGCACAGAGTTTGAATATCCACTGGCAAGCCCTCTGCTGCCCAACTGATATTCAACACATCCGCCCTTGATACTATGGTTGCGCAACCACTATGCAATGCACTTTACAATGGAAAGTTAATATCAATAATATAAGCAATAACACGTAGGAGGATCAACAAAGTAGGTTGACCTCGATGCAGTTAGAATAGAAGCAATTTATACAAACAAATAAGCAGTTTTACAAAGGAGTATATACAAGACAAGCATAGAATCATGCCAAGAGCTCTAAAACAACTTGAAGTCACATTTAAACACTCTAGAAGTTGTGCCAAGGTCTTAGAAGCGCGAGACAACCGAAGTTGCACCTAAACCCCTTTGTTTTCCAAGCTATTTCTCTTCCAAACCAAAGTTAACGATTCAATTTCAAAGGGAAACTATACCAACCTTCTAATTAACCCTCAAACCCATTCAAATGTCCGCAATTATCCTGAAAGCCCCAATTTCCCTCTTCTAGCTTTAAACTACACATGCATCATCCGGGCTTCAAATAGGGGTTAGCAAAGCTTCTATAGCACCTAGGTAGCCTAAGAATACTAAAAGTGAAGCCCGAATCCACCCGGATTTGCCTTAACCCCGAAACCCCTTTGTTAAAGTCGGCTAATTCATGTTATATGCGATATTAGAGCAATTCAAGTGTACGAGACTATTAGACTACCTTCATTAACACCTAAGGAATCTATTAGAAGTGTTGAATCGAGCTAATACGCGCAATTACACAAAACCCTAGAAAAATATCACTATTCACCTCATAATTCAAAATAACGATTCTAACCGTTTAAAAAGCGAAACAATGGCTCAAATATGTTCTCTAGCACTTATAAACAAGGTATAATAGCATAGATAATCAATACAATAGCATTTAGTCACATTTTCAACAAATCAAGAAAATAGCAACTATTTTAAAATGCGAAAATAAGCCGTGAAATCCCTCACCAATGCACGTAGGAGCACCAAGGAAGCTTGCACACACCCTAAACTACTTGCTCTAGGCTTGGCTTGGCTTGAATTGAAGAGTTGAAGAGCAAAAAGTCATTTTTTTCCTCTCCTTGCTGCTCTCGGCCCTAGCACAGTGATTTCAGCTCTTTTTTTTTTTTTTTGCTAAGTTATGAGTTAATGTGTGTGTTGTGTGAGTTTTATAAAATGTGGGGTCAAGTGATTGCTTAAGTGGATTAATAAAATGCGTGTAGATAGCTTAAAAATGAGCCTAAAGTGTGAAACATAGGCTAGCTAATTAAAACACTAAGTTATGTTACGTAACACTATTCATTGAACCACTAAAAGCATTTTCTAAACGAGTGCTCCTATCGCTCCTAGCTCAATTGCATATTTTCCCATTCCTTTGGAAATTAATATGATTTGATAAAATTGCTAATTCACTAATATAATGCAGTTTAAAAATGGAGTGAATAGTAACTAAGAAAGACAACAGACAAAGCACAGAATTAAATGCACAAATAATGGATACAATAGTAATTGAATGCAAGGCAAAAGCTCGGGCGTCACAATAGCAGCAATCAATCAGTATCATAGCAATATTAAAAGCAGTAAAAGTAGCAACAGAGTAGCAAAGTAACAAATTCTCCCCCTTTTTGGTAAACAAAGTCAATCATCAAAATAAGCAATGTAACGCACAATTAGCAAGACTCAAAACATCAAACCATTGTCTTGTGGGATCCATCTCCCCCTTAGCCAAAAGAAACCAAAGTAGAAAAGCATTGTACCAGACCAAAGCTCAAAACATAACACATTAAACAAAAACATAGATCCAGAGCAAAGTAGCAGAATGTAAACATAGTAAAGTATCATAGCAAAACTAAAAACAGGAAAGTATCAGAGTGATAATCATCAAGCAAATCAACATTCAAGTAGTGTATTTGGAGACGAAATCAAGTAGGGTTTGTTGTTCGTGCATCAACTTCCTAAGGTCAGCCATTATCTTCTCTTGATTGGCTTTAACGGAGGCTTGATCTCTGCGCAGCTCATGGACTTCATCTTGAAGTTTTTATAGCTGTTGCAACAGCGTATCAGTAGTTGTTGCAGAAACTGGTCCAACATTGCTTTCAACTCGAGGCTCCCCCTGAATATCAACTTCCTGTAAAAACTTGTGAGAAAAATGTGATGGAGGGGACAACTTCACAAAGGGTTCAACCCGGTCATGGACAACCTTTTGAGTAGTTAAAAACACCCAAAAAAAAAATCAAAGCTGGATAAGGCAGATATTGGTTCTTCACTTCCTTGGCCACCTCTTCAACAACTCTAGCAACGACAATCTCACCAATATCTAGGTTAATCCCAAGATTCTCGCCATCTCTGCATTTATACTTGCTTTCAAGAAACCTGTAAAACAATGCCCTAGAAATTTCTCAAGAAGATGAAGTGGTGAGTAGAGAATAAATGCGAGAGAAATCCATGTGAGATAATGAGAAGCCTTAGATTAGCAAACTTTATAGAAGAGATAATTTTTTTCATGATTAGAGTCCTAGACTTAATAGAAAACAATGAGCCATAAGTTTTTTGAAACTCAAACTCTCTTGAAGAGTCTAAATTTTTTTAACTCACCAAAGCCAACACATATATCTCATGTCATCAATCAGATTTGGTGCCAAAAAAAACTTAGTTTCCCATTTTTTTCCTTTACGACACAAGTTTAGTCAGAGATATTGTTTCAGTACATGTTGCAACATAACTTCACCAATTAGCCATTTAAGAACTTAAATTTATGAATTATTTCCTAAACATGAAAAATGAATGTCACATACAATCCATACTAATTGTGATTTCATCAACAAGAAATTAGATTTATTCAATACTTAAATCACACAAGAATTTATAACTTGAACCGTGTGTGTGTGTGAAGGCTATATAAAGATCTTTCTTGAAATGCCTCACAATCAAGATTTGCAAGGTTTAGAATTTAAAACAACCTGTTCAAACAACCTGATCGTCTAATCACATTGCAAACAATTTTTTGTTTTTCAAATGAATATTGGACTTGGTAGCTTTCACTCTAGAACATTTAATCTGGTCTAGGTAGCTTTTTCCAATCTCCTCTTTCTTCTTCCCTTTTTTTTTCTTTTTTTTTTTTTTGCTTTTGCTTTTTTGTTTCTATTTCATGAGTGAATAAAGTACAGGAATGGATAAAGAGACTTCTCTTTATATCCAGAGTCACTAGAAAGTTCAAATTCCTGCACTTGCAAACCATTGAAATCAGTTTCTCAATCAGATCAAAATATAGTATGCACAAGAAGTATGGTTCAAATAATAAATCTCAAATTATTTAATTATTAAACTTTCACATCTCTTGAGACTTATCACTTTCATGTTTCAATGCATGCGCCAACATTAATTGGTACAAATACCAATAGCTTTTCTCAAAACTTCAAATCTCGCAGAATCAAGTGCCTTAGTGAAAATGTCTGCCAGTTGATGCTCTGTTGCAACATATTCTAAAACAACCTTTTTTGTTTCAACAAGTTCATGAATAAATTGGTGTTGTATATCAATGTGCTTAGTTCGTGAATGTTGCACAGGGTTTTTAGAAATGTTTATGGCACTAGTATTATCACAAAAAATAGTTAAAACTCCCTATTCAATACCATAGTCTTCCGACATTTGCTTCACAAATTCATCAGCCTTGTTTTTAGATGTTGTACCAAAACCTATATCGTCTACATAAATTTGTGCAATCAAAATTCCTTAACCAAATTTCTTAATGAATAGAGTTTTATCAACTCCTCCTCTCTTGTAGCCTTTTTCAAGCAAAAACTTGGTCAATCTTTTGTACCAAGCTCTTGGGGCTTGTTTCAACCCATACAAGGCCTTTTTGACATTTTTTGGTTCAAACTGTGAGGTAAAGCATACATACCTGAAGATTTCCCTGTAGTTCACCTTAGGCTTACCTCGAGTTTTGACCACTTTATGAATGGAGTCAATAACATCTTCTGCTGAGTGATTTTTGTGAACATGAGCAAATGGTTCTTGAGCTTTTGACTGCAAATTACTGTCTCTAAAAGTTTCTTATTTTTCCAGATTTGTTGCACCTCCTATTGCACCAGCATCTGAAACATCGTCTCTGGTTGCTTCACCTGTTGTTATGACATTTTCTACAACAGGATTGGTTTCTATACAATTATCATCATCTTCTGGAGCATCTGTTGCAACCTGCTTGCTGATCTGACATGGTCCGCACACCTTGAATTTTTCACAATTCAACTTTGGAATACCTTGCACTGCTCCTCTGTTTACAGTCTTGTTAAGCATTTTATAGTCTAAAGGACCTAACTTTTGGTGCCAGATTTCCGCATTATAAAGTGAATTATTTTGACACAACAAGGTTTATGCCCATGGTGAGCTCAACATATAACAATTGTCTGTCGATCTAGTTCCTGCAAGAACACAATTGTTAGATTTATCAAACACTTGACACTCATCCTTGGTGAACTTAACAAACAACTCTTGATCGCACAACTGATTAATGCTTATGATATTTGTTTTCAACCCTTCAACATGAAGAACCTTCTTTAATCTTGGAAAACCTTTAATAGCAAGAGTTCATTTTCCAAGAACTCGACCTTTCTCATCATCACCAAACGTTACTTGACATTCTGAGCAACTTTGATAATTTGTCAACACACCACTATCTCCTGTCATATGTCTAGAACAACCACTATCAAAATACAATGAGTTAGTGGTACAAGCTTGTAACAAGGTATAAGCAACTAGACAAGTGTGTACAAATTTTCTTACCCAGATTTATTTCGAGTTCTATTGCGACACATCATCCCTTACTTTTGGTGATTTCCTAGGCTTACCATAAAAGAAGTGATTGACAAACATACCTCTTTTCTGATCAATATACCTATAACATCGTGGTCTGATGTGTCCAGGAACGCCGCAGTAATGACAGATTGGGACAAATCTCTTTCGCTTTCCTTTTGAAATTTTTGCCTTGTCACAGGAGATGTTGCAACATGCGGTTCCAGCTTCGGTTTCTCAATCTCTTTGACAAAGATAGTTTTACCAGTTGAAGTACCTTCTTGGAACCCAAGTCCAGTATGATCTCTGTTTTGCTTTTGAATTGACAACATACGATCAAGCTTCAAAGTACCTGAATTCAACATCTTCACATTTCCCTGAGTCTGTTTCAGCTCCAATTGCAACTCTTCAATCTTCAGTTGACTCTTGGCTACTTGGATCAGATGATTTCTCATAGATTTTGTCAAGTTAGCTTTTTGTTCCTCCAATTCATTGATCTTTTCCTCTAGCTCTTGATTCTTCTTGTATACAATCTACCATTTTTTTGTACATCTCCTTGTATGCTTTCATGATTCCTTCTTCATCCAAATCATCATCACTATCTGTTTTTGAATTTGTACTACTGTCACCTGATAGCGTATGTTCTACTGTGCATGTTGTTGCAATAGATGGTGCGACATTTGCTAAACCAGACTTTCTGTCATTCTATCCTGCTGTAACAGTGAACGCAACATAGTTACTAGTGTGCCCTGTGTCACTTTCAGAAGAATCATCTGAATCTTTATCACTCCAAGTGGTATTCATGGCCCTGTTCTTTTTCTTCAAGGTATTTGCACATTTAGCCTGTATATGGCCAAATCCTTCGCACTCCTTGCACTGAATACCTTTATTTCTCTTTTTCTCCTCGAACGTTTTTCCATTTTTCCTTCTGGATATCTCAGGATTTGTTGTAATAGTCAACTTTCTTTCAAAAATCGATGGCCTTGATCTACTTATATGTGTCTTCCATTTTTTCAGCACTTTGTTAAAATTCTCCGTGAGCAATGATAAAGATTTAGTGATCTCTGCATCTTCATCATCATAAGAGTTTTGATCATCTTGCTTTTGGACTTATGCTTGGAATGCAATGTTTTTCTCTTTTTTCTTTTGTTTAAATTTCATCTCAAAGGTCTGAAGTGACCCCATCAATTCATCAATCTTGATTTCATCAACATTCATTAATTCTTCTATGGCAACCACCTTGATTCCAAATATGTCTGGGAGAGAGCGCAAGGTCTTCCTAACAAGCTTAGAGTCTGAATATTTTTCTCCCAAAGCAAAAGCTTCATTAGTGATGTCACATAGCTTGGCATTAAAATCAGCAATCGTTTCATCATCATGCATCCTCAGCTCTTCAAACCTGGAGGCAAGCATCTGCAATATAAACTTTATGACTGATGTTGTACCTTCATATGCTATTTGAAGTATCTCCCATGTTTCCTTCGCAGATTCACATGTTGAGATTAGTTTGAATTTATTTAAATCAACAACATTGAAGATTGCATTCAGTGCCTTGGAATTCTAGTTCACCAACTGATCTTCTTCCTTTGTCCATTCTGTTTTAGGTTTTGTTGCAACATTGCCTTGAGTGTTCGTAGTGGTAGGAGTTGTCTAAATGCCCTCATCCTAGCCTTCCAATATAAATAATTTGCACCATCCAGCAGCGGTGGTTTCGTGATTGAATCTCCATCACGCAAGGTGTCTATACCTATTTATGCAAAACAACAACTCAAAACTCCCAAGAATCTAATCGAATTAGTTCGTAACCTGCTCTTGATGCCATTTGTTATAGTTTATGCATTATAAGTATGGATTAGTTCAGAATCAGTGTGAATAATTTGATCTGTTAATGAAATTCTATAGTATAGATGAACACCTGTTACAGACGATATTGTAACATTAACTGAAACACTCTATCTATCATAGTACATTCACAGTCTGTTCACTTATTGCTTCAGTTCGTTAAGGAGTTGTTTCACTTAATGTTCAAACATGGTCAGAGACAAATCATAGAACAGTATAATACAGTACGTTGTAACAAAAAATAAGAACACCAAGACTTAATGTGGTTCAACCATGCGGTCTACGTCCACAGGACCAACCCCTGGTCCAACAAATCAATTCATTAAGAAATATCAAGTTACAACATCAATGGACTTACACAAGTAAAGACTCCCTCTTGACCTTTGACGCCTTGATATAGAACTCCTTAGTGAACTTTGATTTGGCAAGCTCCCCTCGACTTGACAATGTTCTCTCCTGAGAACCACAACTTCTTCTCCTGAAGAATGATGAAAGGTTACAGTAATGTGATCATTCAAGGCTTATACAAGTTGCTCATGACAAACTGTCAAACAAAATAAAGTCACAACACATAAAACAATTAAGGACTCAAACACATATCATGTTGCGACATAACATGGAACAGTGGATAGAACTCTCCTATATCTGTTTGTGGCTCTTTGTCTCCCCTCTTTTGCCGTGACCTTAACCTTCATATAAAACTCAACAACTGCACACCAACATGGCTTGGGCTTCAAGAAAAACCTTTTCTCACAAAACCCTATTCTCCATTTCCTTATGAATATGTAATTAATGTCATTCCATAATCAACACAAGTCTTCTTCTCATATGGTAAGTTGTCATAAGATTTTTCCTACACAACACAAAAGACAATAACACAAGTATGGTAATAAAAGTTTTGTTAAAACATAACCAATTAATTCCCAATCAATTTAATTGCCTTAATAGTAGTAACAAAAGTTTTGCTAAAACATAGCCAATTAATTCCCAATCAATTTAATTGCCTTAACAAAAATACTCAAGGGATTGATTAAATTCACAATGAGTCTCATTTTAAATAACCTAGCTAGGATAATTCATAATAGGATCAATATAACAGTACTATGAAATATCAAGAATTATCCACAATGAAGCCAATAAAAGTATGATAGTGCCAATCAACATGAATATGATATTCAACGATACAAAAAGGAATTGAAGATGTTCAATTGTACAAAGTTTCAATATTAACAAGTTTTATATTCAACATAGAATGATGGTGGAAGAAGATAAGTCTTATAATCATTTACTATTAAAAAAAAAAAAACTGGATTTTGCGACGGGCCGTCATCATCCCGTCACCAATACAGCGACAGCTTGGTGAAGGGAAATATTGACGTGAGTTTTGTGACGGGACAGTGACGACATAGTGTTAGACAGAAAATGGTGACCGATTCCCTTACCATGCCGTTACCATAAAGGGTGACGGATCAATTTTCTCTATTTTGACGAATGAACAAGGCCTTTAATCCCAAAGCAACAATGAACGTACTAAATTTTGAACTAGTATAACTAGTTAATTTGAACATGTTTTGTTAACGAGAAGTAATGACAAATAAGATTTAATGTAATAAAATACTATGTTGTTGTACAAATTATGTACAATATTATACAAACGTCGTAATATAATATGCAAACGACAAGGTTTTATTTCATAATCTTACAATAACTACCAATTACATTTACATAGAACATAATAAGACATCACCATACAAAAGTACTTAGCAAAATACACAAACATAATTAGATAATACAACAGATATCTAATTAACCTTGTCGTACTTAGCAAAATACACAAAGATAAGGTTGTATTTCGAACATAAGTTTCACGGAAAGAAGTTTGGCAATAGTACGTGCAACATTTTATCCACAACTATTTGCTTATGTTGAGCATCCAAAATAAAATCCTATTCTTTTGGTGGTTCGTTTAGATCAAGTTGTGGTTTAACTCTGCTGCTGTTGGGCTTAGATGTTTCACCTTTTGGTTTGTGCTTCTCCTTTTTAACGGTAACCCACTGACCTTGTTGATAGTTACTCATTGTCGTTAAAATGTGAATGTAACGAGGTTAATCTTATATAAGGATGGAAGACAACAAGCGGACGGGGGCTTTGTTTATATAGACATTAAATTGGCGAGTGCTTTGGCGACGGGTACTGTTGGGTCGTAACCAAATGAATTACTCCGTATGCGCGTGACTTTTCATACGATCACCTCGGCGATGTGTCAAATCATGACGACTTTGAAAAGCGCACGATGACAAATTGTAGGTTTACGCGTGACTACGTGTACGATCACCATAGCGATGTGTCAAATCATGATGACTTTTTAAGCGCACAATGACAGATTATGCTTGTATAGCTGTTAAAACTTGACACTTTCTTCAGGGGCTGCAAGCCAATTGTCCATGTGCCAAAGTCATCCACTTCTCTATCTGAAGGTAAGCATTTGAACTGCTTTGTCTCTTTTATGTTTGTTGTTCGTATGTTTGACATAAATCATGAAGTTTCTCCTATTTTTACCTTTGTGCTCTCAACCGTTCTCTCACCAAGTATATATGATGCATTTATGAGTTGATGTGTCTGGATTTTGACCATTTTGGAAGCCACAGACTGTGAAACCCCAAATTTCATCTTTGTGTGAAGTTGCGTGTTTTGACTTGTATATGTGTTATTTGACTTAGAATTCACTAATTTTGTGATTCCTACTCCTATTACATGCTATGTGAGCATCCATGAAATTTTCTTAAAAATCAGCATTGAAAATCTTATTGTCGAGTTTTGTGAATAGTATTTTTGAAACACGTCCGCTAAAATTTTAACACAGGTGTTTTTAATGTCTTAAAACCTAGTCCTCGGATATTAATAGACTCGTGTTTGATTAAAATAGATTTTGAAACGAATTAGGAATTTAAAAGGATTTTTCATCATCTTTTGAAAAATCGGGTTTTATAGCTTGGTTGTATGTATAAGTATGCATTTATAATATGTTGTAAACTATAAGCATACTACTAAATATGGTCTAAGTGTTAGAATATATATATGTAGGCAAAATAATCTAAAAATACAATTAAAAGACTAAGTATTCAACTTTGACTTAGTTTATTTTGTTGACTATGCATATAAATATATCATATACACATTATACATACACAATACATTTAGACAAAGCTCAAAACACCAAAAATACACACACACATGGCTGAAACTCCATAGAGAGAAAATAGATTTTTCACTTGGTTTTCAAAGCAATTTTTCATTAAAAAACTCAATTTTTGTCCAAAGTTTTTCATTCCGAGTTAGATTCCGCTTGTTGGCCTTCCATTGCACGCATTCCTAACTTTACTTCGGATCAAAGGTGAGAGAAAAATTTTAGATCTAGAAATTCTAATTCTTGTCAAATTTGCATAATTGCATTTTTATCCAATGTTTTGTTAAATTGTCTTTAGATTATTGCTCAGTAGTTGTCAAGGACCATTTATATGTACTTATAGTTGTTTTGAACGGTAGTAGCATGTACTTCTAATTTTCAGGCATTAAAATTGATTTATTGGCTTATAGTTGAATAATTGTTGTTGTAGTGGTTGGAATTGAATGATTGTTGCTTCTATGAGTTTGTTAATTATTGTGTAATAATGTTGTAATGCCGAATTTTCAATTTGAATGTCATAGCAAAAGTCCAAAAATTCAGCCTAGGTGCATTGCCAAAAATAGGGTTGTTGGACTTGTTTTGGATGGCTTTTGGTTGGTTTCCGAGGGGGTTAATGTAGTTGCATGTGTGGTTGAGTGATAAGAAGTGGTTTGAAGGTTATTGGATTAGTAGATTGTAAGTTATGAATGTTGGAAGATTATGTAGTCTTTCTTTGATTTGTTAAAATGTTGTCTTTCGTTGGGTGGTAGTGTTTGAGTAGTTGATTCTTAGATTGTTGTTGAGTAGGATCGGGTTTGGAAGTATGTTGATATGTGTGATAAGTTGGGTGGCCTACTTTGTCATCTAACTTGGTTGTCTTAGTTGTTTAATTGATATTATGTTGATTGAAATGTTGTTAACTGATTGATGATTGATGATGATCTGGAGGACAACCTACTTTGTTGTCTTTCTAGAATATGAGATGTTTATTATTATTGTTATGAGTCTTGATAGTGTGTGCCACCTCTCGGGCAGCATCGGGTTGTCGGGTTGATAACGGCATGACTATCATAGGCTACCCCCAACTCGCATGGGCGGAGATGCCATAGAGGAAAGGGCTAGATGAGGCATCTCGGGTGTGTATTATGGGAGTTACAAGAAGTCGGTTGAGATCGTGATGGCTTATGGAGCTACACCAAGTAGTGTATCCTTTCTCAATTGGATGGTTATTTGTGTGGTTTGAAACGAAATGTTGATGATAATAATGTTTAATGTGTGTTATTGTTCATAGGATGATTTCTTAAGTGGTAAAGTAAAGGGTTTCAAAACATCTTTCGAATCCTCACTGAGCTTTGTTATATATAAGCTCACCCTCATTCGTTTATTGTCATCAGGTGTAATTGAGCAGGATACTGAGTACATTCCTCAGGAAGCTGAGTTTGTGCCTTCTGTGGAGGAGTCTTATGTGCCGGAGTCTTATCCATGAGTTATGTTGGAATGCTCCGTGTTTTTGTCTTAGCTTTTACAGTATGTTGTATTGTATAACTTACTCAAAGATAATGGCTTATATAACACTAGTTTAGTAGTCTTCCTTTTGAATATGATTAGGTTGCTAGACTAGTTTATAATCTATTTTGCAAATGTATAGTTTAACTTGTGGTATGTTGTTGAAACAGAGGCTTATGTCTTATGTTGGAATGTTGTATGGATGTTAAATGAATGGCTTTGTATTTGTTGAATGGATGTTGGAGTTGTTGCTGAACTTGGAGTTGGTAGTGTTATGTTTTAAAAGGATTGGATAGAGTCCTGTTGTCCATGTTACAGACGTTATATAGCCGACATTCCGTTGTGTCCTAACTGATCATAAGTGGGGTCGAGTTGGGGCGTGATATTAAGTGGTATTAGAGAACATGTTTAGCTGTTAGCCGGGTTATTCTCGGAATGTGGTTAGTGGTCTTAGCATGAAAGTATGTATGAAGTGAAAGAAAAGTGAATTATGTGTTAATGTGATTATGTGATTAACTTGTTTATGTGACTAACCCTTATGTGATCTATGTGCCTTACGTACACTTTGTTCCTATGTGCTATTAACTGTCTATAGCCTGTCTATGTGTTATAACCTGTGCTAACTCTTTGATAGTAGAATGGCTGGACGACCAAGAACATGTGATAGGCCTCAGGAAGATAATGAGGCACCGGAGAATGCAGCACCAGGCGGAGATCAGGGTTACGATCGTCTTACAACGGCTATGGACCGGATAACAGAGGTCATAGTGGGGCAGAGACAGATTTTAGCTGGGCTGGCTGCTCAGGCACAGACCGTGCAGATTCAGATGCAAAATGCGCAGGGTGGTTATCGAAGGGGTAGTCTACTGAAAGAATTTTTGGGATATTATCCACTGAGGTTTCAGGGTGAGCCTGACAATCGGAAGGCTGAAGCTTGGATCAGTAAAATTGAGAAAATATCCGATCCCCTTGATTACACTGACGAGATGAAGGTCACCTTTGCAATTTATCTATTTGACGATGAGGCTGAGGAATGGTCGCGTACGGTAAGGTCTGATTGGGCAGCTCATGGTACTCCCTATGTTTGGGCTACATTTCTGCGGGAGTTTCGGGCCAAGTATATCCCGAGGATTGCCCGTGAACATCAGGAAGAGGAGTTCACATTGCTTGTTGAAGGCAATTCCACAATGGCTCAATATGAGGCCAACTTTACCACGTTATCCCGGTATGCACCAGAGTTTGTGTCAGATCAGGAACGAAATACCCTGTAAGGTCCAACCCAAGACCACATGTACATATAGGTCATATCATATATAATTAAATTATTTTATATACATTTACCTTGTTTTAGGTGCTTTAAAATTGATTTATATGCATTTATCTCAATTTACGTGCATCTTATCGTTTAACGTGTATTTGAGTTATTTATATCGTGTAGCTAGTAAGTAGAACCAACTAAGTTCGATAGCTAACTAGAATAATTGAATTAGAACCAAGACAATTGGAATTAACACTAGAATGTCAAACTAGTAATACACAAGTCAGTTGGAGGGCACTCTCGTCATTAAGCAACTTAGATATTATCTATCAATACACATTACACCACCTACACACACTAAATCTCTACACACACACACACAAATATGAAATTACACACACCACACTTTTTAATTTTGACTAAGGGAGAAGAGAGAATGAGAAGAGAAAGAAGAGGAGAGGAAAGAGCAAGCAAGTTGCAGCCATTTTCCACCATTTTCTTAAATTCTCAAGCTTCCACTTGCATCTTGAACATCATCTCTTGCATTTAACTCCACATCTAGGTGAGGGATTCTTTCAAAATTTATTGATAAAGCTCATCCAAGGTTGAATGTTGTATATTATTGAGTAATATTGCTTGTGAAGTTCATATATGTCCTCATTGTGAAGTTGGTTTTATTTATGTGTTGTAGATCTAGGAATTGAAAATTTATGTTGGGTGCTGTGGATTGTTGAGGGGAGGTGATTGGGGGAAATATGAAGTCTTATATGATGCCTAATAGCCACTTTGAACTTGCTTGATTGTTGCTTAGGAAGTTGGGTTGTTGTAGGGTTGATTGTTAGAAGAAATTTTTTTTTTCGTAACAGTACGACCGAGGGACCCCCACTCCACCGGTCGACCTGTGGAGGACCCTCGTCCGCCTGGAGCCTCTCCACCGGAAGACCCTATGGGCACCGGTCGACCAGTGGCTCGAGGGTCTACCGGTTTGACAACTTCGTACCCTGAGTTTGTTTTAGTGATTCCGGGAGCTACCAGCATCGGATTGAGGCACGGTCAGAAGCATTAGAACCATATCAAACCCTAGTTTATCATAGTGGAATTAAATTGTCAGTTTGTGTCATAATTTAAGTGCTACATTGTTGCCAATCCCTATATGAGGCTTAGGAGACTATGAAACATAGGCATTATTGCTAGTTTTATAGTACGGTACCAATGTCCTTCGTCGAACATGATTCATAAACATTACATGACATTATTTGAGGTCTATATGCATGTAAGTTATGTACTTGCTTGTGTACATCATCTAGTATTCCTATAAATACAAGTGAAGCTTGCATACTTACATGCTACATTGTTGATATTATATTGTTGTTATTACTGTTGTGACAGAGGCAACTTAATTTGTTATCCTCAATACGTACTTACTTGATTAATGCACGTTCTCGCGTGGTACAACCCTTGGAGAATTGGGATGTATGATTAGTGTTCTCTCTCGCTTGGTACAACTCTTGGAGAGTTGGGATATATGATTAGTACTCTCTCTCGCTTGGTACAACCCTTGAAGAGTTTAGACGTATGATTAGTGTTCTCCCTCGCTTGGTATAACCCTTTGAGAGTTGGGACGTATGATTAGTACTCTCTCTCACTTGGTACAACCCTTGGAAAGTAGAATTTAGCATTTGTTCTGATATTATTGCCATATATGATGTTCACTTATTAGTTGTTATCTACTCTTGCTTGGTACAACCCTTGAAGAGTAGAAGTGCTTGATCAATATGTTGCTTAATTTGTCCTTGCGTCCTTGTTGTCCATGTTATTCTTGTTATCCTTGATATATATATGCATAGCACAGTTTTAGAAAGAAGTTTGCAAAAAGATAAAAACCTTTGCGAAAACTCATCCTTATTATTCATCCTCACTGAGCTATATGTAGGATTAACTCACCCCTCTTGCAACCATTTCAGGTGAGGCTGAGGCCGATCCGACTGTACAGGTCGAGGGCGATAAGGCTCTGTATGATGACACTGATTTCTGTCTTTGTTGATCTTCATGTTTGTGTTGAAGATGGGCTAGTTAGGAGGAACTGATGATTTATTTTTGAACAACTTCTGATATGTAATATTCTTTTGGATTCTTATCTACACACTAAGTGGACTACCATTCTTTTGAGGCCTAGTTGTCTATATATGGCCACATGTTATATACGAACAAGGATGCTAGGTCTTGTAATTATGAAACAGGTTGGTATGGTCTTTTAATGTCAAATGTCTTGAGTACTCTTTTGAAGTTACTTGGGGAAGTTAATGAATGTTTAGGTTGTTAAATAATGATCTTACCGGTATTAAGTTGATTGACACGTCGCACTCCGACCTTAACCTCCGTGGGCTTTGGTCTCGGGGCATGACATCATATTTAAGTGGTGTCAGAGCTAGCTTTAGTTAGCATGAAGCTAGCTTTAGTTAGCGTAGTCCGGGTTTTGAATAGTGGTCCCTGGGGAAGAGACTTAACCTGAATAAAGTCATAGGTGGTAACTATACGTGCTTATGTGTAACCCTATGTGTTTAACGTGCTGTAATTGCTTCCTGTTTATGTTTAATTTACATGTTAGATATAGCTATATTACATGCATATTAGGAGTATTAGAAGCGTAAATGTTCATGACTCACATAATGCATACATAACCTATAACTGTGACTGGTATCTGTTCTATATCTATAGATGGTAGGTCGTAACACTCGTAGCAACACTGGGTCCCAAGAGCCCGGAAATACGAATCAAGCTAACCTTGGGATGACAATGTTTAATTTGATGGCAACTGTTGTAAATAGAATGAGTAGGGTGATAAAGCAATAAGCAGCGACGGTAGCAGCAGCGGTTAATAATAACAATAACAGCAACAGTCATGGTGCTGGTAGTAGTGGTGGAAACGGAGGTGATAGGGGAGGTGATAACCTCAAGGATTTCCTATTCTACAGTCCTCCGAAGTTCAGAGGCCAACCGAATAGTGAGGATGCAGAATATTAGTTGTCTCGGATGGAGAAGATTTATGCTACACAGGACTATACAGAGGAGAAGAAGGTTGCCTATGCAGTTTTTCAATTAGAGGGTGATGCTGAAACCTAGTGGGGGTACAGTGAGAGGTCAATGGGAGGTTGAACACACTCCATTTACATGGAGGAATTTTGTTAGAGCATTCAAGAGTAAATACATATCTAAGGCTTCCTAAGATAGGAAGATGAAGGAGTTTATGTACTTGAAGCAAGGAAGCACGACAGTGGCGGAGTATGGGGCGAAATTTGATAGCCTTTCCTAGTATGCACCGCATATGGTCCAGACCCCGGCCACTAAGATATGAAAGTTTAAACAAGGGTTAAGGCTCGAGATTCAGGATGGGCTGGGAGTAGCAGAGTTCGACACTTATGATGCTATCTATGAGGCTGCGTTGAGGGTTGAGGAGATGAAATTAGCAATGAAGGTTGGTCTATCTCAACAGAACAAGAGGCCCTTTCAGACTCAGGGTCAGTCTAGAGCCTTCCAGACTCAAAAACCCCAGGATCAGGCAAGACCAGCAGTTACTAGGCCTCAGCCTAATGTCCTAGCCACTCAGGTACTTCGTGGAGCACCAGGAGGGGCAACTACAACCCGAACTATTGTGTGCAAATATTGTAACAAGAAAGGGCACTCTGAGGCCCAATGTTGAAGGAAAAGTGGCAAGTGTATGAGATGTGGAAGTGATCAACATCTCGTTAAAGATTGCCTGAAGGGGTAGAGTGATGATGCTCCAGTTCAGCCAGAAGGGAATGCTCCGACGTAGAGGGTTCAAGCTCGAGCTTATGCCATGGATCAAGCAGTAATCCCAGATGATACTGCTATTGTTGAAGGTACCTTCCTGATTCAAAATCAATTGGTTAAGGTTCTTATTGATACTGGAGCTATGCATTCATTCATAACTCCTAAATGTGCATATCGCACTAAGTTGCCGGTTGAGAACTTACCATATCATGTAGAAGTTAGCACACCTATAGGTCCCAAATATGCCACTAGACTGGCATGTAAAACATGTAAGATATAGGTAGGGGATCGGGAGCTTTTGGCAGATCTTATAGTGCTTATCTTCTGAGACTATGAAGTTATTTTGGGGATGGACTGGCTATCACGACATCATGCACGATTAGATTGTCGAACAAAGGTTATGGAGTTCCGGGTATCGGGACAACCTGTGCAAAAAGTAAGAGGAGAACGTGACTTGTCGAGAAAAGCTGTGATATCCTCAGTCAAGGCTGTGAAGTACATGAAGAAAGGTTGCAATGGATATTTGGCTTACTTAATCAACAAGCCAATGGATCAAGTTAAGTTAGCGGAGGTGCCGGTGGTTAGAGAGTATGCTGATGTATTCCCAAAGGTGTTACCGGGGTTGCCACCTGCTAGAGAGGTTGAGTTTGTGCGTGAGACACTACCAAGTACACAACCAATCTCTAAGGCTCCGTACCGTATGGCTTCCACCGAATTGCAGGAGTTGAAGGTTCAATTACAAGGTTTGTTGGAAAAAGGATTCATACAGCTTAGCACGTCTCCATGGGGTGCACTGGTCTTATTTGTGAAGAAGAATAATGGAACCTTGTGGTTGTGGATTGACTACAAAGGGTTGAACCAAGTGACGATCAAGAACAAATACCCTTTGCCATTGATTGATGAACTGTTTGATCAGCTTCAAGGAGCAAAGGTTTATTCAAAGTTCTACTTGAGGCAAGGATATTATCAACTCCGCATCAAAAAGGAGGATGTCCTTAAGTCAGTCTTCAAGTCAAGGTATGACCACTATGAGTTTGTGGTAATGTCAATTGGGCTAACAAACGCTTCTGCCGCTTTTATGGACTTGATGCACAGGGTGTTTCAACCGTATTTGGACCAATTCGTGGGGATTTTTATAGATGATATTTTGGTGTATTCAAATACCAAGGAGGAACATGAGAGACATTTGCGTTTGGTGTTGCAGAAGTTGAAAGAGCACCAATTGTTTCCCAAGTTCAGCAAATGTGAGTTTTGGCTCAAGCAAGTGGCATTTTTGGGACATGTGATTTCTCAAGAGGGAATTGCGGTGGATCCGACCAAGATTGATGTTGTGCAATCATGGAAGAAACCGAATAATGTCACCAAGGTACGTAGTTTTCTCAGTTTGGCAGGATACTACAGGAGATTTGTAAAGGATTTTTCTAAGCTAGCTGGGCCACTCTGTCACGCCCCAAATCGACCCCACCTACAATCAGTCAGGACGCAACGGAATTTCGGCAGTATAACGACAATAATAAAGACACCGAGGCTCTAAACCAACCTCTCAGAACATCATACAATCAAACTCCTCAACCAAACAACAATCAATTCCTCAATACGATTAACAACATACAACACAACCATATTATACAACAATCATTCTTAGACGATCCATTCATAGTTATACGCCTCCGTTCCAACATAACCTTAACTTTAACATACATATCAAAATAGATTATAAACCAACTTAGCAACCTAGATCATAACAAAAGAAAGACTACTAAGTTAGCATCATTTAGTTCATTATCTTTACTACAACTTATACATCATAAATTACAAGGAAAATAAAAGACAACTAGTTAATATACAAGATAATAGAGTATACAACATCTCAAGCATCAAGGACAAGACTCTGGCACATAGGACTCGTCCACATACGGCACATTATCCCCTTCTGGAGGCACGTACCTGTAATCTTGCTCAATAACACCTGTATGCATACAATAATAGAGAGTGAGAATATATAAAACAAGCTCAGCGGGATCCGATAGATCTCTAACAGTATTTACTATGCTCCTTGGAAATGATCCTTTGAGCAAGTAAACACACAAATAAACATCAATACAATATAAACACATAACTATAATGACCAATCAATAAAGGATACTCAATTTGGTGTAGCTCTATACGCCATCACGATCTCAACCATTCTTCTTATAACTCCCCATTACTCATGCACCCGAGGTACCTCACTAGCCCCTCCCTCCATGACACCTCCGTCATGCGAGCTGGGGGTAGTCTCTGGCAGTCATGCCGTTATCAACCCGACAGCCCGATGCTGTCCAAGAGGTGGCACACACATACCAAGACTCAGCAATAATAATAAACATCATTCACAGGAGAACAGTCTAGCAGAACTGCCTATCTCCCGGTTCATCAATCATCAATCAATAATCATCAATTATCATCAATTATCATCAATATAACATTAAGTAATCAATTAAACAACAAATAACTAAGTTAGATGACAAAGTAGGCCATCTAACTTAACATGCATTAAACACGTAATCTAACCCTTATCTAACCATCAACAACTCACAATTCAATCACTCAAACACCACCCAATCATCTAAAGGCTCAATTCAACAATTTAAAGAAAGACAACCTAAACTTCAAATAATCATATCTTACATTCTACTAATCCAAACAACTCCAAATCAGTTTCAAACACTCACCCATTCAATCAACTACATTAGCCCTCTCGAAAACCAACCGAGACACATCAAAATCAAGCCCAACAACCCTAAAACCTCAATGCACCTAGGCTGAAATTTCCAGATTTTCACCCAAACATCGCAATCGAAAATTCAGCATTATAACGGCGTTACCACGTAATTAACAAACTTTTAGAAATCGACGGCAATCGATTCCAACAACAACAACTCAAGATAATCATCAAATGGCTAATTAATCAACTTTTAATACCCGAAAATAAATAATTTCGCTACAATGGTTCAAATCTCATAGTAATACACATAAACGATCCTTAGCATGCACTAAGCAATAATATATCTTCAAATTACATTCTAACGGTTCAAAATGCAGTTATGAGCAAAAACATAAAATATGACTTTTGAGATCTAGAATTTTTCTCTCACCTTTGATGCGATATAAGCCTAGATATGCGTGCAATGCATGCCCAACAAGCGGAATCCAACTCGGAACGAAATTCTACGGACAAAAACTAGGTTTTTCTATGAAAAATTGCTTTGAAATCCTTGAAAATTCTTTCTCTTTTCTCCCTTGAACCTCTCGGCCCTTTGTGTGTGTTGATGAGTATGTTTTGTGTGCTTTATAATGTGTGTAACTACAAAATACTCAAAAGTCAACAAAATAAATAAAGTCAAAGTTGAAAACTAATTAATTTTTAGTGTTTTCTTGACTTTAAATTCATTTTCTTGATCACTATTGCACAAAACAATTATACAACATCCAAGATAGCTCAAGTAAGTTATTTTTAGGTGACAAGAAGTTTTACATTCAAACAATTCTACCCGAGTCGGCTTAAAACTCATTTTTTTCCAAAAGAAAGTATAAAAATCTTTAAAATTCCAAAACCGATTCCAAATCCGTTTTAATCAAACACGGGTCTATTAATACTCGAGGACTAGGTTTTAAAATGTTTAAAATACTCCTGTAAAAATTTTAGCTGACAGGTGTTCAAAAACACTATTTACCAAAACCGACGATAAAATTTTTAATTCCGTTTTTGATGAAAATTTCATGAATGCACACTTAGCATGTATTAGGAGTATTTATCACATAATTAGCACATTCTAAGTCATATAGCACATAAACAGGTCAATTCACGTAAAACAAGGTAAATCACGTAAATTGAGTTAAGGCAAAATATGGGGTCTCACATTCTCCCTCCCTTAAAGAAATTTCATCCCCGAAATTCTTACTTGCTTAACGGAAAAGATCTGGATACTGCTGTTGCATCTGATCTCGCCTCTCCCAAGTAGCTTCCTCGATACCGTGATACTTCCACAACACCTTGACCATCAGAATCTTCTTCGACCTCAACTCTCGTTCCATCTGATCAAGAATATGAATCGGCCGCTCGTCATAAGTCAGATTCTCACGAAGCTGTAGCAGCTCTGGCTCAAGAATATGAGAAGGATCCGGATTATATTTTCGCAAATTAGACACGTGAAATACATCGTGGACATTAGAGAAATTCTCCGGTAAAGCCAACCGATATACCAACTTACCCACTCTGCCAATAATCTCAAACGGCCCCACAAACCTCGGACTTAGCTTACCACCTTTACCATAATGAGAAAACCCCTTACGAGGAGACAATCTCAAGAAAACCCGATCTCTGACTGCAAACTCCAAGTCCCGATGACGCTTATCAGCATAACTCTTGAATCTACTCTGCGCTGTAAGCATTCTCTGCCTGATCAACTGAACATTCTCAATCTTCTCTAGAAGCTCTAGCATAATAGTCGGATCAATAGTCTTCATCTCCCCTACTTCGTCCCAATACAAAGGTGAACGACACTTACAACCGTAAAGAGCTACAAAATGTGTCATCCCAATAGTAGCTTGATAACTATTGTTATAGGCAAACTCGACAAGTGGTAGATGTTTCTCCCAGTTCTTCCCGAAGTCCAGAACACAAGCCTTGAGCATATCTTCTAGAATCTGAATAGTCCTCTCAGACTAACCGTCGGTCTGTGGATGATACGCTGTACTGAAATTCTGCTGAGTACCCAAAGTCTCCTGAAGTTTCTCCCACAAACGAGAAGTAAATCGAGGATCTCGATCTGAGATAATACTAGATGGAATTCCGTGAAGTCTAACAATCTGATCCAAATAAAGATCCGTCAACTTTGTAACTTCATATCCCATCCGCATCGAAATAAAGTGAGCTGTCTTCGTCAAACGATCCACGACAACCCAAACTGCATCGTTACCTCTGGGAGTTCTAGGCAAACCAGTGACGAAGTCCATCGTAATATGCTCCCATTTCCACTATGGTATAGCCAACGGCTGAAGCAAACCTGCAGGTCGTTGATGCTCGGCTTTCACTCGTTGACAAGTCAAACATCTAGACACGAATTGAGAAACTTCTCTCTTCATATTATTCCACCAGTAATGTTGCTTCAAGTCCTGATACATCTTGTTTCTACCAGGATGAATGGTGTGCTTAGAATTATGAGCCTCCTCCAGAATACCTCGCCTCAAGCCTAGTTCATCGGAAACACAAACCCTGTTCTGAAACCGAAGAATTCCATCCTCGTGCACTTTGAAGTCAGACTGATCATCCGTGATCTGGTCCTTGATCTTCTGAAGTTTAACATCAAGTTGCTGAGCTTCTCTGATCTGAGACAACAATAAAGGCTGAATACGGAGATGTGAACCCATCACCCCAACCTGAGTCAACTCAGGTCTTCAATAAGTAAATTCCTCAAGAACTTCCCACTTCTTGACAGCCAAACAAGAAACACTCGTCATACGGCTAAGAGCGTCTGCCACAACATTTGTCTTTCCAGGTAGATAGCTGATAGAGCAATTATAATCTCCAAGAAGTTCCATCCACCTCCGTTGATGCATATTCAACTCCTTCTGTGAGAATAAATACTTAAGACTCTTATGATCAGTGAAAATATCGAACTTACTACCCCACAGATAATGACGCCACTTTTTCAGTGCGAAAACAATAGCTGCCAACTCAAGATCATGAGTCGGATAGTTCACCTCATAAGGTTTCAACTTTCTAGAAGCATAGGCAATAACCCGACCATTCTGCATAAGAACACATCCCAAGCCCTCCTTGGATGCATCACTGTAAATGACCATATTGTCGGTCCCCTCTACTAGAGCAAGTACTGGAGCAGTAGTCAACCTCTTTTTCAACTCCTGAACCCACTCTCGCATTTCTCATCCCAAACAAAGCTAGTCTATTTTTGAGTTAACTTAGAAAGTGGCCCGGCAATCTTCGAAAAGTCCTTGACAAACCTACGGTAATAACCCGCCAAGCCAAAAAAACTATGAACCTCCGAAACATTCTCCGGACGTTTCCAAGACATCACCGATTCAATTTTAGTGGGATCTACAGAAATACCGCTCTGTGTGATAACATGACCAAGAAAAGATATGCGTTGCAGCCAAAATTCACATTTGCTGAATTTTGCATACAACTGATGTTCCTGCAGCTTCTGTCAGACAAGCCGTAGATGTTGCTCGTGCTCCGATTTAGACTTAGAATAAACCAAGATATCATCAATAAAGATAACCACGAATTGGTCCAAGTACGGCTAAAAAACCCGATGCATAAGGTCCATGAATGCTGCCGGTGCATTAGTTAATCCAAAGGGCATAACTACAAACTCATAATTCCCGTACCGAGTCCTAAAGGCAGACTTCGGAACATCCTCCGTGCGAATCCGAAGCTGATAATACCCCTGCCTCAAGTCAAACTTAGAGTAGACTTTGGCTCCTTGAAGTTGATCAAACAACTCGTCAATCAGTGGCAAAGGATACTTATTCTTGATGGTCACCTGATTCAAACCACGATACTCAATTCACAATCTCAAGGTACCATCCTTCTTCTTCACAAATAAAACAGGAGCTCCCCAAGGTGAAGAACTCTGCTGGATGAAACCCTTCTATATTAACTCCTGCAACTGAGTCTTCAGCTCCTTCAACTCAGCTGGTGCCATCCGGTACGCTGATTTTGAAATAGGTTGAGTACCGGGAACAAGATTAATCACAAACTCCACATCTCTCTCTGGCAGTAACCCTGGCAACTCCTCGGGAAATACATTAGGATATTCCCGAATAATAGGAACTTCCTCCAGCTGTAGCTTATCATATGGCTTGTTGATCAAATAAGCTAGATAACCCGAACATCCATTACTCACCAACTTAACAGTTTTAGTTGCTGAGATAACAAAACTCGTCTTAGCACCCCGGTTCCTTACTACCTCAACTACTGGCTGATTTGGCAAACGAAACTATGCTACCTTCGTTCTACAGTTCAATTGGGCATCATACTTAGAAAGCCAATCCATACCCAAGATAACATCATACCCCCGGATAGGAAATAAGATAAGATCCGAAGGAAAATTATACCCCTTAACATGAATTATACAATCCTTACATACTAAGCCAGTAATATACTTATTAGTCAAAGAGGTACTAATCTCAACCACATAAGGCAGTCTTTCAGGTTGCACATTAACACGTTGCACACAAAGAGGAGTAATGAAAGAATGCATAACACCAGAATCAATCAACACTTTAACAAGTTGATCAAGTATAAGGAAGTTACCTTCCACAACTACAGTCTCCTCAGGCATCTCCTCTAAGTCAACTGCGTAGGCCTGAGCCTGAACCCGCTGCTGCTGAGGTGCACTGCCCGCAGGTCGACCCTAATAACCCTGAGTCGCTGCCGGACCCTCAGTCCTCTGATATCTAGGGCAATCCCTCGCCCTATGCTGATTGCTACCACAACCCAAACAAGCCCCTGACTTCACCCTGCAGTCGGCCTCCACATGGCCCTGGCGCTTACAGTAAGTACACTGCGGTGATGATGCACTGACACTGCCCCTGGAAGAACCAGAAGCTGAAGAAGCAGCTGTACCAGCCTGCTGCTGAGGTCTAGCAAAACTAGGCCTGTATTGACCCTGAGACTAGGCTGGCATGTACTGGGACTGAACCTGATAGGACCCCTGCTGAAACTGCAGTCGATAATAACTCTGCTGACCCTGCGGTCTGTAAGAGCTCTGCTGTGCTAGCGGCCTATACACAACCTGCTGTACTGAAGGCCTATACACTCCCTGCTGACCCTGCGGCTGGAATGGCCTCTTGTTAGGCTGGCTAGATACAATATGTTCCCCATTTCTCTTCTCCAGTCTAGAAGCTGCATCAAAGGCCTCCGTAAATGTATCATACCGATTCAGGGCCATTGCATCCTGAATCTCGGGCCTCAACCCCAACATGAACCTACGAGTCTTACGTTCCTCGTCAGCCACATACTCTGGTGTATACCGGGACAACCTAGTGAAAGTGGCCTCATACTGAGCCACTGAAGCATCTCCCTACACTAAGGCTAGAAACTATGCCTCTCTCTGCTCCCTCGCGATCCTCGGGACATACTTTGCTCGGAAAGCTAACAGAAAGGTATCCCAAACATACGGAATACCTTGAGTCTGTAACGCCCCGATCCCTCACGAGACCAGAGGCTCTAATAACCATGCTATTCTTAACCCAATACCAAACCCGGTCACAAAATTTTAGGGAAAAACGGACAGTGTTTCCTCTGTACCGCGGATATTTTTCAAACCTGTAAATGCTCAAAATAGCCACAATATACTAAAACAAGATTTTATAATTAAAATTCAAAGGTTCAAGGTCATCCAAGCCAGGAGACAAACAACAGCTCCAAATCACACATGCATGCACCCAACTTAACTTTTCATTAAACCTTTTTAACATGCCATCCTATGATAACATTAGAGCAATTTTAGAAGTTGAAATCAACACCTCTAAACATACACCCCCAAGCATGCAAGAACTAAAAGGAGAATTAAAAGTTATTACAAACCATAATATCTCAAAGCTAACATTACAACCAACAGCTTTCAACTTGCAACTACAAGAATATACATAGCCTTAAGGCCACAAAATAGATCATGCTATAGCAATACAAGTACACCATGTAACAACAAGAAGACAAATCCACCTTAGACAACAAACACACAACAACTAGGGCAAAGGCTCAGCCTGAACTTCTTCCTCTTCCACTAGCACCTCAACTAGTTGGGGTTCACCCTCAGCACTTCCTGAAACATGTTTAGCGAGGTATGAGCAATCACAATTGCTCAGTGAGGGATAAGGGCTATGTGACGCCCGAGATTCTACCATACACATTTTTAACTGTTGCATCCATTAATTGCGCATTTAATTTTGTGCTTTACTTGTTGTCTTTCTTAGTTACTATTCATTCTATTTTTCAACTGCATTATATTAATGAATTAGCATTTTTATTAAATCATATTAATTGTTTTAGGAATGAGAAAAATATGCATTTGAGCTAGGAGCGATAGGAACCTTCGTTTAGAAAATAGTTTAGTGAACTAGTGAATAGTGTTACGTATGAACAATATGTTTTAGTTAGCTAGCACAAAATTGCAATCATTGACTCGTTTTTAAGTTAACTAGGCTCATTTTATTAGACCATACACTCACCCAAATAGGCCCCACCCTAATATATAATCAACCAAACACAAACAAGTCATAACTAAGCAAAAAAAAAAAAAAAAAGGGAAGATGCAGAAATTACTGTAGCAAATCCGAGAATCAACATAGGAGGAGAATGAGAGGATTTTGCTCATCAAATCTTCAAGCCAAGCCAAGCCAAGCAAGGAGCAAGTAGTTTAAGGTGTTTGCTAGCCTCCCGAGAGTTCCTACGCGCATTGGTGAGGGTTTTTCATGCTTATTTGTGCATTTTAGAAATGTTGCTATTTTCTTGATTTGTTAGAAATGTTGTCTAATGCTATTGAAATGCTCAAATAAGCTTATATATGTTGTATACGTGTAGTAGAGACCACATTTATGCTATTGTTTCACATTTTAAATGGTAGAAATCAATGGTTGATTCGTAGGGGTGAATAGTGACGGGATTTCTAGGGTTTTGTGTAATTGTGCGTATTAGCTTGATTCAATGCTTCTAATAGATGCCTTAGGTGCTCATGAGGGTAGTCTAATAGCCCCGTGCACTCAAATTGCTCGAAACTTGAATAAAACGTGAATTAGCCGACTTTTTAAAAAGGGGTTTCCGGGTTAATGCTAATCCAGGTGGATCGGGGCCTCAGTTTAAGTGTTCTTAGGCTACCTAGGTGCTATAAAACCTTTGCTAACTCTTGTTTGAAGCCCGGTTAAGGTAGGTGTAGTTCAAAGCTATAAGAGGGAAATTGGGTCTTTTAGGGTAATTGCAGGTAATTGAACGTATTTGTGGGTTGTAAGGGTACCTTAAGGGTTAATTAGAAGATTGGTATAGCTTTCCCTTGAATTTGAATAATTGATATGAGTTTGGAAGGAAAACGGATGAAAAACAAAGGGGTTTAAGGGTAAATTCGTTTGTCACTCGCATCTAAGACCTTGGCATGTTTCCATATGTGTTTAAATGTGGTTTCAAGATGTTTTGGAGCTTTTGGTATAGTTTTATGTGAATCTTGAATATGCTCATTTGTAATTTGCATAATTGCTTTCCGAATTGAAGATTCTAAGTGAATTCTTGTTTATAGTAATTGTATTGCCATAGTTCTAAGTGTTTTTCTTGAGTTTTATATTGAGTTAATTATAATGATAATAAGTATGGATTAATGACTTTATAAATTGATAGTACTATTATGGAATTAAATATGGTTATCTATGCTTAAAATGCTCTTTTAAATGATTGTGGAACATGCTTATATCATGGTATTATTGCTTGTTAGTTATATCGTTTGTATATTATATTACTTGAAAGATTACTTGGTTGTATGTTAATTAAGTAAACTATGAGTTAGCTAACCTAGTTGGTAAATTAATGAATGTTGTAGTTAAAGAGTAATTGAAACAATGTTTAACTTTATGTTCAAGGTGATTGAGGGTGATTTGAATCCAATCTTGCATTTTGGAGCTTGGTAGAGGTGAGGGAGACTTCATCCTTATGTGCATAATAGTTTATTTACTTGTACTTAGATTATGTGCACTTATTGTCTATATATTGTGTGTGAGGGCAACCTACTTTGTTGTCCCTCAACCATGTGTTTATTGATTTATACTATTGTTATCATTTTGAGTGCATTGCATCATGGTTGCGCAACCATTCGGGCATGGTAGTGTCGGGGAAACCGGGCGGCATCAGGCTTGCCGGTCTACCTCGGCTACCATGGTTGCCCAGTCCCTCTCTCGCTTGGGATGCCGCCCAGGGAGAGTTGGGTCGTAGGATTTCGGGGTACATCCGGAGTACACCCATTTTGGAGTTATAAGGGGATGCCGGCTTATCGATATCAGTGTCATTATTACATCGAGATTTCAGTTCATGGCGTCGCTGGTGTGCCTCTGCCCTTCGGGGTATTCGCTTAGCCGGGACGTTACAGAAGTCAAAGTGTATCGTATCCTTTTTAATGTGTGGTAACTTGTTGTTTTAATTGTTCTTTGGTTGTAAAATGCTTTATTTGTACTAACTGCTGCATTGCACGTCCCCGGTAGACCTTATCCCTCACTGGGCAATTGTGATTGCTCATACCTCGCTAAACATGTTTCAGGTGATGCAGTTGGAGGAATTGACCTGATTGCTGTGTGCTATTACTTGAGATTTGAGTGATTGTCTGCTAAACTGTGGAAGACCTTACTTGTTCTACTATCTATTCTATTTGGGAGCCTAAGGGCTTATGTATATATATTTGAGTAGTTGTAAGTTTGAAAGCTAAGTGGATGTGGCAAGTGGTATGGAAGTGTGGCATGTAATAATTTATGTTTCTGCTTCTAGCTACGTTGCATGCTTGGGTGTGAATGAACGGATGTATGGTTGGCATTAATTTATGAGAATGTTTAATTGCTAACATAGAATGGTATGATAAGCGAATGAAGACAAAGATTTTAGGACTATTGTTGCATGCTTGTGTGTATTTATATTGTCTTGTGTTGCTTAAGGCTCGGATGCCCTTGAAGTTTGAATTTCAATTACAGATGTTGTTCATTTTGCTTCGTGGTTTTATTTGATTGTTTATAGGTTTTCAGAATGTCCACAGTACAGGGGAAACTCTGTCCGTTTTTCCCTAAAATTTTGTGACCGGGTTTGGTATTGGGTTGAGAATAGCATGGTTATTAGAGCCTCCGGTATCGTGAGGGATCGGGGCGTTACAGGTGGTATCAGAGCTTAGTTAGCTCTTAGCCGGGACAGGGTCCTCGGTCTGTTGGGTAGTAAGCCTTGAATGTGTGCTTGTTACGTGTGTTTTGGAAGTGTGTGTTTGTACGTGAGGTTGGGTGTCTTGACTTGAATGTGTGCATCCATGTGATATAGTTGTGCATTATGTGTTGAATGTTTGTTAAGTGAAGTGAAATGACTAAATGTGAATCGAATTGGCCTTGTAATCGAAGTGACCTCATGAATCATTATTTGCTTAAATTATTGATTGTAATGTATGTACTTAAATGTTTTTGAATTAAGTTTTGTGGTGATTTGGATTGGTTATGTCGTGACTCATATTTAAATTGTCTTGTTGATTAAACTGTTTTATAAACTCTTATATAAAAATGTTTGCATAATAATTTAAAATCTATATGTGTAAATGTGATATCTTGGCATTCATACATGTCCCGTTGAAATGGTAAGAAAGACTTCTTCCTCCCCCTGAAGAGAGCTGATTAGTGGCAGGCCTTCTAAGCCATGTGGATTAGTGGGAATGAGAGGCATTTGATCAGCCTTCGTTTGGGAGTTAGTGTTTATAGTTGAAACTCGGTTATTGGCATTCTATTAAGGTGTTCTTTTACGCTCAGCAGTCTTAAATGAGTGGCTTCTTTCGGGATTTCTATATGACGGTTCTCTGGAGCATTTTCTTGGTATTTTCTTATTGGGACTCCTCCTGGTATTCTTTTGTCAGCATCTCTCGAAAGGCTTAGTATATGGGATTCTTTTCAGCCTTATTAAATGGTATTATCTACAGTACTCTTACTCGGGTCTTTTATTAGTATTTTCTCGCTGGACTTAGTTGGGATTCTACTTTTCTATGGTATTTGTGCCAGTGGGATTCTTATTCGGATTTCTAAGTAGCATTTCTAATGGAGCCTTTATTTGGCCTTATTACTTGGGGATTCGCTGGCAGTACTACTGGGATTTCTTAATGGGTTCTTACGAGAATTCGTATACGGTATTCTTGCTCAGCAACTGATGAAGAGTAATTGAAGTTGGTTTTCAGTTGATGCGGAGTTCTTTTGGAAGAAGAATTGCGTGGACGCAATTTGTTTAAGGGGGAGAGGATGTGACGCCCGAGATTCTACCATACACATTTTTAACTGTTGCATCCATTAATTGCGCATTTAATTTTGTGCTTTACTTGTTGTCTTTCTTAGTTACTATTCATTCTATTTTTCAACTGCATTATATTAATGAATTAGTATTTTTATTAAATCATATTAATTGTTTTAGGAATGTGAAAAATATGCATTTGAGCTAAGAGCGATAGGAACCTTCGTTTAGAAAATAGTTTAGTGAACTAGTGAATAGTGTTACGTATGAACAATATGTTTTAGTTAGCTAGCACAAAATTGCAATCATTGACTCGTTTTTAAGTTAACTAGGCTCATTTTATTAGACCATACACTCACCCAAATAGGCCCACCCTAATATATATACAAACCAAACACAAACAAGTCATAACTTAGCAAAAACAAAAAAAACAAAAAAAGGGAAGATGTAGGATTTACTGTAGCAAATCCGAGAATCAACATAGGAGGAGAATTAGAGGATTTTGCTCATCAAATCTTCAAGCCAACCCAAGCCAAGCAAGGAGCAAGTAGTTTAAGGTGTTTGCTAGCCTCCCGAGAGTTCCTACGCGCATTGGTGAGGGTTTTTCATGCTTATTTGTGCATTTTAGAAATGTTGCTATTTTCTTGATTTGTTAGAAATGTTGTCTAATGCTATTGAAATGCTCAAATAAGCTTATATATGTTGTATACGTGTAGTAGAGACCACATTTATGCTATTGTTTCACATTTTAAATGGTAGAAATCAATGGTTGATTCGTAGGGGTGAATAGTGACGGGATTTCTAGGGTTTTGTGTAATTGTGCGTATTAGCTTGATTCAATGCTTCTAATAGATGCCTTAGGTGCTCATGAGGGTAGTCTAATAGCCCCGTGCACTCAAATTGCTCGAAACTTGAATAAAACGTGAATTAGCCGACTTTTTAAAAAGGGGTTTCCGGGTTAATGCTAATCCAGGTGGATTCGGTCTTCACTTTTAGTGTTCTTAGGCTACCTAGGTGCTATAAAACCTTTGCTAACTCTTGTTTGAAGCCCGGTTAAGGTAGGTGTAGTTCAAAGCTATAAGAGGGAAATTGGGTCTTTTAGGGTAATTGCAGGTAATTGAACGTATTTGTGGGTTGTAAGGGTACCTTAAGGGTTAATTAGAAGATTGGTATAGCTTTCCCTTGAATTTGAATAATTGATATGAGTTTGGAAGGAAAACGGATGAAAAACAAAGGGGTTTAAGGGTAAATTCGTTTGTCACTCGCATCTAAGACCTTGGCATGTTTCCATATGTGTTTAAATGTGGTTTCAAGATGTTTTGGAGCTTTTGGTATAGTTTTATGTGAATCTTGAATATGCTCATTTGTAATTTGCATAATTGCTTTCCGAATTGAAGATTCTAAGTGAATTCTTGTTTATAGTAATTGTATTGCCATAGTTCTAAGTGTTTTTCTTGAGTTTTATATTGAGTTAATTATAATGATAATAAGTATGGATTAATGACTTTATAAATTGATAGTACTATTATGGAATTAAATATGGTTATCTATGCTTAAAATGCTCTTTTAAATGATTGTGGAACATGCTTATATCATGGTATTATTGCTTGTTAGTTATATCGTTTGTATATTATATTACTTGAAAGATTACTTGGTTGTATGTTAATTAAGTAAACTATGAGTTAGCTAACCTAGTTGGTAAATTAATGAATGTTGTAGTTAAAGAGTAATTGAAACAATGTTTAACTTTATGTTCAAGGTGATTGAGGGTGATTTGAATCCAATCTTGCATTTTGGAGCTTGGTAGAGGTGAGGGAGACTTCATCCTTATGTGCATAATAGTTTATTTACTTGTACTTAGATTATGTGCACTTATTGTCTATATATTGTGTGTGAGGGCAACCTACTTTGTTGTCCCTCAACCATGTGTTTATTGATTTATACTATTGTTATCATTTTGAGTGCATTGCACCGTGGTTGCGCAGCCATTCGGGCATGGTAGTGTCGGGGAAACCGGGCGGCATCGGGCTTGCCGGTCCACCTCGGCTACCATGGTTGCCCAGTCCCTCTCTCGCTTGGGATGCCGCCCAGGGAGAGTTGGGTCGTAGGATTTCGGGGTACATCCGGAGTACACCCATTTTGGAGTTATAAGGGGATGCCGGCTTATCGATATCAGTGTCATTATTACATCGAGATTTCAGTTCATGGCGTCGCTGGTGTGCCTCTGCCCTTCGGGGTATTCGCTTAGCCGGGACGTTACAGAAGTCAAAGTGTATCGTATCCTTTTTAATGTGTGGTAACTTGTTGTTTTAATTGTTCTTTGGTTGTAAAATGCTTTATTTGTACTAACTGCTGCATTGCACGTCCCCGGTAGACCTTATCCCTCACTGGGCAATTGTGATTGCTCATACCTCGCTAAACATGTTTCAGGTGATGCAGTTGGAGGAATTGACCTGATTGCTGTGTGCTATTACTTGAGATTTGAGTGATTGTCTGCTAAACTGTGGAAGACCTTACTTGTTCTACTATCTATTCTATTTGGGAGCCTAAGGGCTTATGTATATATATTTGAGTAGTTGTAAGTTTGAAAGCTAAGTGGATGGACCAAGGGTTATGGAAATATGGCATGTAATAATTTATGTTTCTGCTTCTAGCTACGTTGCATGCTTGGGTGTGAATGAACGGATGTATGGTTGGCATTAATTTATGAGAATGTTTAATTGCTAACATAGAATGGTATGATAAGCGAATGAAGACAAAGATTTTAGGACTATTGTTGCATGCTTGTGTGTATTTATATTGTCTTGTGTTGCTTAAGGCTCGGATGCCCTTGAAGTTTGAATTTCAATTACAGATGTTGTTCATTTTGCTTCGTGGTTTTATTTGATTGTTTATAGGTTTTCAGAATGTCCACAGTACAGGGGAAACTCTGTCCGTTTTTCCCTAAAATTTTGTGACCGGGTTTGGTATTGGGTTGAGAATAGCATGGTTATTAGAGCCGAGGCTCCCGTGAGGGATCGGGGCGTTACAGGTGGTATCAGACCTTAGTTAGCTCTTCGCCGGGACAGGGTCCTCGGTCTGTTGGGTAGTAAGCCTTGAATGTGTGCTTGTTACGTGTGTTTTGGAAGTGTGTGTTTGTACGTGAGGTTGGGTGTCTTGACTTGAATGTGTGCATCCATGTGATATAGTTGTGCATTATGTGTTGAATGTTTGTTAAGTGAAGTGAAATGACTAAATGTGAATCGAATTGGCCTTGTAATCGAAGTGACCTCATGAATCATTATTTGCTTAAATTATTGATTGTAATGTATGTACTTAAATGTTTTTGAATTAAGTTTTGTGGTGATTTGGATTGGTTATGTCGTGACTCATATTTAAATTGTCTTGTTGATTAAACTGTTTTATAAACTCTTATATAAAAATGTTTGCATAATATTTTAAAATCTATATGTGTAAATGTGATATCTTGGCATTCATACATGTCCCGTTGAAATGGTAAGAAAGACTTCTTCCTCCCCCTGAAGAGAGCTGATTAGTGGCAGGCCTTCTAAGCCATGTGGATTAGTGGGAATGAGAGGCATTTGATCAGCCTTCGTTTGGGAGTTAGTGTTTATAGTTGAAACTCGGTTATTGGCATTCTATTAAGGTGTTCTTTTACGCTCAGCAGTCTTAAATGAGTGGCTTCTTTCGGGATTTCTATATGACGGTTCTCTGGAGCATTTTCTTGGTATTTTCTTATTGGGACTCCTCCTGGTATTCTTTTGTCAGCATCTCTCGAAAGGCTTAGTATATGGGATTCTTTTCAGCCTTATTAAATGGTATTATCTACAGTACTCTTACTCGGGTCTTTTATTAGTATTTTCTCGCTGGACTTAGTTGGGATTCTACTTTTCTATGGTATTTGTGCCAGTGGGATTCTTATTCGGATTTCTAAGTAGCATTTCTAATGGAGCCTTTATTTGGCCTTATTACTTGGGGATTCGCTGGCAGTACTACTGGGATTTCTTAATGGGTTCTTACGAGAATTCGTATACGGTATTCTTGCTCAGCAACTGATGAAGAGTAATTGAAGTTGGTTTTCAGTTGATGCGGAGTTCTTTTGGAAGAAGAATTGCGTGGACGCAATTTGTTTAAGGGGGAGAGGATGTGACGCCCGAGATTCTACCATACACATTTTTAACTGTTGCATCCATTAATTGCGCATTTAATTTTGTGCTTTACTTGTTGTCTTTCTTAGTTACTATTCATTCTATTTTTCAACTGCATTATATTAATGAATTAGTATTTTTATTAAATCATATTAATTGTTTTAGGAATGAGAAAAATATGCATTTGAGCTAGGAGCGATAGGAACCTTCGTTTAGAAAATAGTTTAGTGAACTAGTGAATAGTGTTACGTATGAACAATATGTTTTAGTTAGCTAGCACAAAATTGCAATCATAGACTCGTTTTTAAGTTAACTGGGCTCATTTTATTAGACCATACACTCACCCAAATAGGCCCCACCCTAATATATAATCAACCAAACACAAACAAGTCATAACTAAGCAAAAAAAAAACAAAAGGGAAGATGCAGAAATTACTGTAGCAAATCCGAGAATCAACATGGGAGAAGAATGAGAGGATTTTGCTCATCAAATCTTCAAGCCAAGCCAAGCCAAGCAAGGAGCAAGTAGTTTAAGGTGTTTGCTAGCCTCCCGAGAGTTCCTACGCGCATTGGTGAGGGTTTTTCATGCTTATTTGTGCATTTTAGAAATGTTGCTATTTTCTTGATTTGTTAGAAATGTTGTCTAATGCTATTGAAATGCTCAAATAAGCTTATATATGTTGTATACGTGTAGTAGAGACCACATTTATGCTATTGTTTCACATTTTAAATGGTAGAAATCAATGGTTGATTCGTAGGGGTGAATAGTGACGGGATTTCTAGGGTTTTGTGTAATTGTGCGTATTAGCTTGATTCAATGCTTCTAATAGATGCCTTAGATGCTCATGAGGGTAGTCTAATAGCCCCGTGCATTCAAATTGCTCGAAACTTGAATAAAACGTGAATTAGCCGACTTTTTAAAAAGGGGTTTCGGGGATAATGCTAATCCAGGTGGATTCGGGCTTGACTTTTAGTGTTCTCAGGCTACCTAGGGGCTATAAAACCTTTGCTAACTCTTGTTTGAAGCCCGGTTAAGGTAGGTGTAGTTCAAAGCTATAAGAGGGAAATTGGGTCTTTTAGGGTAATTGCAGGTAATTGAACGTATTTGTGGGTTGTAAGGGTACCTTAAGGGTTAATTAGAAGATTGGTATAGCTTTCCCTTGAATTTGAATAATTGATATGAGTTTGGAAGGAAAACGGATGAAAAACAAAGGGGTTTAAGGGTAAATTCGTTTGTCACTCGCATCTAAGACCTTGGCATGTTTCCATATGTGTTTAAATGTGGTTTCAAGATGTTTTGGAGCTTTTGGTATAGTTTTATGTGAATCTTGAATATGCTCATTTGTAATTTGCATAATTGCTTTCCGAATTGAAGATTCTAAGTGAATTCTTGTTTATAGTAATTGTATTGCCATAGTTCTAAGTGTTTTTCTTGAGTTTTATATTGAGTTAATTATAATGATAATAAGTATGGATTAATGACTTTATAAATTGATAGTACTATTATGGAATTAAATATGGTTATCTATGCTTAAAATGCTCTTTTAAATGATTGTGGAACATGCTTATATCATGGTATTATTGCTTGTTAGTTATATCGTTTGTATATTATATTACTTGAAAGATTACTTGGTTGTATGTTAATTAAGTAAACTATGAGTTAGCTAACCTAGTTGGTAAATTAATGAATGTTGTAGTTAAAGAGTAATTGAAACAATGTTTAACTTTATGTTCAAGGTGATTGAGGGTGATTTGAATCCAATCTTGCATTTTGGAGCTTGGTAGAGGTGAGGGAGACTTCATCCTTATGTGCATAATAGTTTATTTACTTGTACTTAGATTATGTGCACTTATTGTCTATATATTGTGTGTGAGGGCAACCTACTTTGTTGTCCCTCAACCATGTGTTTATTGATTTATACTATTGTTATCATTTTGAGTGCATTGCACCGTGGTTGCGCAACCATTCGGGCATGGTAGTGTCGGGGAAACCGGGCGGCATCGGGCTTGCCGGTCCACCTCGGCTACCATGGTTGCCCAGTCCCTCTCTCGCTTGGGATGCCGCCCAGGGAGAGTTGGGTCGTAGGATTTCGGGGTACATCCGGAGTACACCCATTTTGGAGTTATAAGGGGATGCCGGCTTATCGATATCAGTGTCATTATTACATCGAGATTTCAGTTCATGGCGTCGCTGGTGTGCCTCTGCCCTTCGGGGTATTCGCTTAGCCGGGACGTTACAGAAGTCAAAGTGTATCGTATCCTTTTTAATGTGTGGTAACTTGTTGTTTTAATTGTTCTTTGGTTGTAAAATGCTTTATTTGTACTAACTGCTGCATTGCACGTCCCCGGTAGACCTTATCCCTCACTGGGCAATTGTGATTGCTCATACCTCGCTAAACATGTTTCAGGTGATGCAGTTGGAGGAATTGACCTGATTGCTGTGTGCTATTACTTGAGATTTGAGTGATTGTCTGCTAAACTGTGGAAGACCTTACTTGTTCTACTATCTATTCTATTTGGGAGCCTAAGGGCTTATGTATATATATTTGAGTAGTTGTAAGTTTGAAAGCTAAGTGGATGTAGCAAGAGGTATGGAATTGTGGCATGTAATAATTTATGTTTCTGCTTCTAGCTACGTTGCATGCTTGGGTGTGAATGAACGGATGTATGGTTGGCATTAATTTATGAGAATGTTTAATTGCTAACATAGAATGGTATGATAAGCGAATGAAGACAAAGATTTTAGGACTATTGTTGCATGCTTGTGTGTATTTATATTGTCTTGTGTTGCTTAAGGCTCGGATGCCCTTGAAGTTTGAATTTCAATTACAGATGTTGTTCATTTTGCTTCGTGGTTTTATTTGATTGTTTATAGGTTTTCAGAATGTCCACAGTACAGGGGAAACTCTGTCCGTTTTTTCCTAAAATTTTGTGACCGGGTTTGGTATTGGGTTGAGAATAGCATGGTTATTAGAGCCTCCGGTATCGTGAGGGATCGGGGCGTTACAGGTGGTATCAGAGCTTAGTTAGCTCTTAGCCGGGACAGGGTCCTCGGTCTGTTGGGTAGTAAGCCTTGAATGTGTGCTTGTTACGTGTGTTTTGGAAGTGTGTGTTTGTACGTGAGGTTGGGTGTCTTGACTTGAATGTATGCATCCATGTGATATAGTTGTGCATTATGTGTTGAATGTTTGTTAAGTGAAGTGAAATGACTAAATGTGAATCGAATTGGCCTTGTAATCGAAGTGACCTCATGAATCATTATTTGCTTAAATTATTGATTGTAATGTATGTACTTAAATGTTTTTGAATTAAGTTTTGTGGTGATTTGGATTGGTTTTGTCGTGACTCATATTTAAATTGTCTTGTTGATTAAACTGTTTTATAAACTCTTATATAAACATGTTTGCATAATAGTTTAAAATCTATATGTGTAAATGTGATATCTTGGCATTCATACATGTCCCGTTGAAATGGTAAGACAGACTTCTTCCTCCCCCTGAAGAGAGCTGATTAGTGGCAGGCCTTCTAAGCCATGTGGATTAGTGGGAATAAGAGGCATTTGATCAGCCTTTGTTTGGGAGTTAGTGTTTATAGTTGAAGCTCGGTTATTGGCATTCTATTAAGGTGTTCTTTTACGCTCAGCAGTCTTAAATGAGTGGCTTCTTTCGGGATTTCTATATGACGGTTATCTGGAGCATTTTCTTGGTATTTTCTTATCGGGACTCCTCCTAGTATTCTTTTGTCAGCATCTTTCGAAAGGCATATGAGATTCTTTTCAGCCTTATTAAATGGTATTATCTACAGTACTCTTACTCGGGTCTTTTATTAGTATTTTCTCGCTGCACTTAGTTGGGATTCTACTTTTCTATGGTATTTGTGCCAGTGGAATTATTATTCGGATTTCTAAGTAGCATTTCTAATGGAGCCTTTATTTGGCCTTATTACTTGGGGATTCGCTGGCAGTACTACTGGGATTTCTTAATGGGTTCTTACGAGAATTCGTATACGGTATTCTTGCTCAGCAACTGATGAAGAGTAATTGAAGTTGGTTTTCAGTTGATGCGGAGTTCTTTTGGAAGAAGAATTGCGTGGACGCAATTTGTTTAAGGGGGAGAGGATGTGACGCCCGAGATTCTACCATACACATTTTTAACTGTTGCATCCATTAATTGCGCATTTAATTTTGTGCTTTACTTGTTGTCTTTCTTAGTTACTATTCATTCTATTTTTCAACTGCATTATATTAATGAATTAGCATTTTTATTAAATCATATTAATTGTTTTAGGAATGAGAAAAATATGCATTTGAGCTAGGAGCGATAGGAACCTTCGTTTAGAAAATAGTTTAGTGAACTAGTGAATAGTGTTACGTATGAACAATATGTTTTAGTTAGCTAGCACAAAATTGCAATCATTGACTCGTTTTTAAGTTAACTAGGCTCATTTTATTAGACCATACACTCACCCAAATAGGCCCCACCCTAATATATAATCAACCAAACACAAACAAGTCATAACTAAGCAAAAAAAAAAAGGGAAGATGCAGAAATTACTGTAGCAAATCCGAGAATCAACATAGGAGGAGAATGAGAGGATTTTGCTCATCAAATCTTCAAGCCAAGCCAAGCCAAGCAAGGAGCAAGTAGTTTAAGGTGTTTGCTAGCCTCCCGAGAGTTCCTACGCGCATTGGTGAGGGTTTTTCATGCTTATTTGTGCATTTTAGAAATGTTGCTATTTTCTTGATTTGTTAGAAATGTTGTCTAATGCTATTGAAATGCTCAAATAAGCTTATATATGTTGTATACGTGTAGTAGAGACCACATTTATGCTATTGTTTCACATTTTAAATGGTAGAAATCAATGGTTGATTCGTAGGGGTGAATAGTGACGGGATTTCTAGGGTTTTGTGTAATTGTGCGTATTAGCTTGATTCAATGCTTCTAATAGATGCCTTAGGTGCTCATGAGGGTAGTCTAATAGCCCCGTGCACTCAAATTGCTCGAAACTTGAATAAAACGTGAATTAGCCGACTTTTTAAAAAGGGGTTTCCGGGTTAATGCTAATCCAGGTGGATTCGGGCTTCACTTTTAGTGTTCTTAGGCTACCTAGGTGCTATAAAACCTTTGCTAACTCTTGTTTGAAGCCCGGTTAAGGTAGGTGTAGTTCAAAGCTATAAGAGGGAAATTGGGTCTTTTAGGGTAATTGCAGGTAATTGAACGTATTTGTGGGTTGTAAGGGTACCTTAAGGGTTAATTAGAAGATTGGTATAGCTTTCCCTTGAATTTGAATAATTGATATGAGTTTGGAAGGAAAACGGATGAAAAACAAAGGGGTTTAAGGGTAAATTCGTTTGTCACTCGCATCTAAGACCTTGGCATGTTTCCATATGTGTTTAAATGTGGTTTCAAGATGTTTTGGAGCTTTTGGTATAGTTTTATGTGAATCTTGAATATGCTCATTTGTAATTTGCATAATTGCTTTCCGAATTGAAGATTCTAAGTGAATTCTTGTTTATAGTAATTGTATTGCCATAGTTCTAAGTGTTTTTCTTGAGTTTTATATTGAGTTAATTATAATGATAATAAGTATGGATTAATGACTTTATAAATTGATAGTACTATTATGGAATTAAATATGGTTATCTATGCTTAAAATGCTCTTTTAAATGATTGTGGAACATGCTTATATCATGGTATTATTGCTTGTTAGTTATATCGTTTGTATATTATATTACTTGAAAGATTACTTGGTTGTATGTTAATTAAGTAAACTATGAGTTAGCTAACCTAGTTGGTAAATTAATGAATGTTGTAGTTAAAGAGTAATTGAAACAATGTTTAACTTTATGTTCAAGGTGATTGAGGGTGATTTGAATCCAATCTTGCATTTTGGAGCTTGGTAGAGGTGAGGGAGACTTCATCCTTATGTGCATAATAGTTTATTTACTTGTACTTAGATTATGTGCACTTATTGTCTATATATTGTGTGTGAGGGCAACCTACTTTGTTGTCCCTCAACCATGTGTTTATTGATTTATACTATTGTTATCATTTTGAGTGCATTGCATCGTGGTTGCGCAACCATTCGGGCATGGTAGTGTCGGGGAAACCGGGCGGCATCGGGCTTGCTGTTCTACCTCGGCTACCATGGTTGCCCAGTCCCTCTCTCGCTTGGGATGCCGCCCAGGGAGAGTTGGGTCGTAGGATTTCGGGGTACATCCGGAGTACACCCATTTTGGAGTTATAAGGGGATGTCGGCTTATCGATATCAGTGTCATTATTACATCGAGATTTCAGTTCATGGCGTCGCTGGTGTGCCTCTGCCCTTCGGGGTATTCGCTTAGCCGGGACGTTACAGAAGTCAAAGTGTATCGTATCCTTTTTAATGTGTGGTAACTTGTTGTTTTAATTGTTCTTTGGTTGTAAAATGCTTTATTTGTACTAACTGCTGCATTGCACGTCCCCGGTAGACCTTATCCCTCACTGGGCAATTGTGATTGCTCATACCTCGCTAAACATGTTTCAGGTGATGCAGTTGGAGGAATTGACCTGATTGCTGTGTGCTATTACTTGAGATTTGAGTGATTGTCTGCTAAACTGTGGAAGACCTTACTTGTTCTACTATCTATTCTATTTGGGAGCCTAAGGGCTTATGTATATATATTTGAGTAGTTGTAAGTTTGAAAGCTAAGTGGATGTAGGAAGGGTTATGGAATTGTGGCATGTAATAATTTATGTTTCTGCTTCTAGCTACGTTGCATGCTTGGGTGTGAATGAACGGATGTATGGTTGGCATTAATTTATGAGAATGTTTAATTGCTAACATAGAATGGTATGATAAGCGAATGAAGACAAAGATTTTAGGACTATTGTTGCATGCTTGTGTGTATTTATATTGTCTTGTGTTGCTTAAGGCTCGGATGCCCTTGAAGTTTGAATTTCAATTACAGATGTTGTTCATTTTGCTTCGTGGTTTTATTTGATTGTTTATAGGTTTTCAGAATGTCCACAGTACAGGGGAAACTCTGTCCGTTTTTCCCTAAAATTTTGTGACCGGGTTTGGTATTGGGTTGAGAATAGCATGGTTATTAGAGCCTCCGGTATCGTGAGGGATCGGGGCGTTACAGGTGGTATCAGAGCTTAGTTAGCTCTTAGCCGGGACAGGGTCCTCGGTCTGTTGGGTAGTAAGCCTTGAATGTGTGCTTGTTACGTGTGTTTTGGAAGTGTGTGTTTGTACGTGAGGTTGGGTGTCTTGACTTGAATGTGTGCATCCATGTGATATAGTTGTGCATTATGTGTTGAATGTTTGTTAAGTGAAGTGAAATGACTAAATGTGAATCGAATTGGCCTTGTAATCGAAGTGACCTCATGAATCATTATTTGCTTAAATTATTGATTGTAATGTATGTACTTAAATGTTTTTGAATTAAGTTTTGTGGTGATTTGGATTGGTTATGTCGTGACTCATATTTAAATTGTCTTGTTGATTAAACTGTTTTATAAACTCTTATATAAAAATGTTTGCATATTATTTTAAAATCTTTATGTGTAAATGTGATATCTTGGCATTCATACATGTCCCGTTGAAATGGTAAGAAAGACTTCTTCCTCCCCCTGAAGAGAGCTGATTAGTGGCAGGCCTTCTAAGCCATGTGGATTAGTGGGAATGAGAGGCATTTGATCAGCCTTCGTTTAGGAGTTAGTGTTTATAGTTGAAACTCGGTTATTGGCATTCTATTAAGGTGTTCTTTTACGCTCAGCAGTCTTAAATGAGTGGCTTCTTTCGGGATTTCTATATGACGGTTCTCTGGAGCATTTTCTTGGTATTTTCTTATTGGGACTCCTCCTGGTATTCTTTTGTCAGCATCTCTCGAAAGGCTTAGTATATGGGATTCTTTTCAGCCTTATTAAATGGTATTATCTACAGTACTCTTACTCGGGTCTTTTATTAGTATTTTCTCGCTGGACTTAGTTGGGATTCTACTTTTCTATGGTATTTGTGCCAGTGGGATTCTTATTCGGATTTCTAAGTAGCATTTCTAATGGAGCCTTTATTTGGCCTTATTACTTGGGGATTCGCTGGCAGTACTACTGGGATTTCTTAATGGGTTCTTACGAGAATTCGTATACGGTATTCTTGCTCAGCAACTGATGAAGAGTAATTGAAGTTGGTTTTCAGTTGATGCGGAGTTCTTTTGGAAGAAGAATTGCGTGGACGCAATTTGTTTAAGGGGGAGAGGATGTGACGCCCGAGATTCTACCATACACATTTTTAACTGTTGCATCCATTAATTGCGCATTTAATTTTGTGTTTTACTTGTTGTCTTTCTTAGTTACTATTCATTCCATTTTTCAACTGCATTATATTAATGAATTAGTATTTTTATTAAATCATATTAATTATTTTAGGAATGAGAAAAATATGCATTTGAGCTAGGAGCGATAGGAACCTTCGTTTAGAAAATAGTTTAGTGAACTAGTGAATAGTGTTACGTATGAACAATATGTTTTAGTTAGCTAGCACAAAATTGCAATCATTGACTCGTTTTTAAGTTAACTAGGCTCATTTTATTAGACCATACACTCACCCAAATAGGCCCCACCCTAATATATAATCAACCAAACACAAACAAGTCATAACTAAACAAAAAAAAAAAAAAAAAAAAAACGGGAAGATGCAGAAATTACTGTAGCAAATCCGAGAATCAACATAGGAGGAGAATTAGAGGATTTTGCTCATCAAATCTTCAAGCCAAGCCAAGCCAAGCAAGGAGCAAGTAGTTTAAGGTGTTTGCTAGCCTCCCGAGAGTTCCTACGCGCATTGGTGAGGGTTTTTCATGCTTATTTGTGCATTTTAGAAATGTTGCTATTTTCTTGATTTGTTAGAAATGTTGTCTAATGCTATTGAAATGCTCAAATAAGCTTATATATGTTGTATACGTGTAGTAGAGACCACATTTATGCTATTGTTTCACATTTTAAATGGTAGAAATCAATGGTTGATTCGTAGGGGTGAATAGTGACGGGATTTCTAGGGTTTTGTGTAATTGTGCGTATTAGCTTGATTCAATGCTTCTAATAGATGCCTTAGGTGCTCATGAGGGTAGTCTAATAGCCCCGTGCACTCAAATTGCTCGAAACTTGAATAAAACGTGAATTAGCCGAGTTTTTAAAAAGGGGTTTCCGGGTTAATGCGAATCCGGGTGGATTGGCGCTTCACTTTTAGTGTTCTTAGGCTACCTAGGTGCTATAAAACCTTTGCTAACTCTTGTTTGAAGCCCGGTTAAGGTAGGTGTAGTTCAAAGCTATAAGAGGGAAATTGGGTCTTTTAGGGTAATTGCAGGTAATTGAACGTATTTGTGGGTTGTAAGGGTACCTTAAGGGTTAATTAGAAGATTGGTATAGCTTTCCCTTGAATTTGAATAATTGATATGAGTTTGGAAGGAAAACGGATGAAAAACAAAGGGGTTTAAGGGTAAATTCGTTTGTCACTCGCATCTAAGACCTTGGCATGTTTCCATATGTGTTTAAATGTGGTTTCAAGATGTTTTGGAGCTTTTGGTATAGTTTTATGTGAATCTTGAATATGCTCATTTGTAATTTGCATAATTGCTTTCCGAATTGAAGATTCTAAGTGAATTCTTGTTTATAGTAATTGTATTGCCATAGTTCTAAGTGTTTTTCTTGAGTTTTATATTGAGTTAATTATAATGATAATAAGTATGGATTAATGACTTTATAAATTGATAGTACTATTATGGAATTAAATATGGTTATCTATGCTTAAAATGCTCTTTTAAATGATTGTGGAACATGCTTATATCATGGTATTATTGCTTGTTAGTTATATCGTTTGTATATTATATTACTTGAAAGATTACTTGGTTGTATGTTAATTAAGTAAACTATGAGTTAGCTAACCTAGTTGGTAAATTAATGAATGTTGTAGTTAAAGAGTAATTGAAACAATGTTTAACTTTATGTTCAAGGTGATTGAGGGTGATTTGAATCCAATCTTGCATTTTGGAGCTTGGTAGAGGTGAGGGAGACTTCATCCTTATGTGCATAATAGTTTATTTACTTGTACTTAGATTATGTGCACTTATTGTCTATATATTGTGTGTGAGGGCAACCTACTTTGTTGTCCCTCAACCATGTGTTTATTGATTTATACTATTGTTATCATTTTGAGTGCATTGCACCGTGGTTGCGCAACCATTCGGGCATGGTAGTGTCGGGGAAACCGGGCGGCATCGGGCTTGCCGGTCCACCTCGGCTACCATGGTTGCCCAGTCCCTCTCTCGCTTGGGATGCCGCCCAGGGAGAGTTGGGTCGTAGGATTTCGGGGTACATCCGGAGTACACCCATTTTGGAGTTATAAGGGGATGCCGGCTTATCGATATCAGTGTCATTATTACATCGAGATTTCAGTTCATGGCGTCGCTGGTGTGCCTCTGCCCTTCGGGGTATTCGCTTAGCCGGGACGTTACAGAAGTCAAAGTGTATCGTATCCTTTTTAATGTGTGGTAACTTGTTGTTTTAATTGTTCTTTGGTTGTAAAATGCTTTATTTGTACTAACTGCTGCATTGCACGTCCCCGGTAGACCTTATCCCTCACTGGGCAATTGTGATTGCTCATACCTCGCTAAACATGTTTCAGGTGATGCAGTTGGAGGAATTGACCTGATTGCTGTGTGCTATTACTTGAGATTTGAGTGATTGTCTGCTAAACTGTGGAAGACCTTACTTGTTCTACTATCTATTCTATTTGGGAGCCTAAGGGCTTATGTATATATATTTGAGTAGTTGTAAGGTTGAAAGCTAAGTGGATGTAGCAAGGGTTATGGAATTGTGGCATGTAATAATTTATGTTTCTGCTTCTAGCTACGTTGCATGCTTGGGTGTGAATGAACGGATGTATGGTTGGCATTAATTTATGAGAATGTTTAATTGCTAACATAGAATGGTATGATAAGCGAATGAAGACAAAGATTTTAGGACTATTGTTGCATGCTTGTGTGTATTTATATTGTCTTGTGTTGCTTAAGGCTCGGATGCCCTTGAAGTTTGAATTTCAATTACAGATGTTGTTCATTTTGCTTCGTGGTTTTATTTGATTGTTTATAGGTTTTCAGAATGTCCACAGTACAGGGGAAACACTGTCCGTTTTTTCCTAAAATTTTGTGATCGGGTTTGGTATTGGGTTGAGAATAGCATGGTTATTAGAGCCTCCGGTCTCGTGAGGGATCGGGGCGTTACAGTCTACCAGGGACGTGCAATGCAGCAACTTAACACAATTAATACAATAGATAAACAGTGAATAACAATTCTAATACCACATTTTAAAAGGATACAATCGATAACCCTTATCACTCCAAATCTTCGATCCCCGATCCACGAACCACGATCTCGATCTCGATATGCCGGCATCCCTTACACTAATGGGTACTCCGGATGTACCCGATCTTACGACCCAACACCCCCTGGAAATCTCCGGACCAGGCGAGTGAGGGAATAGTAGACAGAGCTAAGGCAACCAACACTGGCAAGCCTGATGCCGCCCAGCGAGGCCATCGCATCTGCCGCGACAATGAGGTTGCGCAACCATGATGCAATGCAAGAATGATAACAATGACAATATAATCAGGAAACACATTTAAGGACAAAGTAAGCTGTTCTCGCACCAAGTTACAATTTAGCAATAATAAGCATATATCAATTACGCAATTATACTAAACAATATACTCTTTTAGAAAGAAAATAAACTATGATGCACGTAAGGATGCAGGTCCCTCACCTCTACCAAGCTCCAAGATGTAAGTTTGAATCACATCATTTTCAGTCACCTTGAACCTATGAGCAAACATTACTTCAATTAAACTACAACATTCATTCTAAGTTAGCTAACTTATAACTTCGCTTATTTAGCATATATACAATATCTATTAGAATTCTATTTTTAACAAAACACCACTTTTATATACTTTAACTTAACATATATTCCATACTTTCAATAGTCTACAAGTTAATTAAGAAGATAGTTCAAAAACTTAAATGAGAATGATTCAACCAGCATGCTATAACTAGATATAAATCGAGCTAGAATTTAGTTTAACTAAAATCAACACATGAGCCTGCAGTTACTCATACTATTTCTCATTTTACTTTAGTTAATAACTTGTACAAGAAATTAATTCACTCCACATAACAATAAACTAGCCATTAACTCAACTCAAAGAATTTCTCCAAAGGATATATAGATAATAAAGGTTAGGTTACTTTAATGTTCAAATGACACATTCATTCACAATGACACTACCCAGTCTTTTACTACTTTAATAAACTTCTAATTCATATTCTACTTTACTTACAATAGTTAGTAATATCTCTATGAAGATAGCCCAACATTAGAACATAAGGAAAGAAATGCATTTATCAACTAATAGAAAAGTTAACTATCAACCATTTAATAACTAACATACTATTTTAGTAAAATAACTATACTTCAAGCTAAGATTCTAACATATCACTAGTAGTATTAACTTAAGTTAATTACATTTAACATATAATAGACAACTATCAACTTACAATTAACCTTACATGTAGTTTCAAAAAGCATTAAACACATTCTTCCACATAGTTTACTTGACCTTTCTAAGTGTTCACTAGTTGCACATTGATAACAACAACTAATTCTAACAGTTGAATTGTTTAGCATATATAGAAACATTACCTATGTCTAAAGGTGGTGACCATCACAACTCTACTAGCATTTCTCATTCACAGTCGAATAGAATAGCTTTCAATTTAAATTAACTTTACTAGCAATTAGATTTCAATTACAATTCATGATAACAACATAACTATAAGAGCCCCATTACGTTATTAATCATCCAAGGACACTACACAATAAGGTCTTGATCGAATACATCCAATTAGAACTGAATTATATCATTACTATAGCAAAATAACAACAAAATTCAGATTCTCGCGTAACAGGGCATTTCTGACACATCTCACCAAAATGATCATAACTTGCTCTAGACAACTCCGATTAATGCACCGTAAAAAGCAATAGAAACTAGACTCGTAAGGCTTTCTAATGGTATATAATTCAACCCCTAATTCTTCTCCAATTAATACAGTTTTAAGCTCGAAGTTGCCTCAATGCAGTTAGAATAGAAACAGTTTATACAAGCAAATAAGCAGTTTTACAAAAGGGCATATACAAGATATAATTAGAATTACATCAAAAGTTCCACACCAACTTGAAACTACATTTAAACATTCAAGAAGTCATGCCAAGGTCTTAGAAGCGCGAGACAACCGAAATTGCACCTAAACCCCTTTGTTATTCAAGCTATTTCTCCTCCAAACCAAAGTTAATGATTCAAATTTAAAGGGAAACTCTACCAACATTCTAACTAACCCTCAAGGAACCCTTTTAACCCTCTAACTCATTCAAACGCCCGCAATAACCTCGAAAGCCCCAAATTCCCTCTTATAGCTTTACACTACACCTACCTCATCCGGGCTTCAAACAAGGATTAGCAAAGCTTCTATAGCACCTAGGTAGCCTAAGGATACCAAAAGTAGAGCCCGAATCCACCCGGATTCGTCTTAACCCCAAAACCCCTTTATTAAAGTCGACTATTTTACGTTTTATGCGATTTTAGAGCAATTCAAGTGCACGGGGCTATTAGACTACCTTCATTAGCACATAAGGCATCTATTAGGAGTGTTGAATCAAGCTAATTCGCGCAATTACACAAAACCCTATAAAAAACGTCACTATTCACCTCATGAATTAAACTAACGATTCCAACCGTTTAAAAAGTGAAACAATGGTTCAAATATGTTCTCTAGCACTCATATACAAGGTATAATAGCATAGATAATCAATACAATAGCATTTGAACACATTTTCAACAAATCAAGAAAATAGCAACTATTTTAAAATGCGAAAATAAGCCGTGAAATTCCTCACCAATGCGCGTAGGAGCTCCTAGGAGGCTAGTAGACACCCTAAACCACTTGCACCTAGCTTGGCTTGGCTTGGAATGAGGATTTGTTGAGCAAAAAAACTCTATTTCTTCTCCTATGCAATTCTCGGATTTGCTACAGTATTTTCAGCATGCTCTTTTTTTGTTTTTTGTTTTGCTAAGTTATGAGCTAATGTGTGTGTTGTGTGAGTTATATATTAAATGGGGCTAAGTTGCTTGCTTAAATGGTTCACTAAATGCGCTTAGTTAGCTTAAAACGAGCCTAGATAGTAAAATGAATGCTAGCTAATTCATTCCCTAAGTTATGTTACGTAACACTATTCATACAACTACAAAAATCATTTTCTAAACGAGCTCTCCTATCGCCTCTAGCTCAAATGCACATTTTTTCCACTACTCTAACAATTAATATGATTTAATAAAAATGCTAATTCGCTAATAGCATGAAGTTAAAAACGGAGTGAATAGTAATTTAAGAAAACAGTTAATAATGCACAGAAGGAAATGTGCAAACAAGGGATGCAACAGTAATTGAATGCATGGCTAAAACTCGGGCGTCACAGAGTCTCCCAGCTAGTTTTCATTGTGCGCCACCATTCTTCCGCCTCATCATCTGGCAAGTACACGGCAAAAGTGACCTTCCGCTCATCGGTATAATCAAGAGGGTCAAAAATCTTCTCCACCTTACTAACCCATGCCTCAGCTTTCCTATCGTCCCCCTGAAACCATGGTGGATAATACCCTAAAAACTCTTTCAGTGTACCACGACCGTGGTACCCACCTTGTGCATTCAATAACTGATTCTGCAATGCCTGATTCTGGGCAGCCTGCCCTGCCAGTAACTGTGCCTGACTGGCCATGATCTCGTTCATTCTATCAAAAGCTGCACCTATACGATCATCATCCCTAACTTGGCCTGGTGCCACATTTCTCAGAACCTCATCAGTCATCTCAGGCCTACCTCTGGTCCTCGGTCTACCCGTCATTCTACTAATCAAAGAGTTAGCACAGGTTATAGCACGTAAACAGGCTATAGACAATTATTAGCCAATAAGCAACAATTCACATAAACACATAAATTACTTAAGTATCAATCACATAAACAAATTAAACACATAATCACATAAGCACTAAATCACATAATCACTTAATCACTTAACCATATTAACACATAGTTCACTTTTTTTTTCACTTCATACATACTTTCATGCTAAGACCATTACCCACAATCCGAGAATACCCCGGTTGACAGCTAACATGTGCTCTGATACCACTTAAATGTCACGCCCCAACTCGACCCCACCTACAATCAGTCAGGACGCAACGGAATTTCGGCAGTATAACGACAGTAATAAAGACACCGAGGCTCTAAACCAACCTCTCAGAACATCATACAATCAAACTCCTCAACCAAACAACAATCAATTCCTCAATACCATTAACAACATACAATATAACCATATTATACAACAATCATTCTTAGACGATCCATTCATAGTTATACGCCTCCGTTCCAACATAACCTTAACTTTAACATACATATCAAAATAGATTATAAACCAACTTAGCAACCTAGATCATAACAAAAGAAAGACTACTAAGTTAGCATCATTTAGTTCATTATCTTTACTACAACTTATACATCATAAATTACAAGGAAAATAAAAGACAACTAGTTTAATATACAAGATAATAGAGTATACAACATCTCAAGCATCAAAGACAAGACTCTGGCACATAGGACTCGTCCACATACGACACATTATCCCCTTCTGTAGGCACGTACCCATAATCTTGCTCAATAACACCTGTATGCATGCAATAATAGAGAGTGAGCTTATATAAAACAAGCTCAGCGAGGATCTGATAGATCTCTAACAGTATTTACTATACTCCTTGGAAATGATCCTTTGAGCAAGTAAGCACACAAATAAACATCAATGCAATATAAACACATAACTATAATGACCAATCAATAAAGGATACTCAATTTGGTGTAGCTCTATACGCCATCACGATCTCAACCATTCTTCTTATAACTCCCCATTACTCACGCACCCGAGGTACCTCACTAGCCCCTCCCTCCATGACACCTCCGTTATGAGAGCTGGGGGTAGTCTCTGGCAGTCATGCCGTTATCAACCCGACAGCCCGATGCTGCCCGAGAGGTGGCACACACATACCAAGGCTCGGCAATAATAATAAATATCATTCACAAAAGGACAGTCTAGCAGAACTGTCTATCTCCCGGTTCATCAATCATCAATCAATAATCATCAATAATCATCAATTATCATCAATTATCATCAATATAACATTAAGTAATCAATTAAACAACAAATAACTAAGTTAGATGACAAAGTAGGACATCCAACTTAACATGCATTAAACACGTAATCTAACCCTAATCTAACCATCAACAACTCACAATTCAATCACTCAAACACCACCCAATCATCTAAAGTCTCAATTCAACAATTTAAAGAAAGACAACCTAAACTTCAAATAATCATATCTTACATTCTACTAATCCAAACAACTCCAAATCAGTTTCAAACACTCACCCATTCAATCAACTACATTAGCCCTCTCGGAAACCAACCAAGACACATCAAAATCAAGCTCAACAACCCTAAAACCTCAATGCACCTAGGCTGAAATTTCCAGATTTTCACCCAAACATCGCAATCGAAAATTCAGCATTATAACGACGTTACCACATAATTAACAAATTTTTAGAAATCGGCGGCAATCGATTCCAACAACAACAACTCAAGATAATCATCAAATGGCTAATTAATCAACTTTTAATACCCGAAAATAAATAATTTCGCTAAAATGGTTCAAATCTCGTAGTAATTCACATAAACAATCCTTAGCATGCACTGAGCAATAATATATCTTCAAATTAACATTCTAATGGTTCAAAATGCAGTTATTAGCAAAAACATAAAATATGACTTTTGAGATCTAGAATTTTTCTCTCACCTTTGATGCGATATAAGCCTAGATATGCGTGCAATGCGTGCCCAACAAGCGGAATCCAACTTGGCACGAAATTTTACGAACAAAAACTAGGTTTTTCTATGAAAAATTGCTTTGAAAACCTTGAAAATTCTTTCTCTTTTCTCCCTTGAACCTCTCGGCCCTTTGTGTGTGTTGATGAGTGTGTTTTGTGTGCTTTATAATGTGTGTAAATACAAAATACTCAAAAGTCAACAAAATAAATAATGTTAGTTGAAAACTAATTAATTTTTAGTGTTTTCTTGACTTTAAATTCATTTTCTTGATCACCATTGCACAAAACAATTATACAACACCCAAGATAGCTCAAGTAAGTTATTTTTAGGTGACAATAAGTTTTACATTCAAACAATTCTACCCGAGTCGGCTTAAAACTCGTTTTTTTCCAAAAGAAAGTATAAAAATTCTTAAAATTCCAAAACTGATTCCAAATCTGTTTTAATCAAACATGAGTCTATTAATACTCGAGGACTAGGTTTTAAAATGTTTAAAACACCCCTATAAAAATTTTAGCGGACAGGTGTTCAAAAATACTATTTACCAAAACTGACGATAAAATTTCTAATTCCGTTTTTTATGAAAATTTCATGAATGCACACTTAGCATGTATTAGGAGTATTTATCACATAATTAGCACATTCTAAGTCATATAGCACATAAACAGGTCAATTCACGCAAAACGAGGTAAAGCACGCAAATCGAGATAAGGCAAAATATGGGGTCTCACATACTCACACGGCTCACACAAAAGAAGGTCAGTTTTGTGTGGGATGGTAAGTGTGAAAACAGTTTCTAGGAGTTGAAGGAGAGATTGACAACTGCACCTGTGTTAGCGTTGCCCGAGGGGAGTCTAAGGTTTGTTATCTATAGTGATGCCTCAAAAGAAGGATTGGGATGTGTATTGATGCAGAATAATCAAGTGATCGCTTACGTATCACGGAAGTTGAAGCCTTATGAGGTGAACTACCCTACACATGACTTGGAACATGCGGCTATTGTGTTTGCGTTGAAGAAGTGGAGAAATTATTTGTGGGGAAGTAAGTTTGAGATATTCACTGACCATAAGAGTTTGTGGTATCTCTTTTCTCAAAAGGAATTGAATATGCATCAGAGAAGGTGGATAGAGCTCTTGGATGACTATAATTGTACTATAAATTATGTGCCTGGAAAAGCGAATGTGGAGGCGGATGCATTGAGCCGGAAGACAAGTTTGGCGAGGCTGGAGATCAAGGAACCTACCTTGTTGTTTCAGATCCGGGAACTTCAGCAGCAAGATCCTCAACTTCAAAAGATAAAAGACGGTAATATGGATTTCAAGTTGCATGAAGATGGGTTGTGGAAATTCAAAAACCGGATTTGTGACACCCCAGACCAAGCTTATTGTAAATAGTACAAGTTTGCATATATTTAAATGTGTGTTCAATTGTTTGAATGCAATTGTGTGTCTACTTTAGTAAATTACATTTATTAGTTAGAATATTATTCATATTTCTTAAAAAATGCGCAAATTATATTTAGTTAATTTATATAAAATAAATAACCTATTATTTTGATAACGACATTAATTAAATTTATTTTCTTGCATTATGTACCTAAATTTTATTGTTTGTCTAAAGAGCTCCGAATCCGGAGTGATTTTTTTAAAATTATTTTATTTAATTATTTGGCATACGCATTTACCTTATTTAAATTATTTCTAAGGTACGTTCATCGAAAGAATTTCATTTCGAGCATTTTGGAAAAGGTCTAGGTGAATAGTATTACGTAATGAATAGTAATTTTTTTGTAGAGATTTCTTTTGGGGCTTTAGAGTTTTATGTAACTTTGGACCTTTGTCTACCACCTAAATTAAACTAAATGAAGCCCAACCTAAGCCTACAACTAAATCCAAGCCCATAAGCCCATGTATGCATATATATGTTTGTGTAATAATTAAAGTGAACAAAACATCAAAAAAAAGGAAGAAACGTCCAGAAGCAAGAGAGGAAAAACGTGAGGAAAGAAAGAGAGAAAAGAAAGGGAAAGGAAGAGGAAACAAGGAAAAAGAATAAGTTTTGTCTCAATCTTTGCATCTTTTAGCTATCAAGGTGAGGGATTTCATCTTTGTTGGCATTTATATTGCTTTACCTTGTTGTTTTAATTCTAGAAATGATGTGGTTGGATGATCAATTGGGTTGTATTGTATGATTGTTTAATGTTTAGCTTGTTAAGTGGGGTAAAAACTTTCAAGTGTCTATAAAATGAACTATTGCATGTCAATTATAGTTATAGTGTTTGTTTGTGATCTTGGAACTCATGTGTAGTTTAAGTGTTTGTTGAAAGTCTCCAATGAAGAACAAATGTGTTAACATTGAATACATGTGATAAGTAAGCTCTAAACTAGCTAAGATGCAAGAAATGTGCATGTGTGTGTGGATATCCTATCTGGACAGTTCACTGTTTCCGTCTTCTAGAGCAGTTTTGACATAGTAAATGAGCTTAGAATTGAACTAAATTTTTAAAGAAGCTAGATTAGGCAGTTTAGATCAAATGTCAATTTTTGGTGCTAAGGCTAATTCGAACGTTTGGACCTTCCGATTTAGCCATTTTTGAAATATGTCCTGAAAATCACTGGTGCTGGGCAGTTATGCGCAGTCGTACGGAAATGGTTGTATCTTGAGGAATTTAGATCGGAATTGAGTTCCGTTTGGTTCTAAAGTTATCTACACTCGAAGAGATACATTTATACAAAAATATCAGAGAATTTGGAGGTCATTAACATAGGTAGATGATTGGATAAATTTAAGCTTATGCTAGGAAGTTGGAAAATGAGTTGCTTCCGTGAAATTTTACATGTTAAGTGTTGAAAACGTATTTGGTAGTTGATATTCTTTTGGTGGTTAAATAGAGTTGAGGTTATATAAATTTGTATATGGTATATCATGAGTGTGTAAGAATATTATTTTTCTAATTGTAGAAACTTATATGGTTATTTTCATTCTAGATCAAAGTTTGATGTGTTAGGTGGAAATTGAAGACCAAGTGTTTGATTCAATGTTTGAATGAAGTGTATTCATTACATGTTAAGTGTTTGATGGCTAGATAGGTTTAAAAGTTAGCAATTAGTGGTCTTTTAATGGTCTTTGATCTTTAGTATGCATTGAACAACAATTTGACAAGTTAAAGTTAAATACCTAGTTGTTTTAGTTAAGGGTTTTATGAATTAATGGTGTTTTTGAACCTACGGTGTTTAATGAGTATTGAATCTAGTTTAGTTGTAAGTTTTAGAGTTAAAGAATGATAAGAATGCATAATGTGATTTATGTTAGTGAAAGTAATGCATGTTGACTTCATATGCTTATATTATGTGTTATCACGAGCGAATTAGCAAGCTAGTAAGCATGTTAAATGTAGTTGAGTTAGTTTGGTGAAACTATATTTATCTTAATTGCACCTAACTATAGCATACTAGTTGAATATTCTTTTCTTGAGTTGATTGTGTTCTTCTTTGTGCAAGCCATTAGCTAGTTGTAAGGAAGAAATGTATGAACTAATAGTTTTATTGATTGATTGTATCATGGTGGAAGAAAATGCTATAGAATACATATAATTGCTTGATTCTCGAATATGTTATGTTACTTTATTGAAGTAGCTACTAATTCATATCATATTTTATGTTCCTTGTTCAAACGCAATAATCAGCTTGAAAGCAAAATCCTTGAATAAGGTTAAATGATTATAGTTAAAGAATGTCATTTTCTTTTGGAGAAGTTCATAAATCAAGTTATATGTTTACTTTGTTAAAGGTTGAGTGAACATGTCTATATCTCATTTATAATGCTACATTGCTTGTTAGTTGTATTGTACGTGTTATCCTTGTATTGCTATAGCTTTTAGAGTAGTTGGAGTGATAGTTAGGTTACTTGAGACTTTAGCCTGTTTGCTAAATTAATTGTTAGCTTAAGGAGAATGTGAATAGTTTAAGAGTAAGAAAACAAGATTGTATTAAGAGTTGTTAGTTGTCATTGTATAACTGAAAGACTAAATTGCTAATTGGAAGTAGCGATGAGATAACAAGTTAAAGGCTAATGAGTTAGTTTATCTATATGTGTTAAGTGTTATGTTACAATTTTAGTTACAAATGCTTGGTGTATAAATAAAGTTATGAAGTGTTCTTGTGAAGCTAGTTCACTTGGTATTGTGGGTTATTTTCTAAAGTGTTATATTTATATGAACAAGCTAGAGATTTCATAGTTGAGCCAATTCAAGGAGGTTGGAGTGAATGTAAGTTATTTTATTGCATGCTTGGCTTAATCCAAGGTGAGGGAGTCTTCATCTCTTCTGTGCATTTTAACTTGATTTATTGTTTCTAAATTGAATTATTTAGTAGTTGATAAAGTTTATACGTAATATTTTACTTGTTATCTTGAGTCTTTTTGTGTTATTTGTGATTAACTGCGATGGCGGCCTACTTTGTCGTTCCTCTTACGTGATTTGATATTCTTGTTTCTCGTGATATTGTCTCGGGGTTGCGCAACCTTCTCGGACATGGTAGCGTCGAGAAACACGGGCGGCATCGGGCTTGTCGTGCTCCCTCGACTACCATGGTTCCTATTCCCTTTCTCTCGCTGAGTATACTTCAATATCCCAGAGGCGTGGTTCACCTGCTCAGTATATGGACCTACCTCAGGAGAAAGGGTCATAGGATCGGGGTATATCCGGAGTACCCAATTTTGGAGGAATAAGAGTTTTGTCGGCACTTGCTTAAAGATCTTGGCTCGTGGCTCGTGATTGAAGACAAAGTGGAATCGTATCCTTTTTATACGTGGTTAAATACTTGTCTAATTAACTTATTTATTTGTGTTATTAATGTTATTATCTTGTTGCATCTCACGAAAACACGCCCTGGTTTACTGTATCACCTCCCTCACTGAGTATCTCTGGTTACTCATTCCTCGTTTTAACATGTTTCAGGAAAAGCTGTGGTTAGATGATACGTGTAGGAAATGCAAGTTGCTGGTTGTATATGTTTTGTTTTGAGATTATGAAACCTTGTGTATGTTTCTATTGTCTAAAATGTTGTAATATAAAGTAAAGCTTGTATTCTTGTATGAGTTAATAACTGTAAATGGGTTGTAATAACTTCAATGATTTACTTGATTGCCTAGTTAATTTCCATGCTTATGTGAATAGGATTGTACCTTGGAGTTGGATTGTAGTTTTTTAGGATAAGTTACTGCTTGCAGGTGATCTAATAGCCTTATAAACAGGGGAGACTCTGTTCGTTTTTTCTCGATTTTCGTGACTTGGGTATTGGAATCGGGAACTTTGATCTCGAGAGGGATCGGGGTGTTACAAGATTTATGTACCGAATGATCCAAAGTTGAAAAATAAGGTACTCGAGAAGCTCACCATTCGAGGTATACCATTCACCCGGGAGGTATAAAGATGTATCGAGACCTAAAACAACACTATTGGTGGAGTAACATGAAGCGGGAAATTACGGAGTTTGTGTCTCGATGCCTAACATGTAGCGGGTAAAAGCAGAACATCAAAGACCTGCAGGCCTCTTACAGCCTTTGGAGATCCCACAATTGAAATGGGAGCATGTAACCATGGATTTCGTTATGGAGTTGCCAAGGTCTCCTTGGGGAAATGATGGAGTTTGAGTCATTGTGGATAGATTGATGAAGACCACTCACTTCATTGCAATGAACAAGACGGATAGTGTAAAGAAATTAACCGAATTGTATGTGGCTAACATTGTGAAGTTACATGGAGTGCCAGCTAGCACTGTGTCTGATAGAGATCCAAGATTTACATCTCAGTTCTGACAAAAATTAGGACTAAGTTGAAGCTCAGTATAGCGTATCATCCACAGACTGATGGGCAATCGGAAAGGACCATCCAAATTTTGGAGGACATTTTGAGGGCGTGTGTATTGGATTTTGGAGGTACGTGGGAGAAACATTTGCCTTTGGCAGAATTTGCTTATAACAATAGTTATCAGGCAACAATTGGCATGGCTCCCTACGAGGCACTGTATGGACGGAAGTGTAGGACACCATTATATTGGGACGAAGTCGAAGAGATGAAAGTTATTGACCCTACATTGATGCCAGAGTTGATAGAGAAGATAGAGAATGTTCAGCTAATTCGGAAGAGAATGCTCACAGCCCAAAGTAGACAAAAGAGTTATGCCGATAAGAGGAGGCGAGACTTGGAATTTGCGGTTGGTGATTGAGTGTTCTTGAAGTTGTCACCCCGAAGAGGATTGATCAGGCATGGAAATGAGGAAAGCTAAGCCTGAGGTATGTAGGACCATTTGAAGTTGTGGATCGAATCGACAAGTTGGCATATCAGTTGGATCTACCACCAAATCTCTCCAACATTCACAATGTGTTTCATGTTTCAATGGTAAATAAGTATTACCCTGATCCATCTCACATTCTAGAACCGGAACCTCTAGCGCTTCGGGAGAAATTGTCTTATGAGGAGAGATCTGTGCAGATTCTAGATGAGCAAGACCGGGAGTTGCACAACAAAAGTATTCCGATGGTGAAGGTGCTTTAGGATCACCATGGGGTTGAAGATGCAACGTGGGAGAGACGTGATCAAATGGAGCAACAATATTCGTTATTGTTTGCAAGGTAATTAGGGAATTACAAAGGCACAATTCTTTTAAGGAGGGGAGGCTGTAAGGCCTAGCCCGAGACCACATGTACATACATGTCATATCATATATAATTAAATTATTTTATATGCATTTACCTTGTTTTAGGTGCTTTAAAATTGATTTATTTGCATTTATCTCGATTTATGTGCATCTTATCGTTTAACATGTATTTGAGTCATTTATATCATATAGTTAGTAAGTGGAACCAACTAAGTTCGATTGCTAACTAGAATAATTGAATTAGAACCAAAACAATTGGAATTAACACTAGAATGGAAAACTAGTAATACACAAGTCAGTTGGAGGGCACTCTCGTCATTAGGCAACTTAGATATTATCTATCAACACACACTACACCACCTACACACACTAAATCTCTACACACACACACAAATCTGTAATCACACATACCACACTCTCTAATTTTGACTAAGGGAGAAGAAAGAAGGAGAAGAGAAAGAAGAGGAGAGGAAAGAGCAAGCAAGTTGCAGCCATTTTCCTCTATTTTCTTGCATTCTCAAGCTTTCACTTGCATCTTGAACAACATCTCTTGCATTCAACTCCACATCTAGGTGAAGGATTCTTTCAAAGTTTATTGATAAAACTCATCCAAGGTTGTATGATGTATATTGTTGAGTAATATTGCTTGTGAAGTTCATATATGTCCTCATTGTGAAGTTGGTTGTATTTATGTGTTGTAGATCTAGGAATTGAAAATTTATGTTGGGTGTTGTGGATTGTTGAGGAGAGGTAAATGGGTGAAGTTTGAACTCTTGTACGATGCCTAATAGCCACTTTGAACTTGCTTGATTGTTGCTTAGGAGGTTGGGTTATTGTAGGGTTGATTCTTAGAAGAAGTTTTTTTTTTGTAACAACACGACCGGGGGACCCCCCCTCCACCAGTCGACTTGTGGAGGACCCTCGTCCTCCCGGAGCCTCTCCACCGGAAGACCCTATGGGCACCGGTCGACCGGTGGCTCGAGGGTCTACCGGTTTGACAGCTTTGTATCCTAAGTTTGTTTTAGTGATTCTGGGAGCTACCGGTGTCGGATTGAGGCACAGTCAGAAGCGTTAGAACCAAATCGAACCCTAGTTTATCATAGTAGAATTAAATTATGGGTTTGTGCCATAAGTTAAGTGCTACATTGTTGCCAATCCCTATATGAGGCTTAGGAGACTATGAAACGTAGGCATTATTGATGTCTTTTGCTAGTTTTATAGTATGGTACTAATTTCCTTCGTCGAACATGATTCATAAACATTACATGACATTATTTGAGGCCTATATGCATGTAAGTTATGTACTTTCTTGCGTACGTCATCTAGTATTCCTATACATACATGTGAAGCTTGCATACTTACATGCTACATTGTTGATATTATATTGTTCTTATTATTGTTGTGACGAAGACAACCTAATTTTTTATCCTCCAAATACGTTCTTACTTGATTAGTGCCCATTCTCGCTTGGTACAACCCTTGGAGAGTTGGGACCTATGATTAGTACTCCCTCTCGCTTGGTACAACCCTTGGAGAGTTGGGACGTATGATTAGTGTTCTCTCTCACTTGGTACAACCCTTGGAGAGTTGGGATGTATGATTAGTACCCTTGAAGAGTTGGGATGTATGATTAGTACTCTCTCACACTTGGTACAACCCTTTGAGAGTTGGGACGTATGATTAGTGTTCTCCCTCGCTTGGTACAACCCTTGAAGAGTTGGGATGTATGATTAGTACTCTCTCTCGCTTGGTACAACCCTTGGAAAGTAGATTTGAGCATTTGTTCTGATATTATTGCCATATATGATGGTCATTTATTAGTTGTTATCTACTCTTGCTTGGTACAACCCTTGAAGAGTAGAAGTGCTTGATCAATACGTTGCTTAATTTGTCCTTGCGTCCTTGTCATCCATGTTATTCTTGTTATCCTTGTTATATATATTCATAGCACGGTTTTAGAAAGAAGTTTCTAAAAAGATAAAAACCTTTGCGAAAACTCTTCCTTATTATTCATCCTCACTAAGCTATATGCAGGATTAGCTTACCCCTCTTGCAACCACTTCAGGTGAGGCTGGGGCCGATCCGACTGTACAGGTCGACGGCGATGAGGCTCCGTATGACGAGACTAATTTCTGTCTTTGTTGATCTTCATGCTAGTGTTGAAGATGGGCTAATTAGGAGGAACTGATGATTTATTTTTGAACAACTTCTTATATGTAATATTTTTTTGGATTCTTTCTACACACTAAGTGGACTACCATTCTTTTGAGGTCTAGTTGTCAATATATGGCCACGTGTGATATACGAACAAGGATGCTAGGTCTTGTAATTATGAAACAGGTTGGTGTGGTCTTTTAATGTCAAATGTCTTGAGTGCTATTTTGAAGTTACTTGTGGAAATTAATGAATGTTTAGGTCATTAAATAATGATCTTACAGGTATTAAGTTGATTGACACGTCGCGCTCCAACCTTAACCTCCGCAGGCTTTGGTCTCGGGGCGTGACAGACCGGGAGGTTCATTTTGGGTCTAAGGCCCGAGATTCAGAATGCGATGGCCTTGATACAGTATGATGAGTTTTCTGCGACCTTTAATGCATCTTCTAAGTTAGAAAATAGGAAATGCGAACAAGCGGATTCTAATCAGGCCAGTAAGAGGTCGTTTCAGCCTCAGGGTCAGCAGGTTGTTTATAGGCCTGTAGTGCAGCAGAGTGGTTACAGGCCCCCAGTGCATCAGGGTTCTTTGAGACCTCAGGGGCAGCAGAGTTCATTTTGGCCCCAGTTTGAGCAGGGATCCTACCAGACGCAGTCACAACATAGGCCAGCACAGTCTTAGGGTCAGTACAGGCCATATGTTGTGAGACCTCAGCAGTAGGCTAGTACGGCTGCTTATTCAGCTCTGGTTCTTTAAGAGACAATTTTAATGCTCCGACACTGTAGTGTGCTTATTTATACGTAAGGGCCATTTGGAGGCCGACTGTTGGGCAAAGACAAAGACACGTTTAGGTTGCGGCAGCAACCAACACAGGGCAAGAGATTGTCCCATGTATCAGAGATTTGAGAGTCAGCCAGCAGGCCAGGGTTATCAGGGTAGACCTGCGGGCAGTGCACCTCAACAGCAGCGGGTTCAAGCTCGGGCCTACGCAGTGGACTTGGAGGAGATACCTGAGGCAGCGGCAGTTGTGGAAGGTAACTTTCTTATACTCAATCAACTTGTTAAGGTATTGACTGATTCTAATGCTATACATTCTTTCATTACACCTACCTGTGTGCAACGTATTAATGTGCAACCTAAGAAATTACCTTGTGTGGTTAAGATTAGTATTTCTTTGACTGATAAGTATATGATTGGCTTAGTGTGTAAAGATTGTAAAATACATGTTAAGGGTCAGGATTTTCCTTCGGACCTTATCTTATTTCTTATCTGAGGGTATGATGTTATCTTAGGTATGGATTGGCTTGCCAAGTATGATGCTCAGTTAAACTGTACAACAAATGTGGTACAGTTTTGGTTGCCAGAACAGCCAGTGGTCGAGGTAGCGGGAAACCGGGATGCTAAGACGAGCTTCATTATCTCATCAATTAAAGCTATTAAGCTGGTGAGTAAAGGGTGTTTAGGTTATCTAGCTTATTTGATCAACAAGCCATCTGATAAGCTAAGGCTAGAGGAAGTTCCGATAATTCGGGAATATCCCAATGTATTTTCCGATGAGTTGCCAGGATTGCCGCCAGAGACAGATATTGAGTTTGTGATTAATCTAGTTCCCAATACTCAACCTATTTCTAAATCAGTGTACTGGATGGCACCAGCTGAACTTAAAGAGCTAACAACTCAGTTGTAGGAGTTATTAGAGAAGGGTTTCATACAGCAGAGTTCTTCACCGTGGGAAGCACCCATTTCATTTGTGAAGAAGAAGGATGGTACCTTGAGATTATGTATCGATTATTGTGGTTTGAATCAGGTGACCAGCAAGAACAAGTATCATTTGCCACTAATTGACGAGTTGTTTGATCAACTTAAGGGAGCCAAAGTCTACTCTAAGTTTGACTTGAAGCAGGGGTATTACCAGCTTCGGATCCGTACGGAGGATGTTCCAAAGTCTGCTTTCAAGACTCGGTATAGGCATTACGAATTTGTAGTTATGCCTTTTGGATTAACTAATGCACCGACAGCATTCATGGATCTTATGCATCGATTCTTTCAACTGTACTTGGACCAGTTCGTGGTAATCTTTATTGACGATATCTTGGTATATTCTAAGACTGAATCGGAGCACGAGCAACATCTACGACTTGTCCTACAGAAACTTCAAGAGCATCAGTTGTTTGCGAAGTTCAGCAAATGTGAATTCTGGCTACAACGAATATCTTTTCTTGGCCATGTGATTACTCAAAGTGGTATTTCAGTAGATCCCACTAAGATTGAAGTGGTGATGTCTTGGAAGAGGCCGGAGAATGTTTCGGAGGTTCGCAGCTTCCTTGGTTTGGCGGGTTATTACCGCAGGCTTGTGAAGGACTTTTCTAAGATTGCAGGGCCACTTTCTAAGTTAACACAGAAACGAACCAGCTTTACTTGGGATGAGAAATATGAGAGTGGGTTTCAAGAGTTGAAAAAGCGGTTGACTACCACTCCGGTACTTGTATTGCCAGAGGGAACCGATAATATGGTTATCTACAACGATGCATCCAAGGAGGGCTTGGGTTGTGTACTTATGAAAAATGGTCGAGCTATTGCCTATGCTTCTAGAAAGTTAAAGCCGTATGAGGTAAATTATCCGACTCATGATCTTGAGTTGGCAACGGTTGTATTCGCATTGAAAAAGTGGCGACACTACTTGTGGGGCAGTAAGTTCAAGATTTTCACTGATCACAAGAGTCTAAAGTACTTGTTCACATAGAGGGAGTTGAATATGCGACAACGGAGGTGGATGGAACTTTTAGGAGATTATAATTGTTCTATCAATTATCTGCCTGGGAAGGCAAATGTTGTAGCAGATACACTTAGTCGCAAGGCGAGTATTGCTTGTTTGGTAGTTAAGAAATAGGAAGTGCTTGAGGAAGTTAGCTATTGGAGACCGGAGTTGACTTAGGTTGGGGTGATGTGTTCACATCTCCGAATTCAACCTTTATTGCTATCTCAAATTAGGGAAGTCCAACAACTTGATTTGAAACTTCAGAAGATCAAGGATCAAATCACGGATGATCAGTCTGACTTCAAAGTACATGAGGATGGTATTCTTCAGTTTCAGAACAGGCTGTATGTTCCTGATAAACCGGGTTTGAGGAGAGGTATTCTGGAGGAGGCTCATAAATCTAAGTACACCATTCATCCCGGTGGAAACAAGATGTACCGGGATTTGAAACAACATTATTGGTAGAACAACATGAAAAAGAATGTGGCTCAGTTTGTGTCTAGATGTTTGACTTGTCAGCGGGTGAAAGCAGAACATCAACGACCTGCAGGGTTACTTCAGCTGTTGGCAATACCAGAGTAGAAATTGGAACATGTTACAATGGACTTCGTCTCTAGGTTGCCTAGAACTCCGAGAGGATGTGATGCGGTATGGGTTATTATGGACCGTTTGACGAAGACAGCTCATTTTATTCCGATGATGATGGGAGATGAAGTTGCAAAGTTGGCAGATCTTTATTTGGATCAGATTGTTAAACTTCATAGAATTCCAACTAGTATTGTCTCTGATCGAGATCCTCGGTTTACTTCTCGACTATGGGAGAAACTCCAGGAAACTTTGGGTACTCAGTTGAACTTCAGCACAACATATCATCCTCAGACCGACGGCTAGTCGGAGAGAACTATTCAGATTCTAGAAGATATGCTCAGGGCTTATGTTTTGGACTTTAGGAAGAATTGGGAGAAACATCTACCGCTAGCCGAGTTTGCCTATAATAATAGTTATCAAGCGACTATTGGGATGACACCTTATACAGCTCTCTACGGCCGTAAGTGCCAATTCCCTTTGTATTAGGACGAGGTAGGGGAGATGAAGGCTATTGATCCGACTATAATGCTAAAGCTTCTAGAGAAGATTGAGAATGTACAGTTGATCAGGCAAATAATGTTGACAGTGCAAAGCAGATACAAGAGTTATGCTGATAAACGCCGTCGGGATTTAGAGTTTGCAATCGGGGATCGAGTTTTCTTGAAATTATCTCCTCGTAAGGGTTTTGCTCATCATGGTAAGGGTGGTAAGCTGAGTTCGAGGTTTGCGGGGCCATTCGAGATTACTAGCAGAGTTGATAAATTGGCGTATCGTTTAGCTTTGCCGAAGAACTTCTCTAATGTTCATGATGTTTTTTATGTGTCTACTTTGTGGAAGTATTTTTCGGATCCTTCTCATATTTTAGAACCAGAGCCGTTACAGCTTCATGAGAATTTGACTTATGATGAACGACCGAGTCACATTCTATATCAGATGGAATGGGAGTTAAGGTCGAAGAAGATTCCGATGGTTTGTGGAAACATCACGGGATTGAAGAAGCTACTTGGGAAAGAAGATATCAGATTCAGCAGCAATACTCAGATTTATTCCGAGCAGCAAGTAAGAATTTCGAGGACGAAATTTCTTTAAGGGGGGAGAATATGAAACCCCAAATTTTGTCTTTGTGCGAAATTGCGTGTTTTGACTTGTATATGTGTTATTTGACTTAGAATGCGCTAATTTTGTGATTCCTACTCCTATTACATGCTATGTGAGCATCCATAAAATTTTCGTAAAAATCGACATTGAAAATTTTATCGTCGAGTTTTGTGAATAGTATTTTTGAAACACGTCCGCTAAAATTTTAACATGGGTGTTTTTAATGTCTTAAAACCTAGTCCTTGGATATTAATAGACCCGTGCTTGATTAAAACGAATTTTAAAAAGAATTAGGAATTTAAAAGGATTTTTCATCATCTTTTACAAAATCGGGTTTTATAGCTTGGTTGTATGTATAAGTATGCATTTATAATATGTTGTCAACTATAAATATACTACTATGTAGTCTAAGTGTTAGAATATATATATGTAGGCAAAATAGTCTAAAAAGTACAATTAAAAGATTAAGTATTCAACCATGACTTAGTTTATTTTGTTGACTATGCATATAAATATATCATATACACATTATATATACACAATACATTTAGATAAAGCTCAATACACCAAAAATACTCACACACATGGCCGAAACTCCATAGAGAGAAAAGAGTTTTTATCACTTGGTTTTCAAAGCAATTTTTCATTAGAAAACTCAATTTTTGTCCAAAGCTTTTCATTCTTAGTTAGATTCTGCTTGTTGGGCATTCATTGCACGCATTCTTAGCTTTACCTCACTCATTTGTCTGTTGTGTCTCATTTTATGAATATCAAATGTGAAGAAAATATAAGTGAACGATGCTTCAATAGAATGATTGAGACGACAAGAGAAGCATTGCCGGATTCTCATAATTTACCAGAAACCTTTTATAGGTTCAAGCATGAAATGACACCTTTGGGATTGGGATACAAAAAGATAGACGTATGTATAAATGGATGCACATTATTTTACAATGATAGAAAATATATGGATTCATGTCCCGCTTGTCATGAGTCACGTTTCAAGCTATCAAGACGGGGTAAGCTTATTGCTAAGAAAAAGTTGACTTATTTTCTACTGACTACAAGGTTGAAAAGGTTATACCTGTCAAAAGCTACAACTGAACATATGCAGTGGAATAAGACACACCAAGTTGAGGATGAAAAGATATGTCATCCATTCGACGGTGAGGCATGGAAATATTTTGATAGAGTTTATCTAGATTTTGCAACTGAACCAAGAAATATTCGGCTTGGTTTATGCTCAGATGGGTTCAATCCTCACAGCTTAAATTCTCAACCTTATTCTTGTTGGCCGATTATAATCACACCATACAATCTACCACCATCGATGTGCATGAAGAATGTTGTCATGTTCTTCACTATTCTTATTCCTAGTCCGAAGAACCCCGGTAAGAATATTGATATATTCTTAGAGCCTTTGATTGAAGAATTAAACGAATTATGGAAAGAATGTACATTTTCTTATGATGTGGCAACACAAGAAAATTTTCAATTGAGGGCTGCATTACTATGGACAATCAATGACTTTCCAGCATACGGTATGTTGTCTGGTTGGAGTACACACAGAAGGTTGTCGTGCCCATAATGCATGGAATTTTCAATGCTTTTCAATTGACCGCAGGGAGGAACACTTGTTTCTTTGATTGTCATCGCCCATTTTTACCACATAATAGTTTGTTACGGCGGGACAAGAAGAATTTTGTCAAAAATAAATAAGAAAGATCTGATCCTCCGCCAAGCTTAGACAGTGAACAGATCTGGGAATCTGTCAAATACTGCCCTAAAATCATCGAATTGTCTGGAAAAAAAAGATGGTTTCAGAGAATGGCATAATTGGGCCAAAAAAAGCATTTTTTGGGACTTATTTATTGGCAATCACATCTTTTACGCCATAATTTGGATGTGATGCATATTGAGAAGAATGTAATTGATAATGTTTTCAACACTATGATGGCCGTCAAGGGAAAAACAAAAGGACAATTTGAAAGTGAGAATTGATATGTCCAACCTTTATGACCATCCTGAATTATGTGTCCATGGTGACCAACACAATAGTCATGGGTTGAAGCTGGGTGTCTACACACTTCCAGTTGTAAGTAGAAAAATAATCCTAGAATGGGTTAGGGGCTTACGACTTCTTGATGGTTATGCATCCAATTTATCGAGGTGTATTGACATGAAAGATATAAAGTTGTCCCATATGAAGAGTCATGATTGTCATGTATTTATGGAGAGATTGTTTCATATAGCTTTGCGTGAGGTAATGCCTAAACATGTTTGGGAATCTTTTACTAAACTAAGCTTATTCTTTAGAGACATATATTGCACATCTCTTCAAAGACGTGAGCTCGAAAGAATGCAACATAATATTGTCATGAAAATATGCAAGCTGGAAAAGATCTTACCCCTTGCATTCTTCGATTCCATGGAGTATTTGCCAGTTCACTTGGTGTACGAAGCGATTTATGGTGGTCCTGTACAATATTGATGGATGTATCCTTTCGAGAGGTTCTTGCATCATTTGAAAAAGATGGTAAAGAACAAAGCAAGGGTCGAGGGGTCTATATGTGAAGCATATCTTAGTCTCGAAACAACGACCTTTTGTTCTTATTACTTTGAAACTCACGTGACAACCAGAACTAGAAATATTGGTCACAATGACCGATATAATGAGATGGACTACCTTGAAGGATGCTTATCTATTTTTAGTTATCCTGGTCGTCCATTAGGAAAGGAAAAAACTCGGATGCTGGATGATCAAGAGTTCAAAGCAGCACACCTTTATGTATTGATGAATTGCCAAGAGATTTACCCTTTTATCAGGTAGGTTCATGAGTTTATTCAAAATAAATTGATGTATTTGTGTAGATGTTGTCCAATTGTATTAGATGAATCGTTAATATTACTTACAAGATATTCGAGGAAAATCTTATCAACAATGATCCCTCATTGACTCTATCACAGATCCAACATAATATTGATAATTTATTTCCTAATTGGTTATGTGAACATGTAATTACATATCCAACTTATGTCATTTAGATAGGTTCCTTTTATATTAGTAATATACAAGTTTACTTTCGGTACATTCTATGGCTGTAGTTATCCTACACTAATTGTCAGGATGATCGAGTAAAATGTCTTTCAATGGGGCCAAGTAAAAGGGTATGTAAATGGTCAAGGTACTTAGTGAATGGCTACAGGTTTCACACACACAAATATGGGTCATCCAAGTCTACAATGAACAGCAGAGTGTTTGTGAAAGTGACGTATAATGATAATACCGATTAGGGTGACTATTATGGAATGCTAAATGACACTATTGAATTAGAATACCATAACCCAACAGTGAAACATACAAGAGTAGTCCTATTCAAGTGTGACTGGTTTGATTCGAGAAAAAATAGAGGCGTTAAGGAGCATCCTAAGTATCGCCTTGTTGATGTCAATGTGAAAAGGAAGTATTAGAAATTTGACCCATTTGCGTTAGTAGAACAAGCACATCAAGTGTACTATTGTACATATCCAGGGGCCAAGAGAGATCGAGTTGATTGGTGGGTTGTATGCAAAATCAGACCAAGAAATCACTATGATCTACCTTTAGTAGATTCTGTAATTGAAGATGAATCAACTTTTCAATCAGATGAAATGGATGTACCTATTGTACTACCAAATGATGCAGAGATGCCTCCACATTGTCATGAAAGCGGTGAAACTATTGAAGTATTGGAAGAAGAGCTCATTCAACTTAATGATGTCATTGATGTCAATGATGAAGTTAATGTTGAAATGGTTGAAGATGAAGATGAAGATTATGAAGATGATTCAGATGAAGAAGATGAGAATGATGGGGAAGGAGATATGATGATGATGCAGAGAATGACGAAGATGATGAAGATTAGTGTCAACAATCAATTGTCTAAATGTGTATACATTATATTCGTGTGATATCTTCTTGTACCTATTTTGATCAATTGATTGTATATATTGTACTACCTTGATGTGATATCTTCTTGCACTAACACTAATCCATATAAATATTCAAACTATACATATAGATATGTTTATATCAATATTTATCTGTGGTACAATACAGCCATGGCGTCAAGTAAAGGTAGGGGCACCAGCGGTAGACGATATGTGCCTCCTGGAATAGTACAATGTGCCGGAGGAGCAGGCATTGGACGTGGATTAGGCAGTGGAAGTGGATCAGGAATTGGACGTGGATTAGGCACTGGAACTGAATTGGGAACGGGATATGGAACATGCACTGGATGTAGAACAACCACTGAATATGGATCAGGCATTGGACATGGATCAGGCACTGGACATGGATCAGGCACTAGACGTGGATCATGCACTGGACGTGGATCAGGCACTGGACGTGGATCAGGCACTGGACGTGGATGCTCTACATGTTCAGGACCGTCAGTTGAAGAGCGTATATTCATCGTATTATCTACAATACTACCACACCAGGGGACAACACCTGTTACCCCCATGGCACCGAGACCTTCGCAAAATGAATCTGGACCATCAACTTCATCTCAGAGCTTGCCACGACACTTAAAGGATATGCACATGTATAGTAGCGCTCACAAGTTTGACCTTAGTGTATCTACTGATCATGTGGAGTCATCAACTGTTGCTGAACGACGGGCTAGCCTATCCTCAAGCACCTTACAAGATTGGCAGTTTCATGGTTTCCCATCCTTAGAGGCCTACACTGTATGGCAAATTGATCAACATACACACCTAGAATTGTATGGTAGTGGGTAAGTGTTCAATTATTACAATTTCAAATTAGCTATTGGTTATTTTTTATGTACACATTTGTATAAGTACAATATTTCTTATTGCAGATGGGTACCGTGTCGAGCAAATCGGGAGATAGCTAATATATTATCTGGAGGGTATACCGAGCCTTGGCCGATGTGGTGTGCAGTTCTGATTGAGGTTAGACAGAGATGGTTCATGGCTTTTCAAGTAATAATTATATTTCTTGCTAGTATATAATATATTTATCTTATTTCTCTACCTATTGCATCGTATTATATGTATTGCATTACTAATTATTTTATTTATGTGTAAAGAGAATATATAAGTGGTGGTCGTGTGATGAATCCAACATTCGGAAACTATTCTTTGAAAAAGTAAGTCATAGGATACGAGACCTCTTTAGCAAGGGTCGTAAGGACAACAATAAGAAACAGCCAGTCTAGGTGACAATCGACATATAGGACCAACTTTGTGACCATTGGGCATCAGATACGTGGCAAAAAAGGGCGGCCACCAACTCAAACAATCGAAAAAAGGTTTTTCAGCCCATTATGTAGGTTTTGTCCTTTTCCACGAGGTTAAAAGAAGAATGGTAAGTTTCGAAGTACTATAGACTTATAAATATAAGTTGTACTTAGTATCTTTTTCTTTAAACGAATGTATAATGCAGGAAGAAGAAGAAGGACGACCAGTGACCACCGCAGAGGTATTTGAGAGGGTCTATCGCAAAAAATCCGATGGTCCCTACTCCGACCCTAGGGCTGCTGAGACTATGGTATGTATATGATCTTTTTTATTAAAATGATATACAGAAGGTGACTAGTTTTCTAAATCGGGTTGTTTTTCTTGTTGCATGTCTTGCCTACAACTTCTCAGATTCTTTCTCTGTTTTTCAACTTTTCACATCCTCAAAACTTATGTCATTTTATAGAAAACTGGCTTAGTTAACAAATCGGTCAACTTTGTCGGTCGACGCCCTTGGCATGTTGGCTCACCCGACAAAGGCATAAATTTACTGGTCGACGGAACCCGACAGAGGCATAAATTTACCGGTCGACGGAACCCGACAAAGGCATAAATTTGCCGGTTGACTCCATCGACCGGCAACGTCGACCGAAAAATTTATGCCTTTGTCGAGTGATCCATTCAGCCGGTTGTGCTTGTGTTGTGTGCGATGGTGTTGGTTATCTGTAATGGTGTTAGTTCTCTAAAATTGGAAGTATGTCAAAAGGCCAGTACTTTTTCAACTGCCTTTGATCTTTGATGTCATAGAATTGGCCTTTGTTGATTACTTTTCTGATGCATGCAATATGTCTTCACCAAGTATTTGTTGTAGCCCTCAGTGTGTGGAAGTTACATATATACTTAAATGAGTTCAATTATGTACTTAACAAAAAGTTTTCATTTTTCATGACATGCATTAGGGCATCCTCAATGGAGTCTCTAAGGAGTCTTTAAACAACAATAATTGTTGTTTTAGAGACTCTATTGATCAAAATTCATCACCAATAAGGATCTCTAAAATACTATTTGATAGTTTTTGGCAAAATCATGACATCACTCAAGCTTTGAGTCTCTAAAATAGCACATAGTCTCCATTTTCTTCAACAAATTTGTTGAATAAAATGAAGACTATACAAGAAGACAAAAATGAGTCTCCAAAAAAAATAATATCAGATATGACGATGTCAGATTGTCTGACATCGTCAGATCTGGAAAAAAAAAGTACAAAAATAAGAGTACAACAGCAACAAAAAAAATTTAACAAACATAAAAAAAATTACAATACAATTATTTTTTTCAACAAATAACAAAAAAAAAGGTAAACACAGATCTGGAAAAAAAAAACATAAAGTTTGTGTTGGTGGTGGGGTGGCAGCGGAGAAGATGGTGGGGACGGGGTGGGGGTGGGGGGAGGGGAGGGGGGCGGGCGCGCTGATGCGCTGCAAGGAAAAAAGGGGAAGAAGATGGGGGCGTTGATGCGCTGCAGGGAAAAGAGAAGAAGAAGGGAAGGGGAAGGGGGGTGTGTGTCACTACTGCGCAGAGAAAGGAAAAAGGGAAAGATGGGAAAGATTGGGGCTGCTGCGCAGAGAAGGGAAAAAGGGAAAGAGGGGAAAGATTGGGGCTGGTGGTATTGGGTGGGTGGGTGGTTAAAAGTTAAGGTTATTATTATTATTTTTTAATTAAATTATATATATATATATTTATTTAGGGTTTTTTAAAAGGGATTTTGTAATTAAGCTTTTTTAATTAAGGTTTTGCATTTAGGGTTTTTTAATTAGACATTTTTTTTAATTATGGTTTTGTATTTTATTTTTTTATTTTAGCTTTTTTGGTTTGGTAAATTTTTTTACTGCTGCTTGTTTTTATTTTTTTGAACCGATATTACTGCTTGTTGAAAAAATAAAATTTTCTACTTTATTTTTAATTTAGGTGAAAAAATTAATTAATGGGTAAATTTAATTAAGATTTTTTTTACGTATAGTTTTTTTTTAAATGTTATGTTCGTTGCAATTTATTTATTTTTTGGTTGAAATAATCTAAATAACAATTAATTAAAAAAATAACACATAATCAAATTATTATATAAAATTAAAATTAACACAATATAGAAATTCAATTTTATGGAGATCGTCACCGGGGATTTTTTTTTTATCTTGGTCTCCAAATAGGTCTTTAAAATAGTTTTTTTGCCTTGGTCTCTAAGTGGATTTCTAAAACACTATTTGGTCTCTATATGAGTCTCTAAAATGATAGACAAAGACCCATTATAAAGATTCCATTGAGGATAGTCTTATATATGTTCTCTTGAGAAAAACAAGAGGATACTGGACATATCTATAGAAGAAGTGGCTACACATTTGTTATTGGTATATGAATTATCCAAAGATTATTATATAATAACCAAATACTAAAGAAGGAAGTTATTTTTGGCTTATAATGCTTTACATTGATAAAAAAAACTTGTGATATACATCGTTAGCATTAACCATCATATGTTTTAATTTTTATTGCAGGCCAAGTATAATGAACTGCTCTAACACGCCACACAGGTCTCGCAGGAGGATCCTACGGCAGCGCCTATCGATTACGATGCACTATTTTACAAGGCAGCAGATGACTTACATGGAGGATGAGTGTACGGACTCGGATCTCTCGGTGTTCGTGTTGGAGGTCATTCCACTCGCCATTGGATTACTGAGCAAGATATGCAAGAAGCTGTAACTCACGCAACATCAAATTTATGACAAGAGGTGACGCAACAACGAGAACATCTGTATTTGCTCAAGGAGCAGATTGCCGCCTTAACCCGGATGTTGTATCCACCTCCTTCACATGATCAAGATCAATCGCAGCTGACATCTGATGACCAGGCCGATGATGGAACTTAGGGTGGAAAAAGTCAATAGATTACTTTTATAAAATATTTTGGACTTGTTCAGATTTTATTTTAAATATTGTAAATATTATTAGGGACAATTTCAGAGACAACTTTTACGATAACTATTAGCGATGATATTGCAGGACAAAATTACCAACAAAATTAGATACGTTTTTAGTTACAAGTTTTTACCATGACTTTAACGACGACATAATGTACGACTATATTTGTATAAAGTATTTGCGATGTCTTTTTGTCACCACATTTGCTATGAAAAATTTACGACTATTTTTGCGACAAATAGTTGCTACGAGTTTTGGCCACGACATTAGTTACGATATCTACGACAAAATGTTTGACTAATTTTGCGACAAATATTGGCGACGAGTATTTGCAACGACCTTAGATACGACATTTACGACAAAATTTGCGATTATTCTGTGACAAATATTTGCGATGAGTATTTGCAATGACATTAGATACGACATTTACAACAAAATTTGTGACTATTTTGCGACAAATGTTTGCGACGACTATTTGCCACGATATTAACTACAACATTTACAACAAAATTTGTGACTATTTTGCGACAAATATTTGCGACGACTATTTGCCACGATATTAACGACGATATTTACGACAAAATTTGTGACTATTTTGTGACAAATATTTGCGAGGAGTCTTTGGAGCGACATTAACTACCAGATCAACGATATTATTTGCGACTATTTTTGCGACAAATATTTGCGATGAAGTTTTGCCACGACATTAGCTATGATATTTACGACAAAAGTTGCGACGCTTTTTGCCACAAAATGAATGTTGTAACGGTTAATGAAACCCATCGCAAATTCGTTGCGGTTTGCGATGAAAATATATTCGTCACTATTAGCGACATATTTGCGACTATGTAGACATTAGCTATGGAGGGTTTAGAGACGCAGTCATTTTCATCTCTAATTCGCCTCTAAATCAAATTAGCGACGAATTAGAGACCAAAATCTACCGTCGCAAAACTGCAAATTTCTTGTAGTAGTATTTGTATTTTATGAGTAAATTATACTGTATGATTGCTCAAGTAAACAAGGTTATACTAAGATGATAGAATCAAGCATATCAGCTCAAAGTTCTTTTTCATGCACGCACTCCTGAAGAAATGCTGAATGATGTTAATCAAGATCACTCAAGTGATAATGTAGCAGATTTATTCATGAATAGATTATCTACCACAAAATTTGACAAATTATTTTCACAAGATCAGCATGCGTGAAGTCAGCAATTGTACTTGATATGCCAACATGAGGGGGAGATAAATACACATTGTACTCTTTTTCTCTTCGCCTAGGTTTTGTCCCACTGGGTTTTTATCACGCCCCAACTCGACCCCACTTACAATCAGTCAGGATGCAACAAAATTTCGGCATATAATGTTTGTAACACGGACATCATGGCTCTAAACCAACCCTTTATAACATCACACAACCAACTCCAAATTTCAACAACTCTACAACCATTCATCAAATACAAAGTCATTCATTTAACATCCATACGACATTCCAACATAAGTCATAAGCCTCTGTTTCAACCACATACCACAAGCTATACTATACATTTACAAAATAGATTATAAACTAGTCTAGCAACCTAATCATATTCAAAAGGAAGACTACTGAACTAGTATTATATAAACCATTATCTTTGAGTAAGTTATACAATACCACATACTATAAAAGCTAAGACTAAAACACGGATCACTACAACATAACTCATGGATAAGACTCCGGCACATAAGACTCTTCCACAGAAGGCACAAACTCAACTTCCTGAGGAATGTACCTAGTATCTTGCTCAATTATACCTGACCAAATAAACGAATGAGGGTGAGCTTATATATAACAAAGCTCAGTGAGGATTCGTAAGATGTTTTGAAAACATTTACTTTACCACTTGAGAAATCATCCTATGAACAGTAACACACAATAAACTTCATTAGCATTATCATTTCAATTCAAGCCACATCAATAACCATTCAATTGAGAAAGGATACACTAGTTGATGTAGCTCCATACGCCATCACGATCACAATTAACCCTATACGCCCATTGATACATTTCGGAAGTACCCCATTCTAGACCCATACTCCATGGCATCTCCGCTCATGTGAGATAGGGGATAACACATGATAGTCATGTCGTTTTCAACCCGCCAGCCTAATACTGCCTGAGAGGTAGCACACACTATCATGACTCACAACAATAACATTAAACATTTCATTTTCTGAGAAGACAACAAAGTAGGTTGTCTTACAGTACAACAACAATCATCAATCAGTTAACAATATTCAAAATAACATAAAATCAATTAAACAACTAAGTTAGATGATAAAGTAGGCCACCCAACTTAACATACATTTAAACATGCATTCAATCCCGAACCTAATCAACAACAACCCAAGAATCAACTACTCAAACACTACCCAAACAACCAAAGACAACATTTCAACATTTTAAAGAAAGACTACACCAACTTCTAAAATTCATAACTTACTATCTAGAAATCCAATAACCTCCAAACCACTTCCTATCACTCAGCCATCAATGCAAGTACATTAACCCCCTCTTAAACCAACCAAAAGCCACCCAAACCAAGACCAACAAGCCCAAAAATGGCAATGCACCATGGCTGGAATTTTTGACTTTTCCCACGGCTATCAAATTGAAAATTTGGCATTACAACATTGCTACACAATAATTAACAAACCTATAGAAGCAACTACAACTCGATTTCAACTACTACAACTACAATTATTCAAGAAACAAGCCAAATTATCAATTAAATACCCAGAAAGTAAAAATACACATTACAACAGTTCAAAATGGCTATAAACTCATCAAGTTGGTCCTTATCAACTACTTAGCAATAATCTATAAGCAATTTCACAAAACAATAACCATACATGCATTAAATAAAATTTGACATGAACTTTAATTTCTAGATCTATTTTTTCCCCTCACCTTTGATCCAAATTAATGCTAGGAATAGGTAGAATAGGTGTCCAACAAGAAATTTCAAGCTTTGAATGACTCAATTCGACTTTGAATTGCAAAATCTATGAGAAAAATGCTTTGAAAAACCTTGAAAATGTTCTTCCTCTTTCTTCTCCAAGAAGCCACAGTTTTTGGTGTGTTTTGTGGTGTTTTGGCTGATATTTGAGTATATATTAATTTAAGTAAAAAGTCAATGCAAAAAGAATTGGTCAAAGTTGTCAAAAATTGAATTTTTAATGACTAAAGTCTAAATTAGCCTTTGTTTTTAATTCTAATTGAAATTTTACTTTAGTAAAATATTTAAGATGATGAAATATTTATTTACAATATATACTTGGTCAAAAAAAGTCAACGCAAGAATCGGGTTTAGCATAAATCACTATTTGACTCAAAAACGCTACTTTTTCGCCCGAAAAGTCTATTTTAAATTCCTAATCTGTTTCAGAAATAATTTATAGTAAATCACGGGTCTTTTAATAATGGAGGACTAGTTTTTAAAATGTTTAAAAGTCTAGTTTCAAAAATTTAACGAAAGGGTCTTCAAATGCCATTTAACGGCACTTTAAATGAAATTTTCTCCAAAAATATTTATGAAAATTTTATGAATGCACATATATCATGTAACAAGAGTAGTATTTAAATAAACCTAGTTTGGTTAAATAATATAAAAATTAAAAGTCAAAGGAGACCAAAAAGTCAACATTTACAAAAAGTCAAAGATGATAAAAGTCAACATTTTCTAAAAACTCAAAGTTAATAAAAGTCAACATTTTTCAAAAAGTCAAAGTAAATGAAAGGCAATATTTTTCAAAAGTCAAGGTAGATGAAAAGTCAACTCAATAATCAGTTTTAATAAAGTCAAAGCTAGAAGTCTTGGTCAAAGTTGATAACTTAAGCTATTTTAGTTGTTTTTGCCAAAAATAGTAATATTAATACTATCCAACTTAAATACTATTTTAGTAGACTATTTTTGGGGACAACATTTATTCATAAGCATTTAATTACATATAGTCTAGTTATACTAAACAATTTTACAAAAGAAAATGAAAAGTCACATTATTTGTTTTTCAAATGTCTTTTAAATGCACATTTAATCCAAGATCATTTAATAACTCACATATAAACATATATACTAATTCTAATAGCATTTAAACAGGTGAAAACACATAATTGCAAATAGTACAAATTCCGGGGTCTCACAGTTTTCCTGGCAAGGTTTTTAATGAGGCAGTATAAAGCGTATTACAAGAATATTGTATTCTTTTTCCTTTACTATGATTTTTTTCCCACTGGGTTTTTTCCTAGAAAAGTTTTAACGAGGCATATTCTTAAAAGATGAATATCCAAGGGGGAGTGTTATGAAATAATATATGTGGATATTTATTATTTGGTCCACAAGTTAGTTTTGGAGCCCAAAAATCAAACCCATTAATATAAAAGCCCTCTAGGGATTACTTGGGGAGCAAGTTGTGTTTTCCTATAAATAGAGCTATCCACATTGTAATATGACACACCAAGAAATTCAATACAAATTTCTCTAGTTTTATAACAGGGACCAATTAGTGTATATTTTTGTATAATTATCTACGAAAGTTTTTGGCCCTTTTACTGAGTTTTGATAAGAACTATTCTGGACCACTTGTGCCATATTTCAGGGCTATGACCTAGCTGGCAGGTATAGCGAGATTTGAACCCTTTCTCAGTGGGGGCTTGACATACACTGAGTTTTGGGATAGTGCACTATCTTTTCGTTGGGATCTCCTTTCGCTTGTGATGGTTGAGCGCATCTAGCCATCTTTAGATTGTGCCACTAGTTGTAGCCACAGCCGTATTTGAGTTTTGGTATAGTGGTTTGATGAATTTTCGAGCTTTGAATTTTGGCACATCTTTGTACTATGAAAAAAATTCAATTCTAGATTTTTGGCATGACTATACATTTTTTTTAGTTCAGTTTTAGTTATATTGCATGATTATTGGATTTCCTTTCGTCTAATTACATTACTATACTATTGTCCATATCTATTTTTATCGTAAAGGTCCCATGTTATTTTTGGGGGATCTTCACACTTACTGACATTTTTATCTCATTCTTTTCATTAAACCTTATTTTGAACAGGTAAAAAATAGGTCTTTTTGCAAGGTTATGGGTAGAAGACTATCTTGACGTTGGATAGTGATATTCGTTTCAAGTTCTTAGATTATTTGGTTAATAAATGAGGGTTGTTTGCCTCTTTGGATATTTCCTTGTGGTTGGATATTTTAGCAAGGGTATTGGGATATTTTCTTGTATTTAGATGTTTTTGTATTACTATTACTATAGTATTCTTTATGATCTCATTATAATTGGGGAGTTTATTCCTAATTTTTATGTTGGAGATTCGTACATATTATATATGTATTATATTGGTTTAGATGCTCTACAAGTTATTGTTCCACTTGTGGTCTTAGTCTTACATTTGGAACATTTGGAATTAAAGTCTTGTGCACTTAGGGAGGATATACCGTTTCTAGGTTCGCGGCAATTGTACCCTAATTATATTGTCAGTGAAATCAGGGCGTGACATATATGCACAAAGTGATAAGATAGATGAGTAAAGAGTACCAATTCAAGAAAATATATCTCGTCTTCTTCCAAGTTTGAATCGGAGTCTGGTTTTCCACTAGCTATCCCTAGAGCTACAACTTCAAAGCCAAACACATCAGGCCTCTCAGTAAGATGCCAATGCATTGCATATTACCAAACAAGATATCCACTAACATAAAAATAAAATAAAAAAACAAAAAAAAAACCGAGATTTCCAAGAAAAAGTTATGTCCTGTAAACTGGAAATTTAGAAAGAATATGAATGAGCATGACGGAACCCAAAAGTTATGTCCAGCAACATGACTGCTTATGTGGGTCTTTTTGTCATCATAAAGTTTGGCCAACCCAAAATCTGAAAATTTTGGGTTGAGATCAGTGTCAAGGAGGATATTACTGGCCTTTACATCTTTATGTACAATTCTAATTCGAGATTCCTCATGAAGATAGGCTAGAAACCCTTGCTACTCCCAAGCATATATCAAAACCCATTGGTCAATAGAAATATAAACTTGACTTTCCTGCTTTATTGAAGCAAAAGATTTTAGTAGATTTGAATGAACCTTATATTAGCCCATAATTTATAACATAAAGTTGCAGATTTGGTAATCCATTATACCAAATAATGCTTGATCAAGACTCTTGTTTTTATGATACTCAAGGTCTATTCCACGTGATTCCACCTCCACTCGTATTACCAATTGCCATCGCAAAAGCAGCTAAGGGTGAGTGCTACTTTCTCGACCTTAGAGAAGTTTTTAATGACAAATAAAACTGAACTTGGAAAATTGCTGTGTGATTCCACCTATTCTACATGTTCTATGCTACTAAGGTCAGATGCTTTCAGCTATTGGACTACTCTAGCACTTACAAACCAATAATTTGTATATGCTAACACGATAGTATTGGATGAACCATAACGACTAGTATTAGTTCATAGAGCATCATCACTCATGAAGCTTGTTATATTTTTGAACTTCCAATCAGTCAGATATCCATGACTTGAAGTGACTACAGTAATCCTGGGGATGTTTCAGTACACAAAAAGAGCCATTCCCATTAATCTTTTTACTTCATCTTCTTTGAACTCGAACAAATCTGTATCCCCTAGCTCATGATCAATTTCACAGTTATCTTCATGAAGTTGTCATGCCTGAGAAAATGTAATGTGTTAGAATTTCTGAATAAGATCATAACAGATCGATTACATATGAAAATTAAAGTCTGAGTGTAAGGAAATCATTTGATCCAAAGCCAAATGATAGAGTTGCACATTTGAAACACATGGAAGGTGGAAGACCTCGCATTCTGTTTTGTGAAAGCGCTGTTAAATGGCTTTATTGGCGATGGTTTTGAAAAACCTCGCTAAAGATGTGTCGCCACAATCATCTTCTTTTTTGTAGTGTTACTTGCTTAGAAATACGCACACACACAAAAACACACACATACAACATTAAGTTAATAGTTTGTTGAAAAACACATAATAAATTATCTTTGATTTTTATTATAAAAAAAATGACTAAAGAGTAGATTATCTTTTGCTGAACTTTAAATCTAAGTAAATCTCATCTTTAATTGTTCCCAATGCACCAAAAGTCATGGAACTGCTTTCTCATATTGCAACAAGATGTTTTAGACTATCATTGATTCTTTAAGTACTTTCTTACTTGGCACCAATCCGAAAGGTTAGTAGTCATTTGATGTGGTAAAATTAATTTATCAAACCTTTGGTAAGTGAATAAATATATTGAGTTTACTGTAATATCTTTATAAATTAATTATAATGAATTTATTGATAAATTGATATCTTGCAAAATTAATAGAATTTAAGTGGTCCTAAAATTATTAACTCAAAAAGGTTATACAGTATTATATTTTGTGAAGTCTTGATAGAGTATTGTATGTCATGCCACCAAAATCCACCTAGATGAATTTTGAAAATGCAACTGCTGCGACTAAGAAGGAAACTCCTTCCTTAATACGCATGTAACGCCCCGATCCCTCACAGAACCGAAACCTCTATATATCAAACTAATCTCAACCCATACCCAAACTCGAGCACAAAATTTAGAAAAAACGAACGGAGTCTCTCCTGTTCATAGGACAATCCAAAACTTGTACAAGCAATTATAGCCCCAAAACCAAAGTCCAATCTCCCCGTAACACCCAACTTCCACTAACATCACATGCAACAAACTCCTCAAGGTCATCTGAGCCTTGAAACCCAATAACATATCACACAAGCATGCAAAATTAAATCCATTGAAATTCTATCTTTTTAATCCACTTATCATACCACTCTACATTATCAATCAAGCTTTCTTAAAATTTATGTCCAACCAACCAACTAGCTTTCATTGTCCACACAAGCATGCACTATTAAGCAATAAAGTAAAGCAATAGAAGATATTACAAGCCCATTAGTACCTAATCATCAAGCAAGACTAAAACTTTAATATTACATTCCTTGATATAACACAAATACATACATGGCCACAAAGTCTCAAATAGAATACAAGCATATTATGATCACATTCTTTCATGTTCTACACACTGATAGCGCAAGCAGGCCACACAGGAGGCAATCCAATCTCCAGCTTTTCCTGAAATATGTTGAAAAGAGAAATGAGTAACCAAAGTTACTCAGTGAGGGAGGGGATACAGTAAACCGGGGGTGTTTTCGAAAATCATTTCGTGCAATGTAACAAGGATAATAACACAAGTAATACAATATAACAAGTTAACTAAATAACATTAAGCACGTTTAAAAAGGATATGGTTCAGCTTCTTTGTCTTCGATCTCGAACCACAAACCATGATCTTCGATAACAAGTGCCGGCAAACCCCTTATTCCTCCAATGGGGTACTCCGGATATACCCCAATCCTACGACCCGTTCTCCTAAGGTAGGTCCATATGCCCCAATAAGGTGAACTACGCCTCTAGGGTAGTGGAGTATACTCAGCGAGAAAGGGAATAGATACCATGGTAGTCGAGAGAGACCGACAGCCCAATGTTGCCCTGAATTTCTCGACACTACTATGTCCAAAAAGGTTGCGCAACCCAACACGAATTCAAGAATTCACGAGATAATATCAAATAAACACGAGGAAACACAAGATATCACGAGAAACCACGAGATAACAAGTAAATGGTACACATAAACTTTATCAATTAACTAAATCATATAATCTAAAAACAATGAAATAAACTAAGATGCACAAAAGGGATGAAAACTCCCTCACCTTGGATTAGGCTAATTATGTAAGAGAATCGTTTAGATTCACTCCAAATCTCCTTGAATTTGCTCAAACATGCAAACCCTAGTTTATTCATATAAGTATAACATTTAGCCATAAAAACTAGCATAATACTATGCAAGTAACTCGCATAACACTTTAACATACATTACTTTAATTTAAAGTTAATTGACGTGCTTTAAAGCTTTGCTTGATTCCATGAATGACAATTAGCTCTTATTAGCTAAGCATTCATTCTTATATAAGTAGCATGCATAGAAGCATTATGTAATTAATAGCACTTGACACCTTTGATTTCAAGCCATATCCTTTATAGCTACATTTAACTATGCATATCCAATCAAGTTAGTAACCAAGATAAACATTAAAACATAATCGCATCCACCTTGTAACTAAGTAGTCATCCTTATGTAGATATTATGACATTCTTTAACTATAATCATTTAACCTTATTCAAAAGATTATGCTTTTAAGCTAGTTACTGTGTTTGAACAAGGAACATAAAATATGATATGAATTAGTAGCTACTTCAATAAAGTAACATAACATATTCGAGAATCAAGCAATTACATGTATTCCATAGCATTTTCTTCCACCATGATACAATCAATCAATAAAGCTATTAGTTCATACATTTTTCCTTACAACTAGCTAATGGCTTGCACAAAGAAGAACTCAAACAACTCAAGAAAATAATATTCAACTAGTATGCTATAGTTAGGTGCAATTAAGATAAATATAGTTTCACCAAAACTAACTCAACTACATTTAACATGCTTGCTAGCTTGCTAATTCACTTGAATTATCTTGATAACACATAATATAAGCAGATGAAATCAACATGCATTACTTTCACTAACATAAATCACATTATGCATTCTTTATCATTCTTTAACTCTAAAACTTGCGACTAAACTAGATTTAATACTCATTAAACACCATAGCTTCAAAAACACCTTTAATTCGTAAAAACCTTTAACTAAATCAACTAGGTATTTAACTTTAGTTTGTCCAATTGTTGTACAATGCATACTAAAGATCAAAGACCATTAAAAGACTACTAATTGCTAACTTTTAAACCTATCTAGCTATCAAAACCTCAAAAATCCCCAAGCAACACAAAGGAGTCAATTTGCCACATGGGATTTTACTTGGATTTCTTAGTTGTTTCTTGGTTCATAAATCAAATGAAGCCTAATTCTATCAATATACACTTCATTCAAGCATTGAATCAAACACTTGATCTTCAATTTTCACCTAACACATCAAACTTTGATCTATAATAAAAATAATCATATAAGTTTCTACAATTAGCAAAAGAATGTTCTTACGCACTCATGATATACCATATAGACATTTATATAAGCTCAACTTTATTTAAGAAGATCATGTTTTCAACACTTAACATGTAAAATTTCATAGAAGCAAGCTCATTTTTCAACTTTCTAGCAGAAGCTTAACTTTATCCAATCATATACCTAGGCTAATGACCTCCAAATTCTCTGATTTTTACATATAAACGTATCTCTTCAAGTGTAGTTAATTTTAGGTTCAAATGGTGCTCAATTCTGAGTTAAATTCCAAAAGTTATAACCCTTACAGCGCAACTGTGCATAGCTGGGCAGAACCAGCGATTTTTGAGCTACATTTCGAAAATGATGTGATCAGAGGGCTAAAACGTTATAATTAGCCTTAGTCCTAATAATTAACATTTGCTCTAAACTGCCTAATCTAGCTTCTGTACAAATTTCGTTAATTTTCGAGCACGTTTACTATGTTTAAAAGGCTTTAGAAAACTGGGGCAGTGCACTGTTCCGAGACAGAACACACACAAAATACTAGTTCCAAGCATATTCTAGTCATTTTATGCACTTATTTAGCTATATGAACCCTTATCTAATTTCATTAAGGTATTAAATCAAACACTTTGCATACAAACATAGCTCTTTAAGCTAGAATACTATTCATCTTCTTCAACCTTGCAACTACGCACAATTCTTTAACTACACATGTAATAAAAGCTCAAAAGTCTACTCTACAACATTTCTAGCTACTAAATCATGTATTAGAAGCTTTAAAACAACATTTATCAACAATAACAAAATTTTACTACAACAAAAATTCAAACAAAAATGCATAAGACATGAACCCTCACGTCCAAGAAGCTCAAAAATGGTGGAAAATAGCTAGAGAACACTTTGATTCTTCCTAAAATTGCTCAAACTAGCTCAAAACCACAAGCCCTAGCTTTGCTCTCTCCCACGTTTTCCTTCTCTATTTCTGCCCATTTTTTTTTCTTCTTTTTTGATTGGTTTTTGGTTTTGTTTTGTTATATATAATGTTAGCTAGGTGGTTAATGGGTTGGGCCTAGTTAATTGGGTCTAAGTAATTTAATTTAGGTGGTGCAATGAAGCCCAAAGCTAGCTTAGTTCACTAAAAGCCCAAATAAAAATCTCTACAAAAGTTATTATTCATTACGTGATATTATTTGCTCAGACCTTTCCCGAAATGCTCTAAATGAAATTCTTTCGATGGACGTACCTTAGAAATAGTTTAAATAAGGTAAATGTATATGCCAAATAATTAAATAAAATAATTTGAGAATTACTCCGAGCTCGGAGCTCTTTAAACAAATAATAGAATTTAAGTAAATAATGCAAGAAAATAAATCTAATTAATACAACTATCAAAATATGAGGTTATTTATTTTATATAAATTAATGAAATATAATTTGCACATTTTTAAGAAATATGAACAGTATTCTAGCTAATAAATGTAATTTACTAAAATAACACATAATTGTAGTCAAACACTTAAACACACATTTAAATATACGCAGACAAGTACTATTTGCTACATGTTGGGTCTGGGGTGTCACAACGCAAGTCACTAACTAATACCAAACTAAAAACTACATTAAAAAAATTAAAATCGCAAATAGGCGGCAAGCCATCAAGACATCTAAACCAATTACTAAACCACAACGGAATTAAGTCTTCGAGTTACTAAATAAAAATCTTCAAAATACATAATCTCCAAAATTCTTAAACCAAATTCACTTATTTCAAACTAAAACATCAAAAAGGGTTGCATCCAATTAAGCGTCAAGGCAGTCTCTACCCCAAGCCAAAGTCAAAGCCTATTCCTTACCTTCTACAAAGAAGAAAATTTTTACAAAATGAGACGCAAATCTTAATAAGTGACAATCCCCAAGAAAACCTTCTTAGCACCTTTAAAATACTTGTATATCTCACATAGTCATATCATCATAGTTTTTAAATATCGTACATTTAAAAATAATAAAGTTCATGCGAATAACATAATATTTCATGCCCAGAGTCATAAAAGTCCATATCAAACTAAATTCATAGAGGTAGAAATCATAGTCAAACGAATTTAATATAAAGTCTAAGTAGATGTTATGGCAACTAAGGGTAGTGCCTTCAATTATCCTACATCATAGAGTCAGAGTATTAGCATTTAACTGCTGCCATATAGTCATAATTATTGGCATTTAGCCTCTACCATAGCAGAATTATTGGCATTTAGCCTCTACCATAGAGTCAGAATTATTGGCATTTATTATTGGCCATAGAGTCAAAATTATTAGCATTTATCTTCTATAATGGAATCATAATTTTACTGTCCTTCCAAAGTCCTTAGTTTCTAATATTTCATATGTATTCGTTAGTCAAATAATGTATGCAACAATTTTTGTACAAAATATATTCATAATGCATTGTATTTTGAAGTCATGCAAGTATTTTTGTCCCAAGGTTTTATTTTCTAGTTTTTAAAATTATTTAATACATTTAACCCCATTTGAGAACATGCGATACAAACACTTCAAGACTTCAATGCATCTTTAAAGCCTCAAATACATGAAATCATGAGTTTTCAATTTGTTGAAGATTTCAACTAAAAACTATATTAAAAATATACAAGACAAGATCATATCCTTATGAAAAAGAAAACAATCTTTTCATTTTTCCAAGTTATTATTCACTTTGAACGGTAATTCGTGTTACTATTCATGATGAACAATAACCAAATTGTTTTTCACCGTGAATAGTCACGCTTTATCGTTCACCGTGAACACAAACTTTGTTACTATTTTTTTTTCAAAGAATATGCTTGAAATCTAATAAACACATTAAAATCATCCTTCAAAGTTCTTTGAAAGATCAATTCAAACATGTAACTTTCTTTGAGAATTCAATAAATCAAAATGCTATATTTTGAGTATAAGTCACGTCATCCAAAATATTCTTAACCAATTTTTATAATCATAATACTTCAATAAATCATATTCAAAATAGGATATATAGCATAGAAAATTTTAGATGGTGAGGATCAACTCACTTACCTTTTTGACGAATTAAGTCTATATTTCAACATTTTCAAGATTTCAAGATTTCTCACGCATTCTCAAGAAACTATGTCCACATCACAAATATTATGTATAAATACCCATAGTCATGCTTTATAATTGTCTATACTTGATTAATACACCATATCTTATTTTTAGACTATTCTTGAAATTTTTATGAAAGTGAAACTATTAAAGAACAAAAAGTACTTACCAATACAAGTGAAATATCGAGCAAATCCCCAAAGATTTGAAAGTAATTCTTGTGACTATTGATTTTTATAGATGTTCTCTGTGACGCCCGAGATTTCTCATCACGTTCATTCGTAACTGTTGCACGTCTCTTTGAGCATTTCAATGTGCATTTCTTTTTCTTGATTATATATTTGATTAGTAGCTACTATTCATAAGAAAATTTATTGTCTAGGATGTGTGATTTAATATTTTTTCTAAATCATATAACACATAAAAGTAATAGGAAACTTATCATTTTGGACTTTAGAGCCCGGGAGTACGCATTTGGAAATTAGTTTGTGCTTCGTATGAATAGTATTATGTAACATAAACATTGTTTTTAAACTAGTTAGCATTTGGGTTGATTTTGATCTTGTTTGACCATGTATTAGTAACATTTGACCTAATATAATAAAATATACTCATACATATATACAATACACTACTCATTTAAGCAAAAGACTCATAAAAATAAAACAAAAAAAATCCCCAAAAGCCCCCCATGAACCCGACAGCCCTAGGGGCCAAAAAGAGGGAAAAATTATTCATCAAACCTTGGATTTGATCTCTTGGCTTGCATTGGAAGGCTTCTAGTGCACTTGGGAGCTTCAACCTCTTGGTTGCATCATCAAAATTGTGAGGGAGTTTGCATTTTTATGACTTTTAAAGTTTATGCTATCTTTTTAAATTTTGTGATTTGTTGAATATAGCTATATAACTTGTCTTTGATGCTTGTTATATGATCATTAGAGCCTTTAGAACTATCTTTTGTTGCTAGATAACACTTTCCATGGCTAGAAGCTTGAATCACCCGAAGAAGATGATGAATAGTGCTTGAACTTAGGGTTTTGATAAAACTTGCTAATTAGATAGAATTGAGGCTTCCTTTAGGTGCTCTAGACTCTAGTGAAGCTAGTTGGGAGGCCACTTGAAGTTGAAACACCCGAAACTATGTTAAATGACAAAATTAGCTAACTTTAAAAAGGGAATTTTTCACGTTATGCAATCCGGGCACGTTTGGACTTTGGAATAGGTATCCTTGGGGCATGGAAGCACTTTTGGTGCTTTCATTGCATGAATTTGGGATTCGGATAGGGTAGTTGTAATTAAAACCCGTTCGGGGCCTTTTCGAGCTTTTGCTTCAAAAACGGGTTTTCATGGTCTTAATAGGTGTCTTTTGGCTTAATTAGGAATGTAGTATGATTAGGTTGTGGTTTTGTAACTTTGAAATGCACATAGGAGAAGAAAAGCTTGGCTAAAGAAAGGAGAAAAGTCGTATCTTGGCTACTTTGGTGCGTATAGTGCTTGTAGATGTATTGTATGTACTTATATGGTTATCTGAAGTGTAATTGAGCTATTTGAGAAGGTCATGTGAAAAGATAAATTATTTTCCTCTTTTGGGATTAGAACCCTGAATCTTGTATGTAAGTAAAATTGCTTAGTTATCAAAGGGGAAATAGTGTTAAAGTTTAATTAAATGTTGGAAATTGCTTTCTAATTGATTGATTAGGTGTTTATATGGTTACCTGGGACACATGATAAGTTAAAGCATATTTAGGTGGCATTTTGTTAAAGATAGAATTCCATTAGATATTGTATGCTAAATGAGTGGAACTATGAATTAACTAACCAGGAAGATAATTAATAAATGTGTAGTTAATGTTCTTGGTTATATTAAAGAGATGTTTTGGAGTTATTTGTATGATTGCTTAGGCTCTGTGGCATTATGAAATATGTGAGTGATTATATATATAGCCTCTATTGTTGCGGATTGAGTTAAGCAAAAGTTAAGTTAGAAATTAATATAGTTAATTGCTAAAGTGCTAAACTTATATGAACACGCTAGGGTGCATGTCCAAGCTAGTTCGAGGAGGTTAGGGGTAATCGGAGCTATTTTCTTGCATTTTAGTCGGATCCAATGTGAGGGAGTCTTCATCTCTTTTGTGCATCTTAACTTGATTTATTGTTTCTAAATTGAATTATTTAGTAATTGATAAAGTTTATATGTATTATTTTACGTGCTATCTTGAGTCTTTTCGCATTATTTGTGATTAACTGCGAGGGCGGCCTACTTTGTCGTTTATCTTATGTGGTATTTGATATACTTGACTCTCATGATCTTCGTTTCGGGGTTGCGCAACCTTTTCGGACATGGTAGCGTCGAGAAACACGGGCGGCATCGGGCTTGCCGTGCTCCCTCGACTACCATGGTGCCTATTCCCTTTCTCGCTGAGTATACTCTACTATCCCAGAGGCGTGGTTCACCTGCTGGGCATATGGTGCTACCTCAGAGAAAGGGTCGTAGGATCGGGATACATCCGGAGTATCCCAACTTGTTAGAATAAGGGTTTACCGGCACTTGCGTGAAGTTCGTGGCTCGTGGTTCAAGTTTAAAAACTTGAAGTGGAACTGTATCTTTTTTAATATGGTTAATTACTTGCTATTTAATCTTGTTTTTTATGTTATATATATGATTTCTTGTATCTGAATATCATAATGCACATCCGGTATGTTGCATCACCTCCCTTACTGAGTAACTTGGTTACTCATTCCTCTTTTCAACATATTTCAGGAAAAGCTGAAGATTGGATTGCCTCCTGTGTGACCTGCTTGCTCGATCAGTGTGTAAAACATGGAAGAATGTGATCATGATATGCTTGTATTGTATTTGAGACTTTGTGCCCATGTATGTATTTATGTTATATCAAGGAATGTAATATTAAAGTTTTAGTTTTGTTTGATGATTAGGTACTAGTGGGCTTGTAATATCTTCTATTTGCTTTACTTTATTACTTAGTAGTGCATGCTTGTGTGGACGATGAAAACTCGTTAGTTGGTTGGACACAAATTATAAGAAAGCTTGATTGATAATATAGAGTGGTATGATAAGTGGATTAAAAAGATAGAAGTTCAATAGATTTAATTTTGCATGCTTGTGTGATATGTTGTTGGCTTCCAAGGCTCGGATGGCCTTGAGAAGCTGGTTGGCTTTATGAATCTTGAAAGATAGGTTGTATGAATGGTTGATTGTGATTCAGGACTTGTATGTGACTATTGGCAGGTTTTTAGATAAACCTATATATAGGAGAAACTTCGTTCGTTTTCCCGAAATTTCGTGCCCCGGGTTGAAAGTGGGTTGTGATTAACATGGCTATTAGAGTCTCCGGTCTCGTGAGGGATCGGGGCGTTACATTTTCCTCTCTCTCTCTCTCTCTCGCATTGTCTTGTAGAAATTTTAATGGGTACTTTTACCCTAGTCATATACTGAAAGATATATTAAATAGTCTAGGGGTGAGTCTTATTTCCTGTTAGGAAAGTATTATTAAAACAAACGTTTCTTTTTCTTGCCTTAGAAAATTAGCCCTCCGCCAATTAGTCCAACGAAGTCCCACAAAAGCATGCAAGATTAATCCACACAAGTAATTAGGCTAACCAATGGGTTCAATAATCGGGGACATTACATTTTTCATACTCGAAACTTGATTAATCTTGATATTGTTATCTCAAAGTTCCAAGTTCTCCAATAAAAACTCTAAATTCTCAAAATAGAATCTTGATTAGCATTTACATGAGCGTCATATAGTCCTACTTTGTCGATCTATAGGTTGGGCAAATATCAAAGAGAATCTTCCAATAATTTATCTCATTGAATGTGTTGTCTATTTGTTCAGATGCATAAGCTTCAAAAATTATGTTGATGAATTTTTCAAATAATCAATGAACTCATCATGAGAAGTTCACTAGTATAGACACTTCGAACCAAGATCGTACAGTCAAATATAATAATCATGAAATCGATTTAATTTTCAAAGTGGCACTAGGCCCAAGAATGAGTACGTCCCATAGGGTAACCCTTTTTTTCATGAGTCATTCTTCAAAATGACAATTGCATTGCGACATTTCCCAATACAATTGGGTCGTTGGCATCAATGCACGTCTAATGCATCCCATTGCATTGGGATGCATGGGACGTTTCCAATAATTTTTCTTTTTTTATAGTCAATGTCTAATTTTTAACGAGCTCACATCTCAAAAGTTTAACTATATGAATACAAACTTGTATTTAAAGCAATTGATGCAAAAAGAATAAGGTTTAAACTTCTTTTGAAAAAATAGTATCAAAAACACATATAAAATCTTCGTATATCAAAAACTTTATTATAGATACTAGTTAGGGCTGGTACGTGCTTATGCACGGGCTAAACCCAATGTATATTAAAAAAAATATTAAAAATAAAATTATTTACATTGAAAATCAATAAATGCAGAGAAGTAAAAAGTTAATATAGTATCAACAAAATACATATAAAACACCCCCTGTCAATTTTTCTCATGCCTACCATGACTAATTCATGACATCAATCATCATCAATGATCTAGGTTAACAACCAATTCTGCGCATGATAGCTTTTTCTGCTTCGGCCAAATAAATTGTACAAATGGAATTCACAATGTATTGATTACATCAGTATAAATGCTAGCCTCTGTTTCTTTCTATCAGAACACCACAAGAACTGGAAAGAAAATGACAAATTGGATTCACATTAGCTTGCAAAAAAGTACGATAAAGTAATACATAACACTAAATGTTTAAAAAATCTTGAACATATAGGAATGATGTTCTCACTGGAAAATGTTCTTTAGACCATGCAAAGTATAATATTTGTTAGTTTACAATGAAGATCATGAAACCAGCTTTCCACATCAAGTAGAAGTAAAGCCATCTAACTCTAAGTGTCAAATACAGATTATAAGAGCATCATGAATCAACAGACAAATCGAAGATTAGATTTTAGGGTAGTTGTGAAATTTACACCATAAGATCATTTGTTATAAACTGAAAGCCAAGTAGTTCTAACGAAATGTAAGTATCAAAAGAGGAAAGCACAGAGAGTTCATATAAATGATTCTATAGTGTTTGATACATTGGGACTTACTCTTTGTTCCAACGTGCTCTGCAACTTCTGTCCAATTCCCCCATCCATACATTTCAATACCCTAGGGGATTTATAAAATAATCGTACAGTAAAGTTTCAGAGAGGTCCAGAAATAGTTGGTCTTAAAATATAAAATTGGAAAGTATGAACATCAACAACTAATTTCATTATTGATTTTCAATGAATACATAAAAATTTGTTGAAAATTTAAAATTTCAAGCATTATCACAGAATTCAAGCTAGCCAAAAAATATTATGTAGTTAAAGGGCATAACTCTAGAAGTAGAATCTCCATATCAGCACTCTAATTCGGACATATGAGAGGAAATGACAAATTATTATGTGGAAACATAAAGACTTCAATATTACCACAGAAAGACAAGGGAATACCAAGGATAAGTAAATAATAAAATTGGATTGAAAGTTTGCACGACTACTAATGCAAATGAACACATAGGCAAAAAACAAATAAAATTACACAAGCAACTACACGCATGTTAACATCATAATTCCATGTAAGAAGCCTTCTTGGCATCTGTTATTGGACAAAACCTGCATATATTTCAATGGATTACATCCTAAAAATTCCCACGAAAAATGCAAAAAGAAAAGTAAATGACACTCATACAAACACACACACACAAAGAAGAAAATCAGACCAAAGAAGACCACATCACATTTTTTATCTTAATAACCATATCTTCCTTTCTCTTAATTTTCTTATCTGCATCTACTCTCAAACACACTATGTTAACCATGATTAATACATGGACTAATAGTTTCTATGTTTCCACTTATCAAAAAAAATAGTTTCTATCTTTTTATTGTCATCAAAAAAGAAAGAATAAAACTTTATGGAGTAACAACAACATAGTCAGGGCAACCAAAAAGAAAAGGCTAATGTATCAGGTGGATCCTAAAAAGTTGCAAAATTTAATTGTGACTCATCAAACTGCCTAGTACACTCCATCATCTTGCTGTCCTGAAATAGATCCAATTCAACCAAATCATTTCATTTTATCATCATCTTTTGGCTCGAAATTTTGCAATCAAGCATTGATCTAAGATTCTTTACTATAGATGTATGAATAATCAATAACCAGTTTAAAATATTACAATGCAGGAGTGGCAGTTGGTTGATAAACTACTCTAAATTTGTCGAATTGCATTGGGCAAAATTTAGCATTCAGTTATTATGAAACAACAACTAAGAGTTAAGTAAATGTTTTATATCATCTCGTGCCAATCCAACCTAATATTTATCATTCTATTCTATTCTATTATGTTCTGCATTGATTTCAACTTATTTGAGAAGTTTGAAAAAAGAATGCAAATTTACTCCATCACAACAGAGATAGACATGTTTTTTTTTTTTTTTTTTTTTATCTTGCACCTAAACCTTATCGAACTACAATCTTTTTGCTCAAAAAAGGAGAATTATCAATGAAAAGTTGCAGTAATTAGCAAAATTTCTTCAAATAAACCAAATTTTACAGCGTTTGAAGCTCCAACTTAAGAAAAAAAAACATAAAATCAGATATTTAACAAATAAAATTGAAATAAATTTAGCATTTTTATAATAAAAGTAACAAAATTTCAATTTTCCTTTGAATCGGAAGCTAAAATCATAAACATAACAAATAAAATTGAAGTAAATTAGCATTCTTATACTTAAATTGACAGCTTTAATTTTAATAATCTTTCAATTCTTGTGCTTGCAAACAAAGCTAGGGATTCAATAAGCTGTAAATTATAAACTCACCAGCATGAGTTGGCACCAAATGCGAATTAGCATTTCGTGATTTGATTGCTTTGTACTTTGCTGCAATTTTTGCTTTAAGAGACTCCCAAGCCTCTGTATTGGCAAACAACACAAAGAGTTGCTTCATGTACCAGCTACACTAGAGAAAAAGGGTCTATCATACATTTACGTTTACTGTAGAGGAATAAAGGTCCATCTACTTACATAATTTTCATTGATTCATAGTTGTATGCTTGAAAAATGCAGGTGCTGAAAGATGTTGGTGAAATGATAAATCTCACGCACAATCAGGCTTAGTACCACCTGCTAAATTTTTTTCAAGAATTTTGAATTTTTATTTTATGCTTCATTTATTTACGATAATTAAATTTGAGTAGTTAATTGTTGAAATATGTTGGATTTTGATAAAACACTTGAACTAATTGTGAGGATGGAACGGAAAAATGATTAACTATTAGAGTTGAGTTTGTATATAGAGATTTTTACTCTTGAAACCTTTTTAACTGTTATTTTTATCCTGACAGCGTCACATGATTCAATGAGAGGTTTTTGATTAATTATCAAAAGAGGAGTTAGATTGAAGTATTTTCAATGTGATATGTTATGTTTTATTAAAATTTGACTGATTTTTTTAGGTCGGTGTACTTCCTAAAAAAAAGTTAAAATATATATATAAAAAAATTGAAAATAAATACATATTTTAGATGACTCGTGCAACATCATTCAAATATTCAAAGTGTTGATTCAACAAAACAGAGGTACAAAAAAAAACATCACAAGTGTTTCCTCTAACAATTGTTTTAGTACCTTTGTTATAAAAAAAAACTATCAATTCAAAATCTTACCAGACAAGCCTCCTTTCACCAAATACAACTCAATCAATGAATGACGACACTTCAAAGAAACCAAGAAACCAACCATTATCCATTGACCGAGTCATCTATCTTAAAGAAAAAAAAAACTAAGGAAGTATTACAAGATTTGGAAAGTAGTTGATTTTTAACAATATTACATGATTATCTGTAAGAAATATTTTCAATTTGACAAATCTTGCGTGATTAATTTTCTTATTTTTTGATTGAGTTACAAGTGCTTAAAAAGGCTTTAAGAATTTTTTGTAATTAAGATATGTTTCTTTCATGTTAGATACAAAAACAACTTCTTGGCGAAATTTTTTTTGGAAGACAGACTCACCATTAATCTTGTGTTTTATAGGATCTAACTATGTGGATATATTTACTATTCAAATTCGATATCTTTGAATTCACAATTAACCAGACAAAAGCAAGTTCCTCATATGTGCAACCCAAATCTCTATGGAAAATAATATGGAATCTGAAGGTCCAAACAAAAATTAAAAGTTTTATGTATAGTGGAGAGTTTGTAAAGAAGGAGCCACAGCTACTGAAAAGATTTTGTATAGGAAGAAATGTGCTCAATCACCTACGTTCTTGCAAAATCTGTGGGATTGCAACAAAAACAATAATTGAACATCTCTTTCTTAATTAGCTGTCAATGGAATACTCAGGTATGGTTTATTTCTCCTTTACAACTCAGAAGTGGGAAATGCCAAACTTGCATTTTGTTGAGTGGTTTACGTTACTCAATCTGTACAAAAATGTGTTGTTGCTGGTTATTCGAAGAGGTATTCGAAATCTCTTTTAGCAATTACCATGTAGAATATTTGGCTTGGGATCGAGGAATCACCAAAAAATTGAATGCATCAAATTAGACCCGATACATACAAGGTAATAAATAATGCTGTTGTCTTAATGGTTGATCTGTTTTCTTTTACCAGAGATGATGATATTGGTGATCTCTCCTCGAAGAATAATAATACTATTGATCAGCAGTGGCAGCCCCCACCTCAAGGTATTCATCAAGATAAATTGGTATGCCTCTTTTTGATCGGGAGAATCATAATGCGGGAATATTTTTTGGCAAGGGCCTTCATAGGCAAGCTCATCAATGGTTGGTACGGTCCAAGTAGACTCATTGTGCATCAGCTTTACAAGAAGAATCACTTGCTTTCTTAGATGCTCGCTTGCTGGCCCGCCAGGAGAATTACTCTCATGTTATTGATTGAGAAACTTTAAACAAGAGGAACTAAATTGAGACATTTTAAACAATAAGGACTAAACTAAAATTTTTTGCAAACAATAGGTACTAAATGTGAGATTCTCCCTTAAGTTGTTTATGCTTACTTACATACGTATGATTGTGTGTGCTTGAAATGCCTAAGCTTAAATTTTGTAGAAATTAGGCTCATTGTTTAAGATATTTTTGTGTAAATTTGGTACTTTTTGTAATTATTAATAGAGTTAGGGTTTAGTACTTAATTTCCTATTCTGGTTAAATTAGATAGCTAAATACCCAATAATCTCGACTGAATTTACTATATGTGTTCAATAGCCTAGAAACCCGATCCCAGCTGACTAGTAGGCTATTCTTTGTCCCTCCATTAATCGTTTCATATTGAGAAATTGTTTTGTCGAAGAAATGGAGTTTTAATGCTAGTTATCGTAGGGTATTGCTATTAGATAGTCCGAAAGTAGGGAAAGTAACAAAGGGGGTTTTAATTTTCTTTTCTTCTTTGTTTCTTTTTTTTTGGAAACCCCTATGGTTCACATAGGGTTATCAAACCCCAAACAGATAATCAGGCCTAGAGAAAATATAGATTGTATTAGTAAGACACACTTACCAGAACTCAACTCAAAAAAATTAGTTTTTTAACTTATTTGAATTTCATATGGGAACAAGTCTTTTTTAACATCGCAAGAACTTAGACAATTTAGAATTTTCACAAAAAACAAATGTCAGTTAATTCATACTTGTTTATTTTCATTGATTACCCGTGAGAGATGCCAAGCTACAACAATTATATACATAAAAAAAGAAGTCTCATATTATTAAAGATTTTTCCTAACGCCATGAAAACTCTCAAAAGCTCTTTTTAAAAAAGAATAAACTCAACGACGATAGCGGTTGCATTTAAAGTTAAAATACAAATGTAAAATACCTCGCTCAAATGTACATTTATAACCTTTTTTTTGCGAATATTCCCATTCCTTGTTGACAATCCGGAATGCCATGTTCTGGTAAGGAGGGCCAGCTTGAAATCTTATGATGCAAGTCTCGATGTTTTCTCCATCTTTCTCTATTGAATATGATGGAGCTTTTGATTTATCAACAAGATCAGGATAGAATATATGAAATTTGTAACCCTGGACAATCTTTGGCGGTGGATTGTCATGGTCATAGTGGGTCTGGTTGTATTTGTTCCATTCATACCCAGTGTGGACACGATTGAAATACTTGGGCTCTCTTGGACGGTATTTTTCCTCTGAATCTAGGCGTGTGGAACCAAATACAGCAGCATCACATTCATCCATCTGTTGTTTTCGTCTTCGTCGCTCTTCTAGAACAGCAATCTGTTTCTTTTCCAATGTGACCCTGTCCTCTGCAGGGTCAATTACTTCTTCAATATTGCCATCATCATGCAAAAGTAGTTGCGGTGAATATGATCCAAGTCCAACCACCTCCTCTTTAGCCTCTTGAGTCGTCTCACCATCCAATATTGATGATTCCGGATTGAAGGCTGGAGCATCTTTCTCTTTATTAGTATCTCTTCTTCTTCTTCTGTGTTGATAAATTTCCTTGAGACAAGCCTTTGCCCTGAAGATAGGGAGACGTTTTAAAATGGCTTCCCAAAATTCAACAACCTTGGCTTCCCCAGATCTCATCTGGAACTCAATCTGGTGCTGTGACGCTTCCAATTCACCGTAGGTTTTTCCTTGTAAAAGAATTTTTACATCTGCTTCAATGTTAGAGTGCAAACCCCTTTCTTCTCCAGCAAGTAACTGATCATCAGGAATTAGATGTTTCCTAGCTTCAACTAATTCCCAATCACAAACCACCAACAGTGCCTCCCAATATTGTATACGAGTTGGCGTGGCCCTGTCCAAATCACAATGCATCTTTATGTCCTTGTGAACTTGTTCTATTTCTTTTAGAGTCAAGCCCTTGAATATTTCTGTAGTATCAAAGTCATCATCCCAAGGATAAGGATCAATTGCAAGACTCTTAGTAAGTAGTATATCAATTGGCTTCGTACGACCTTCACGCAACCGGATCTCGGATCTGACTTTACTTTTATCAAAATCAAACTGCTCCTCTTTCTTCTTCCACTCTTGAAACTCAGACAGGGCATGCTCTCTTGCTAACAAAGCCATTTTTTCCTCATGTAGTGCTTTCTCGATGCCTCTTTCCTCCCTTCTCTTTTTTACTTTTTCAATCTCTGCCATCCTTTCTCTCTGCCTCTTCTTTTCTGCTTTTACAGAGAATGAATCAATCGGCACGCCTTGAGCAACATCACGCTCGATCTTCTTCCGCCACACAAATTTTTCATTGAGATTAGAATCACCAAAAGGATTCGAATCATTCGAATACCCAGACAACGTTTGTGACTTTAATTTCTTTGCCGCTTTCATTGCCTTATTCTGAGCTTTCTTGGACAAGTATTCCTTTATATCTTCTTCCAAAAGCTTCCTCTTCCTGCTCTCGTGACTGCCCATTGTTACTATCCCCAACAAATTAACCCCGGAGGCTGTGATTCGACTCAGTGACGACGTCCTCAAAGAGAGAGAGTGTGTTTATACTTCAATTTTGAACACAGACTTTTGGTACCTGTCGAAATATTGCTATGGTTATTGTTGTTGTTGTCGTTGTGTTTGTGTAATATAGTAGGAGAGTTATTTATAATTAGGGCAAATCTTACAAATAGTCCCTATTGTTTACAAATTTTGGACAAATAGTCCCCATTGTTTGTAAATGTTTTACCAATAGTCCCTATTGTTTCACAAGTCATTCAGTTAGTCCCTATTATTTGCAAAAGTCCCACAATTAGTCCCTATTGTTTGCAAAAGTCATTCAATTAGTCCCCATTGTTTGTAAAAGTCACTCAACCAGTCCCCATTGTTTGCAAAAGTCACTCAATTAGTCCCCAATGTTTGTAACAAACATTGGGGACTAATTGAGTGACTTTTGCAAATAATGGGGACTGGTTGAGTGACTTTTGCAAACAATGGAGACTAATTGAATGACTTTTGCAAATAATAGGGACTGGTTGAGTGACTTTTGCAAACAATGGGGACTAATTGACTGATTTTTACAAACAATGGGGACTAACTGGATGACTTGTGAAACAATAGGGACTATTTGTCCAAAATTTATAAACAATGGGGACTATTTGTCCAATTTCCTCTTATAATTACTAAGAAAACAATTAGAAATCTATTATAATTAGGAGACCTAATATATTAGGAAACCTGGAAACTATTGGTGCGCATTCTCTTTGTTTTTTTTTTTACTTTTTCTTTTTCCTTTTGCGGCAAAGCGAACTCTAATGGAAAAAAAAAGTGGATACGTGAGCTGGTGCTATTTGCTTGCAGGTAAAGATATGACAATTATTGTCTTCGGCTTTCTCATTCTTCTATTTTTTTTTTTTGAATACACGTCTTGATCAATCCTCCTGCCTCGGGAACATGAGCTTTTGGGCTGTGTCTCGCTTAGCCTTATCTTATAAGCAACCTCGAACAAGTCATCTTGAATAGGGAAAGATCAGGTATTGGTAGTTTGGACCTCTGGGTATACGGATCTAGTGTATACTATTATTTAGTTTTGAGTTTAATTTTAAAAAAATGGTGACAGTTCAACCTAGTAGAGATATTGAAAGGTTTAAATAAGTTACATAATGAACAGCTGTCGTATTCATTTGCTAAAGCTACTTCTCCTCTAGTTTTAAACTTGTTATAATGTTCTTTAATTCATATCATATGAAAATTGATCTCAAAACAAATATTCTCTAAAGTCAAGTTATTTTAGTCGTCCCATATTTAAGAATGACAATGGGGTGGCGGGGGGGACATATCCTCATGCCCCGCTCCTTCACTTAAAAAGTCCTCCTAACACTCGCCCCGGCCCCTCATTGTATGCCCCCATCCCCCGCCCCTGCCTCATCCCCGCGGGGAATGGGGATTACCCGCAGGTTTTTTTATTATTCTTTAAATTTTATGATATTAAATTTAATTTGAACCTTATAACTTCAAAATATAAGTTAAAATTATAGTAACTATAAATATAGATACATGTTTTAAACAAAGGTTAAATATTAATCATATATCTAGTCTTATACTTGCAATTAAATAGTAAAAATGTAATTGAATCTTAAGCATTTAAAATAAATTCTAACTGAAACCATTGTATATGAGAACTATATGTGAAAAAATAATACATCTTTGTGTTATGGGATTGCATTGATTATTATAATTATTTTTAGTTATTGCATGCCACATATAATAGTAATTACTATATTGTCCTTAATTATGTTATTTGAAACTATTTTAATGTACAATTAGGATCAACTAACAAATTTCTTAAATCCACTTGATCAATAGTAAAATGAAGTTATTTATGTAAAATGATAACAAGTCTCAATTAGTGTAGTGGTTTTGATTAAAAAAAATTATAAAATTCTTTTGAATAATCTATTTTTTTCTACTCTATTTTTTATAATACTTTATCTAATGTCATTTTTTTATACTTTTATATTTATAATTTTAATATATATTTTAAACTAAAGATATAAAAATAACCACATATGTATGCGGGGCGTGTGACGCCCGAGAATTTCATCACAATTTCTTTATAATTGTTGCATACTTGCTTGAGCATTCTTACGTGCATCATCTTTCTTGCTTAATTGCTTTATGTTAAGGCTACTATACATAAGATTTTCGACCGTCTTAAAAGTGCAAATTAATATTTTTCCTAAGTCATATGACCCACAAAAGGAGTCGGGAACTTGTCATTTTGGACTTTCGAGCTTGGAAACGTACATTAGAAAATATTTTTCCGCATCATTTGAATAGTGTTACGTACGTAACAATCTTGATTTTGAAATTTCTCGCAACTAATTAGAATTCTAAGCCTATTTGACCATAGTTAAAGACATTTGACTTGGACAAAATACATATATTCATACATTCAATTCACATACATACATACATATTATTTGCTCAACAAAACAATCGCAATAATACCCAAAATACCCCATCCTCTACCTGATGGCCAAAAGAAAAGGAAAAATATAAAAAATTTCTTCAAGCCTTGGTGATTGAGCTCTTGCAAGCATTCTACATCTTGTTCCAATCTTCTTCAAGCCTTCACAAGCATCCTAGATCTCTTGCAAGTGAGGGAGTTGCATTTTTATTGCATTTGAAGTTTATATTCATATGTTGAAAATCTTGAATTGTCAATTATAGCTATATTGCTTGTTATAAATGTTTGATATATGATCTTTGGAGCTTATAGAACTCTTTTGTATAGCTTGTTATCAAATTCTATGGTTGATTGTTGAGATTGAATGAAGAAGATGACGAATAGTACTTGAAATTAGGGTTTTGAGAAAACTTGTTAATTGGATGGATTTAAGGCTTCAATTAGGTGCTCTAGAGATTAGTGGAACTAGTTATAGGCTCACGTGGGGTTGAATTGCTCGGAAACATGATAAAATGCAAATTTTGTAATCTTTAAAAAGGGGATTTTTCCCGAAATACAATCCGGGCACGTTTGGGCTTAGGATTAGTTATCCTTGGGGTATGGAAGCACTTTTGGTGCTTTCGTTACTTGAATTTGGGATTCGGTTAGGGTAGTTGTAGTTCAAATCCGCTCGTGGCCTTCCCGAGTTTTTGTTTCCAAACCGGGTTTCCAAAGCTTAGATAGGTGCCTTTTGACCTACCTAGGGATATAGAATGGTTGGCTTGATGATTTGAAACCTTGAACCTTGCGTGGGAGAAGAAATCAGAAAGATAACAAAGAGGAAAAGATGTTTTGGTTAACCTTTTGCTCATATGAACTTGTGAATACTTGGTAGATGTTTAAATGCATGATACATGGGTTCCTTAGATTATCCATGAAGTTTTGTGAAGATTATGATATTTGTATCTATATAGCTTTGTTGCTATTTTGTGGATTCTTGGCTTATTTGTGGATAATTGCGAGGGCGGCCTACTTCGTCGTCCCTTTTATGTATTACTTGATATTCTTGGCTCTGGTGATCTTGTCTCGGGGTTGCGCAACCTTTTCAGACATGGTAGCGTCGAGAAACACGGGCGGCGTCGGGCTTGTCATGCTCCCTTGACTACAATGATGCCTATTCCCTTTCTCGCTGAGTATACCCCACTACCCCAGAGGCGTGGTTCACCTGCTGGGCATATGGACCTACCTCAGGAGAAAGGGTCGTAGGATCGGGATACATCCGGAGTATCCCAACTTGTTAGAGTAAGGGTTTGCCGGCACTTGCGTGAAGTTCGTGGCTCGTGGTTCGAGACTGAAGACTTGAAGTGAAACCGTATCTTTTTTAGTGTGGTTAACTACTTGCTATTTAATCTTGTTGTTTATGTTATACATATATGACTTCTTGTGTTTGCATATCATATTGCATGCCTCGGTATGTTGCATCACTTCCCTCGCTGGGCAACATTGTTGCTCACTTCTCATTTAACATGTTTCAGGAGGAGCTGAGGTGAATCCCCAGCTGATAGCAGTAGAGGAAGAAGAAGAAGTGCACGTAGATCAGATTCCTTGATTCTTGTGTGATAAGGTTGATCATATGTGCAGTTTGCTTGGAGTAAATGTTAGTTGTGTTTTGAGACCTTGTGGTCTTTTATATATGCTCGGAAGTTGTAATCATGTATGTGGATATGAAGTTAGATGGCATGTAATAATGGATTTTAGTTACTTCTCTTATTGCATGCTTGTGTGTTTATTAACTTGATAGAAGAACTTGGTTATAGATGTATTCAACTACTTATAGTTAAAGTTAACTTTGTCCTGCTTGCTTGTATGCGATAAGTAGATTTTGTTGCTCCAAGGCTCGGATGGCCTTGTGACTTTGGGTTCACTATGAATATCTTGAAGGATGGATTTTATATGCTGTAGGATATGAGTAAAAGATTGTGTGCGACTATTTGCAGGTAACAGTTTAGTCCATGGTACAGAGAAAACTCTGTCCAAGTGACGGGTCCGGACTTGACCTATAGCGTGGGGTTGGGTTCGGGACATTACAGGGAGGGTTGTGTGGGGCGAGAAATGCTTATTCATGCATCCCGCCCCGCCCCCGCGGGGGATTAAAAGTTAATCCTTACCCCCACCCCATTCTCCATTTCCCACTCTAATCCCCGCCTCGTCTGAGGCGAGTACAAGGTAGGTACCCACAAAATCCGTCTCCATTGTTATCTCTACCCATATCTGATTTTTAACCGGCTAATGGTATTAATTAGTTGACAATGTGGTCTAAATTTCTGAAATTTTTATAGGGACATAGCACGCATGCTAGCAATTTGTTTTTTGTGGGTTCTTAAATCACACTGATGTTGTATTTTGGATCGATGATAGGATTCAGAGAAGATGTTGACATTGTTTAGGTAGACTTGAGGGCATTCTATATATATATATATATACACTAGTTGAGGTTGCCCGTGTAGATGCACGGGCTAAACCCAATATATATTAAGAAAATATCGTAAATAAAATTATTAAATGAGATATATACATTGTTGGTTGCAAGCTTTTTAATTATGATTACATTTTTACAACAAATTGAAAACAGAAAAGGAGTTCCAGTAAGAAAATCCACCTATCGATAAAATCAACCAAAAAGGACAGTTATTAGAATGGTATGGTCAATATTACTGGATCCCCATGAAAAACTGAAAGGTTTACAAGATGCACAAAGCAGTTCCATATGGCAGTCATTCCAAAGGCTACAAAAACGTAATGCACGATAAGGTATTCTGCACAAAGAGATGAACAATGGTAAATAATAGCATGCAATAAGTTCATAATTTAGAAAAGTATTTAACCGTACAACATGTAGATATGCAAAGAACACATACATTTAACAAGTAATATGCTATAGAGCATACAAAGTAAGTAGAAGAAAACATCAAACTTGAGTTGCATAACAATTTACGCAAACTTAAATGTCACTATGATAATAGAAAGATGCGAAGGTAGATACATTTGAAACCTCACGTGCATTAGTTTTTTCTTCACTATTTTAAGCCTTTTCTCTCAAGAACATATATTTTTTCTCTGAAAAAAGGAAAAGCCAAATATAAAACTGTCACTCTTGTCTCGTTTATTTGCACCAACAATTTGTCCAGAAGTTAGGACTTGAAATGGCAGATGATGTTAACAAATGATGCTGAGATTATTTGACATAAAATCAATGCAACTTGCATAACAGATAAGTTCGTAATGCTACCATTTACAGATCCTACTGATCATATCTAACGATTTGGAGTGCCAAATGAATTCTCTTCTCACAAGTTGTGTAGCCTGAAATAGGGAAAAAGATGTGTTAATCCATTGCGTTATTTCATTCAGGAACGAGACTGAATAAGCATGTAATGAAATAAACAGAAAAGGATGCAAAATGTGAAATTTTATTGGAATTGTACTAATATGTCAATCAGGTTGACTTCGTTTTACATTGCATGCATAAAGCATAATATTTTAATTTCTTTTAATAAGTGAGCTCAAATTGTGCGGGGCCCAAGTTAGACCTTATCTAGGCTCGAATGGGCCTTATTTGAGCTCAAGCGGGCCTGGGTTGGGCTGGGCTCATGGGTTGAGCTGGGCTGGGTTCATGGGTCAATATGGTGATTGTCCCTTCTGGCCCATAATAGACAAAAGCGTATGTATGGAATTTTGTCCTTATCAATGAGTTTTGGTTCAAATATATTTGTCCACCAATTAGTCTTAATCTAAAAGCATTTCATTTTATCATTCGAACAATAGTACTGTAATAGAAATTGAACCAAATAAGCTTAGGGAGTGCTGGAAAGGTAAAAGAAGCCAAAAAGAAAAGGGACATGTTGCTTATCATATAATCACTGGTAAGCTGAGAAGTGAAGTTCCGACTTCTAAGCATAAGAAGAAACCAACTCCTCCATGATTGAAGGAACAAAATATTTTGAATTCTACCCCCAAGAAGATTATGAATTGTATCTATGTATACACAAGCAAAAATTAACATCAAATTTCAAAATTAGTAATCATCAACCAAACAAAAGATATTTCTATTAGTAGATAAAGAGCAAGATGTCTATTCTATGTCTATCTCTTGTCTGTAAATCATTGATTCTCTCTATCAAGGCAAACTCGCTTTTGAGTTCACAAATCTAGATTTGGCTGAATACAGAGTAAAACAAACCTGGGGTTCTTTCTACTCTTTCCACCGATGGTCCCATCTACGTAAAAACACTAAAATTTAGACAAGTTATATAAATACAGACTCGTCCTCCAAAACTGGAACCATTATGTGGATACTTCAATATAGTGCAATCAAATACATAGTCAAATTAGTAACCTGCAAAAAAATCATAAGATACAATCATACTAAATTCCAGATCAACTTCCAGAACATAAATTAAAAATACAGAAGGAATAGGAAGATGTATTTGAACATCATAGACATTTAGAAGTATATTTTTACCCTCACGAATAAAGAGATCGCGGAAAAGCCTCTTCAGGTAGGAATAATCGGGCTTGTCCTCAAACCTCAATGATCGACAGTAATGAAAATAAGATATGAATTATTATGGGTAAGATATGCAAAACACCTGTCGATAAGAAATCCAATATCAGAGCTACTGAATCTATGAGGTTCAATTCAAAAATGTTAATCATCAAAAGGCAAGTAGCTTAAAAGAAAAGCAACGATCACAAACCCAATATGTTCTTTTGTTACTACATAAATATATAATTACTATGACTGTTAAAGTTGGAAAGCAAGAAATAGTACCTCTATGGGTGGAAACATCTTATTCTCACTAATTTTATCATACTTCAGCTTTTCAATACCAACTTTCAAACCTAGCAAAGGGAGACTAAGAAAAAAATTCAAATACAGTTAGTTAGATTTTAAAAGATCAAAAAGCCTAGGAAAGTAGGGAAGAATTATCAATTTTATGCTCAACATTTCCCTCAGAAAATACATAAGCACATAGCCAAGAGACTCCAAATCATCCTTTCTACTTTGCTCTGCAAAAAGAGAACAAATCACAATGTCAAACTGACAATTCGAATATTTTTTTTTTTGAAAGGTGAATCTTCTAATCCAACTGGAATACAAATTTCTACATTTGGTATGATGATTTGCAGATAGAGAACCTAAAAGTTCCCCCCATTCTAAAGGAGTACAAGTCTACGACAACATTACTCTTCAAATCGGAAGTGTAATATACATATGCACCAAAAGCAACAGCTGTGCAAATCCTTAAAACCTTTACACATACTGCTTCATGACCCATTATAGGATGACATCTTAAAGAAATTGTAATGTCCTAAAATCAAAATTGGCTTCTAACAGAATACCAAAATATGCAGGTAGCGACAGAGTGTTTCAATTCTTAAAGTAGTTATGAATCATATAACATTTAACATACTTCATAAAGTATCAGATGTCTTACTAGTGGATCTAGGAATACCACAACTTCAAAACGCTTACAACAAATTTAGAGAATAAAAAAATATTTCAGATCATCAATCTCACATTTAATACCCAAAAACCAAAATAAATAAATAAATAATTAATTAAAAAAGGCAATAATATTTTAAATAAAAAAAATAAAAATTACCCTTTCAGTAGTAGATGTAGAGGCTTGAAGCTATCCATTTCTCTCCTCTAAGCTCTTCTGCAATCTTCTCAGCTCTTCCTCCATTTTCTTTGTTTTGGCCTCTGCTTCTTGAACGTATATAGTTAAAAAAAAAATCAAAAGAATTAAATTAAATACATATTTTAAAATTTTAAAAGAATTAAAAAAATAAAAAAATAAAAAAAATCTTCAAAAGTCATATGATTGCCAACACATGACACGTAAGCTTTTTAAAAGCAAAACAAAAAATTCAAAAAATCATCTCAAATTGTTATTCATTTTCCACCCACACATAATGGATTATACATATACATACACAAATATTGATACATTTATGTATGTATGCATGTTACATGCCTGACGGGTTAAGGTTTCGCGTCTTATATAAGCGAACTACTACGCCAAAACCGACTGAAGAATCTTGTCGACTCAGAAAATACAGTGAATTCCAAAGCATAGTTACAAAGGAAGTTATGATTGAGAAACCATTATGTCAACCAATTTAAATTTGTGCTACCTCTCAGAAATGGTTTTCTCCAAATTAACAAAGGCTCAACCACATATGAAAAGGATATTTTTTGTATCTATCTGCCAATTAACAGGATGATAGTAGAGTAGAATCAACACCATATATGTGGACTAGTTAGTTTCAAACAAAATAAGAGGCGCAACAAAAATAAAGTATTAAGATTGTTATAGTTTATGCAGTATGAGTATGGATTAGTTCAGAATCAATGTAAATAATTTGATATGTTAATGAAATTATGTAGTATGGACGAACACCTGTTACAGACGATGTTATAACATTAACTGAAACACTCTATCTATCACAGTACATTCACAATCTGTTTCACTTATTGCTTCAGTTCGTTAATGAGTTGTTTCACTTAATGTTCCAACATGGTCAGAGATAAATCACACAACAGCAGAATACAGTACGTTGTAACAAAAAATAACAACACCAAGATTTAATGTGGTTCAACCGTGCGGTCTACGTCCATGGGACCAACCCCTGGTCCAACAAACCAATTCACTAAGAATTATCAAGTTACAACATCAATGGACTTACACAAGTAAAGACTTCTTCTGGACCTTTGACGCCTTGATGTAGAACTCCTTAGTGAACTTTGATTTGGTGAGCTCCCCTCGACTTGACAATGTTCTCTCCCGAGAACCACAACTTCTTCTCCCGAAGAATGATGAAAGGTTATAGTAATCTGATCATTCAAGGCTTATAAAAGTTGCTCATGACAAACTGTCAAACAAAATAAAGTCGCAACACATAAAACAATTATGGACTCAAACACAGATCGTGTTGCAACATAACATGGAACAGTGGACAGAACTCTCCTATATCTGCTTGTGGCTCTCTGTCTCCCCTCTTCTACCGTGACCTTAAGCTCTATATAAATATTCAACAGCTGCACACCAACATGTCTTGGGCTTCAAGAAAAACATCTTCTCACAAAACCCTATTCTCTATTTCCTTATGAATATGTAATTAATGTCATTCCATAATCAACACAAATCTTCTTCTCATATGGTAAGTTGTCATAAGATTTTTCCTATACAACACAAAAGGCAATAACACAAGTATGGTAATAAAAGTTTTTCTAAAACATAACCAATTAATTTTCAATCAATTTAATTGCCTTAACAGTAGTAACAAAAGTTTTGCTAAAATATAACCAATTAATTCTCAATCAATTTAATTGCCTTAACAATCTCCCCTTTTGGCTTTGTTTTGGCAAAACCCTGGTATTCTTTTTTTCTTCTTCAATATTTCAAAATTTGATGAGACATTCTGCTTCTCCAACATTTTCAGCACTTTGTTGACATTCTTTGTGAGTGAGGCTAAAGATTCTGTGACATCATCAGTTGAGTAATGATCATCTTGATTTTTGAAACCTGTTTTTAAGGCAATGCTATTTTCTTTCTTCTTTTGTTTGAGCTTCATTTCAAATGCCTGAAGAAAGCCCATTAACTCATCAATCTTGATTTCATCAACATTTTTGAACTCTTCTATTGCTACAACTTTGATAGCAAACCTGTATGGAAGTGATCTTAGTACTTTTCTCACCAACTTCGAATCTGAATATTTCTCCCCCAAAGCACAAGATCTATTGGCAAATTACCACTTGTTAGAGTTTAAGCAGTGTAAGTACATATAAAATTCGAAGTAATATGACAAATTTGTTTAAATGCAATTACTTGGTGTAAAGTGAATTCTGTTACAGGTAATGTTACAACATTAACTGGAACAACACTTCTTTCTCAGTTTATTAACAGTCTGTTTCTCTCATTGCTTAGTCAGTTAATGAGTCGTTCTAATTAATGTTCCAACACAAGCAATAACAGTAAATAGTAGCGAAAATAATATAATTGTAATAGAAACAAGAACACCAATATTTAATGTGGTTCAACCGTGCAGTCTACGTCCATGAGACCTCTCCTGGCCCATTGTGTTTCAGGTTTTGATGCAATATTTCCTTGTGCATCGGTAATTGTAGGTTGTACCCAACCTGTTAGAACTACTTTCCAAGCTTTCTCATCAATGGACTTGATGAATGCCCTCATGCGAGCCTTCCAATACGAGTAATTCGCACCATCCAACAACAGTGGTTTAGAGATTGAGCCTCCTTCATGCAAGGTATCCATACATATTCCTACAAGTAAACAACTAACTCCTAAGAATCTAACCGAATTAGTTCGTAAACCGCTCTTGATGCCACTTGTTAGAGTTTGTGCAGTATAAGTATGGATTATTTTTGAAGTAATGTGACTAATTTGCTCAATCGACGAAGCTCTGTGGTGAATATGAAAAATTGATGCAATTACTTGGTATAAAGTGAATCTGTTACACATGATGTTGCAACATTAACCGGAATATAAATTCTATCACAGACCGTTAGCAATCTATTTCTTGCTTAGTCAGTTTGTTCCACTTAATGTTCCAACATAAGTAGTAAAGTAAACAACAAACAGTAGCGGAAATACTAAAGTTGTAACAGAAATAAAGAACACCAAGATTTAACGTGATTCAACCGTGTGGTCTACGTCCATGGGACCTCCCCTGGTCCAACAAACCTGTTTATTAAGCAATATAATAAGTTACAACATCAATGGACTTACACAAGTAAAGACTCCCTCTTAACCTTTGACGCCTTGATGGTGAACTCTTCAATGAACTTTGGTTTGGCGAGCTCCCCTCAACTTGTGACGTTCTCTCCAGAGAACTACACCTTCTTCTCCCGAAGAATGAACAAGAAAAAACTATCTAAACACTAAAAGACTAATACATGATGCTCACAACAAGTTGTCAAAATAAACTGAGTTGCAACACTTAATATAATCAAAGACTGAAACACAGATCGTGTTGCAACATAATTTGGAACAGTGGACATAACTTTCTTATATTTTCTCGTTACTCTTTCTCTTCCTCCCACTCTTTTGCCGTGACTGCTGCTGCATATAAATACATGATTACTGCTTGGACATCCTGACTTGGGCTTCAAGAAATGCCTCTTCCCATAAAATCCTAATCTTCCTTTTATGCTTCCTTTCCTTATGAATATGCAATCAATGTAATTCTTTCATTATCACAAAACTCCCTCTTTTATGGTAAGTTACCATAATATTTTTCCTGCAAAATTCAAAAGGCAAAAACACAAGTATGGTAAAAACAAAAATTTTGCTAAAACATAGCCAATCAAATCTCAATTAATTTAATTGTCTTAACAATCAAATTTCAATCAATTTAATTGCCTTAACAGTTTTCAATGACAAGTAAAACTGAACTTGGAAAATTGTCGTGTAATTCCACTTATTCAACGTGTTCCATCCTACTTAGGTCAGATGCTTTCAGCTATTGGACTACTCTAGCACTTACAAACCAATAATTTGTATTTGCTAACGCGGTAGTACTGGATGAACCATAACGACTAGTATTAGTTCCTAGAGCATCATCACTCATGAAGCTTGTTATATTTTTGAACTTCCAATCAATCAGATATCCAAGACTTGAAGTGACTGCAGTAATCCTGGGGATGTTTAAGTGCACAAAAAGAGTCATTCCCATTAATCTTTTTACTTCATCTTCTTTGAACTCGAACAAATCTGTATCCTTTAGCTCATGATCAATTTCACGGTTATCTTCATGAAGTTGCCATGCCTGAGAAAATGTAATGTGTTAGAATTTCTGAATAAGATCATAACAAATCAATTACATGTGAAAATTAAAGTCTGAGTGTAAGGAAATCATTTGATCCAAAGCCAAATGATAGAGTTGCACATTTGAAACACATGGAAGGTGGAAGACCTCGCATTCTGTTTTGTGAAAGTGCTGTTAAATGGCTTTATTGGCAATGGTTTTGAAAAACCCCCGCTAAAGATGTGTCACCAAAATCATCTTCTTTTTTTTTGTAGTGTTACTTGCTTAGAAATACACACACATACACACACACACACACACACACACACACACACACACACACATATATATATATATATATATATATATATATTTAAGTTAATACTCGTAAATTTTAAATCTTCTTTCAATATTAAAATTGTCCAATTCTTACTTAGGACAATGTGCTAAATTAATAATTTTCATAAAATTATAAGATAATACATTTCAAATATTTCTTTTGTATTTTATATGTCCCAAACATCCTATAAATTAATAGTTTGTTGAAAAACACAAAATAAATTATCTTTGATTTTTTCAAAAAAATGAATGAAGAGTAGATTATCTTTTGTTGAACTTTAAATCTAAGTAATCTCATCTTTAATTGTTCACAATGCACCAAAAGTCATGGAGCTGCTTTCTCATATTGCAACAAGATGTTTTAGACTGTCATTGATTCTTTAAGTACTTTCTTACTTGGCACCTATCCGAAAGGTTAGTCATTTAATGTGGTACAATTAATTTATCAAACCTTTGATAAGTGAATAAATATAATGTGTTTACTGCAATATCTTTATAAATTAATTATAATTAATTTATCGATAAATTGATATCTTGCAAAATTAATAGAATTTAAGTGGTCCTAAAATTATTAACTCAAAGAGGTTATACAGTATTATTTTTGTGAAGTCTTGATAGAGTATTGTATGTCACGCCACCAAAATCCATCTAGAAGAATTTTGAAAATGCAACTGTTGCGACTAAGAAGGAAAGTCTTTCCTTAATACGCAAGTCACTAACTAATATCAAACTAAAAACTACATTAAAAAAATTAAAATCGTAAATAGGCGACAAGCCATCAAGACATCTAAACCAATTACAAAATGACAACAAAATTAAGTCTTCGAGTTACTAAATAAAAATCTTCAAAATACATAATCTCCAAAATTCTTAAACCAAATTCACTTATTTCAAACTAAAACATCAAAAAGGGTTGTATCCAATTAAGCGTCAAGGCAGTCTCTACCCTAAGCCAAAGTCAAAGCCTATTCCTTACCTTCTGCAAAGAAGAAAATTTAAAAAAAAATGAGACGCAAATCTAAATAAGTGACAATCCCCAAGAAAAATATCTTTGCACCTTTAAAATACTTGTATATCTCACATAGTCATATCATCATAGTTTTTAAATATCGTACATTTGAAAATAATAAAATTCAGCAAATAACATAATATTTCATGCCCAGAGTCATAAAAGTTCATATCAAACTAAATTCATATGCCAAAAATTTATAGCGGTAGAAATCATAGTCAAACGAATTTAATACAAAATCTAAGTAAATGTTATGGCAACTAAGGGTAGTGCCTTCAATTATCCTCCATCATAGATTTAGAGTATTAGCATCTAACCTCCGCCATAGAGTCATAATTATTGGCATTTAGCCTTTACCATAGAGTCAAAATTATTGGCATTTATCATCCACCATAGAGTCAAAATTATTAGCATTTATCCTCTGCAATGCAATCATAATTTTACAGTTCTTCCAAAGTCCTCAGTTTCTAATATTTCATATGTATTCGTTAGTCAAATAATGTATGCAACAATTTTAGTACAAAATATATTCATAATGCATCGTATTTTGAAGTCATGCAAGTATTTTTGTCCCAAGGTTTTATTTTCTAGTTTTTAAAATTATTTAATACATTTAACTCCATACGAGAACATGCGATGCAAACACTTCAAGACTTCAATGTATCTTTAAAGCCTCAAATACATGAAATCATGGGTTCTCAATTTGTTGAAGATTTCAACTAAAAACTATATTAAAAATATGCAAGACAAGATCATATCCTTATGAAAAAGAAAACAATCTTTTCATTTTTCCAAGTTATTATTCACTTTGAATGGTAATTCGTGTTACTGTTCACGATGAACAATAACCAAATTGTTGTTCACTGTGAACAGTCAAGCTTTACTGTTTACCGTGAACACGAACTTTGTTACTGTTCTTTTTTTTTTCAAAGAATATGCTTTAAATCCAATAAACACATTAAAATCATCCTTCAAAGTTCTTTAAAAGATCAATTCAAACATGTAATGTTCTTTGAGGATTCAATAAATCAAAATGCTATATTTTGAGTATAAGTCACGTCATGCAAAATATTCATAACCAATTTTTATAATCATAATACTTCAATAAATCATATTCAAATAGGATATATAACATAGGAAATTTTAGATGGTGAGGATCAACTCACTTACCTCTTCGACGAATTAAGTCTATATTTCAACATTTTCAAGATTTCAAGATTTCTCACGCATCCTCAAGAAACTATGTTCATATCACAAATATTCTGTATAAATACCCATAGTCATGCTTTATAATTGTCTATACTTGATTAATACACCATATCTTATTTTTAGACTATTCTTGAAATTTTTACGAAAGTGTAACTATTAAAGAACAAAAAGTACTTACCAATACGAGTGAAATATCGAGCAAATCCCCAAAGATTTGAAAGTAATTCTTGTGACTATTGATTTTTATAGATATTCTCCTCTCTCTCTCTCTCTCTCTCTCACATTGGGTTACAGAAATTTTAATGGGTACTTTTACCCTAGTCATATACTGAAAGAGATATTAAATAGTCTAGGGGTGAGTCTTATTTCCTGTTAGGAAAGTATTATTAAAACAAACGTTTCTTTTTCTTGCCTTAGAAAATTAGCCCTCAACCAATTAGTCCAACAAAGTCCCACAAAAGCATGCAAGACTAATCCACACAAGTAATTAGGCTAACCAATGGGTTCAATTATCAAGGACATTACATTTTTCCTCTCTTAAATAAAGTTTCATGCTCAAAAATTGATTAATCTTGATATTGTTATCTCAAAGTTCCAAGTTCTCCAATCAAAACTCTAAATTCTCAAAATAGAATCTTGATTAGTATTTACACAAACGTCATATAGTCCTACTTTGTCAATATATAGGTTAGGCAAATATCAAAGAGAACCCTCCAATAATTTATCTCACTGAATGTGTTGTCTATTTGTTCAGATGCAGAAGCTTCAAAAATTACGTTGATGAATTCTTCAAATAATCAATGAACTCATCATGAGAAGTTCACTAGTATAGACACTTCTAACCAAGATCGTACAGTCAAATATAATAATCATGAAATCGATTTAGTTTTCAAAGTGGCACTAGGCCCAAGAATGAGTATGTCCTATAGGGTAACTTTTTTTTTTTTTTATGAATCATTCTTCAAAACGACCCAATTGCATTGCGACATTTCCCAATACAATTTGGTCATTAGCATCAATACACGACCAATGCATCCCAATGCATTAGGATGCATGGGACATTTTAAAAATGTCCAAGAAGAATTTTTCCTTTTTTATAGTCAATGTCTAATTTTTAACGAGCTCACATCTCAAAAGTATAACTATATGCATACAAACTTGTATTTAAAGCAATTGATGCAAAAATAATAAGGTTTAAACTTCTTTTTTAAAAATAGTATAAAAAACACATAAAATCTTCGTATATCAAAAACTTTATTATAGATACTAGTTAGGGCTGGTGCTAAACCCAATGTATATTAAAAAAATATTAAAAATAAAATTATTTACATTGAAAATCAATAAATGCAGAGAAGTAAAAAGTTAATATAGTATCAACAAAATACATATAAAACACCCCTTGCCAATTTTTCTCATGCCTACCATGACTAATTCATGACATCAATTGTGATGCCCAGGACCTAATAGATAGTGCATAACACTTATTTCATATGATTGTGTGTTAAATATTATGCTTATATGAAGTTCTTGACACTTTTAGAGAAATCACTATTCACTTACATTTTCGAGCATTTCGTTTTCTAGTTTTTAAAATTTTCCCTTAATACTTATCATTTAGGAGGCATGAGAAAAATGTTATTTTGTGCATGGCATCTTGGAACTATGAAATGAAAATTAAGTTTTCTATTGTATAAATAGTAAACCTTAAAGTAGCATTTTAGCCAAAATAATCCAATTTCTACCAGTTTTCCTAAACTAACCTATGACCCAAACCCACAACCCAACTAACTACCCAACACATTATACAACATAAAATGAAACAAAACCAAAGCAAAATAAAAGAAAAGAAAATCGGCCAAAGGCCAAAGAAAAGAAAGAAAAAAGAAATTTTCAAAAAAATCTTCAAACTTGATCTTGTGCCTGCTTGTGGATGATGAAAAGCAACCTTTGAGCTTTCCTTCACCTTCTCTAGCCTTTTTGGTGAGAATTTTATCTTATTTTTGCATTTACATATTTTGCCTACAAACTTTAATTTTTGGATTTGCTTATATATTGCTTGTTTATGCTTGTTTATGCTTTAATTAGTCTTATTTATGATCATAGAACACTCTTTTGTGAATAGATAGCTTTTTGAATGGTTGAAAATGGTGTTGGCATGTTGGAAAAGAAGATGAATAGTGTCATGAATACTAAAATCCAAATTTTTTGGGGTGTTCATTCCGAATTGTGTTTTAATGCTTTGGTTGGGTGCCATAAGTGCTTAGGAGGCAAAATGTAATATTTAAATAGATTTTGGATGGTTAGAATTGATAAATTTAGATTGGGCACAAAAGAGGACGTTTGAACGAAGTGTTGACGGGGAAAGTTTTGAATGATTAGATGACCTTAGATATGTTAGGAAGTAAGTGTGGTGCGATTCTAATCTTGATTGGATGATCGGTTTATATACTTGTAGTTCAAACGTGCTAAGAGACAAATCGGGATTTTTGGGTAGACGCGTGTTAAAGTGTATTTTCGTAGGGTTTAGTTGTGTCATAAAGTGTCTAGAAATGAGTGGTGAAGTTGGTTTGCACATCTCGTGTCTTGATTGGAGAAAGTAGTTTCAGAAAGTTGGGGAAATGAATAGTATTTTAGTGAATTGATGGTTAAATGTTCATTTGATGCTTGTGGTAGGTGCCATAGGTGTAGAAAAGGCTAATTTGATATTTGAAATGATTAGAATGTGACTAGAATTTGGAAAGAGTTGATTTAGTATAAAGGGCCTTTTTGGTGGTGTTAGCCATAAATGTGTGATAATGCTTTGGATAGCTTAGTTGTGATCTGTAAGTGAATGTGAAGTAGATAGAATGCCTTTAGTGTGTTTTCGCAATTATATGGCAACTTTTGAATTTATGGGGTATAAAGGGGTTTTGATGTGGAAATGGTTAAAATTGAATGTTTATGGGTTAAAAGAAGTTCATAGAGTATTCTTAGGATGATTGAATGAATGGATTGTGGTTTGTGTGGCTTTGGTTTGGAATAAGCTTGAATTGGACTAATGGACTACTTGGAGTTTAAAGTTAGACATGGGTTGAAGGGTGGTTTCACGTGGTTGAGAGGTGTCATAAGGTGTTTGGAAGTGATTGGTGTGGTTGAATTGGGGATTTGATGTCTTAGGTGTTGGTGTGTTACTTGTATGAGATTTTTATGTTCATATATAATGTCGTGTCGATTGCTTGTTATTAGGTGTTTAATTATGTTGTATTCATTTCTAAATTTATGAATCTTATGTGATTTGTTAACTTTGGTATAAGGGAGCAGAAACGAGTGTTCGTGGCTTTTGAGGTGAGGGATGCATTTATATTTGCATTTATAGTTATTGTTAAGCTTATGTAATTCAAGGTTTAAATAAGGTATGGTGCTATAATGAATGGATGATATGTTCTACAGTGTTTTCTAAGTATATAAACATGTATTCTAGACATATTGTGATTTGTTAGTTAAAGTTACATATTGTTACATAAAGAAAATGTATTGAATAGTTGCTAATAAAATTATAATCTAGTTGACGTATGTTAACTAATTGTTATTGCTTGAATGGAATGTGGTTAAATGCTACTTGAATGAATTAGGGAAAAATGTTAATAATATGCTATTGTATGGTTGGATTAGGTGGATTAATTGAAATTGCAAGCTTAACCATTAAAGACTAATTGCCTAGGTGTGTGGTGCTAACCATGTGATAGTTACTGGAAATGTAATACTACTTTAATTGAATGTAATCATGTTTTCTAATTGCTATAGTTTATGTGCGAGGACATTCTCTTTGGTTGCTCTCTTCGTGTGCTCATCGGTTTGAGTATTTATCTAATTGTATAATTGTTACTCATTAAGGGCCTAGATGAAATTGGGTGAATTAAGATACTAATTGGATTAGCTTTGAAAAGTGATATGCTTGCCTGCTTAACTTATATTGAATGAATATAGTTGAATTTCTGAATATATTGTTTAATTATCATGCTTGTGTTGTTATGTACCTATTATGTGTTAATGTATTACATAGTTATATCGCGGTTTCTCGTGTCGCCTTGTAAATCCTCGTGGGTTCTCGTGTCCTCTAGTAAATTCTCGTGGGTTCTTGTGTTACCTTGTGAATTCTCACGTCCGTGTCGGGTTGTGCAACCTTCTGGGCATTGTAAGCCGTTCAACTCCCGGCAACGTCGGGCTGTCGGTCTAGCTCGGCTACCATGATTCCCAATCCCTCTCGCCAAGGCATAATCTCCTACATCAGTGGTTTGGCCACCTCGTTGGGGCATACAGATCTACCTTGGGAGAGTGGAGTCACATATCTTGTTTGTGTTCGTGGTCGATAGTTTTTGCTGGGGCATAATCTCCTACCTCAGAGGTTTGTTCACTTCGTTGGGCATACAGATCTACCTCATGAGAGTTATTTGTAATTGTACCTCCTTATAGGTGGTAGCTAGTCAGTATACTCGAATATATTCCTCGTTACTTGCATGTCACCTCGTCTCGTGTGTTTATGTGTTATTTAGACTCATATGCCTGTGTACTAGCTAGTCCCGCGTGCTTGAGTGATATCCAAATTCATATGCTTGCATGCTTCCTCGTATCTCATGTGCTGCTTAGTGTACAGCTTTCATTGTTTGTATAACTACTGCTTTAATTGCTTGTTTACTTGATGTTACCTCGTATAAAGTGATTAACTGTGTAGTTGCGTATTGGTCTTGTAATGTTACCATCATATGTCTTGCATAGGTATATTATCCAGCTTTATCGGTAATCCATGTCATTTTGAACTCTGTGTAAGTGCTACTGTATAGTAGTTAAATTGTGTTATTTAGCTTATTGAATAAGTATTAAATTGTTATATTCGAATACGTGAATAGTTGTTGCATTGCACGAAAATCTTTTCGAAAATCCCCCTGTTTATTGTTTCTTCCCTCACTGGGCATACGCGTTTTGTGTGCTCACCCTCGTTTCTAACAATTTCAGGTTCTATGTCTTCAGAATGTGGTAAGATGAAGAAAGCTCGGGAGTTACTGTGATTAGATGTGCTAGCCTCCATTACCTATACATGTATTTTGTGCGAATTAGTTAAGTAGCTTGGATATAATTTTATTTGGGATATATATATGTATTTGTAAAATTTTAAGGCTTGAAAGACTAGATAGTCGTGAATGGTTTGTAATAACTTGGTGAGTTATTTTATTGCCCATTGGACTTGCATGCTTGTCTGGGTTGATGAGGGTTGATTGGTGGACTTAATAAGTGAGAAAGTTGAATAGATGGAGTTAGAGTGGTATGATAACCAATCCCTTAACTTAGAGATTCTATGGTTTAATGTATGCCTATTGTGGTTTGTTGAGTTCCAAGGCTCGGATGTCCTTGAGGAGTTTGTTGTATGTGTTGGCATTGGAGGATGGGATTGTATGTTGGATTTGGATTGTGGTTTTGAGGATAAATTTACTATTTGCAGGTGAACTGATAGCCCTATAAACAAGGGAGACTCCGTCCGGTGCCCATCGTTTTTCGTGACTTGGGTATTGGGATCGGGAACTCCGGTCTCGAGAGGGATCGGGGTGTTACATTAATCATCCTCAATGATCTAGGTTAACAACCAATTCTGTGCATGATAGATTCTTTTGCTTCGGCCAAATAAATTATACAAATGGAATTCACAACGTATTGATTACATTAGTATAAATGCTAGCCTCAGCTTCTTTCTATCTGAACACCACAATAACTGGAAAGAAAATGAAAAATTGGATTCACATTAGCTTGTGAAAAAGTACGATAAAGTAATACATAACATTAAATGTTTAAAACATCTTGAACATATGGGAATGATGTTCTCACTGGAAAATGTTCTTTAGACCATGTAAAATATAATATTTGCCAGTTTATAGTGAAGATCTTGAAACCAGCTTTCCATATAAAGTAGAAGTAAAACCATCAAACTCTAAGTGTCAAATACAGATTATAAGAGCATCATGAATCAGCAGACAAATCGAAGATTAGATTTTAGGGTAGTTGTGAAATTTACACCATAAGATCATTTGTTATAAACTAAAAGCCAAGTAGTTCTAACGAAATGTCCGTATCAAAAGGGGAAAGCATGGAGAGTTCATATAAATAATTCTATAGTGTTTGATACATTGTGACTTACTCTTTGTTCCAACATGCTCAGCAACTTCTGTCCAATTCCCCCATCCATACATTTCAATACCCTGGGGGATTTATAAAATAATTGTACAGTAAAGTTTCAGAGAGGTCTAGAAAGAGTCGGTCTTAAAATATAAAATTGGAAAGTATGAACATCAACAACTAATTTCATCATTGATTTTCAATGAATACATAAAAATTTGTTGAAAATTTAAAATTTCAAGCATTATCACAGAATTCAGGCTATCCAAAAAATATTATGTAGTTAAAGGGCATACCTCTAGAAGTAGAATCTCCTTATCAGCATTCTAATCCAGACATATGAGAGGGAATGACAAATTATTCTGTGGAAACATAAAGACTTCAATATTATCACAGAAAGACAAGGGAATACCAAGGATAAGTAAATAATAAAATTGGATTGAAAGTTTGCAAGACTAATAATGCAAATGAACACATAGGCAAAAAACAAATAAAATTACACAAGCAACTACACGCATGTTAACATCATAATTCCATGTAAAAAGCCTTCTTAGCATCTGTTATTGGACAAAACCTACATATATTTCAATGGATTACATCCCAAAAATTCCCACACCAAACGAAAAAAGAAAAGTAAATGACACTCATACAAACACACACACACAAAGAAGAAAATCAGATCAAAGAAGACCACATCACATTTTTTATCTTAATAACCATCTCTTCCTTTCTCTTAATTTTCTTATCTACATCTGCTCTCAAACACACTATGTTAACCATGACTAATACATGGACTAATAGTTTCTATGTTTCCACTTATCAAAAAAATTAGTTTCTATCTTTTTTATAAAAAAGAAAGAAGAAAGCTTTATGGAGTAACAACAACATAGTCAGGGCAACCAAAAAGAAAAGGCTAACGTATCAGGTGGATCCTAAAAAGTTGCAAAATTTAATTGTGACTCATCAAACTGCCTAGTATACTCTATCATCTTGCTGTCCTGAAATAGATCCAGTTCAACCAAATCATTTCATTTTATCATCATCTTTTGGCTCGAAATTTTGCAATCAAACATTGATCTAAGATTCTTTACTATAGATGTATGAATTATCAATAACCAGCTTAAAATATTACAATGCAGGAGTGGCAGTTGGTTGATAAACTACTCTAAATTTGTCGAATTGCATTGGGCAAAATTTAGCATTTAGTTATTATGAAACAATAACTAAGAGTTAAGTAAATGTTTTCTATCATCTCGTGCCAATCCAACCTAATATTTATCATTCTATTCTATTCTATTATGTTCTGCATTGATTTCAACTTATTTGAGAAGTTTGAAAAAAGAATGCAAATTTACTCCATCACAACAGAGATAGACATGTTTTTTTTTTTTTTTATCTTGCACCTAAACCTTATCGAACTACAATCTTTTTGCTCAAAAAAGGATAATTATCAATGAAAAGTTGCAGTAATTAGAAAAATTTCTTCAAATAAACCAAATTTTACAGCATTTGAAGCTCCAACTTAAGAAAAAAAACATAAAATCAGATATTTAACAAATAAAATTGAAATAAATTTAGCATTTTTATAATAAAAGTAACAAAATTTCATTTTTCCTTTGAATCGGAAGCTAAAATCATAAACATAACAAATAAAATTGAAGTAAATTAGCATTCTTATACTTAAATTGACAGCTTTAATTTTAATAATCTTTCAATTCTTGTGCTTGCAAACAAAGCTAGGGATTCAATAAGCTGCAAATTATAAACTCACCAGCATGAGTTGGCACCACATGCGCATTAGCATCTCACAATTTGATTGCTTTGTACTCCGCTGCAATTTTTGCTTTAAGAGACTCCCAAGCCTTCGTATTGGCAAACAACACAAAGAGTTGTTTCATGTCCCAACTACACTAGAGAAAAAGGATCATACATTTACTGTAGAGGAATAAAGGTCCATCTACTTACATGATTTTCATTGATTCATAGTTGTATGCTTGAAAAATGCAGGTGCTGAAAGATGTTGGTGAAATGATAAATCTCACGCACAATCAGGCTTGAAATCGTCAACCAGTTTGCATACACCACATTTAATCATATCGAAATTCCAGCATCTCAAGACCCACTAAATGGTAGTAATTGTTCTAATGGTACTATTATTCTAATATGTGCTAGGATAGGACGAATCCAAAGTGGAACAAACTAAGAAGAAAGAAAAGATTTTTAGTTTATGAGTTTGTGCAATTAGTTATTTTATAATGTTTAATTTTGTTGTTGTAATTTTTATTTTATATGAATGTTTCCATTTTTTCCTTATGATTAACTTGAAAAAAAAATTGTTATCTTAGTCTTTGTTTTCTCTATTTTAGATTAATGCTTACTTTTATTTATGCATGTGCAATATTTTATACTTATGTATGTTATTTTTAAATTTTGAGTAGATCTTGGAACTACAAAAAAAAAAAGAGAGAGAAATTTTGAGTTTGTTGCTCGGATTTGTGGTGACCATGATAAAGATATAAAGTATTTGTGAAGGTTATGAAGGATGATGGTGGAGGTGTTTGAGGAAGAAGATGAGATTGTTTTTATTTTTTTAGAAAATTTAAAAATTAAAAAAAACTAGAAAAGAAACATCAAAAAACTGATGAGTTTTATTTTTATACATCCAAAATAAATAAATAAACAACAAAAACAAATGTTTATTTTGATTAAAGTGATTTTAATGAATTTATATTTTCTTTAATTTTGTCAAATAAAAAATAAAAAATATATATAAAAAGATGAAAATTTTTAAAAAAATGATTTTACGAAAACCTAATTGTATATAATTGAGTTTTACATTTTTTAAACAATTTATAAAGAGTTTGTTGTATATAGTTTTAATTCTATTTTATCCTCATAATATGTTGGTGTTTGAATCTCTTAATGATGATTCACTTTCCAAATCAATCAAGGACCAATGCTTGGAATTTTTATCAGGTTGTATCAATCTTTTTAATTTGCAATGCATTGCGTTATTTTCTTACATTGAGGGCAATGTAAAGTTTGGGTTTGAGGAGAAGAAAACACTCAGTACCACATGTTAAAATTTTTTCAAGATTTTTGAATTTTTATTTTATGCTTCATTTATTTACGATAATTAAATTTGAGTAGTTAATTGTTAAAATATGTTAAATTTTGATAAAACACTTGAACTAATTGTGAGGATGGAACGGAAAAATGATTAACTATTAGAGTTGAGTTTGTATATAGAGATTTTTACTCTTGAAACCTTCTTAATTGTTATTTTTATCTCGACAGCGTCACATGATTCAATGAGAAGTTTTTGATTAATTATCAAAAGAGGAGTTAGATTGAAGTATTTTTAATGTGAGATGTTATGTTTTATTAAAATTTGACTAATTTTTTTAGGTTGGAATACTTCCTAAAAAAAAAGTTAAAAAAATATATATAAAAAAATTGAAAACAAATACATATTTTAGATGACTCGTGCAACATCATTCAAATATTCAAAATGTTGATTCAACAAAACAGATGTACAAAAAAAAACATCACAAGTGCTTCCTCTAACAAGTTTTTTAGTACCTTTGTTATAAAAAAAAACTATCAATTCAAAATATTACCAGACAAGCCTCCTTTCACAAAATACAACCCAATCAATGAAAGACGACACTTCAAAGAAACCAAGAAATCAACCATTATCCATTGACCGAGTTATCTATCTTAAAGAAGAAAAAAAAACTAAGGAAGTATTACATGATTTGGAAGGTAGTTGATTTTTAACATTACATGATTATTTGTAAGAAATATTTTCAATTTGACAAATCTTGCGTGATTAATTTTCTTATTTTTTGATTGAGTTACAAGTGCTTAAAAAGGCTTTAAGGTTTTTTTGTAATTAAGATATGTTTCTTTCATGTTAGATACAAAAACAACTTGGAGAAATTTTTTTTGGAAGACAGACTCACCATTAATCTTGTGTTTTTTAGGATCTAACTATGTGGATATAATTACTATTCAAATTCGATATCTTTGAATTCACAATTAACCAGACGAAAGCAAGTTCCTCATATGTGCAACCCAAATCTCTATGGAAAATAATATGGAATCTGAAGGTCCAAACAAAAATTAAAAGTTTTATATATAGTGGAGAGTTTGTAAAGAAGGAGCCACAGCTACTGAAAAGAATTTGTATAGGAAGAAATGTGCTCAATCACCTACTTGCAAAATCTGTGGGCCATGTTATCGTCGAATTCGACTGGGTAGAAGCTGTCAATGGATTCCAAATGTCGTCTTCCTCTAGTGAACTACTGAGCCTTTTATGGAGGATCTAATATCTCTCTTATCCTCAGTTGATAATGCTTGTGTTCTTCATATTGGTAGAAATGCCAATAAGGCTGCTGATTGGATAGATAGGAGTGCAAGACTAGGGTCATTACCAAACAATTGGTTGTCTGATTCCCTTTGGAGTTTATCAATATTCTCCACCTTGTTGTATCCCTCTGAGTATATTATGTTATTAATGAAAGTTTTCCAAAAAATCCATTGGATTTCAGTGACCAAAAAAAAAAAAAAAGAAAGAAGAAGAGAATCCATCTGGTTTCCTCATAAATACCCCTGAACCAAATCTCACCCACTCATTTTCCCTCCCTGGACCCCGTCTTTATAATTCTCACAGGCATCAGCTCCCTCTCGCAGCTGAGAAGAGACTAAAATACCTATAAGGTGTTTGTTATTGATGTAAGCAATGGAAGGCTTCACCGTTCTCGATTCTGAGAACGTAGCTCCAATTTCTGGTACTTCTTCGTCCTTTATCTCCATAAATTTCGCATTTTTAGGGTTTCTCTTCTGTAATTTTTGTTCATTTCTTAGTTGGGTCCCTTAATTAACTGCTTGCATCTAATACACATACAAACACACACAGAAACACGTTTATAATAAGTTGTTTATGCTTACTTACACACATATGATTGTGTGTGCTTGAAATGCCCAAGCTTAAATTTTGTAGAAATTAGGCTCATTGTTTAAGATATTTTGGTGTAAATTTGGTACTTTTTGTAATTATTAATAGAGTTAGGGTTTAGTACTTAATTTCCTATTCTGGTTAAATTAGATAGCTAAATACCCAATAATCTCGACTGAATTTACTATATGTGTTCAATAGCCTAGAAACCCGATCCCAGCTGACTAGTAGGCAATGTTTTATCCCTCCATTAATCGTTTCATATTGAGAAATTGTTTTGTTGAAGAAATGGGTTTTTAATGTTAGTTATCGTAGGGTATTGCTATTAGATAGTCCGAAAGTAGGGAAAGTAACAAATGGGGTTTTAATTTTCTTTTCTTCTTTGTTTCTTTTTTTTTTTTGGGGAAAATCCTTATGGTTCACACAGGTTATCAAACCCCAAACAGATAATCAGGCCTAGAGAAAATATGGATTGTATTAGTAAGACACACTTACCAGAACTCAACTCAAAAAAATTAGTTTTTTAACTTATTTGAATTTCATATGCGAACAAGTCTTTCTTCACATCCCAAGAACTTAGACAATTTAGAATTTTCACACAAAACAAATGTCAGTTAATTCATACTTGTTTATTTTCATTGATTACCCGTGAGAGATGCCAAGCTACAACAATTATATACATAAGAAAAGAAGTCTCATATTATTAAAGCTTTTTTCTAACGCCATGAAAACTCTCGAAAGCTCTTTTTAAAAAAGAATCAACTCAACGACGATAGCGGTTGCATTTGAAGTTAAAATACAAATATAAAATACATCGCTCAAACGTACATTTATAACCTTTTTTTTGCGAATATTCCCATTCCTTGTTGACAATCCGGAATGCTATGTTCTGGTAAGGAGGGCCAGCTTGAAATCTTATGATGCAAGTCTCGATGTTTTCTCCATCTTTCTCTATCGAATATGATGGAGCTTTTGATTTATCAACAAGATCAGGATAGAATATATGAAATTTGTAACCCTGGACAATCTTTGGCGGTGGATTGTCATGGTCATAGTGGGTCTGGTTGTATTTGTTCCATTCATACCCAGTGTGGACACGATTGAAATACTTGGGCTTTCTTGGACGGTATTTGTCCTCTGAATCTAGGCGTGTGGAACCAAATACAGCAGCATCACATTCATCCATCTCTTGTTTTCGTCTTCGTCGCTCTTCTAGAACAGCAATCCGTTTCTTTTCCAATGTGACCCTGTCCTCTGCAGGGTCAATTACTTCTTCAATATTGCCATCATCATGCAAAAGAAGTTGCGGTGAATATGATCCAAGTCCAACCACCTCCTCTTTAGCCTCTTTAGTCGTCTCACCATCCAATATTGATGATTCCGGATTGAAGGCTGGAGCATCTTTCTCTTTATTAGTAACTCTTCTTCTTCTTCTGTGTTGATAAATTTCCTTGAGACAAGCCTTTGCCCTGAAGATAGGGAGACGTTTTAAAATGGCTTCCCAAAATTCAACAACCTTGGCTTCCCCAGATCTCATCTGGAACTCAATCTGGTGCTGTAGCGCTTCCAATTCACCGTAGGTTTTTCCTTGTAAAAGAATTTTTACATCTGCTTCAATGTTAGAGTGCAAACCCCTTTCTTCTCCAGCAAGTAACTGATCATCAGGAATTAGATGTTTCCTAGCTTCAGCTAATTCCCAATCACAAACCACCAACAGTGCCTCCCAATATTGTATACGAGTTGGCGTGGCCCTGTCCAAATCACTATGCATCTTTATGTCCTTGTGAACTTGTTCTATTTCTTTTAGAGTCAAGCCCTTGAATATTTCTGTAGTATCAAAGTCATCATCCCAAGGATAAGGATCAATTGCAAGACTCTTAGTAAGTAGTATATCAATTGGCTTCGTACGACCTTCACGCAACCGGATCTCGGATCTGACTTTACTTTGATCAAAATCAAACTGCTCCTCTTTCTTCTTCCACTCTTGAAACTCAGACCGGGCATGCTCTCTTGCTAACAAAGCCATTTTTTCCTCATGTAGTGCTTTCTTGATGCCTCTTTCCTCCCTTTCTCTCTGCTTTTACAGAGAATGAATCAATCGGCACGCCTTGAGCAACATCACGCTCGATCTTCTTCCGCCACAAAAATTTTTCATTGAGATTAGAATCACCAAAAGGATTCGAATCATTCGAATACCCAGACAACGTTTGTGACTTCAATTTCTTTGCCGCTTTCATTGCCTTATTCTGAGCTTTCTTGGCCAAGTATTCCTTTATATCTTCTTCCAAAAGCTTCCTCTTCCTGCTCTCGTGACTGCCCATTGTTACTATCCCCAACAAATTAACCCCGGAGGCTGTGATTCGACTCAGTGACGACGTCCTCAAAGAGAGAGAGTGTGTTTATACTTCAATTTTGAACACAGACTTTTGGTACCTGTCGAAATATTGCTATGGTTATTGTTGTTGTTGTCGTTGTGTTTGTGTAATATAGTAGGAGAGTTATTTATAATTACTAAGAAAACAATTAGAAATCTATTATAATTAGGAGACCTAATATATTAGGAAACCTGGAAACTATTGGTGCGCACTCTCTTTGTTTTTTTTTTACTTTTTCTTTTTCCTTTTGCGGCAAAGCGAACTCTAATGGAAAAAACAAGTGGATACGTGAGCTGGTGCTATTTGCTTGCAGGTAAAGATATGACAATTATTGTCTTCGGCTTTCTCATTCTTCTATTTTTTTTTTTTTTTTGAATACACGATATTCGATTGGAAAGGACCTAGACAAATTGATGTCTTGATCAATCCTCCTGCCTCGGGAACATGAGCTTCTGGGTTGTGTCTCGCTTAGCCTTATCTTATAAGCAGCCTCGAACAAGTCATCTTGAATAGGGAAAGATCAGGTTTTGGTAGTTTGGACCTCTGGGTATACGGATCTAGTGTATACTATTATTAAGTTTTGAGTTTAATCTAAAAAAAATGGTGACAGTTCAACCTAGTAGAGATATTGAAAGGTTTAAATAAGATACATAATGAACAACTGCCGTATTCATTTGCTAAAGCTACTTCTCCTCTAGTTTTAAACTTCTTATAATGTTCTTTAATTCATATCATATGAAAATTGATCTCAAAACGAATATTCTCTAAATTCAAGTTATTTTAGTCGTCCCATATTTAAGAATGACAATGGGGCGGCGAGGGGGACATATCCTCATGCCCCGCTCCTTCACTTAAAAAGTCCCCTTAACACTCGCCCCGGCCTCGCATTATATGCCCCCATCCCCCGCCCCTGCCTCGTCCCCGAATCCCCGCGGGGAATGGGGATTACCCACAGGTTTTTTTATTATTCTTTAAATTTTATGATATTAAATTTAATTTGAACCTTATAACTTCAAAATATAAGTTAAAATTATAGTAACTATAAATATAAATACATGTTTTAAACAAAGGTTAAATATTAATCATATATCTAGTCTTATAATTGCAATTAAATAGTAAAAATAAATTTATAGTAATTGAATCTTAAGGATTTAAAATAAATTCTAACTGAAACCATTGTGTATGAAAACTATATGTGAAAAAATAATACTTCTTTGTGTTATGGGATTGTATTGATTATTATAATTATTTTTAGTTATCGCATGCCACATATAATAGTAATTACTATATTGTCCTTAATTATATTATTTGAAACTATTTTAATGTACAATTAGGATCAACTAACAAATTTCTTAAATCCACTTGATCAATAGTAAAATGGAGTTATTTATGTAAAATGATAACAAGTCTCAGTTAGTGCAGTGGTCTTGATTAAAAAAATTATAAAATTCTTTTGAATAATCTATTTTTTATAATACTTTATCTAATGTCATTTTTTTTATACTTTTATATTTATAATTTTAAAATTTTAATATATATGTAAAACTAAAGATATAAAAATAACCACATATGTATGCGGGGCGTGTGATGCCCGGGAATTTCATCACAATTTCTTTATAATTGTTACATACTTGCTTGAGCATTCTTACGTGCATTATCTTTCTTGCTTAATTGCTTTATGTTAAGGCTACTATTTATAAGATTTTCGACCGTCTTAAAAGTGCGAATTAATATTTTTCCTAAGTCATATGACCCATAAAAGGAGTCGGAAACTTGTCATTTTGGACTTTTGAGCTTGGGAACGTACATTAGAAAATATTTTTTAACATCATTTGAATAGTGTTACGTACGTAACAATCTTGATTTTGAAATTTCTAGCAACTAATTAGAATTCTAAGCCTATTTGACCATAGTTAAAGACATTTGACTTGGACAAAATACATATATTCATACATTCAATTCACATACATACATATTATTTGCTCAACAAAACAATCGCAATAATACCCAAAATACCCCCTTCCCTACCTGACGGCCAAAAGAAAAGGAAAAAAATAAAAATTTTCTTCAAGCCTTGGTGATTGAGCTCTTACAAGCATTCTACATCTTGTTCCAATCTTCTCCAAGCCTTCACAAGCATCCTAGACCTCCTGCAAGTGAGGGAGTTGCATTTTTATTGCATTTGAAGTTTATATTCATATGTTGAAAATCTTGAATTGTCAATTATAGCTATATTGCTTGTTATAAATGTTTGATATATGATCTTTGGAGCCTATAGAACTTTTTTGTATAGCTTGTTATCAAATTCTATGGTTGATTGTCGAGATTGAATGAAGAAGATGATGAATAGTACTTGAAATTAGGGTTTTGAGAAAACTTGTTAATTGGATGGATTTAAGGCTTCAATTAGGTGCTCTAGAGATTAGTGGAACTAGTCATAGGCTCACGTGGGGTTGAATTGCTTGAAAACATGATAAAATGCAAAATTTGTAATCTTTAAAAAGAGGATTTTTCCCGAAATACAATCTGGGCACGTTTGGGCTTAGGATTAGTTATCCTTGGGGTATGGAAGCACTTTTGGTGCTTTTTCTACTTGAATTTGGGGTCCGGTTAGGGTAGTTGTAATTCAAACCCGCTCGGGGCCTTCCCAAGTTTTTGTTTCCAAACCGGGTTTTCAAAGCTTAGATAGGTGCCTTTTGACCTACCTAGGGATGTAGGATGGTTGGCTTGATGATTTGAAACCTTGAACCTTGCGTGGGAGAAGAAATCAGAAAGATAACAAAGAGGAAAAGATGTTTTGGTTAACCTTTTGCTCATATGAACTTGTGAATACTTGGTAGATGTTTAAATGCATGATACATGGGTTCCTTAGATTATCCATGAAGTTTTGTGAAGATTATGATATTTATATCTATATAGCTTTGTTGCTATTTTGTGGATTCTTGGCTTATTTGTGGATAATTGCGAGGGTGGCCTACTTCATCGTCCCTTTTATGTGTTACTTGATATTCTTGGCTCTGGTGATCTTGTCTCGAGGTTGCGCAACCTTTTTGGACATGGTAACATCGAGAAACACGGGCGGCGTCGGGCTTGCCGTGCTCCCTTGACTACCATGGTGCCTATTCCCTTTCTCGCTGAGTATACCCTACTACCCCAGAGGCGTGGTTCACCTGCTGGGCGTATAGACCTACCTCAAGAGAAAGGGTCGTAGGATCGGGATACATTCGGAGTATCCCAAATTGTTGGAGTAAAGGTTTGCCGGCACTTGCGTGAAGTTCGTGGCTCGTGGTTCGAGACTAAAGACTTGAAGTAAAACCATATCCTTTTTAATGTGGTTAACTACTTGCTATTTAATCTTGTTGTTTATGTTATACATATATGACTTCTTGTGTTTGCATATCATATTGCACGCCCCAGTATGTTGCATCACCTCCCTCGCTGGGCAACATTGTTGCTCACTCCTCATTTAACATATTTCAGGAGAAGCTTAGGTGAATCCCCAGCTGATAGCAGTAGAGGAAGAAGAAGAAGTGCACGTAGATCAGATTCCTTGATTCTTGTGTGATAAGGTTGATCATATGTGCAGTTTGCTTGGAGTAAATGTTAGTTGTGTTTTGAGACCTTGTGGTCTTATATATATGCGCGGAAGTTGTAATCATGTATGTGGATATGAAGTTAGATGGCATGTAATAATGGATTTTAGTTACTTCTCTTATTGCATGCTTGTGTGTTTATTAACTTGATAGAAGAACTTGGTTATAGATGTATTCAACTACTTATAGTTAAAGTTAACTTTGTCCTGCTTGCTTGTATGCTATAAGTAGATTTTGTTACTCCAAGGCTCGGATGGCCTTGTGACTTTGGGTTCACTATGAATATCTTGAAGGATGGATTTTATATGCTACAGGATGTGAGTCAAAGATTGTATGCGACTATTTACAGGTAACAGTTTAGTCCATGGTACAGAGGAAACTCTGTCCAAGTGACGGGTCTGGACTTGACCTATAGCGTGGGGTTGGGTTCGGGGCGTTACAGGGTGGGTTGTGTGGGGCGAGAAATGCTTATTCATGCATCCCGCCCTGCCCCCGCGGGGGATTAAAAGTTAATCCCTACCCCCCACCCCATTCTCCATTTCCCACTCTAATCCCCGCCTCGTCTGAGGCGAGTACAAGAAAGGTACCCACAAAACCCGTCTCCATTGTCATCCCTACCCATATCTGATTTTTAACCGGCTAATGGTATTAATTAGTTGACAATGTGGTCTAAATTTCTGAAATTTTTGTAGGGACATAGCAAGCATGCTAGCAGTTTGTTTTTTGTGGGTTCTTAAATCACACTAATGTTGTATTTTGGATCGATGATAGGATTCAGAGAAGAAGTTGACATTGTTTAGGGAGACTTGAGGGCATTCTATATATATATATATATATACACTAGTTGAGGCTGCCCGTGTAGATGCACGGGCTAAACCCAATATATATTAAGAAAATATCATAAATAAAATTATTAAATGAGATATATACATTGTTGGTTGCAAGCTTTTTAATTATGATTACATTTTTACAACAAATTGAAAACAGAAAAGGAGTTCCAGTAAGAAAATCCACCTATCGATAAAATCAACCAAAAAGGACAGTTATTAGAATGGTGTGGTCAATATTACTGGATCCCCATGAAAAACTGAAAGGTTTACAAGATGCACAAAGCAATTATATATGGCAATCATTCCAAAGGCTACAAAAACGTAATGCATGATAAGGTATTCTGCACAAAGAGATTAACAATGGTAAATAATAGCATGCAATAAGTTCATAATTTAGAAAAGTATTTAACCGTACAACATGTAGATATGCAAAGAACACATACATTTAACAAGTAATATGCTATAGAGCATACAAAATAAGTAGAAGAAAACATCAAACTTGAGTTGCATAACAATTTACGCGAACTTAAATGTCACTATGATAATAGAAAGATGCAAAGGTAGATACATTTGAAACCTCACGTGCATTAGTTTTTTCTTCACTATTTTAAGCCTTTTCTCTCAAGAACATATATTTTTTCTCTGAAAAAAGGAAAAGCCTAATATAAAACTGTCACTCTTGTCTCGTTTATTTGCATCAACAATTTGTCCAGAAGTTAGGACCTGAAATGGCAGATGATGTTAACAAATGATGCTGAGATTATTTGACATAAAGTCAATGCAACTTTCATAACAGATAAGTTCGTAATGCTACCATTTACAGATCCTACTTATCATATCTAACGATTTGGAGTGCCAAATGAATTCTCTTCTCACAAGTTGTGTAGCCTGAAATAGGGAAAAAGATGTGTTAATCCATTACGTTATTTCATTCAGGAACAAGACTGAATAAACATGTAATGAAATAAACAGAAAAGGATGCAAAATGTGAAATTTTATTGGAATTGTACTAATATGTCAATCAGGTTGACTTCGTTTTACATTGCATGCATAAAGCATAATATTTTAATTTCTTTTAATAAGTGAGCTCAAATTGTGCGGGGCCCAAGTTGGACCTTATCTAGGCTCGAATGGGCCTTATTTGAGCTCAAGCGGGCCTGGGTTGGGCTGGGCTCATGGGCTGAGCTGGGCTGGGTTCATGGGTCAATATGGTGATTGTCCCTTCTGGCCCATAATAGACAAAAGCGTATGTATGGAATTTTGTCCTTATCAATGAGTTTTGGTTCAAATATATTTGTCCACCAATTAGTCTTATTCTAAAAGCATTTCATTTTATCATTCGAACAATAGTACTGTAATAGAAATTGAACCAAATAAGCTTAAGGAGTACTGGAAAGGTAAAAGAAGCCAAAAAGAAAAGGGACATGCTGCTTATCATATAATCACTAGTAAGCTGAGAGTGAAGTTCCGACTTCTAAGCATAAGAAGAAACCAACTCCTCCATGATTGAAGGAACAAAATATTTTGAATTCTACCCCCAAGAAGATTATGAATTGTATCTATGTATACGCAAGAAAAAATTAACATCAAATTTCAAAATTAGTAATCATCAACCTAACAAAAGATATTTCTATTAGTAGATAAAGAGCAAGATGTCTATTCTATTCCTCTTTTTTATCGACAACTTTATTTTTCCTATGTCTATCTCTTGTCTGTAAATCATTGATTCTCTCTATCAAGTCAAACTCATTTTTGAGTTCACAAATCTAGATTTGGCTGAATACAGAGTAAAACAAACCTGGGGTTCTTTCTACTCTTTCCACCGATGGTCCCATCTACGTAAAAACACTAAAATTTAGACAAGTTATATAAATACAGACTCGTCCTCCAAAACTGGAACCAATCTGTGGATACTTCAATATAGTGCAATCAAATACATAGTCAAATCAGTAACCTGCAAAAAAATCATAAGATACAATCATACTAAATTCCAGATCAACTTCCAAAACATAAATTAAAAACACAAAAGGAATAGGAAGATGTATTTGAACATCATAGACATTTAGAAGTATATTTTTACCCTCACGAATAAAGAGATCGCGGAAAAGCCTCTTTAGGTAGGAATAATCGGGCTTGTCCTCAAACTTCAATGATCGACAGTAATGAAAATAAGATATGAATTATTATGGGTAAGATCTGTAAAGCACCTGTCGATAAGAAATCCAATATCAGAGCTACTGAATCTATGAGGTTCAATTCAAAAATGTTAATCATCAAAATGCAAATAGCTTAAAAGAAAAGCAACGATCACAAACCCAAGATGTTCTTTTATTACTACATAAATATATAATTACTATGACTGTTAAAGTTGGAAAGCAAGAAATAGTACCTCTATGGGTGGAAACATCTTATTCTCACTAATTTTATCGTACTTCAGCTTTTCAATACCAACTTTCAAACCTAGCAAAGGGAGACTAAGAAAAAAAATTCAAATACAGTTAGTTAGATTTTAAAAGATCAAAAAGCCTAGGAAAGTAGGGAAGAATTATCAATTTTATGCTCAACATTTCCCTCAGAAAATACATAAGCACATAGCCAAGAGACTCCAAATCATCCTTTCTACTTTGCTCTGCAAAAAGAGAACAAATCACGATGTCAAACTGACAATTCGAATATTTTTTTTTGAAAGGTGAATCTTCTAATCCAACTGGAATACAAATTTCTACATTTGGTATGATGATTTGCAGATAGAGAACCTAAAAGTTCCCCCGATTGTAAAGGAGTACAAGTCTACGAAATCGGAAGTGTAATATACATATGCACCAAAAGCAACAGCTGTGCAAATCCTTAAAACCTTTACACATACTGCTACATGACCCATTATGGGATGACATCTTAAAGAAAATGTAATGTCCTAAAATCAAAATTGGCTTCTAACAGAATACCAAAATATGCAGGCAGCGACAGAGTGTTTCAATTCTTAAAGTAGTTATGAATCATATAACATTTAACATACTTCATAAAGTATCAGATGTCTTGCTAGTGAATCTAGGAATACAACAACTTCAAAACGCTTACAACAAATTTAGAGAATAAAAAAATATTTCAGATCATCAATCTCACATTTAATACCCAAAAACCAAAATAATTAATTAATTAATTAATTAAAAAAGACAATAATATTTTAAATAAAAAAAATAAAAATTACCCTTTCAGTAGTAGATGTAGAGGCTTGAAGCTGTCCATTTCTCTCCTCTAAGCTCTTTTGCAATCTTCTCAGCTCTTCCTCCATTTTCTTTGTTTTGGCCTCTGCTTCCTGAACGTATATAGTTTTAAAAAAATAAATAAATCAAAAGAATTAAATTAAATACATATTTTAAAATTTTAAAAGAATTAAAAAAATAAAAAAATCTTCAAAAGTCATATGATTGCCAACACATGACACGTAAGCTTTTTAAAAGCAAAACAAAAAATTAAAAAAATCATCTCAAATTGTTATTCATTTTCCACCCACACATAATGCATTATACATATATATACACAAATATGGATACATATATGTATGTATGCATGTTACATGCCTGACGGGTTAAGGTTTTGCGTCTTATATAAGCGAATTGGTGCGCCAAAACCGATTGAAGAATCTTGTCGACTCAGAAAATACAGTGAATTCCAAAGCATAGTTACAAAGGAAGTTATGATTGAGAAACCATTATGTCAACCAATTTAAATTTGTGCTACCTCTCAGAAATGGTTTTCTCCAAATCAACAAAGGCTCAACCACATTTGAAAAAGATATTTTTTGTATCTATCTACCAATTAACAGGATGATAGTGGAGTAGAATCAACACCATATATGTGGACTAGTTAGTTTCAAACAAAATAAGAGGCGCAACGAAAATAAAGTATTAAGATTGTAATAGTTTATGCAGTATAAGTATGGATTAGTTCAGAATCAATGTAAATAATTTGATATGTTAATGAAATTATGTAGTATAGACGAACACCTGTTACAGACAATGTTATAACATTAACTGAAACACTCTATCTATCACAGTACATTCACAGTCTATTTCACTTATTGCTTCAGTTCGTTAATGAGTTGTTTCACTTAATGTTCCAACATGGTCAGAGACAAATCACACAACAGTAGAATACAGTACGTTGTAACAAAAAATAAGAACACCAAGATTTAATGTGGTTCAACCATGCGGTCTACATCCATGGGACCAACCCTTGGTCCAACAAATCAATTCACTAAGAATTATCAAGTTACAACATCAATGGACTTACACAAGTAAAGACTCCCTCTTGACCTTTGACGCCTTGATGTAGAACTCCTTAGTGAACTTTGATTTGGTGAGCTCCCCTCGACTTAACAATGTTCTCTCCCGAGAACCACAACTTCTTCTTCCGAAGAATGATGAAAGGTTATAGTAATCTGATCATTCAAGGCTTATAAAAGTTGCTCATGACAAACTGTCAAACAAAATAAAGTCGCAACACATAAAACAATTAAGGACTCAAACACAGATTCGTGTTGCGACATAACATGGAACAGTGGACAGAACTCTCCTATATCTGCTTGTGGCTCTCTGTCTCCCCTCTTCTGTCGTGACCTTAAGCTCCATATAAATACTCAACAGCTACACACCAACATGGCTTGGGCTTCAAGAAAAACATCTTCTCACAAAACCCTATTCTCTTTTTCCTTATGAATATGCAATTAATGTCATTCCATAATCAACACAAATCTTCTTCTCATATGGTAAGTTGTCATAAGATTTTTCCTATACAACACAAAAGGCAATAACACAAGTATGGTAATAAAAGTTTTTCTAAAACATAACCAATTAATTTTCAATCAATTTAATTGCCTTAACAGTAGTAACAAAAGTTTTGCTAAAACATAGGCAATTAATTCCCAATCAATTTAATTGCCTTAACAATCTCCCCTTTTGACATTGTTTTGGCAAAACCCTGGTATTCTTTTTTTCTTCTTCAATATTTCAGAATTTGATGAGACATTCTGCTTCTCCAACATTTTCAGCACTTTGTTGACATTCTTTGTGAGTGAGGCTAAAGATTCTGTGACATCATCAGAAGTGTATTGGTCATCTTGATTTTTGAAACCTGTTTTTAAGGCAATGCTATTTTCTTTCTTCTTTTGTTTGAGCTTCATTTCAAATGCCTGAAGAGAGCCCATTACCTCATCAATCTTGATTTCATCAACATTTTTGGTCTCTTCTATTGCTACAACTTTGATAGCAAACCTGTATGGAAGTGATCTTAGTACTTTTCTCACCAACTTCGAATCTGAATATTTCTCCCCCTAAGCACAAGATCTATTGGCAAATTACCACTTGTTAGAGTTTAAGCAGTGTAAGTACAGATAAAATTCGAAGTAATATGACAAATTTGTTTAAATGCAATTACTTGGTGTAAAGTGAATTCTGTTACAGGTGATGTTGCAACATTAACTGGAACAACACTTCTTTCTCAGTTTATTAACAGTCTGTTTCTCTCATTGTTTAGTCAGTTAATGAGTCGTTCTAATTAATGTTCCAACACAAGCAATAGCAGTAAATAGCAGCGGAAAAAATATAATTGTAATAGAAACAAGAACACCAAGATTTAATGTGGTTCAACCGTGCAGTCTACGTCCATGGGACCTCTCCTGGTCCATTGTGTTTCAGGTTTTGGTGCAACATTGCCTTGTGCATCGGTAATTGTAGGTTGCACCCAACCTATTAGAACTACTTTCCAAGCTTTCTCATCAATGGACTTGATGAATGCCCTCATGCGAGCCTTCCAATACGAGTAATTCGCTCCATCCAACAGCAATGGTTTAGATATTGAGCCTCCTTCACGCAAGGTATCCATACATATTCCTACAAGTAAACAACAAACAATAGCGGAAATACTAAAGTTGTAATAGAAATAAAGAACACTAAGATTTAACGTGGTTCAACCGTGTGGTCTACATCCATGGGACCTCCCCTGGTCCAACAAACCTGTTTATTAAGCAATATAATAAGTTACAACATCAATGGACTTACATAAGTAAAGACTCCCTCTTAACCTTTGACGCCTTGATGGTGAACTCTTCAATGAACTTTGGTTTGGCGAGCTCCCCTCGACTTGTGACGTTCTCTCCCGAGAACTACACTTTCTTCTCCCGAAGAATGAACAAGAAAAAACTATCTAAACACTCAAAGACTAATACATGATGCTCACAACAAGCTATCAAAATAAACTGAGTTGCAACACTTAATATAATCAAAGACTGAAACACAGATCGTGTTGCAATATAATTTGGAACACTAGACATAACTTTCTTATATTTTCCTGTTACTCTTTCTCTGCCTCCCACTCTTTTGCCGTGACTACTGCTGCATATAAATACATGAAAATGCAACTGTTGCGACTAAGAAGGAAAGTGCTTCCTTAATACAAAAGTCACTAACTAATATCAAACTAAAAACTACATTAAAAAAATTAAAATCGTAAATAGGCGACAAGCCATCAAGACATCTAAACCAATTACAAAACGACAACAAAATTAAGTCTTCGAGTTACTAAATAAAAATCTTCAAAATACATAATCTCTAAAATTTTTAAACCAAATCCACTTATTTCAAACTAAAACATCAAAAAGGGTTGTATCCAATTAAGCGTCAAGGCAGTCTCTACCCCAAGCCAAAGTCAAAGCCTATTCCTTACCTTCTGCAAAGAAGAAAATTTTTTAAAAAATGAGACGCAAATCTTAATAAGTGACAATCCCCAAGAAAAATCTCTTAGCACCTTTAAAATACTTGTATATCTCACATAGTCATATCATCATAGTTTTTAAATATCGTACATTTGAAAATAATAAAATTCATGCAAATAACATAATATTTCATGCCCAGAGTCATAAAAGTTCATATCAAACTAAATTCATATGCCAAAAATTTATAGCGGTAGAAATCATAGTCAAACGAATTTAATACAAAGTCTAAGTAAATGTTATGGCAACTAAGGGTAGTGCCTTCAATTATCCTCCATCATAGATTTAGAGTATTAGCATCTAACCTCCGCCATAGAGTCATAATTATTGGCATTTAGCCTTTACCATAGAGTCAAAATTATTGGCATTTATCATCCACCATAGAGTCAAAATTATTAGCATTTATCCTCTGCATTGGAATCATAATTTTACAGTCCTTCCAAAGTCCTCAGTTTCTAATATTTCATATGTATTCGTTAGTCAAATAATGTATGCAACAATTTTAGTACAAAATATATTCATAATGCATCGTATTTTGAAGTCATGCAAGTATTTTTGTCCCAAGGTTTTATTTTCTAGTTTTTAAAATTATTTAATACATTTAACTCCATACGAGAACATGCGATGCAAACACTTCAAGACTTCATTGCATCTTTAAAGCCTCAAATACATGAAATCATGGGTTCTCAATTTGTTGAAGATTTCAACTAAAAACTATATTAAAAATATGCAAGACAAGATCATATCCTTATGAAAAAGAAAACAATCTTTTCATTTTTCCAAGTTATTATTCACTTTGAATGGTAATTTGTGTTACTGTTCACGATGAACAATAACCAAATTGTTGTTCATTGTGAGCAGTCACGCTTTACTGTTTACCGTGAACACGAACTTTGTTACTGTTCTTTTTTTTTCAAAGAATATGCTTGAAATCCAATAAACACATTAAAATCATCCTTCAAAGTTCTTTAAAAGATCAATTCAAACATGTAACGTTCTTTGAGGATTCAATAAATCAAAATGCTATATTTTGAGTATAAGTCACGTCATCCAAAATATTCATAACCAATTTTTATAATCATAATACTTCAATAAATCATATTCAAAATAGGATATATAACATAGGAAATTTTAGATGGTGAGGATCAACTCACTTACCTCTTCGACGAATTAAGTCTATATTTCAACATTTTTAAGATTTCAAGATTTCTCACGCATCCTCAAGAAACTATGTTCATATCACAAATATTCTGTATAAATACCCATAGTCATGCTTTATAATTGTCTATACTTGATTAATACACCATATCTTATTTTTAGACTATACTTGAAATTTTTACGAAAGTGTAACTATTAAAGAACAAAAATTACTTACCAATACGAGTGAAATATCGAGCAAATCCCCAAAGATTTGAAAGTAATTCTTGTGACTATTGATTTTTATAGATATTCTCCTCTCTCTCTCTCTCTCTCTCTCTCTCTCTCTCATTAAGTTACAGAAATTTTAATGGGTACTTTTACCCTAGTCATATACTGAAAGAGATATTAAATAGTCAAGGGGTGAGTCTTATTTCCTGTTAGGAAAGTATTATTAAAACAAACGTTTCTTTTTCTTGCCTTAGAAAATTAGCCCTCAACCAATTAGTCCAACGAAGTCCCACAAAAGCATGCAAGACTAATCCACACAAGTAATTAGGCTAACCAATGGGTTCAATAATCAAGGACATTACATTTTTCCTCTCTTAAAAAAAGTTTCATGCTCGAAAATTGATTAATCTTGATATTGTTATCTCAAAGTTCCAAGTTCTCCAATCAAAACTCTAAATTCTCAAAATAGAATCTTGATTAGTATTTACACAAACGTCATATAGTCCTACTTTGTCAATATATAGGTTAGCAAATATCAAAGAGAACCCTCCAATAATTTATCTCACTAAATGTGTTGTCTATTTGTTCAGATGCAGAAGCTTCAAAAATTACGTTGATGAATTCTTCAAATAATCAATGAACTCATCATGAGAAGTTCACTAGTATAGACACTTCTAACCAAGATCGTACAGTCAAATATAATAATCATGAAATCGATTTAGTTTTCAAAGTGGCACTAGGCCCAAGAATGAGTATGTCCCATAGGGTAACTCTTTTTTTTTATGAATCATTCTTCAAAATGACCCAATTGCATTGCGACATTTCCCAATACAATTTGGTCGTTGGAATCAATACACGTCCAATGCATCCCAATGCATTGGGATGCATGGGACGTTTTAAAAATGTCCAAGAAGAATTTTTCTTTTTTTATAGTCAATGTCTAATTTTTAACGAGCTCACATCTCAAAAGTATAACTATATGAATACAAACTTGTATTTAAAGCAATTGATGCAAAAATAATAAGGTTTAAACTTCTTTTTAAAAAATAGTATCAAAAACACATATAAAATCTTCGTATATCAAAAACTTTATTATAGATACTAGTTAGGGCTGGTGCTAAACCCAATGTATATTAAAAAAATATTAAAAATAAAATTATTTACATTGAAAATCAATAAATGCAGAGAAGTAAAAAGTTAATATAGTATCAACAAAATACATATAAAACACCCATTGCCAATTTTTCTCATGCCTACCATGACTAATTCATGACATCAATTGTGATGCCCAAGACCGAATAGATAGTGCATAACACTTATTTCATATGATTGTGTGTTAAATATTATGCTTATATGAAGTTCTTGACACTTTTAGAGAAATCACTATTCACTTACATTTTCGAGCATTTCATTTTCTAATTTTTAAATTTTTCCCTTAATACTTATCATTTAGGAGGCATGAGAAAAATGTTATTTTGTGCATGGCATCTTGGGAAGTGTGAAATGAAAATTAAGTTTTCTATTGTATAAATAGTAAACCTTAAAGTAGCATTTTAGCCAAAAATAATCCAATTTCTACCAGTTTTCCTAAACTAACCTATGACCAAACCCACAACCCAACTAACTACCCAACACATTATATAACATAAAATGAAACAAAACCAAAGAAAAAGAAAAGAAAAGAAAATCGGCCAAAGGCCAAAGAAAAGAAAGAAAAAAGAAATTTTCAAAAAAATCTTCAAACTTGATCTTGTGCCTGCTTGTGGATGATGAAAAGCAACCTTTGAGCTTTCCTTCACCTTCTCTAGCCTTTTTGGTGAGAATTTTATCTTATTTTTGCATTTACATATTTTGCCTACAAACTTTAATTTTTGGATTTGCTTATATATTGCTTGTTTATGCTTTAATTAGTCTTATTTATGATCATAGAACACTCTTTTGTGAATAGATAGCTTTTTGAATGGTTGAAAATGGTGTTGGCATGTTGGAAAAGAAGATGAATAGTGTCATGAATACTAAAATCCAAATTTTTTGGGGTGTTCGTTCCGAATTGTGTTTTAATGCTTTGGTTGGGTGCCATAAGTACTTAGGAGGCAAAATGTAATATTTAAATAGATTTTTGGATGGTTAGAATTGATAAATTTAGATTGGGCACAAAAGAGGGCGTTTGAACGAAGTGTTGACCGGGCAAGTTTTGAATGATTAGACAACCTTAGATATGTTAGGAAGTAAGTGCAGTGTGATTCTAATCTTGATTGGATGATCGGTTTATATACTTGTAGTTCAAACGTGCTAAGAGACAAATCGGGGTTTTTGGGTAGACGCGTGTTAAAGTGTATTTTCATGGGGTTTAGTTGTGTCATAAAGTGTCTAGAAATGAGTGGTGAAGTTGGTTTGCACATCTCGTGTCTTGATTGGAGAAAGTAGTTTCAGAAAGTTGGGGAAATGAATAGTATTTTAGTGAATTGATGGTTAAATGTTCATTTGATGCTTGTGGTAGGTGCCATAGGTGTAGAAAAGGCTAATTTGATATTTGAAATGATTAGAATGTGACTAGAATTTGGAAAGAGTTGATTTAGTATAAAGGGCATTTTTTGTGGTGTTAGCCATAAATGTGTGATAATGCTTTGGATAGCTTAGTTGTGGTCTGTAAGTGAATGTGAAGTAGATAGAATGCCTTTAGTGTGTTTCTGCGATTATATGGCAAGTTTTGAATTTATGGGGTATAAAGGGGTTTCGATGTGGAAATGGTTAAAATTGAATGTTTATGGGTTAAAAGAAGTTCATAGAGTATTCTTAGGATGATTGAATGAATGGATTGTGGTTTGTGTGGCTTTGATTTGGAATAAGCTTGAATTGGACTAATGGACTACTTGGAGTTTAAAGTTAGACTTGGGTTGAAGGGTGGTTTCACGTGGTTGAGAGGTGTCATAAGGTGTTTGGAAGTGATTGGTGTGGTTGAATTGAGGATTTGATGTCTTAGGTGTTGGTGTGTTACTTGTATGTGATTTTTATGTTCATATATAATGTCGTGTCGATTGCTTGTTATCAGGTGTTTAATTATGTTGTATTCATTGCTAAATTTATGAATCTTATGTGATTTGTTAACTTTGGTATAAGGGAGCAGAAACGAGTGTTCGTGGCTTTTGAGGTGAGGGATGCATTTATATTTGCATTTATAGTTATTGTTAAGCTTATGTAATTCAAGGTTTAAATAAGGTATGGTGCTATAATGAATGGATGATATGTTCTACAGTGTTTTCTAAGTATATATACATGTATTCTAGACATATTGTGATTTGTTAGTTAAAGTTACATATTGTTGCATAAAGAAAATGTATTGAATAGTTGCTAATAAAGTTATAATCTAGTTGACGTATGTTAACTAATTGTTATTGCTTAAATGGAATGTGGTTAAATGCTACTTGAATGAATTAGGGAAAAATGTTAATAATATGCTATTGTATGGTTGGATTAGGTGGATTAATTGAAATTGCAAGCTTAACCATTAAAGACTAATTGCCTAGATGTGTGGTGCTAACCATGTGATAGTTACTGGAAATGTAATACTACTTTAATTGAATGTAATCATGTTTTCTAATTGCTATAGTTTATGTGCGAGGACATTATCTTTGGTTGTTCTCTTCGTGTGCTCATCGGTTTGAGTATTTATCTAATTCTGTAATTGTTACTAATTAAGGGCCTAGATGAAAATGGGTGAATTAAGATACTAATTGGATTAGTTTTGAAAAGTGGTATGTTTGCCTGCTTAACTTATATTGAATGAATATAGTTGAATTTCCGAATATATTGTTTAATTATCATGCTTGTGTTGTTATGTACCTGTTATGTGTTAATGTATTATGTAGTTATCTCGCGGTTTCTCGTGTCGCCTTGTAAATCCTCGTGGGTTCTCGTGTCATCTTGTAAATTCTCGTGGGTTCTTGTGTTACGTTGTGAATTCTCACGTCCGTGTCGGGTTGTGCAACCTTCTGGGCATTGTAGGCCGTTCAACTCCGGGCAGCGTCGGGCTGTCGGTCTAGCTCGGCTACCATGATTCCCAATCCTTCTCGCCAAGGCATAATCTCCTACCTCAGAGGTTTGGCCACCTCGTTGGGGCATACAGATCTACCTTGGGAGAGTGGAGTCACATATCTTGTTCGTGTTCGTGGTCGATAGTTCTTGCTGGGACATAATCTCCTACCTCAGAGGTTTGTTTACTTCATTGGGGCACACAGATCTACCTCATGAGAGTTATTTGTAATTGTACCTCCTTATAGGTGGTAGCTAGTCAGTATACTCGAATGTATTCCTCGTTACTTGCATGTCACCTCATCTCATGTGTTTATGTGTTATTTAGACTCGTATGCCTATGTGCTAGCTAGTCCCGCGTGCTTGAGTGATATCCAAATTCATATGCTTGCATGCTTCCTAGTATCTCATGTGCTACTTAGTGTACAACTTTCATTGTTTGTATAACTACTGCTTTAATTGCTTGTTTACTTGATGTTACCTCGTATAGAGTGATTAACTGTGTAGTTGCGTATTGGTCTTGTAATGTTACCATCATATGTCTTGCATAGGTATATTATCCAGCTTTATCGGTAATCCATGTCATTTTGAACTCTGTGTAAGTGCTACTGTATAGTAGTTAAATTGTGTTATTTAGCTTATTGAATAAGTATTAAATTGTTATATTCGAATACGTGAATAGTTGTTGCATTGCACGAAAATCTTTTCGAAAATCCCCCTGTTTATTGTTTCTTCCCTCACTGGGCATACGCGTTTTGTGTGCTCACCCTCGTTTCTAACAATTTCAGGTTCTATGTCTTCATAATGTGGTAAGATGAAGAAAGCTCGGGAGTTACTGTGATTAGATGTGCTAGCCTCCATTACCTATACATGTATTTTGTGCGAATTAGTTAAGTAGCTTGGATGTAATTTTATTTGGGATATATATATGTATTTGTAAAATTTTAAGGCTTGAAAGACTAGATAGTCGTGAATGGTTTGTAATAACTTGGTGAGTTATTTTATTGCCTATTGGACTTGCATGCTTGTCTGGGTTGATGAGGGTTGATCGGTGGACTTAATAAGTGAGAAAGTTGAATAGATGGAGTTAGAGTGGTATGATAACCAATCCCATAACTTAGAGATTCTATGGTTTAATGTATGCCTATTGTGGTTTGTTGAGTTCCAAGGCTCGGATGGCCTTGAGGAGTTTGTTGTATGTGTTGGCATTGGAGGATGGGATTGTATGTTGGATTTGGATTGTGGTTTTGAGGATAAATTTACTATTTGCAGGTGAACTGATAGCCCTATAAACAAGGGAGACTCCGTCCGGTGTCCCTCGTTTTTCGTGACTTGGGTATTGGGATCAGGAACTCCGGTCTCGAGAGGGATCAGGTGTTACATCAATCATCCTCAATGATCTAGGTTAACAACCAATTCTGAGCATGATAGCTTCTTCTGCTTCGGCCAAATAAATTGTGCAAATGGAATTCACAACGTATTGATTACATTAGTATAAATGCTAGCCTCTGCTTCTTTCTATCTGAACACCACAAGAACTGGAAAGAAAATGACAAATTGGATTCACATTAGCTTGCGAAAAAGTATGATAAAGTAATACATAACATTAAATGTTTAAAAAATCTTGAACATATGGGAATGATATTCTCATTGGAAAATGTTCTTTAGACCATGTAAAGTATAATATTTGCCAGTTTATAGTGAAGATCTTGAAACCAGCTTTCTATATCAAGTAGAAGTAAAACCATCAAACTCTAAGTGTCAAATACAGATTATAAGAGCATCTTGACAGCAAACAAATCGAAGATTAGATTTTAGGGTAGTTGTGAAATTTACACCATAAGATCATTTGTTATAAACTGAAAGCCAAGTAGTTCTAACGAAATGTCCATATCAAAAGAGGAAAGCATGGAGAGTTCATATAAATAATTATATAGTGTTTGATACATTGTGACTTACTCTTTGTTCCAACGTGCTCAGCAACTTCTGTCCAATTCCCCCATCCATACATTTCAATACCCTGGGGGATTTATAAAATAATTGTACAGTAAAGTTTCAGAGAGGTCCAGAAATAGTCGGTCTTAAAATATAAAATTGGAAAATATGAACATCAACAACTAATTTCATTATTGATTTTCAATGAATACATAAAAATTTGTTGAAAATTTAAAATTTCAAGCATTATCACATAATTCAGGCTATCCAAAAAATATTATGTAGTTAAAGGGCATACCTCTAGAAGTAGAATCTCCTTATCAGCATTCTAATCCAGACATATGAGAGGGAATGACAAATTATTCTGTGGAAACATAAAGACTTCAATATTATCACAGAAAAACAAGGGAATACCAAGGATAAGTAAATAATAAAATTGGATTGAAAGTTTGCAAGACTACTAAAAAGCCTTCTTAGCGTCTGTTATTGGACAAAACCTACATATATTTCAATGGATTACATCCTAAAAATTCCCACACCAAACAAAAAAAGAAAAGTAAATGACACTCATACAAACACATACACACAAAGAAGAAAATCATATCAAAGAAGACCACATCACATTTTTTATCTTAATAACCATATCTTCCTTTCTCTTAATTTTCTTATCTACATCTGCTCTCAAACACACTATGTTAACCATGACTAAATGGTAGTAATTGTTCTAACGGTACTATTATTCTAATATGTGCTAGGATAGGACGAATCCAAAGTGGAACAAACTAAGAAGAAAGAAAAGATTTTTAGTTTATGAGTTTGTGCAATTAGTTATTTTATAATGTTTAATTTTGTTGTTGTAATTTTTATTTTATATGAATGTTTCCATTTTTTCCTTATCATTAACTTGAAAAAAAAAAATTGTTATCTTAGCCTTTGTTTTCTCTATTTTAGATTAACGCTTACTTTTATTTATGCATGTGAAATATTTTATACTTATGTATGTTATTTATAAATTTTGAGTAGATCTTGGAACTACAAAAAAAAGAGAGAAATTTTGAGTTTGTTGCTCGGATTTGTGGTGACCATGATACAGATAGAAAGTATTTGTGAAGGTTATGAAGGATGATGGTGGAGGTGTTTGAGGAAGAAGATGAGATTGTTTTTATTTTTTTAGAAAATTTAAAAATTAAAAAAATAGAAAAGAAAAATACAAAAAATGATGAGTTTTATTTTTGTTCTTTTATTTTTATAAATCCAAAATAAATAAATAAAACAACAAAAACAAATGTTTATTTTGATTAAAGTGATTTTAATGAATTTATATTTTCTTTAATTTTGTCAAAAATAAAAAATAAAAAAAATATATAAAAAGATGAAATTTTTTTAAAAAACGATTTTACGAAAACCTAATTGTATATAATTGAGTTTTACATTTTTTAAAAAATTTATAAAGAGTTTGTTGTATATAGTTTTAATTCTATTTTATCCTCATAATATGTTGGTGTTTGAATCTCTTAATGATGATTCACTTTCCAAATCAATCGAGGACCAAGGCTTGGAATTTTTATCAGGTTGTATCAATCTTTTTAATTTGCAATGCATTGAGTTATTTTCTTACATTGAGGGCAATGTAAAGTTTGGGTTTGAGGAGAAGAAAACACTCAGTACCACCTGTTAAAATTTTTTCAAGATTTTTGAATTTTTATTTTATGCTTCATTTATTTACGATAATTAAATTTGAGTAGTTAATTATTGAAATATGTTAAATTTTGATAAAACATTTGAACTAATTGTGAGGATGGAACGGAAAAATGATTAACTATTAGAGTTGAGTTTGTATATAGAGATTTTTACTCTTGAAACCTTCTTAATTGTTATTTTTATATCGACAGCGTCGCATGATTCAATGAGAAGTTTTTGATTAATTATCAAAAGAGGAGTTAGATTGAAGTATTTTTAATGTGAGATGTTATGTTTTATTAAAATTTGACTAATTTTTTTTGGTTGGTGTACTTCCTAAAAAAAAAGTTAACAAATATATATATATATATATATAAAATTGAAAGCAAATACATATTTTAGATGACTCGTGCAACATCATTCAAATATTCAAAGTGTCGATTCAACAAAACAGATGTACAAAAAAAAACATCACAAGTGTTTCCTCTAACAAGTTTTCTAGTACCTTTGTTATAAAAAAAAAAAAAACTATCAATTCAAAATCTTACCAGACAAGCCTCCTTTCACCAAATACAACCCAATCAATGAAAGACGACACTTCAAAGAAACCAAGAAATCAACCATTATCCATTGACCGAGTTATCTATCTTAAAGAGAAAAAAAAAACTAAGGAAGTATTACATGATTTGGAAGGTAGTTGATTTTTAACATTACATGATTATCTGTAAGAAATATTTTCAATTTAACAAATCTTGCGTGATTAATTTTCTTATTTTTTGATTGAGTTACAAGTGCTTAAAAGGATTTAAGGTTTTTTTGTAATTAAGATATGTTTCTTTCATGTTAGATACAAAAACAACTTGGAGAATTTTTTTTTGGAAGACAGACTCACCATTAATCTTGTGTTTTTTAGGATCTAACTATGTGGATATATTTACTATTCAAATTCGATATCTTTGAATTCACAATTAACCAGACGAAAGCAAGTTCCTCATATGTGCAACCCAAATCTCTATGGAAAATAATATGGAATCTGAAGGTCCAAACAAAAATTAAAAGTTTTATATATAGTGGAGAGTTTGTAAAGAATGAGCCACAGCTACTGAAAAGAATTTGTATAGGAAGAAATGTGCTCAATCACCTACTTGCAAAATCTGTGGGCTATGTTATCGTCGAATTCGACCGGGTAGAAGCTGTCAATGGATTCCAAATGCCGTCTTCCTCTAGTGAACTACTGAGCCTTTTATGGAGGATGTAATATCTCTCCTATCCTCAGTTGATAATGCTTGTGTTCTTCATATTGGTAGAAATGCCAATAAGGCTGCTGATTGGATAGATAGGAGTGCAAGACTAGGGTCATTACCAAACAATTGGTTGTCTGATTCCCTTTGGAGTTTATCAATATTCTCCACCTTGTTGTATCCCTCTGAGTATATTATGTTATTAATGAAAGTTTTCCAAAAAATCCATTGGATTTCAGTGACCAAAAAAAAAAAAAAAAAGAAGAAGAGAATCCATCTGGTTTCCTCATAAATACCCCTGAACCAAATCTCACCCACTCATTTTCCCTCCCTGGACCCCGTCTTTATAATTCTCACAGGCATCAGCTCCCTCGCGCAGCTGAGAAGAGACAAAAATACTTATAAGGTGTTTGTTATTGATGTAAGCAATGGAAGGCTTCACCGTTCTCGATTCTGAGAACGTAGCTCCAATTTCTGGTACTTCTTCGTCCTTTATCTCCATAAATTTCGCATTTTTAGGGTTTCTCTTCTTTAATTTTTGTTCATTTCTTAGTTGGGTCCCTTAATTAACTGCTTGCATCTAATACACATACAAACACACACGGAAACACGTTTATAATAAGTTGTTTATGCTTACTTACATACGTATGATTGTGTGTGCTTGAAATGCCCAAGCTTAAATTTTGTAGAAATTAGGCTCATTGTTTAAGATATTTTGGTGTAAATTTGGTACTTTTTGTAATTATTAATAGAGTTAGGGTTTAGTACTTAATTTTCTATTCTGGTTAAATTAGATAGCTAAATACCCAATAATCTCGACTGAATTTACTATATGTGTTCAATAGCCTAGAAACCCGATCCCAGCTAACTAGTAGGCAATGTTTTATCCCTCCATTAATCGTTTCATATTGAGAAATTGTTTTGTTGAAGAAATGGGTTTTTAATGTTGGTTATCGTAGGGTATTGCTATTAGATAGTCCGAAAGTAGGGAAAGTAAAAAAGTGGATACGTGAGCTGGTGCTATTTGCTTGCAGGTAAAGAGATGACAATTATTGTCTTCGGCTTTCTCCTTCTTCTTTTTTTTTTTTTTAATACACGATATTCGGTTGGAAAGGATCTAGACAAACTGACGTCTTGATCGATCCTCCTACCTCGGGAACATGAGCTTTTGGGCTGTGCCTCGCTTAGCCGTATCTCATAAGCAGCCTCGAACAAGTCATCTTGAATAGGGAAAGATCAGGTATTGGTAGTTTGGACCTCTGGGTATACGGATCTACTGTATACTATTATTTAGTTTTGACTTTAATTTTAAAAAAATGGTGACAGTTCAACCTAGTAGAGATATTGAAAGGTTTAAATAAGTTACATAATGAACAGCTACCGCATTCATTTGCTAAAGCTACTTCTCCTCTAGTTTTAAACTTCTTATAATGTTATTTAATTCATATCATATGAAAATTGATCTCAAAATGAATATTCTCTAAATTTAAGTTGTTTTAGACGTTCCATATCTAGGAATGACAATGGGACGGGTTTGGGGGCGGGGGGACATATCCCCATGCCCCGATCCGTTACTTAAATAGTCCCCTCAACACTCGCTCCGGCCCCGCATTGTATGCCCCCATCCTCCGCCCCTGCCCCGTCCCCAAATCCCCGCAAGGATTGGGGATTACCCGCAGGTTTTTTTTATTATTATTTAAATCTTATGATATTAAATTTAATTTAAACCTCATAACTTCAAAATATAAGTTAAAATTATAGTAACTATAAATATAAATACATGTTTTAAACAAAGGTTAAATATTAATCATATATATAGTCTTATACTAGCAATTAAATAGTAAAAATAAATTTACAGTAATTGAATCTTAAGCATTTAAAATAAATTCTAACTGAAACTATTGTGTATGAAAACTATATGTGAAAAAATAATACTTCTTTGTGTTATGGGATTGTATTAATTATTATAATTATTTTTGGTTATCGCATGGTACATATAATAGTAATTACTATATTGTCCTTAATTACGTTATTTGAAACTATTTTAATGTACAATTAGGATCAACTAACAAATTTCTTAAATCCACTTGATCAATAGTAAAATGGAGTTATTTATGTAAAATGATAACAAGTCTCAATTAGTGCAATGGTCTTGATTAAAAAAAATTATAAAATTCTTTTGAATAATCTATTTTTTTCTACTCTATTTTTTATAATATTTTATCTAATGTCATTTTTTATACTTTTATATTTATAATTTTAAAATTTTAATATATACGTAAATCTAAAGATATAAAAATAACCACATATGTATGCGGGGCAAGAAATGTTTATTCCCGCGCCCCGCCCCTCCTCCGCGGGGGATTAAAAGTTAATCCCTACCCCCGTCCCATTCCCCATTTTCCACTCTAATCCCTGCCTCGTCTAAGGCGAGTACAGGACAGGTACCCACAAAACCTGTCTCCATTGTCATCCCTACCCATATCTGATTTTTAACCGGGAAATGGTATTAATTAGTTGACAATGTGGTCTAAATTTTTGAAATTTTTGTAGGGACATAGCAAGCATGCAAGCAATTTGTTTTTTGTGGGTTCTTAAATCACACTGATGTTGTATTTTGGATCGATGATAGGATTCAGAGAAGATGTTGACATTGTTTTGGGAGACTTGAGGGCATTCTATATGTATATACACTAGTTGAGGCTGCCCGTGTAGATGCACGGGCTAAACCCAATATATATTAAGAAAATATCGTAAATAAAATTATTAAATGAGATATATACATTGTTGGTTGCAAGCTTTTTAATTATGATTACATTTTTACAACAAATTGGAAACAGAAAAGGAGTCCCAGTAAGAAAATCCACCTATTGATAAAATCATCCAAAAATGACAATTCATTAGAATGGTGTGGTCAATATTACTGGATCCCTTTGAAAAACTGAAAGGTTTACAAGATGCACAGAGCAATTCCATATGGCAGTCACACCAAAGGCTACAAAAACGTAATGCATGATAAGGTATTCTGCACAAAGAGATGAACAATGGTAAATAATAGCATGCAATAAGTTCATAATTTAGAAAAGTATTTAACCGTACAGCATATAGATATGCCCAGAACACATACATTTAACAAGTAATATGCTATAGAGCATACAAAGTAAGTATAAGAAAACATCAAACTTGAGTTGTATAACAATTTACGCGAACTTAAATGTCACTATGATAATAGAAAGAAATGAGCCACAAAGTAATGTGAAAATGGCTCTAGAAATTTCCAAGAATAACATTTGTAAAATTATTGACAAAAATTAAAGAGAGATTTCCAGCTAAATAAAAGGACTATCGATTAAAAAACTTAGATGGAAATATAGAAGATCGGTACTGCAGACCATTTCAATCTGGAAAAAGATTCCCTTGAACTAAAATTTGAGTAAATTACTTTTAAAGATGTTTAATTAATACAAAACAGAAAGCTGAAAAGCATTGTATCCCTGCTTCACCTTCAAAGACCTGTAGACTCATTGTTCTTTTATATATGAATAGCTATGCAGCCGACCTCATCTAGTGGAACAAGGGTTACTTTGGTTTGGTTTGGTTCTATAAAAAGCAAATAATGAATCTACAAAAGAACAAATATCTCATGAGCATCAGCCATAAAGACTTCAATATTACCACAGAAAGACAAGGGAATACCAAGGATAAGTAAATAATAAAATTGGACTGAAAGTTTGCAAGACTACTAATGCAAATGAACACATAGGCAAAAAAGAAATAAAATTACACAAGAAACTACACGCATGTTAACATCATAATTCCATGTAAGAAGCCTTCTTGGCATTATTATTGGACAAAACCTACATATATTTCAATGGATTACATCCTAAAAATTCTCACGCCAAACGAAAAAAGAAAAGTAAATGACACTCATACAAACACACACACACAAAGAAGAAAATCAGATCAAAGAAGACCACATCACATTTTTTATCTTAATAACCATATCTTCCTTTCTCTTAATTTTTTTATCTACATCTGCTCTCAAACACATCATGTTAACCATGACTAATACATGGACTAATAGTTTCTATGTTTCCACTTATCAAAAAAATTAGTTTCTATCTTTTTATTGTCATCAAAAGAGAAAGAAGAAAGCTTTTTGGAGTAACAACAACATAGTCAGGGCAACCAAAAAGAAAAGGCTAACGTATCAGGTGGATCCTAAAAAGTTACAAAATTTAATTGTGACTCATAAAACTGCCTAGTACACTCCATCATCTTGTTGTCCTGAAATAGATCCAGTTCAACCAAATCATTTCATTCTATCATCATCTTTTGGCTCGAAATTTTGCAATCAAGCATTGATCTAAGATTCTTTACTATAGATGTATGAATTATCAATAACCAGCTTAAAATATTACAATGCAGGAGTGGCAGTTGGTTGATAAACTACTCTAAATTTGTCGAATTGCATTGGGAAAAATTTAGCATTAAGTTATTATGAAACAACAACTAAGAGTTAAGTAAAGTGTTTTCTATCATCTCATGCCAATCCAACCTAATTTTTATCATTCTATTGTATTCTATTATGTTCTGCAATGATTTCCACTTATTTGAGAAGTTTGAAAAAAGAACGCAAATTTACACCGTCACAACAGAGATAGACGTGTTTTTTTTTATCTTGCACCTAAACCTTATCGAACTAAAATCTTTTTGCTCAAAAAAGGAAAATTATCAAAGAAAAGTTGCAATAATTAGCAAAATTTCTTCAAATAAACCAAATTTTACGGAATTTGAAGCTGCAACTTAAGAAAAAAAAAATATAAAATCATATATTTAACAAATAAAATTGAAATAAATTTAGCATTTTTATAATAAAAGTAACAAAATTTCAATTTTCCTTTCAATCGGAAGCTAAAATCATAAACATAACAAATAAAATTGAAGTAAATTTGCATTCTTATACTTAAATTGACAGCTTTAGTTTTAATAATCTTTCAATTCTTGTGCTTGCAAACAAAGCTAGGGATTCAATAAGCTGCAAATTATAAACACACCAGCATGAGTTGGCACTACATGCGCATTAGTATCTCGCAATTTGATTGCTTTATACTCCGCTGCAATTTTTGCTTTAAGAGACTCCCAAGCCTTCGTATTGGCAAACAACACAAAGAGTTGCCTCATGCCCCAACTACACTAGAGAAAAAGGATCATACATTAACGTTTACTGTAGAGGAATAAAGGTCCATCTACTTACATGATTTTCATTGATTCATAGTTGTATGCTTGAAAAATGCAGGTGCTGAAAGATGGTGAAATGACAATTGTCACGCACAATCAGTCTTGAAATCGTCAACCAGTTTGCATCAACCACATTTAATCATATCGAAATTCCAGAATCTCGAAACTCACTGACTGGTAGTAATTGTTCTAACGGTACTATTATTATAATATATGCTAGGATAGGACGAATCCAAAATGGAACAAACTAAGAAGAAAGAAAAGATTTTTAGCTTATGAGTTATTTTGTAATGTTTAATTTTGTTGTTGTAATTTTTATTTTTTATGAATGTTTTTTTTTTTTTCCTTATCATTAACTTGAAAATAAATTAATAAATAAAATTGTTATGTTAGTCTTTGTTTTCTCTATTTTAGATTAGTGCTTATTTTTATTTTATGCATGTGTAATATTTTATACTTATGTATGTTATTTATAAATTTTGAGTAGATCTTGGAATTACAAAAAAAAAAGAAGAGAAATTTTGAGTTTGTTGCTCGGATTTGTGGTGACCATGATAGAGATAGAAAGTATTTGCGAAGGTTATGAAGGATGATGGTGGAGGGGAAAAATGATTAACTATTAGAGTTGAGTTTGTATATAAGAATTTTTACTCTTGAAACCTTCTTAATTGTTATTTTTATCCCGACAGCGTCACATGATTCAATGAGAGGTTTTTGATTAATTATCAAAAGAGGAATTAGATTGAAGTATTTTCAACGTGAGATGTTATGTTTTATTACAATTTGACTGATTTTTTTAGGTCGGTGTACTTCCTAAAAAAAAGTTAAAAAATATATATATAAAAATTGAAAACAAATATATATTTTAGATGACTCGTGCAATATCATTCAAATATTCAAAGTGTTGATCTAACAAAACAGAGGTACAAAAAAAAACATCACAAGTGTTTCCTCTAACAAGTTTTTTAGTACCTTTGTTATAAAAAAAACTATCAATTCAAAATCTTACTAGACAAGCCTCCTTTCACCAAATACAACCCAATCAATGAAAGACGACACTTCAAAGAAACCAAGAAATCAACTATTATCCACTGACCGAGTTATCTATCTTAAAGAAAAAAAAAACTAAGGAAGTATTACATGATTTGGAAGGTAGTTGATTTTTAACTTTACATGATTATCTGTAAGAAATATTTTCAATTTGTCAAATCTTGCGTGATTAATTTTCTTATTTTTTGATTGAGTTACAAGTGCTTAAAAAGGCTTTAAGGTTTTTTTGTAATTAAGATATGTTTCTTTTATGTTAGATACAAAAACAACTTGGAGAATTTTTTTTTGGAAGACAGACTCACCATTAATCTTGTGTTTTTTAGGATCTAACTATGTGGATATATTTACTATTCAAATTCGATATCTTTGAATTCACAATTAACCAGACGAAAGCAAGTTCCTCATATGTGCAACCCAAATCTCTATGGAAAATAATATGGAATCTAAAGGTCCAAACAAAAATTAAAAGTTTTATATATAGTGGAGAGTTTGTAAAGAAGGAGCCACAGCTACTGAAAATAATTTGTATAGGAAGAAATGTGCTCAATCACCTACTTGCAAAATCTGTGGGCCATGTTATCGTCGAATTCGACCGGGTAGAAGCTGTCAATGGATTCCAAATGCCGTCTTCCTTTAGTGAACTACTGAGCCTTTTATGGAGGATGTAATATCTCTCCTATCCTCAGTTGATAATGCTTGTGTTCTTCATATTGGTAGAAATGCCAATAAGGCTGCTGATTGGATAGATAGGAGTGCAAGACTAGGGTCATTACCAAACAATTGGTTGTCTGATTCCCTTTGGAGTTTATCAATATTCTCCACCTTGTTGTATCCCTCTGAGTATATTATGTTATTAATGAAAGTTTTCCAAAAAATCCATTGATTTCAGTGACCAAAAAAAAGAAAAGAAAGAAGAAGAGAATCCATCTGGTTTCCTCATAAATACCCCTGAACCAAATCTCACCCACTCATTTTCCCTCCCTGGACCCCGTCTTTATAATTCTCACAGGCATCAGCTCCCTCGCGCAGCTGAGAAGAGACAAAAATACTTATAAGGTGTTTGTTATTGATGTAAGCAATGGAAGGCTTCACCGTTCTCGATTCTGAGAACGTAGCTCCAATTTCTGGTACTTCTTCGTCCTTTATCTCCATAAATTTCGCATTTTTAGGGTTTTTCTTCTTTAATTTTTGTTCATTTCTTAGTTGGGTCCCTTAATTAACTGCTTGCATCTAATACACATACAAACACACACGGAAACACGTTTATAATAAGTTGTTTATGCTTACTTACATACGTATGATTGTGTGTGCTTGAAATGCCCAAGCTTAACTTTTGTAGAAATTAGGCTCATTGTTTAAGATATTTTGGTGTAAATTTGGTACTTTTTGTAATTATTAATAGAGTTAGGGTTTAGTACTAAATTTCCTATTCTGGTTAAATTAGATAGCTAAATACCCAATAATCTCGACTGAATTTACTATATGTGTTCAATAGCCTAGAAACCCGATCCCAGCTGACTAGCAGGCAATGTTTTATCCCTCCATTAATCGTTTCATATTGAGAAATTGTTTTGTTGAAGAAATGGGTTTTTAATGTTAGTTATCGTAGGGTATTGCTAGTGAAAGTAGGGAAAGTAACAAAGGGGGTTTTAATTTTCTTTTCTTCTTTGTTTCTTTTTTTTTGTTTTGGAAAATCCTTATGGTTCACACGGGGTTATCAAACCCCAAACAGATAATCAGGCCTAGAGAAAATATGGATTGTATTAGTAAGACACACTTACCAGAACTCAACTCAAAAAAATTAGTTTTTTAACTTATTTGAATTTCATATGTGAACAAGTCTTTCTTCACATCGCAAGAACTTAGACAATTTAGAATTTTCACACAAAACAAATGTTAGTTAATTCATACTTGTTTATTTTCATTGATTACCCGTGAGAGATGCCAAGCTACAACAATTATATACATAAGAAAAGAAGTCTCATATTGTTAAAGCTTTTTTCCAACGCCATGAAAACTCTCGAAAGCTATTTTTAAAAAAGAATCAACTCAACGACGATAGCGGTTGCATTTGAAGTTAAAATACAAATATAAAATACCTCGCTCAAACGTACATTTATAACCTTGTTTTTGCGAATATTCCCATTCCTTGTTGACAATCCGGAATGCTATGTTCTGGTAAGGAGGGCCAGCTTGAAATCTTATGATGCAAGTCTCGATGTTTTCTCCATCTTTCTCTATCGTATATGATGGAGCTTTTGATTTATCAACAAGATCAGGATAGAATATATGAAATTTGTAACCCTGGACAATCTTTGGCGGTGGATTGTCGTGGTCATAGTGGGTCTGGTTGTATTTGTTCCATTCATACCCAGTGTGGACACGATTGAAATACTTGGGCTTTCTTGGACGGTATTTGTCCTCTGAATCTAGGCGTGTGGAACCAAATACAGCAGCATCACATTCATCCATCTCTTGTTTTCGTCTTCGTCGCTCTTCTAGAACAGCAATCCGTTTCTTTTCCAATGTGACCCTGTCCTCTGCAGGGTCAATTACTTCTTCAATATTGCCATCATCATGCAAAAGTAGTTGCGGTGAATATGATCCAAGTCCAACCACCTCCTCTTTAGCCTCTTGAGTCGTCTCACCATCCAATATTGATGATTCCGGATTGAAGGCTGGAGCATCTTTCTCTTTATTAGTATCTCTTCTTCTTCTTTTGTGTCGATAAATTTCCTTGAGACAAGCCTTTGCCCTGAAGATAGGGAGACGTTTTAAAATGGCTTCCCAAAATTCAACAACCTTGGCTTCCCCAGATCTCATCTGGAACTCAATCTGGTGCTGTAGCGCTTCCAATTCACCGTAGGTTTTTCCTTGTAAAAGAATTTTTACATCTGCTTCAATGTTAGAGTGCAAACCCCTTTCTTCTCCAGCAAGTAACTGATCATCAGGAATTAGATGTTTCCTAGCTTCAGCTAATTCCCAATCACAAACCACCAACAGTGCCTCCCAATATTGTATACGAGTTGGCGTGGCCCTGTCCAAATCACAATACATCTTTATGTCCTTGTGAACTTGTTCTATTTCTTTTAGAGTCAAGCCCTTGAATATTTATGTAGTATCAAAGTCATCATCCCAAGGATAAGGATCAATTGCAAGACTCTTAGTAAGTAGTATATCAATTGGCTTCGTACGACCTTCACGCAACCGGATCTCGGATCTGACTTTACTTTGATCAAAATCAAACTGCTCCTCTTTCTTCTTCCACTCTTGAAACTCAGACCGGGCATGCTCTCTTGCTAACAAAGCCATTTTTTCCTCATGTAGTGCTTTCTCGATGCCTCTTTCCTCCCTTCTCTTTTTTACTTTTTCAATCTCTGCCATCCTTTCTCTCTGCCTCTTCTTTTCTGCTTTTACAGAGAATGAATCAATCGGCACGCCTTGAGCAACATCACGCTCGATCTTCTTCCGCCACACAAATTTTTCATTGAGATTAGAATCACCAAAAGGATTCGAATCATTCGAATACCCAGACAACGTTTGTGACTTCAATTTCTTTGCCGCTTTCATTGCCTTATTCTGAGCTTTCTTGGACAAGTATTCCTTTATATCTTCTTCCAAAAGCGTCATCTTCCTGCTCTCGTGACTGCCCATTGTTACTATCCCCAACAAATTAACCCCGAAGGCTCTGATTCGACTCAGTGACGACGTCCTCAAAGAGAGAGAGTGTGTTTATACTTCAATTTTGAACACAGACTTTTGGTACCTGTCGAAATATTGCTATGGTTGTTGTTGTTGTTGTTGTTGTTGTTGTTGTTGTGTTTTTGTAATATAGTAGGAGAGTCATTTATAATTACTAAGAAAACAAAAGTGTAATTAGAAATCTATTATAATTAGGAGACCTAATATATTAGGAAACCTGGAAACTATTGGTGCGCACTCTCTTTGTTTTTTTTTACTTTTTCTTTTTTCCTTTTGCGGCAAAGTCAACTCTAATGAAAAAAAAAAGTGGATACGTGAGCTGGTGCTATTTGCTTGCAGGTAAACAGATGACAATTATTGTCTTCGGCTTTCTCCTTCTTCTATTTTTTTTTTTAATACACGATATTCGGTTGGAAAGGATCTAGACAAACTGACGTCTTGATCGATCCTCCTACCTCGGGAACATGAGCTTTTGGGCTGTGTCTCGCTTAGCCGTATCTCATAAGCAGCCTCGAACAAGTCATCTTGAATAGGGAAAGATCAGGTATTGGTAGTTTGGACCTCTGGGTATACGGATCTACTGTATACTATTATTTAGTTTTGAGTTTAATTTAAAAAAAATGGTGACAGTTCAACCTAGTAGAGATATTGAAAGGTTTAAATAAGTTACATAATGAACAGCTTCCGTATTCATTTGCTAAAGCTACTTCTCCTCTAGTTTTAAACTTCTTATAATGTTCTTTAATTCATATCATATGAAAATTGATCTCAAAACGAATATTCTCTAAATTTAAGTTGTTTTAGTCGTCCCATATCTAGGAATGACAATGGGACGGGTTTGGGGGCGGGGGGATATATCCCAATGCCCCGATCCGTCACTTAAACAGTCCCCTCAACACTCGCTCCGGCCCCACATTGTATGCCCCCATCCCCCGCCCCTGCCCCGTCCCCAAATCCTCGCAAGGAATGGGGATTACTCGCAGGTTTTTTTTATTATTATTTAAATCTTATGATATTAAATTTAATTTAAACCTCATAACTTCAAAATATAAGTTAAAATTATAGTAACTATAAATATAAATACATGTTTTAGACAAAGGTTAAATATTAATCATATATCTAGTCTTATACTTGCAATTAAATAATAAAAATAAATTTACAGTAATTGAATCTTAAGCATTTAAAATAAATTCTAACTGAAACCATTGCGTATGAAAACTATATGTGAAAAAATAATACTTCTTTGTGTTATGAGATTGTATTAATTATTATAATTATTTTTGGTTATCGCATGCCACATATAATAGTAATTACTATATTGTCCTTAATTACGTTATTTGAAACTATTTTAATGTACAATTAGGATCAACTAACAAATTTCTTAAATCCACTTGATCAATAGTAAAATGGAGTTATTTATGTAAAATGATAACAAGTCTCAATTACTGCAGTGGTCTTGATTAAAAAAAATTATAAAATTATTTTTAATACTCTATTTTTTTCTACTCTATTTTTTATAATATTTTATCTAATGTCATTTTTTATATTTTTATATTTATAATTTTAAAATTTTAATATATATGTAAAACTAAAGATATAAAAATAACCACATATGTATGCGGGGCGAGAAATGCTTATTCCCGCACCCCGCCCCGCCCCCGCGGGGGATTAAAAGTTAATCCCTAGCCCCCGCCCCATTTCCCATTTCCCACTCTAATCCCTGCCTCGTCTAAGGCGAGTACAGGACAGGTACCCACAAAACCTGTCTCCATTGTCATCCCTACCCATATCTGATTTTTAATCGGGAAATGGTATTAATTAGTTGACAATGTGGTCTAAATTTTTGAAATTTTTGTAGGGACATAGCAAGCATGCTAGCAATTTGTTTTTTGTGGGTTCTTAAATCACACTGATGTTGTATTTTGGATCGATGATAGGATTCAGAGAAGATGTTGACATTGTTTTGGGAGACTTGAGGGCATTCTATATGTATATACACTAGCTGAGGCTGCCCGTGTAGATGCACAGGCTAAACCCAATATATATTAAGAAAATATCGTAAATAAAATTATTAAATGAGATATATACATTGTTGGTTGCAAGCTTTTTAAATATGATTACATTTTTACAACAAATTGAAAACAGAAAAGGAGTCCCAGTAAGAAAATCCACCTATTGATAAAATCAACCAAAAATGACAATTCATTAGAATGGTGTGGTCAATATTACTGGATCCCTATGAAAAACTGAAAGGTTTACAAGATGCACAGAGCAATTCCATATGGCAGTCACACCAAAGGCTACAAAAACGTAATGCATGATAAGGTATTCTGCACAAAGAGATGAACAATGGTAAATAATAGCATGCAATAAGTTCATAATTTAGAAAAGTATTTAACCGTACAGCATATAGATATGCCCAGAACACATACATTTAACAAGTAATATGCTATAGAGCATACAAAGTAAGTAGAAGAAAACATCAAACTTGAGTTGCATAACAATTTACGCGAACTTAAATGTCACTATGATAATAGAAAGAAATGTGCCACAAAGTAATGTGAAAATGGCTCTAGAAATTTCCAAGAATAACATTTGTAAAATTATTGACAAAATTAAAGAGAGATTTCCAGCTAAATAAAAGGACTATCGATTAACAAAACTTAGTTGGAAATATAGAAGATCAGTACTGCAAACCATTTCAATCTGGAAAAAGATTCCCTTGAACTAAAATTTGAGTAATTAACTTTTAAAGATGTTTAATTAATACAAAAAAGAAAGCATAAAAGCATTGTATCCCTGTTTCACCTTCAAAGACCCGTAGACTCATTGTTCTTTTATATATGAATAGCTATGCAGCCGACCTCATCTAGTGGAACAAGGGTTACTTTGGTTTGGTTTGGTTCTATAAAAAGCAAATAATGAATCTACAAAAGAACAAATATCTTATGAGCATCAGCCATAAAGACTTCAATATTACCACAGAAAGACAAGGGAATACCAAGGATAAGTAAATAATAAAATTGGATTGAAAGTTTGCAAGACTACTAATGCAAATGAACACATAGGCAAAAAACAAATAAAATTACACAAGCAACTACACGCATGTTAACATCATAATTCCATGTAAGAAGCCTTCTTGGCATTATTATTGGACAAAACCTGCATATATTTCAATGGATCACATCCTAAAAATTCTCACGCCAAACGAAAAAAGAAAAGTAAATGACACTCATACAAACACACACACACAAAGAAGAAAATCATATCAAAGAAGACGACATCACATTTTTTATCTTAATAACCATATCTTCATTTCTCTTAATTTTTTTATCTACATCTGCTCAAACACATCATGTTAACCATGACTAATACATGGACTAATAGTTTCTATGTTTCCACTTATCAAAAAAATTAGTTTCTATCTTTTTATTGTCATAAAAAAAGAAAGAAGAAAGCTTTTTGGAGTAACAACAACATAGTCAGGGCAACCAAAAAGAAAACGCTAACGTATCAGGTGGATCCTAAAAAGTTACAAAATTTAATTGTGACTCATCAAACTGCCTAGTACACTCCATCATCTTGTTGTCCTGAAATAGATCCAGTTCAACCAAATCATTTCATTCTATCATCATCTTTTGGCTCGAAATTTTGCAATCAAGCATTGATCTAAGATTCTTTACTATAGATGTATGAATTATCAATAACCAGCTTAAAATATTACAATGCAGGAGTGGCAGTTGGTTGATAAACTACTCTAAATTTGTCGAATTGCATTGGGAAAAATTTAGCATTAAGTTATTATGAAACAACAACTAAGAGTTAAGTAAAGTGTTTTCTATCATCTCATGCCAATCCAATCTAATTTTCATCATTCTATTCTATTCTATTATGTTCTGCATTGATTTCAACTTATTTGAGAAGTTTGAAAAAAGAATGCAAATTTACTCCGTCACAACAGAGATAGACGTGTTTTTTTTTATCTTGCACCTAAACCTTATCGAACTAAAATCTTTTTGCTCAAAAAAGGAGAATTATCAAAGAAAAGTTGCAGTAATTAGCAAAATTTCTTCAAATAAACCAAATTTTACGGCATTTGAAGCTGCAACTTAAGAAAAAATAAATAAAATCAGATATTTAACAAATAAAATTGAAATAAATTTAGCATTTTTATAATAAAAGTAACAAAATTTCAATTTTCCTTTCAATCGGAAGCTAAAATCATAAACATAACAAATAAAATTGAAGTAAATTTGCATTCTTATACTTAAATTGACAGCTTTAGTTTTAATAATCTTTCAATTCTTGTGCTTGCAAACAAAGCTAGAGATTCAATAAGCTGCAAATTATAAACACACCAGCATGAGTTGGCACCACATGCGCATTAGTATCTCGCAATTTGATTGCTTTATACTCCGCTGCAATTTTTGCTTTAAGAGACTCCCAAGCCTTCGTATTGGCAAACAACACAAAGAGTTGCCTCATGTCCCAACTACACTAGAGAAAAAGGATCATACATTTACGTTTACTGTAGAGGAATAAAGGTCCATCTACTTACATGATTTTCATTGATTCATAGTTGTATGCTTGAAAAATGCAGGTGCTGAAAGATGTTGGTGAAATGATAAATGTCACGCACAATCAGTCTTGAAATCGTCAACCAGTTTGCATCAACCACATTTAATCATATCGAAATTCCAGAATCTCGAGACTCACTGACTGGTAGTAATTGTTCTAACGGTACTATTATTCTAATATATGCTAGGATTGGACAAATCCAAAATGGAACAAACTAAGAAGAAAGAAAAGATTTTTAGCTTATGAGTTATTTTGTAATGTTTAATTTTGTTGTTGTAATTTTTATTTTTTATGAATGTTTTTGTTTTTTTGTTTTTCCTTATCATTAACTTGAAAATAAATTAATAAATAAAATTGTTATGTTAGTCTTTGTTTTTTCTATTTTATTTTAGTGCTTATTTTTTTTTTATGCATTTGTAATATTTTTTACTTATGTATGTTATTTATAAATTTTGAGTAGATCTTGGAATTACAAAAAAAAAAAAAGAAGAGAAATTTTGAGTTTGTTGCTCGGATTTGTGGTGACCATGATAGAGATAGAAATAGAAAGTATTTGCGAAGGTTATGAAGGATGATGGTGGATGGGGAAAATGATTAACTATTAGAGTTGAGTTTGTATATAAGAATTTTTACTCTTGAAACCTTCTTAATTGTTATTTTTATCCCGACAGCGTCACATGATTCAATGAGAGGTTTTTGATTAATTATAAAAAGAGGAATTAGATTGAAGTATTTTCAACGTGAGATGTTATGTTTTATTAAAATTTGACTGATTTTTTTAGGTCGGTGTACTTCCTAAAAAAAAGTTAAAAAATATATATAAAAAAATTGAAAACAAATATATATTATAGATGACTCGTGCAATATCATTCAAATATTCAAAGTGTTGATCTAACAAAACAGAGGTACAAAAAAAAACATCACAAGTGTTTCCTCTAACAAGTTTTTTAGTACCTTTGTTATAAAAAAAAACTATCAATTCAAAATCTTACTAGACAAGCCTCCTTTCACCAAATACAACCCAATCAATGAAAGACGACACTTCAAAGAAACCAAGAAATCAACTATTATCCACTGACCGAGTTATCTATCTTAAAGAAAAAAAAAACTAAGGAAGTATTACATGATTTGGAAGGTAGTTGATTTTTAACATTACATGATTATCTGTAAGAAATATTTTCAATTTGACAAATCTTGCGTGATTAATTTTCTTATTTTTTGATTGAGTTACAAGTGCTTAAAAAGGCTTTAAGGTTTTTTTGTAATTAAGATATGTTTCTTTCATGTTAGATACAAAAACAACTTGGAGAATTTTTTTTTGGAAGACAGACTCACCATTAATCTTGTGTTTTTTAGGATCTAACTATGTGGATATATTTACTATTCAAATTCGATATCTTTGAATTCACAATTAACCAGACGAAAGCAAGTTCCTCATATGTGCAACCCAAATCTCTATGGAAAATAATATGGAATCTAAAGGTCCAAACAAAAATTAAAAGTTTTATATATAGTGGAGAGTTTGTAAAGAAGGAGCCACAGCTACTGAAAATAATTTGTATAGGAAGAAATGTGCTCAATCACCTACTTGCAAAATCTGTGGGCCATGTTATCGTCGAATTCGACCGGGTAGAAGCTGTCAATGGATTCCAAATGCCGTCTTCCTTTAGTGAACTACTGAGCCTTTTATGGAGGATGTAATATCTCTCCTATCCTCAGTTGATAATGCTTGTGTTCTTCATATTGGTAGAAATGCCAATAAGGCTGCTGATTGGATAGATTGGAGTGCAAGACTAGGGTCATTACCAAACAATTGGTTGTCTGATTCCCTTTGGAGTTTATCAATATTCTCCACCTTGTTGTATCCCTCTGAGTATATTATGTTATTAATGAAAGTTTTCCAAAAAATCCATTGGATTTCAGTGACCAAAAAAAAGAAAAGAAAGAAGAAGAGAATCCATCTGGTTTCCTCATAAATACCCCTGAACCAAATCTCACCCACTCATTTTCCCTCCCTGGACCCCGTCTTTATAATTCTCACAGGCATCAGCTCCCTCGCGCAGCTGAGAAGAGACAAAAATACTTATAAGGTGTTTGTTATTGATGTAAGCAATGGAAGGCTTCACCGTTCTCGATTCTGAGAACGTAGCTCCAATTTCTGGTACTTCTTCGTCCTTTATCTCCATAAATTTCGCATTTTTAGGGTTTTTCTTCTTTAATTTTTGTTCATTTCTTAGTTGGGTCCCTTAATTAACTGCTTGCATCTAATACACATACAAACACACACGGAAACACGTTTATAATAAGTTGTTTATGCTTACTTACATACGTATGATTGTGTGTGCTTGAAATGCCCAAGCTTAACTTTTGTAGAAATTAGGCTCATTGTTTAAGATATTTTGGTGTAAATTTGGTACTTTTTGTAATTATTAATAGAGTTAGGGTTTAGTACTAAATTTCCTATTCTGGTTAAATTAGATAGCTAAATACCCAATAATCTCGACTGAATTTACTATATGTGTTCAATAGCCTAGAAACCCGATCCCAGCTGACTAGCAGGCAATGTTTTATCCCTCCATTAATCGTTTCATATTGAGAAATTGTTTTGTTGAAGAAATGGGTTTTTAATGTTAGTTATCGTAGGGTATTGCTAGTGAAAGTAGGGAAAGTAACAAAGGGGGTTTTAATTTTCTTTTCTTCTTTGTTTCTTTTTTTTTGTTTTGGAAAATCCTTATGGTTCACACAGGGTTATCAAACCCCAAACAGATAATCAGGCCTAGAGAAAATATGGATTGTATTAGTAAGACACACTTACCAGAACTCAACTCAAAAAAATTAGTTTTTTAACTTATTTGAATTTCATATGTGAACAAGTCTTTCTTCACATCGCAAGAACTTAGACAATTTAGAATTTTCACACAAAACAAATGTTAGTTAATTCATACTTGTTTATTTTCATTGATTACCCGTGAGAGATGCCAAGCTACAACAATTATATACATAAGAAAAGAAGTCTCATATTGTTAAAGCTTTTTTCCAACGCCATGAAAACTCTCGAAAGCTATTTTTAAAAAAGAATCAACTCAACGACGATAGCGGTTGCATTTGAAGTTAAAATACAAATATAAAATACCTCGCTCAAACGTACATTTATAACCTTGTTTTTGCGAATATTCCCATTCCTTGTTGACAATCCGGAATGCTATGTTCTGGTAAGGAGGGCCAGCTTGAAATCTTATGATGCAAGTCTCGATGTTTTCTCCATCTTTCTCTATCGTATATGATGGAGCTTTTGATTTATCAACAAGATCAGGATAGAATATATGAAATTTGTAACCCTGGACAATCTTTGGCGGTGGATTGTCGTGGTCATAGTGGGTCTGGTTGTATTTGTTCCATTCATACCCAGTGTGGACACGATTGAAATACTTGGGCTTTCTTGGACGGTATTTGTCCTCTGAATCTAGGCGTGTGGAACCAAATACAGCAGCATCACATTCATCCATCTCTTGTTTTCGTCTTCGTCGCTCTTCTAGAACAGCAATCCGTTTCTTTTCCAATGTGACCCTGTCCTCTGCAGGGTCAATTACTTCTTCAATATTGCCATCATCATGCAAAAGTAGTTGCGGTGAATATGATCCAAGTCCAACCACCTCCTCTTTAGCCTCTTGAGTCGTCTCACCATCCAATATTGATGATTCCGGATTGAAGGCTGGAGCATCTTTCTCTTTATTAGTATCTCTTCTTCTTCTTTTGTGTCGATAAATTTCCTTGAGACAAGCCTTTGCCCTGAAGATAGGGAGACGTTTTAAAATGGCTTCCCAAAATTCAACAACCTTGGCTTCCCCAGATCTCATCTGGAACTCAATCTGGTGCTGTAGCGCTTCCAATTCACCGTAGGTTTTTCCTTGTAAAAGAATTTTTACATCTGCTTCAATGTTAGAGTGCAAACCCCTTTCTTCTCCAGCAAGTAACTGATCATCAGGAATTAGATGTTTCCTAGCTTCAGCTAATTCCCAATCACAAACCACCAACAGTGCCTCCCAATATTGTATACGAGTTGGCGTGGCCCTGTCCAAATCACAATGCATCTTTATGTCCTTGTGAACTTGTTCTATTTCTTTTAGAGTCAAGCCCTTGAATATTTATGTAGTATCAAAGTCATCATCCCAAGGATAAGGATCAATTGCAAGACTCTTAGTAAGTAGTATATCAATTGGCTTCGTACGACCTTCACGCAACCGGATCTCGGATCTGACTTTACTTTGATCAAAATCAAACTGCTCCTCTTTCTTCTTCCACTCTTGAAACTCAGACCGGGCATGCTCTCTTGCTAACAAAGCCATTTTTTCCTCATGTAGTGCTTTCTCGATGCCTCTTTCCTCCCTTCTCTTTTTTACTTTTTCAATCTCTGCCATCCTTTCTCTCTGCCTCTTCTTTTCTGCTTTTACAGAGAATGAATCAATCGGCACGCCTTGAGCAACATCACGCTCGATCTTCTTCCGCCACACAAATTTTTCATTGAGATTAGAATCACCAAAAGGATTCGAATCATTCGAATACCCAGACAACGTTTGTGACTTCAATTTCTTTGCCGCTTTCATTGCCTTATTCTGAGCTTTCTTGGACAAGTATTCCTTTATATCTTCTTCCAAAAGCTTCCTCTTCCTGCTCTCGTGACTGCCCATTGTTACTATCCCCAACAAATTAACCCCGAAGGCTCTGATTCGACTCAGTGACGACGTCCTCAAAGAGAGAGAGTGTGTTTATACTTCAATTTTGAACACAGACTTTTGGTACCTGTCGAAATATTGCTATGGTTGTTGTTGTTGTTGTTGTTGTTGTTGTTGTTGTTGTGTTTTTGTAATATAGTAGGAGAGTCATTTATAATTACTAAGAAAACAAAAGTGTAATTAGAAATCTATTATAATTAGGAGACCTAATATATTAGGAAACCTGGAAACTATTGGTGCGCACTCTCTTTGTTTTTTTTTACTTTTTCTTTTTCCTTTTGCGGCAAAGTCAACTCTAATGAAAAAAAAAAGTGGATACGTGAGCTGGTGCTATTTGCTTGCAGGTAAACAGATGACAATTATTGTCTTCGGCTTTCTCCTTCTTCTATTTTTTTTTTTTTAATACACGATATTCGGTTGGAAAGGATCTAGACAAACTGACGTCTTGATCGATCCTCCTACCGCGGGAACATGAGCTTTTGGGCTGTGTCTCGCTTAGCCGGATCTCATAAGCAGCCTCGAACAAGTCATCTTGAATAGGGAAGGATCAGGTATTGGTAGTTTGGACCTCTGGGTATACGGATCTACTGTATACTATTATTTAGTTTTGAGTTTAATTTTAAAAAAATGGTGACAGTTCAACCTAGTAGAGATATTGAAAGGTTTAAATAAGTTACATAATGAACAGTTGCCGTATTCATTTGCTAAAGCTACTTCTCCTCTAGTTTTAAACTTCTTATAATGTTCTTTAATTCATATCATATGAAAATTGATCTCAAAACGAATATTCTCTAAATTTAAGTTGTTTTAGTCGTCCCATATCTAGGAATGACAATGGGACGGGTTTGGGGGCGGGGGGATATATCCCAATGCCCCGATCCGTCACTTAAACAGTCCCCTCAACACTCGCTCCGGCCCCACATTGTATGCCCCCATCCCCCGCCCCTGCCCCGTCCCCAAATCCTCGCAAGGAATGGGGATTACTCGCAGGTTTTTTTTATTATTATTTAAATCTTATGATATTAAATTTAATTTAAACCTCATAACTTCAAAATATAAGTTAAAATTATAGTAACTATAAATATAAATACATGTTTTAGACAAAGGTTAAATATTAATCATATATCTAGTCTTATACTTGCAATTAAATAATAAAAATAAATTTACAGTAATTGAATCTTAAGCATTTAAAATAAATTCTAACTGAAACCATTGCGTATGAAAACTATATGTGAAAAAATAATACTTCTTTGTGTTATGAGATTGTATTAATTATTATAATTATTTTTGGTTATCGCATGCCACATATAATAGTAATTACTATATTGTCCTTAATTACGTTATTTGAAACTATTTTAATGTACAATTAGGATCAACTAACAAATTTCTTAAATCCACTTGATCAATAGTAAAATGGAGTTATTTATGTAAAATGATAACAAGTCTCAATTACTGCAGTGGTCTTGATTAAAAAAAATTATAAAATTATTTTGAATACTCTATTTTTTTCTACTCTATTTTTTATAATATTTTATCTAATGTCATTTTTTATATTTTTATATTTATAATTTTAAAATTTTAATATATATGTAAAACTAAAGATATAAAAATAACCACATATGTATGCGGGGCGAGAAATGCTTATTCCCGCACCCCGCCCCGCCCCCGCGGGGGATTAAAAGTTAATCCCTAGCCCCCGCCCCATTTCCCATTTCCCACTCTAATCCCTGCCTCGTCTAAGGCGAGTACAGGACAGGTACCCACAAAACCTGTCTCCATTGTCATCCCTACCCATATCTGATTTTTAATCGGGAAATGGTATTAATTAGTTGACAATGTGGTCTAAATTTTTGAAATTTTTGTAGGGACATAGCAAGCATGCTAGCAATTTGTTTTTTTTGGGTTCTTAAATCACACTGATGTTGTATTTTGGATCGATGATAGGATTTAGAGAAGATGTTGACATTGTTTTGGGAGACTTGAGGGCATTCTATATGTATATACACTAGCTGAGGCTGCCCGTGTAGATGCACAGGCTAAACCCAATATATATTAAGAAAATATCGTAAATAAAATTATTAAATGAGATATATACATTGTTGGTTGCAAGCTTTTTAAATATGATTACATTTTTACAACAATTGAAAACAGAAAAGGAGTCCCAGTAAGAAAATCCACCTATTGATAAAATCAACCAAAAATGACAATTCATTAGAATGGTGTGGTCAATATTACTGGATCCCTATGAAAAACTGAAAGGTTTACAAGATGCACAGAGCAATTCCATATGGCAGTCACACCAAAGGCTACAAAAACGTAATGCATGATAAGGTATTCTGCACAAAGAGATGAACAATGGTAAATAATAGCATGCAATAAGTTCATAATTTAGAAAAGTATTTAACCGTACAGCATATAGATATGCCCAGAACACATACATTTAACAAGTAATATGCTATAGAGCATACAAAGTAAGTAGAAGAAAACATCAAACTTGAGTTGCATAACAATTTACGCGAACTTAAATGTCACTATGATAATAGAAAGAAATGTGCCACAAAGTAATTTGAAAATGGCTCTAGATATTTCCAAGAATAACATTTGTAAAATTATTGACAAAATTAAAGAGAGATTTCCAGCTAAATAAAAGGACTATCGATTAACAAAACCTAGTTGGAAATATAGAAGATCAGTACTGCAAACCATTTCAATCTGGAAAAAGATTCCATTGAACTAAAATTTGAGTAATTAACTTTTAAAGATGTTTAATTAATACAAAAAAGAAAGCATAAAAGCATTGTATCCCTGTTTCACCTTCAAAGACCCGTAGACTCATTGTTCTTTTATATATGAATAGCTATGCAGCCGACCTCATCTAGTGGAACAAGGGTTACTTTGGTTTGGTTTGGTTCTATAAAAAGCAAATAATGAATCTACAAAAGAACAAATATCTTATGAGCATCAGCCATAAAGACTTCAATATTACCACAGAAAGACAAGGGAATACCAAGGATAAGTAAATAATAAAATTGGACTGAAAGTTTGCAAGACTACTAATGCAAATGAACACATAGGCAAAAAACAAATAAAATTACACAAGCAACTACACGCATGTTAACATCATAATTCCATGTAAGAAGCCTTCTTGGCATTATTATTGGACAAAACCTGCATATATTTCAATGGATCACATCCTAAAAATTCTCACGCCAAACGAAAAAAGAAAAGTAAATGACACTCATACAAACACACACACACAAAGTAGAAAAGCAAATCAAAGAAGACCACATCACATTTTTTATCTTAATAACCATATCTTCATTTCTCTTAATTTTTTTATCTACATCTCTTCAAACACATCATGTTAACCATGAATAATACATAGACTAATAGTTCCTATGTTTCCACTTATCAAAAAATTTAGTTTCTATCTTTTTATTGTCATAAAAAAAGGAAGAAGAAAGCTTTTTGGAGTAACAACAACATAGTCAGGGCAACCAAAAAGAAAACGCTAACGTATCAGGTGGATCCTAAAAAGTTACAAAATTTAATTGTGACTCATCAAACTGCCTAGTACACTCCATCATCTTGTTGTCCTGAAATAGATCCAGTTCAACCAAATCATTTCATTCTATCATCATCTTTTGGCTCGAAATTTTGCAATCAAGCATTGATCTAAGATTCTTTACTATAGATGTATGAATTATCAATAACCAGCTTAAAATATTACAATGCAGGAGTGGCAGTTGGTTGATAAACTACTCTAAATTTGTCGAATTGCATTGGGAAAAATTTAGCATTAAGTTATTATGAAACAACAACTAAGAGTTAAGTAAAGTGTTTTCTATCATCTCATGCCAATCCAATCTAATTTTTATCATTCTATTCTATTCTATTATGTTCTGCATTGATTTCAACTTATTTGAGAAGTTTGAAAAAAGAATGCAAATTTACTCCGTCACAACAGAGATAGACGTGTTTTTTTTTATCTTGCACCTAAACCTTATCGAACTAAAATCTTTTTGCTCAAAAAAGGAGAATTATCAAAGAAAAGTTGCAGTAATAAGCAAAATTTCTTCAAATAAACTAAATTTTACGGCATTTGAAGCGGCAACTTAAGAAAAAAAAAATCAGATATTTAACAAATAAAATTGAAATAAATTTAGCATTTTTATAATAAAAGTAACAAAATTTCAATTTTCCTTTCAATCGGAAGCTAAAATCATAAACATAACAAATAAAATTGAAGTAAATTTGCATTCTTATACTTAAATTGACAGCTTTAGTTTTAATAATCTTTCAATTCTTGTGCTTGCAAACAAAGCTAGAGATTCAATAAGCTGCAAATTATAAACACACCAGCATGAGTTGGCACCACATGCGCATTAGTATCTCGCAATTTGATTGCTTTATACTCCGCTGCAATTTTTGCTTTAAGAGACTCCCAAGCCTTCGTATTGGCAAACAACACAAAGAGTTGCCTCATGTCCCAACTACACTAGAGAAAAAGGATCATACATTTACGTTTACTGTAGAGGAATAAAGGTCCATCTACTTACATGATTTTCATTGATTCATAGTTGTATGCTTGAAAAATGCAGGTGCTGAAAGATGTTGGTGAAATGATAAATGTCACGCACAATCAGTCTTGAAATCGTCAACCAGTTTGCATCAACCACATTTAATCATATCGAAATTCCAGAATCTCGAGACTCACTGACTGGTAGTAATTGTTCTAACGGTACTATTATTCTAATATATGCTAGGATTGGACAAATCCAAAATGGAACAAACTAAGAAGAAAGAAAAGATTTTTAGCTTATGAGTTATTTTGTAATGTTTAATTTTGTTGTTGTAATTTTTATTTTTTATGAATGTTTTTGTTTTTTTGTTTTTCCTTATCATTAACTTGAAAATAAATTAATAAATAAAATTGTTATGTTAGTCTTTGTTTTCTCTATTTTAGATTAGTGCTTATTTTTATTTTATGCATGTGTAATATTTTATACTTATGTATGTTATTTATAAATTTTGAGTAGATCTTGGAATTACAAAAAAAAAAAGAAGAGAAATTTTGAGTTTGTTGCTCGGATTTGTGGTGACCATGATAGAGATAGAAATAGAAAGTATTTGCGAAGGTTATGAAGGATGATGGTGGAGGGGAAAAATGATTAACTATTAGAGTTGAGTTTGTATATAAGAATTTTTACTCTTGAAACCTTCTTAATTGTTATTTTTATCCCGACAGCGTCACATGATTCAATGAGAGGTTTTTGATTAATTATAAAAAGAGGAATTAGATTGAAGTATTTTCAACGTGAGATGTTATGTTTTATTAAAATTTGACTGATTTTTTTAGGTCGGTGTACTTCCTAAAAAAAAGTTAAAAAATATATATAAAAAAATTGAAAACAAATATATATTTTAGATGACTCGTGCAATATCATTCAAATATTCAAAGTGTTGATCTAACAAAACAGAGGTACAAAAAAAAACATCACAAGTGTTTCCTCTAACAAGTTTTTTAGTACCTTTGTTATAAAAAAAAACTATCAATTCAAAATCTTACTAGACAAGCCTCCTTTCACCAAATACAACCCAATCAATGAAAGACGACACTTCAAAGAAACCAAGAAATCAACTATTATCCACTGACCGAGTTATCTATCTTAAAGAAAAAAAAAACTAAGGAAGTATTACATGATTTGGAAGGTAGTTGATTTTTAACATTACATGATTATCTGTAAGAAATATTTTCAATTTGACAAATCTTGCGTGATTAATTTTCTTATTTTTTGATTGAGTTACAAGTGCTTAAAAAGGCTTTAAGGTTTTTTTGTAATTAAGATATGTTTCTTTCATGTTAGATACAAAAACAACTTGGAGAATTTTTTTTTGGAAGACAGACTCACCATTAATCTTGTGTTTTTTAGGATCTAACTATGTGGATATATTTACTATTCAAATTCGATATCTTTGAATTCACAATTAACCAGACGAAAGCAAGTTCCTCATATGTGCAACCCAAATCTCTATGGAAAATAATATGGAATCTGAAGGTCCAAACAAAAATTAAAAGTTTTATATATAGTGGGGAGTTTGTAAAGAAAGAGCCACAGCTACTGAAAAGAATTTGTATAGGAAGAAATGTGCTCAATCACCTACTTGCAAAATCTGTGGGCCATGTTATCGTCGAATTCGACCGGGTTGAAGCTGTCAATGGATTCCAAATGCCGTCTTCCTCTAGTGAACTACTGAGCCTTTTATGGAGGATGTAATATCTCTCATATCCTCAGTTGATAATGCTTGTGTTCTTCATATTGGTAGAAATGCCAATAAGGCTGCTGATTGGATAGATAGGAGTGCAAGACTAGGGTCATTACCAAACAATTGGTTGTCTGATTCCCTTTGGAGTTTATCAATATTCTCCACCTTGTTGTATCCCTCTGAGTATATTATGTTATTAATGAAAGTTTTCCAAAAAATCCATTGGATTTCAGTGACCAAAAAAAAAAAAAAAAAAGAAGAAGAGAATCCATCTGGTTTCCTCATAAATACCCCTGAACCAAATCTCACCCACTCATTTTCCCTCCCTGGACCCCGTCTTTATAATTCTCACAGGCATCAGCTCCCTCGCGCAGCTGAGAAGAGACAAAAATACTTATAAGGTGTTTGTTATTGATGTAAGCAATGGAAGGCTTCACCGTTCTCGATTCTGAGAACGTAGCTCCAATTTCTGGTACTTCTTCGTCCTTTATCTCAAAAAATTTCGCATTTTTAGGGTTTCTCTTCTTTAATTTTTGTTCATTTCTTAGTTGGGTCCCTTAATTAACTGCTTGCATCTAATACACATACAAACACACACGGAAACACGTTTATAATAAGTTGTTTATGCTTACTTACATACGTATGATTGTGTGTGCTTGAAATGCCCAAGCTTAACTTTTGTAGAAATTAGGCTCATTGTTTAAGATATTTTGGTGTAAATTTGGTACTTTTTGTAATTATTAATAGAGTTAGGGTTTAGTACTTAATTTCCTATTCTGGTTAAATTAGATAGCTAAATACCCAATAATCTCGACTGAATTTACTATATGTGTTCAATAGCCTAGAAACCCGATCCCAGCTGACTAGTAGGCAATGTTTTATCCCTCCATTAATCGTTTCATATTGAGAAATTGTTTTGTTGAAGAAATGGGTTTTTAATGTTAGTTATCGTAGGGTATTGCTAGTGAAAGTAGGGAAAGTAACAAAGGGGGTTTTAATTTTCTTTTCTTCTTTGTTTTTTTTTTTTTGTTTTGGAAAATCCTTATGGTTCACACAGGGTTATCAAACCCCAAACAGATAATCAGGCCTAGAGATAATATGGATTGTATTAGTAAGACACACTTACCAGAACTCAACTCAAAAAAATTAGTTTTTTAACTTATTTGAATTTCATATGTGAACAAGTCTTTCTTCACATCGCAAGAACTTAGACAATTTAGAATTTTCACACAAAACAAATGTTAGTTAATTCATACTTGTTTATTTTCATTGATTACCCGTGAGAGATGCCAAGCTACAACAATTATATACATAAGAAAAGAAGTCTCATATTGTTAAAGCTTTTTTCCAACGCCATGAAAACTCTCGAAAGCTATTTTTAAAAAAGAATCAACTCAACGACGATAGCGGTTGCATTTGAAGTTAAAATACAAATATAAAATACCTCGCTCAAAACGTACATTTATAACCTTGTTTTTGCGAATATTCCCATTCCTTGTTGACAATCCGGAATGCTATGTTTTGGTAAGGAGGGCCAGCTTGAAATCTTATGATGCAAGTCTCGATGTTTTCTCCATCTTTCTCTATCGAATATGATGGAGCTTTTGATTTATCAACAAGATCAGGATAGAATATATGAAATTTGTAACCCTGGACAATCTTTGGCGGTGGATTGTCGTGGTCATAGTGGGTCTGGTTGTATTTGTTCCATTCATACCCAGTGTGGACACGATTGAAATACTTGGGCTTTCTTGGACGGTATTTGTCCTCTGAATCTAGGCGTGTGGAACCAAATACAGCAGCATCACATTCATCCATCTCTTGTTTTCGTCTTCGTCGCTCTTCTAGAACAGCAATCCGTTTCTTTTCCAATGTGACCCTGTCCTCTGCAGGGTCAATTACTTCTTCAATATTGCCATCATCATGCAAAAGTAGTTGCGGTGAATATGATCCAAGTCCAACCACCTCCTCTTTAGCCTCTTGAGTCGTCTCACCATCCAATATTGATGATTCCGGATTGAAGGCTGGAGCATCTTTCTCTTTATTAGTATCTCTTCTTCTTCTTCTGTGTCGATAAATTTCCTTGAGACAAGCCTTTGCCCTGAAGATAGGGAGACGTTTTAAAATGGCTTCCCAAAATTCAACAACCTTGGCTTCCCCAGATCTCATCTGGAACTCAATCTGGTGCTGTAGCGCTTCCAATTCACCGTAGGTTTTTCCTTGTAAAAGAATTTTTACATCTGCTTCAATGTTAGAGTGCAAACCCCTTTCTTCTCCAGCAAGTAACTGATCATCAGGAATTAGATGTTTCCTAGCTTCAGCTAATTCCCAATCACAAACCACCAACAGTGCCTCCCAATATTGTATACGAGTTGGCGTGGCCCTGTCCAAATCACAATGCATCTTTATGTCCTTTGTGAACTTGTTCTATTTCTTTTAGAGTCAAGCCCTTGAATATTTCTGTAGTATCAAAGTCATCATCCCAAGGATAAGGATCAATTGCAAGACTCTTAGTAAGTAGTATATCAATTGGCTTCGTACGACCTTCACGCAACCGGATCTCGGATCTGACTTTACTTTGATCAAAATCAAACTGCTCCTCTTTCTTCTTCCACTCTTGAAACTCAGACCGGGCATGCTCTCTTGCTAACAAAGCCATTTTTTCCTCATGTAGTGCTTTCTCGATGCCTCTTTCCTCCCTTCTCTTTTTTACTTTTTCAATCTCTGCCATCCTTTCTCTCTGCCTCTTCTTTTCTGCTTTTACAGAGAATGAATCAATCGGCACGCCTTGAGCAACATCACGCTCGATCTTCTTCCGCCACACAAATTTTTCATTGAGATTAGAATCACCAAAAGGATTCGAATCATTCGAATACCCAGACAACGTTTGTGACTTCAATTTCTTTGCCGCTTTCATTGCCTTATTCTGAGCTTTCTTGGACAAGTATTCCTTTATATCTTCTTCCAAAAGCTTCCTCTTCCTGCTCTCGTGACTGCCCATTGTTACTATCCCCAACAAATTAACCCCGAAGGCTCTGATTCGACTCAGTGACGACGTCCTCAAAGAGAGAGAGTGTGTTTATACTTCAATTTTGAACACAGACTTTTGGTACCTGTCGAAATATTGCTATGGTTATTGTTGTTGTTGTTGTTGTTGTTGTGTTTTTGTAATATAGTAGGAGAGTCATTTATAATTACTAAGAAAACAAAAGTGTAATTAGAAATCTATTATAATTAGGAGACCTAATATATTAGGAAACCTGGAAACTATTGGTGCGCACTCTCTTTGTTTTTTTTTACTTTTTCTTTTTCCTTTTGCGGCAAAGTCAACTCTAATGAAAAAAAAAAGTGGATACGTGAGCTGGTGCTATTTGCTTGCAGGTAAACAGATGACAATTATTGTCTTCGGCTTTCTCCTTCTTCTATTTTTTTTTTTTTAATACACGATATTTAGTTGGAAAGGATCCAGACAAACTGACGTCTTGATCGATCCTCCTACCTCGGGAACATGAGCTTTTGGGCTGTGTCTCGCTTAGCCGTATCTCATAAGCAGCCTCGAACAAGTCATCTTGAATAGGGAAAGATCAGGTATTGGTAGTTTGGACCTCTGGGTATACGGATCTACTGTATACTATTATTTAGTTTTGAGTTTAATTTAAAAAAAAATGGTGACAGTTCAACCTAGTAGAGATATTGAAAGGTTTAAATAAGTTACATAATGAACAGCTTCCGTATTCATTTGCTAAAGCTACTTCTCCTCTAGTTTTAAACTTCTTATAATGTTCTTTAATTCATATCATATGAAAATTGATCTCAAACGAATATTCTCTAAATTTAAGTTGTTTTAGTCGTCCCATATCTAGGAATGACAATGGGACGGGTTTGGGGGCGGGGAGATATATCCCAATGCCCCGATCCGTCACTTAAATAGTCCCCTCAACACTCGCTCCGGCCCCACATTGTATGCCCCCATCCCCCGCCCCTGCCCCGTCCCCAAATCCCCGCAAGGAATGGGGATTACCCGCAGGTTTTTTTTATTATTATTTAAATCTTATGATATTAAATTTAATTTAAACCTCATAACTTCAAAATATAAGTTAAAATTATAGTAACTATAAATATAAATACATGTTTTAGACAAAGGTTAAATATTAATCATATATCTAGTCTTATACTTGCAATTAAATAATAAAAATAAATTTATAGTAATTGAATCTTAAGCATTTAAAATAAATTCTAACTGAAACCATTGCGTATGAAAACTATATGTGAAAAAATAATACTTCTTTGTGTTATGAGATTGTATTAATTATTATAATTATTTTTGGTTATCGCATGCCACATATAATAGTAATTACTATATTGTCCTTAATTACGTTATTTGAAACTATTTTAATGTACAATTAGGATCAACTAACAAATTTCTTAAATCCACTTGATCAATAGTAAAATAGAGTTATTTATGTAAAATGATAACAAGTCTCAATTAGTGCAGTGGTCTTGATTAAAAAAAATTATAAAATTCTTTTGAATAATCTATTTTTTTCTACTCTATTTTTTATAATATTTTATCTAATGTCATTTTTTATACTTTTATATTTATAATTTTAAAAATTTAATATATATGTAAAACTAAAGATATAAAAATAACCACATATGTATGCGGGGCGAGAAATACTTATTCCCGCACCCCGCCCCGCCCCCGCGGGGGATTAAAAGTTAATCCCTAGCCCCCGCCCCATTCCCCATTTCCCACTCTAATCCCTGCCTCGTCTAAGGCGAGTATAGGACAGGTACCCACAAAACCTGTTTCCATTGTCATCCCTACCCATATCTGATTTTTAACCGGGAAATGGTATTAATTAGTTGACAATGTGGTCTAAATTTTTGAAATTTTTGTAGGGACATAGCAAGCATGCTAGCAATTTGTTTTTTGTGGGTTCTTAAATCACACTGATGTTGTATTTTGGATCGATGATAGGATTCAGAGAAGATGTTGACATTGTTTTGGGAGACTTGAGGGCATTCTATATGTATATACACTAGCTGAGGCTGCCCGTGTAGATGCACGGGCTAAACCCAATATATATTAAGAAAATATCGTAAATAAAATTATTAAATGAGATATATACATTGTTGGTTGCAAGCTTTTTAAATATGATTACATTTTTACAACAAATTGAAAACAGAAAAGGAGTCCCAGTAAGAAAATCCACCTATTGATAAAATCAACCAAAAATGACAATTCATTAGAATGGTGTGGTCAATATTACTGGATCCCTATGAAAAACTGAAAGGTTTACAAGATGCACAGAGCAATTCCATATGGCAGTCACACCAAAGGCTACAAAAAACGTAATGCATGATAAGGTATTCTGCACAAAGAGATGAACAATGGTAAATAATAGCATGCAATAAGTTCATAATTTAGAAAAGTATTTAACCGTACAACATATAGATATGCCCAGAACACATACATTTAACAAGTAATATGCTATAGAGCATACAAAGTAAGTAGAAGAAAACATCAAACTTGAGTTGCATAACAATTTACGCGAACTTAAATGTCACTATGATAATAGAAAGAAATGTGCCACAAAGTAATGTGAAAATGGCTCTAGAAATTTCCAAGAATAACATTTGTAAAATTATTGACAAAATTAAAGAGAGATTTCCAGCTAAATAAAAGGACTATCGATTAACAAAACTTAGTTGGAAATATAGAAGATCAGTACTGCAGACCATTTCAATCTGGAAAAAGATTCCCTTGAACTAAAATTTGAGTAATTAACTTTTAAAGATGTTTAATTAATACAAAACAGAAAGCAAAAAAACATTGTATCCCTGTTTCACCTTCAAAGACCCGTAGACTCATTGTTCTTTTATATATGAATAGCTATGCAGCCGACCTCATCTAGTGGAACAAGGGTTACTTTGGTTTGGTTTGGTTCTATAAAAAGCAAATAATGAATCTACAAAAGAACAAATATCTCATGAGCATCAGCCATAAAGACTTCAATATTACCACAGAAAGACAAGGGAATACCAAGGATAAGTAAATAATAAAATTGGACTGAAAGTTTGCAAGACTACTAATGCAAATGAACACATAGGCAAAAAACAAATAAAATTACACAAGCAACTACACGCATGTTAACATCATAATTCCATGTAAGAAGCCTTCTTGGCATTATTATTGGACAAAACCTGCATATATTTCAATGGATCACATCCTAAAAATTCTCACGCCAAACGAAAAAAAAGAAAAGTAAATGACACTCATACAAACACACACACACAAAGAAGCAAGTCATATCAAAGAAGACCACATCACATTTTTTATCTTAATAACCATATCTTCCTTTCTCTTAATTTTTTTATCTACATCTGCTCAAACACATCATGTTAACCATGACTAATACATGGACTAATAGTTTCTATGTTTCCACTTATCAAAAAAATTAGTTTCTATCTTTTTATTGTCATAAAAAAAGAAAGAAGAAAGCTTTTTGGAGTAACAACAACATAGTCAGGGCAACCAAAAAGAAAACGCTAACGTATCAGGTGGATCCTAAAAAGTTACAAAATTTAATTGTGACTCATCAAACTGCCTAGTACACTCCATCATCTTGTTGTCTTGAAATAGATCCAGGTCAACCAAATCATTTCATTCTATCATCATCTTTTGGCTCGAAATTTTGCAATCAAGCATTGATCTAAGATTCTTTACTATAGATGTATGAATTATCAATAACCAGCTTAAAATATTACAATGCAGGAGTGGCAGTTGGTTGATAAACTACTCTAAATTTGTCGAATTGCATTGGGAAAAATTTAGCATTAAGTTATTATGAAACAACAACTAAGAGTTAAGTAAAGTGTTTTCTATCATCTCATGCCAATCCAACCTAATTTTTATCATTCTATTCTATTCTATTATGTTCTGCATTGATTTCAACTTATTTGAGAAGTTTGAAAAAAGAATGCAAATTTACTCCGTCACAACAGAGATAGACGTGTTTTTTTTTATCTTGCACCTAAACCTTATCGAACTAAAATATTTTTGCTCAAAAAAGGAGAATTATCAAAGAAAAGTTGCAGTAATTAGCAAAATATCTTCAAATAAACCAAATTTTACGGCATTTGAAGCTGCAACTTAAGAAAAAAAAATATAAAATCAGATATTTAACAAATAAAATTGAAATAAATTTAGCATTTTTATAATAAAAGTAACAAAATTTCAATTTTCCTTTCAATCGGAAGCTAAAATCATAAACATAACAAATAAAATTGAAGTAAATTTGCATTCTTATACTTAAATTGACAGCTTTAGTTTTAATAATCTTTCAATTCTTGTGCTTGCAAACAAAGCTAGAGATTCAATAAGCTGCAAATTATAAACACACCAACATGAGTTGGCACCACATGCGCATTAGTATCTCAAAATTTGATTGCTTTATACTCCGCTGCAATTTTTGCTTTAAGAGACTCCCAAGCCTTCATATTGGCAAACAACACAAAGAGTTGCCTCATGTCCCAACTACACTAGAGAAAAAGGACCATACATTTACGTTTACTGTAGAGGAATAAAGGTCCATCTACTTACATGATTTTCATTGATTCATAGTTGTGTGCTTGAAAAATGCAGGTGCTGAAAGATGTTGGTGAAATGATAAATGTCACGCACAATCAGTCTTGAAATCGTCAACCAGTTTGCATCAACCACATTTAATCATATCGAAATTCCAGAATCTCGAGACTCACTGACTGGTAGTAATTGTTCTAACGGTACTATTATTCTAATATATGCTAGGATAGGACGAATCCAAAATGGAACAAACTAAGAAGAAAGAAAACATTTTTAGCTTATGAGTTATTTTGTAATGTTTAGTTTTGTTGTTGTAATTTTTATTTTTTATGAATGTTTTTGTTTTTTTGTTTTTCCTTATCATTAACTTGAAAATAAATTAATAAATAAAATTGTTATGTTAGTCTTTGTTTTCTCTATTTTAGATTAGTGCTTATTTTTATTTTATGCATGTGTAATATTTTATACTTATGTATGTTATTTATAAATTTTGAGTAGATCTTGGAATTACAAAAAAAAAAAAGAAGAGAAATTTTGAGTTTGTTGCTCGGATTTGTGGTGACCATGATAGAGATAGAAAGTATTTGCGAAGGTTATGAAGGATGATGGTGGAGGGGAAAAATGATTAACTATTAGAGTTGAGTTTGTATATAAGAATTTTTACTCTTGAAACCTTCTTAATTGTTATTTTTATCTCGACAGCGTCACATGATTCAATGAGAGGTTTTCGATTAATTATCAAAAGAGGAATTAGATTGAAGTATTTTCAACGTGAGATGTTATGTTTTATTAAAATTTGACTGATTTTTTTAGGTCGGTGTACTTCCTAAAAAAAAGTTAAAAAATATATATAAAAAAATTGAAAACAAATATATATTTTAGTTGACTCGTGCAATATCATTCAAATATTCAAAGTGTTGATCTAACAAAACAGAGGTACAAAAAAAAACATCACAAGTGTTTCCTCTAACAAGTTTTTTAGTACCTTTGTTATAAAAAAAAACTATCAATTCAAAATCTTACAAGACAAGCCTCATTTCACCAAATACAACCCAATCAATGAAAGACGACACTTCAAAGAAACCAAGAAATCAACTATTATCCACTGACCGAGTTATCTATCTTAAAGAAAAAAAAAACTAAGGAAGTATTACATGATTTGGAAGGTAGTTGATTTTTAACATTACATGATTATCTATAAGAAATATTTTCAATTTGACAAATCTTGCGTGATTAATTTTCTTATTTTTTGATTGAGTTACAAGTGCTTAAAAAGGCTTTAAGGTTTTTTTTGTAATTAAAATATGTTTCTTTCAAGTTAGATACAAAAACAACTTGGAGAATTTTTTTTTGGAAGACAGACTCACCATTAATCTTGTGTTTTTTAGGATCTAACTATGTGGATATATTTACTATTCAAATTCGATATCTTTGAATTCACAATTAACCAGACGAAAACAAGTTCCTCATATGTGCAACCCAAATCTCTATGGAAAATAATATGGAATCTGAAGGTCCAAACAAAAATTAAAAGTTTTATATATAGTGGAGAGTTTGTAAAGAAGGAGCCACAGCTACTGAAAAGAATTTGTATAGGAAGAAATGTGCTCAATCACCTACTTGCAAAATCTGTGGGCCATGTTATCGTCGAATTCGACCGGGTAGAAGCTGTCAATGGATTCCAAATGCCGTCTTCCTCTAGTGAACTACTGAGCCTTTTATGGAGGATGTAATATCTCTCCTATCCTCAGTTGATAATGCTTGTGTTCTTCATATTGGTAGAAATGCCAATAAGGCTGCTGATTGGATAGATAGGTGTGCAAGACTAGGGTCATTACCAAACAATTGGTTGTCTGATTCCCTTTGGAGTTTATCAATATTCTCCACCTTGTTGTATCCCTCTGAGTATATTATGTTATTAATGAAAGTTTTCCAAAAAATCCATTGGATTTCAGTGACCAAAAAAAAAAAAGAAAGAAGAAGAGAATCCATATAGTTTCCTCATAAATACCCCTGAACCAAATCTCACCCACTCATTTTCCCTCCCTGGACCCCGTCTTTATAATTCTCACAGGCATCAGCTCCCTCGCGCAGCTGAGAAGAGACAAAAATACTTATAAGGTGTTTGTTATTGATGTAAGCAATGGAAGGCTTCACCGTTCTCGATTCTGAGAACGTAGCTCCAATTTCTGGTACTTCTTCGTCCTTTATCTCCATAAATTTCGCATTTTTAGGGTTTCTCTTCTTTAATTTTTGTTCATTTCTTAGTTGGGTCCTTTAATTAACTGCTTGCATCTAATACACATACAAACACACACGGAAACACGTTAATAATAAGTTGTTTATGCTTACTTACATACGTATGATTGTGTGTGCTTGAAATGCCCAAGCTTAACTTTTGTAGAAATTAGGCTCATTGTTTAAGATATTTTGGTGTAAATTTGGTACTTTTTGTAATTATTAATAGAGTTAGGGTTTAGTACTTAATTTCCTATTCTGGTTAAATTAGATAGCTAAATACCCAATAATCTCGACTGAATTTACTATATGTGTTCAATAGCCTAGAAACCCGATCCCAGCTGACTAGTAGGCAATGTTTTATCCCTCCATTAATCGTTTCATATTGAGAAATTGTTTTGTTGAAGAAATGGGTTTTTAATGTTAGTTATCGTAGGGTATTGCTAGTAGATAGTCCGAAAGTAAGGAAAGTAACAAAGGGGGTTTTAATTTTTTTTTCTTCTTTGTTTCTTTTTTTTTGTTTTGGAAAATCCTTATGGTTCACACAGGGTTATCAAACCCCAAACAGATAATCAGGCCTAGAGAAAATATGGATTGTATTAGTAAGACACACTTACCAGAACTCAGCTCAAAAAAATTAGTTTTTTAACTTATTTGAATTTCATATGTGAACAAGTCTTTCTTCACATCGCAAAAACTTAGACAATTTAGAATTTTCACACAAAACAAATGTCAGTTAATTCATACTTGTTTATTTTCATTGATTACCCGTGAGAGATGCCAAGCTACAACAATTATATACATAAGAAAAGAAGTCTCATATTGTTAAAGCTTTTTTCCAACGCCATGAAAACTCTCGAAAGCTCTTTTTAAAAAAGAATCAACTCAACGACGATAGCGGTTGCATTTGAAGTTAAAATACAAATATAAAATACCTCGCTCAAACGTACATTTATAACCTTGTTTTTGCGAATATTCCCATTCCTTGTTGACAATCCGGAATGCTATGTTCTGGTAAGGAGGGCCAGCTTGAAATCTTATGATGCAAGTCTCGATGTTTTCTCCATCTTTCTCTATCGAATATGATGGAGCTTTTGATTTATCAACAAGATCAGGATAGAATATATGAAATTTGTAACCCTGGACAATCTTTGGCGGTGGATTGTCGTGGTCATAGTGGGTCTGGTTGTATTTGTTCCATTCATACCCAGTGTGGACACGATTGAAATACTTGGGCTTTCTTGGACGGTATTTGTCCTCTGAATCTAGGCGTGTGGAACCAAATACAGCAGCATCACATTCATCCATCTCTTGTTTTCGTCTTCGTCGCTCTTCTAGAACAACAATCCGTTTCTTTTCCAATGTGACCCTGTCCTCTACAGGGTCAATTACTTCTTCAATATTGCCATCATCATGCAAAAGAAGTTGCGGTGAATATGATCCAAGTCCAACCACCTCCTCTTTAGCCTCTTGAGTCGTCTCACCATCCAATATTGATGATTCCGGATTGAAGGCTGGAGCATCTTTCTCTTTATTAGTATCTCTTCTTCTTCTTCTGTGTTGATAAATTTCCTTGAGACAAGCCTTTGCCCTGAAGATAGGGAGACGTTTTAAAATGGCTTCCCAAAATTCGACAACCTTGGCTTCCCCAGATCTCATCTGGAACTCAATCTGGTGCTGTAGCGCTTCCAATTCACCGTAGGTTTTTCCTTGTAAAAGAATTTTTACATCTGCTTCAATGTTAGAGTGCAAACCCCTTTCTTCTCCAGCAAGTAACTGATCATCAGGAGTTAGATGTTTCCTAGCTTCAGCTAATTCCCAATCACAAACCACCAACAGTGCCTCCCAATATTGTATACGAGTTGGCGTGGCCCTGTCCAAATCACAATGCATCTTTATTGTTGGGTATCGACGCAGCGGAATGGTTGGGGACAAGAAGTATCACGCAGCTAAAATATGAATGAGAACAGAGAAAGTAGAGACACAAGATTTACGTGGAAAACCCTCAAACAAATCGAGGGAAAAACCACGGGCAAGTAATGGAGGATTTCACTATGATGTGAAGTATTTTACAATAACCTTCTCTCTAATATAAGGAGAAAACAATATCACTCTCTCAAATAATAGGAGAAACTAACTCTCACTCATAAATATAGAACAACAAAAGAGGAAGAAAACTACTCAAGAGAAAGCTTATGTTTTCTCTCTAATTTGCTTTGCTTGGATGATGCTAAATGGTAAGGAATGAGCTTCTATTTATAGGCTCATTCTATACCCAAAATCAAAGCAAAATAGTAGTGTGAAAAGGATTTTTATGTGCCTAATTTTGCACCAAACTTTGATGCATAAATCTTCCTTTCCCATTGCCTTTTGTTTTCTTTTGACCAAATGCTCAAAGTGATCTTTAACTAACTCACATTCTCTCACTTAAAGCTCACTTTGGATGATCTTCAAATCTCTCCATACTTGTCAATTCCATGTTGCTTACGTATTTGCTAGGCCAAATGAGGATCTACTCCAAACAAACTTGTCAACGTTGATTGGCTTTGTCATGACATCTGCTAGGTTCTCGTTGGTGTGAATCTTCTGCATATCCACACTCCCTTCCTCCACTACTTCTCGAACAAAGTGATATTGAACACCTATGTGTTTCGTCCTGGAATGAAATGCTGGATTCCTTGCAATGTGCAAGGCACTCTGACTGTCACAAAACAAGGGAATTTTCTCTTGTTTGTGCCCGAGCTCCTCCATTAACCGTTTAATCCAGATTGCTTCTTTACAAGCTTGTGTAGCTGCCATGTATTCAGCTTCTGTTGTAGATAGGGCCACAACAGTCTGTAATTTAGATATCCAGCTTACCATGCCGCCTGCAACTGTAAACACATAGCCTGTAGTGGACTTCCGTTTATCGGAATCACCTGCAAAATCCGAATCAACAAAACCCTTGACAGTAAATTCTGATCCTTCAAAACATAATGCAACATCCGAGGTCCCTTTGATGTATCGTAGGATCCTCTTAACAACATTCCAATGCTCTCTACCAGGATTCGCCATGAACCGACTGACCGCACCAACTGCTTGAGCAATATCTGGTCTCGTACATATCATAGCGAACATGAGACTTCCCACTGCTGATGCATACGGTACTCGAGACATTTCTATCCTCTCCGCTTCAGTGCTAGGACACATACTTGAGGATAATTTGTAATTGACAGGAAGTGGGGTCGAGATTTCCTTACAACCTTGCATATTGAAGCGCCGCAATATTTTCTTCAAGTAATTCTTCTGGGAAATCCATACCTTCCTGCCTTTTCTATCTCGGTGAATTTGCATCCCTAAAATCTTGTTTGTTGGTCCCAAATCCTTCATATCAAACTCCCCAGCCAACTGTGCCTTCAGTTCTTGGACCCGATCTTTACTGGGACCTGCTACCAGCATGTCGTCCACGTACAACAGCAGAATGATAAAATCATTATCGCCAAACCTCTTGTAGTACGTACAATGGTCTGAATTGAGTCTGTTGTACCCAAGGCTAATCACGAAGGAATCAAATCTCTTGTACCAACACCTTGGCGCTTGCTTTAAACCGTACAGAGATTTGGTCAACCTGCAAACCAAGTTTTATTTTTCTTTCTCAACAAAACCTTCTGGTTGAAGCATGTAAATCTCTTCTTCAAGCTCACCATGAAGAAAAGCCGTCTTTACATCTAATTGTTCTAGATGTAAGTCTAACATAGCACACATGGCCAAGACTACTCTGATAGTTGTAAGTCTTACCACAGGAGAAAATATCTCGTTGAAGTCAATTCCTTCTTTCTGAGCATATCCTTTCACCACCAGTCTTGCACGATATCGCTCCACTTGGTCATTACCATCTCGCTTGATCTTGTAGACCCATTTGTTACCAATGGCTTTCCGTCCAGGTGGTAGTGGAACAAGCTCCCACGTCTTGTTTTTATGTAGAGCTTCAATTTCTTCCTGCATTACTGTCATCCACAGGGCAACATCGGGGCTTTTTATAGCCTCGTGAAAGGTAGATGGCTCTCCATCCTCCGTTAGAAGACAGTATGCAGCATTGCTCGCCATGACAAAATCTGAATGCCAAGTTGGTCTTGTTGTCTGACGTAATGAACGTCGGACTTCTATAACCTCAGTATCATCTAGTTCTTGTTCCTCGTGCTCTGGTGCAGCTTCAGAAGAAGCATCTCCTTGTTCTGACTTATCTTCAATTTGTATTGTAGTAGTCTTCTTTGAAGTGTTGCTGTCGTCTTCACTTTGCAGTTTATCTTCTGCAAATATGACATCTCTGCTGATGACAACCTTGTGGGCAGTGGAATCCCACAGGCGATACCCCTTAACACCATCAGCAATTCCCAAAAATACACATTTCCTGGATTTTGGATCCAGCTTTGTTCTTTCTTGGGAACCATACATCACATATGTCGGACACCCAAATACATGCAAGGTAGAATAATCTGCGGGTTTTCCGGTCCACATTTCCATTGGTGTCTTCAACCCAATTGCAGTTGACGGTGACCGGTTTATCACGTAACAGGCAGTTCTAGCTGCTTCTGCCCAAAATGATTTGGTAAGACCTGCAGTTTCCAACATAGCTCTCATTCTTTCAAGAAGAGTTCTGTTCATCCGCTCTGCTACACCATTTTGCTGAGGTGTATGTGCAACAGTAAATTGCCTCTGAATACCCTCTTGCTTGCAAAATGCCAAGAAGCTCCCGTCAGTGTATTCTCCTCCGTTGTCCGTCCTCAAACACTTGATCCTTTTCCCGGATTCAAGTTCCACCAGCGCTTTGAAAGTTTTGAATATTGGAAACACATTTGACTTGTTCTTGATTTGATACACCCATAGTCTCCTGGAGTAATCATCAATAAATGATACAAAGTATTTGGCTCCTCCTAGGGACAAAACCGGTGATTCCCAAACGTCTGAATGGATCAAGTCTAAAATGTGTTTGCTTCTGGCAGTAGATCTCCCAAATTTCAATCTATGCTGCTTACTGGTAATACAGTGCTCACAGAAAGGTAAGTTTACCGTCTTGAGCCCGGGTAGGAGATTACGTTCAGCGAGAATCTTCAAGCCACGTTCTGTCATGTGGCCCAATCTGCGATGCCACATTATAGTTGATTCTTCTTGACCGGCTGATGCAACTGATACATCTGCCTCCTGCAACGTATCTCCCAAAAGCATGTATAGATTTACCCCAATCTTTTCTGTCTTGATCACCACAAGCGCTCCTTTGATGACCTTCATGATCCCATCCTCGATATGGGTCTTGCAACCAAGGTCATCCAATTGTCCAATGGACAATAAGTTCTTCTTCAAGCCCTTCACGTGTCGTACCCCTTGAATGGTTCAAATGGTACCATCATACATTTTAATTTTGACGGTACCGATGCCAGCAATCTCCAAGGCATGATCATTACCCATGTACACAGATCCTCCAGAGACAGGTTCATAGGTGTGGAACCATTCTCTACGAGAGGTCATATGCCATGTTGCTCCCGAATCCATTATCCAAGCATCAGTGAGCTCCTTTCTGCCTTTTGATACAGTTGCTGCTTCGCTGTATAAAATATCTCCATCATCTGGTGCAGTCGCCACACATCCCTGAGAATTTGTCACCTCGGGATTCTTTTTGTTGCTCCAACAATCCTTCTTGAAGTGCCCTTTCTTGCCACAGTTATAGCATTTAATATTTTTTCTACTCCTTGATTTTGATCTACCTTGGTTGTTGCTCCCACTAGAGCCACGTTCTGTTGATCTACCTCTCACCATTGATAATGCCTCTGCTTGTTGTGAACTTTCAATTCTATCTTCCTTACTTTTGCGCCTAGATTCCTCTTCCAGAATAGCGGCTGCAACATCATCAAAAATAACAGAATCTGAAAGAACATTGTTAGTGTAACTAATGATGAGTTGATCATACGAATCATGTATACTTTGAAGTAGAATTTCTGCACGTTCAAGCTCCGCTATTTTATGCCCAATTGCAGTCAATTGAGAGAATAGCGTATTTAAGGTATTGATGTGATCTGTCACCGATGTGGACTCACTCATCCGAAGGGTGTAGAGTCTTCTCTTCAAGAAAATCTTATTGTGAAGTGACTTGACCTCATATAGTTTGGTCAGCGCATCCCAAATTTCTTTTGCTGACTTCTTTTCCTCAACGCTGGACAATACGGAATCTGCCAATGCCAGGTGCAGATTAGCCATAGCGTTGTCATCCATCTCTTTCCACTTGTCGTCCGTCACCTCCGCTGGTCTCTCTCCTATTGCTGCCAAGCAATTTTTCTTTCTCAAGATTGCTTTCATCTTTAATTTCCAAAGGGAAAATTTGCTCCCGTTGAACTTCTCGATTTCAAATTTTGCCGCCATAGTATTAACAACGATTTGCTTCGTAACTTGAACTGGCTCCCACTATTTCACTATGAATAGTACTATTTACGTGAATAGTACCGTATACGTGAATAGTACCAAAACCGTATACGAAAATAGTATTGATACCGTATAGGTGAATAGTACTATACCGTATGCGTGAATAGTAACTGTGAACAGTAACCCCGTATGAATACCAGTGACCTGTAACCAATGGCTCTGATACCACTGTTGGGTATCGACGCAGCGGAATGGTTGGGGACAAGCAGTATCACGCAGCTAAAATATGAATGAGAACAGAGAAAGTAGAGACACAAGATTTACGTGGAAAACCCTCAAACAAATCGAGGGAAAAACCACGGGCAAGTAATGGAGGATTTCACTATGATGTGGAGTATTTTACAATAACCTTCTCTCTAATATAAGGAGAAAACAATATCACTCTCTCAAATAATAGGAGAAACTAACTCTCACTCATAAATATAGAACAACAAAAGAGGAAGAAAACTACTCAAGAGAAAGCTTATGTTTTCTCTCTAATTTGCTTTGCTTGGATGATGCTAAATGGTAAGGAATGAGCTTCTATTTATAGGCTCATTCTATACCCAAAATCAAAGCAAAATAGTAGTGTGAAAATGATTTTTATGTGCCTAATTTTGCACCAAACTTTGATGCATAAATCTTCCTTTCCCATTGCCTTTTGTTTTCTTTTGACCAAATGCTCAAAGTGATCTTTAACTAACTCACATTTATGTCCTTGTGAACTTGTTCTATTTCTTTTAGAGTCAAGCCCTTGAATATTTCTGTAGTATCAAAGTCATCATCCCAAGGATAAGGATCAATTGCAAGACTCTTAGTAAGTAGTATATCAATTGGCTTCGTACGACCTTCACGCAACCGGATCTCGGATCTGACTTTACTTTGATCAAAATCAAACTGCTCCTCTTTCTTCTTCCACTCTTGAAACTCAGACCGGGCATGCTCTCTTGCTAACAAAGCCATTTTTTCCTCATGTAGTGCTTTCTTGATGCCTCTTTCCTCCCTTCTCTTTTTTACTTTTTCAATCTCTGCCATCCTTACTCTCTGCCTCTTCTTTTCTGCTTTTACAGAGAATGAATCAATCGGCACGCCTTGAGCAACATCACGCTCGATCTTCTTCCGCCACACAAATTTTTCATTGAGATTAGAATCACCAAAAGGATTCGAATCATTCGAATACCCAGACAACGTTTGTCACTTCAATTTCTTTGCCGCTTTCATTGCCTTATTCTGAGCTTTCTTGGCCAAGTATTCCTTTATATCTTCTTCCAAAAGCTTCCTCTTCCTGCTCTCGTGACTGCCCATTGTTACTATCCCCAACAAATTAACCCCGGAGGCTGTGATTCGACTCAGTGACGACGTCCTCAAAGAGAGAGAGTGTGTTTATACTTCAATTTTGAACACAGACTTTTGGTACCTGTCGAAATATTGCTATGGTTATTGTTGTTGTTGTCGTTGTGTTTGTGTAATATAGTAGGAGAGTTATTTATAATTACTAAGAAAACAATTAGAAATCTATTATAATTAGGAGACCTAATATATTAGGAAACCTGGAAACTATTGGTGCGCACTCTCTTTGTTTTTTTTTTACTTTTTCTTTTTGCTTTTGCGGCAAAGCGAACTCTAATGGAAAAAACAAGTGGATACGTGAGCTGGTGCTATTTGCTTGCAGGTAAAGATATGACAATTATTGTCTTCGGCTTTCTCATTCTTCTATTTTTTTTTTTTTTGAATACACGATATTCGATTGGAAAGGACCTAGACAAATTGATGTCTTGATCAATCCTCCTGCCTCGGGAACATGAGCTTCTGGGTTGTGTCTCGCTTAGCCTTATCTTATAAGCAGCCTCGAACAAGTCATCTTGAATAGGGAAAGATCAGGTTTTGGTAGTTTGGACCTCTGGGTATACGGATCTAGTGTATACTATTATTAAGTTTTGAGTTTAATCTAAAAAAAATGGTGACAGTTCAACCTAGTAGAGATATTGAAAGGTTTAAATAAGATACATAATGAGCAACTGCCGTATTCATTTGCTAAAGCTACTTCTCCTCTAGTTTTAAACTTCTTATAATGTTCTTTAATTCATATCATATGAAAATTGATCTCAAAACAAATATTCTCTAAATTCAAGTTATTTTACTCGTCCCATATTTAAGAATGACAATGGGGCGGCGAGGGGGACATATCCTCATGCCCTGCTCCTTCACTTAAAAAGTCCCCTTAACACTCGCCCCGGCCTCGCATTATATGCCCCCATCCCCCGCCCCTGCCTCGTCCCCGAATCCCCGCGGGGAATGAGGATTACCCACAGGTTTTTTTATTATTCTTTAAATTTTATGATATTAAATTTAATTTGAACCTTATAACTTCAAAATATAAGTTAAAATTATAGTAACTATAAATATAAATACATGTTTTAAACAAAGGTTAAATATTAATCATATATCTAGTCTTATACTTGCAATTAAATAGTAAAAATAAATTTACAGTAATTGAATCTTAAGGATTTAAAATAAATTCTAACTGAAACCATTGTGTATGAAAACTATATGTGAAAAGATAATACTTCTTTGTGTTATGGGATTGTATTGATTATTATAATTATTTTTAGTTATCGCATGCCACATATAATAGTAATTACTATATTGTCCTTAATTATGTTATTTGAAACTATTTTAATGTACAATTAAGATCAACTAACAAATTTCTTAAATCCACTTGATCAATAGTAAAATGGAGTTATTTATGTAAAATGATAACAAGTCTCAATTAGTGCAGTGGTCTTGATTAAAAAAATTATAAAATTCTTTTGAATAATCTATTTTTTTCTACTCTATTTTTTATAATACTTTATCTAATGTCATTTTTTTATACTTTTATATTTATAATTTTAAAATTTTAATATATATGTAAAACTAAAGATATAAAAATAACCACATATGTATGCGGGGCGTGTGACGCCCGGGAATTTCATCGCAATTTCTTTATAATTGTTGCATACTTGCTTGAGCATTCTTACGTGCATTATCTTTCTTGCTTAATTGCTTTATGTTAAGGCTACTATTCATAATATTTTCGACCGTCTTAAAAGTGCGAATTAATATTTTTCCTAAGTCATATGACCCACAAAAGGAGTCGGGAACTTGTCATTTTGGACTTTTGAGCTTGGGAACGTACATTAGAAAATATTTTTTCGCATCATTTGAATAGTGTTACGTACGTAACAATCTTGATTTTGAAATTTCTAGCAACTAATTAGAATTCTAAGCCTATTTGACCATAGTTAAAGACATTTGACTTGGACAAAATACATATATTCATACATTCAATTCACATACATACATATTATTTGCTCAACAAAACAATCGCAATAATACCCAAAATACCCCCTTCCCTACCTGACGGCCAAAAGAAAAGGAAAAAAATAAAAATTTTCTTCAAGCCTTGGTGATTGAGCTCTTACAAGCATTCTACATCTTGTTCCAATCTTCTCCAAGCCTTCACAAGCATCCTAGACCTCCTGCAAGTGAGGGAGTTGCATTTTTATTGCATTTGAAATTTATATTCATATGTTGAAAATCTTGAATTGTCAATTATAGCTATATTGCTTGTTATAAATGTTTGATATATGATCTTTGGAGCCTATAGAACTCTTTTGTATAGCTTGTTATCAAATTCTATGGTTGATTGTCGAGATTGAATGAAGAAGATGATGAATAGTACTTGAAATTAGGGTTTTGAGAAAACTTGTTAATTGGATGGATTTAAGGCTTCAATTAGGTGCTCTAGAGATTAGTGGAACTAGTCATAGGCTCACGTGGGGTTGAATTGCTCGAAAACATGATAAAATGCAAAATTTGTAATCTTTAAAAAGATGATTTTTCCCGAAATACAATATGGGCACGTTTGGGCTTAGGATTAGTTATCCTTGGGGTATGGAAGCACTTTTGGTGCTTTCGCTACTTGAATTTGGGGTCCGGTTAGGGTAGTTGTAATTCAAACCCGCTCGGGGCGTTCCCAAGTTTTTGTTTCCAAACCGGGTTTTCAAAGCTTAGATAGGTGCCTTTTGACCTACCGAGGGATGTAGGATGGTTGGCTTGATGATTTGAAACCTTGAACCTTGCGTGGGAGAAGAAATCAGAAAGATAACAAAGAGGAAAAGATGTTTTGTTTAACCTTTTGCTCATATGAACTTGTGAATACTTGGTAGATGTTTAAATGCATGATACATGGGTTCCTTAGATTATCCATGAAGTTTTGTGAAGATTATGATATTTATATCTATATAGCTTTGTTGCTATTTTGTGGATTCTTGGCTTATTTGTGGATAATTGCGAGGGTGGCCTACTTCATCGTCCCTTTTATGTGTTACTTGATATTCTTGGCTCTGGTGATCTTGTCTCGGGGTTGCGCAACCTTTTTGGACATGGTAACATCGAGAAACACGGGCGACGTCGGGCTTGCCGTGCTCCCTTGACTACCATGGTGCCTATTCCCTTTCTCGCTGAGTATACCCCACTACCCCAGAGGCGTGGTTCACCTGCTGGGCATATAGACCTACCTCAAGAGAAAGGGTCGTAGGATCGGGATACATTCGGAGTATCCCAACTTGTTGGAGTAAAGGTTTGCCGGCACTTGCGTGAAGTTCGTGGCTCGTGGTTCGAGACTAAAGACTTGAAGTGAAACCATATCCTTTTTAATGTGGTTAACTACTTGCTATTTAATCTTGTTGTTTATGTTATACATATATGACTTCTTGTGTTTGCATATCATATTGCACGCCCCAGTATGTTGCATCACCTCCCTCGCTGGGCAACATTGTTGCTCACTCCTCATTTAACATGTTTCAGGAGAAGCTTAGGTGAATCCCCAGCTGATAGCAGTAGAGGAAGAAGAAGAAGTGCACGTAGATCAGATTCCTTGATTCTTGTGTGATAAGGTTGATCATATGTGCAGTTTGCTTGGAGTAAATGTTAGTTGTGTTTTGAGACCTTGTGGTCTTATATATATGCTCGGAAGTTGTAATCATGTATGTGGATATGAAGTTAGATGGCATGTAATAATGGATTTTAGTTACTTCTCTTATTGCATGCTTGTGTGTTTATTAACTTGATAGAAGAACTTGGTTATAGATGTATTCAACTACTTATAGTTAAAGTTAACTTTGTCCTGCTTGCTTGTATGCTATAAGTAGATTTTGTTACTCCAAGGCTCGGATGGCCTTGTGACTTTGGGTTCACTATGAATATCTTGAAGGATGGATTTTATATGCTGCAGGATGTGAGTCAAAGATTGTATGCGACTATTTGCAGGTAACAGTTTAGTCCATGGTACAGAGGAAACTCTGTCCAAGTGACAGGTCTGGACTTGACCTATAGCGTGGGGTTGGGTTCGGGGCGTTACAGGGTGGGTTGTGTGGGGCGAGAAATGCTTATTCATGCATCCCGCCCTGCCCCCGCGGGGGATTAAAAGTTAATCCCTACCCCTACCCCATTCTCCATTTCCCACTCTAATCCCCGCCTCGTCTGAGGCGAGTACAAGAAAGGTACCCACAAAACCCGTCTCCATTGTCATCCCTACCCATATCTGATTTTTAACCGGCTAATGGTATTAATTAGTTGACAATGTGGTCTAAATTTCTGAAATTTTTGTAGGGACATAGCAAGCATGCTAGCAGTTTGTTTTTTGTGGGTTCTTAAATCACACTAATGTTGTATTTTGGATCGATGATAGGATTCAGAGAAGAAGTTGACATTGTTTAGGGAGACTTGAGGGCATTCTATATATATATATATATATACACTAGTTGAGGCTGCCCGTGTAGATGCACGGGCTAAACCCAATATATATTAAGAAAATATCGTAAATAAAATTATTAAATGAGATATATACATTGTTGGTTGCAAGCTTTTTAATTATGATTACATTTTTACAACAAATTGAAAACAGAAAAGGAGTTCCAGTAAGAAAATCCACCTATCGATAAAATCAACCAAAAAGGACAGTTATTAGATGGTGTGGTCAATATTACTGGATCCCCATGAAAAACTGAAAGGTTTACAAGATGCACAAAGCAATTATATATGGCAGTCATTCCAAAGGCTACAAAAACGTAATGCATGATAAGGTATTCTGCACAAAGAGATTAACAATGGTAAATAATAGCATGCAATAAGTTCATAATTTAGAAAAGTATTTAACCGTACAACATGTAGATATGCAAAGAACACATACATTTAACAAGTAATATGCTATAGAGCATACAAAATAAGTAGAAGAAAACATCAAACTTGAGTTGCATAACAATTTACGCGAACTTAAATGTCACTATGATAATAGAAAGATGCAAAGGTAGATACATTTGAAACCTCACGTGCATTAGTTTTTTCTTCACTATTTTAAGCCTTTTCTCTCAAGAACATATATTTTTTCTCTGAAAAAAGGAAAAGCCTAATATAAAACTGTCACTCTTGTCTCGTTTATTTGCATCAACAATTTGTCCAGAAGTTAGGACCTGAAATGGCAGATTATGTTAACAAATGATGCTGAGATTATTTGACATAAAGTCAATGCAACTTTCATAACAGATAAGTTCATAATGCTACCATTTACAGATCCTACTGATCATATCTAACGATTTGGAGTGCCAAATGAATTCTCTTCTCACAAGTTGTGTAGCCTGAAATAGGGAAAAAGATGTGTTAATCCATTGCGTTATTTCATTCAGGAACGAGACTGAATAAACATGTAATGAAATAAACAGAAAAGGATGCAAAATGTGAAATTTTATTGGAATTGTACTAATATGTCAATCAGGTTGACTTCGTTTTACATTGCATGCATAAAGCATAATATTTTAATTTCTTTTAATAAGTGAGCTCAAATTGTGCGGGGCCCAAGTTGGACCTTATCTAGGCTCGAATGGGCCTTATTTGAGCTCAAGCGGGCCTGGGTTGGGCTGGGCTCATGGGCTGAGCTGGGCTGGGTTCATGGGTCAATATGGTGATTGTCCCTTCTGGCCCATAATAGACAAAAGCGTATGTATGGAATTTTGTCCTTATCAATGAGTTTTGGTTCAAATATATTTGTCCACCAATTAGTCTTATTCTAAAAGCATTTCATTTTATCATTCGAACAATAGTACTGTAATAGAAATTGAACCAAATAAGCTTAAGGAGTACTGGAAAGGTAAAAGAAGCCAAAAAGAAAAAGGACATGCTGCTTATCATATAATCACTGGTAAGCTGAGAAGTGAAGTTCCGACTTCTAAGCATAAGAAGAAACCAACTCCTCCATGATTGAAGGAACAAAATATTTTGAATTCTACCCCCAAGAAGATTATGAATTGTATCTATGTATACGCAAGCAAAAATTAACATCAAATTTCAAAATTAGTAATCATCAACCTAACAAAAGATATTTCTATTAGTAGATAAAGAGCAAGATGTCTATTCTATTCCTCTTTTTTATCGACAACTTTATTTTTCCTATGTCTATCTCTTGTCTGTAAATCATTGATTCTCTCTATCAAGTCAAACTCATTTTTGAGTTCACAAATCTAGATTTGGCTGAATACAGAGTAAAACAAACCTGGGGTTCTTTCTACTCTTTCCACCGATGGTCCCATCTACGTAAAAACACTAAAATTTAGACAAGTTATATAAATACAGACTCGTCCTCCAAAACTGGAACCAATCTGTGGATACTTCAATATAGTGCAATCAAATACATAGTCAAATCAGTAACCTGCAAAAAAATCATAAGATACAATCATACTAAATTCCAGATCAACTTCCAAAACATAAATTAAAAACACAAAAGGAATAGGAAGATGTATTTGAACATCATAGACATTTAGAAGTATATTTTTACCCTCACGAATAAAGAGATCGCGGAAAAGCCTCTTTAGGTAGGAATAATCGGGCTTGTCCTCAAACTTCAATGATCGACAGTAATGAAAATAAGATATGAATTATTATGGGTAAGATCTGTAAAGCACCTGTCGATAAGAAATCCAATATCAGAGCTACTGAATCTATGAGGTTCAATTCAAAAATGTTAATCATCAAAATGCAAATAGCTTAAAAGAAAAGCAACGATCACAAACCCAAGATGTTCTTTTATTACTACATAAATATATAATTACTGTGACTGTTAAAGTTGGAAAGCAAGAAATAGTACCTCTATGGGTGGAAACATCTTATTCTCACTAATTTTATCGTACTTCAGCTTTTCAATACCAACTTTCAAACCTAGCAAAGGGAGACTAAGAAAAAAATTCAAATACAGTTAGTTAGATTTTAAAAGATCAAAAAGCCTAGGAAAGTAGGGAAGAATTATCAATTTTATGCTCAACATTTCCCTCAGAAAATACATAAGCACATAGCCAAGAGACTCCAAATCATCCTTTCTACTTTGCTCTGCAAAAAGAGAACAAATCACAATGTCAAACTGACAATTCGAATATTTTTTTTTTGAAAGGTGAATCTTCTAATCCAACTGGAATACAAATTTCTACATTTGGTATGATGATTTGCAGATAGAGAACCTAAAAGTTCCCCCGATTGTAAAGGAGTACAAGTCTACGACAACACTACTCTTCAAATCGGAAGTGTAATATACATATGCACCAAAAGCAACAGCTGTGCAAATCCTTAAAACCTTTACACATACTGCTTCATGACCCATTATGGGATGACATCTTAAAGAAATTGTAATGTCCTAAAATCAAAATTGGCTTCTAACAGAATACCAAAATATGCAGGCAGCGACAGAGTGTTTCAATTCTTAAAGTAGTTATGAATCATATAACATTTAACATACTTCATAAAGTATCAGATGTCTTGCTAGTGAATCTAGGAATACAACAACTTCAAAACGCTTACAACAAATTTAGAGAATAAAAAAATATTTCAGATCATCAATCTCACATTTAATACCCAAAAACCAAAATAAATAAATAATTAATTAATTAAAAAAGACAATAATATTTTAAATAAAAAAATAAAAATTACCCTTTCAGTAGTAGATGTAGAGGCTTGAAGCTGTCCATTTCTCTCCTCTAAGCTCTTTTGCAATCTTCTCAGCTCTTCCTCCATTTTCTTTGTTTTGGCCTCTGCTTCCTGAACGTATATAGTTAAAAAAATAAATAAATCAAAAGAATTAAATTAAATACATATTTTAAAATTTTAAAAGAATTAAAAAAATAAAAAAATCTTCAAAAGTCATATGATTGCCAACACATGACACGTAAGCTTTTTAAAAGCAAAACAAAAAATTCAAAAAATCATCTCAAATTGTTATTCATTTTCCACCCACACATAATGCATTATACATATACATACACAAATATGGATACATATATGTATGTATGCATGTTACATGCCTGATGGGTTAAGGTTTTGCGTCTTATATAAGCGAATTGGTGCGCCAAAACCGATTGAAGAATCTTGTCGACTCAGAAAATACAGTGAATTCCAAAGCATAGTTACAAAGGAAGTTATGATTGAGAAACCATTATGTCAACCAATTTAAATTTGTGCTACCTCTCAGAAATGGTTTTCTCCAAATCAACAAAGGCTCAACCACATTTGAAAATGATATTTTTTGTATCTATCTACCAATTAACAGGATGATAGTGGAGTAGAATCAACACCATATATGTGGACTAGTTAGTTTCAAACAAAATAAGAGGCGCAACGAAAATAAAGTATTAAGATTGTAATAGTTTATGCAGTATAAGTATGGATTAGTTCAGAATCAATGTAAATAATTTGATATGTTAATGAAATTATGTAGTATAGACGAACACCTGTTATAGACGATGTTATAACATTAACTGAAACACTCTATCTATCACAGTACATTCACAGTCTATTTCACTTATTGCTTCAGTTCGTTAATGAGTTATTTCACTTAATGTTCCAACATGGTCAGAGACAAATCACACAACAGTAGAATACAGTACGTTGTAACAAAAAATAAGAACACCAAGATTTAATGTGGTTCAACCATGCGGTCTACATCCATGGGACCAACCCCTGGTCCAACAAATCAATTCACTAAGAATTATCAAGTTACAACATCAATGGACTTACACAAGTAAAGACTCCCTCTTGACCTTTGACGCCTTGATGTAGAACTCCTTAGTGAACTTTGATTTGGTGAGCTCCCCTCAACTTAACAAAGTTCTCTCCCGAGAACCACAACTTCTTCTCCCGAAGAATGATGAAAGGTTATAGTAATCTGATCATTCAAGGCTTATAAAAGTTGCTCATGACAAACTGTCAAACAAAATAAAGTCGCAACACATAAAACAATTAAGGACTCAAACACAGATTCGTGTTGCGACATAACATGGAACAGTGGACAGAACTCTCCTATATCTGCTTGTGGCTCTCTGTCTCCCCTCTTCTGTCGTGACCTTAAGCTCCATATAAATACTCAACAGCTGCACACCAACATGGCTTGGGCTTCAAGAAAAACATCTTCTCACAAAACCCTATTCTCTCTTTCCTTATGAATATGCAATTAATGTCATTCCATAATCAACACAAATCTTCTTCTCATATGGTAAGTTGTCATAAGATTTTTCCTATACAACACAAAAGGCAATAACACAAGTATGGTAATAAAAGTTTTTCTAAAACATAACCAATTAATTTTCAATCAATTTAATTGCCTTAACAGTAGTAACAAAAGTTTTGCTAAAACATAGGCAATTAATTCCCAATCAATTTAATTGCCTTAACAATCTCCCATTTTGGCATTGTTTTGGCAAAACCCTGGTATTCTTTTTTTCTTCTTCAATATTTCAGAATTTGATGAGACATTCTGCTTCTCCAACATTTTCAGCACTTTGTTGACATTCTTTGTGAGTGAGGATAAAGATTCTGTGACATCATCAGAAGTGTATTGATCATCTTGATTTTTGAAACTTGTTTTTAAGGCAATGCTATTTTCTTTCTTCTTTTGTTTGAGCTTCATTTCAAATGCCTGAAGAGAGCCCATTAACTCATCAATCTTGATTTCATCAACATTTTTGGTCTCTTCTATTGCTACAACTTTGATAGCAAACCTATATGGAAGTGATCTTAGTACTTTTTTCACCAACTTCGAATCTGAATATTTCTCCCCCTAAGCACAAGATCTATTGGAAAATTACCACTTGTTAGAGTTTAAGCAGTGTAAGTACAGATAAAATTCGAAGTAATATGACAAATTTGTTTAAATGCAATTACTTGGTGTAAAGTGAATTCTGTTACAGGTGATGTTGCAACATTAACTGGAACAACACTTCTTTCTCAGTTTATTAACAGTCTGTTTCTCTCATTGTTTAGTCAGTTAATGAGTCGTTCTAATTAATGTTCCAACACAAGCAATAGCAGTAAATAGCAGCGGAAACAATATAATTGTAATAGAAACAAGAACACCAAGATTTAATGTGGTTCAACCGTGCAGTCTACGTCCATGGGACCTCTCCTGGTCCATTGTGTTTCAGGTTTTGGTGCAACATTGCCTTGTGCATCGGTAATTGTAGGTTGCACCCAACCTATTAGAACTACTTTCCAAGCTTTCTCATCAATGGACTTGATGAATGCCCTCATGCGAGCCTTCCAATACGAGTAATTCGCACCATCCAACAGCAGTGGTTTAGAGATTGAGCCTCCTTCACGCAAGGTATCCATACATATTCCTACAAGTAAACAACAAACAATAGCGGAAATACTAAAGTTGTAACAGAAATAAAGAACACCAAGATTTAACGTGGTTCAACCGTGTGGTCTACATCCATGGGACCTTCCCTGGTCCAACAAACCTGTTTATTAAGCAATATAATAAGTTATAACATCAATGGACTTACATAAGTAAAGACTCCCTCTTAACCTTTGACGCCTTGATGGTGAACTCTTCAATGAACTTTGGTTTGGCGAGCTCCCCTCGACTTGTGACGTTCTCTCCCAAGAACTACACCTTCTTCTCCCGAAGAATGAACAAGAAAAAACTATCTAAACACTCAAAGACTAATACATGATGCTCACAACAAGCTGTCAAAATAAACTGAGTTGCAACACTTAATATAATCAAAGACTGAAACACAGATCGTGTTGCAACATAATTTGGAACACTGGACATAACTTTCTTATATTTTCTTGTTACTCTTTCTCTGCCTCCCACTCTTTTGCCGTGACTACTGCTGCATATAAATACATGAAAATGCAACTGTTGCGACTAAGAAGGAAAGTGCTTCCTTAATACGCAAGTCACTAACTAATATCAAACTAAAAACTACATTAAAAAAATTAAAATCGTAAATAGGCAACAAGCCATCAAGACATCTAAACCAATTACAAAATGACAACAAAATTAAGTCTTCGAGTTACTAAATAAAAATCTTCAAAATACATAATCTCCAAAATTTTTAAACCAAATTCACTTATTTCAAACTAAAACATCAAAAAGGGTTGTATCCAATTAAGCGTCAAGGCAGTCTCTACCCCAAGCCAAAGTCAAAGCCTATTCCTTACCTTCTGCAAAGAAGAAATTTTTTAAAAAAATGAGACGCAAATCTTAATAAGTGACAATCCCTAAGACAAATCTCTTAGCACCTTTAAAATACTTGTATATCTCACATAGTCATATCATCATAGTTTTTAAATATCGTACATTTGAAAATAATAAAATTCATGCAAATAACATAATATTTCATGCCCAGAGTCATAAAAGTTCATATCAAACTAAATTCATATGCCAAAAATTTATAGCGGTAGAAATCATAGTCAAACGAATTTAATACAAAGTCTAAGTAAATGTTATGGCAACTAAGGGTAGTGCCTTCAATTATCCTCCATCATAGATTTAGAGTATTAGCATCTAACCTCCGCCATAGAGTCATAATTATTGGCATTTAGCCTTTACCATAGAGTCAAAATTATTGGCATTTATCATCCACCATAGAGTCAAAATTATTAGCATTTATCCTCTGCATTGGAATCATAATTTTACAGTCCTTCCAAAGTCCTCAGTTTCTAATATTTCATATGTATTCGTTAGTCAAATAATGTATGCAACAATTTTAGTACAAAATATATTCATAATGCATCGTATTTTGAAGTCATGCAAGTATTTTTGTCCCAAGGTTTTATTTTCTAGTTTTTAAAATTATTTAATACATTTAACTCCATACGAGAACATGCGATGCAAACACTTCAAGACTTCATTGCATCTTTAAAGCCTCAAATACATGAAATCATGGGTTCTCAATTTGTTGAAGATTTCAACTAAAAACTATATTAAAAATATGCAAGACAAGATCATATCCTTATGAAAAAGAAAACAATCTTTTCATTTTTCCAAGTTATTATTCACTTTGAATGGTAATTTGTGTTACTGTTCATGATGAACAATAACCAAATTGTTGTTCACTGTGAGCAGTCACGCTTTACTGTTTACCGTGAACAAGAACTTTGTTACTGTTCTTTTTTTTTTCAAAGAATGTGCTTGAAATCCAATAAACACATTAAAATCATCCTTCAAAGTTCTTTAAAAGATCAATTCAAACATGTAACGTTCTTTGAGGATTCAATAAATCAAAATGCTATATTTTGAGTATAAGTCACGTCATCCAAAATATTCATAACCAATTTTTATAATCATAATAGTTCAATAAATCATATTCAAAATAGGATATATAACATAGGAAATTTTAGATGGTGAGGATCAACTCACTTACCTCTTCGACGAATTAAGTCTATATTTCAACATTTTTAAGATTTCAAGATTTCTCACGCATCCTCAAGAAACTATGTTCATATCACAAATATTCTGTATAAATACCCATAGTCATGCTTTATAATTGTCTATACTTGATTAATACACCATATCTTATTTTTAGACTATACTTGAAATTTTTACGAAAGTGTAACTATTAAAGAACAAAAAGTACTTACCAATACGAGTGAAATATCGAGCAAATCCCCAAAGATTTGAAAGTAATTCTTGTGACTATTGATTTTTATAGATATTCTCCTCTCTCTCTCTCTCTCTCTCACATTAGGTTACAGAAATTTTAATGGGTACTTTTACCCTAGTCATATACTGAAAGAGATATTAAATAGTCAAGGGGTGAGTCTTATTTCCTGTTAGGAAAGTATTATTAAAACAAACGTTTCTTTTTCTTGCCTTAGAAAATTAGCCCTCAACCAATTAGTCCAACGAAGTCCCACAAAAGCATGCAAGACTAATCCACACAAGTAATTAGGCTAACCAATGGGTTCAATAATCAGGGACATTACATTTTTCCTCTCTTAAAAAAAGTTTCATGCTCGAAAATTGATTAATCTTGATATTGTTATCTCAAAGTTCCAAGTTCTCCAATCAAAACTCTAAATTCTCAAAATAGAATCTTGATTAGTATTTACACAAACGTCATATAGTCCTACTTTGTCAATATATAGGTTAGGCAAATATCAAAGAAAACCCTCCAATAATTTATCTCACTGAATGTGTTGTCTATTTGTTCAGATGCAGAAGCTTCAAAAATTACGTTGATGAATTCTTCAAATAATCAATGAACTCATCATGAGAAGTTCACTAGTATAGACACTTCTAACCAAGATCGTACAGTCAAATATAATAATCATGAAATCGATTTAGTTTTCAAAGTGGCACTAGGCCCAAGAATGAGTATGTCCTATAGGGTAACTCTTTTTTTTATGAATCATTCTTCAAAATGACCCAATTGCATTGCGACATTTCCCAATACAATTTGGTCGTTGGCATCAATACACGTCCAATGCATCCCAATGCATTGGGATGCATGGGACGTTTTAAAAATGTCCAAGAAGAATTTTTCTTTTTTTATAGTCAATGTCTAATTTTTAACGAGCTCACATCTCAAAAGTATAACTATATGCATACAAACTTGTATTTAAAGCAATTGATGTAAAAATAATAAGGTTTAAACTTCTTTTTTAAAAATAGTATCAAAAACACATAAAATCTTCGTATATCAAAAACTTTATTATAGATACTAGTTAGGGCTGGTGCTAAACCCAATGTATATTAAAAAAATATTAAAAATAAAATTATTTACATTGAAAATCAATAAATGCAGAGAAGTAAAAAGTTAATATAGTATCAACAAAATACATATAAAACACCCATTGCCAATTTTTCTCATGCCTACCATGACTAATTCATGACATCAATTGTGATGCCCAAGACCGAATAGATAGTGCATAACACTTATTTCATATGATTGTGTGTTAAATATTATGCTTATATGAAGTTCTTGACACTTTTAGAGAAATCACTATTCACTTACATTTTCGAGCATTTCATTTTCTAATTTTTAAATTTTTCCCTTAATACTTATCATTTAGGAGGCATGAGAAAAATGTTATTTTGTGCATGGCATCTTGGGAAGTGTGAAATGAAAATTAAGTTTTCTATTGTATAAATAGTAAACCTTAAAGTAGCATTTTAGCCAAAATAATCCAATTTCTACCAGTTTTCCTAAACTAACCTATGACCCAAACCCACAACCCAACTAACTACCCAACACATTATATAACATAAAATGAAACAAAACCAAAGCAAAAGAAAAGAAAAGAAAATCGGCCAAAGGCCAAAGAAAAGAAAGAAAAAAGAAATTTTCAAAAAAATCTTCAAACTTGATCTTGTGCCTGCTTGTGGATGATGAAAAGCAACCTTTGAGCTTTCCTTCACCTTCTCTAGCCTTTTTGGTGAGAATTTTATCTTATTTTTGCATTTACATATTTTGCCTACAAACTTTAATTTTTGGATTTGCTTATATATTGCTTGTGTATGCTTGTTTATGCTTTAATTAGTCTTATTTATGATCATAGAACACTCTTTTGTGATTAGATAGCTTTTTGAATGGTTGAAAATGGTGTTGGCATGTTGGAAAAGAAGATGAATAGTGTCATGAATACTAAAATCCAATTTTTTTGGGGTGTTCATTCCGAATTGTGTTTTAATGCTTTGGTTGGGTGCCATAAGTACTTAGGAGGAAAAATGTAATATTTAAATAGATTTTGGATGGTTAGAATTGATAAATTTAGATTGGGCACAAAAGAGGGCGTTTGAACGAAGTGTTGACCGGGCAAGTTTTGAATGATTAGACGACCTTAGATATGTTAGGAAGTAAGTGCAGTGTGATTCTAATCTTGATTGGATGATCGGTTTATATACTTATAGTTCAAACGTGCTAAGAGACAAATCGGGGTTTTTGGGTAGACGCGTGTTAAAGTGTATTTTCGTGGGGTTTAGTTGTGTCATAAAGTGTCTAGAAATGAGTGGTGAAGTTGGTTTGCACATCTCGTGTCTTGATTGGAGAAAGTAGTTTCAGAAAGTTGGGGAAATGAATAGTATTTTAGTGAATTGATGGTTAAATGTTCATTTGATGCTTGTGGTAGGTGCCATAGGTGTAGAAAAGGCTAATTTGATATTTGAAATGATTAGAATGTGACTAGAATTTGGAAAGAGTTGATTTAGTATAAAGGGCGTTTTTGGTGGTGTTAGCCATAAATGTGTGATAATGCTTTGGATAGCTTAGTTGTGGTCTGTAAGTGAATGTGAAGTAGATAGAATGCCTTTAGTGTGTTTCCGCGATTATATGGCAAGTTTTGAATTTATGGGGTATAAAGGGGTTTCGATGTGGAAATGGTTAAAATTGAATGTTTATGGGTTAAAAGAAGTTCATAGAGTATTCTTAGGATGATTGAATGAATGGATTGTGGTTTGTGTGGCTTTGGTTTGGAATAAGCTTGAATTGGACTAATGGACTACTTGGAGTTTAAAGTTAGACTTGGGTTGAAGGGTGGTTTCACGTGGTTGAGAGGTGTCATAAGGTGTTTGGAAGTGATTGGTGTGGTTGAATTGAGGATTTGATGTCTTAGGTGTTGGTGTGTTACTTGTATGAGATTTTTATGTTCATATATAATGTCGTGTCGATTGCTTGTTATTAGGTGTTTAATTATGTTGTATTCATTGCTAAATTTATGAATCTTATGTGATTTGTTAACTTTGGTATAAGGGAGCAGAAACGAGTGTTCGTGGCTTTTGAGGTGAGGGATGCATTTATATTTGCATTTATAGTTATTGTTAAGCTTATGTAATTCAAGGTTTAAATAAGGTATGGTGCTATAATGAATGGATGATATGTTCTACAGTGTTTTCTAAGTATATATACATGTATTCTAGACATATTGTGATTTGTTAGTTAAAGTTACATATTGTTGCATAAAGAAAATGTATTGAATAGTTGCTAATAAAGTTATAATCTAGTTGACGTATGTTAACTAATTGTTATTGCTTAAATGGAATGTGGTTAAATGCTACTTGAATGAATTAGGGAAAAATGTTAATAATATGCTATTGTATGGTTGGATTAGGTGGATTAATTGAAATTGCAAGCTTAACCATTAAAGACTAATTGCCTAGGTGTGTGGTGCTAACCATGTGATAGTTACTGGAAATGTAATACTACTTTAATTGAATGTAATCATGTTTTCTAATTGCTATAGTTTATGTGCGAGGACATTCTCTTTGGTTGTTCTCTTCGTGTGCTCATCGGTTTGAGTATTTATCTAATTCTGTAATTGTTACTAATTAAGGGCCTAGATGAAAATGGGTGAATTAAGATACTAATTGGATTAGTTTTGAAAAGTGGTATGTTTGCCTGCTTAACTTATATTGAATGAATATAGTTGAATTTCCGAATATATTGTTTAATTATCATGCTTGTGTTGTTATGTACCTGTTATGTGTTAATGTATTATATAGTTATCTCGCGGTTTCTCGTGTCGCCTTGTAAATCCTCGTGGGTTCTCGTGTCATCTTGTAAATTCTCGTGGGTTCTTGTGTTACGTTGTGAATTCTCACGTTCGTGTCGGGTTGTGCAACCTTCTGGGCATTGTAGGCCGTTCAACTCCGGGCAGCGTCGGGCTGTCGGTCTAGCTCGGCTACCATGATTCCCAATCCTTCTCGCCAAGGCATAATCTCCTACCTCAGAGGTTTGGCCACCTCGTTGGGGCATACAGATCTACCTTGGGAGAGTGGAGTCACATATCTTGTTCGTGTTCGTGGTCGATAGTTCTTGCTGGGACATAATCTCCTACCTCAGAGGTTTGTTTACTTCATTGGGGCACACAGATCTACCTCATGAGAGTTATTTGTAATTGTACTTCCTTATAGGTGGTAGCTAGTCAGTATACTCGAATGTATTCCTCGTTACTTGCATGTCACCTCAACTCATGTGTTTATGTGTTATTTAGACTCGTATGCCTATGTGCTAGCTAGTCCCGCGTGCTTGAGTGATATCCAAATTCATATGCTTGCATGCTTCCTAGTATCTCATGTGCTACTTAGTGTACAACTTTCATTGTTTGTATAACTACTGCTTTAATTGCTTGTTTACTTGATGTTACCTCGTATAGAGTGATTAACTGTGTAGTTACGTATTGGTCTTGTAATGTTACCATCATATGTCTTGCATAGGTATATTATCCAGCTTTATCGGTAATCCATGTCATTTTGAACTCTGTGTAAGTGCTACTGTATAGTAGTTAAATTGTGTTATTTAGCTTATTGAATAAGTATTAAATTGTTATATTCGAATACGTGAATAGTTGTTGCATTGCACGAAAATCTTTTCGAAAATCCCCCTGTTTATTGTTTCTTCCCTCACTGGGCATACGCGTTTTGTGTGCTCACCCTCGTTTCTAACAATTTCAGGTTCTATGTCTTCAGAATGTGGTAAGATGAAGAAAGCTCGGGAGTTACTGTGATTAGATGTGCTAGCCTCCATTACCTATACATGTATTTTGTGAGAATTAGTTAAGTAGCTTGGATGTAATTTTATTTGGGATATATATATGTATTTGTAAAATTTTAAGGCTTGAAAGACTAGATAGTCGTGAATGGTTTGTAATAACTTGGTGAGTTATTTTATTGCCTATTGGACTTGCATGCTTGTCTGGGTTGATGAGGGTTGATCGGTGGACTTAATAAGTTAAAAAGTTGAATAGATGGAGTTAGAGTGGTATGATAACCAATCCCATAACTTAGAGATTCTATGGTTTAATGTATGCCTATTGTGGTTTGTTGAGTTCCAAGGCTCGGATGGCCTTGAGGAGTTTGTTGTATGTGTTGGCATTGGAGGATGGGATTGTATGTTGGATTTGGATTGTGGTTTTGAGGATAAATTTACTATTTGCAGGTGAACTGATAGCCCTATAAACAAGGGAGACTCCGTCCGGTGTCCCTCGTTTTTCGTGACTTGGGTATTGGGATCAGGAACTCCGGTCTCGAGAGGGATCAGGTGTTACATCAATCATCCTCAATGATCTAGGTTAACAACCAATTCTGAGCATGATAGCTTCTTCTGCTTCGGCCAAATAAATTGTGCAAATGGAATTCACAACATATTGATTACATTAGTATAAATGCTAGCATCTGCTTCTTTCTATCTGAACACCACAAGAACTGGAAAGAAAATGACAAATTGGATTCACATTAGCTTGCGAAAAAGTACGATAAAGTAATACATAACATTAAATGTTTAAAAAATCTTGAACATATGGGAATGATGTTCTCACTGGAAAATGTTCTTTAGACCATGTAAAGTATAATATTTGCCAGTTTATAGTGAAGATCTTGAAACCAGCTTTCTATATCAAGTAGAAGTAAAACCATCAAACTCTAAGTGTCAAATACAGATTATAAGAGCATCATGACAGCAAACAAATCGAAGATTAGATTTTAGGGTAGTTGTGAAATTTACACCATAAGATCATTTGTTATAAACTGAAAGCCAAGTAGTTCTAACGAAATGTCCGTATCAAAAGAGGAAAGCATGGAGAGTTCATATAAATAATTATATAGTGTTTGATACATTGTGACTTACTCTTTGTTCCAACGTGCTCAGCAACTTCTGTCCAATTCCCCCATCCATACATTTCAATACCCTGGGGGATTTATAAAATAATTGTACAGTAAAGTTTCAGAGAGGTCCAGAAAGAGTCGGTCTTAAAATATAAAATTGGAAAATATGAACATCAACAACTAATTTCATTATTGATTTTCAATGAATACATAAAAATTTGTTGAAAATTTAAAATTTCAAGCATTATCACAGAATTCAGGCTATCCAAAAAATATTATGTAGTTAAAGGGCATACCTCTAGAAGTAGAATCTCCTTATCAGCATTCTAATCCAGACATATGAGAGGGAATGACAAATTATTCTGTGGAAACATAAAGACTTCAATATTATCATAGAAAAACAAGGGAATACCAAGGATAAGTAAATAATAAAATTGGATTGAAAGTTTGCAAGACTACTAATGCAAATGAACACATAGGCAAAAAACAAATAAAATTACACAAGCAACTACACACATGTTAACATCATAATTCCATGTAAAAAGCCTTCTTAGCATCTGTTATTGGACAAAACCTACATATATTTCAATGGATTACATCCTAAAAATTCCCACACCAAACGAAAAAAGAAAAGTAAATGACACTCATACAAACACACACACACAAAGAAGAAAATCATATCAAAGAAGACCACATCACATTTTTTATCTTAATAACCATCTCTTCCTTTCTCTTAATTTTCTTATCTACATCTGCTCTCAAACACACTATGTTAACCATGACTAAATGGTAGTAATTGTTCTAACGGTACTATTATTCTAATATGTGCTAGGATAGGACGAATCCAAAGTGGAACAAACTAAGAAGAAAGAAAAGATTTTTAGTTTATGAGTTTGTGCAATTAGTTATTTTATAATGTTTAATTTTGTTGTTGTAATTTTTATTTTATATGAATGTTTCCATTTTTTCCTTATCATTAACTTGAAAAAAAAAATTGTCATCTTAGTCTTTGTTTTCTCTATTTTAGATTAACGCTTACTTTTATTTATGCATGTGAAATATTTTATACTTATGTATGTTATTTATAAATTTTGAGTAGATCTTGGAACTACAAAAAAAAGAGAGAAATTTTGAGTTTGTTGCTCGGATTTGTGGTGACCATGATACAGATAGAAAGTATTTGTGAAGGTTATGAAGGATGATGGTGGAGGTGTTTGAGGAAGAAGATGAGATTGTTTTTATTTTTTTAGAAAATTTAAAAATTAAAAAAAAAATAAAAAAGAAAAATACAAAAAATGATGAGTTTTATTTTTGTTCTTTTATTTTTATAAATCCAAAATAAATAAATAAAACAACAAAAACAAATGTTTATTTTGATTAAAGTGATTTTAATGAATTTATATTTTCTTTAATTTTGTCAGAAAAAAAATCAAAAAAAATATAAAAAGATGAAATTTTTTAAAAAACCGATTTTACGAAAACCTAATTGTATATAATTGAGTTTTACATTTTTTAAAAAATTTATAAAGAGTTTGTTGTATATAGTTTTAATTCTATTTTATCCTCATAATATGTTGGTGTTTGAATCTCTTAATGATGATTCACTTTCCAAATCAATCGAGGACCAAGGCTTGGAATTTTTATCAGGTTGTATCAATCTTTTTAATTTGCAATGCATTGAGTTATTTTCTTACATTGAGGGCAATGTAAAGTTTGGGTTTGAGGAGAAGAAAACACTCAGTACCACCTGTTAAAATTTTTTCAAGATTTTTGAATTTTTATTTTATGCTTCATTTATTTACGATAATTAAATTTGAGTAGTTAATTGTTGAAATATGTTAAATTTTGATAAAACATTTGAACTAATTGTGAGGATGGAACGGAAAAATGATTAACTATTAGAGTTGAGTTTGTATATAGAGATTTTTACTCTTGAAACCTTCTTAATTGTTATTTTTATATCGACAGCGTCGCATGATTCAATGAGAAGTTTTTAATTAATTATCAAAAGAGGAGTTAGATTGAAGTATTTTTAATGTGAGATGTTATGTTTTATTAAAATTTGACTAATTTTTTTAGGTTGGTGTACTTCCTAAAAAAAAAGTTAACAAATATATATATATATATATAAAATTGAAAGCAAATACATATTTTAGATGACTCGTGCAACATCATTCAAATATTCAAAGTGTCGATTCAACAAAACAGATGTACAAAAAAAAACATCACAAGTGTTTCCTCTAACAAGTTTTCTAGTACCTTTGTTATAAAAACAAAAAACTATCAATTCAAAATCTTACCAGACAAGCCTCCTTTAACCAAATACAACCCAATCAATGAAAGACGACACTTCAAAGAAACCAAGAAATCAACCATTATCCATTGACCGAGTTATCTATCTTAAAGAAAAAAAAACTAAGGAAGTATTACATGATTTGGAAGGTAGTTGATTTTTAACATTACATGATTATCTGTAAGAAATATTTTCAATTTGACAAATCTTGCGTGATTAATTTTCTTATTTTTTGATTGAGTTACAAGTGCTTAAAAAGGCTTTAAGGTTTTTTTGTAATTAAGATATGTTTCTTTCATGTTAGATACAAAAACAACTTGGAGAATTTTTTTTTGGAAGACAGACTCACCATTAATCTTGTGTTTTTTAGGATCTAACTATGTGGATATATTTACTATTCAAATTCAATATCTTTGAATTCACAATTAACCAGACGAAAGCAAGTTCCTCATATGTGCAACCCAAATCTCTATGGAAAATAATATGGAATCTGAAGGTCCAAACAAAAATTAAAAGTTTTATATATAGTGGAGAGTTTGTAAAGAAGGAGCCACAGCTACTGAAAAGAATTTGTATAGAAATAAATGTGCTCAATCACCTACTTGCAAAATCTGTGGGCCATGTTATCGTCGAATTCGACTGGGTATAAGCTATCAATGGATTCCAAATGCCGTCTTCCTCTAGTGAACTACTGAGCCTTTTATGGAGGATGTAATATCTCTCCAATCCTCAGTTGATAATGCTTGTGTTCTTCATATTGGTAGAAATGCCAATAAGGCTGCTAATTGGATAGATAGGAGTGCAAGACTAGGGTCATTACCAAACAATTGGTTGTCTGATTCCCTTTGGAGTTTATCAATATTCTCCACCTTGTTGTATCCCTCTGAGTATATTATGTTATTAATGAAAGTTTTCCAAAAAATCCATTGGATTTCATTGACCAAAAAAAAAGAAAGAAAGAAGAAGAGAATCCATCTGGTTTCCTCATAAATACCCCTAAACCAAATCTCACCCACTCATTTTCCCTCCCTGGACCCCGTCTTTATAATTCTCACAAGCATCAGCTCCCTCGCGCAGCTAAGAAGAGACAAAAATACTTATAAGGTGTTTGTTATTGATGTAAGCAATGGAAGGCTTCACCGTTCTCGATTCTGAGAACGTAGCTCCAATTTCTGGTACTTCTTCGTCCTTTATCTCCATAAATTTCGCATTTTTAGGGTTTCTCTTCTTTAATTTTTGTTCATTTCTTAGTTGGGTCCCTTAATTAACTGCTTGCATCTAATACACATACAAACACACACGGAAACACGTTTATAATAAGTTGTTTATGCTTACTTACATACGTATGATTGTGTGTGCTTGAAATGCCCAAGCTTAAATTTTGTAGAAATTAGGCTCATTGTTTAAGATATTTTGGTGTAAATTTGGTACTTTTTGTAATTATTAATAGAGTTAGGGTTTAGTACTTAATTTTCTATTCTGGTTAAATTAGATAGCTAAATACCCAATAATCTCGACTGAATTTACTATATGTGTTCAATAGCCTAGAAACCCGATCCCAGCTAACTAGTAGGCAATGTTTTATCCCTCCATTAATCGTTTCATATTGAGAAATTGTTTTGTTGAAGAAATGGGTTTTTAATGTTGGTTATCATAGGGTATTTCTATTAGATAGTCCGAAAGTAGGGAAAGTAAAAAAATGGATACGTGAGCTGGTGCTATTTGCTTGCAGGTAAAGAGATGACAATTATTGTCTTCGGCTTTCTCCTTCTTTTTTTTTTTTTTAATACACGATATTCGGTTGGAAAGGATCTAGACAAACTGACGTCTTGATCGATCCTCCTACCTCGGGAACATGAGCTTTTGGGCTGTGCCTCGCTTAGCCGTATCTCATAAGCAGCCTCGAACAAGTCATCTTGAATAGGGAAAGATCAGGTATTGGTAGTTTGGACCTCTGAGTATATGGATCTACTGTATACTATTATTTAGTTTTGACTTTAATTTTAAAAAAATGGTGACAGTTCAACCTAGTAGAGATATTGAAAGGTTTAAATAAGTTACATAATGAACAGCTACCGCATTCATTTGCTAAAGCTACTTCTCCTCTAGTTTTAAACTTCTTATAATGTTATTTAATTCATATCATATGAAAATTGATCTCAAAACGAATATTCTCTAAATTTAAGTTGTTTTAGTCGTTCCATATCTAGGAATGACAATGGGACGGGTTTGGGGGCGGGAGGACATATCCCCATGCCCCGATCCGTTACTTAAACAGTCCCCTCAACACTCGCTCCGGCCCCGCATTGTATGCCCCCATCCTCCGCCCCTGCCCTGTCCCCAAATCCCCGCAAGGATTGGGGATTACCCACAGGTTTTTTTTATTATTATTTAAATCTTATGATATTAAATTTAATTTAAACCTCATAACTTCAAAATATAAGTTAAAATTATAGTAACTATAAATATAAATACATGTTTTAAACAAAGGTTAAATATTAATCATATATCTAGTCTTATACTTGCAATTAAATAGTAAAAATAAATTTACAGTAATTGAATCTTAAGCATTTAAAATAAATTCTAACTGAAACCATTGTGTATGAAAACTATATGTGAAAAAATAATACTTCTTTGTGTTATGGGATTGTATTAATTATTATAATTATTTTTGGTTATCGCATGGTACATATAATAGTAATTACTATATTGTCCTTAATTACGTTATTTGAAACTATTTTAATGTACAATTAGGATCAACTAACAAATTTCTTAAATCCACTTGATCAATAGTAAAATGGAGTTATTTATGTAAAATGATAACAAGTCTCAATTAGTGCAATGGTCTTGATTAAAAAAAATTATAAAATTCTTTTGAATAATCTATTTTTTTCTACTCTATTTTTTATAATATTTTATCTAATGTCATTTTTTATACTTTTATATTTATAATTTTAAAATTTTAATATATATGTAAATCTAAAGATATAAAAATAACCACATATGTATGCGGGGCGAGAAATGTTTATTCCCGCGCCCCGCCCCGCCTCCGCGGGGGATTAAAAGTTAATCCCTACCCCCGTCCCATTCCCTATTTCCCACTCTAATCCCTGCCTCGTCTAAGGCGAGTACAGGACAGGTACCCACAAAACCTGTCTCCATTGTCATCCCTACCCATATCTGATTTTTAACCGGGAAATGGTATTAATTAGTTGACAATGTGGTCTAAATTTTTGAAATTTTTGTAGGGACATAGCAAGCATGCAAGCAATTTGTTTTTTGTGGGATCTTAAATCACACTGATGTTGTATTTTGGATCGATGATAGGATTCAGAGAAGATGTTGACATTGTTTTAGGAGACTTGAGGGCATTCTATATGTATATACACTAGTTGAGGCTGCCCGTGTAGATGCACGAGCTAAACCCAATATATATTAAGAAAATATCGTAAATAAAATTATTAAATGAGATATATACATTGTTGGTTGCAAGCTTTTTAATTATGATTACATTTTTACAACAAATTGGAAACAGAAAAGGAGTCCCAGTAAGAAAATCCACCTATTGATAAAATCATCCAAAAATGACAATTCATTAGAATGGTGTGGTCAATATTATTGGATCCCTTTGAAAAACTGAAAGGTTTACAAGATGCACAGAGCAATTCCATATGGCAGTCACACCAAAGGCTACAAAAACGTAATGCATGATAAGGTATTCTGCACAAAGAGATGAACAATGGTAAATAATAGCATGCAATAAGTTCATAATTTAGAAAAGTATTTAACCGTACAGCATATAGATATGCCCAGAACACATACATTTAACAAGTAATATGCTATAGAGCATACAAAGTAAGTAGAAGAAAACATCAAACTTGAGTTGCATAACAATTTACGCGAACTTAAATGTCACTATGATAATAGAAAGAAATGAGCCACAAAGTAATGTGAAAATGGCTCTAGAAATTTCCAAGAATAACATTTGTAAAATTATTGACAAAAATTAAAGAGAGATTTCCAGCTAAATAAAAGGACTATCGATTAAAAAAACTTAGTTGGAAATATAGAAGATCGGTACTGCATACCATTTCAATCTGGAAAAAGATTCCCTTGAACTAAAATTTGAGTAAATAACTTTTAAAGATGTTTAATTAATACAAAACAGAAAGCTGAAAAGCATTGTATCCCTGCTTCACCTTCAAAGACCTGTAGACTCATTGTTCTTTTATATATGAATAGCTATGCAGCCGACCTTATCTAGTGGAACAAGGGTTACTTTGGTTTGGTTTGGTTCTATAAAAAGCAAATAATGAATCTACAAAAGAACAAATATCTCATGAGCATCAGCCATAAAGACTTCAATATTACCACAGAAAGACAAGGGAATACCAAGGATAAGTAAATAATAAAATTGGACTGAAAGTTTGCAAGACTACTAATGCAAATGAACACATAGGCAAAAAAGAAATAAAATTACACAAGAAACTACACGCATGTTAACATCATAATTCCATGTAAGAAGCCTTCTTGGCATTATTATTGGACAAAACCTACATATATTTCAATGGATTACGTCCTAAAAATTCTCACGCCAAACGAAAAAAGAAAAGTAAATGACACTCATACAAACACACACACACAAAGAAGAAAATCAGATCAAAGAAGACCACATCACATTTTTTATCTTAATAACCATATCTTCCTTTCTCTTAATTTTTTTATCTACATCTGCTCTCAAACACATCATGTTAACCATGACTAATACATGGACTAATAGTTTCTATGTTTCCACTTATCAAAAAAATTAGTTTCTATCTTTTTATTGTCATCAAAAGAGAAAGAAGAAAGCTTTTTGGAGTAACAACAACATAGTCAGGGCAACCAAAAAGAAAACGCTAACGTATCAGGTGGATCCTAAAAAGTTACAAAATTTAATTGTGACTCATCAAACTGCCTAGTACACTCCATCATCTTGTTGTCCTGAAATAGATCCAGTTCAACCAAATCATTTCATTCTATCATCATCTTTTGGCTCGAAATTTTGCAATCAAGCATTGATCTAAGATTCTTTACTATAGATGTATGAATTATCAATAACCAGCTTAAAATATTACAATGCAGGAGTGGCAGTTGGTTGATAAACTACTCTAAATTTGTCGAATTGCATTGGGAAAAATTTAGCATTAAGTTATTATGAAACAACAACTAAGAGTTAAGTAAAGTGTTTTCTATCATCTCATGCCAATCCAACCTAATTTTTATCATTCTATTCTAATCTATTATGTTCTGCATTGATTTCAACTTATTTGAGAAGTTTGAAAAAAGAACGCAAATTTACTCCGTCACAACAGAGATAGACATGTTTTTTTTTATCTTGCACCTAAACCTTATCGAACTAAAATCTTTTTGCTCAAAAAAGGAGAATTATCAAAGAAAAGTTGCAATAATTAGCAAAATTTCTTCAAATAAACCAAATTTTACGGAATTTGAAGCTGCAACTTAAGAAAAAAAATATATAAAATCAGATATTTAACAAATAAAATTGAAATAAATTTAGCATTTTTATAATAAAAGTAACAAAATTTCAATTTTCCTTTCAATCGGAAGCTAAAATCATAAACATAACAAATAAAATTGAAGTAAATTTGCATTCTTATACTTAAATTGACAGCTTTAGTTTTAATAATCTTTCAATTCTTGTGCTTGCAAACAAAGCTAGGGATTCAATAAGCTGCAAATTATAAACACACCAGCATGAGTTGGCACCACATGCGCATTAGTATCTCGCAATTTGATTGCTTTATACTCCGCTGCAATTTTTGCTTTAAGAGACTCCCAAGCCTTCGTATTGGCAAACAACACAAAGAGTTGCCTCATGCCCCAACTACACTAGAGAAAAAGGATCATACATTAACGTTTACTGTAGAGGAATAAAGGTCCATCTACTTACATGATTTTCATTGATTCATAGTTGTATGCTTGAAAAATGCAGGTGCTGAAAGATGTTGGTGAAATGACAATTGTCACGCACAATCAGTCTTGAAATCGTCAACCAGTTTGCATCAACCACATTTAATCATATCGAAATTCCAGAATCTCGAAACTCACTGACTGGTAGTAATTGTTCTAACGGTACTATTATTATAATATATGCTAGGATAGGACGAATCCAAAATGGAACAAACTAAGAAGAAAGAAAAGATTTTTAGCTTATGAGTTATTTTGTAATGTTTAATTTTGTTGTTGTAATTTTTATTTTTTATGAATGTTTTTTTTTCCTTATCATTAACTTGAAAATAAATTAATAAATAAAATTGTTATGTTAGTCTTTGTTTTCTCTATTTTAGATTAGTGCTTATTTTTATTTTATGCATGTGTAATATTTTATACTTATGTATGTTATTTATAAATTTTGAGTAGATCTTGGAATTACAAAAAAAAAAAAGAGAAATTTTGAGTTTGTTGCTCGGATTTGTGGTGACCATGATAGAGATAGAAAGTATTTGCGAAGGTTATGAAGGATGATGGTGGAGGGGAAAAATGATTAACTATTAGAGTTGAGTTTGTATATAAGAATTTTTACTCTTGAAACCTTCTTAATTGTTATTTTTATCCCGACAGCGTCACATGATTCAATGAGAGGTTTTTGATTAATTATCAAAAGAGGAATTAGATTGAAGTATTTTCAACGTGAGATGTTATGTTTTATTAAAATTTGACTGATTTTTTTAGGTCGGTGTACTTCCTAAAAAAAAGTTAAAAAATATATATAAAAAAATTGAAAACAAATATATATTTTAGATGACTCGTGCAATATCATTCAAATATTCAAAGTGTTGATCTAACAAAACAGAGGTACAAAAAAAACATCACAAGTGTTTCCTCTAACAAGTTTTTTAGTACCTTTGTTATAAAAAAAACTATCAATTCAAAATCTTACTAGACAAGCCTCCTTTAACCAAATACAACCCAATCAATGAAAGACGACACTTCAAAGAAACCAAGAAATCAACTATTATCCATTGACCGAGTTATCTATCTTAAAGAAAAAAAAACTAAGGAAGTATTACATGATTTGGAAGGTAGCTGATTTTTAACATTACATGATTATCTGTAAGAAACATTTTCAATTTGACAAATCTTGCGTGATTAATTTTTTTATTTTTTGATTGAGTTACAAGTGCTTAAAAAGGCTTTAAGGTTTTTTTGTAATTAAGATATGTTTCTTTCATGTTAGATACAAAAACAACTTGGAGAAATTTTTTTTGGAAGACAGACTCACCATTAATCTTGTGTTTTTTAGGATCTAACTATGTGGATATATTTACTATTCAAATTCGATATCTTTGAATTCACAATTAACCAGACGAAAGCAAGTTCCTCATATGTGCAACCCAAATCTCTATGGAAAATAATATGGAATCTGAAGGTCCAAACAAAAATTAAAAGTTTTATATATAGTGGAGAGTTTGTAAAGAAGGAGCCACAGCTACTGAAAAGAATTTGTATAGGAAGAAATGTGCTCAATCACCTACTTGCAAAATCTGTGGGCCATGTTATCGTCGAATTCGACTGGGTAGAAGCTGTCAATGGATTCCAAATGCCGTCTTCCTCTAGTGAACTACTGAGCCTTTTATGGAGGATGTAATATCTCTCCTATCCTCAGTTGATAATGCTTGTGTTCTTCATATTGGTAGAAATGCCAATAAGGCTGCTGATTGGATAGATAGGAGTGCAAGACTAGGGTCATTACCAAACAATTGGTTGTCTGATTCCCTTTGGAGTTTATCAATATTCTCCACCTTGTTGTATCCCTCTGAGTATATTATGTTATTAATGAAAGTTTTCCAAAAAATCCATTGGATTTCATTGACCAAAAAAAAAAAGAAAGAAGAAGAGAATCCATCTGGTTTCCTCATAAATACCCCTGAACCAAATCTCACCCACTCATTTTCCCTCCCCGGACCCTGTCTTTATAATTCTCACAGGCATCAGCTCCCTCGCGCAGCTGAGAAGAGACAAAAATACTTATAAGGTGTTTGTTATTGATGTAAGCAACGGAAGGCTTCACCGTTCTTGATTTTGAGAACGTAGCTCCAATTTCTGGTACTTCTTCATCCTTTATCTCCATAAATTTCGCATTTTTAGGGTTTCTCTTCCTTAATTTTTGTTCATTTCTTAGTTGGGTCCCTTAATTAACTGCTTGCATCTAATACACATACAAACACACACGGAAACACGTTTATAATAAGTTGTTTATGCTTACTTACATACGTATGATTGTGTGTGCTTTAAATGCCCAAGCTTAAATTTTGTAGAAATTAGGCTCATTGTTTAAGATATTTTGGTGTAAATTTGGTACTTTTTGTAATTATTAATAGAGTTAGGGTTTAGTACTTAATTTCCTATTCTGGTTAAATTAGATAGCTAAATACCCAATAATCTCGACTGAATTTACTATATGTGTTCAATAGCCTAGAAACCCGATCCCAGCTGACTAGTAGGCAATGTTTTATCCTTCCATTAATCGTTTCATATTGAGAAATTGTTTTGTTGAAGAAATGGGTTTTTAATGTTAGTTATCGTAGGGTATTGCTAGTAGATAGTCCGAAAGTAGGGAAAGTAACAAAGGGGGTTTTAATTTTCTTTTCTTCTTTGTTTCTTTTTTTTTTTTTTTTGTTTTGGAAAATCCTTATGGTTCACACAGGGTTATCAAACCCCAAACAGATAATCAGGCCTAGAGAAAATATGGATTGTATTAGTAAGACACACTTGCCAGAACTCAAATCAAAAAAATTAGTTTTTTAACTTATTTGAATTTCATATGTGAACAAGTCTTTCTTCACATCGCAAGAACTTAGACAATTTAGAATTTTCACAAAAAACAAATGTCAGTTAATTCATACTTGTTTATTTTCATTGATTACCCGTGAGAGATGCCAAGCTACAACAATTATATACATAAGAAAAGAAGTCTCATATTGTTAAAACTTTTTTCCAACGCCATGAAAACTCTCGAAAGCTCTTTTTAAAAAAGAATCAACTCAACGACGATAGCGGTTGCATTTGAAGTTAAAATACAAATATAAAATACCTCGTTCAAACGTACATTTATAACCTTGTTTTTGCGAATATTCCCATTCCTTGTTGACAATCCGGAATGCTATGTTCTGGTAAGGAGGGCCAGCTTGAAATCTTATGATGCAAGTCTCGATGTTTTCTCCATCTTTCTCTATCGAATATGATGGAGCTTTTGATTTATCAACAAGATCAGGATAGAATATATGAAATTTGTAACCCTGGACAATCTTTGGCGGTGGATTGTCATGGTCATAGTGGGTCTGGTTGTATTTGTTCCATTCATACCCAGTGTGGACACGATTGAAATACTTGGGCTTTCTTGGACGGTATTTGTCCTCTGAATCTAGGCGTGTGGAACCAAATACAGCAGCATCACATTCATCCATCTCTTGTTTTCGTCTTCGTCGCTCTTCTAGAACAGCAATCCGTTTCTTTTCCAATGTGACCCTGTCCTCTGCAGGGTCAATTACTTCTTCAATATTGCCATCATCATGCAAAAGTAGTTGCGGTGAATATGATCCAAGTCCAACCACCTCCTCTTTAGCCTCTTGAGTCGTCTCACCATCCAATATTGATGATTCCGGATTGAAGGCTGGAGCATCTTTCTCTTTATTAGTATCTCTTCTTCTTCTTCTGTGTCGATAAATTTCCTTGAGACAAGCCTTTGCCCTGAAGATAGGGAGACGTTTTAAAATGGCTTCCCAAAATTCAACAACCTTGGCTTCCCCAGATCTCATCTGGAACTCAATCTGGTGCTGTAGCGCTTCCAATTCACCGTAGGTTTTTCCTTGTAAAAGAATTTTTACATCTGCTTCAATGTTAGAGTGCAAACCCCTTTCTTCTCCAGCAAGTAACTGCTCATCAGGAATTAGATGTTTCCTAGCTTCAGCTAATTCCCAATCACAAACCACCAACAGTGCCTCCCAATATTGTATACGAGTTGGCGTGGCCCTGTCCAAATCACAATGCATCTTTATGTCCTTGTGAACTTGTTCTATTTCTTTTAGAGTCGAGCCCTTGAATATTTCTGTAGTATCAAAGTCATCATCCCAAGGATAAGGATCAATTGCAAGACTCTTAGTAAGTAGTATACCAATTGGCTTCGTACGACCTTCACGCAACCGGATCTCGGATCTGACTTTACTTTGATCAAAATCAAACTGCTCCTCTTTCTTCTTCCACTCTTGAAACTCAGACCGGGCATGCTCTCTTGCTAACAAAGCCATTTTTTCCTCATGTAGTGCTTTCTCGATGCCTCTTTCCTCCCTTCTCTTTTTTACTTTTTCAATCTCTGCCATCCTTTCTCTCTGCCTCTTCTTTTCTGCTTTTACAGAGAATGAATCAATCGGCACGCCTTGAGCAACATCACGCTCGATCTTCTTCCGCCACACAAATTTTTCATTGAGATTAGAATCACCAAAAGGATTCGAATCATTCGAATACCCAGACAACGTTTGTGACTTCAATTTCTTTGCCGCTTTCATTGCCTTATTCTGAGCTTTCTTGGACAAGTATTCCTTTATATCTTCTTCCAAAAGCTTCCTCTTCCTGCTCTCGTGACTGCCCATTGTTACTATCCCCAACAAATTAACCCCGAAGGCTCTGATTCGACTCAGTGACGACGTCCTCAAAGAGAGAGAGTGTGTTTATACTTCAATTTTGAACACAGACTTTTGGTACCTGTCGAGATATTGCTATGGTTATTGTTGTCGTTGTTGTTGTGTTTGTGTAATATAGTAGGAGAGTGATTTATAATTACTAAGAAAACAAAAGTGTAAATAGAAATCTATTATAATTAGGAGACCTAATATATTAGGAAACCTGGAAACTATTGGTGCGCACTCTCTTTGTTTTTTTTTTACTTTTTCTTTTTCCTTTTGCGGCAAAGTCAACTCTAATGAAAAAAAAAAGTGGATACGTGAGCTGGTGCTATTTGCTTGCAGGTAAACAGATGACAATTATTGTCTTCGGCTTTCTCCTTCTTCTATTTTTTTTTTTTTAATACACGATATTCGGTTGGAAAGGATCTAGACAAATTGACGTCTTGATCGATCCTCCTACCTCGGGAACATGAGCTTTTGGGCTGTGTCTCGCTTAGCCGTATCTCATAAGCAGCCTCGAACAAGTCATCTTGAATAGGGAAAGATCAGGTATTGGTAGTTTGGACCTCTGGGTATACGGATCTACTGTATACTATTATTTAGTTTTGAGTTTAATTTAAAAAAAATGGTGACAGTTCAACCTAGTAAAGATATTGAAAGGTTTAAATAAGTTACATAATGAACAGCTGCCGTATTCATTTGCTAAAGCTACTTCTCCTCTAGTTTTAAACTTCTTATAATGTTCTTTAATTCATATCATATGAAAATTGATCTCAAAACGAATATTCTCTAAATTTAAGTTGTTTTAGTCGTCCCATATCTAGGAATGACAATGGGACGGGTTTGGGGGCGGGGGGATATATCCCAATGCCTCGATCCGTCACTTAAACAGTCCCCTCAACACTCGCTCCGGCCCCACATTGTATGCCCCCATCCCCCGCCCTTGCCCCGACCCCAAATCCCCGCAAGGAATGTGGATTACCCGCAGGTTTTTTTTATTATTATTTAAATCTTATGATATTAAATTTAATTTAAACCTCATAACTTCAAAATATTAGTTAAAATTATAGTAACTATAAATATAAATACATGTTTTAGACAAAGGTTAAATATTAATCATATATCTAGTCTTATACTTGCAATTAAATAATAAAAATAAATTTACAGTAATTGAATCTTAAGCATTTAAAATAAATTCTAACTGAAACCATTGCGTATGAAAACTATATGTGAAAAAATAATACTTCTTTGTGTTATGAGATTGTATTAATTATTATAATTATTTTTGGTTATCATGCCACATATAATAGTAATTACTATATTGTCCTTAATTACGTTATTTGAAACTATTTTAATGTACAATTAGGATCAACTAACAAATTTCTTAAATCCACTTGATCAATAGTAAAATGGAGTTATTTATGTAAAATGATAACAAGTCTCAATTAGTGCAGTGGTCTTGATTAAAAAAAATTATAAAATTATTTTGAATAATCTATTTTTTTCTACTCTATTTTTTATAATATTTTATCTAATGTCATTTTTTATACTTTTATATTTATAATTTTAAAATTTTAATATATATGTAAAACTAAAGATATAAAAATAACCACATATGTATGCGGGGCGAGAAATGCTTATTCCCACACCCCGCCCCGCCCCCGCGGGGGATTAAAAGTTAATCCCTAGCCCCCGCCCCATTCCCCATTTCCCACTCTAATCCCTGCCTCGTCTAAGGCGAGTACAGGACAGGTACCCACAAAACCTGTTTCCATTGTCATCCCTACCTATATCTGATTTTTAACCGGGAAATGGTATTAATTAGTTGACAATGTGGTCTAAATTTTTGAAATTTTTGTAGGGACATAGCAAGCATGCTAGCAATTTTTTTTTTGTGGGTTCTTAAATCACACTGATGTTGTATTTTGGATCGATGATAGGATTCAGAGAAGATGTTGACATTGTTTTGGGAGACTTGAGGGTATTCTATATGTATATACACTAGCTGAGGCTGCCCGTGTAGATGCACGGGATAAACCCAATATATATTAAGAAAATATCGTAAATAAAATTATTAAATGAAATATATACATTGTTGGTTGCAAGCTTTTTAATTATGATTATATTTTTACAACAAATTGAAAACAGAAAAGGAGTCCCAGTAAGAAAATCCACCTATTGATAAAATCAACCAAAAATGACAATTCATTAGAATGGTGTGGTCAATATTACTGGATCCCTATGAAAAACTGAAAGGTTTACAAGATGCACAGAGCAATTCCATTTGGCAGTCACACCAAAGGCTACCAAAACGTAATGCATGATAAGGTATTCTGCACAAAGAGATGAACAATGGTAAATAATAGCATGCAATAAGTTCATAATTTAGAAAAGTATTTAACCGTACAGCATATAGATATGCCCAGAACACATACATTTAACAAGTAATATGCTATAGAGCATACAAAGTAAGTAGAAGAAAACATCAAACTTGAGTTGCATAACAATTTACGCGAACTTAAATGTCACTATGATAATAGAAAGAAATGTGCCACAAAGTAATGTGAAAATGGCTCTAGAAATTTCCAAGAATAACATTTGTAAAATTATTGACAAAATTAAAGAGAGATTTCCAGCTAAATAAAAGGACTATCGATTAACAAAACTTAGTTGGAAATATAGAAGATTAGTACTGCAGACCATTTCAATCTGGAAAAAGATTTCCTTGAACTAAAATTTGAGTAATTAACTTTTAAAGATGTTTAATTAATACAAAACAGAAAGCAGAAAAGCATTGTATCTCTGTTTCACCTTCAAAGACCCGTAGACTCATTGTTCTTTTATATATGAATAGCTATGCAGCCGACCTCATCTAGTGGAACAAGGGTTACTTTGGTTTGGTTTGGTTCTATAAAAAGCAAATAATGAATCTACAAAAGAACAAATATCTCATGAGCATCAGCCATAAAGACTTCAATATTACCACAGAAAGACAAGGGAATACCAACGATAAGTAAATAATATAATTGGACTGAAAGTTTGCAAGACTACTAATGCAAATGAACACATAGGCAAAAAACAAATAAAATTACACAAGCAACTACATGCATGTTAACATCATAATTCCATGTAAGAAGCCTTCTTGGCATTATTATTGGACAAAACCTGCATATATTTCAATGGATCACATCGTAAAAATTCTCACGCCAAACGAAAAAAGAAAAGTAAATGACACTCATACAAACACACACACACAAAGAAGAAAATCATATCAAAGAAGACCACATCACATTTTTTATCTTAATAACTATATCTTCCTTTCTCTTAATTTTTTTATCTACATCTGCTCAAACACATCATGTTAACCATGACTAATACAAGGACTAATAGTTTCTATGTTTCCACTTATCAAAAAAATTAGTTTCTATCTTTTTATTGTCATCAAAAAAGAAAGAAGAAAGCTTTTTGGAGTAACAACAACATAGTCAGGGCAATCAAAAAGAAAAGGCTAACGTATCAGGTGGATCCTAAAAAGTTACAAAATTTAATTGTGACTCATCAAACTGCCTAGTACACTCCATCATCTTGTTGTCCTGAAATAGATCCAGGTCAACTAAATCATTTCATTCTATCATCATCTTTTGGCTCGAAATTTTGCAATCAAGCATTGATCTAAGATTCTTTACTATAGATGTATGAATTATCAATAACCAGCTTAAAATATTACAATGCAGGAGTGGCAGTTGGTTGATAAACTACTCTAAATTTGTCGAATTGCATTGGGAAAAATTTAGCATTAAGTTATTATGAAACAACAACTAAGAGTTAAGTAAAGTGTTTTCTATCATCTCATGCCAATCCAACCTAATTTTTATCATTCTATTCTATTCTATTATGTTCTGCATTGATTTCAACTTATTTGAGAAGTTTGAAAAAAGAATGCAAATTTACTCCGTCACAACAGAGATAGACATGTTTTTTTTTATCTTGCACCTAAACCTTATCGAACTAAAATCTTTTTGCTCAAAAAAGGAGAATTATCAAAGAAAAGTTGCTGTAATTGGCAAAATTTCTTCAAATAAACCAAATTTTATGGCATTTGAAGCTGCAACTTAAGAAAAAAAATATATAAAATCATATATTTAACAAATAAAATTGAAATAAATTTAGCATTTTTATAATAAAAGTAATAAAATTTCAATTTTCCTTTCAATCGAAAGCTAAAATCATAAACATAACAAATAAAATTGAAGTAAATTTGCATTCTTATACTTAAATTGACAGCTTTAGTTTTAATAATCTTTCAATTCTTGTGCTTGCAAACAAAGCTAGGGATTCAATAAGCTGCAAATTATAAACACACCAGCATGAGTTGGCACCACATGCGCATTAGTATCTCACAATTTGATTGCTTTATACTCCGCTGCAATTTTTGCTTTAAGAGACTCCCAAGCCTTCGTATTGGCAAACAACACAAAGAGTTGCCTCATGTCCCAACTACACTAGAGAAAAAAGGATCATACATTTACGTTTACTGTAGAGGAATAAAGGTCCATCTACTTACATGATTTTCATTGATTCATAGTTGTATGCTTGAAAAATGCCGGTGCTGAAAGATGTTGGTGAAATGATAAATGTCACGAACAATCAGTCTTGAAATCGTCAACCAGTTTGCATCAACCACATTTAATCATATCGAAATTCCAGAATCTCGAGACTCACTGACTGGTAGTAATTGTTCTAACGGTACTATTATTCTAATATATGCTAGGATAGGAAGAATCCAAAATGGAACAAACTAAGAAGAAAGAAAAGATTTTTAGCTTATGAGTTATTTTGTAATGTTTAATTTTGTTGTTGTAATTTTTATTTTTTATGAATGTTTTTGTTTTTGTTTTCCTTATCATTAACTTGAAAATAAATTAATAAATAAAATTGTTATGTTAGTCTTTGTTTTCTCTATTTTAGATTAGTGCTTATTTTTATTTTATGCATGTGTAATATTTTATACTTATGTATGTTATTTATAAATTTTGGGTAGATCTTGGAATTACAAAAAAAAAAAGAAGAGAACTTTTGAGTTTGTTGCTCGGATTTGTGGTGACCATGATAGAGATAGAAAGTATTTGCGAAGGTTATGAAGGATGATGGTGGAGGGGAAAAATGATTAACTATTAGAGTTGAGTTTGTATATAAGAATTTTTACTCTTGAAACCTTCTTAATTGTTATTTTTATCCCGACAGCGTCACATGATTCAATGAGAGGTTTTTGATTAATTATCAAAAGAGGAATTAGATTGAAGTATTTTCAACGTGAGATGTTATGTTTTATTAAAATTTGACTGATTTTTTTAGGTCGGTGTACTTTCTAAAAAAAAATTAAAAAATATATATAAAAAAATTAAAAACAAATATATATTTTAGATGACTCGTGCAATATCATTCAAATATTCAAAGTGTTGATCTAACAAAACAGAGGTACAAAAAAAACATCACAAGTGTTTCCTCTAACAAGTTTTTTAGTACCTTTGTTATAAAAAAAACTATCAATTCAAAATCTTACTAGACAAGTCTCATTTCACCATATGTGACACCCGAGAATTTCACCCTAAATTTATTATAATCGTTGCATACTTAAGTGCGCATTTCTACGTGCATCATTTTTCTTGTTTAATTGTTTTTGTTGTGGGTCACTATTCATAAAATTTTTGACTGTTTCGAAAGCTTGATTTTAAATTTTTCCTAGGTCACTCGACATTTAAAAGGAACCAAGAAATTTTCGTTTTGAACTTTCGAGCTTAGGAGTATGCGTTTGAAAAATAATTTCCGTGAGCTTTGAATAGTGTTACGTTAGAATAGTGCTAGTTATTAATTAAAAAGCAATTGTAATTGCAATTAGCCTTAATTGATCAATATTTGAGACTACAAAGCTTAGGAAATTAATGATATGCAACATATAAAACAACTAACTCATAAAAATTAAAAGACACATAGCATATTAGTCATCAAAACAATTTCAGAAATTCCCTCCATGTCCCCCCCTGCTGGCCGTCCACTTCAAGAGAGGAAAAGAGAGATTTTTGCTTCTTCATCCATGCACTTTGAGCTCTTAGATTGATCTTGGGAGGTTATTGAGCAACTTAGGACCTTCAACAAAGCTTCTACATCTTCAAAATTGTGAGGGAGTCTTATTTGTTGAGTTTAAAGTTTGTATGCATATGTTCAATTTTATTGAATTGTCAATTATAGCTATATATCTTGTGTTGAATGCTTCCTATGAGTTATTTAAAGCCTCTAGAGCTAACTTTTGTGGTGTGATAACAAATTTAACGGTTGAATGTTGAGATTGATCAAATAGACGATGAATAGTGCCTAAAACTAGGGTTTTGAGAAAATTTGATAAATTGGCTTGAATTGATGCCTCAATTAGGTGCTCTAGACCCTAGGGAAGGTAATTGAAAAGCCACGTTAGGTTGAATCACCCGAATTCGAACTTTAGTGCATAAATAGCTTACTTTAAAAAGGGGGTTTTGCACGTTAGGAAATCCGGGCAAATTTGGGCATCGATTTGGGTATCCTTGAGCTAAGGAAGCACCTTTGGTGCTTTCGTTTCGTGAAATTGGGGTTCGGTTAGTATGGCTATAGTTCAAACCCGTTCGGGGCCTTCCCGAACTTTTGCTTCAAAAATGAGTTTTAGTGACTTTAAAGGGTACCTTTGAGCTTAATTAGGAATATAGAAAGACTAGGGTATGATTGGGAATCTCGAACTATGCTTAGGAGAAAGAAAGCTCGGTTAAAGAAAGGGGAAAAGTAGTTTTTAGCCTTTTTAGTTGCAATTGGAACTTGTTGTGTGTTAGTAATGCTTTGCACTAAATATTTAGGATCTATTTAAGTTATTTGAGTAGATTATTGGGATTAATTGTGTTGATTGCTTCTTTTGGCATCTATTAGTTAATATCTTGCATATATGAACTTTTATCGTGCATATATGTGAGGGCGGCCTACTTTGTCGTCCCTCTTACGTGTTATGTGATATTATTGCTTGCTTGTGACTTGTATTGGGTTGCGCAACCTATATCGGACATGGTAGCGTCGAGAAACACGGGCGGCATCGGGCTTGCCGTGGTCCCTCGACTACCATGGTGCCTATTCCCTTCTCTCTGAGGCATACTCCACTACCCCAGAGGCGTGGTTCACCTGCTGGGCATGGACCTACCTCGGGAGAAAGGGTCGTAGGATCGGGATACATCCGGAGTATCCCAGTTGTTGGTGTTTGGGGTTTGCCGGCATATTCGTGATACTCGTGGATCGTGGCTCGTGGATGAAGTCTTGGAAATGGAACCGTATCCTTTTTAAAGTGATTAATAGTTTGATTTATTGTCTTGATATTTTATGTGGCTTGTATATGTGTACTTGTGTTGCATATCATATTGCACGTTTACATGCTGCATCACCTCCCTCGTTGGGCAACTTTGTTGCTCACTCCTCATTTGAAATGTTTCAGGAGAAGCTGAGGTGAATCCCCAGCTATTAGAAGTAGAAGAAAAGGAAGAAGTTCAAGTAGACCAGAATCAGTGATCTTGTGTACTGAGGTGGATTTTATGTGCTTCTTACGTGGAGTTCTTGTTATTAATGTATTTTGAGACCTTAGAGTCTTGTATATATATGTCTAGTAGATGTGTATTAAGAGTTTAAGACAGTTGTTGGATTGTAATAATGAATTCTAGACTTTAATTTTCTCTTGCATGCTTGGAGTGTTTGTAAATCTTCATATGGAACTTAGAAGTTTATTGTGTTTAATTACTTATGACTAAAACCAACTTATCTCGCATGCTTGTGTGCTTTAGTAGAATATTGTTGCTCCAAGGCTCGGATGGCCTTGTGATTGTGTTTTGGCTTTGGAGTTATTGTGGATAAGTTGTTGCTTTTAGTTCAGATGTCTTGAATGAATGTTTGCAGGTATCAGTTTGTCCTTGGTACAGAGGAGACTCTGTCCGAGTGACGGGTCCGAGCCTGACTTAGCGTGGGGTTGGGTTCGGGGCGTTACACCATATACAACCCAATCAATGAAAGACGACACTTCAAAGAAACCAAGAAATCAACTATTATCCATTGACCGAGTTATCTATCTTAAAGAAAAAAAAAAACTAAGGAAGTATTACATGATTTGGAAGGTAGTTGATTTTTAACATTACATGAAAAGAATTTGTATAGGAAGAAATGTGCTCAATCACCTACTTGCAAAATCTGTGGGCCATGTTATCGTCGAATTCGACCGGGTAGAAGCTGTCAATGGATTCCAAATGCCATCTTCCTCTAGTGAACTATTGAGCCTTTTATGGGGGATGTAATATCTCTCCTATCCTCAGTTGATAATGCTTGTGTTCTTCATATTGGTAGAAATGCCAATAAGGCTGCTGATTGGATAGATAGGAGTGCAAGACTAGGGTCATTACCAAACAATTGGTTGTCTGATTCCCTTTGGAGTTTATCAATATAATCCACCTTGTTGTATCCCTCTGAGTATATTATGTTATTAATGAAAGTTTTCCAAAAAATCCATTGGATTTCATAGACCAAAAAAAAAAAAAAAAAGAAGAAGAGAATCCATCTGGTTTCCTCATAAATACCCCTGAACCAAATCTCACCCATTCAATTTCCCTCCCTGGACCCAGTCTTTATAATTCTCACAGGCATCAGCTCCCTCGCGCAGCTGAGAAGAGACAAAAATACTTATAAGGTGTTTTTTATTGATGTAAGCAATGGAAGGCTTCACCGTTCTCGATTCTGAGAACGTAGCTCCAATTTCTGGTACTTCTTCGTCCTTTATCTCCATAAATTTCGCATTTTTAGGGTTTCTCTTCTTTAATTTTTGTTCATTTCTTAGTTGGGTCCCTTAATTAACTGCTTGCATCTAATACACATACAAACACACACGGAAACACGTTTATAATAAGTTGTTTATGCTTACTTACATACGTATGATTGTGTGTGCTTGAAATGCCCAAGCTTAACTTTTGTAGAAATTAGGCTCATTGTTTAAGATATTTTGGTGTAAATTTGGTACTTTTTGTAATTATTAATAGAGTTAGGGTTTAGTACTTAATTTCCTATTCTGGTTAAATTAGATAGCTAAATACCCAAGAATCTCGACTGAATTTACTATATGTGTTCAATAGCCTAGAAACCCGATCCCAGCTGACTAGTAGGCAATGTTTTATCCCTCCATTAATCGTTTCATATTGAGAAATTGTTTTGTTGAAGAAATGGGTTTTTAATGTTAGTTATCGTAGGGTCTTGCTAGTAGATAGTCCGAAAGTAGGGAAAGTAACAAAGGGGGTTTTAATTTTCTTTTCTTCTTTGTTTCTTTTTTTTTTTTTGTTTTGGAAAATCCTTATGGTTCACACAGGGTTATCAAACCCCAAACAGATAATCAGGCCTAGAGAAAATATGGATTGTATTAGTAAGACACACTTGCCAGAACTCAAATCAAAAAAATTAGTTTTTTAACTTATTTGAATTTCATATGTGAACAAGTCTTTCTTCACATCGCAAGAACTTAGACAATTTAGAATTTTCACAAAAAACAAATGTCAGTTAATTCATACTTGTTTATTTTCATTGATTACCCGTGAGAGATGCCAAGCTACAACAATTATATACATAAGAAAAGAAGTCTCATATTGTTAAAGCTTTTTTCCAACGCCATGAAAACTCTCGAAAGCTCTTTTTAAAAAAGAATCAACTCAACGACGATAGCGGTTGCATTTGAAGTTAAAATACAAATATAAAATACATCTTTCAAACGTACATTTATAACCTTATTTTTGCGAATATTCCCATTCCTTGTTGACGATCCGGAATGCTATGTTCTGGTAAGGAGGGCCAGCTTGAAATCTTATGATGCAAGTCTCGATGTTTTCTCCATCTTTCTCTATCGAATATGATGGAGCTTTTGATTTATCAACAAGATCAGGATAGAATATATGAAATTTGTAACCCTGGACAATCTTTGGCGGTGGATTGTCATGGTCATAGTGGATCTGCTTGGATTTGTTCCATTCATACCCAGTGTGGACACGATTGAAATACTTGGGCTTTCTTGGACGGTATTTGTCCTCTGAATCTAGGCGTGTGGAACCAAATACAGCAGCATCACATTCATCCATCTCTTGTTTTCGTCTTCGTCGCTCTTCTAGAACAGCAATCCGTTTCTTTTCCAATGTGACCCTGTCCTCTGCAGGGTCAATTACTTCTTCAATATTGCCATCATCATGCAAAAGTAGTTGCGGTGAATATGATCCAAGTCCAACCACCTCCTCTTTAGCCTCTTGAGTCGTCTCACCATCCAATATTGATGATTCCGGATTGAAGGCTGGAGCATCTTTCTCTTTATTAGTATCTCTTCTTCTTCTTCTGTGTTGATAAATTTCCTTGAGACAAGCCTTTGCCATGAAGATAGGGAGACGTTTTAAAATGGCTTCCCAAAATTCAACAACCTTGGCTTCCCCAGATCTCATCTGGAACTCAATCTGGTGCTGTAGCGCTTCCAATTCACCGTAGGTTTTTCCTTGTAAAAGAATTTTTACATCTGCTTCAATGTTAGAGTGCAAACCCCTTTCTTCTCCAGCAAGTAACTGATCATCAGGAATTAGATGTTTCCTAGCTTCAGCTAATTCCCAATCACAAACCACCAACAGTGCCTCCCAATATTGTATACGAGTTGGCGTGGCCCTGTCCAAATCACAATGCATCTTTATGTCCTTGTGAACTTGTTCTATTTCTTTTAGAGTCAAGCCCTTGAATATTTCTGTAGTATCAAAGTCATCATCCCAAGGATAAGGATCAATTGCAAGACTCTTAGTAAGTAGTATATCAATTGGCTTCGTACGACCTTCACGCAACCGGATCTCGGATCTGACTTTACTTTGATCAAAATCAAACTGCTCCTCTTTCTTCTTCCACTCTTGAAACTCAGACCGGGCATGCTCTCTTGCTAACAAAGCCATTTTTTCCTCATGTAGTGCTTTCTCGATGCCTCTTTCCTCCCTTCTCTTTTTTACTTTTTCAATCTCTGCCATCCTTTCTCTCTGCCTCTTCTTTTCTGCTTTTACAGAGAATGAATCAATCGGCACGCCTTGAGCAACATCACGCTCGATCTTCTTCCGCCACACAAATTTTTCATTGAGATTAGAATCACCAAAAGGATTCGAATCATTCGAATACCCAGACAATGTTTGTGACTTCAATTTCTTTGCCGCTTTCATTGCCTTATTCTGAGCTTTCTTGGAAAAGTATTCCTTTATATCTTCTTCCAAAAGCTTCCTCTTCCTGCTCTCGTGACTGCCCATTGTTACTATCCCCAACAAATTAACCCCGAAGGCTCTGATTCGCCTCAGTGACGACGTCCTCAAAGAGAGAGAGTGTGTTTATACTTCAATTTTGAACAGAGACTTTTGGTACCTGTCGAAATATTGCTATGGTTGTTGTTTTTGTTGTTGTTGTTGTTGTGTTTTTGTAATATAGTAGGAGAGTCATTTATAATTACTAAGAAAACAAAAGTGTAATTAGAAATCTATTATAATTAGGAGACCTAATATATTAGGAAACCTGGAAACTATTGGTGCGCACTCTCTTTGTTTTTTTTTTACTTTTTCTTTTTCCTTTTGCGGCAAAGTCAACTCTAATGAAAAAAAAAAAGTGGATACGTGAGCTGGTGCTATTTGCTTGCAGGTAAACAGATGACAATTATTGTCTTCGGCTTTCTCCTTCTTCTATTTTTCTTTTTTTTTAATACACGATATTCGGTTGGAAAGGATCTAGACAAACTGACGTCTTGATCGATCCTCCTACCTCGGGAACATGAGCTTTTGGGCTGTGTCTCGCTTAGCCGTATCTCATAAGCAGCCTCGAACAAGTCATCTTGAATAGGGAAAGATCAGGTATTGGTAGTTTGGAACTCTGGGTATACGGATCTACTGTATACTATTATTTAGTTTTGAGTTTAATTTAAAAAAAATGGTGACAGTTCAACCTAGTAGAGATATTGAAAGGTTTAAATAAGTTACATAATGAACAGATGCCGTATTCATTTGCTAAAGATACTTCTCCTCTAGTTTTAAACTTCTTATAATGTTCTTTAATTCATATCATATGAAAATTGATCTCAAAACGAATATTCTCTAAATTTAAGTTGTTTTAGTCGTCCCATATCTAGGAATGACAATGGGACGGGTTTGGGGGCGGGGGGACATATCCCCATGCCCCGATCCGTCACTTAAACAGTCCCCTCAACACTCGCTCCGGTCCCGCATTGTATGCCCCCATCCCCGTAAGGAATGGGGATTACCCGCAAGTTTTTTTTATTATTATTTAAATCTTATGATATTAAATTTAATTTAAACCTCATAACTTCAAAATATAAGTTCAAATTATAGTAACTATAAATAAAAATACATGTTTTAAACAAAGGTTAAATATTAATCATATATCTAATCTTAAACTTGCAATTAAATAGTAAAAATAAATTTACAGTAATTGAATCTTAAGCATTTAAAATAAATTCTAACTGAAACCATTGTGTATGAAAACTATATGTAAAAAAATAATACTTCTTTGTGTTATGGGATTGTATTAATTATTATAATTATTTTTGGTTATCGCATGCCACATATAATAGTAATTACTATATTGTCCTTAATTACGTTATTTGAAACTATTTTAATGTACAATTAGGATCAACTAACAAATTTCTTAAATCCACTTGATCAATAGTAAAATGGAGTTATTTATGTAAAATGATAACAAGTCTCAATTAGTGCAGTGGTCTTGATTAAAAAAAAATTATAAAATTCTTTTGAATAATCTATTTTTTTTCTACTCTATTTTTTATAATATTTTATCTAATGTCATTTTTTATACTTTTATATTTATAATTTTAAAATTTTAACATATATGTAAAACTAAAGATATAAAAATAACCACATATGTATGCGGGGCGAGAAATGTTTGATCCCGCGCCCCGTCCCGCCCCCTCGGGGGATTAAAAGTTAATCCCTAGCCCCCGCCCCATTTCCCATTTCCCACTCTAATCCCTGCCTCGTCTAAGGCGAGTACAGGACAGGTACCCAAAAAACCTGTCTCCATTGTCATCCCTACCCATATCTGATTTTTAACCGGGAAATGGTATTAATTAGTTGACAATGTGGTCTAAATTTTTGAAATTGTTGTAGGGACATAGCAAGCATGCTAGCAATTTGTTTTTTGTGGGTTCTTAAATCACACTGATGTTGAATTTTGGATCGATGATAGGATTCAGAGAAGATGTTGACATTGTTTTGGGAGACTTGAGGGCATTCTATATGTATATACACTAGCTGAGGCTGCCCGTGTAGATGCACGGGCTAAACCCAATATATATTAAGAAAATATCGTAAATAAAATTATTAAATGAGATATATACATTGTTGGTTGCAAGCTTTTTAAATATGATTACATTTTTACAACAAATTGAAAACAGAAAAGGAGTCCCAGTAAGAAAATCCACCTATTGATAAAATCAACCAAAAATGACAATTCATTAGAATGGTGTGGTCAATATTACTGGATCCCTATGAAAAACTGAAAGGTTTACAAGATGCACAGAGCAATTCCGTATGGCAGTCACACCAAAGGCTACAAAAACGTAATGCATGATAAGGTATTCTGCACAAAGAGGTGAACAATGGTAAATAATAGCATGCAATAAGTTCATAGTTTAGAAAAGTATTTAACCGTACAGCATATAGATATGCCCAGAACACATACATTTATAAGTAATATGCTATAGAGCATACAAAGTAAGTAGAAGAAAACATCAAACTTGAGTTGCATAACAATTTACGCGAACTTAAATGTCACTATGATAATAGAAAGAAATGTGCCACAAAGTAATGTGAAAATGGCTCTAGAAATTTCCAAGAATAACATTTGTAAAATTATTGACAAAATTAAAGAGAGATTTCCAGCTAAATAAAAGGACTATCGATTAACAAAACTTAGTTGGAAATATAGAAGATCAGTACTGCAAACCATTTCAATCTGGAAAAAGATTCCCTTGAACTAAAATTTGAGTAATTAACTTTTAAAGATGTTTAATTAATACAAAACAGAAAGCTGAAAAACATTGTATCCCTGTTTCACCTTCAAAGACCCGTAGACTCATTGTTCTTTTATATATGAATAGCTATGCAGCCGACCTCATCTAGTGGAACAAGGGTTACTTTGGTTTGGTTTGGTTCTAAAAAAGCAAATAATGAATCTACAAAAGAACAAATATCTTATGAGCATCAGCCATAAAGACTTCAATATTACCACAGAAAGACAAGGGAATACCAAGGATAAGTAAATAATAAAATTGGATTGAAAGTTTGCAAGACTACTAATGCAAATGAACACATAGGCAAAAAACAAATAAAATTACACAAGCAACTACACGCATGTTAACATCATAATTCCATGTAAGAAGCCTTCTTGGCATTATTATTGGACAAAACCTGCATATATTTCAATGGATCACATCCTAAAAATTCTCACGCCAAACGAAAAAAGAAAAGTAAATGACACTCATACAAACACACACACACAAAGAAGAAAATCATATCAAAGAAGACCACATCACATTTTTTATCTTAATAACCATATCTTCATTTCTCTTAATTTTTTTATCTACATCTGCTCAAATACATCATGTTAACCATGACTAATACATGGACTAATAGTTTCTATGTTTTCACTTATCAAAAAAATTAGTTTCTATCTTTTTATTGTCATAAAAAAAGGAAGAAGAAAGCTTTTTGGAGTAACAACAACATAGTCAGGGCAACCAAAAAGAAAACGCTAACGTATCAGGTGGATCCTAAAAAGTTACAAAATTTAATTGTGACTCATCAAACTGCCTAGTACACTCCATCATCTTGTTGTCCTGAAATAGATCCAGTTCAACCAAATCATTTCATTCTATCATCATCTTTTGGCTCGAAATTTTGCAATCAAGCATTGATCTAAGATTCTTTACTATAGATGTATGAATTATCAATAACCAGCTTAAAATATTACAATGCAGGAGTGGCAGCTGGTTGATAAACTACTCTAAATTTGTCGAATTGCATTGGGAAAAATTTAGCATTAAGTTATTATGAAACAACAACTAAGAGTTAAGTAAAGTGTTTTCTATCATCTCATGCCAATCCAATCTAATTTTTATCATTCTATTCTATTCTATTATGTTCTGCATTGATTTCAACTTATTTAAGAAGTTTGAAAAAAGAATGCAAATTTACTCCGTCACAACAGAGATAGACGTGTTTTTTTTATCTTGCACCTAAACCTTATCGAACTAAAATCTTTTTGCTCAAAAAAGGAGAATTATCAAAGAAAAGTTGCAGTAATTAGCAAAATTTCTTCAAATAAACTAAATTTTACTGCATTTGAAGCTGCAACTTAAGAAAAAAAATATATATAATTAGATATTTAACAAATAAAATTGAAATAAATTTATCACTTTTATAATAAAAGTAACAAAATTTCAATTTTCCTTTCAATCGGAAGCTAAAATCATAAACATAACAAATAAAATTGAAGTAAATTTGCATTCTTATACTTAAATTGACAGCTTTAGTTTTAATAATCTTTCAATTCTTGTGCTTGCAAACAAAGCTAGGGATTCAATAAGCTGCAAATTATAAACACACCAGCATGAGTTGGCACCACATGCGCATTAGTATCTCGCAATTTGATTGCTTTATACTCCGCTGCAATTTTTGCTTTAAGAGACTCCCAAGCCTTCGTATTGGCAAACAACACAAAGAGTTGCCTCATGTCCCAACTACACTAGAGAAAAAGGATCATACATTTACGTTTACTGTAGAGGAATAAAGGTCCATCTACTTACATGATTTTCATTGATTCATAGTTGTATGCTTGAAAAATGCAGGTGCTGAAAGATGTTGGTGAAATGATAAATGTCACGCACAATCAGTCTTGAAATCGTCAACCAGTTTGCATCAACCACATTTAATCATATCGAAATTCCAGAATCTCGAGACTCACTGACTGGTAGTAATTGTTCTAACGGTACTATTATTCTAATATATGCTAGGATTGGACAAATCCAAAATGGAACAAACTAAGAAGAAATAAAAGATTTTTAGCTTATGAGTTATTTTGTAATGTTTAAATTTGTTGTTGTAATTTTTATTTTTTATGAATGTTTTTGTTTTTTTGTTTTTCCTTATCATTAACTTGAAAATAAATTAATAAATAAAATTGTTATGTTAGTCTTTGTTTTCTCTATTTTAGATTAGTGCTTATTTTTATTTTATGCATGTGTAATATTTTATACTTATGTATGTTATTTATAAATTTTGAGTAGATCTTGGAATTACAAAAAAAAAAAAAGAAGAGAAATTTTGAGTTTGTTGCTCGGATTTGTGGTGACCATGATAGAGATAGAAAGTATTTGCGAAGGTTATGAAGGATGATGGTGGAGGGGAAAAATGATTAACTATTAGAGTTGAGTTTGTATATAAGAATTTTTACTCTTGAAACCTTCTTAATTGTTATTTTTATCCCGACAGCATCACATGATTCAATTAGAGGTTTTTGATTAATTATAAAAAGAGGAATTAGATTGAAGTATTTTCAACGTGAGATGTTATGTTTTATTAAAATTTGATTGATTTTTTTAGGTCGGTGTACTTCCTAAAAAAAAAGTTAAAAAATATATATAAAAAAATTGAAAACAAATATATATTTTAGATGACTCGTGCAATATCATTCAAATATTCAAAGTGTTGATCTAACAAAACAGAGGTACAAAAAAAAAATCATCACAAGTGTTTCCTCTAACAAGTTTTTTAGTACCTTTGTTATAAAAAAAAACTATCAATTCAAAATCTTACTAGACAAGCCTCATTTCACCAAATACAACCCAATCAATGAAAGACGACACTTCAAAGAAACCAAGAAATCAACTATTATCCACTGACCGAGTTATCTATCTTAAAGAAAAAAAAAACTAAGGAAGTATTACATGATTTGGAAGGTAGTTGATTTTTAACATTACATGATTATCTGTAAGAAATATTTTCAATTTGACAAATCTTGCGTGATTAATTTTCTTATTTTTTGATTGAGTTACAAGTGCTTAAAAAGGCTTTAAGGTTTTTTTGTAATTAAGATATGTTTCTTTCATGTTAGATACAACAACAACTTGGAGAAATTTTTTTTGGAAGACAGACTCACCATTAATCTTGTGTTTTTTAGGATCTAACTATGTGGATATATTTACTATTCAAATTCGATATCTTTGAATTCACAATTAACCAGACGAAAGCAAGTTCCTCATATATGCAACCCAAATCTCTATGGAAAATAATATGGAATCTGAAGGTCCAAACAAAAATTAAAAGTTTTATATATAGTGGAGAGTTTGTAAAGAACGAGCCACAGCTACTGAAAAGAATTTGTATAGGAAGAAATGTGCTCAATCACCTACTTGCAAAATCTGTGGGCCATGTTATCGTCGAATTCGACCGGGTAGAAGCTGTCAATGGATTCCAAATGCCGTCTTCCTCTAGTGAACTACTGAGCCTTTTATGGAGGATGTAATATCTCTCCTATCCTCAGTTGATAATGCTTGTGTTCTTCATATTGGTAGAAATGCCAATAAGGCTACTGATTGGATAGATAGGAGTGCAAGACTAGGGTCATTACCAAACAATTGGTTGTCTGATTCCCTTTGGAGTTTATCAATATTCTCCACCTTGTTGTATCCCTCTGAGTATATTATGTTATTAATGAAAGTTTTCCAAAAAATCCATTGGATTTCAGTGACCAAAAAAAAAAAGAAAGAAGAAGAGAATCCATCTGGTTTCCTCATAAATACCCCTGAACCAAATCTCACCCACTCATTTTCCCACCCTGGACCCCGTCTTTATAATTCTCACAGGCATCAGCTCCCTCGCGCAGCTGAGAAGAGACAAAAATACTTATAAGGTGTTTGTTATTGATGTAAGCAATGGAAGGCTTCACCGTTCTCGATTCTGAGAACGTAGCTCCAATTTCTGGTACTTCTTCGTCCTTTATCTCCATAAATTTTGCATTTTTAGGGTTTCTCTTCTTTAATTTTTGTTCATTTCTTAGTTGGGTCCCTTAATTAACTGCTTGCATCTAATACACATACAAACACACACGGAAACACGTTTATAATAAGTTGTTTATGCTTACTTACATACGTATGATTGTGTGTGCTTGAAATGCCAAAGCTTAACTTTTGTAGAAATTAGGCTCATTGTTTAAGATATTTTGGTGTAAATTTGGTACTTTTTGTAATTATTAATAGAGTTAGGGTTTAGTACTTAATTTCCTATTCTGGTTAAATTAGATAGCTAAATACCCAATAATCTCGACTGAATTTACTATATGTGTTCAATAGCCTAGAAACCCGATCCCAGCTGACTAGTAGGCAATGTTTTATCCCTCCATTAATCGTTTCATATTGAGAAATTGTTTTGTTGAAGAAATGGGTTTTTAATGTTAGTTATCGTAGGGTATTGCTAGTAGATAGTCCGAAAGTAAGGAAAGTAACAAAGGGGGTTTTAATTTTTTTTTCTTCTTTGTTTCTTTTTTTTTGTTTTGGAAAATCCTTATGGTTCACACAGGGTTATCAAACCCCAAACAGATAATCAGGCCTAGAGAAAATATGGATTGTATTAGTAAGACACACTTACCAGAACTCAACTCAAAAAAATTAGTTTTTTAACTTATTTGAATTTCATATGTGAACAAGTCTTTCTTCACATCGCAAGAACTTAGACAATTTAGAATTTTCACCCAAAACAAATGTCAGTTAATTCATACTTGTTTATTTTCATTGATTACCCGTGAGAGATGCCAAGCTACAACAATTATATACATAAGAAAAGAAGTCAAATATTGTTAAAGCTTTTTTCCAACGCCATGAAAACTCTCGAAAGCTCTTTTTAAAAAAGAATCAACTCAACGACGATAGCGGTTGCATTTGAAGTTAAAATACAAATATAAAATACCTCGATCAAACGTACATTTATAACCTTGTTTTTGCGAATATTCCCATTCCTTGTTGACAATCCGGAATGCTATGTTCTGGTAAGGAGGGCCAGCTTGAAATCTTATGATGCAAGTCTCGATGTTTTCTCCATCTTTCTCTATCGAATATGATGGAGCTTTTGATTTATCAACAAGATCAGGATAGAATATATGAAATTTGTAACCCTGGACAATCTTTGGCGGTGGATTGTCGTGGTCATAGTGGGTCTGGTTGTATTTGTTCCATTCATACCCAGTGTGGACACGATTGAAATACTTGGGCTTTCTTGGACGGTATTTGTCCTCTGAATCTAGGCGTGTGGAACCAAATACAGCAGCATCACATTCATCCATCTCTTGTTTTCGTCTTCGTCGCTCTTCTAGAACAGCAATCCGTTTCTTTTCCAATGTGACCCTGTCCTCTGCAGGGTCAATTACTTCTTCAATATTGCCATCATCATGCAAAAGTAGTTGCGGTGAATATGATCCAAGTCCAACCACCTCCTCTTTAGCCTCTTGAGTCGTCTCACCATCCAATATTGATGATTCCGGATTGAAGGCTGGAGCATCTTTCTCTTTATTAGAATCTCTTCTTCTTCTTCTGTGTTGATAAATTTCCTTGAGACAAGCCTTTGCCCTGAAGATAGGGAGACGTTTTAAAATGGCTTCCCAAAATTCAACAACCTTGGCTTCCCCAGATCTCATCTGGAACTCAATCTGGTGCTGTAGCGATTCCAATTCACCGTAGGTTTTTCCTTGTAAAAGAATTTTTACATCTGCTTCAATGTTAGAGTGCAAACCCCTTTCTTCTCCAGCAAGTAACTGATCATCAGGAATTAGATGTTTCCTAGCTTCAGCTAATTCCCAATCACAAACCACCAACAGTGCCTCCCAATATTGTATACGAGTTGGCGTGGCCCTGTCCAAATCACAATGCATCTTTATGTCCTTGTGAACTTGCTCTATTTCTTTTCGAGTCAAGCCCTTGAATATTTCTGTAGTATCAAAGTCATCATCCCAAGGATAAGGATCAATTGCAAGACTCTTAGAAAGTAGTATATCAATTGGCTTCGTACGACTTTCACCAAACCGGATCTCGGATTTGACTTTACTTTGATCAAAACCAAACTGCTCCTCTTTCTTCTTCCACTCTTGAAACTCAGACCGGGCATGCTCTCTTGCTAACAAAGCCATTTTTTCCTCATGTAGTGCTTTCTCGATGCCTCTTTCCTCCCTTCTCTTTTTTACTTTTTCAATCTCTGCCATCCTTTCTCTCTGCCTCTTCTTTTCTGCTTTTACAGAGAATGAATCAATCGGCACGCCTTGAGCAACATCACGCTCGATCTTCTTCCGCCACACAAATTTTTCATTGAGATTAGAATCACCAAAAGGATTCGAATCATTCGAATACCCAGACAACGTTTGTGACTTCAATTTCTTTGCCGCTTTCATTGCCTTATTCTGAGCTTTCTTGGACAAGTATTCCTTTATATCTTCTTCCAAAAGCTTCCTCTTCCTGCTCTCGTGACTGCCCATTGTTACTATCCCCAACAAATTAACCCCGAAGGCTCTGATTCGACACAGTGACGACGTCCTCAAAGAGAGAGAGTGTGTTTATACTTCAATTTTGAACACAGACTTTTGGTACCTGTCGAAATATTGCTATGGTTATTGTTGTTGTTGTTGTTGTTGTTGTTGTGTTTGTGTAATATAGTAGGAGAGTCATTTATAATTACTAAGAAAACAAAAGTGTAATTAGAAATCTATTATAATTAGGAGACCTAATATATTAGGAAACCTGGAAACTATTGGTGCGCACTCTCTTTGTTTTTTTTTACTTTTTCTTTTTCCTTTTGCGGCAAAGTCAACTCTAATGAAAAAAAAGGTGGATACGTGAGCTGGTGCTATTTGCTTGCAGGTAAAGAGATGACAATTATTGTCCTCGGCTTTCTCCTTCTTCTATTTTTTTTTTTTTAATACACGATATTTAGTTGGAAAGGATCTAGACAAATTGACGTCTTGATCGATCCTCCTACCTCGGGAACATGAGCTTTTGAGCTGTGTCTCGTTTAGCCGTATCTCATAAGCAGCCTCGAACAAGTCATCTTGAATAGGAAAAGATCAGGTATTGGTAGTTTGGACCTCTGGGTATACGGATCTACTGTATACTATTATTTAGTTTTGAGTTTAATTTAAAAAAAATGGTGACAGTTCAACCTAGTAGAGATATTGAAAGGTTTAAATAAGTTACATAATGAACAGCTGCCGTATTCATTTTCTAAAGCTACTTCTCCTTTAGTTTTAAACTTCTTATAATGTTCTTTAATTCATATCATATGAAAATTGATCTCAAAACGAATATTCTCTAAATTTAAGTTGTTTTTGTCGTCCCATATCTAGAATTGACAATGGGACGGGTTTGGGGCGGGGGGACATATCCCCATGCCCCGATCCGTCACTTAAACAGTCCCCTCAACACTCGTTTCGGCCCCGCATTGTATGCCCCCATCCCCGCAAGGAATGGGGATTACCCGCAAGTTTTTTTTATTATTATTTAAATCTTATGATATTAAATTTAATTTAAACTTCATAACTTCAAAATATAAGTTAAAATTATAGTAACTATAAATATAAATACATGTTTTAAACAAAGGTTAAATATTAATCATATATCTAATCTTATACTTGCAATTAAATAGTAAAAATAAATTTACAGTAATTGAATCTTAAGCATTTAAAATAAATTCTAACTGAAACCATTGTGTATGAAAACTATATGTGAAAAAATAATACTTCTTTGTGTTATGGGATTGTATTAATTATTATAATTATTTTTTGTTATCGCATGCCACATATAATAGTAATTACTATATTGTCCTTAATTACGTTATTTGAAACTATTTTAATGTACAATTAGGATCAACTAACAAATTTCTTAAATCCACTTGATCAATAGTAAAATGGAGTTATTTATGTAAAATGATAACAAGTCTCAATTAGTGCAGTGGTCTTGATTAAAAAAAATTATAAAATTCTTTTGAATAATCTATTTTTTTCTACTCTATTTTTTATAATATTTTATCTAATGTCATTTTTTATACTTTTATATTTATAATTTTAAAATTTTAATATATATGTAAAACTAAAGATATAAAAATAACCACATATGTATGCGGGGCGAGAAATGCTTGATCCCGCACCCCGCCCCGCCCCCGCGGGGGATTAAAAGTTAATCCCTAGCCCCCACCCCATTTCCCATTTCCCACTCTAATCCCTGCCTCGTCTAAGGCGAGTACAGGACAGGTACCCACAAAACCTGTCTTAATTGTCATCCCTACCCATATCTGATTTTTAACCGGGAAATGGTATTAATTAGTTGACAATGTGGTCTAAATTTTTGAAATTTTTGTAGGGACATAGCAAGCATGCTAGCAATTTGTTTTTTGTGGGTTCTTAAATCACACTGATGTTGTAATTTGGATCGATGATAGGATTCAGAGAAGATGTTGACATTGTTTTGGGAGACTTGAGGGCATTCTATATGTATATACACTAGCTGAGGCTGCCCGTGTAGATGCACGGGCTAAACCCAATATATATTAAGAAAATATCGTAAATAAAATTATTAAATGAGATATATACATTGTTGGTTGCAAGCTTTTTAAATATGATTACATTTTTACAACAAATTGAAAACAGAAAAGGAGTCCCAGTAAGAAAATCCACCTATTGATAAAATCAACCAAAAATGACAATTCATTAGAATGGTGTGGTCAATATTACTGGATCCCTATGAAAAACTGAAAGGTTTACAAGATGCACAGAGCAATTCCATATGGCAGTCACACCAAAGGCTACAAAAAACGTAATGCATGATAAGGTATTCTGCACAAAGAGATGAACAATGGTAAATAATAGCATGCAATAAGTTCATAATTTAGAAAAGTATTTAACCGTACAGCATATAGATATGCCCAGAACACATACATTTAACAAGTAATATGCTATAGAGCATACAAAGTAAGTAGAAGAAAACATCAAACTTGAGTTGCATAACAATTTACGCGAACTTAAATGTCACTATGATAATAGAAAGAAATGTGCCACAAAGTAATGTGAAAATGGCTCTAGAAATTTCCAAGAATAACATTTGTAAAATTATTGACAAAATTAAAGAGAGATTTCCAGCTAAATAAAAGGACTATCGATTAACAAAACTTAGTTGGAAATATAGAAGATCAGTACTGCAAACCATTTCAATCTGGAAAAAGATTCCCTTGAACTAAAATTTGAGTAATTAACTTTTAAAGATGTTTAATTAATACAAAACAGAAAGCAGAAAAACATTGTATCCCTGTTTCACCTTCAAAGACCCGTAGACTCATTTTTCTTTTATATATGAATAGCTATGCAGCCGACCTCATCTAGTGGAACAAGGGTTACTTTGGTTTGGTTTGGTTCTATAAAAAGCAAATAATGAATCTACAAAAGAACAAATATCTCATGAGCATCAGCCATAAAGACTTCAATATTACCACAGAAAGACAAGGGAATACCAAGGATAAGTTAATAATAAAATTGGACTGAAAGTTTGCAAGACTACTAATGCAAATGAACACATAGGCAAAAAACAAATAAAATTACACAAGCAACTACACGCATGTTAACATCATAATTCCATGTAAGAAGCCTTCTTGGCATTATTATTGGACAAAACCTGCATATATTTCAATGGATCACATCCTAAAAATTCTCACGCCAAAAGAAAAAAAAGAAAAGTAAATGACACTCATACAAACACACACACACAAAGAAGCAAATCATATCAAAGAAGACCACATCACATTTTTTATCTTAATAACCATATCTTCCTTTCTCTTAATTTTTTTATCTACATCTACTCAAACACATCATGTTAACCATGACTAATACATGGACTAATAGTTTCTATGTTTCCACTTATCAAAAAAATTAGTTTCTATCTTTTTATTGTCATAAAAAAAGAAAGAAGAAAGCTTTTTGGAGTAACAACAACATAGTCAGGGCAACCAAAAAGAAAACGCTAACGTATCAGGTGGATCCTAAAAAGTTACAAAATTTAATTGTGACTCATCAAACTGCCTAGTACACTCATCATCTTGTTGTCCTGAAATAGATCCAGTTCAACCAATTCATTTCATTCTATCATCATCTTTTGGCTCGAAATTTTACAATCAAGCATTGATCTAAGATTCTTTACTATAGATGTATGAATTATCAATAACCAGCTTAAAATATTACAATGCAGGAGTGGCAGTTGGTTGATAAACTACTCTAAATTTGTCGAATTGCATTGGGAAAAATTTAGCATTAAGTTATTATGAAACAACAACTAAGAGTTAAGTAAAGTGTTTTCTATCATCTCATGCCAATCCAACCTAAATTTTATCATTCTATTCTATTCTATTATGTTCTGCATTGATTTCAACTTATTTAAGAAGTTTGAAAAAAGAATGCAAATTTACTCCGTCACAACAGAGATAGACGTGTTTTTTTTTATCTTGCACCTAAACCTTATCGAACTAAAATCTTTTTGCTCAAAAAAGGAGAATTATCAAAGAAAAGTTGCAGTAATTAGCAAAATTTCTTCAAATAAACCAAATTTTACGGCATTTGAAGCAGCAACTTAAGAAAAAAAAATATAAAATCATATATTTAACAAATAAAATTGAGATAAATTTAGCATTTTTATAATAAAAGTAACAAAATTTCAATTTTCCTTTCAATCGGAAGCTAAAATCATAAACATAACAAATAAAATTGAAGTAAATTTGCATTCTTATACTTAAATTGACAGCTTTAGTTTTAATAATCTTTCAATTCTTGTGCTTGCAAACAAAGCTAGGGATTCAATAAGCTGCAAATTATAAACACACCAGCATGAGTTAGCACCACATGCGCATTAGTATCTCGCAATTTGATTGCTTTATACTCCGCTACAATTTTTGCTTTAAGAGACTCCCAAGCCTTCGTGTTGGCAAACAACACAAAGAGTTGCCTCATGTCCCAACTACACAAGAGAAAAAGGATCATACATTTACGTTTACTGTAGAGGAATAAAGGTTCATCTACTTACATGATTTTCATTGATTCATAGTTGTATGCTTGAAAAATGCAGGTGCTGAAAGATGTTGGTGAAATGATAAATGTCACGCACAATTAGTCTTGAAATCGTCAACCAGTTTGCATCAACCACATTTAATCATATCGAAATTCCAGAATCTCGAGACTCACTGACTGGTAGTAATTGTTCTAACGGTACTATTATTCTAATATATGCTAGGATAGGACGAATCCAAAATGGAACAAACTAAGAAGAAAGAAAACATTTTTAGCTTATGAGTTATTTTGTAATGTTTAATTTTGTTGTTGTAATTTTTATTTTTTATGAATGTTTTTGTTTTTTTTTTCCTTATCATTAACTTGAAAATAAATTAATAAATAAAATTGTTATGTTAGCCTTTGTTTTCTCTATTTTAGATTAGTGCTTATTTTTATTTTATGCATGTGTAATATTTTATACTTATGTATGTTATTTATAAATTTTGAGTAGATCTTGGAATTACAAAAAAAAAAAAGAGAAATTTTGAGTTTGTTGCTCGGATTTGTGGAGACCATGATAGAGATAGAAAGTATTTGCGAAGGTTATGAAGGATGATGGTGGAGGGGAAAATGATTAACTATTAGAGTTGAGTTTGTATATAAGAATTTTTACTCTTGAAACCTTCTTAATTGTTACTTTTATCCCGACAGTGTCACATGATTCAATGAGAGGTTTTTGATTAATTATCAAAAGAGGAATTAGATTGAAGTATTTTCAACGTGAGATGTTATGTTTTATTAAAATTTGACTAATTTTTTTTGGTCGGTGTACTTTCTAAAAAAAAGTTAAAAAATATATATAAAAAAATTGAAAACAAATATATATTTTAGAAGACTCGTGCAATATCATTCAAATATTCAAAGTGTTGATCTAACAAAACAGAGGTACAAAAAAAAACATCACAAGTGTTTCCTCTAACAAGTTTTTTAGTACCTTTGTTATAAAAAAAACTATCAATTCAAAATCTTACTAGACAAGTCTCCTTTCACCAAATACAACCCAATCAATGAAAGACGACACTTCAAAGAAACCAAGAAATCAACTATTATCCATTGACCGAGTTATCTATCTTAAAGAAAAAAAAACTAAGGAAGTATTACATGATTTGGAAGGTAGTTGATTTTTAACATTACATGATTATCTGTAAGAAATATTTTCAATTTGACAAATCTTGCGTGATTAATTTTCTTATTTTTTGATTGAGTTACAAGTGCTTAAAAAGGCTTTAAGGTTTTTTTGTAATTAAGATATGTTTCTTTCATGTTAGATACAAAAACAACTTGGAGAAATTTTTTTTGGAAGACAGACTCACCATTAATCTTGTGTTTTTTAGGATCTAACTATGTGGATATATTTACTATTCAAATTCGATATCTTTGAATTCACAATTAACCAGACGAAAGCAAGTTCCTCATATATGCAACCCAAATCTCTATGGAAAAAAATATGGAATCTGAAAGTCCAAACAAAAATTAAAAGTTTTATATATAGTGGAGAGTTTGTAAAGAAGGAGCCACAGCTACTGAAAAGAATTTGTATAGGAAGAAATGTGCTCAATCACCTACTTGCAAAATCTGTGGGCCATGTTATCGTCGAATTCGACTGGGTAGAAGCTGTCAATGGATTCGAAATGCCGTCTTCCTCTAGTGAACTACTGAGCCTTTTATGGAGGATGTAATATCTCTCCTATCCTCAGTTGATAATGCTTGTGTTCTTCATATTGGTAGAAATGCCAATAAGGCTGCTGATTGGATAGATAGGAGTGCAAGACTAGGGTCATTACCAAACAATTGGTTGTCTGATTCCCTTTGGAGTTTATCAATATTCTCTACCTTGTTGTATCCCTCTGAGTATATTATGTTATTAATGAAAGTTTTCCAAAAAATCCATTGGACTTCAGTGACCAAAAAAAAAAAATAAAGAAGAAGAGAATCCATCTGGTTTCCTCGTAAATACCCCTGAACCAAATCTCACCCACTCATTTTCCCTCCCTGGACCCCGTCTTTATAATTCTCACAGGCATCAGCTCCCTCGCGCAGCTGAGAAGAGACAAAAATACTTATAAGGTGTTTGTTATTGATGTAAGCAATGGAAGGCTTCACCGTTCTCGATTCTGAGAACGTAGCTCCAATTTCTGGTACTTCTTCGTCCTTTATCTCCATAAATTTCGCATTTTTAGGGTTTCTCTTCTTTAATTTTTGTTCATTTCTTAGTTGGGTCCCTTAATTAACTGCTTGCATCTAATACACATACAAACACACACGGAAACACGTTTATAATAAGTTGTTTATGCTTACTTACATACGTATGATTGTGTGTGCTTGAAATGCCAAAGCTTAACTTTTGTAGAAATTAGGCTCATTGTTTAAGATATTTTGGTCTAAATTTGGTACTTTTTGTAATTATTAATAGAGTTAGGGTTTAGTACTTAATTTCCTATTCTGGTTAAATTAGATAGCTAAATACCCAATAATCTCGACTGAATTTACTATATGTGTTCAATAGCCTAGAAACCCTATCCCAGCTGACTAGTAGGCAATGTTTTATCCCTCCATTAATCGTTTCATATTGAGAAATTGTTTTGTTGAAGAAATGGGTTTTTAATGTTAGTTCTCGTAGGGTATTGCTAGTAGATAGTCCAAAGTAAGAAAAGTAACAAAGGGGGTTTTAATTTTTTTTTTCTTCTTTGTTTCTTTTTTTTTGTTTTGGAAAATCCTTATGGTTCACACAGGGTTATCAAACCCCAAACAGATAATCAGGCCTAGAGAAAATATGGATTGTATTAGTAAGACACACTTACCAGAACTCAACTCAAAAAAATTAGTTTTTTAACTTATTTGAATTTCATATGTGAACAAGTCTTTCTTCACATCCCAAGAACTTAGACAATTTAGAATTTTCACACAAAACAAATGTCAGTTAATTGATACTTGTTTATTTTCATTGATTACCCGTGAGAGATGCCAAGCTACAACAATTATATACATAAGAAAAGAAATCTCATATTGTTAAAGCTTTTTTCCAACGCCATGAAAACTCTCGAAAGCTCTTTTTAAAAAAGAATCAACTCAACGACGATAGCGGTTGCATTTGAAGTTAAAATACAAATATAAAATACCTCGCTCAAACGTACATTTATAACCGTGTTTTTGTGAATATTCCCATTCCTTGTTGACAATCCGGAATGCTATGTTCTGGTAAGGAGGGCCAGCTTGAAATCTTATGATGCAAGTCTCGATGTTTTCTCCATCTTTCTCTATCGAATATGATGGAGCTTTTGATTTATCAACAAGATCAGGATAGAATATATGAAATTTGTAACCCTGGACAATCTTTGGCGGTGGATTGTCGTGGTCATAGTGGGTCTGGTTGTATTTGTTCCATTCATACCCAGTGTGGACACGATTGAAATACTTGGGCTTTCTTGGACGGTATTTGTCCTCTGAATCTAGGCGTGTGGAACCAAATACAGCAGCATCACATTCATCCATCTCTTGTTTTCGTCTTCGTCGCTCTTCTAGAACAGCAATCCGTTTCTTTTCCAATGTGACCCTGTCCTCTGCAGGGTCAATTACTTCTTCAATATTGCCATCATCATGCAAAAGTAGTTGCGGTGAATATGATCCAAGTCCAACCACCTCCTCTTTAGCCTCTTTAGTCGTCTCACCATCCAATATTGATGATTCCGGATTGAAGGCAGGAGCATCTTTCTCTTTATTAGTATCTCTTCTTCTTCTTCTGTGTTGATAAATTTCCTTGAGACAAGCCTTTGCCCTGAAGATAGGGAGACGTTTTAAAATGGCTTCCCAAAATTCAACAACCTTGGCTTCCCCAGATCTCATCTGGAACTCAATCTGGTGCTGTAGCGCTTCCAATTCACCGTAGGTTTTTCCTTGTAAAAGAATTTTTACATCTGCTTCAATGTTAGAGTGCAAACCCCTTTCTTCTCCAGCAAGTAACTGATCATCAGGAATTAGATGTTTCCTAGCTTCAGCTAATTCCCAATCACAAACCACCAACAGTGCCTCCCAATATTGTATACGAGTTGGCGTGGCCCTGTCCAAATCACAATGCATCTTTATGTCCTTGTGAACTTGCTCTATTTCTTTTAGAGTCAAGCCCTTGAATATTTCTGTAGTATCAAAGTCATCATCCCAAGGATAAGGATCAATTGCAAGACTCTTAGAAAGTAGTATATCAATTGGCTTCGTACGACCTTCACGAAACCGGATCTCGGATCTGACTTTACTTTGATCAAAACCAAACTGCTCCTCTTTCTTCTTCCACTCTTGAAACTCAGACCGGGCATGCTCTCTTGCTAACAAAGCCATTTTTTCCTCATGTAGTGCTTTCTCGATGCCTCTTTCCTCCCTTCTCTTTTTTACTTTTTCAATCTCTGCCATCCTTTCTCTCTGCCTCTTCTTTTCTGCTTTTACAGAGAATGAATCAATCGGCACGCCTTGAGCAACATCACGCTCGATCTTCTTCCGCCACACAAATTTTTCATTGAGATTAGAATCACCAAAAGGATTCGAATCATTCGAATACCCAGACAACGTTTGTGACTTCAATTTCTTTGCCGCTTTCATTGCCTTATTCTGAGCTTTCTTGGACAAGTATTCCTTTATATCTTCTTCCAAAAGCTTCCTCTTCCTGCTCTCGTGACTGCCCATTGTTACTATCCCCAACAAATTAACCCCGAAGGCTCTGATTCGACACAGTGACGACGTCCTCAAAGAGAGAGAGTGTGTTTATACTTCAATTTTGAACACAGACTTTTGGTACCTGTCGAAATATTGCTATGGTTATTGTTGTTGTTGTTGTTGTTGTTGTTGTTGTTGTTGTTGTTGTGTTTGTGTAATATAGTAGGAGAGTTATTTATAATTACTAAGAAAACAAAAGTGTAATTAGAAATCTATTATAATTAGGAGACCTAATATATTAGGAAACCTGGAAACTATTGGTGCGCACTCTCTTTGTTTTTTTTTTACTTTTTCTTTTTCCTTTTGCGGCAAAGTCAACTCTAATGAAAAAAAAGGTGGATACGTGAGCTGGTGCTATTTGCTTGCAGGTAAAGAGATGACAATTATTGTCCTCGGCTTTCTCCTTCTTCTATTTTTTTTTTTAATACACGATATTTGGTTGGAAAGGATCTAGACAAATTGACGTCTTGATCGATCCTCCTACCTCGGGAACATGAGCTTTTGGGCTGTGTCTCGCTTAGCCATATCTCATAAGCAGCCTCGAACAAGTCATCTTGAATAGGGAAAGATCAGGTATTGGTAGTTTGGACCTCTGGGTATACGGATCTACTGTATACTATTATTTAGTTTTGAGTTTAATTTAAAAAAAATGGTGACAGTTCAACCTAGTAGAGATATTGAAAGGTTTAAATAAGTTACATAATGAACAGCTGCCGTATTCATTTGCTAAAGCTACTTCTCCTTTAGTTTTAAACTTCTTATAATGTTCTTTAATTCATATCATATGAAAATTGATCTCAAAACGAATATTCTCTAAATTTAAGTTATTTTTGTCGTCCCATATCTAGAATTGACAATGGGACGGGTTTGGGGGCGGGGGGACATATCCCCATGCCCCGATCCGTCACTTAAACAGTCCCCTCAACACTCGTTCCGGCCCCGCATTGTATGCCCCCATCCCCGCAAGGAATGGGGATTACCCGCAAGTTTTTTTTATTATTATTTAAATCTTATGATATTAAATTTAATTTAAACCTCATAACTTCAAAATATAAGTTAAAATTATAGTAACTATAAATATAAATACATGTTTTAAACAAAGTTTAAATATTAATCATATATCTAATCTTATACTTGCAATTAAATAGTAAAAATAAATTTATAGTAATTGAATCTTAAGCATTTAAAATAAATTCTAACTGGAACCATTGTGTATGAAAACTATATGTGAAAAAATAATACTTCTTTGTGTTATGGGATTGTATTAATTATTATAATTACTTTTTGTTATCGCATGCCACATATAATAGTAATTACTATATTGTCCTTAATTACGTTATTTGAAACTATTTTAATGTACAATTAGGATCAACTAACAAATTTCTTAAATCCACTTGATCAATAGTAAAATGGAGTTATTTATGTAAAATGATAACAAGTCTCAATTAGTGCAGTGGTTTTGATTAAAAAAAATTATAAAATTCTTTTGAATAATCTATTTTTTTCTACTCTATTTTTTATAATATTTTATCTAATGTCATTTTTTATACTTTTATATTTATAATTTTAAAATTTTAATATATATGTAAAACTAAAGATATAAAAATAACCACATATGTATGCGGGGCGAGAAATGCTTGATCCCACACCCCGTCCCGCCCCCGCGGGGGATTAAAAGTTAATCCCTAGCCCCCACCCCATTTCCCATTTCCCACTCTAATCCCTGCCTCGTCTAAGGCGAGTACAGGACAGGTACCCACAAAACCTGTCTCCATTGTCATCCCTACCCATATCTGATTTTTAACCGGGAAATGGTATTAATTAGTTGACAATGTGGTCTAAATTTTTGAAATTTTTGTAGGGACATAGCAAGCATGCTAGCAATTTGTTTTTTGTGGGTTCTTAAATCACACTGATGTTGTAATTTGGATCAATGATAGGATTCAGAGAAGATGTTGACATTGTTTTGGGAGACTTGAGGGCATTCTATATGTATATACACTAGCTGAGGCTGCCCGTGTAGATGCACGGGCTAAACCCAATATATATTAAGAAAATATCGTAAATAAATTATTAAATGAGATATATACATTGTTGGTTGCAAGCTTTTTAAATATGATTACATTTTTACAACAAATTGAAAACAGAAAAGGAGTCCCAGTAAGAAAATCCACCTATTGATAAAATCAACCAAAAATGACAATTCATTAGAATGGTGTGGTCAATATTACTGGATCCCTATGAAAAACTGAAAGGTTTACAAGATACACAGAGCAATTCCATATGGCAGTCACACCAAAGGCTACAAAAAACGTAATGCATGATAAGGTATTCTGCACAAAGAGATGAACAATGGTAAATAATAGCATGCAATAAGTTCATAATTTAGAAAATTATTTAACCGTACAGCATATAGATATGCCCAGAACACATACATTTAACAAGTAATATGCTATAGAGCATACAAAGTAAGTAGAAGAAAACATCAAACTTGAGTTGAATAACAATTTACGCGAACTTAAATGTCACTATGATAATAGAAAGAAATGTGCCACAAAGTAATGTGAAAATGGCTCTAGAAATTTCCAAGAATAACATTTGTAAAATTATTGACAAAATTAAAGAGAGATTTCCAGCTAAATAAAAGGACTATCGATTAACAAAACTTAATTGGAAATATAGAAGATCAGTACTGCAAACCATTTCAATCTGGAAAAAGATTCCCTTGAACTAAAATTTGAGTAATTAACTTTTAAAGATGTTTAATTAATACAAAACAGAAAGCAGAAAAACATTGTATCCCTATTTCACCTTCAAAGACCCGTAGACTCATTTTTCTTTTATATATGAATAGCTATGCAGCCGACCTCATCTAGTGGAACAAGGGTTACTTTGGTTTGGTTTGGTTCTATAAAAAGCAAATAATGAATCTACAAAAGAACAAATATCTCATGAGCATCAGCCATAAAGACTTCAATATTACCACAGAAAGACAAGGGAATACCAAGGATAAGTAAATAATAAAATTGGACTGAAAGTTTGCAAGACTACTAATGCAAATGAACACATAGGCAAAAAACAAATAAAATTACACAAGCAACTACACGCATGTTAACATCATAATTCCATGTAAGAAGCCTTCTTGGCATTATTATTGGACAAAACCTGCATATATTTCAATGGATCACATCCTAAAAATTCTCACGCCAAAAGAAAAAAAAGAAAAGTAAATGACACTCATACAAACACACACACACAAAGAAGCAAATCATATCAAAGAAGACCACATCACATTTTTTATCTTAATAACCATATCTTCCTTTCTCTTAATTTTTTTTATCTACATCTACTCAAACACATCATGTTAACCATGACTAATACATGGACTAATAGTTTCTATGTTTCCACTTATCAAAAAAATTAGTTTCTATCTTTTTATTGTCATAAAAAAAGAAAGAAGAAAGCTTTTTGGAGTAACAACAACATAGTCAGGGCAACCAAAAAGAAAACGCTAACGTATCAGGTGGATCCTAAAAAGTTACAAAATTTAATTGTGACTCATCAAACTGCCTAGTACACTCCATCATCTTGTTGTCCTGAAATAGATCCAGTTCAACCAAGTCATTTCATTCTATCATCATCTTTTGGCTCAAAATTTTGCAATCAAGCATTGATCTAAGATTCTTTACTATAGATGTATGAATTATCAATAACCAGCTTAAAATATTACAATGCAGGAGTGGCAGTTGGTTGATAAACTACTCTAAATTTGTCGAATTGCATTGGGAAAAATTTAGAATTAAGTTATTATGAAACAACAACTAAGAGTTAAGTAAAGTGTTTTCTATCATCTCATGCCAATCCAACCTAATTTTTATCATTCTATTCTATTCTATTATGTTCTGCATTGATTTCAACTTATTTGAGAAGTTTGAAAAAAGAATGCAAATTTACTCCGTCACAACAGAGATAGACGTGTTTTTTTTATCTTGCACCTAAACCTTATCGAACTAAAATATTTTTGCTCAAAAAAGGAGAATTATCAAAGAAAAGTTGCAGTAATTAGCAAAATCTCTTCAAAAAAACCAAATTTTACGGCATTTGAAGCTGCAACTTAAGAAAAAAAAATATAAAATCATATATTTAACAAATAAAATTGAGATAAATTTAGCATTTTTATAATAAAAGTAACAAATTTTCAATTTTCCTTTCAATCGGAAGCTAAAATCGTAAACATAACAAATAAAATTGAAGTAAATTTGCATTCTTATACTTAAATTGACAGCTTTAGTTTTAATAATCTTTCAATTCTTGTGCTTGCAAACAAAGCTAGGGATTCAATAAGATGCAAATTATAAACACACCAGCATGAGTTGGCACCACATGCGCATTAGTATCTCGCAATTTGATTGCTTTATACTCCGCTGCAATTTTTGCTTTAAGAGACTCCCAAGCCTTCGTGTTGGCAAACAACACAAAGAGTTGCCTCATGTCCCAACTACACTAGAGAAAAAGGATCATACATTTACGTTTACTGTAGAGGAATAAAGGTCCATCTACTTACATGATTTTCATTGATTCATAGTTGTATGCTTGAAAAATGCAGGTGCTGAAAGATGTTGGTGAAATGATAAATGTCACGCACAATTAGTCTTGAAATCGTCAACCAGTTTGCATCAACCACATTTAATCATATCGAAATTCCAGAATCTCGAGACTCACTGACTGGTAGTAATTGTTCTAACGGTACTATTATTCTAATATATGCTAGGATTGGACGAATCCAAAATGGAACAAATTAAGAAGAAAGAAAAGATTTTTAGCTTGTGAGTTATTTTGTAATGTTTAATTTTGTTGTTGTAATTTTTATTTTTTATGAATGTTTTTGTTTTTTTTTCCTTATCATTAACTTGAAAATAAATTAATAAATAAAATTGTTATGTTAGTCTTTGTTTTCTCTATTTTAGATTAGTGCTTATTTTTATTTTATGCATGTGTAATATTTTATACTTATGTATGTTATTTATAAATTTTGAGTAGATCTTGGAATTACAAAAAAAAAAAGAAGAGAAATTTTGAGTTTGTTGCTCGGATTTGTGGTGACCATGATAGAGATAGAAAGTATTTGCAAAGGTTATGAAGGATGATGGTGGAGGGGAAAAATGATTAACTATTAGAGTTGAGTTTGTATATAAGAATTTTTACTCTTGAAACCTTCTTAACTGTTATTTTTATCCCGACAGCGTCACATGATTCAATGAGAGGTTTTTGATTAATTATCAAAAGAGGAATTAGATTGAAGTATTTTCAACGTGAGATGTTATGTTTTATTAAAATTTGACTTATTTTTTTAGGTCGGTGTACTTCCTAAAAAAATTAAAAAATATATATAAAAAAATTGAAAACAAATATATATTTTAGATGACTCGTGCAATATCATTCAAATATTCAAAGTGTTGATCTAACAAAACAGAGGTACAAAAAAAAACATCACAAGTGTTTCCTCTAACAAGTTTTTTAGTACCTTTGTTATAAAAAAAAAACTATCAATTCAAAATCTTACTAGACAATCCTCCTTTCACCAAATACAACCCAATCAATGAAAGACGACACTTCAAAGAAACCAAGAAATCAACTATTATCCACTGACCGAGTTATCTATCTTAAAGAAAAAAAAAACTAAGGAAGTATTACATGATTTGGAAGGTAGTTGATTTTTAACATTACATGATTATCTGTAAGAAATATTTTCAATTTGACAAATCTTGCGTGATTAATTTTCTTATTTTTTGATTGAGTTACAAGTGCTTAAAAAGGCTTTAAGGTTTTTTTGTAATTAAGATATGTTTCTTTCATGTTAGATACAAAAACAACTTGGAGAAGTTTTTTTTGGAAGACAGACTCACCATTAATCTTGTGTTTTTTAGGATCTAACTATGTGGATATATTTACTATTCAAATTCGATATCTTTGAATTCACAATTAACCAGACGAAAGCAAGTTCCTCATATGTGCAACCCAAATCTCTATGGAAAATAATATGGAATCTGAAGGTCCAAACAAAAATTAAAAGTTTTATATATAGTGGAGAGTTTGTAAAGAAGGAGCCACAGCTACTGAAAAGAATTTGTATAGGAAGAAATGTGCTCAATCACCTACTTGCAAAATCTGTGGGCCATGTTATCGTCGAATTCGACCGGGTAGAAGCTGTCAATGGATTCCAAATGCCGTCTTCCTCTAGTGAACTACTGAGCCTTTTATGGAGGATGTAATATCTCTCCTATCCTCATTTGATAATGCTTGTGTTCTTCATATTGGTAGAAATGCCAATAAGGCTGCTGATTGGATAGATAGGAGTGCAAGACTAGGGTCATTACCAAACAATTGGTTGTCTCATTCCCTTTGGAGTTTATCAATATTCTCCACCTTGTTGTATCCCTCTTAGTATATTATGTTATTAATGAAAGTTTTCCAAAAAATCCATTGGATTTCAGTGACAAAAAAAAAAAAAAAAAAGAAGAAGAGAATCCATCTGGTTTCCTCATAAATACCCCTGAACCAAATCTCACCCACTCATTTTCCCTCCCTGGACCCCGTCTTTATAATTCTCACAGGCATCAGTTCCCTCGCGTAGCTGAGAAGAGACCAAAATACTTATAAGGTGTTTGTTATTGATGTAAGCAATGGAAGGCTTCACCGTTCTCGATTCTGAGAATGTAGCTCCAATTTCTGGTACTTCTTCGTCCTTTATCTCCATAATTTTCGCATTTTTAGGGTTTCTCTTCTTTAATTTTTGTTCATTTCTTAGTTGGGTCCCTTAATTAACTGCTTGCATCTAATACACATACAAACACACACGGAAACACGTTTATAATAAGTTGTTTATGCTTACTTACATACGTATGATTGTGTGTGCTTGAAATGCCCAAGCTTAACTTTTGTAGAAATTAGGCTCATTGTTTAAGATATTTTGGTGTAAATTTGGTACTTTTTGTAATTATTAATAGAGTTAGGGTTTAGTACTTAATTTCCTATTCTGGTTAAATTAGATAGCTAAATACCCAATAATCTCGACTGAATTTACTATGTGTTCAATAGCCTAGAAACCCGATCCCAGCTGACTAGTAGGCAATGTTTTATCCCTCCATTAATCGTTTCATATTGAGAAATTGTTTTGTTGAAGAAATGGGTTTTTAATGTTAGTTATCGTAGGGTATTGCTAGTGAAAGTAGGGAAAGTAACAAAGGGGGTTTTAATTTTCTTTTCTTCTTTGTTTCTTTTTTTTTTTGTTTTGGAAAATCCTTATGGTTCACACAGGGTTATCAAACCCCAAACAGATAATCAGGCCTAGAGAAAATATGGATTGTATTAGTAAGACACACTTACCAGAACTCAACTCAAAAAAATTAGTTTTTTAACTTATTTGAATTTCATATGTGAACAAGTCTTTCTTCACATCGCAAGAACTTAGACAATTTAGAATTTTCACACAAAACAAATGTCAGTTAATTCATACTTGTTTATTTTCATTGATTACCCGTGAGAGATGCCAAGCTACAACAATTATATACATAAGAAAAGAAGTCTCATATTGTTAAAGCTTTTTTCCAACGCCATGAAAACTCTCGAAAGCTCTTTTTAAAAAAGAATCAACTCAACGACGATAGCGGTTGCATTTGAAGTTAAAATACAAATATAAAATACCTCGCTCAAACGTACATTTATAACCTTGTTTTTGCGAATATTCCCATTCCTTGTTGACAATCCGGAATGCTATGTTCTGGTAAGGAGGGCCAGCTTGAAATCTTATGATGCAAGTCTCGATGTTTTCTCCATCTTTCTCTATCGAATATGATGGAGCTTTTGATTTATCAACAAGATCAGGATAGAATATATGAAATTTGTAACCCTGGACAATCTTTGGCGGTGGATTGTGGTGGTCATAGTGGGTTTGGTTGTATTTGTTCCATTCATACCCAGTGTGGACACGATTGAAATACTTGGGCTTTCTTGGACGGTATTTGTCCTCTGAATCTAGGCGTGTGGAACCAAATACAGCAGCATCACATTCATCCATCTCTTGTTTTCGTCTTCGTCGCTCTTCTAGAACAGCAATCCGTTTCTTTTCCAATGTGACCCTGTCCTCTGCAGGGTCAATTACTTCTTCAATATTGCCATCATCATGCAAAAGTAGTTGCGGTGAATATGATCCAAGTCCAACCACCTCCTCTTTAGCCTCTTGAGTCGTCTCACCATCCAATATTGATGATTCCGGATTGAAGGCTGGAGCATCTTTCTTTTTATTAGTATCTCTTCTTCTTCTTCTGTGTTGATAAATTTGCTTGAGACAAGCCTTTGCCCTGAAGATAGGGAGACGTTTTAAAATGGCTTCCCAAAATTCAACAACCTTGGCTTCCCCAGATTTCATCTGGAACTCAATCTGGTGCTGTAGCGCTTCCAATTCACCGTAGGTTTTTCCTTGTAAAAGAATTTTTACATCTGCTTCAATGTTAGAGTGCAAACCCCTTTCTTCTCCAGCAAGTAACTGATCATCAGGAATTAGATGTTTCCTAGCTTCAGCTAATTCCCAATCACAAACCACCAACAGTGCCTCCCAATATTGTATACGAGTTGGCGTGGCCCTGTCCAAATCACAATGCATCTTTATGTCCTTGTGAACTTGTTCTATTTCTTTTAGAGTCAAGCCCTTGAATATTTCTGTAGTATCAAAGTCATCATCCCAAGGATAAGGATCAATTGCAAGACTCTTAGTTAGTAGTATATCAATTGGCTTCGTACGACCTTCACGCTACCGGATCTCGGATCTGACTTTACTTTGATCAAAATCAAACTGCTCCTCTTTCTTCTTCCACTCTTGAAACTCAGACCGGGCATGCTCTCTTGCTAACAAAGCCATTTTTTCCTCATGTAGTGCTTTCTCGATGCCTCTTTCCTCCCTTCTCTTTTTTACTTTTTCAATCTCTGCCATCCTTTCTCTCTGCCTCTTCTTTTCTGCTTTTACAGAGAATAAATCAATCGGCACGCCTTGAGCAACATCACGCTCGATCTTCTTCCGCCACATAAATTTTTCATTGAGATTAGAATCACCAAAAGGATTCGAATCATTCGAATACCCAGACAACGTTTGTGACTTCAATTTCTTTGCCGCTTTCATTGCCTTATTCTGAGCTTTCTTGGACAAGTACTCCTTTATATCTTCTTCCAAAAGCTTCCTCTTCCTGCTCTCGTGACAGCCCATTGTTACTATCCCCAACAAATTAACCCCGAAGGCTCTGATTCGACTCAGTGACGACGTCCTCAAAGAGAGAGAGTGTGTTTATACTTCAATTTTGAACACAGACTTTTGGTACCTGTCGAAATATTGCTATGGTTATTGTTGTTGTTGTTGTTGTTGTTGTTGTTGTGTTTGTGTAATATAGTAGGAGAGTTATTTATAATTACTAAGAAAACAAAAGTGTAATTAGAAATCTATTATAATTAGGAGACCTAATATATTAGGAAACCTGGAAACTATTGGTGCGCACTCTCTTTGTTTTTTTTTACTTTTTCTTTTTCCTTTTGCGGCAAAGTCAACTCTAACAAAAAAAAAAGTGGATATGTGAGCTGGTGCTATTTGCTTGCAGGTAAAGAGATGACAATTATTGTCCTCGGGTTTCTGCTTCTTCTATTTTATTTTTTTTTAATACACGATATTCGGTTGGAAAGAATCTAGACAAACTGACGTCTTGATCGATCCTCCTACCTTGGGAACATGTGCTTTTGGGCTGTGTCTCGCTTAGCCGTATCTCATAAGCAGCCTCGAACAAGTCATCTTGAATAGGGAAAGATCAGGTATTGGTAGTTTGGACCTCTGGGTATACGGATCTACTGTATACTATTATTTAGTTTTGAGTTTAATTTTTAAAAATTGGTGACAGTTCAACCTAGTAGAGATATTGAAAGGTTTAACTAAGTTACATAATGAACAGCTGCCGTATTCATTTGCTAAAGCTACTTCTCCTTTAGTTTTAAACTTCTTATAATGTTCTTTAATTCATATCATATGAAAATTGATCTCAAAACGAATATTCTCTAAATTTAAGTTGTTTTTTTCGTCCCATATCTAGGAATGACAATGGGACGGGTTTGGGGGCGGGGGGACATATCCCCATGCCCTGATCCGTCACTTAAACAGTCCCCTCAACACTCGCTCCGGCCCCGCATTGTATGCCCCCATCCCCGCAAGGAATGGGGATTACCCGCAAGTTTTTTTTATTATTATTTAAATCTTATAATATTAAATTTAATTTAAACCTCATAACTTCAAAATATAAGTTAAAATTATAGTAACTATAAATAAAAATACATGTTTTAAACAAAGGTTAAATATTAATCATATATCTAATCTTATACTTGCAATTAAATAGTAAAAATAAATTTACAGTAATTGAATCTTAAGAATTTAAAATAAATTCTAACTGAAACCATTGTGTATGAAAACTATATGTGAAAAAATAATACTTCTTTGTGTTATGGGATTGTATTAATTATTATAATTATTTTTGGTTATCGCATGCCACATATAATAGTAATTACTCTATTGTCCTTAATTACTTTATTTGAAACTATTTTAATGTACAATTAGGATCAACTAACAAATTTCTTAAATCCACTTGATCAATAGTAAAATGGAGTTATTGATGTAAAATGATAACAAGTCTCAATTAGTGCAGTGGTCTTGATTAAAAAAAATTATAAAATTCTTTTGAATAATTTATTTTTTTCTACTCTATTTTTTATAATATTTTATCTAATGCCATTTTTTATACTTTTATATTTATAATTCTAAAATTTTAACATATATGTAAAAGTAAAGATATAAAAATAACCACATATGTATGCGGGGCGAGAAATGCTTGATCCCGCACCCCGCCCCGCCCCCCCGGGGGATTAAAAGTTAATCCCTAGCCCCCGCCCCAATTCCCATTTCCCACTCTAATCCCTGCCTCGTCTAAGGCGAGTACAGGACAAGTACCCACAAAACCTGTCTCCATTGCCATCCTTACCCATATATGATTTTTAACCGGAAAATGGTATTAATTAGTTGACAATGTGGTCTAAATTTTTGAAATTGTTTAAATTCTAACTGAAACTATTGTGTATGAAAACTATATGTGAAAAAATAATACTTCTTTGTGTTATGGGATTGTATTAATTATTATAATTATTTTTGGTTATCGCATGCCACATATAATAGTAATTACTCTATTGTCCTTAATTACTTTATTTGAAACTATTTTAATGTACAATTAGGATCAACTAACAAATTTCTTAAATCCACTTGATCAATAGTAAAATGGAGTTATTTATGTAAAATGATAACAAGTCTCAATTAGTGCAGTGGTCTTGATTAAAAAAAATTATAAAATTCTTTTGAATAATCTATTTTTTTCTACTCTATTTTTTATAATATTTTATCTAATGTCATTTTTTATACTTTTATATTTATAATTTTAAAATTTTAACATATATGTAAAACTAAAGATATAAAAATAACCACATATGTATGCGGGGCGAGAAATGCTTGATCCCGCACCCCGCCCCGCCCCCGCGGGGGATTAAAAGTTAATCCCTAGCCCCCGCCCCATTTCCCATTTCCCACTCTAATCCCTGCCTCGTCTAAGGCGAGTACAGGACAGGTACCCACAAAACCTGTCTCCATTGCCATCCTTACCCATATCTGATTTTTAACCGGAAAATGGTATTAATTAGTTGACAATGTGGTCTAAATTTTTGAAATTGTTGTAGGGACATAGCAAGCATGCTAGCAATTTGTTTTTTGTGGGTTCTTAAATCACACTGATGTTGTATTTTGGATCGATGATAGGATTCAGAGAAGATGTTGACATTGTTTTGGGAGACTTGAGGGCATTCTATATGTATATACACTAGATGAGGCTGCCCGTGTAGATGCACGGGCTAAACCCAATATATATTAAGAAAATATCGTAAATAAAATTATTAAATGAGATGTATACATTGTTGGTTGCAAGCTTTTTAAATATGATTACATTTTTACAACAAATTGAAAACAGAAAAGGAGTCCCAGTAAGAAAATCCACCTATTGATAAAATCAACCAAAAATGACAATTCATTAGAATGGTGTGGTCAATATTACTGGATCCCTATGAAAAACTGAAAGGTTTACAAGATGCACAGAGCAATTCCATATGGCAGTCACACCAAAGGCTACAAAAACGTAATGCATGATAAGGTATTCTGCACAAAGAGGTGAACAATGGTAAATAATAGCATGCAATAAGTTCATAATTTAGAAAAGTATTTAACCGTACAGCATATAGATATGCCCAGAACACATACATTTAACAAGTAATATGCTATAGAGCATACAAAGTAAGTAGAAGAAAACATCAAACTTGAGTTGCATAACAATTTACGCGAACTTAAATGTCACTATGATAATAGAAAGAAATGTGCCACAAAGTAATGTGAAAATGGCTCTAGAAATTTCCAAGAATAACATTTGTAAAATTATTGACAAAATTAAAGAGAGATTTCCAGCTAAATAAAAGGACTATCGATTAACAAAACTTAGTTGGAAATATAGAAGATCGTACTGCAAACCATTTCAATCTGGAAAAAGATTCCCTTGAACTAAACTTTGAGTAATTAACTTTTAAAGATGTTTAATTAATACAAAACAGAAAGCAGAAAAGCATTGTATCCCTGTTTCACCTTCAAAGACCCGTAGACTCATTGTTCTTTTATATATGAATAGCTATGCAGCCGACCTCATCTAGTGGAACAAGGGTTACTTTGGTTTGGTTTGGTTCTAAAAAAGCAAATAATGAATCTACAAAAGAACAAATATCTTATGAGCATCAGCCATAAAGACTTCAATATTACCACAGAAAGACAAGGGAATACCAAGGATAAGTAAATAATAAAATTGGACTGAAAGTTTGCAAGACTACTAATGCAAATGAACACATAGGCAAAAAACAAATAAAATTACACAAGCAACTACACGCATGTTAACATCATAATTCCATGTAAGAAGCCTTCTTGGCATTATTATTGGACAAAACCTACATATATTTCAATGGATCACATCCTAAAAATTCTCACGCCAAACGAAAAAAGAAAAGTAAATGACACTCATACAAACACACACACACAAAGAAGAAAATCATATCAAAGAAGACCACATCACATTTTTTATCTTAATAACCATATCTTCATTTCTCTTAATTTTTTTATCTACATCTGCTCAAACACATCATGCTTACCATGACTAATACATGGACTAATAGTTTCTATGTTTCCACTTATCAAAAAAATTAGTTTCTATCTTTTTATTGTCATAAAAAAAGAAAGAAGAAAGCTTTTTGGAGTAACAACAACATAGTCAGGGCAACCAAAAAGAAAACGCTAACGTATCAGGTGGATCCTAAAAAGTTACAAAATTTAATTGTGACTCATCAAACTGCCTAGTACACTCCATCATCTTGTTGTCCTGAAATAGATCCAGTTCAACCAAATCATTTCATTCTATCATCATCTTTTGGCTCGAAATTTTGCAATCAAGCATTGATCTAAGATTCTTTACTATAGATGTATGAATTATCAATAACCAGCTTAAAATATTACAATGCAGGTGTGGCAGTTGGTTGATAAACTACTCTAAATTTGTCGAATTGCATTGGGAAAAATTTAGCATTAAGTTATTATGAAACAACAACTAAGAGTTAAGTAAAGTGTTTTCTATCATCTCATGCCAATCCAATCTAATTTTTATCATTCTATTCTATTCTATTATGTTCTGCATTGATTTCAACTTATTTGAGAAGTTTGAAAAAAGAATGCAAATTTACTCCGTCACAACAGAGATAGACGTGTTTTTTTTATCTTGCACCTAAACCTTATCGAACTAAAATCTTTTTGCTCAAAAAAGGAGAATTATCAAAGAAAAGTTGCATTAATTAGCAAAATTTCTTCAAATAAACTAAATTTTACGGCATTTGAAGCTGCAACTTAAGAAAAAAAAATATAAAATCAGATATTTAACAAATAAAATTGAAATAAATTTAGCATTTTTATAATAAAAGTAACAAAATTTCAATTTTCCTTTCAATCGGAAGCTAAAATCATAAACATAACAAATAAAATTGAAGTAAATTTGCATTCTTATACTTAAATTGACAGCTTTAGTTTTAATAATCTTTCAATTCTTGTGCTTGCAAACAAAGCTAGGGATTCAATAAGCTGCAAATTATAAACGCACCAGCATGAGTTGGCACCACATGCGCATTAGTATCTCGCAATTTGATTGCTTTATACTCCGCTGCAATTTTTGCTTTAAGAGACTCCCAAGCCTTCGTATTGGCAAACAACACAAAGAGTTGCCTCATGTCCCAACTACACTAGAGAAAAAGGATCATACATTTACGTTTACTGTAGAGGAATAAAGGTCCATCTACTTACATGATTTTCATTGATTCATAGTTGTATGCTTGAAAAATGCAGGTGCTGAAAGATGTTGGTGAAATGATAAATGTCACGCACAATCAGTCTTGAAATCGTCAACCAGTTTGCATCAACCACATTTAATCATATCGAAATTCCAGAATCTCGAGACTCACTGACTGGTAGTAATTGTTCTAACGGTACTATTATTCTAATATATGCTAGGATAGGACGAATCCAAAATGGAACAAACTAAGAAGAAAGAAAAGATTTTTAGCTTATGAGTTATTTTGTAATGTTTAATTTTGTTGTTGTAATTTTTATTTTTTATGAATGTTTTTGTTTTTTGTTTTTCCTTATCATTAACTTGAAAATAAATTAATAAATAAAATTGTTATGTTAGTCTTTGTTTTCTCTATTTTAGATTAGTGCTTATTTTTATTTTATGCATGTGTAATATTTTATACTTATGTATGTTATTTATAAATTTTGAGTAGATCATGGAATTACAAAAAAAAAAAGAAGAGAAATTTTGAGTTTGTTGCTCGGATTTGTGGTGACCATGATAGAGATAGAAAGTATTTGCGAAGGTTATGAAGGATGATGGTGGAGGGGAAAAATGATTAACTATTAGAGTTGAGTTTGTATATAAGAATTTTTACTCTTGAAACCTTCTTAATTGTTATTTTTATCCCGACAGCGTCACATGATTCAATGAGTGGTTTTTGATTAATTAACAAAAGAGGAATTAGATTGAAGTATTTTCAACGTGAGATGTTATGTTTTATTAAAATTTGACTTATTTTTTTAGGTCGTTGTACTTCCTAAAAAAAAGTTAAAAAATATATATAAAAAAATTGAAAACAAATATATATTTTAGATGACTCGTGCAATATCATTCAAATATTCAAAGTGTTTATCTAACAAAACAGAGGTACAAAAAAAAACATCACAAGTGTTTCGTCTAACAAGTTTTTTAATACCTTTGTTATAAAAAAAAACTATCAATTCAAAATCTTACTAGACAAGCCTCCTTTCACCAAATACAACCCAATCAATGAAAGACGACACTTCAAAGAAACCAAGAAATCAACTATTATCCATGACCGAGTTATCTATCTTAAAGAAAAAAAAAAACTAAGGAAGTATTACATGATTTGGAAGGTAGTTGATTTTTAACATTACATGATTATCTGTAAGAAATATTTTCAATTTGACAAATCTTGCGTGATTAATTTTATTATTTTTTGATTGAGTTACAAGTTCTTAAAAAGGCTTTAAGGTTTTTTTGTAATTAAGATATGTTTCTTTCATGTTAGATACAAAAACAACTTGGAGAATTTTTTTTTGGAAGACAGACTCACCATTAATCTTGTGTTTTTTAGGATCTAACTATGTGGATATATTTACTATTCAAATTCGATATCTTTGAATTCACAATTAACTAGACGAAAGCAAGTTCCTCATATGTGCAACCCAAATCTCTATGGAAAATAATATGGAATCTGAAGGTCCAAACAAAAATTAAAAGTTTTATATATAGTGGAGAGTTTGAAAAGAAGGAGCCACAGCTACTGAAAAGAATTTGTATACGAAGAAATGTGCTCAATCACCTACTTGCAAAATCTGTGGGCCATGTTATCGTCAAATTCGACCGGGTAGAAGCTGTCAATGGATTCCAAATGCCGTCTTCCTCTAGTGAACTACTGAGCCTTTTATGGAGGATGTAATATCTCTCCTATCCTCAGTTGATAATGCTTGTGTTCTTCATATTGGTAGAAATGCTAATAAGGCTGCTGATTGGATAGATAGGAGTGCAAGACTAGGGTCATTACCAAACAATTGGTTGTCTGATTCCCTTTGGAGTTTATCAATATTCTCCACCTTGTTGTATCCCTCTGAGTATATTATGTTATTAATGAAAGTTTTCCAAAAAATCCATTGGATTTCAGTGACCAAAAAAAAAAAAAAAGAAGAAGAGAATCCATCTGGTTTCCTCATAAATACCCCTGAACCAAATCTCACCCACTCATTTTCCCACCCTGGACCCCGTCTTTATAATTCTCACAGGCATCAGCTCCCTCGCGCAGCTGAGAAGAGACAAAAATACTTATAAGGTGTTTGTTATTGATGTAAGCAATGGAAGGCTTCACCGTTCTCGATTCTGAGAACGTAGCTCCAATTTCTGGTACTTCTTCGTCCTTTATCTCCATAAATTTCGCATTTTTAGGGTTTCTCTTCTTTAATTTTTGTTCATTTCTTAGTTGGGTCCCTTAATTAACTGCTTGCATCTAATACACATACAAACACACACGGAAACACGTTTATAATAAGTTGTTTATGCTTACTTACATACGTATGATTGTGTGTGCTTGAAATGCCCAAGCATAACTTTTGTAGAAATTAGGCTCATTGTTTAAGATATTTTGGTGTAAATTTGGTACTTTTTGTAATTATTAATAGAGTTAGGGTTTAGTACTTAATTTCCTATTCTGGTTAAATTAGATAGCTAAATACCCAATAATCTCGACTGAATTTACTATATGTGTTCAATAGCCTAGAAACCCGATCCCAGCTGACTAGTAGGCAATGTTTTATCCCTCCATTAATCGTTTCATATTGAGAAATTGTTTTGTTGAAGAAATGGGTTTTTAATGTTAGTTATCGTAGGGTATTGCTAGTGAAAGTAGGGAAAGTAACAAAGGGGGTTTTAATTTTCTTTTCTTCTTTGTTTCTTTTTTTTTTTTTTGTTTTGGAAAATCCTTATTGTTCACACAGGGTTATCAAACCCCAAACAGATAATCAGGCCTAGAGAAAATATGGATTGTATTAGTAAGACACACTTACCAGAACTCAACTCAAAAAAATTAGTTTTTTAACTTATTTGAATTTCATATGTGAACAAGTCTTTCTTCACATCGCAAGAACTTAGACAATTTAGAATTTTCACACAAAACAAATGTCAGTTAATTCATACTTGTTTATTTTCATTGATTACCCGTGAGAGATGCCAAGCTACAACAATTATATACATAAGAAAAGAAGTCTCATATTGTTAAAGCTTTTTTCCAACACCATGAAAACTCTCGAAAGCTCTTTTTAAAAAAGAATCAACTCAACGACGATAGCGGTTGCATTTGAAGTTAAAATACAAATATAAAATACCTCGCTCAAACGTACATTTATAACCTTGTTTTTGCGAATATTCCCATTCCTTGTTGACAATCCGGAATGCTATGTTCTGGTAAGGAGGGCCAGCTTGAAATCTTATGATGCAAGTCTCGATGTTTTCTCCATCTTTCTCTATCGAATATGTTGGAGCTTTTGATTTATCAACAAGATCAGGATAGAATATATGAAATTTGTAACCCTGGACAATCTTTGGCGGTGGATTGTCGTGGTCATAGTGGGTCTGGTTGTATTTGTTCCATTCATACCCAGTGTGGACACGATTGAAATACTTGGGCTTTCTTGGACGGTATTTGTCCTCTGAATCTAGGCGTGTGGAACCAAATACAGCAGCATCACATTCATCCATCTCTTGTTTTCGTCTTCGTCGCTCTTCTAGAACAGCAATCCGTTTCTTTTCCAATGTGACCCTGTCCTCTGCAGGGTCAATTACTTCTTCAATATTGCCATCATCATGCAAAAGTAGTTGCGGTGAATATGATCCAAGTCCAACCACCTCCTCTTTAGCCTCTTGAGTCGTCTCACCATCCAATATTGATGATTCCGGATTGAAGGCTGGAGCATCTTTCTCTTTATTAGTATCTCTTCTTCTTCTTCTGTGTTGATAAATTTCCTTGAGACAAGCCTTTGCCCTGAAGATAGGGAGACGTTTTAAAATGGCTTCCCAAAATTCAACAACCTTGGCTTCCCCAGATCTCATCTGGAACTCAATCTGGTGCTGTAGCGCTTCCAATTCACCGTAGGTTTTTCCTTGTAAAAGAATTTTTACATCTGCTTCAATGTTAGAGTGCAAACCCCTTTCTTCTCCAGCAAGTAACTGATCATCAGGAATTAGATGTTTCCTAGCTTCAGCTAATTCCCAATCACAAACCACCAACAGTGCCTCCCAATATTGTATACGAGTTGGCGTGGCCCTGTCCAAATCACAATGCATCTTTATGTCCTTGTGAACTTGTTCTATTTCTTTTAGAGTCAAGCCCTTGAATATTTCTGTAGTATCAAAGTCATCATCCCAAGGATAAGGATCAATTGCAAGACTCTGAGTAAGTAGTATATCAATTGGCTTCGTACGACCTTCACGCAACCGGATCTCGGATCTGACTTTACTTTGATCAAAATCAAACTGCTCCTCTTTCTTCTTCCACTCTTGAAACTCAGACCGGGCATGCTCTCTTGCTAACAAAGCCATTTTTTCCTCATGTAGTGCTTTCTCGATGCCTCTTTCCTCCCTTCTCTTTTTTACTTTTTCAATCTCTGCCATCCTTTCTCTCTGCCTCTTCTTTTCTGCTTTTACAGAGAATGAATCAATCGGCACGCCTTGAGCAACATCACGCTCGATCTTCTTCCGCCACACAAATTTTTCATTGAGATTAGAATCACCAAAAGGATTCGAATCATTCGAATACCCAGACAACGTTTGTGACTTCAATTTCTTTGCCGCTTTCATTGCCTTATTCTGAGCTTTCTTGGACAAGTATTCCTTTATATCTTCTTCCAAAAGCTTCCTCTTCCTGCTCTCGTGACTGCCCATTGTTACTATCCCCAACAAATTAACCCCGAAGGCTCTGATTCGACACAGTGACGACGTCCTCAAAGAGAGAGAGTGTGTTTATACTTCAATTTTGAACACAGACTTTTGGTACCTGTCGAAATATTGCTATGGTTATTGTTGTTGTTGTTGTTGTTGTTGTTGTTGTTGTTGTTGTTGTTGTTGTTGTGTTTGTGTAATATAGTAGGAGAGTTATTTATAATTACTAAGAAAACAAAAGTGTAATTAGAAATCTATTATAATTAGGAACAAAAGTGTAATTAGAAATCTATTATAATTAGGAGGCCTAATATATTAGGAAACCTGGAAACTATTGGTGCGCACTCTCTTTGTTTTTTTTTACTTTTTCTTTTTCCTTTTGCGGCAAAGTCAACTCTAATGAAAAAGAAAAGTGGATATGTGAGCTGGTGCTATTTGCTTGCTGGTAAAGAGATGACAATTATTGTCTTCGGCTTTCTCCTTCTTCAATTTTTTTTTAATACACGATATTCGGTTGGAAAGGATCTAGACAAACTGACGTCTTGATCGATCCTCCTACCTCGGGAACATGAGCTTTTGGGCTGTGTCTTGCTTAGCCGTATCTCATAAGCAGCCTCGAACAAGTCATCTTGAATAGGGAAAGATCAGGTATTGGTAGTTTGGACCTCTGGGTATACGGATCTACTGTATACTATTATTTAGTTTTGAGTTTAATTTAAAAAAAATGGTGACAGTTCAACCTAGTAGAGATATTGAAAGGTTTAAATAAGTTACATAATGAACAGCTGCCGTATTCATTTGCTAAAGCTACTTCTCCTCTAGTTTTAAACTTCTTATAATGTTCTTTAATTCATATCATATGAAAATTGATCTCAAAATGAATATTCTCTAAATTTAAGTTGTTTTAGTCGCCCCATATCTACGAATGACAATGGGACGGGTTTGGGGGCGGGGGGACATATCCCAATGCCCCGATCCGTCACTTAAACATTCCCCTCAACACTCGCTCCGGCCCCGCATTGTATGCCCCCATCCCCCGCCCCTGCCCCGTCTCCAAATCCCCGCAAGGAATGGGGATTACCCGCAGGTTTTTTTATTATTATTAAAATCTTATGATATTAAATTTAATTTAAACCTCATAACTTCAAAATATAAGTTAAAATTATAGTAACTATAAATATAAATACATGTTTTAAACAAAGTTTAAATATTAATCATATATCTAGTCTTATACTTGCAATTAAATAGTAAAAATAAATTTACAGTAATTGAATCTTAAGCATTTAAAATAAATTCTAACTGAAACCATTGTGTATGAAAACTATATGTGAAAAAATAGTACTTCTTTGTGTTATGGGATTGTATTAATTATTATAATTATTTTTGGTTATCGCATGCCACATATAATAGTAATTACTATATTGTCTTTAATTACGTTATTTGAAACTATTTTAATGTACAATTAGGATCAACTAACAAATTTCTTAAATCCACTTGATCAATAGTAAAATGGAATTATTTATGTAAAATGATAACAAGTCTCAATTAGTGCAGTGGTCTTGATTAAAAAAAATTATAAAATTCTTTTGAATAATCTATTTTTTTCTACTCTATTTTTTATAATATTTTATCTAATGTCATTTTCTATACTTTTATATTTATAATTTAAAATTTTTAATATATATGTAAAACTAAAGATATAAAAATAACCACATATGTATGCGGGGCGAGAAATGCTCATTCCCGCACCCCGCCCATTCCCTATTTCCCACTCTAATCTCTGCCTCGTCTAAGGCGAGTACAGGACAAGTAGCCACAAAACCTGTCTCCATTGTCATCCCTACCCATATCTGATTTTTAATCGGGAAATGGTATTAATTAGTTGACAATGTGGTCTAAATTTTTGAAATTTTTGTAGGGACATAGCAAGCATGCTAGCAATTTGTTTTTTGTGGGTTCTTAAATCACACTGATGTTGTAATTTGGATCGATGATAGGATTCAGAGAAGATGTTGACATTGTTTTGGGAGACTTGAGGGCATTCTATATGTATATACACTAGCTGAGGCTGCCCGTGTAGATGCACGGGCTAAACCCAATATATATTAAGAAAATATCGTAAATAAAATTATTAAATGAGATATATACATTGTTGGTTGCAAGCTTTTTAAATATGATTACATTTTTACAACAAATTGAAAACAGAAAAGGAGTCCCAGTAAGAAAATCCACCTATTGATAAAATCAACCAAAAATGACAATTCATTAGAATGGTGTGGTCAATATTACTGGATCCCTATGAAAAACTGAAAGGTTTACAAGATGCACAGAGCAATTCCATATGGCAGTCACACCAAAGGCTACAAAAAACGTAATGCATGATAAGGTATTCTGCACAAAGAGATGAACAATGGTAAATAATAGCATGCAATAAGTTCATAATTTAGAAAAGTATTTAACCGTACATCATATAGATATGCCCAGAACACATACATTTAACAAGTAATATGCTATAGAGCATACAACGTAAGTAGAAGAAAACATCAAACTTGAGTTGCATAACAATTTACGCGAACTTAAATGTCACTATGATAATAGAAAGAAATGTGCCACAAAGTAATGTGAAAATGGCTCTAGAAATTTCCAAGAATAACATTTGTAAAATTATTGACAAAATTAAAGAGAGATTTCCAGCTAAATAAAAGGACTATCGATTAACAAAACTTAGTTGGAAATATAGAAGATCAGTACTGCAAACCATTTCAATCTGGAAAAAGATTCCCTTGAACTAAAATTTGAGTAATTAACTTTTAAAGATGTTTAATTAATACAAAACATAAAGCAGAAAAGCATTGTATCCCTGTTTCACCTTCAAAGACCCGTAGACTCATTGTTCTTTTATATATGAATAGCTATGCAGCCGACCTCATCTAGTGGAACAAGGGTTACTTTGGTTTGGTTTGGGTCTATAAAAAGCAAATAATGAATCTACAAAAGAACAAATATCTCATGAGCATCAGCCATAAAGACTTCAATATTACCACAGAAAGACAAGGGAATACCAAGGATAAGTAAATAATAAAATTGGACTGAAAGTTTGCAAGACTACTAATGCAAATGAACACATAGGCAAAAAACAAATAAAATTACACAAGCAACTACACGCATGTTAACATCATAATTCCATGTAAGAAGCCCTCTTGGCATTATTATTGGACAAAACCTGCATATATTTCAATGGATCACATCCTAAAAATTCTCACGCCAAACGAAAAAAGAAAAGTAAATGACACTCAAACAAACACACACACACAAAGAAGAAAATCATATCAAAGAAGACCACATCACATTTTTTATCTTAATAACCATATCTTCCTTTCTCTTACTTTTTTTATCTACATCTGCTCAAACACATCATGTTAACCATGACTAGTACATGGACTAATAGTTTCTATGTTTCCACTTATCAAAAAAATTAGTTTCTATCTTTTTATTGTCTTAAAAAAAGAAAGAAGAAAGCTTTTTGGAGTAACAACAACATAGTCAGGGCAACCAAAAAGAAAACGCTAACGTATCAGGTGGATCCTAAAAAGTTACAAAATTTAATTGTGACTCATCAAACTGCCTAGTACACTCCATCATCTTGTTGTCCTGAAATAGATCCAGTTCAACCAAATCATTTCATTCTATCATCATCTTTTGGCTCAAAATTTTGCAATCAAGCATTGATCTAAGATTCTTTACTATAGATGTATGAATTATCAATAACCAGCTTAAAATATTACAATGCAGGAGTGGCAGTTGGTTGATAAACTACTCTAAATTTGTCGAATTGCATTGGGAAAAATTTAGCATTAAGTTATTATGAAACAACAACTAAGAGTTAAGTAAAGTGTTTTCTATCATCTCATGCCAATCCAACCTAATTTTTATCATTCTATTCTATTCTATTATGTTCTGCATTGATTTCAACTTATTTGAGAAGTTTGAAAAAAGAATGCAAATTTACTCCGTCACAACAGAGATAGACGTGTTTTTTTTTATCTTGCACCTAAACCTTATCGAACTAAAATATTTTTGCTCAAAAAAGGAGAATTATCAAAGAAAAGTTGCAGTAATTAGCAAAATTTCTTCAAATAAACCAAATTTTACGGCATTTGAAGCTGCAACTTAAGAAAAAAAAAATATAAAATCAGATATTTAACAAATAAAATTGAGATAAATTTAGCATTTTTATAATAAAAGTAACAAAATTTCAATTTTCCTTTCAATCGGAAGCTAAAATCATAAACATAACAAATAAAATTGAAGTAAATTTGCATTCTTATACTTAAATTGACAGCTTTAGTTTTAATAATCTTTCAATTCTTGTGCTTGCAAACAAAGCTAGGGATTCAATAAGCTGCAAATTATAAACACACCAGCATGAGTTGGCACCACATGCGCATTAGTATCTCGCAATTTGATTGCTTTATACTCCGCTGCAATTTTTGCTTTAAAAGACTCCCAAGCCTTCGTATTGGCAAACAACACAAAGAGTTGCCTCATGTCCCAACTACACTAGAGAAAAAGGATCATACATTTACGTTTACTGTAGAGGAATAAAGGTCCATCTACTTACATGATTTTCATTGATTCATAGTTGTATGCTTGAAAATTGCAGGTGCTGAAAGATGTTGGTGAAATGATAAATGTCACGCACAATTAGTCTTGAAATCGTCAACCAGTTTGCATCAACCACATTTAATCATATCGAAATTCCAGAATCTCGAGACTCACTGACTGGTAGTAATTGTTCTAACGGTACTATTATTCTAATATATGCTAGGATTGGACGAATCCAAAATGGAACAAACTAAGAAGAAAGAAAAGATTTTTAGCATGTGAGTTATTTTGTAATGTTTAATTTTGTTGTTGTAATTTTTATTTTTTATGAATGTTTTTGTTTTTTTTTCCTTATCATTAACTTGAAAATAAATTAATAAATAAAATTGTTATGTTAGTCTTTGTTTTCTCTATTTTAGATTAGTGCTTATTTTTATTTTATGCATGTGTAATATTTTATACTTATGTATGTTATTTATAAATTTTGAGTAGATCTTGGAATTACAAAAAAAAAAAGAAGAGAAATTTTGAGTTTGTTGCTCGGATTTGTGGTGACCATGATAGAGATAGAAAGTATTTGCGAAGGTTATGAAGGATGATGGTGGAGGGGAAAAATGATTAACTATTAGAGTTGAGTTTGTATATAAGAATTTTTACTCTTGAAACCTTCTTAATTGTTATTTTTATCCCGACAGCGTCACATGATTCAATGAGAGGTTTTTGATTAATTATCAAAAGTAGAATTAGATTGAAGTATTTTCAACGTGAGATGTTATGTTTTATTAAAATTTGACTTATTTTTTTAGGTCGGTGTACTTCCTTAAAAAAAGTTAAAAAATATATATAAAAAAATTGAAAACAAATATATATTTTAGATGACTCGTGCAATATCATTCAAATATTCAAAGTGTTGATCTAACAAAACAGAGGTACAAAAAAAAACATCACAAGTGTTTCCTCTAACAAGTTTTTTAGTACCTTTGTTATAAAAAAAAAAAACTATCAATTCAAAATCTTACTAGACAAGCCTCCTTTCACCAAATACAACCCAATCAATGAAAGACGACACTTCAAAGAAACCAAGAAATCAACTATTATCCACTGACCGAATTATCTATCTTAAAGAAAAAAAAAACTAAGGAAGTATTACATGATTTGGAAGGTAGTTGATTTTTAACATTACATGATTATCAGTAAGAAATATTTTCAATTTGACAAATCTTGCGTGATTAATTTTCTTATTTTTTGATTGAGTTACAAGTGCTTAAAAAGGCTTTAAGGTTTTTTGTAATTAAGATATGTTTCTTTCATGTTAGATACAAAAACAACTTGGAGAATTTTTTTTTGGAAGACAGACTCACCATTAATCTTGTGTTTTTTAGGATCTAACTATGTGGATATATTTACTATTCAAATTCGATATCTTTGAATTCACAATTAACCAGACGAAAGCAAGTTCCTCATATGTGCAACCCAAATCTCTATGGAAAATAATATGGAATCTGAAGGTCCAAACAAAAATTAAAAGTTTTATATATAGTGGAGAGTTTGTAAAGAAGGAGCCACAGCTACTGAAAAGAATTTGTATAGGAAGAAATGTGCTCAATCACCTACTTGCAAAATCTGTGGGCCATGTTATCGTCGAATTCGACCGGGTAGAAGTTGTCAATGGATTCCAAATGCCGTCTTCCTCTAGTGAACTACTGAGCCTTTTATGGAGGATGTAATATCTCTCCTATCCTCAGTTGATAATGCTTGTGTTCTTCATATTGGTAGAAATGCCAATAGGCTGCTGATTGGATAGATAGGAGTGCAAGACTAGGGTCATTACCAAACAATTGGTTGTCTGATTCCCTTTGGAGTTTATCAATATTCTCCACCTTGTTGTATCCCTCTGAGTATATTATGTTATTAATGAAAGTTTTCCAAAAAATCCATTGGATTTCAGTGACCAAAAAAAAAAAAAAAAGAAGAAGAGAATCCATTTGGTTTCCTCATAAATACCCCTGAACGAAATCTCACTCACTCATTTTCCCTCCCTGGACCCCGTCTTTATAATTCTCACAGGCATCAGCTCCCTCGCGCAGCTGAGAAGAGACAAAAATACTTATAAGGTGTTTGTTATTGATGTAAGCAATGGAAGGCTTCACCGTTCTCGATTCTGAGAACGTAGCTCCAATTTCTGGTACTTCTTCGTCCTTTATCTCCATAAATTTCGCATTTTTAGGGTTTCTCTTCTTTAATTTTTGTTCATTTCTTAGTTGGGTCCCTTAATTAACTGCTTGCATCTAATACACATACAAACACACACGGAAACACGTTTATAATAAGTTGTTTATGCTTACTTACATACGTATGATTGTGTGTGCTTGAAATGCCCAAGCTTAACTTTTGTAGAAATTAGGCTCATTGTTTAAGATATTTTGGTGTAAATTTGGTACTTTTTGTAATTATTAATAGAGTTAGGGTTTAGTACTTAATTTCCTATTCTGGTTAAATTAGATAGCTAAATACCCAATAATCTCGACTGAATTTACTATATGTGTTCAATAGCCTAGAAACCCGATCCCAGCTGACTAGTAGGCAATGTTTTATCCCTCCATTAATCGTTTCATATTGAGAAATTGTTTTGTTGAAGAAATGGGTTTTTAATGTTAGTTATCGTAGGGTATTGCTAGTGAAAGTAGGGAAAGTAACAAAGGGGGTTTTAATTTTCTTTTCTTCTTTGTTTCTTTTTTTTTTTTGTTTTGGAAAATCCTTATGGTTCACACAGGGTTATCAAACCCCAAACAGATAATCAGGCCTAGAGAAAATATGGATTGTATTAGTAAGACACACTTACCAGAACTCAACTCAAAAAAATTAGTTTTTTAACTTATTTGAATTTCATATGTGAACAAGTCTTTCTTCACATCGCAAGAACTTAGACAATTTAGAATTTTCACACAAAACAAATGTCAGTTAATTCATACTTGTTTATTTTCATTGATTACCCGTGAGAGATGCCAAGCTACAACAATTATATACATAAGAAAAGAAGTCTCATATTGTTAAAGCTTTTTTCCAACGCCATGAAAACTCTCGAAAGCTCTTTTTAAAAAAGAATCAACTCAACGACGATAGCGGTTGCATTTGAAGTTAAAATACAAATATAAAATACCTCGCTCAAACGTACATTTATAACCTTGTTTTTGCGAATATTCCCATTCCTTGTTGACAATCCGGAATGCTATGTTCTGGTAAGGAGGGCCAGCTTGAAATCTTATGATGCAAGTCTCGATGTTTTCTCCATCTTTCTCTATCGAATATGATGGAGCTTTTGATTTATCAACAAGATCAGGATAGAATATATGAAATTTGTCACCCTGGACAATCTTTGGCGGTGGATTGTCGTGGTCATAGTGGGTCTGGTTGTATTTGTTCCATTCATACCCAGTGTGGACACGATTGAAATACTTGGGCTTTCTTGGACGGTATTTGTCCTCTGAATCTAGGCGTGTGGAACCAAATACAGCAGCATCACATTCATCCATCTCTTGTTTTCGTCTTCGTCGCTCTTCTAGAACAGCAATCCGTTTCTTTTCCAATGTGACCCTGTCCTCTGCAGGGTCAATTACTTCTTCAATATTGCCATCATCATGCAAAAGTAGTTGCGGTGAATATGACCCAAGTCCAACCACCTCCTCTTTAGCCTCTTGAGTCGTCTCACCATCCAATATTGATGATTCCGGATTGAAGGCTGGAGCATCTTTCTCTTTATTAGTATCTCTTCTTCTTCTTCTGTGTTGATAAATTTCCTTGAGACAAGCCTTTGCCCTGAAGATAGGGAGACGTTTTAAAATGGCTTCCCAAAATTCAACAACCTTGGCTTCCCCAGATCTCATCTGGAACTCAATCTGGTGCTGTAGCGCTTCCAATTCACCGTAGGTTTTTCCTTGTAAAAGAATTTTTACATCTGCTTCAATGTTAGAGTGCAAACCCCTTTCTTCTCCAGCAAGTAAATGATCATCAGGATTTAGATGTTTCCTAGCTTCAGCTAATTCCCAATCACAAACCACCAACAGTGCCTCCCAATATTGTATACGAGTTGGCGTGGCCCTGTCCAAATCACAATGCATCTTTATGTCCTTGTGAACTTGTTCTATTTCTTTTAGAGTCAAGCCCTTGAATATTTCTATAGTATCAAAGTCATCATCCCAAGGATAAGGATCAATTGCAAGACTCTTAGTAAGTAGTATATCAATTGGCTTCGTACGACCTTCACGCAACCGGATCTCGGATCTGACTTTACTTTGATCAAAATCAAACTGCTCCTCTTTCTTCTTCCACTCTTGAAACTCAGACCGGGCATGCTCTCTTGCTAACAAATCCATTTTTTCCTCATGTAGTGCTTTCTCGATGCCTCTTTCCTCCCTTCTCTTTTTTACTTTTTCAATCTCTGCCATCCTTTCTCTCTGCCTCTTCTTTTCTGCTTTCACAGAGAATGAATCAATCGGCACGCCTTGAGCAACATCACGCTCGATCTTCTTCCGCCACACAAATTTTTCATTGAGATTAGAATCACCAAAAGGATTCGAATCATTCGAATACCCAGACAACGTTTGTGACTTCAATTTCTTTGCCGCTTTCATTGCCTTATTCTGAGCTTTCTTGGCCAAGTATTCCTTTATATCTTCTTCCAAAAGCTTCCTCTTCCTGCTCTCGTGACTGCCCATTATTACTATCCCCAACAAATAAACCCCGAAGGCTCTGATTCGACTCAGTGACGACGTCCTCAAAGAGAGAGAGTGTGTTTATACTTCAATTTTGAACACAGACTTTTGGTACCTGTCGAAATATTGCTATGGTTATTGTTGTTGTTGTTGTTTGTTGTTGTGTTTGTGTAATATAGTAGGAGAGTTATTTATAATTACTAAGAAAACAACTTAGTTATTTATAATCCCCGTGGAGGTTCCGGCCTTTGTCCCCTTCACTTTTGTACTTTTCTTTTGATATTAATAAATTTCCGGAGGGAAAACCCCTCCTTTTATTATAAAAAAAAAAAAATTACTAAGAAAACAAAAGTGTAATTAGAAATCTATTATAATTAGGAGACCTAATATATTAGGAAACCTGGAAACTATTGGTGCGCACTCTCTTTGTTTTTTTTTACTTTTTCTTTTTCCTTTTGCGGCAAAGTCAACTCTAATGAAAAAAAAAAGTGGATATGTGAGCTGGTGCTATTTGCTTGCAGGTAAAGAGATGACAATTATTGTCTTCGGCTTTCTCATTCTTCTATTTTTTTTTTTTAATACACGATATTCGGTTGGAAATGATCTAGACAAACTGACGTCTTGATCGATCCTCCTACCTCGGGAACATGAGCTTTTGGGCTATGTCTCGCTTAGCCGTATCTCATAAGCAGCCTCGAACAAGTCATCTTGAATAGGGAAAGATCAGGTATTGGTAGTTTGGACCTCTGGGTATACGGATCTACTGTATACTATTATTTAGTTTTGAGTTTAATTTTAAAAAAATGGTGACAGTTCAACCTAGTAGAGATATTGAAAGGTTTAAATAAGTTACATAATGAACAGCTGCCGTATTCATTTGCTAAAGCTACTTCTCCTCTAGTTTTAAACTTCTTATAATGTTCTTTAATTCATATCATATGAAAATTGATCTCAAAACGAATATTCTCTAGATTTAAGTTGTTTTAGTCGCCCCATATCTACGAATGACAATGGGACGGGTTTGGGGGCAGGGGGACATATCCCAATGCCCCGATCCGTCAGTTAAACATTCCCCTCAACACTCGCTCCGGCCCCGCATTGTATGCCCCTATCCCCCGCCCCTGCCCCGTCTCCAAATCCCCGCAAGGAATGGGGATTACCCGCAGGTTTTTTTATTATTATTAAAATCTTATGATATTAAATTTAATTTAAACCTCATAACTTCAAAATATAAGTTAAAATTATAGTAACTATAAATATAAATACATGTTTTAAACAAAGTTTAAATATTAATCATATATCTAGTCTTATACTTGCAATTAAATAGTAAAAATAAATTTACAGTAATTGAATCTTAAGCATTTAAAATAAATTCTAACTGAAACCATTGTGTATGAAAACTATATGTGAAAAAATAATACTTCTTTGTGTTATGGGATTGTATTAATTATTATAATTATTTTTGGTTATCGCATGCCACATATAATTGTAATTACTATATTGTCTTTAATTACGTTATTTGAAACTATTTTAATGTACAATTAGGATTAACTAACAAATTTCTTAAATCCACTTGATCAATAGTAAAATGGAATTATTTATGTAAAATTATAACAAGTCTCAATTAGTGCAGTGGTCTTGATTAAAAAAAATTATAAAATTCTTTTGAATAGTCTATTTTTTTCTACTTTAGTTTTTATAATATTTTATCTAATGTCTTTTTTTATACTTTTATATTTATAATTTAAAATTTTTAATATATATGTAAAACTAAAGATATAAAAATAACCACATATGTATGTGGGGCGAGAAATGCTCATTCCCACACCCCGCCCCACCCCCGCGAGGGATTAAAAGTTAATCCCTACCCCCCGCCCCATTCCCCATTTCCCACTCTAATCTCTGCCTCGTCTAAGGCGAGTACAGGACAGGTACCCACAAAACCTGTCTCCATTGTCATCCCTACCCATATCTGATTTTTAACCGGGAAATGGTATTAATTAGTTGACAATGTGGTCTAAATTTTTGAAATTTTTGTAGGGACATAGCAAGCATGCTAGCAATTTGTTTTTTGTGGGTTCCTAAATCACACTGATGTTGTATTGTGGATCGATGATAGGATTCAGAGAAGATGTTGACATTGTTTTGGGAGACTTGAGGGCATTCTATATGTATATACACTAGCTGAGGCTGCCCGTGTAGATGCACGGGCTAAACCCAATATATATTAAGAAAATATCGTAAATAAAATTATTAAATGAAATATATACATTGTTGGTTGCAAGCTTTTTAATTATGATTACATTTTTACAACAAATTGAAAACAGAAAAGGATTCCCAGTAAGAAAATCCACCTATTGATAAAATCAACCAAAAATGACAATTCATTAGAATGGTGTGGTCAATATTACTGGATCCCTATGAAAAACTAAAAGGTTTACAAGATGCACAGAGCAATTCCATATGGCAGTCACACCAAAGGCTACAAAAACGTAATGCATGATAAGGTATTCTGCACAAAGAGATGAACAATGGTAAATAATAGCATGCAATAAGTTCATAATTTAGAAAAGTATTTAACCGTACAGCATATAGATATGCCCAGAACACATACATTTAACAAGTAATATGGTATAGAGCATACAAAGTAAGAAGAAGAAAACATCAAACTTGAGTTGCATAACAATTTACGCGAACTTAAATGTCACTATGATAATAGAAAGAAATGTGCCACAAAGTAATGTGAAAATGGCTCTAGAAATTTCCAAGAATAACATTTGTAAAATTATTGACAAAATTAAAGAGAAATTTCCAGCTAAATAAAAGGACTATCGATTAACAAAACTTAGTTGGAAATATAGAAGATCAGTACTGCAGACCATTTCAATCTAGAAAAAGATTCCCTTGAACTAAAATTTGAGTAATTAACTTTTAAAGATGTTTAATTAATACAAAACAGAAAGCAGAAAAGCATTGTATCCCTGTTTCACCTTCAAAGACCCGTAGACTCATTGTTCTTTTATATATGAATAGCTATGCAGCCGACCTCATCTAGTGGAACAAGGGTTACTTTGGTTTGGTTTGGTTCTATAAAAAGAAAACAACTACAAAAGAACAAATATCTCTTGAGCATCAGCCATAAAGACTTCAATATTACCACAGAAAGACAAGGGAATACCAAGGATAAGTAAATAATAAAATTGGACTGAAAGTTTGCAAGACTACTAATGCAAATGAACACATAGGCAAAAAACAAATAAAATTACACAAGCAACTACACGCATGTTAACATCATAATTCCATGTAAGAAGCCTTCTTGGCATTATTATTGGACAAAACCTGCATATATTTCAATGGATCACATCCTAAAAATTCTCACGCCAAACGAAAAAAGAAAAGTAAATGACACTCATACAAACACACACACACAAAGAAGCAAATCATATCAAAGAAGACCACATCACATTTTTTATCTTAATAACCATATCTTCCTTTCTCTTAATTTTTTTATCTACATCTACTCAAACACATCATGTTAACCATGACTAATACATGGACTAATAGTTTCTATGTTTCCACTTATCAAAAAAATTAGTTTCTGTCTTTTTATTGTCATAAAAAAAGAAAGAAGAAAGCTTTTTGGAGTAACAACAACATAGTCAGGGCAACCAAAAAGAAAACGCTAACGTATCAGGTGGATCCTAAAAAGTTACAAAATTTAATTGTGACTCATCAAACTGCCTAGTACACTCTATCATCTTGTTGTCCTGAAATAGATCCAGTTCAACCAAATCATTTCATTCTATCATCATCTTTTGGCTCGAAATTTTGCAATCAAGCATTGATCTAAGATTCTTTACTATAGATGTATGAATTATCAATAACTAGCTTAAAATATTACAATGCAGGAGTGGCAGTTGGTTGATAAACTACTCTAAATTTGTCGAATTGCATTGGGAAAAATTTAGCATTAAGTTATTATGAAACAACAACTAAGAGTTAAGTAAAGTGTTTTCTATCATCTCATGCCAATCCAACCTAATTTTTATCATTCTATTCCATTCTATTATGTTCTGCATTGATTTCAACTTATTTGAGAAGTTTGAAAAAAGAATGCAAATTTACTCCGTCACAACAGAGATAGACGTGTTTTTTTTTATCTTGCACCTAAACCTTATCGAACTAAAATATTTTTGCTCAAAAAAGGAGAATTATCAAAGAAAAGTTGCAGTAATTAGCAAAATTTCTTCAAATAAACCAAATTTTACGGCATTTGAAGCTGCAACTTAAGAAGAAAAAAAATATAAAATCAGATATTTAACAAATAAAATTGAAATCAGTTTAGCATTTTTATAATAAAAGTAACAAAATTTCAATTTTCCTTTCAATCGGAAGCTAAAATCTATGGGCCATGTTATCGTCGAATTCGACCGGGTAGAAGCTGTCAATGGATTCCAAAATGCCGTCCTCCTCTAGTGAACTACTGAGCCTTTTATGGAGGATGTAATATCTCTCCTATCCTCAGTTGATAATGCTTGTGTTCTTCATATTGGTAGAAATGCCAATAAGGCTGCTGATTGGATAGATAGGAGTGCAAGACTAGGGTCATTACCAAACAATTGGTTGTCTGATTCCCTTTGGAGTTTATCAATATTCTCCACCTTGTTGTATCCCTCTGAGTATATTATGTTATTAATGAAAGTTTTCCAAAAAATCCATTGGATTTCAGTGACCAAAAAAAAAAAAAAAGAAGAAGAGAATCCATTTGGTTTCCTCATAAATACCCCTGAACCAAATCTCACCCACTCATTTTCCCTCCCTGGACCCCGTCTTTATAATTCTCACAGGCATCAGCTCCCTCGTGCAGCTGAGAAGAGACAAAAATACTTATAAGGTGTTTGTTATTGATGTAAGCAATGAAAGGCTTCACCGTTCTCGATTTTGAGAACGTAGCTCCAATTTCTGGTACTTCTTCATCCTTTATCTCCATAAATTTCACATTTTTCGGGTTTCTCTTCTTTAATTTTTGTTCATTTCTTAGTTGGGTCCCTTAATTAACTGCTTGCATCTAATACACATACAAACACACACGGAAACACGTTTATAATAAGTTGTTTATGCTTACTTACATACGTATGATTGTGTGTGCTTGAAATGCCCAAGCTTAACTTTTGTCGAAATTAGGCTCATTGTTTAAGATATTTTGGTGTAAATTTGGTACTTTTTGTAATTATTAATAGAGTTAGGGTTTAGTACTTAATTTCCTATTCTGGTTAAATTAGATAGCTAAATACCCAATAATCTCGACTGAATTTACTATATGTGTTCAATAGCCTAGAAACCCGATCCCAGCTGACTAGTAGGCAATGTTTTATCCCTCCATTAATCGTTTCATATTGAGAAATTGTTTTGTTGAAGAAATGGGTTTTTAATGTTAGTTATCGTAGGGTATTGCTAGTGAAAGTAGGGAAAGTAACAAAGGGGGTTTTAATTTTCTTTTCTTCTTTGTTTCTTTTTTTTTTGTTTTGGAAAATCCTTATGGTTCACACAGGGTTATCAAACCCCAAACAGATAATCAGGCCTAGAGAAAATATGGATTGTATTAGTAAGACACACTTACCAGAACTCAACTCAAAAAAATTAGTTTTTTAACTTATTTGAATTTCATATGTGAACAAGTCTTTCTTCACATCGCAAAAACTTAGACAATTTAGAATTTTCACACAAAACAAATGTCAGTTAATTCATACTTGTTTATTTTCATTGATTACCCGTGAGAGATGCCAAGCTACAACAATTATATACATAAGAAAAGAAGTCTCATATTGTTAAAGCTTTTTTCCAACGCCATGAAAACTCTCGAAAGCTCTTTTTAAAAAAGAATCAACTCAACGACGATAGCGGTTGCATTTGAAGTTAAAATACAAATATAAAATACCTCGCTCAAACGTACATTTATAACCTTGTTTTTGCGAATATTCCCATTCCTTGTTGACAATCCGGAATGCTATGTTCTGGTAAGGAGGGCCAGCTTGAAATCTTATGATGCAAGTCTCGATGTTTTCTCCATCTTTCTCTATCGAATATGATGGAGCTTTTGATTTATCAACAAGATCAGGATAGAATATATGAAAATTTTAACCCTGGACAATCTTTGGCGGTGGATTGTCGTGGTCATAGTGGGTCTGGTTGTATTTGTTCCATTCATACCCAGTGTGGACACGATTGAAATACTTGGGCTTTCTTGGACGGTATTTGTCCTCTGAATCTAGGCGTGTGGAACCAAATACAGCAGCATCACATTCATCCATCTCTTGTTTTCGTCTTCGTCGCTCTTCTAGAACAGCAATCCGTTTCTTTTCCAATGTGACCCTGTCCTCTACAGGGTCAATTACTTCTTCAATATTTCCATCATCATGCAAAAGTAGTTGCGGTGAATATGATCCAAGTCCAACCACCTCCTCTTAAGCCTCTTGAGTCGTCTCACCATCCAATATTGATGATTCCGGATTGAAGGCTGGAGCATCTTTCTCTTTATTAGTATCTCTTCTTCTTCTTCTGTGTTGATAAATTTCCTTGAGACAAGCCTTTCCCCTGAAGATAGGGAGACATTTTAAAATGGCTTCCCAAAATTCAACAACCTTGGCTTCCCCAGATCTCATCTGGAACTCAATCTGGTGCTGTAGTGCTTCCAATTCACCGTAGGTTTTTCCTTGTAAAAGAATTTTTACATCTGCTTCAATGTTAGAGTGCAAACCCCTTTCTTCTCCAGCAAGTAACTGATCATCAGGAATTAGATGTTTCCTAGCTTCAGCTAATTCCCAATCACAAACCACCAACAGTGCCTCCCAATATTGTATACGAGTTGGCGTGGCCCTGTCCAAATCACAATGCATCTTTATGTCCTTGTGAACTTGTTCTATTTCTTTTAGAGTCAAGCCCTTGAATATTTCTGTAGTATCAAAGTCATCATCCCAAGGATAAGGATCAATTGCAAGACTCTTAGTAAGTAGTATATCAATTGGCTTCGTACGACCTTCACGCAACCGGATCTCGGATCTGACTTTACTTTGATCAAAAGGGTGAAGTGCATTAGACCCCCTTGTACTTTAGCGAAAGTGCACAATACCCCCCTATAGTTTAAAAATCCCCTGAGTTAGTCCTTGTAGTTTTTCAAAAGTGCACAACACCCCCTATAGTTAAAAAATCCGTTAAAAAAAATGGAGAGTGTATTTCACAAGCGTTAAGTGATTTTTTTTTATTTTTAACGAATTTATTCATTAATAATTATATGAATTGACCAAATTACCAAATTTTTTTTTTGGCCTAAACAAAAGAAGAAATGGCAAAAGAGATAAATGAAAAAAAATGAGGGTACTTACGTCTTTTTTACAAAATCCGTTAAATATGACGGATTTTATAACTGTAGGGGGGTGTTGTGCACTTTTAAAAAACATAGGGACTAATTCAGGGAGTTTTGAACTATACGGGGGTGTTGTGCACTTTCGCTAAAGTATAAGGGGGTCTGGTGCACTTCACCCTGATCAAAATCAAACTGCTCCTCTTTCTTCTTCCACCCTTGAAACTCAGACCGGGCATGCTCTCTTGCTAACAAAGCCATTTTTTCCTCATGTAGTGCTTTCTTGATGCCTCTTTCCTCCCTTCTCTTTTTTACTTTTTCAATCTCTGCCATCCTTTCTCTCTGCCTCTTCTTTTCTGCTTTTACAGAGAATGAATCAATCGGCACTCCTTGAGCAACATCACGCTCGATCTTCTTCCGCCACACAAATTTTTCATTGAGATTAGAATCACCAAAAGGATTCGAATCATTCGAATACCCAGACAACGTTTGTGACTTCAATTTCTTTGCCGCTTTCATTGCCTTATTCTGAGCTTTCTTGGACAAGTATTCCTTTATATCTTCTTCCAAAAGCTTCCTCTTCCTGCTCTCGTGACTGCCCATTGTTACTATCCCCAACAAATTAACCCCGAAGGCTCTGATTCGACTCAGTGACGACGTCCTCAAAGAGAGAGAGTGTGTTTATACTTCAATTTTGAACACAGACTTTTGGTACCTGTCGAAATATTGCTATGGTTATTGTTGATGTTGTTGTTGTTGTTGTGTTTGTGTAATATAGTAGGAGAGTTATTTATAATTACTAAGAAAACAAAAGTGTAATTAGAAATCTATTATAATTAGGAGACCTGGAAACTATTGGTGCGCACTCTCTTTGTTTTTTTTTACTTTTTCTTTTTCCTTTTGCGGCAAAGTCAACTCTAATGAAAAAAAAAGTGGATACGTGAGCTGGTGCTATTTGCTTGCAGGTAAAGAGATGACAATTATTGTCCTCGGCTTTCTCCTTCTTCTATTTTTTTTTTTAATACACGATATTCGGTTGGAAAGGATCTAGACAAACTGACGTCTTGATCGATCCTCCTACCTCGGGAACATGAGCTTTTGGGCTGTGTCTCGCTTAGCCGTATCTCATAAGCAGCCTCGAACAAGTCATCTTGAATAGGGAAAGATCAGGTATTGGTAGTTTGGACCTCTGGGTATACGGATCTACTGTATACTATTATTTAGTTTTGAGTTTAATTTAAAAAAAATGGTGACAGTTCAACCTAGTAGAGATATTGAAAGGTTTAAATAAGTTACATAATGAACAGTTGCCGTATTCATTTGCTAAAGATACTTCTCCTCTAGTTTTAAACTTCTTATAATGTTCTTTAATTCATATCATATGAAAATTGATCTCAAAACGAATATTCTCTAAATTTAAGTTGTTTTAGTCGTCCCATATCTAGGAATGACAATGGGACGGGTTTGGGGGCGGGGGGACATATCCCCATGCCCCGATCCGTCACTTAAATAGTCCCCTCAACACTCGCTCCGGCCCCGCATTGTATGCCCCCATCCCCGCAAGGAATGGGGATTACCCGCAAGTTTTTTTTTTATTATTTAAATCTTATGATATTAAATTTAATTTAAAGCTCATAACTTCAAAATATAAGTTAAAATTATAGTAACTATAAATATAAATACATGTTTTAAACAAAGGTTAAATATTAATCATATATCTAATCTTATACTTGCAATTAAAGAGTAAAAATAAATTTACAGTAATTGAATCTTAAGCATTTAAAATAAATTCCAACTGAAACCATTGTGTATGAAAACTATATGTGAAAAAATAATACTTCTTTGTGTTATGAGATTGTATTAATTATTATAATTATTTTTTGTTATCACATGCCACATATAATAGTAATTACTATATTGTCCTTAATTACGTTATTTGAAACTATTTTAATGTACAATTAGGATCAACTAACAAATTTCTTAAATCCACTTGATCAATAGTAAAATGGAGTTATTTATGTAAAATGATAACAAGTCTCAATTAGTGCAGTGGTCTTGATTAAAAAAAATTATAAAATTCTTTTGAATAATCTATTTTTTTCTACTCTATTTTTTATAATATTTTATCTAATGTCATTTTTTATACTTTTATATTTATAATTTTAAAATTTTAATATATATGTAAAACTAAAGATATAAAAATAACCACATATGTATGCGGGGCGAGAAATGCTTGATCCCGCACCCCGCCCCGCCCCTGCGGGGGATTAAAAGTTAATCCCTAGCCCCCGCCCCATTTCCCATTTCCCACTCTAATCCCTGCCTCGTCTAAGGCGAGTACAGGACAAGTACCCACAAAACCTGTCTCCATTGTCATCCCTACCCATATCTGATTTTTAACCGGGAAATGGTATTAAGTAGTTGACAATGTGGTCTAAATTTTTGAAATTTTTGTAGGGACATAGCAAGCATGCTAGCAATTTGTTTTTTGTGGGTTCTTAAATCACACTGATGTTGTATTTTGGATCGATGATAGGATTCAGAGAAGATGTTGACATTGTTTTGGGAGACTTGAGGGCATTCTATATGTATATACACTAGCTGAGGCTGCCCGTGTAGATGCACGGGCTAAACCCAATATATATTAAGAAAATATCGTAAATAAAATTATTAAATGCGATATATACATTGTTGGTTGCAAGCTTTTTAAATATGATTACATTTTTACAACAAATTGAAAACAGAAAAGGAGTCCCAGTAAGAAAATCCACCTATTGATAAAATCAACCAAAAATGACAATTCATTAGAATGGTGTGGTCAATATTACTGGATCCCTATGAAAAACTGAAAGGTTTACAAGATGCACAGAGCAATTCCATATGGCAGTCACACAAAAGGCTACAAAAACGTAATGCATGATAAGGTATTCCGCACAAAGAGATGAACAATGGTAAATAATAGCATGCAATAAGTTCATAATTTAGAAAAGTATTTAACCGTACAGCATATAGATATGCCCAGAACACATACATTTAACAAGTAATATGCTATAGAGCATACAAAGTAAGTAGAAGAAAACATCAAACTTGAGTTGCATAACAATTTACGCGAACTTAAATGTCACTATGATAATAGAAAGAAATGTGCCACAAAGTAATGTGAAAATGGCTCTAGAAATTTCCAAGAATAACATTTGTAAAATTATTGACAAAATTAAAGAGAGATTTCCAGCTAAATAAAAGGACTATCGATTAACAAAACTTAGTTGGAAATAAAGAAGATCAGTACTGCAGACCATTTCAATTTGGAAAAAGATTCCCTTGAACTAAAATTTGAGTAATTAACTTTTAAAGATGTTTAATTAATACAAAACAGAAAGCAGAAAAGCATTGTATCCCTGTTTCACCTTCAAAGACCCGTAGACTCATTGTTCTTTTATATATGAATAGCTATGCAGCCGACCTCATCTAGTGGAACAAGGGTTACTTTGGTTTGGTTTGGTTCTAAAAAAGCAAATAATGAATCTACAAAAGAACAAATATCTTATGAGCATCAGCCATAAAGACTTCAATATTACCACAGAAAGACAAGGGAATACCAAGGATAAGTAAATAATAAAATTGGACTGAAAGTTTGCAAGACTACTAATGCAAATGAACACATAGGCAAAAAACAAATAAAATTACACAAGCAACTACACGCATGTTAACATCATAATTCTATGTAAGAAGCCTTCTTGGCATTATTATTGGACAAAACCTGCATATATTTCAATGGATCACATCCTAAAAATTCTCACTCCAAACGAAAAAAGAAAAGTAAATGCAACACATCCAAACACACACACAAATAAGAAAATCATATCAAAGAAGACCACATCACATTTTTTATCTTAATAACCATATCTTCCTTTCTCTTAATTTTTTTATCTACATCTACTCAAACACATCATGTTAACCATGACTAATACATGGACTAATAGTTTCTATGTTTCCACTTATCAAAAAAATTAGTTTCTATCTTTTTATTGTCATAAAAAAAGAAAGAAGAAAGCTTTTTGGAGTAACAACAACATAGTCAGGGCAACCAAAAAGAAAACGCTAACGTATCAGGTGGATCCTAAAAAGTTACAAAATTTAATTGTGCCTCATCAAACTGCCTAGTACACTCCATCATCTTGTTGTCCTGAAATAGATCCAGTTCAACCAAATCATTTCATTCTATCATCATCTTTTGGCTCGAAATTTTGCAATCAAGCATTGATCTAAGATTCTTTACTATAGATGTATGAATTATCAATAACCAGCTTAAAATATTACAATGCAGGAGTGGCAGTTGGTTTATAAACTACTCTAAATTTGTCGAATTGCATTGGGAAAAATTTAGCATTAACTTATTATGAAACAACAACTAAGAGTTAAGTAAAGTGTTTTCTATCATCTCATGCCAATCCAACCTAATTTTTATCATTCTATTCTATTCTATTCTATTATGTTCTGCATTGATTTCAACTTATTTGAGAAGTTTGAAAAAAGAATGCAAATTTACTCCGTCACAACAGAGATAGACGAGTTTTTTTTTATCTTGCACCTAAACCTTATAGAACTAAAATCTTTTTGCTCAAAAAAGGAGAATTATCAAAGAAAAGTTGCAGTAATTAGCAAAATTTCTTCAAATAAACCAAATTTTACGGCATTTGAAGCTGCAACTTAAGAAGAAAAAAAATATAAAATCAGATATTTAACAAACAAAATTGAAATCAATTTAGCATTTTTATAATAAAAGTAACAAAATTTCAATTTTCCTTTCAATCGGAAGCTAAAATCATAAACATAACAAATAAAATTGAAGTAAATTTGCATTCTTATACTTAAATTGACAGCTTTAGTTTTAATAATCTTTCAATTCTTGTGCTTGCAAACAAAGCTAGGGATTCAATAAGCTGCAAATTATAAACACACCAGCATGAGTTGGCACCACATGCGCATTAGTATCTCGCAATTTGATTGCTTTATACTCCGCTGCAATTTTTGCTTTAAGAGACTCCCAAGCCTTCGTATTGGCAAACAACACAAAGAGTTGCCTCATGTCCCAACTACACTAGAGAAAAAGGATCATACATTTACGTTTACTGTAGAAGAATAAAGGTCCATCTACTTACATGATTTTCATTGATTCATAGTTGTATGCTTGAAAAATGCAGGTGCTGAAAGATGTTGGTGAAATGATAAATGTCACGCACAATCAGTCTTGAAATCGTCAACCAGTTTGCATCAACCACATTTAATCATATCGAAATTCCAGAATCTCGAGACTCACTGACTAGTAGTAATTGTTCTAACGGTACTATTATTCTAATATATGCTAGGATAGGACGAATCCAAAATGGAACAAACTAAGAAGAAAGAAAAGATTTTTAGCTTATGAGTTATTTTGTAATGTTTAATTTTGTTGTTGTAATTTTTATTTTTTATGAATGTTTTTGTTTTTTTTTTCCTTATCATTAACTTGAAAATAAATTAATAAATAAAATTGTTATGTTAGTCTTTGTTTTCTCTATTTTAGATTAGTGCTTATTTTTATTTTATGCATGTGTAATATTTTATACTTATGTATGTTATTTATAAATTTTGAGTAGATCTTGGAATTACAAAAAAAAAAAAAAGAGAAATTTTGAGTTTGTTGCTCGGATTTGTGGTGACCATGATAGAGATAGAAAGTATTTGCGAAGGTTATGAAGGATGATGGTGGAGGGAAAAAATGATTAACTATTATAGTTGAGTTTGTATATAAGAATTTTTGCTCTTGAAACCTTCTTAATTGTTATTTTTATCCCAATAGCGTCACATGATTCAATGAGAGGTTTTTGATTAATTATCAAAAGAGGAATTAGATTGAAGTATTTTCAACGTGAGATGTTATGTTTTATTACAATTTGACTAATTTTTTTAGGTCGGTGTACTTCCTAAAAAAAAGTTAAAAAATATATATAAAAAAATTGAAAACAAATATATATTTTAGAAGACTCGTGCAATATCATTCAAATATTCAAAGTGTTGATCTAACAAAACAGAGGTACAAAAAAAACATCACAAGTGTTTCCTCTAACAAGTTTTTTAGTACCTTTGTTATAAAAAAAACTATCAATTCAAAATCTTACCAGACAAGCCTCCTTTCACCAAATACAACGCAATCAATGAAAGACGACACTTCAAAGAAACCAAGAAATCAACTATTATCCACTGACCGAGTTATCTATCTTAAAGGAAAAAAAAAATAAGGAAGTATTACATGATTTGGAAGGTAGTTGATTTTTAACATTACATGATTATCTGTAAGAAATATTTTCAATTTGACAAATCTTGCGTGATTAATTTTCTTATTTTTTGATTGAGTTACAAGTGCTTAAAAAGGCTTTAAGGTTTTTTTGTAATTAAGATATGTTTCTTTCATGTTAGATACAAAAACAACTTGGAGAAATTTTTTTTGGAAGACAAACTCACCATTAATCTTGTGTTTTTTAGGATCTAACAATGTGGATATATTTACTATTCAAATTCGATATCTTTGAATTCACAATTAACCAGACGAAAGCAAGTTCCTCATATGTGCAACCCAAATCTCTATGGAAAAAAATATGGAATCTGAAAGTCCAAACAAAAATTAAAAGTTTTATATATAGTGGAGAGTTTGTAAAGAAGGAGCCACAGCTACTGAAAAGAATTTGTATAGGAAGAAATGTGCTCAATCACCTACTTGCAAAATCTGTGGGCCATGTTATCGTCGAATTCGACTGGGTAGAAGCTGTCAATGGATTCGAAATGCCGTCTTCCTCTAGTGAACTACTGAGCCTTTTATGGAGGATGTAATATCTCTCCTATCCTCAGTTGATAATGCTTGTGTTCTTCATATTGGTAGAAATGCCAATAAGGCTGCTGATTGGATAGATAGGAGTGCAAGACTAGGGTCATTACCAAACAATTGGTTGTCTGATTCCCTTTGGAGTTTATCAATATTCTCTACCTTGTTGTATCCCTCTGAGTATATTATGTTATTAATGAAAGTTTTCCAAAAAATCCATTGGATTTCAGTGACCAAAAAAAAAAAAAAAAAGAAGAAGAGAATCCATCTGGTTTCCTCGTAAATACCCCTGAACCAAATCTCACCCACTCATTTTCCCTCCCTGGACCCCGTCTTTATAATTCTCACAGGTATCAGCTCCCTCGCGCAGCTGAGAAGAGACAAAAATACTTATAAGGTGTTTGTTATTGATGTAAGCAATGGAAGGCTTCACCGTTCTCGATTATGAGAACGTAGCTCCAATTTCTGGTACTTCTTCGTCCTTTATCTCCATAAATTTCTCTTTTTTAGGGTTTCTCTTCTTTAATTTTTGTTCATTTCTTAGTTGGGTCCCTTAATTAACTGCTTGCATCTAATACACATACAAACACACACGGAAACACGTTTATAATAAGTTGTTTATGCTTACTTACATACGTATGATTGTGTGTGCTTGAAATGCCAAAGCTTAACTTTTGTAGAAATTAGGCTCATTGTTTAAGAAATTTTGGTGTAAATTTGGTACTTTTTGTAATTATTAATAGAGTTAGGGTTTAGTACTTAATTTCCTATTCTGGTTAAATTAGATAGCTAAATACCCAATAATCTCGACTGAATTTACTATATGTGTTCAATAGCCTAGAAACCCGATCCCAGCTGACTAGTAGGCAATGTTTTATCCCTCCATTAATCGTTTCATATTGAGAAATTGTTTTGTTGAAGAAATGGGTTTTTAATGTTAGTTATCGTAGGGTATTGCTAGTAGATAGTCCGAAAGTAAGGAAAGTAACAAAGGGGGTTTTAATTTTTTTTTCTTCTTTGTTTCTTTTTTTTTTGTTTTGGAAAATCCTTATGGTTCACACAGGGTTATCAAACCCCAAACAGATAATCAGGCCTAGAGAAAATATGGATTGTATTAGTAAGACGCACTTACCAGAACTCAACTCAAAAAAATTAGTTTTTTAACTTATTTGAATTTCATATGTGAACAAGTCTTTCTTCACATCGCAAAAACTTAGACAATTTAGAATTTTCACACAAAACAAATGTCAGTTAATTCATACTTGTTTATTTTCATTGATTACCCGTGAGAGATGCCAAGCTACAACAATTATATACATAAGAAAAGAAGTCTCATATTGTTAAAGCTTTTTTCCAACGCCATGAAAACTCTCGAAAGCTCTTTTTAAAAAAGAATCAACTCAACGACGATAGCGGTTGCATTTGAAGTTAAAATACAAATATAAAATACCTCGCTCAAACGTACATTTATAACCTTGTTTTTGCGAATATTCCCATTCCTTGTTGACAATCCGGAATGCTATGTTCTGGTAAGGAGGGCCAGCTTGAAATCTTATGATGCAAGTCTCGATGTTTTCTCCATCTTTCTCTATCGAATATGATGGAGCTTTTGATTTATCAACAAGATCAGGATAGATTATATGAATTTTGTAACCCTGGACAATCTTTGGCGGTGGATTGTCTTGGTCATAGTGGGTCTGGTTGTATTTGTTCCATTCATACCCAGTGTGGACACGATTGAAATACTTGGGCTTTCTTGGACGGTATTTGTCCTCTGAATCTAGGCGTGTGGAACCAAATACAGCAGCATCACATTCATCCATCTCTTGTTTTCGTCTTCGTCGCTCTTCTAGAACAGCAATCCGTTTCTTTTCCAATGTGACCCTGTCCTCTGCACGGTCAATTACTTCTTCAATATTGCCATCATCATGCAAAAGTAGTTGCGGTGAATATGATCCAAGTCCAACCACCTCCTCTTTAGCCTCTTGAGTCGTCTCACCATCCAATATTGATGATTCCGGATTGAAGGCTGGAGCATCTTTCTCTTTATTAGTATCTCTTCTTCTTCTTCTGTGTTGATAAATTTCCTTGAGACAAGCCTTTGCCCTGAAGATAGGGAGACGTTTTAAAATGGCTTCCCAAAATTCAACAACCTTGGCTTCCCCAGATCTCATCTGGAACTCAATCTGGTGCTGTAGCGCTTCCAATTCACCGTAGGTTTTTCCTTGTAAAAGAATTTTTACATCTGCTTCAATGTTAGAGTGCAAACCCCTTTCTTCTCCAGCAAGTAACTGATCATCAGGAATTAGATGTTTCCTAGCTTCAGCTAATTCCCAATCACAAACCACCAACAGTGCCTCCCAATATTGTATACGAGTTGGCGTGGCCCTGTCCAAATCACAATGCATCTTTATGTCCTTGTGAACTTGCTCTATTTCTTTTAGAGTCAAGCCCTTGAATATTTCTGTAGTATCAAAGTCATCATCCCAAGGATAAGGATCAATTGCAAGACTCTTAGAAAGTAGTATATCAATTGGCTTCGTACGACCTTCACGAAACCGGATCTCGGATCTGACTTTACTTTGATCAAAACCAAACTGCTCCTCTTTCTTCTTCCACTCTTGAAACTCAGACCGGGCATGCTCTCTTGCTAACAAAGCCATTTTTTCCTCATGTAGTGCTTTCTCGATGCCTCTTTCATCCCTTCTCTTTTTTACTTTTTCAATCTCTGCCATCCTTTCTCTCTGCCTCTTCTTTTCTGCTTTTACAGAGAATGAATCAATCGGCACGCCTTGAGCAACATCACGCTCGATCTTCTTCCGCCACACAAATTTTTCATTGAGATTAGAATCACCAAAAGGATTCGAATCATTCGAATACCCAGACAACGTTTGTGACTTCAATTTCTTTGCCGCTTTCATTGCCTTATTCTGAGCTTTCTTGGACAAGTATTCCTTTATATCTTCTTCCAAAAGCTTCCTCTTCCTGCTCTCGTGACTGCCCATTGTTACTATCCCCAACAAATTAACCCCGAAGGCTCTGATTCGACACAGTGACGACGTCCTCAAAGAGAGAGAGTGTGTTTATACTTCAATTTTGAACACAGACTTTTGGTACCTGTCGAAATATTGCTATGGTTATTGTTGTTGTTGTTGTTGTTGTTGTTGTTGTGTTTGTGTAATATAGTAGGAGAGTTATTTATAATTACTAAGAAAACAAAAGTGTAATTAGAAATCTATTATAATTAGGAGACCTAATATATTAGGAAACCTGGAAACTATTGGTGCGCACTCTCTTTGTTTTTTTTTACTTTTTCTTTTTCCTTTTGCGGCAAAGTCAACTCTAATGAAAAAAAAGGTGGATACGTGAGCTGGTGCTATTTGCTTGCAGGTAAAGTGATGACAATTATTGTCCTCGACTTTCTCCTTCTATTTTTTTTTTTTTAATACACGATATTTGGTTGGAAAAGATCTAGACAAACTGACGTCTTGATCGATCCTCCTACCTCGGGAACATGAGCTTTTCGGCTGTGTCTCGCTTAGCCGTATCTCATAAGCAGCCTCGAACAAGTCATCTTGAATATGGAAAGATCAGGTATTGGTAGTTTGGACCTCTGGGTATACGGATCTACTGTATACTATTATTTAGTTTTGAGTTTAATTTAAAAAAAATGGTGACAGTTCAACCTAGTAGAGATATTGAAAGGTAAAAATAAGTTACATAATGAACAGCTGCCGTATTCATTTGCTAAAGCTACTTCTCCTTTAGTTTTAAACTTCTTATAATGTTCTTTAATTCATATCATATGAAAATTGATCTCAAAACGAATATTCTCTAAATTTAAGTTGTTTTTGTCGTCCCATATCTAGAATTGACAATGGGACGGGTTTGGGGGCGGGGGGACATATCCCCATGCCCCGATCCGTCACTTAAACAGTCCCCTCAACACTCGTTCCGACCCCGCATTGTATGCCCCCATCCCCGCAAGGAATGGGGATTACCCGCAAGTTTTTATTATTATTATTTAAATCTTATGATATTAAATTTAATTTAAACCTCATAACTTCAAAATATAAGTTAAAATTATAGTAACTATAAATATAAATACATGTTTTAAACAAAGGTTAAATATTAATCATATATCTAATCTTATACTTGCAATTAAATAGTAAAAATAAATTTACAGTAATTGAATCTTAAGCATTTAAAATAAATTCTAACTGAAACCATTGTGTATGAAAACTATATGTGAAAAAATAATACTTCTTTGTGTTATGGGATTGTATTAATTATTATAATTATTTTTTGTTATCGCATGCCACATATAATAGTAATTACTATATTGTCCTTAATTACGTTATTTGAAACTATTTTATTGTACAATTAGGATCAACTAAAAAATTTCTTAAATCCACTTGATCAATAGTAAAATGGAGTTATTTATGTAAAATGATAACAAGTCTCAATTAGTGCAGTGGTCTTGATTAAAAAAAATTATAAAATTCTTTTGAATAGTCTATTTTTTTCTACTCTATTTTTTATAATATTTTATCTAATGTCATTTTTTATACTTTTATATTTATAATTTTAAAATTTTAATATATATGTAAAACTAAAGATATAAAAATAACCACATATGTATGCGGGGCGAGAAATGCTTGATCCCGCACCCCGCCCCGCCCCCGCGGGGGATTAAAAGTTAATCCCTAGCCCCCGCCCCATTTCCCATTTCCCACTCTAATCCCTGCCTCGTCTAAGGCGAGTACAGGACAGGTACCCACAAAACCTGTCTCCATTGTCATCCCTACCCATATCTGATTTTTAACCGGGAAATGGTATTAATTAGTTGACAATGTGGTCTAAATTTTTGAAATTTTTGTAGGGACATAGCAAGCATGCTAGCAATTTGTTTTTTGTGGGTTCTTAAATCACACTGATGTTGTAATTTGGATCGATGATAGGATTCAGAGAAGATGTTGACATTGTTTTGGGAGACTTGAGGGCATTCTATATGTATATACACTAGCTGAGGCTGCCCGTGTAGATGCACGGGCTAAACCCAATATATATTAAGAAAATATCGTAAATAAAATTATTAAATGAGATATATACATTGTTGGTTGCAAGCTTTTTAAATATGATTACATTTTTACAACAAATTGAAAACAGAAAAGGAGTCCCAGTAAGAAAATCCACCTATTGATAAAATCAACCAAAAATGACAATTCATTAGAATGGTGTGGTCAATATTACTGGATCCCTATGAAAAACTGAAAGGTTTACAAGATGCACAGAGCAATTCCATATGGCAGTCACACCAAAGGCTACAAAAACGTAATGCATGATAAGGTATTCTGCACAAAGAGGTGAACAATGGTAAATAATAGCATGCAATAAGTTCATAATTTAGAAAAGTATTTAACCGTACAGCATATAGATATGCCCAGAACACATACATTTAACAAGTAATATGCTATAGAGCATACAAAGTAAGTAGAAGAAAACATCAAACTTGAGTTGCATAACAATTTACGCGAACTTAAATGTCACTATGATAATAGAAAGAAATGTGCCACAAAGTAATGTGAAAATGGCTCTAGAAATTTCCAAGAATAACATTTGTAAAATTATTGACAAAATTAAAGAGAGATTTCCAGCTAAATAAAAGGACTATCGATTAACAAAACTTAGTTGGAAATATAGAAGATCGTACTGCAAACCATTTTAATCTGGAAAAAGATTCCCTTGAACTAAAATTTGAGTAATTAACTTTTAAAGATGTTTAATTAATACAAAACAGAAAGCAGAAAAGCATTGTATCCCTGTTTCACCTTCAAAGACCCGTAGACTCATTGTTCTTTTATATATGAATAGCTATGCAGCCGACCTCATCTAGTGGAACAAGGGTTACTTTGGTTTGGTTTGGTTCTAAAAAAGCAAATAATGAATCTACAAAAGAACAAATATCTTATGAGCATCAGCCATAAAGACTTCAATATTACCACAGAAAGACAAGGGAATACCAAGGATAAGTAAATAATAAAATTGGACTGAAAGTTTGCAAGACTACTAATGCAAATGAACACATAGGCAAAAAACAAATAAAATTACACAAGCAACTACACGCATGTTAACATCATAATTCCATGTAAGAAGCCTTCTTGGCATTATTATTGGACAAAACCTGCATATATTTCAATGGATCACATCCTAAAAATTCTCACGCCAAACGAAAAAAGAAAAGTAAATGACACTCATACAAACACACACACAAAGAAGAAAATCATATCAAAGAAGACCACATCACATTTTTTATCTTAATAACCATATTTTCATTTCTCTTAATTTTTTTATCTACATCTGCTCAAACACATCATGTTAACCATGACTAATACATGGACTAATAGTTTCTATGTTTCCACTTATCAAAAAAATTAGTTTCTATCTTTTTATTGTCATAAAAAAAAAAAAGAAGAAAGCTTTTTGGAGTAACAACAACATAGTCAGGGCAACCAAAAAGAAAACGCTAACGTATCAGGTGGATCCTAAAAAGTTACAAAATTTAATTGTGCCTCATCAAACTGCCTAGTACACTCCATCATCTTGTTGTCCTGAAATAGATCCAGTTCAACCAAATCATTTCATTCTATCATCATCTTTTGGCTTGAAATTTTGCAATCAAGCATTGATCTAAGATTCTTTACTATAGATGTATGAATTATCAATAACCAGCTTAAAATATTACAATGCAGGAGTGGCAGTTGGTTGATAAACTACTCTAAATTTGTCAAATTGCATTGGGAAAAATTTAGCATTAAGTTATTATGAAACAACAACTAAGAGTTAAGTAAAGTGTTTTCTATCATCTCATGCCAATCCAATCTAATTTTTATCATTCTATTCTATTCTATTATGTTTTGCATTGATTTCAACTTATTTGAGAAGTTTGAAAAAAGAATGCAAATTTACTCCGTCACAACAGAGATAGACGTGTTTTTTTTATCTTGCACCTAAACCTTATCGAACTAAAATCTTTTTTCTCAAAAAAGGAGAATTATCAAAGAAAAGTTGCAGTAATTAGCAAAATTTCTTCAAATAAACTAAATTTTACGGCATTTGAAGCTGCAACTTAAGAAAAAAAAAATATAAAATCAGATATTTAACAAATAAAATTGAAATAAATTTAGCATTTTTATAATAAAAGTAACAAAATTTCAATTTTCCTTTCAATCGGAAGCTAAAATCATAAACATAACAAATAAAATTGAAGTAAATTTGCATTCTTATACTTAAATTGACAGCTTTAGTTTTAATAATCTTTCAATTCTTGTGCTTGCAAACAAAGCTAGGGATTCAATAAGCTGCAAATTATAAACACACCAGCATGAGTTGGCACCACATGCGCATTAGTATCTCGCAATTTGATTGCTTTATACTCCGCTGCAATTTTTGCTTTAAGAGACTCCCAAGCCTTCGTATTGGCAAACAACACAAAGAGTTGCCTCATGTCCCAACTACACTAGAGAAAAAGGATCATACATTTATGTTTACTGTAGAGGAATAAAGGTCCATCTACTTACATGATTTTCATTGATTCATAGTTGTATGCTTGAAAAATGCAGGTGCTGAAAGATGTTGGTGAAATGATAAATGTCACGCACAATCAGTCTTGAAATCGTCAACCAATTTGCATCAACCACATTTAATCATATCGAAATTCCAGAATCTCGAGACTCACTGACTGGTAGTAATTGTTCTAACGGTACTATTATTCTAATATATGCTAGGATTGGACAAATCCAAAATGGAACAAACTAAGAAGAAAGAAAAGATTTTTAGCTTATGAGTTATTTTGTAATGTTTAATTTTGTTGTTGTAATTTTTATTTTTTATGAATGTTTTTGTTTTTTTGTTTTTCCTTATCATTAACTTGAAAATAAATTAATAAATAAAATAGTTATGTCAGTCTTTGTTTTCTCTATTTTAGATTAGTGCTTATTTTTATTTTATGCATGCGTAATATTTTATACTTATGTATGTTATTTATAAATTTTGAGTAGATCTTGGAATTACAAAAAAAAAAAAAAAGAGAAATTTTGAGTTTGTTGCTCGGATTTGTGGTGACCATGATAGAGATAGAAAGTATTTGCGAAGGTTATGAAGGATGATGGTGGAGGGGAAAAATGATTAACTATTATAGTTGAGTTTGTATATAAGAATTTTTACTCTTGAAACCTTCTTAATTGTTATTTTTATCCCGACAGCGTCACATGATTCAATGAGTGGTTTTTGATTAATTATAAAAAGAGGAATTAGATTGAAGTATTTTCAACGTGAGATGTTATGTTTTATTAAAATTTGACTGATTTTTTTAGGTCGGTATACTTCCTAAAAAAAGTTAAAAAATATATATAAAAAATTGAAAACAAATATATATTTTAGATGACTCGTGCAATATCATTCAAATATTCAAAGTGTTGATCTAACAAAACAGAGGTACAAAAAAAAACATCACAAGTGTTTCCTCTAACAAGTTTTTTAGTACCTTTGTTATAAAAAAAATTATCAATTCAAAATCTTACTAGACAAGCCTCCTTTCACAAAATACAACCCAATCAATGAAAGACGACACTTCAAAGAAACCAAGAAATCAACTATTATCCACTGACCGAGTTATCTATCTTAAAGAAAAAAAAAAACTAAGGAAGTATTACATGATTTGGAAGGTAGTTGATTTTTAACATTACATGATTATCTGTAAGAAATATTTTCAATTTGACAAATCTTGCGTGATTAATTTTCTTATTTTTTGATTGAGTTACAAGTGCTTAAAAAGGCTTTAAGGTTTTTTTGTAATTAAGATATGTTTCTTTCATGTTAGATACAAAAACAACTTGGAGAATTTTTTTTTGGAAGACAGACTCACCATTAATCTTGTGTTTTTTAGGATCTAACTATGTGGATATATTTACTATTCAAATTCGATATCTTTGAATTCACAATTAACTAGACGAAAGCAAGTTCCTCATATGTGCAACCCAAATCTCTATGGAAAATAATATGGAATCTGAAGGTCCAAACAAAAATTAAAAGTTTTATATATAGTGGAGAGTTTGTAAAGAAGGAGCCACAGCTACTGAAAAGAATTTGTATAGGAAGAAATGTGCTCAATCACCTACTTGCAAAATCTGTGGGCCATGTTATCGTCGAATTCGACCGGGTAGAAGCTATCAATGGATTCCAAATGCCGTCTTCCTCTAGTGAACTACTGAGCCTTTTATGGAGGATGTAATATCTCTCCTATCCTCAGTTGATAATGCTTGTGTTCTTCATATTGGTAGAAATGCCAATAAGGCTGCTGATTGGATAGATAGGAGTGCAAGACTAGGGTCATTACCAAACAATTGGTTGTCTGATTCCCTTTGGAGTTTATCAATATTCTCCACCTTGTTGTATCCCTCTGAGTATATTATGTTATTAATAAAAGTTTTCCAAAAAATCCATTGGATTTCAGTGACCAAAAAAAAAAAAGAAAGAAGAAGAGAATCCATCTGGTTTCCTCATAAATACCCCTGAACCAAATCTCACCCACTCATTTTCCCACCCTGGACCCCGTCTTTATAATTCTCATAGGCATCAGCTCCCTCGCGCAGCTGAGAAGAGACAAAAATACTTATAAGGTGTTTGTTATTGATGTAAGCAATGGAAGGCTTCACCGTTCTCGATTCTGAGAACGTAGCTCCAATTTCTGGTACTTCTTCGTCCTTTATCTCCATAAATTTCGCATTTTTAGGGTTTCTCTTCTTTAATTTTTGTTCATTTCTTAGTTGGGTCCCTTAATTAACTGCTTGCATCTAATACACATACAAACACACACGGAAACACGTTTATAATAAGTTGTTTATGCTTACTTACATACGTATGATTGTGTGTGCTTGAAATGCCAAAGCTTAACATTTGTAGAAATTAGGCTCATTGTTTAAGATATTTTGGTGTAAATTTGGTACTTTTTGTAATTATTAATAGAGTTAGGGTTTAGTACTTAATTTCCTATTCTGGTTAAATTAGATAGCTAAATACCCAATAATCTCGACTGAATTTACTATATGTGTTCAATAGCCTAGAAACCCGATCCCAGCTGACTAGTAGGCAATGTTTTATCCCTCCATTAATCGTTTCATATTGAGAAATTGTTTTGTTGAAGAAATGGGTTTTTAATGTTAGTTATCGTTGGGTATTGCTAGTAGATAGTCCGAAAGTAAGGAAAGTAACAAAGGGGGTTTTAATTTTTTTTTCTTCTTTGTTTCTTTTTTTTTGTTTTGGAAAATCCTTATGGTTCACACAGGGTTATCAAACCCCAAACAGATAATCAGGCCTAGAGAAAATATGGATTGTATTAGTAAGACACACTTACCAGAACTCAACTCAAAAAAATTAGTTTTTTAACTTATTTGAATTTCATATGTGAACAAGTCTTTCTTCACATCGCAAGAACTTAGACAATTTAGAATTTTCACACAAAACAAATGTCAGTTAATTCATACTTGTTTATTTTCATTGATTACCCGTGAGAGATGCCAAGCTACAACAATTATATACATAAGAAAAGAAGTCTCATATTGTTAAAGCTTTTTTCCAACGCCATGAAAACTCTCGAAAGCTCTTTTTAAAAAAGAATCAACTCAACGACGATAGCGGTTGCATTTGAAGTTAAAATACAAATATAAAATACCTCGCTCAAACGTACATTTATAACCTTGTTTTTGCGAATATTCCCATTCCTTGTTGACAATCCGGAATGCTATGTTCTGGTAAGGAGGGCCAGCTTGAAATCTTATGATGCAAGTCTCGATGTTTTCTCCATCTTTCTCTATCGAATATGATGGAGCTTTTGATTTATCAACAAGATCAGGATAGAATATATGAAATTTGTAACCCTGGACAATCTTTGGCGGTGGATTGTCGTGGTCATAGTGGGTCTGGTTGTATTTGTTCCATTCATACCCAGTGTGGACACGATTGAAATACTTGGGCTTTCTTGGACGGTATTTGTCCTCTGAATCTAGGCGTGTGGAACCAAATACAGCAGCATCACATTCATCCATCTCTTGTTTTCGTCTTCGTCGCTCTTCTAGAACAGCAATCCGTTTCTTTTCCAATGTGACCCTGTCCTCTGCAGGGTCAATTACTTCTTCAATATTGCCATCATCATGCAAAAGTAGTTGCGGTGAATATGATCCAAGTCCAACCACCTCCTCTTTAGCCTCTTGAGTCGTCTCACCATCCAATATTGATGATTCCGGATTGAAGGCTGGAGCATCTTTCTCTTTATTAGTATCTCTTCTTCTTCTTCTTTGTTGATAAATTTCCTTGAGACAAGCCTTTGCCCTGAAGATAGGGAGACGTTTTAAAATGGCTTCCCAAAATTCAACAACCTTGGCTTCCCCAGATCTCATCTGGAACTCAATCTGGTGCTGTAGCGCTTCCAATTCACCGTAGGTTTTTCCTTGTAAAAGAATTTTTACATCTGCTTCAATGTTAGAGTGCAAACCCCTTTCTTCTCCAGCAAGTAACTGATCATCAGGAATTAGATGTTTCCTAGCTTCAGCTAATTCCCAATCACAAACCACCAACAGTGCCTCCCAATATTGTATACGAGTTGGCGTGGCCCTGTCCAAATCACAATGCATCTTTATGTCCTTGTGAACTTGTTCTATTTCTTTTAGAGTCAAGCCCTTGAATATTTCTGTAGTATCAAAGTCATCATCCCAAGGATAAGGATCAATTGCAAGACTCTTAGTAAGTAGTATATCAATTGGCTTCGTACGACCTTCACGCAACCGGATCTCGGATCTGACTTTACTTTGATCAAAATCAAACTGCTCCTCTTTCTTCTTCCACTCTTGAAACTCAGACCGGGCATGCTCTCTTGCTAACAAAGCCATTTTTTCCTCATGTAGTGCTTTCTCGATGCCTCTTTCCTCCCTTCTCTTTTTTACTTTTTCAATCTCTGCCATCCTTTCTCTCTGCCTCTTCTTTTCTGCTTTTACAGAGAATGAATCAATCGGCACGCCTTGAGCAACATCACGCTCGATCTTCTTCTGCCACACAAATTTTTCATTGAGATTAGAATCACCAAAAGGATTCGAATCATTCGAATACCCAGACAACGTTTGTGACTTCAATTTCTTTGCCGCTTTCATTGCCTTATTCTGAGCTTTCTTGGACAAGTATTCCTTTATATCTTCTTCCAAAAGCTTCCTCTTCCTGCTCTCGTGACTGCCCATTGTTACTATCCCCAACAAATTAACCCCGAAGGCTCTGATTCGACACAGTGACGACGTCCTCAAAGAGAGAGAGTGTGTTTATACTTCAATTTTGAACACAGACTTTTGGTACCTGTCGAAATATTGCTATGGTTATTGTTGTTGTTGTTGTTGTTGTTGTGTTTGTGTAATATAGTAGGAGAGTCATTTATAATTACTAAGAAAACAAAAGTGTAATTAGAAATCTATTATAATTAGGAGACCTAATATATTAGGAAACCTGGAAACTATTGGTGCGCACTCTCTTTGTTTTTTTTTACTTTTTCTTTTTCCTTTTGCGGCAAAGTCAACTCTAATGAAAAAAAAGGTGGATACGTGAGCTGGTGCTATTTGCTTGCAGGTAAAGAGATGACAATTATTGTCCTCGGCTTTCTCCTTCTTCTATTTTTTTTTTTTAATACACGATATTTGGTTGGAAAGGATCTAGACAAACTGATGTCTTGATCGATCCTCCTACCTCAGGAACATGAGCTTTTGGGTTGTGTCTCGCTTAGCCGTATCTCATAAGCAGCCTCGAACAAGTCACCTTGAATAGGGAAAGATCAGGTATTGGTAGTTTGGACCTCTGGGTATACGGATCTACTGTATACTATTATTTAGTTTTGAGTTTAATTTAAAAAAAATGGTGATAGTTCAACCTAGTAGAGATATTGAAAGGTTTAAATAAGTTACATAATGAACAGCTGCCGTATTCATTTGCTAAAGCTACTTCTCCTTTAGTTTTAAACTTCTTATAATGTTCTTTAATTCATATCATATGAAAATTGATCTCAAAACGAATATTCTCTAAATTTAAGTTGTTTTTGTCGTCCCATATCTAGAATTGACAATGGGACGGGTTTGGGGGCGGGGGGACATATCCCCATGCCCCGATTCGTCACTTAAACCGTCCCCTCAACACTCGTTCCGGCCCCGCATTGTATGCACCCATCCCTGCAAGGAATGGGATTACCCACAAGTTTTTTTTTTTATTATTTAAATCTTATGATATTAAATTTAATTTAAACCTCATAACTTCAAAATATAAGTTAAAATTATAGTAACTATAAATATAAATACATGTTTTAAACAAAGGTTAAATATTAATCATATATCTAATCTTATACTTGCAATTAAATAGTAAAAATAAATTTACAGTAATTGAATCTTAAGCATTTAAAATAAATTCTAACTGAAACCATTGTGTATGAAAACTATATGTGAAAAAATAATACTTCTTTGTGTTATGGGATTGTATTAATTATTATAATTATTTTTTGTTATCGCATGCCACATATAATAGTAATTACTATATTGTCCTTAATTACGTTATTTGAAACTATTTTAATGTACAATTAGGATCAACTAACAAATTTCTTAAATCCACTTGATCAATAGTAAAATGGAGTTATTTATGTAAAATGATAACAAGTCTCAATTAGTGCAGTGGTCTTGATTAAAAAAAATTATAAAATTCTTTTGAATAATCTATTTTTTTCTACTCTATTTTTTATAATATTTTATCTAATTTCATTTTTTATACTTTTATATTTATAATTTTAAAATTTTAATATATATGTAAAACTAAAGATATAAAAACAACCACATATGTATGCGGGGCGAGAAATGCTTGATCCCGCACCCCGCCCCGCCCCCGCGGGGGATTAAAAGTTAATCCCTAGCCCCCGCCCCATTTCCCATTTCCCACTCTAATCCCTGCCTCGTCTAAGGCGAGTACAGGACAGGTACCCACAAAACCTGTCTCCATTGTCATCCCTACCCATATCTGATTTTTAACCGGGAAATGGTATTAATTAGTTGACAATGTGGTCTAAATTTTTGAAATTTTTGTAAGGACATAGCAAGCATGCTAGCAATTTGTTTTTTGTGGGTTCTTAAATCACACTGATGTTGTAATTTGGATCGATGATAGGATTCAGAGAAGATGTTGACATTGTTTTGGGAGACTTGAGGGCATTCTATATGTATATACACTAGCTGAGGCTGCCCGTGTAGATGCACGGCCTAAACCCAATATATATTAAGAAAATATCGTAAATAAAATTATTAAATGAGATATATACATTGTTGGTTGCAAGCTTTTTAAATATGATTACATTTTTACAACAAATTGAAAACAGAAAAGGAGTCCCAGTAAGAAAATCCACCTATTGATAAAATCAACCAAAAATGACAATTCATTAGAATGGTGTGGTCAATATTACTGGATCCCTATGAAAAACTGAAAGGTTTACAAGATGCACAGAGCAATTCCATATGGCAGTCACACCAAAGGCTACAAAAAACGTAATGCATGATAAGGTATTCTGCACAAAGAGATGAACAATGGTAAATAATAGCATGCAATAAGTTCATAATTTAGAAAAGTATTTAATCGTACAGCATATAGATATGCCCAGAACACATACATTTAACAAGTAATATGCTATAGAGCATACAAAGTAAGTAGAAGAAAACATCAAACTTGAGTTGCATAACAATTTACGCGAACTTAAATGTCACTATGATAATAGAAAGAAATGTGCCACAAAGTAATGTGAAAATGGCTCTAGAAATTTCCAAGAATAACATTTGTAAAATTATTGACAAAATTAAAGAGAGATTTACAGCTAAATAAAAGGACTATCGATTAACAAAACTTAGTTGGAAATATAGAAGATCAGTACTGCAAACCATTTCAATCTGGAAAAAGATTCCCTTGAACTAAAATTTGAGTAATTAACTTTTAAAGATGTTTAATTAATACAAAACAGAAAGCAGAAAAACATTGTATCCCTGTTTCACCTTCAAAGACCCGTAGACTCATTGTTCTTTTATATATGAATAGCTATGCAGCCGACCTCATCTAGTAGAACAAGGGTTACTTTGGTTTGGTTTGGTTCTATAAAAAGCAAATAATGAATCTACAAAATAACAAATATCTCATGAGCATCAGCCATAAAGACTTCAATATTACCACAGAAAGACAAGGGAATACCAAGGATAAGTAAATAATAAAATTGGACTGAAAGTTTGCAAGACTACTAATGCAAATGAACACATAGGCAAAAAACAAATAAAATTACACAAGCAACTACACGCATGTTAACATCATAATTCCATGTAAGAAGCCTTCTTGGCATTATTATTGGAAAAAACCTGCATATATTTCAATGGATCACATCCTAAAAATTCTCACGCCAAAAGAAAAAAAAGAAAAGTAAATGACACTCATACAAACACACACACACAAAGAAGCAAATCATATCAAAGAAGACCACATCACATTTTTTATCTTAATAACCATATCTTCCTTTCTCTTAATTTTTTTATCTACATCTACTCAAACACATCAGGTTAACCATGACTAATACATGGACTAATAGTTTCTATGTTTCCACTTATCAAAAAAATTAGTTTCTATCTTTTTATTGTCATAAAAAAAGAAAGAAGAAAGCTTTTTGGAGTAACAACAACATAGTCAGGGCAACCAAAAAGAAAACGCTAACGTATCAGGTGGATCCTAAAAAGTTACAAAATTTAATTGTGACTCATCAAACTGCCTAGTACACTCCATCATCTTGTTGTCCTGAAATAGATCCAGTTCAACCAAATCATTTCATTCTATCATCATCTTTTGGCTCGAAATTTTGCAATCAAGCATTGATCTAAGATTTTTTCCTATAGATGTATGAATTATCAATAACCAGCTTTAAATATTACAATGCAGGAGTGGCAGTTGGTTGATAAACTACTCTAAATTTGTCGAATTGCATTGGGAAAAATTTAGCATTAAGTTATTATGAAACAACAACTAAGAGTTAAGTAAAGTGTTTTCTATCATCTCATGCCAATCCAACCTAATTTTTATCATTCTATTCTATTCTATTCTATTATGTTTTGCATTGATTTCAACTTATTTGAGAAGTTTGAAAAAAGAATGCAAATTTACTCTGTCACAACAGAGATAGACGTGTTTTTTTTTATCTTGCACCTAAACCTTATCGAACTAAAATCTTTTTGCTCAAAAAAGGAGAATTATCAAAGAAAAGTTGCAGTAATTAGCAAAATTTCTTCAAGTAAACCAAATTTTACGGCATTTGAAGCTGCAACTTAAGAAGAAAAAAAATATAAAATCAGATATTTAACAAATAAAATTGAAATCAATTTAGCATTTTTATAATAAAAGTAACAAAATTTCAATTTTCCTTTCAATCGGAAGCTAAAATCATAAACATAACAAATAAAATTGAAGTAAATTTGCATTCTTATACTTAAATTGACAGCTTTAGTTTTAATAATCTTTCAATTCTTGTGCTTGCAAACAAAGCTAGGGATTCAATACGCTGCAAATTATAAACACACCAGCATGAGTTGGCACCACATGCGCATTAGTATCTCGCAATTTGATTGCTTTATACTCCGCTGCAATTTTTGCTTTAAGAGACTCCCAAGCCTTCGTATTGGCAAACAACACAAAGAGTTGCCTCATGTCCCAACTACACTAGAGAAAAAGGATTATACATTTACGTTTACTGTAGAAGAATAAAGGTCCATCTACTTACATGATTTTCATTGATTCATAGTAGTATGCTTGAAAAATGCAGGTGCTGAAAGATGTTGGTGAAATGATAAATGTCACGCACAATCAGTCTTGAAATCGTCAACCAGTTTGCATCAACCACATTTAATCATATCGAAATTCCAGAATCTCGAGACTCACTGACTAGTAGTAATTGTTCTAACGGTACTATTATTCTAATATATGCTAGGATAGGACGAATCCAAAATGGAACAAGCTAAGAAGAAAGAAAACATTTTTAGCTTATGAGTTATTTTGTAATGTTTAATTTTGTTGTTGTAATTTTTATTTTTTATGAATGTTTTTGTTTTTTTTTTCCTTATCATTAACTTGAAAATAAATTAATAAATAAAATTGTTATGTTAGCCTTTGTTTTCTCTATTTTAGATTAGTGCTTATTTTTATTTTATGCATGTGTAATATTTTATACTTATGTATGTTATTTATAAATTTTGAGTAGATCTTGGAATTACAAAAAAAAAAAGAAGAGAAATTTTGAGTTTGTTGCTCGGATTTGTGGTGACCATGATAGAGATAGAAAGTATTTGCGAAGGTTATGAAGGATGATGGTGGAGGGGAAAAATGATTAACTATTAGAGTTGAGTTTGTATATAAGAATTTTTACTCTTGAAACCTTCTTAATTGTTATTTTTATCCCGACAGCGTCACATGATTCAATGAGTGGTTTTTGATTAATTATCAAAAGAGGAATTAGATTGAAGTATTTTCAACGTGAGATGTTATGTTTTATTAAAATTTGACTGATTTTTTTAGGTCGGTGTACTTTCTAAAAAAAAGTTAAAAAATATATATAAAAAAATTGAAAACAAATATATATTTTAGAAGACTCGTGCAATATCATTCAAATATTCAAAATGTTGATCTAACAAAACAGAGGTACAAAAAAAAACATCACAAGTGTTTCCTCTAACAAGTTTTTTAGTACCTTTGTTATAAAAAAAACTATCAATTCAAAATCTTACTAGACAAGTCTCCTTTCACCAAATACAACCCAATCAATGAAAGACGACACTTCAAAGAAACCAAGAAATCAACTATTATCCATTGACCGAGTTATCTATCTTAAAGAAAAAAAAACTAAGGAAGTATTACATGATTTGGAAGGTAGTTGATTTTTAACATTACATGATTATCTGTAAGAAATATTTTCAATTTGACAAATCTTGCGTGATTAATTTTCTTATTTTTTGATTGAGTTACAAGTGCTTAAAAAGGCTTTAAGGTTTTTTTGTAATTAAGATATGTTTCTTTCATGTTAGATACAAAAACAACTTGGAGAATTTTATTTTGGAAGACAGACTCACCATTAATCTTGTGTTTTTTAGGATCTAACTATGTGGATATATTTACTATTCAAGTTCGATATCTTTGAATTCACAATTAACCAGACGAAAGCAAGTTCCTCATGTGTGCAACCCAAATCTCTATGGAAAAAAATATGGAATCTGAAAGTCCAAACAAAAATTAAAAGTTTTATATATAGTGGAGAGTTTGTAAAGAAGGAGCCACAGCTACTGAAAAGAATTTGTATAGGAAGAAATGTGCTCAATCACCTACTTGCAAAATCTGTGGGCCATGTTATCGTCGAATTCGACTGGGTAGAAGCTGTCAATGGATTCGAAATGCCGTCTTCCTCTAGTGAACTACTGAGCCTTTTATGGAGGATGTAATATCTCTCCTATCCTCAGTTGATAATGCTTGTGTTCTTCATATTGGTAGAAATGCCAATAACGCTGCTGATTGGATAGATAGGAGTGCAAGACTAGGGTCATTACCAAACAATTGGTTGTCTGATTCCCTTTGGAGTTTATCAATATTCTCTACCTTGTTGTATCCCTCTGAGTATATTATGTTATTAATGAAAGTTTTCCAAAAAATCCATTGGATTTCAGTGACCAAAAAAAAAAAAAAAAGAAGAAGAGAATCCATCTGATTTCCTCGTAAATACCCCTGAACCAAATCTCACCCACTCATTTTCCCTCCCTGGACCCCGTCTTTATAATTCTCACAGGCATCAGCTCCCTCGCGCAGCTGAGAAGAGACAAAAATACTTATAAGGTGTTTGTTATTGACGTAAGCAATGGAAGGCTTCACCGTTCTCGATTCTGAGAACGTAGCTCCAATTTTTGGTACTTCTTCGTCCTTTATCTCACTAAATTTCGCATTTTTAGGGTTTCTCTTCCTTAATTTTTGTTCATTTCTTAGTTGGGTCCCTTAATTAACTGCTTGCGAATACACATACAAACACACACGGAAACACGTTTATAATAAGTTGTTTATGCTTACTTACATACGTATGATTGTGTGTGCTTGAAATGCCCAAGCTTAACTTTTGTCGAAATTAGGCTCATTGTTTAAGATATTTTGGTGTAAATTTGGTACTTTTTGTAATTATTAATAGAGTTAGGGTTTAGTACTTAATTTCCTATTCTGGTTAAATTAGATAGCTAAATACCCAATAATCTCGACTGAATTTACTATATGTGTTCAATAGCCTAGAAACCCGATCCCAGCTGACTAGTAGGCAATGTTTTATCCCTCCATTAATCGTTTCATATTGAGAAATTGTTTTGTTGAAGAAATGGGTTTTTAATGTTAGTTATCGTAGGGTATTGCTAGTGAAAGTAGGGAAAGTAACAAAGGGGGTTTTAATTTTCTTTTCTTCTTTGTTTCTTTTTTTTTGTTTTGGAAAATCCTTATGGTTCACACAGGGTTATCAAACCCCAAACAGATAATCAGGCCTAGAGAAATATGGATTGTATTAGTAAGACACACTTACCAGAACTCAACTAAAAAAAATTAGTTTTTTAACTTATTTGAATTTCATATGTGAACAAGTCTTTCTTCACATCGCAAGAACTTAGACAATTTAGAATTTTCACACAAAACAAATGTCAGTTAATTCATACTTGTTTATTTTCATTGATTACCCGTGAGAGATGCCAAGCTACAACAATTATATACATAAGAAAAGAAGTCTCATATTGTTAAAGCTTTTTTCCAACGCCATGAAAACTCTCGAAAGCTCTTTTTAAAAAAGAATCAACTCAACGACGATAGCGGTTGCATTTGAAGTTAAAATACAAATATAAAATACCTCGCTCAAACGTACATTTATAACCTTGTTTTTGCGAATATTCCCATTCCTTGTTGACAATCCGGAATGCTATGTTCTGGTAAGGAGGGCCAGCTTGAAATCTTATGATGCAAGTCTCGATGTTTTCTCCATCTTTCTCTATCGAATATGATGGAGCTTTTGATTTATCAACAAGATCAGGATAGAATATATGAAATTTGTAACCCTGGACAATCTTTGGCGGTGGATTGTCATGGTCATAGTGGGTCTGGTTGTATTTGTTCCATTCATACCCAGTGTGGACACGATTGAAATACTTGGGCTTTCTTGGACGGTATTTGTCCTTTGAATCTAGGCGTGTGGAACCAAATACAGCAGCATCACATTCATCCATCTCTTGTTTTCGTCTTCGTCGCTCTTCTAGAACAGCAATCCGTTTCTTTTCCAATGTGACCCTGTCCTCTGCAGGGTCAATTACTTCTTCAATATTGCCATCATCATGCAAAAGTAGTTGCGGTGAATATGATCCAAGTCCAACCACCTCCTCTTTAGCCTCTTGAGTCGTCTCACCATCCAATATTGATGATTCCGGATTGAAGGCTGGAGCATCTTTCTCTTTATTAGTATCTCTTCTTCTTCTTCTGTGTTGATAAATTTCCTTGAGACAAGCCTTTGCCATGAAGATAGGGAGACGTTTTAAAATGGCTTCCCAAAATTCAACAACCTTGGCTTCCCCAGATCTCATCTGGAACTCAATCTGGTTCTGTAGCGCTTCCAATTCACCGTAGGTTTTTCCTTGTAAAAGAATTTTTACATCTGCTTCAATGTTAGAGTGCAAACCCCTTTCTTCTCCAGCAAGTAACTGATCATCAGGAATTAGATGTTTCCTAGCTTCAGCTAATTCCCAATCACAAACCACCAACAGTGCCTCCCAATATTGTATACGAGTTGACGTGGCCCTGTCCAAATCACAATGCATCTTTATGTCCTTGTGAACTTGTTCTATTTCTTTTAGAGTCAAGCCCTTGAATATTTCTGTAGTATCAAAGTCATCATCCCAAGGATAAGGATCAATTGCAAGACTCTTAGTAAGTAGTATATCAATTGGCTTCGTACGACCTTCACGCAACCGGATCTCGGATCTGACTTTACTTTGATCAAAATCAAACTGCTCCTCTTTCTTCTTCCACTCTTGAAACTCAGACCGGGCATGCTCTCTTGCTAACAAAGCCATTTTTTCCTCATGTAGTGCTTTCTCGATGCCTCTTTCCTCCCTTCTCTTTTTTACTTTTTCAATCTCTGCCATCCTTTCTCTCTGCCTCTTCTTTTCTGCTTTTACAGAGAATGAATCAATCGGCACGCCTTGAGCAACATCACGCTCGATCTTCTTCCGCCACACAAATTTTTCATTGAGATTAGAATCACCAAAAGGATTCGAATCATTCGAATACCCAGACAACGTTTGTGACTTCAATTTCTTTGCCGCTTTCATTGCCTTATTCTGAGCTTTCTTGGCCAAGTATTCCTTTATATCTTCTTCCAAAAGCTTCCTCTTCCTGCTCTCGTGACTGCCCATTGTTACTATCCCCAACAAATAAACCCCGAAGGCTCTGATTCGACTCAGTGACGACGTCCTCAAAGAGAGAGAGTGTGTTTATACTTCAATTTTGAACACAGACTTTTGGTACCTGTCGAAATATTGCTATGGTTATTGTTGTTGTTGTTGTTGTTTGTTGTTGTGTTTGTGTAATATAGTAGGAGAGTTATTTATAATTACTAAGAAAACAACTTAGTTATTTATAATCCCCGTGGAGGTTCCGGCCTTTGTCCCCCTCCACTTTTGTACTTTTCTTTTGATATTAATAAAATTTCCGGAGGAAAAACCCCTCCTTTTATTAAAAAAAAAAAAAATTACTAAGAAAACAAAAGTGTAATTAGAAATCTATTATAATTAGGAGACCTAATATATTAGGAAACCTGGAAACTATTGGTGCGCACTCTCTTTGTTTTTTTTTTACTTTTTCTTTTTCCTTTTGCGGCAAAGTCAACTCTAATGAAGAAAAAAAGTGGATATGTGAGCTGGTGCTATTTGCTTGCAGGTAAAGAGATGACAATTATTGTCTTCGGCTTTCTCCTTCTTCTATTTTTTTTTTTTAATACACGATATTCGGTTGGAAAGGATCTAGAAAAACTGACGTCTTGATCGATCCTCCTACCTCGGGAACATGAGCTTTTGGGCTGTGTCTCGCTTAGCCGTATCTCATAAGCAGCCTCGAACAAGTCATCTTGAATAGGGAAAGATCAGGTATTGGTAGTTTGGACCTCTGGGTATACGGATCTACTGTATACTATTATTTAGTTTTGAGTTTAATTTTAAAAAAATGGTGACAGTTCAACCTAGTAGAGATATTGAAAGGTTTAAATAAGTTACATAATGAACAGCTGCCGTATTCATTTGCTAAAGCTACTTCTCCTCTAGTTTTAAACTTCTTATAATGTTCTTTAATTCATATCATATGAAAATTGATCTCAAAATGAATATTCTCTAAATTTAAGTTGTTTTAGTCGCCCCATATCTACGAATGACAATGGGACGGGTTTGGGGGCGGGGGGACATATCCCAATGCCCCGATCCATCACTTAAACATTCCCCTCAACACTCGCTCCGGCCCCGCATTGTATGCCCCCATCCCCCGCCCCTGCCCCGTCTCCAAATCCCCGCAAGCAATGGGGATTACCCGCAGGTTTTTTTGATTATTATTAAAATCTTATGATATTAAATTTAATTTAAACCTCATAACTTCAAAATATAAGTTAAAATTATAGTAACTATAAATATAAATACATGTTTTAAACAAAGTTTAAATATTAATCATATATCTAGTCTTATACTTGCAATTAAATAGTAAAAATAAATTTACAGTAATTGAATCTTAAGCATTTAAAATAAATTCTAATTGAAACCATTGTGTATGAAAACTATATGTGAAAAAATAATACTTCTTTGTGTTATGGGATTGTATTAATTATTATAATTACTTTTGGTTATCGCATGCCACATATAATAGTAATTACTATATTGTCTTTAATTATGTTATTTGGAACTATTTTAATGTACAATTAGGATCAACTAACAAATTTCTTAAATCCACTTGATCAATAGTAAAATGGAATTATTTATGTAAAATGATAACAAGTCTCAATTAGTGCAGTGGTCTTGATTAAAAAAAATTATAAAATTCTTTTGAATAATCTATTTTTTTCTACTCTATTTTTTATAATATTTTATCTAATGTCATTTTTTATACTTTTATATTTATAATTTAAAATTTTTAATATATATGTAAAACTAAAGATATAAAAATAAACACATATGTATGCGGGGCGAGAAATGCTCATTCCCGCACCCCGCCCCGCCCCCGCGAGGGATTAAAAGTTAATCCCTACCCCCCGCCCCATTCCCCATTTCCCACTCTAATCTCTGCCTCGTCTAAGGCGAGTACAGGACAAGTACCCACAAAACCTGTCTCCATTGTCATCCCTACCCATATCTGATTTTTAATCGGGAAATGGTATTAATTAGTGGACAATGTGGTCTAAAATTTTGAAATTTTTGTAGGGACATAGCAAGCATGCTAGCAATCTGTTTTTTGTGGGTTCTTAAATCACACTGATGTTGTATTTTGGATCGATGATAGGATTCAGAGAAGATGTTGACATTGTTTTGGGAGACTTGAGGGCATTCTATATGTATATACACTAGCTGAGGCTGCCCGTGTAGATGCACGGGCTAAACCCAATATATATTAAGAAAATATCGTAAATAAAATTATTAAATGAAATATATACATTGTTGGTTGCAAGCTTTTTAATTATGATTACATTTTTACAACAAATTGAAAACAGAAAAGGAGTCCCAGTAAGAAAATCCACCTATTGATAAAATCAACCAAAAATGACAATTCATTAGAATGGTGTGGTCAATATTACTGGATCCCTATGAAAAACTAAAAGGTTTACAAGATGCACAGAGCAATTCCATATGGCAGTCACACCAAAGGCTACAAAAACGTAATGCATGATAAGGTATTCTGCACAAAGAGATGAACAATGGTAAATAATAGCATGCAATAAGTTCATAATTTAGAAAAGTATTTAACCGTACAGCATATAGATATGCCCAGAACACATACATTTAACAAGTAATATGCTATAGAGCATACAAAGTAAGTAGAAGAAAACATCAAACTTGAGTTGCATAACAATTTACGCGAACTTAAATGTCACTATGATAATAGAAAGAAATGTGCCACAAAGTAATGTGAAAATGGCTCTAGAAATTTCCAAGAATAACATTTGTAAAATTATTGACAAAATTAAAGAGAGATTTCCAGCTAAATAAAAGGACTATCGATTAACAAAACTTAGTTGGAAATATAGAAGATCAGTACTGCAAACCATTTCAATCTGGAAAAAGATTCCCTTGAACTAAAATTTGAGTAATTAACTTTTAAAGATGTTTAATTAATACAAAACAGAAAGCAGAAAAGCATTGTATCCCTGTTTCACCTTCAAAGACCCGTAGACTCATTGTTCTTTTATATATGAATAGCTATGCAGCCGACCTCATCTAGTGGAACAAGGGTTACTTTGGTTTGGTTTGGTTCTATAAAAAGCAAATAATGAATCTACAAAAGAACAAATATCTCATGAGCATCAGCCATAAAGACTTCAATATTACCACAGAAAGACAAGGGAATACCAAGGATAAGTAAATAATAAAATTGGACTGAAAGTTTGCAAGACTACTAATGCAAATGAACACATAGGCAAAAAACAAATAAAATTACACAAGCAACTACACGCATGTTAACATCATAATTCCATGTAAGAAGCCTTCTTGGCATTATTATTGGACAAAACCTGCATATATTTCAATGGATCACATCCTAAAAATTCTCACGCCAAACGAAAAAAGAAAAGTAAATGACACTCAAACAAACACACACACACAAAGAAGAAAATCATATCAAAGAAGACCACATCACATTTTTTATCTTAATAACCATATCTTCCTTTCTCTTAATTTTTTTATCTACATCTGCTCAAACACATCATGTTAACCATGACTAATACATGGACTAATAGTTTCTATGTTTCCACTTATCAAAAAAATTAGTTTCTATCTTTTTATTGTCATAAAAAAAGAAAAATTAAAGCTTTTTGGAGTAACAACAACATAGTCAGGGCAACCAAAAAGAAAACGCTAACGTATCAGGTGGATCCTAAAAAGTTACAAAATTTAATTGTGACTCATCAAACTGCCTAGTACACTCCATCATCTTGTTGTCCTGAAATAGATCCAGTTCGACCAAATCATTTCATTCTATCATCATCTTTTGGCTCGAAATTTTGCAATGAAGCATTGATCTAAGATTCTTTACTATAGATGTATGAATTATCAATAACCATCTTAAAATATTACAATGCAGGAGTGGCAGTTGGTTGATAAACTACTCTAAATTTGTCGAATTGCATTGGGAAAAATTTAGCATTAAGTTATTATGAAACAACAACTAAGAGTTAAGTAAAGTGTTTTCTATCATCTCATGCCAATCCAACCTAATTTTTATCATTCTATTCTATTCTATTCTATTATGTTCTGTATTGATTTCAACTTATTTGAGAAGTTTGAAAAAAGAATGCAAATTTACTCCGTCACAACAGAGATAGACGTGTTTTTTTTTATCTTGCACCTAAACCTTATCGAACTAAAATCTTTTTGCTCAAAAAAGGAGAATTATCAAAGAAAAGTTGCAGTAATTAGCAAAATTTCTTCAAATAAACCAAATTTTACGGCATTTGAAGCTGCAACTTAAGAAGAAAAAAAATATAAAATCAGATATTTAACAAATAAAATTGAAATCAATTTAGCATTTTTATAATAAAAGTAACAAAATTTCAATTTTCCTTTCAATCGGAAGCTAAAATCATAAACATAACAAATAAAATTGAAGTAAATTTGCATTCTTATACTTAAATTGATAGCTTTAGTTTTAATAATCTTTCAATTCTTGTGCTTGCAAACAAAGCTAGGGATTCAATACGCTGCAAATTATAAACACACCAGCATGAGTTGGCACCACATGCGCATTAGTATCTCGCAATTTGATTGCTTTATACTCCGCTGCAATTTTTGCTTTAAGAGACTCGCAAGCCTTCGTATTGGCAAACAACACAAAGAGTTGCCTCATGTCCCAACTACACTAGAGAAAAAGGATCATACATTTACTTTCACTGTAGAAGAATAAAGGTCCATCTACTAACATGATTTTCATTGATTCATAGTTGATTGAAAAATGCAGGTACTGAAAGATGTTGGTGAAATGATAAATGTCACGCTCAGTCAGGCTTGAAATCGTCAACCAGTCTGCATCAACCACATTTAATCGTATTAAAATTCCAACATCTCGAGACCCACTAAATGGTAGTAATTGATCTAACGGTACTATTATTCTAATATATGCTAGGATAGGACGAATCCAAAATGGAACAAACTAAGAAGAAAGAAAACATTTTTAGCTTATGAGTTATTTTGTAATGTTTAATTTTGTTGTTGTAATTTTTATTTTTTAAGAATGTTTTTGTTTTTTTTTCTTTATCATTAACTTGAAAATAAATTAATAAATAAAATTGTTATGTTAGCCTTTGTTTTCTCTATTTTAGATTAGTGCTTATTTTTATTTTATGCATGTGTAATATTTTATACTTATGTATGTTATTTATAAATTTTGAGTAGATCTTGGAATTACAAAAAAAAAAAAGAAGAGAAATTTTGAGTTTGTTGCTCGGATTTGTGGTGACCATGATAGAGATAGAAAGTATTTGCGAAGGTTATGAAGGATGATGGTGGAGGGGAAAAATGATTAACGATTAGAGTTGAGTTTGTATATAAGAATTTTTACTCTTGAAACCTTCTTAATTGTTATTTTTATCCCGACAGCGTCACATGATTCAATGAGTGGTTTTTGATTAATTATCAAAAGAGGAATTAGATTGAAGTATTTTCAACGTGAGATGTTATGTTATATTAAAATTTGACTGATTTTTTTAGGTCGGTGTACTTTCTAAAAAAAAGTTAAAAAAATATATATAAAAAAATTGAAAACAAATATATATTTTAGAAGACTCGTGCAATATCATTCAAATATTCAAAGTGTTGATCTAACAAAACAGAGGTACAAAAAAAAACATCACAAGTGTTTCCTCTAACAAGTTTTTTAGTACCTTTGTTATAAAAAAAACTATCAATTCAAAATCTTACTAGACAAGTCTCCTTTCACCAAATACAACCCAATCAATGAAAGACGACACTTCAAAGAAACCAAGAAATCAACTATTATCCATTGACCGAGTTATCTATCTTAAAGAAAAAAAAAACTAAGGAAGTATTACATGATTTGGAAGGTAGTTGATTTTTAACATTACATGATTATCTGTAAGAAATATTTTCAATTTGACAAATCTTGCGTGATTAATTTTCTTATTTTTTGATTGAGTTACAAGTGCTTAAAAAGGCTTTAAGGTTTTTTTGTAATTAAGATATGTTTCTTTCATGTTAGATACAAAAACAACTTGGAGAAATTTTTTTTGGAAGACAGACTCACCATTAATCTTGTGTTTTTTAGGATCTAACTATGTGGATATATTTACTATTCAAGTTCGATATCTTTGAATTCACAATTAACCAGACGAAAGCAAGTTCCTCATGTGTGCAACCCAAATCTCTATGGAAAAAAATATGGAATCTGAAAGTCCAAACAAAAATTAAAAGTTTTATATATAGTGGAGAGTTTGTAAAGAAGGAGCCACAGCTACTGAAAAGAATTTGTATAGGAAGAAATGTGCTCAATCACCTACTTGCAAAATCTGTGGGCCATGTTATCGTCGAATTCGACTGGGTAGAAGCTGTCAATGGATTCCAAATGCCGTCTTCCTCTAGTGAACTACTGAGCCTTTTATGGAGGATGTAATATCTCTCCTATCCTCAGTTGATAATGCTTGTGTTCTTCATATTGGTAGAAATGCCAATAACGCTGCTGATTGGATAGATAGGAGTGCAAGACTAGGGTCATTACCAAACAATTGGTTGTCTGATTCCCTTTGGAGTTTATCAATATTCTCTACCTTGTTGTATCCCTCTGAGTATATTATGTTATTAATGAAAGTTTTCCAAAAAATCCATTGGATTTCAGTGACCAAAAAAAAAAAAAAAAGAAGAAGAGAATCCATCTGATTTCCTCGTAAATACCCCTGAACCAAATCTCACCCACTCATTTTCCCTCCCTGGACCCCGTCTTTATAATTCTCACAGGCATCAGCTCCCTCGCGCAGCTGAGAAGAGACAAAAATACTTATAAGGTGTTTGTTATTGACGTAAGCAATGGAAGGCTTCACCGTTCTCGATTCTGAGAACGTAGCTCCAATTTTTGGTACTTCTTCGTCCTTTATCTCACTAAATTTCGCATTTTTAGGGTTTTTCTTCTTTAATTTTTGTTCATTTCTTAGTTGGGTCCCTTAATTAACTGCTTGCATCTAATACACATACAAACACACACGGAAACACGTTTATAATAAGTTGTTTATGCTTACTTACATACGTATGATTGTGTGTGCTTGAAATGCCCAAGCTTAACTTTTGTAGAAATTAGGCTCATTGTTTAAGATATTTTGGTGTAAATTTGGTACTTTTTGTAATTATTAATAGAGTTAGGGTTTAGTACTAAATTTCCTATTCTGGTTAAATTAGATAGCTAAATACCCAATAATCTCGACTGAATTTACTATATGTGTTCAATAGCCTAGAAACCCGATCCCAGCTGACTAGCAGGCAATGTTTTATCCCTCCATTAATCGTTTCATATTGAGAAATTGTTTTGTTGAAGAAATGGGTTTTTAATGTTAGTTATCGTAGGGTATTGCTAGTGAAAGTAGGGAAAGTAACAAAGGGGGTTTTAATTTTCTTTTCTTCTTTGTTTCTTTTTTTTTGTTTTGGAAAATCCTTATGGTTCACACAGGGTTATCAAACCCCAAACAGATAATCAGGCCTAGAGAAAATATGGATTGTATTAGTAAGACACACTTACCAGAACTCAACTCAAAAAAATTAGTTTTTTAACTTATTTGAATTTCATATGTGAACAAGTCTTTCTTCACATCGCAAGAACTTAGACAATTTAGAATTTTCACACAAAACAAATGTCAGTTAATTCATACTTGTTTATTTTCATTGATTACCCGTGAGAGATGCCAAGCTACAACAATTATATACATAAGAAAAGAAGTCTCATATTGTTAAAGCTTTTTTCCAACGCCATGAAAACTCTCGAAAGCTATTTTTAAAAAAGAATCAACTCAACGACGATAGCGGTTGCATTTGAAGTTAAAATACAAATATAAAATACCTCGCTCAAACGTACATTTATAACCTTGTTTTTGCGAATATTCCCATTCCTTGTTGACAATCCGGAATGCTATGTTCTGGTAAGGAGGGCCAGCTTGAAATCTTATGATGCAAGTCTCGATGTTTTCTCCATCTTTCTCTATCGTATATGATGGAGCTTTTGATTTATCAACAAGATCAGGATAGAATATATGAAATTTGTAACCCTGGACAATCTTTGGCGGTGGATTGTCGTGGTCATAGTGGGTCTGGTTGTATTTGTTCCATTCATACCCAGTGTGGACACGATTGAAATACTTGGGCTTTCTTGGACGGTATTTGTCCTCTGAATCTAGGCGTGTGGAACCAAATACAGCAGCATCACATTCATCCATCTCTTGTTTTCGTCTTCGTCGCTCTTCTAGAACAGCAATCCGTTTCTTTTCCAATGTGACCCTGTCCTCTGCAGGGTCAATTACTTCTTCAATATTGCCATCATCATGCAAAAGTAGTTGCGGTGAATATGATCCAAGTCCAACCACCTCCTCTTTAGCCTCTTGAGTCGTCTCACCATCCAATATTGATGATTCCGGATTGAAGGCTGGAGCATCTTTCTCTTTATTAGTATCTCTTCTTCTTCTTCTGTGTCGATAAATTTCCTTGAGACAAGCCTTTGCCCTGAAGATAGGGAGACGTTTTAAAATGGCTTCCCAAAATTCAACAACCTTGGCTTCCCCAGATCTCATCTGGAACTCAATCTGGTGCTGTAGCGCTTCCAATTCACCGTAGGTTTTTCCTTGTAAAAGAATTTTTACATCTGCTTCAATGTTAGAGTGCAAACCCCTTTCTTCTCCAGCAAGTAACTGATCATCAGGAATTAGATGTTTCCTAGCTTCAGCTAATTCCCAATCACAAACCACCAACAGTGCCTCCCAATATTGTATACGAGTTGGCGTGGCCCTGTCCAAATCACAATGCATCTTTATGTCCTTGTGAACTTGTTCTATTTCTTTTAGAGTCAAGCCCTTGAATATTTCTGTAGTATCAAAGTCATCATCCCAAGGATAAGGATCAATTGCAAGACTCTTAGTAAGTAGTATATCAATTGGCTTCGTACGACCTTCACGCAACCGGATCTCGGATCTGACTTTACTTTGATCAAAATCAAACTGCTCCTCTTTCTTCTTCCACTCTTGAAACTCAGACCGGGCATGCTCTCTTGCTAACAAAGCCATTTTTTCCTCATGTAGTGCTTTCTCGATGCCTCTTTCCTCCCTTCTCTTTTTTACTTTTTCAATCTCTGCCATCCTTTCTCTCTGCCTCTTCTTTTCTGCTTTTACAGAGAATGAATCAATCGGCACGCCTTGAGCAACATCACGCTCGATCTTCTTCCACCACACAAATTTTTCATTGAGATAAGAATCACCAAAAGGCTTCGAACCATTCGAATACCCAGACAACCTTTGTGACTTCAATTTCTTTGCCGCTTTTATTGCCTTATTCTGAGCTTTCTTGGCCAAGTATTCCTTTGTATCTTCTTCCAAAAGCTTCCTCTTCCTGCTCTCGTGACTGCCCATTGTTACTATCCCCAACAAATTAACCCCGAAGGCTCTGATTCGACTCAGTGACGACGTCCTCAAAGAGAGAGAGTGTGTTTATACTTCAATTTTGAACACAGACTTTTGGTACCTGTCGAAATATTGCTATGGTTATTGTTGTTGTTGTTGTTGTTTGTTGTTGTGTTTGTGTAATATAGTAGGAGAGTTATTTATAATTACTAAGAAAACAACTTAGTTATTTATAATCCCCGTGGAGGTTCCGGCCTTTGCCCCCCTCTCCTTTTGTACTTTTCTTTTGATATTAATAAAATTTCCGGAGGAAAAACCCCTCCTTTTATTAAAAAAAAAAAAAAAATTACTAAGAAAACAAAAGTGTAATTAGAAATCTATTATAATTAGGAGACCTAATATATTAGGAAACCTGGAAACTATTGGTGCGCACTCTCTTTGTTTTTTTTTACTTTTTCTTTTTCCTTTTGCGGCAAAGTCAACTCTAATGAAAAAAAAAAGTGGATACGTGAGCTGGTGCTATTTGCTTGCAGGTAAAGAGATGACAATTATTGTCTTCGGCTTTCTCCTTCTTCTATTTTTTTTTTTTAATACACGATATTCGGTTGGAAAGGATCTAGACAAACTGACGTCTTGATCGATCCTCCTACCTCGGGAACATGAGCTTTTGGGCTGTGTCTCGCTTAGCCGTATCTCATAAGCAGCCTCGAACAAGTCATCTTGAATAGGGAAAGATCAGGTATTGGTAGTTTGGACCTCTGGGTATACGGATCTACTGTATACTATTATTTAGTTTTGAGTTTAATTTAAAAAAAAATGGTGACAGTTCAACCTAGTAGAGATATTGAAAGGTTTAAATAAGTTACATAATGAACAGCTGCCGTATTCATTTGCTAAAGCTACTTCTCCTCTAGTTTTAAACTTCTTATAATGTTCTTTAATTCATATCATATGAAAATTGATCTCAAAACGAATATTCTCTAAATTTAAGTTGTTTTAGTCGCCCCATATCTACGAATGACAATGGGACGGGTTTGGGGGCGGGGGGACATATCCAATGCCCCGATCCGCCCCTTAACCATTCCCCTCAACACTCGCTCCGGCACCGCATTGTATGCCCCCATCCCCCGCCCCTGCCCCGTCTCCAAATCCCCGCAAGGAATGGGGATTACCCGCAGGTTTTTTTGATTATTATTAAAATCTTATGATATTAAATTTAATTTAAACCTCATAACTTCAAAATATAAGTTAAAATTATAGTAACTATAAATATCAATACATGTTTTAAACAAAGTTTAAATATTAATCATATATCTAGTCTTATACTTGCAATTAAATAGTAAAAATAAATTTACAGTAATTGAATCTTAAGCAATTAAAATAAATTCTAATTGAAACCATTGTGTATGAAAACTATATGTGAAAAAATAATACTTCTTTGTGTTATGGGATTGTATTAATTATTATAATTACTTTTGGTTATCGCATGCCACATATAATAGTAATTACTATATTGTCTTTAATTATGTTATTTGGAACTATTTTAATGTACAATTAGGATCAACTAACAAATTTCTTAAATCCACTTGATCAATAGTAAAATGGAATTATTTATGTAAAATGATAACAAGTCTCAATTAGTGCAGTGGTCTTGATTAAAAAAAATTATAAAATTCTTTTGAATAATCTATTTTTTTCTACTCTATTTTTTGTAATATTTTATCTAATATCATTTTTTATACTTTTATATTTATAATTTAAAATTTTTAATATATATGTAAAACTAAAGATATAAAAATAACCACATATGTATGCGGGGCGAGAAATGCTCATTCCCGCACCCCGCCCCGCCCCCGCGAGGGATTAAAAGTTAATCCCTACCCCCCGCCCCATTCCCTATTTCCCACTCTAATCTCTGCCTCGTCTAAGGCGAGTACAGGACAAGTACCCACAAAACCTGTCTCCATTGTCATCCCTACCCATATCTGATTTTTAATCGGGAAATGGTATTAATTAGTTGACAATGTGGTCTAAATTTTTGAAATTTTTGTAGGGACATAGCAAGCATGCTAGCAATTTGTTTTTTGTGGGTTCTTAAATCACACTGATGTTGTATTTTGGATCGATGATAGGATTCAGAGAAGATGTTGACATTGTTTTGGGAGACTTGAGGGCATTCTATATGTATATACACTAGCTGAGGCTGCCCGTGTAGATGCACGGGCTAAACCCAATATATATTAAGAAAATATCGTAAATAAAATTATTAAATGAAATATATACATTGTTGGTTGCAAGCTTTTTAATTATGATTACATTTTTACAACAAATTGAAAACAGAAAAGGAGTCCCAGTAAGAAAATCCACCTATTGATAAAATCAACCAAAAATGACAATTCATTAGAATGGTGTGGTCAATATTACTGGATCCCTATGAAAAACTAAAAGGTTTACAAGATGCACAGAGCAATTCCATATGGCAGTCACACCAAAGGCTACAAAAACGTAATGCATGATAAGGTATTCTGCACAAAGAGATGAACAATGGTAAATAATAGCATGCAATAAGTTCATAATTTAGAAAAGTATTTAACCGTACAGCATATAGATATGCCCAGAACACATACATTTAACAAGTAATATGCTATAGAGCATACAAAGTAAGTAGAAGAAAACATCAAACTTGAGTTGCATAACAATTTACGCGAACTTAAATGTCACTATGATAATAGAAAGAAATGTGCCACAAAGTAATGTGAAAATGGCTCTAGAAATTTCCAAGAATAACATTTGTAAAATTATTGACAAAATTAAAGAGAGATTTCCAGCTAAATAAAAGGACTATCGATTAACAAAACTTAGTTGGAAATATAGAAGATCAGTACTGCAAACCATTTCAATCTGGAAAAAGATTCCCTTGAACTAAAATTTGAGTAATTAACTTTTAAAGATGTTTAATTAATACAAAACAGAAAGCAGAAAAGCATTGTATCCCTGTTTCACCTTCAAAGACCCGTAGACTCATTGTTCTTTTATATATGAATAGCTATGCAGCCGACCTCATCTAGTGGAACAAGGGTTACTTTGGTTTGGTTTGGTTCTATAAAAAGCAAATAATGAATCTACAAAAGAACAAATATCTCATGAGCATCAGCCATAAAGACTTCAATATTACCACAGAAAGACAAGGGAATACCAAGGATAAGTAAATAATAAAATTGGACTGAAAGTTTGCAAGACTACTAATGCAAATGAACACATAGGCAAAAAACAAATAAAATTACACAAGCAACTACACGCATGTTAACATCATAATTCCATGTAAGAAGCCTTCTTGGCATTATTATTGGACAAAACCTGCATATATTTCAATGGATCACATCCTAAAAATTCTCACGCCAAACGAAAAAAGAAAAGTAAATGACACTCAAACAAACACACACACACAAAGAAGAAAATCATATCAAAGAAGACCACATCACATTTTTTATCTTAATAACCATATCTTCCTTTCTCTTAATTTTTTTATCTACATCTGCTCAAACACATCATGTTAACCATGACTAATACATGGACTAATAGTTTCTATGTTTCCACTTATCAAAAAAATTAGTTTCTATCTTTTTATTGTCATAAAAAAAGAAAAATTAAAGCTTTTTGGAGTAACAACAACATAGTCAGGGCAACCAAAAAGAAAACGCTAACGTATCAGGTGGATCCTAAAAAGTTACAAAATTTAATTGTGACTCATCAAACTGCCTAGTACACTCCATCATCTTGTTGTCCTGAAATAGATCCAGTTCGACCAAATCATTTCATTCTATCATCATCTTTTGGCTCGAAATTTTGCAATGAAGCATTGATCTAAGATTCTTTACTATAGATGTATGAATTATCAATAACCAGCTTAAAATATTACAATGCAGGAGTGGCAGTTGGTTGATAAACTACTCTAAATTTGTCGAATTGCATTGGGAAAAATTTAGCATTAAGTTATTATGAAACAACAACTAAGAGTTAAGTAAAGTGTTTTCTATCATCTCATGCCAATCCAACCTAATTTTTATCATTCTATTCTATTCTATTCTATTATGTTCTGTATTGATTTCAACTTATTTGAGAAGTTTGAAAAAAGAATGCAAATTTACTCCGTCACAACAGAGATAGACGTGTTTTTTTTTATCTTGCACCTAAACCTTATCGAACTAAAATCTTTTTGCTCAAAAAAGGAGAATTATCAAAGAAAAGTTGCAGTAATTAGCAAAATTTCTTCAAATAAACCAAATTTTACGGCATTTGAAGCTGCAACTTAAGAAGAAAAAAAATATAAAATCAGATATTTAACAAATAAAATTGAAATCAATTTAGCATTTTTATAATAAAAGTAACAAAATTTCAATTTTCCTTTCAATCGGAAGCTAAAATCATAAACATAACAAATAAAATTGAAGTAAATTTGCATTCTTATACTTAAATTGATAGCTTTAGTTTTAATAATCTTTCAATTCTTGTGCTTGCAAACAAAGCTAGGGATTCAATACGCTGCAAATTATAAACACACCAGCATGAGTTGGCACCACATGCGCATTAGTATCTCGCAATTTGATTGCTTTATACTCCGCTGCAATTTTTGCTTTAAGAGACTCGCAAGCCTTCGTATTGGCAAACAACACAAAGAGTTGCCTCATGTCCCAACTACACTAGAGAAAAAGGATCATACATTTACGTTTACTGTAGAAGAATAAAGGTCCATCTACTTACATGATTTTCATTGTTTCATAGTTGTATGCTTGAAAAATGAAGGTGCGGAAAGGTGTTGGTGAAGTGAGAAATGTCACGCACAATCAGTCTTGAAATCGTCAACCAGTTTGCATCAACCACATTTAATCATATCGAAATTCCAGAATCTCGAGACTCACTGACTGGAAGTAATTGTTCTAACGGTACTATTATTCTAATATATGCTAGGATAGGACGAATCCAAAATGGAACAAACTAAGAAGAAAGAAAACATTTTTAGCTTATGAGTTATTTTGTAATGTTTAATTTTGTTGTTGTAATTTTTATTTTTTAAGAATGTTTTTGTTTTTTTTTCTTTATCATTAACTTGAAAATAAATTAATAAATAAAATTGTTATGTTAGCCTTTGTTTTCTCTATTTTAGATTAGTGCTTATTTTTATTTTATGCATGTGTAATATTTTATACTTATGTATGTTATTTATAAATTTTGAGTAGATCTTGGAATTACAAAAAAAAAAAAGAAGAGAAATTTTGAGTTTGTTGCTCGGATTTGTGGTGACCATGATAGAGATAGAAAGTATTTGCGAAGGTTATGAAGGATGATGGTGGAGGGGAAAAATGATTAACTATTAGAGTTGAGTTTGTATATAAGAATTTTTACTCTTGAAACCTTCTTAATTGTTATTTTTATCCCGACAGCGTCACATGATTCAATGAGTGGTTTTTGATTAATTATCAAAAGAGGAATTAGATTGAAGTATTTTCAACGTGAGATGTTATGTTTTATTAAAATTTGACTGATTTTTTTAGGTCGGTGTACTTTCTAAAAAAAAGTTAAAAAATATATATAAAAAAATTGAAAACAAATATATATTTTAGAAGACTCGTGCAATATCATTCAAATATTCAAAGTGTTGATCTAACAAAACAGAGGTACAAAAAAAAACATCACAAGTGTTTCCTCTAACAAGTTTTTTAGTACCTTTGTTATAAAAAAAACTATCAATTCAAAATCTTACTAGACAAGTCTCCTTTCACCAAATACAACCCAATCAATGAAAGACGACACTTCAAAGAAACCAAGAAATCAACTATTATCCATTGACCGAGTTATCTATCTTAAAGAAAAAAAAAACTAAGGAAGTATTACATGATTTGGAAGGTAGTTGATTTTTAACATTACATGATTATCTGTAAGAAATATTTTCAATTTGACAAATCTTGCGTGATTAATTTTCTTATTTTTTGATTGAGTTACAAGTGCTTAAAAAGGCTTTAAGGTTTTTTTGTAATTAAGATATGTTTCTTTCATGTTAGATACAAAAACAACTTGGAGAAATTTTTTTTGGAAGACAGACTCACCATTAATCTTGTGTTTTTTAGGATCTAACTATGTGGATATATTTACTATTCAAGTTCGATATCTTTGAATTCACAATTAACCAGACGAAAGCAAGTTCCTCATGTGTGCAACCCAAATCTCTATGGAAAAAAATATGGAATCTGAAAATCCAAACAAAAATTAAAAGTTTTATATATAGTGGAGAGTTTGTAAAGAAGGAGCCACAGCTACTGAAAAGAATTTGTATAGGAAGAAATGTGCTCAATCACCTACTTGCAAAATCTGTGGGCCATGTTATCGTCGAATTCGACTGGGTAGAAGCTGTCAATGGATTCGAAATGCCGTCTTCCTCTAGTGAACTACTGAGCCTTTTATGGAGGATGTAATATCTCTCCTATCCTCAGTTGATAATGCTTGTGTTCTTCATATTGGTAGAAATGCCAATAACGCTGCTGATTGGATAGATAGGAGTGCAAGACTAGGGTCATTACCAAACAATTGGTTGTCTGATTCCCTTTGGAGTTTATCAATATTCTCTACCTTGTTGTATCCCTCTGAGTATATTATGTTATTAATGAAAGTTTTCCAAAAAATCCATTGGATTTCAGTGACCAAAAAAAAAAAAAAAGAAGAAGAGAATCCATCTGATTTCCTCGTAAATACCCCTGAACCAAATCTCACCCACTCATTTTCCCTCCCTGGACCCCGTCTTTATAATTCTCACAGGCATCAGCTCCCTCGCGCAGCTGAGAAGAGACAAAAATACTTATAAGGTGTTTGTTATTGACGTAAGCAATGGAAGGCTTCACCGTTCTCGATTCTGAGAACGTAGCTCCAATTTTTGGTACTTCTTCGTCCTTTATCTCACTAAATTTCGCATTTTTAGGGTTTTTCTTCTTTAATTTTTGATCATTTCTTAGTTGGGTCCCTTAATTAACTGCTTGCATCTAATACACATACAAACACACACGGAAACACGTTTATAATAAGTTGTTTATGCTTACTTACATACGTATGATTGTGTGTGCTTGAAATGCCCAAGCTTAACTTTTGTAGAAATTAGGCTCATTGTTTAAGATATTTTGGTGTAAATTTGGTACTTTTTGTAATTATTAATAGAGTTAGGGTTTAGTACTAAATTTCCTATTCTGGTTAAATTAGATAGCTAAATACCCAATAATCTCGACTGAATTTACTATATGTGTTCAATAGCCTAGAAACCCGATCCCAGCTGACTAGCAGGCAATGTTTTATCCCTCCATTAATCGTTTCATATTGAGAAATTGTTTTGTTGAAGAAATGGGTTTTTAATGTTAGTTATCGTAGGGTATTGCTAGTGAAAGTAGGGAAAGTAACAAAGGGGGTTTTAATTTTCTTTTCTTCTTTGTTTCTTTTTTTTTGTTTTGGAAAATCCTTATGGTTCACACAGGGTTATCAAACCCCAAACAGATAATCAGGCCTAGAGAAAATATGGATTGTATTAGTAAGACACACTTACCAGAACTCAACTCAAAAAAATTAGTTTTTTAACTTATTTGAATTTCATATGTGAACAAGTCTTTCTTCACATCGCAAGAACTTAGACAATTTAGAATTTTCACACAAAACAAATGTCAGTTAATTCATACTTGTTTATTTTCATTGATTACCCGTGAGAGATGCCAAGCTACAACAATTATATACATAAGAAAAGAAGTCTCATATTGTTAAAGCTTTTTTCCAACGCCATGAAAACTCTCGAAAGCTATTTTTAAAAAAGAATCAACTCAACGACGATAGCGGTTGCATTTGAAGTTAAAATACAAATATAAAATACCTCGCTCAAACGTACATTTATAACCTTGTTTTTGCGAATATTCCCATTCCTTGTTGACAATCCGGAATGCTATGTTCTGGTAAGGAGGGCCAGCTTGAAATCTTATGATGCAAGTCTCGATGTTTTCTCCATCTTTCTCTATCGTATATGATGGAGCTTTTGATTTATCAACAAGATCAGGATAGAATATATGAAATTTGTAACCCTGGACAATCTTTGGCGGTGGATTGTCGTGGTCATAGTGGGTCTGGTTGTATTTGTTCCATTCATACCCAGTGTGGACACGATTGAAATACTTGGGCTTTCTTGGACGGTATTTGTCCTCTGAATCTAGGCGTGTGGAACCAAATACAGCAGCATCACATTCATCCATCTCTTGTTTTCGTCTTCGTCGCTCTTCTAGAACAGCAATCCGTTTCTTTTCCAATGTGACCCTGTCCTCTGCAGGGTCAATTACTTCTTCAATATTGCCATCATCATGCAAAAGTAGTTGCGGTGAATATGATCCAAGTCCAACCACCTCCTCTTTAGCCTCTTGAGTCGTCTCACCATCCAATATTGATGATTCCGGATTGAAGGCTGGAGCATCTTTCTCTTTATTAGTATCTCTTCTTCTTCTTCTGTGTCGATAAATTTCCTTGAGACAAGCCTTTGCCCTGAAGATAGGGAGACGTTTTAAAATGGCTTCCCAAAATTCAACAACCTTGGCTTCCCCAGATCTCATCTGGAACTCAATCTGGTGCTGTAGCGCTTCCAATTCACCGTAGGTTTTTCCTTGTAAAAGAATTTTTACATCTGCTTCAATGTTAGAGTGCAAACCCCTTTCTTCTCCAGCAAGTAACTGATCATCAGGAATTAGATGTTTCCTAGCTTCAGCTAATTCCCAATCACAAACCACCAACAGTGCCTCCCAATATTGTATACGAGTTGGCGTGGCCCTGTCCAAATCACAATGCATCTTTATGTCCTTGTGAACTTGTTCTATTTCTTTTAGAGTCAAGCCCTTGAATATTTCTGTAGTATCAAAGTCATCATCCCAAGGATAAGGATCAATTGCAAGACTCTTAGTAAGTAGTATATCAATTGGCTTCGTACGACCTTCACGCAACCGGATCTCGGATCTGACTTTACTTTGATCAAAATCAAACTGCTCCTCTTTCTTCTTCCACTCTTGAAACTCAGACCGGGCATGCTCTCTTGCTAACAAAGCCATTTTTTCCTCATGTAGTGCTTTCTCGATGCCTCTTTCCTCCCTTCTCTTTTTTACTTTTTCAATCTCTGCCATCCTTTCTCTCTGCCTCTTCTTTTCTGCTTTTACAGAGAATGAATCAATCGGCACGCCTTGAGCAACATCACGCTCGATCTTCTTCCACCACACAAATTTTTCATTGAGATTAGAATCATCAAAAGGATTCGAATCGTTCGAATACCCAGACAACGTTTTTGACTTCAATTTCTTTGCCGCTTTCACTGCCTTATTCTGAGCTTTCTTGGCCAAGTATACCTTTATATCTTCTTCCAAAAGCTTCCTCTTCTTGCTCTCGTGACTGCCCATTGTTACTATCCCCAACAAATAAACCCCGAAGGCTCTGATTCGACTCAGTGACGACGTCCTCAAAGAGAGAGAGTGTGTTTATACTTCAATTTTGAACACAGACTTTTGGTACCTGTCGAAATATTGCTATGGTTATTGTTGTTGTTGTTGTTGTTTATTGTTGTGTTTGTGTAATATAGTAGGAGAGTTATTTATAATTACTAAGAAAACAACTTAGTTATTTATAATCCCCGTGGAGGTTCCGGCCTTTGTCCCCCTCCACTTTTGTACTTTTCTTTTGATATTAATAAAATTTCCGGAGGAAAAACCCCTCCTTTTATTAAAAAAAAAAAAAAATTACTAAGAAAACAAAAGTGTAATTAGAAATCTATTATAATTAGGAGACCTAATATATTAGGAAACCTGGAAACTATTGGTGCGCACTCTCTTTGTTTTTTTTTTACTTTTTCTTTTTCCTTTTGCGGCAAAGTCAACTCTAATGAAGAAAAAAAGTGGATATGTGAGCTGGTGCTATTTGCTTGCAGGTAAAGAGATGACAATTATTGTCTTCGGCTTTCTCCTTCTTCTATTTTTTTTTTTTAATACACGATATTCGGTTGGAAAGGATCTAGACAAACTGACGTCTTGATCGATCCTCCTACCTCGGGAACATGAGCTTTTGGGCTGTGTCTCGCTTAGCCGTATCTCATAAGCAGCCTCGAACAAGTCATCTTGAATAGGGAAAGATCAGGTATTGGTAGTTTGGACCTCTGGGTATACGGATCTACTGTATACTATTATTTAGTTTTGAGTTTAATTTAAAAAAAAATGGTGACAGTTCAACCTAGTAGAGATATTGAAAGGTTTAAATAAGTTACATAATGAACAGCTGCCGTATTCATTTGCTAAAGCTACTTCTCCTCTAGTTTTAAACTTCTTATAATGTTCTTTAATTCATATCATATGAAAATTGATCTCAAAACGAATATTCTCTAAATTTAAGTTGTTTTAGTCGCCCCATATCTACGAATGACAATGGGACGGGTTTGGGGGCGGGGGGACATATCCCAATGCCCCGATCCGTCACTTAAACATTCCCCTCAACACTCGCTCCGGCCCCGCATTGTATGCCCCCATCCCCCGCCCCTGCCCCGTCTCCAAATCCCCGCAAGGAATGGGGATTACCCGCAGGTTTTTTTGATTATTATTAAAATCTTATGATATTAAATTTAATTTAAACCTCATAACTTCAAAATATAAGTTAAAATTATAGTAACTATAAATATAAATACATGTTTTAAACAAAGTTTAAATATTAATCATATATCTAGTCTTATACTTGCAATTAAATAGTAAAAATAAATTTACAGTAATTGAATCTTAAGCATTTAAAATAAATTCTAATTGAAACCATTGTGTATGAAAACTATATGTGAAAAAATAATACTTCTTTGTGTTATGGGATTGTATTAATTATTATAATTACTTTTGGTTATCGCATGCCACATATAATAGTAATTACTATATTGTCTTTAATTACGTTATTTGGAACTATTTTAATGTACAATTAGGATCAACTAACAAATTTCTTAAATCCACTTGATCAATAGTAAAATGGAATTATTTATGTAAAATGATAACAAGTCTCAATTAGTGCAGTGGTCTTGATTAAAAAAAATTATAAAATTCTTTTGAATAATCTATTTTTTTCTACTCTATTTTTTATAATATTTTATCTAATGTCATTTTTTATACTTTTATATTTATAATTTAAAATTTTTAATATATATGTAAAACTAAAGATATAAAAATAAACACATATGTATCGGGGCGAGAAATGCTCATTCCCGCACCCCGCCCCGCCCCCACGAGGGATTAAAAGTTAATCCCCACCCCCCGCACCATTCCCTTTTTCCCACCCTAATCCCTCCCTCGTCTAAGACGAGTACAGGACAAGTACCCACAAAAGCTGTCTCCATTGTCATCCCTACCCATATCTGATTTTTAATCGGGAAATGGTATTAATTAGTGGACAATGTGGTCTAAATTTTTGAAATGTTTGTAGGGACATAGCAAGCATGCTAGCAATTTGTTTTTTGTGGGTTCTTAAATCACACTGATGTTGTATTTTGGATCGATGATAGGATTCAGAGAAGATGTTGACATTGTTTTGGGAGACTTGAGGGCATTCTATATGTATATACACTAGCTGAGGCTGCCCGTGTAGATGCACGGGCTAAACCCAATATATATTAAGAAAATATCGTAAATAAAATTATTAAATGAAATATATACATTGTTGGTTGCAAGCTTTTTAATTATGATTACATTTTTACAACAAATTGAAAACAGAAAAGGAGTCCCAGTAAGAAAATCCACCTATTGATAAAATCAACCAAAAATGACAATTCATTAGAATGGTGTGGTCAATATTACTGGATCCCTATGAAAAACTAAAAGGTTTACAAGATGCACAGAGCAATTCCATATGGCAGTCACACCAAAGGCTACAAAAACGTAATGCATGATAAGGTATTCTGCACAAAGAGATGAACAATGGTAAATAATAGCATGCAATAAGTTCATAATTTAGAAAAGTATTTAACCGTACAGCATATAGATATGCCCAGAACACATACATTTAACAAGTAATATGCTATAGAGCATACAAAGTAAGTAGAAGAAAACATCAAACTTGAGTTGCATAACAATTTACGCGAACTTAAATGTCACTATGATAATAGAAAGAAATGTGCCACAAAGTAATGTGAAAATGGCTCTAGAAATTTCCAAGAATAACATTTGTAAAATTATTGACAAAATTAAAGAGAGATTTCCAGCTAAATAAAAGGACTATCGATTAACAAAACTTAGTTGGAAATATAGAAGATCAGTACTGCAAACCATTTCAATCTGGAAAAAGATTCCCTTGAACTAAAATTTGAGTAATTAACTTTTAAAGATGTTTAATTAATACAAAACAGAAAGCAGAAAAGCATTGTATCCCTGTTTCACCTTCAAAGACCCGTAGACTCATTGTTCTTTTATATATGAATAGCTATGCAGCCGACCTCATCTAGTGGAACAAGGGTTACTTTGGTTTGGTTTGGTTCTATAAAAAGCAAATAATGAATCTACAAAAGAACAAATATCTCATGAGCATCAGCCATAAAGACTTCAATATTACCACAGAAAGACAAGGGAATACCAAGGATAAGTAAATAATAAAATTGGACTGAAAGTTTGCAAGACTACTAATGCAAATGAACACATAGGCAAAAAACAAATAAAATTACACAAGCAACTACACGCATGTTAACATCATAATTCCATGTAAGAAGCCTTCTTGGCATTATTATTGGACAAAACCTGCATATATTTCAATGGATCACATCCTAAAAATTCTCACGCCAAACGAAAAAAGAAAAGTAAATGACACTCAAACAAACACACACACACAAAGAAGAAAATCATATCAAAGAAGACCACATCACATTTTTTATCTTAATAACCATATCTTCCTTTCTCTTAATTTTTTTTATCTACATCTGCTCAAACACATCATGTTAACCATGACTAATACATGGACTAATAGTTTCTATGTTTCCACTTATCAAAAAAATTAGTTTCTATCTTTTTATTGTCATAAAAAAAGAAATAAGAAAGCTTTTTGGAGTAACAACAACATAGTCAGGGCAACCAAAAAGAAAACGCTAACGTATCAGGTGGATCCTAAAAAGTTACAAAATTTAATTGTGACTCATCAAACTGCCTAGTACACTCCATCATCTTGTTGTCCTGAAATAGATCCAGTTCAACCAAATCATTTCATTCTATCATCATCTTTTGGCTCGAAATTTTGCAATCAAGCATTGATCTAAGATTCTTTACTATAGATGTATGAATTATCAATAACCAGCTTAAAATATTACAATGCAGGAGTGGCAGTTGGTTGATAAACTACTCTAAATTTGTCGAATTGCATTGGGAAAAATTTAGCATTAAGTTATTATGAAACAACAACTAAGAGTTAAGTAAAGTGTTTTCTATCATCTCATGCCAATCCAACCTAATTTTTATCATTCTATTCTATTCTATTATGTTCTGCATTGATTTCAACTTATTTGAGAAGTTTGAAAAAAGAATGCAAATTTACTCCGTCACAACAGAGATAGACGTGTTTTTTTTTTTATCTTGCACCTAAACCTTATCGAACTAAAATCTTTTTGCTCAAAAAAGGAGAATTATCAAAGAAAAGTTGCAATAATTAGCAAAATTTCTTCAAATAAACCAAATTTTACGGCATTTGAAGCTGCAACTTAAGAAAAAATATATATAAAATCAGATATTTAACAAATAAAATTGAAATCAATTTAGCATTTTTATAATAAAAGTAACAAAATTTCAATTTTCCTTTCAATCGGAAGCTAAAATCATAAACATAACAAATAAAATTGAAGTAAATTTGCATTCTTATACTTAAATTGACAGCTTTAGTTTTAATAATCTTTCAATTCTTGTGCTTGCAAACAAAGCTAGGGATTCAATAAGCTGCAAATTATAAACACACCAGCATGAGTTGGCACCACATGCGCATTAGTATCTCGCAATTTGATTGCTTTATACTCCGCTGCAATTTTTGCTTTAAGAGACTCCCAAGCCTTCGTGTTGGCAAACAACACAAAGAGTTGCCTCATGTCCTAACTACACTAGAGAAAAAGGATCATACATTTACGTTTACTGTAGAGGAATAAAGGTCCATCTACTTACATGATTTTCATTGATTCATAGTTGTATGCTTGAAAAATGCAGGTGCTGAAAGATGTTGGTGAAATGATAAATGTCACGCACAATTAGTCTTGAAATCGTCAACCAGTTTGCATCAACCACATTTAATCATATCGAAATTCCAGAATCTCGAGACTCACTGACTGGTAGTAATTGTTCTAACGGTACTATTATTCTAATATATGCTAGGATTGGACGAATCCAAAATGGAACAAACTAAGAAGAAAGAAAAGATTTTTAGCATGTGAGTTATTTTGTAATGTTTAATTTTGTTGTTGTAATTTTTATTTTTTATGAATATTTTGTTTTTTTTTCCTTATCATTAACTTGAAAATAAATAAATAAATAAAATTGTTAAGTTCGTCTTTGTTTTCTCTATTTTAGATTAGTGCTTATTTTTATTTTATGCATGTGTAATATTTTATACTTATGTATGTTATTTATAAATTTTGAGTAGATCTTGGAATTACAAAAAAAAAAAAAAAAGAGAAATTTTGAGTTTGTTGCTCGGATTTGTGGTGACCATGATAGAGATAGAAAGTATTTGCGAAGGTTATGAAGGATGATGGTGGAGGGGAAAAATGATTAACTATTAGAGTTGAGTTTGTATATAAGAATTTTTACTCTTGAAACCTTCTTAATTGTTATTTTTATCCCGACAGCGTCACATGATTCAATGAGTAGTTTTTGATTAATTATCAAAAGAGGAATTAGATTGAAGTATTTTCAACGTGAGATGTTATGTTTTATTAAAATTTGACTGATTTTTTTAGGTCGGTGTACTTTCTAAAAAAAAGTTAAAAAAGATATATAAAAAAATTGAAAACAAATATATATTTTAGAAGACTCGTGCAATATCATTCAAATATTCAAAGTGTTGATCTAACAAAACAGAGGTCCAAAAAAAACATCACAAGTGTTTCCTCTAACAAGTTTTTTAGTACCTTTGTTATAAAAAAAACTATCAATTCAAAATCTTACTAGACAAGTCTCCTTTCACCAAATACAACCCAATCAATGAAAGACGACACTTCAAAGAAACCAAGAAATCAACTATTATCCATTGACCGAGTTATCTATCTTAAAGAAAAAAAAAAACTAAGGAAGTATTACATGATTTGGAAGGTAGTTGATTTTTAACATTACATGATTATCTGTAAGAAATATTTTCAATTTGACAAATCTTGCGTGATTAATTTTCTTATTTTTTGATTGAGTTACAAGTGCTTAAAAAGGCTTTAAGGTTTTTTTGTAATTAAGATATGTTTCTTTCATGTTAGATACAAAAACAACTTGGAGAATTTTTTTTTGGAAGACAGACTCACCATTAATCTTGTGTTTTTTAGGATCTAACTATGTGGATATATTTACTATTCAAGTTCGATATCTTTGAATTCACAATTAACCAAACGAAAGCAAGTTCCTCATATGTGCAACCCAAATCTCTATGGAAAAAAAATATGGAATCTGAAAGTCCAAATAAAAATTAAAAGTTTTATATATAGTGGAGAGTTTGTAAAGAAGGAGCCACAGCTACTGAAAAGAATTTGTATAGGAAGAAATGAGCTCAATCACCTACTTGCAAAATCTGTGGGCCATGTTATCGTAGAATTCGACTGGGTAGAAGCTGTCAATGGATTCGAAATGCCGTCTTCCTCTAGTGAACTACTGACCCTCTTATGGAGGATGTAATATCTCTCCTATCCTCAGTTGATAATCCTTGTCTTCTTCATATTCGTCGGAATGCCACTAACGCTGCTGATTGCATAGATAGGAGTGCAAGACTAGGGTCATTACCAAACAATTGGTTGTCTGATTCCCTTTGGACTTTATCAATATTCTCTACCTTGTTGTATGCCTCTGAGTATATTATGTTATTAATGAAAGTTTTCCAAAAAATCCATTGGATTTCAGTGACCAAAAAAAAAAAAAAAGAAGAAGAGAATCCATCTGGTTTCCTCGTAAATACCCCTGAACCAATCCTCACCCACTCACTTTCCCTCCCTGGACCCCGTCTCTATACTTCTCACAGGCATCAGCTCCCTCGCGCAGCTGAGAAGAGACAAAAATACTTATAAGGTGTTTGTTATTGACGTAAGCAATGGAAGGCTTCACCGTTCTCGATTCTGAGAACGTAGCTCCAATTTTTGGTACTTCTTCGTCCTTTATCTCCATAAATTTCGCATTTTTAGGGTTTTTCTTCCTTAATTTTTGTTCATTTCTTAGTTGGGTCCCTTAATTAACTGCTTGCATCTAATACACATACAAACACACACGGAAACACGTTTATAATAAGTTGTTTATGCTTACTTACATACGTATGATTGTGTGTGCTTGAAATGCCCAAGCTTAACTTTTGTCGAAATTAGGCTCATTGTTTAAGATATTTTGATTTAAATTTGGTACTTTTTGTAATTATTAATAGAGTTAGGGTTTAGTACTAAATTTCCTATTCTGGTTAAATTAGATAGCTAAATACCCAATAATCTCGACTGAATTTACTATATGTGTTCAATAGCCTAGAAACCCGATCCCAGCTGACTAGCAGGCAATGTTTTATCCCTCCATTAATCGTTTCATATTGAGAAATTGTTTTGTTGAAGAAATGGGTTTTTAATGTTAGTTATCGTAGGGTATTGCTAGTGAAAGTAGGGATAGTAACAAAGGGGGTTTTAATTTTCTTTTCTTCTTTGTTTCTTTTTTTTTTTGTTTTGGAAAATCCTTATGGTTCACACGGGGTTATCAAACCCCAAACAGATAATCAGGCCTAGAGAAAATATGGATTGTATTAGTAAGACACACTTACCAGAACTCAACTCAAAAAAATTAGTTTTTTAACTTATTTGAATTTCATATGTGAACAAGTCTTTCTTCACATCGCAAGAACTTAGACAATTTAGAATTTTCACACAAAACAAATGTTAGTTAATTCATACTTGTTTATTTTCATTGATTACCCGTGAGAGATGCCAAGCTACAACAATTATATACATAAGAAAAGAAGTCTCATATTGTTAAAGCTTTTTTCCAACGCCATGAAAACTCTCGAAAGCTATTTTTAAAAAAGAATCAACTCAACGACGATAGCGGTTGCATTTGAAGTTAAAATACAAATATAAAATACCTCGCTCAAACGTACATTTATAACCTTGTTTTTGCGAATATTCCCATTCCTTGTTGACAATCCGGAATGCTATGTTCTGGTAAGGAGGGCCAGCTTGAAATCTTATGATGCAAGTCTCGATGTTTTCTCCATCTTTCTCTATCGTATATGATGGAGCTTTTGATTTATCAACAAGATCAGGATAGAATATATGAAATTTGTAACCCTGGACAATCTTTGGCGGTGGATTGTCGTGGTCATAGTGGGTCTGGTTGTATTTGTTCCATTCATACCCAGTGTGGACACGATTGAAATACTTGGCCTTTCTTGGACGGTATTTGTCCTCTGAATCTAGGCGTGTGGAACCAAATACAGCAGCATCACATTCATCCATCTCTTGTTTTCATCTTCGTCGCTCTTCTAGAACAGCAATCCGTTTCTTTTCCAATGTGACCCTGTCCTCTGCAGGGTCAATTACTTCTTCAATATTGCCATCATCATGCAAAAGTAGTTGCGGTGAATGTGATCCAAGTCCAACCACCTCCTCTTTAGCCTCTTGAGTCGTCTCACCATCCAATATTGATGATTCCGGATTGAAGGCTGGAGCATCTTTCTCTTTATTAGTATCTCTTCTTCTTCTTCTGTGTCGATAAATTTCCTTGAGACAAGCCTTTGCCCTGAAGATAGGGAGACGTTTTAAAATGGCTTCCCAAAATTCAACAACCTTGGCTTCCCCAGATCTCATCTGGAACTCAATCTGGTGCTGTAGCGCTTCCAATTCACCGTAGGTTTTTCCTTGTAAAAGAATTTTTACATCTGCTTCAATGTTAGAGTGCAAACCCCTTTCTTCTCCAGCAAGTAACTGATCATCAGGAATTAGATGTTTCCTAGCTTCAGCTAATTCCCAATCACAAACCACCAACAGTGCCTCCCAATATTGTATACGAGTTGGCGTGGCCCTGTCCAAATCACAATGCATCTTTATGTCCTTGTGAACTTGTTCTATTTCTTTTAGAGTCAAGCCCTTGAATATTTCTGTAGTATCAAAGTCATCATCCCAAGGATAAGGATCAATTGCAAGACTCTTAGTAAGTAGTATATCAATTGGCTTCGTACGACCTTCACGCAACCGGATCTCGGATCTGACTTTACTTTGATCAAAATCAAACTGCTCCTCTTTCTTCTTCCACTCTTGAAACTCAGACCGGGCATGCTCTCTTGCTAACAAAGCCATTTTTTCCTCATGTAGTGCTTTCTCGATGCCTCTTTCCTCCCTTCTCTTTTTTACTTTTTCAATCTCTGCCATCCTTTCTCTCTGCCTCTTCTTTTCTGCTTTTACAGAGAATGAATCAATCGGCACGCCTTGAGCAACATCACGCTCGATCTTCTTCCGCCACACAAATTTTTCATTGAGATTAGAATCACCAAAAGGATTCGAATCATTCGAATACCCAGACAACGTTTGTGACTTCAATTTCTTTGCCGCTTTCATTGCCTTATTCTGAGCTTTCTTGGCCAAGTATTCCTTTATATCTTCTTCCAAAAGCTTCCTCTTCCTGCTCTCGTGACTGCCCATTGTTACTATCCCCAACAAATAAACCCCGAAGGCTCTGATTCGACTCAGTGACGACGTCCTCAAAGAGAGAGAGTGTGTTTATACTTCAATTTTGAACACAGACTTTTGGTACCTGTCGAAATATTGCTATGGTTATTGTTGTTGTTGTTGTTGTTTATTGTTGTGTTTGTGTAATATAGTAGGAGAGTTATTTATAATTACTAAGAAAACAACTTAGTTATTTATAATCCCCGTGGAGGTTCCGGCCTTTGTCCCCCTCCACTTTTGTACTTTTCTTTTGATATTAATAAAATTTCCGGAGGAAAAACCCCTCCTTTTATTAAAAAAAAAAAAAAATTACTAAGAAAACAAAAGTGTAATTAGAAATCTATTATAATTAGGAGACCTAATATATTAGGAAACCTGCAAACTATTGGTGTGCACTCTCTTTGTTTTTTTTTACTTTTTCTTTTTTCCTTTTGCGGCAAAGTCAACTCTAATGAAAAAAAAAAGTGGATACGTGAGCTGGTGCTATTTGCTTGCAGGTAAACAGATGACAATTATTGTCTCCGGCTTTCTCCTTCTTCTATTTTTTTTTTTTTAATACACGATATTCGGTTGGAAAGGATCTAGACAAACTGACGTCTTGATCGATCCTCCTACCGCGGGAACATGAGCTTTTGGGCTGTGTCTCGCTTAGCCGTATCTCATAAGCAGCCTCGAACAAGTCATCTTGAATAGGGAAAGATCAGGTATTGGTAGTTTGGACCTCTGGGTATACGGATCTACTGTATACTATTATTTAGTTTTGAGTTTAATTTAAAAAAAAATGGTGACAGTTCAACCTAGTAGAGATATTGAAAGGTTTAAATAAGTTACATAATGAACAGCTGCCGTATTCATTTGCTAAAGCTACTTCTCCTCTAGTTTTAAACTTCTTATAATGTTCTTTAATTCATATCATATGAAAATTGATCTCAAAACGAATATTCTCTAAATTTAAGTTGTTTTAGTCGCCCCATATCTACGAATGACAATGGGACGGGTTTGGGGGCGGGGGGACATATCCCAATGCCCCGATCCGTCACTTAAACATTCCCCTCAACACTCGCTCCGGCCCCGCATTGTATGCCCCCATCCCCCGCCCCTGCCCCGTCTCCAAATCCCCGCAAGGAATGGGGATTACCCGCAGGTTTTTTTGATTATTATTAAAATCTTATGATATTAAATTTAATTTAAACCTCATAACTTCAAAATATAAGTTAAAATTATAGTAACTATAAATATAAATACATGTTTTAAACAAAGTTTAAATATTAATCATATATCTAGTCTTATACTTGCAATTAAATAGTAAAAATAAATTTACAGTAATTGAATCTTAAGCATTTAAAATAAATTCTAATTGAAACCATTGTGTATGAAAACTATATGTGAAAAAATAATACTTCTTTGTGTTATGGGATTGTATTAATTATTATAATTACTTTTGGTTATCGCATGCCACATATAATAGTAATTACTATATTGTCTTTAATTACGTTATTTGGAACTATTTTAATGTACAATTAGGATCAACTAACAAATTTCTTAAATCCACTTGATCAATAGTAAAATGGAATTATTTATGTAAAATGATAACAAGTCTCAATTAGTGCAGTGGTTTTGATTAAAAAAAATTATAAAATTCTTTTGAATAATTTATTTTTTTCTACTCTATTTTTTATAATATTTTATCTAATGTCATTTTTTATACTTTTATATTTATAATTTAAAATTTTTAATATATATGTAAAACTAAAGATATAAAAATAAACACATATGTATCGGGGCGAGAAATGCTCATTCCCGCACCCCGCCCCGCCCCCACGAGGGATTAAAAGTTAATCCCTACCCCCCGCCCCATTCCCTATTTCCCACTCTAATCTCTGCCTCGTCTAAGGCGAGTACAGGACAAGTACCCACAAAACCTGTCTCCATTGTCATCCCTACCCATATCTGATTTTTAATCGGGAAATGGTATTAATTAGTTGACAATGTGGTCTAAATTTTTGAAATTTTTGTAGGGACATAGCAAGCATGCTAGCAATTTGTTTTTTGTGGGTTCTTAAATCACACTGATGTTGTATTTTGGATCGATGATAGGATTCAGAGAAGATGTTGACATTGTTTTGGGAGACTTGAGGGCATTCTATATGTATATACACTAGCTGAGGCTGCCCGTGTAGATGCACGGGCTAAACCCAATATATATTAAGAAAATATCGTAAATAAAATTATTAAATGAAATATATACATTGTTGGTTGCAAGCTTTTTAATTATGATTACATTTTTACAACAAATTGAAAACAGAAAAGGAGTCCCAGTAAGAAAATCCACCTATTGATAAAATCAACCAAAAATGACAATTCATTAGAATGGTGTGGTCAATATTACTGGATCCCTATGAAAAACTAAAAGGTTTACAAGATGCACAGAGCAATTCCATATGGCAGTCACACCAAAGGCTACAAAAACGTAATGCATGATAAGGTATTCTGCACAAAGAGATGAACAATGGTAAATAATAGCATGCAATAAGTTCATAATTTAGAAAAGTATTTAACCGTACAGCATATAGATATGCCCAGAACACATACATTTAACAAGTAATATGCTATAGAGCATACAAAGTAAGTAGAAGAAAACATCAAACTTGAGTTGCATAACAATTTACGCGAACTTAAATGTCACTATGATAATAGAAAGAAATGTGCCACAAAGTAATGTGAAAATGGCTCTAGAAATTTCCAAGAATAACATTTGTAAAATTATTGACAAAATTAAAGAGAGATTTCCAGCTAAATAAAAGGACTATCGATTAACAAAACTTAGTTGGAAATATAGAAGATCAGTACTGCAAACCATTTCAATCTGGAAAAAGATTCCCTTGAACTAAAATTTGAGTAATTAACTTTTAAAGATGTTTAATTAATACAAAACAGAAAGCAGAAAAGCATTGTATCCCTGTTTCACCTTCAAAGACCCGTAGACTCATTGTTCTTTTATATATGAATAGCTATGCAGCCGACCTCATCTAGTGGAACAAGGGTTACTTTGGTTTGGTTTGGTTCTATAAAAAGCAAATAATGAATCTACAAAAGAACAAATATCTCATGAGCATCAGCCATAAAGACTTCAATATTACCACAGAAAGACAAGGGAATACCAAGGATAAGTAAATAATAAAATTGGACTGAAAGTTTGCAAGACTACTAATGCAAATGAACACATAGGCAAAAAACAAATAAAATTACACAAGCAACTACACGCATGTTAACATCATAATTCCATGTAAGAAGCCTTCTTGGCATTATTATTGGACAAAACCTGCATATATTTCAATGGATCACATCCTAAAAATTCTCACGCCAAACGAAAAAAGAAAAGTAAATGACACTCAAACAAACACACACACACAAAGAAGAAAATCATATCAAAGAAGACCACATCACATTTTTTATCTTAATAACCATATCTTCCTTTCTCTTAATTTTTTTTATCTACATCTGCTCAAACACATCATGTTAACCATGACTAATACATGGACTAATAGTTTCTATGTTTCCACTTATCAAAAAAATTAGTTTCTATCTTTTTATTGTCATAAAAAAAGAAATAAGAAAGCTTTTTGGAGTAACAACAACATAGTCAGGGCAACCAAAAAGAAAACGCTAACGTATCAGGTGGATCCTAAAAAGTTACAAAATTTAATTGTGACTCATCAAACTGCCTAGTACACTCCATCATCTTGTTGTCCTGAAATAGATCCAGTTCAACCAAATCATTTCATTCTATCATCATCTTTTGGCTCGAAATTTTGCAATCAAGCATTGATCTAAGATTCTTTACTATAGATGTATGAATTATCAATAACCAGCTTAAAATATTACAATGCAGGAGTGGCAGTTGGTTGATAAACTACTCTAAATTTGTCGAATTGCATTGGGAAAAATTTAGCATTAAGTTATTATGAAACAACAACTAAGAGTTAAGTAAAGTGTTTTCTATCATCTCATGCCAATCCAACCTAATTTTTATCATTCTATTCTATTCTATTATGTTCTGCATTGATTTCAACTTATTTGAGAAGTTTGAAAAAAGAATGGAAATTTACTCCGTCACAACAGAGATAGACGTGTTTTTTTTTATCTTGCACCTAAACCTTATCGAACTAAAATCTTTTTGCTCAAAAAAGGAGAATTATCAAAGAAAAGTTGCAGTAATTAGCAAAATTTCTTCAAATAAACCAAATTTTACGGCATTTGAAGCTGCAACTTAAGAAAAAAAATATATAAAATCAGATATTTAACAAATAAAATTGAAATAAATTTAGCATTTTTATAATAAAAGTAACAAAATTTCAATTTTCCTTTCAATCGGAAGCTAAAATCATAAACATAACAAATAAAATTGAAGTAAATTTGCATTCTTGTACTTAAATTGACAGCTTTAGTTTTAATAATCTTTCAATTCTTGTGCTTGCAAACAAAGCTAGGGATTCAATAAGCTGCAAATTATAAACACACCAGCATGAGTTGGCACCACATGCGCATTAGTATCTCGCAATTTGATTGCTTTATACTCCGCTGCAATTTTTGCTTTAAGAGACTCCCAAGCCTTCGTATTGGCAAACAACACAAAGAGTTGCCTCATGTCCCAACTACACTAGAGAAAAAGGATCATACATTTACGTTTACTGTAGAGGAATAAAGGTCCATCTACTTACATGATTTTCATTGATTCATAGTTGTATGCTTGAAAAATGCAGGTGCTGAAAGATGTTGGTGAAATGATAAATGTCACGCACAATTAGTCTTGAAATCGTCAACAGTTTGCATCAACCACATTTAATCATATCGAAATTCCAGAATCTCGAGACTCACTGACTGGTAGTAATTGTTCTAACGGTACTATTATTCTAATATATGCTAGGATTGGACGAATCCAAAATGGAACAAACTAAGAAGAAAGAAAAGATTTTTAGCATGTGAGTTATTTTGTAATGTTTAATTTTGTTGTTGTAATTTTTATTTTTTATGAATATTTTGTTTTTTTTTCCTTATCATTAACTTGAAAATAAATAAATAAATAAAATTGTTATGTTAGTCTTTGTTTTCTCTATTTTAGATTAGTGCTTATTTTTATTTTATGCATGTGTAATATTTTATACTTATGTATGTTATTTATAAATTTTGAGTAGATCTTGGAATTACAAAAAAAAAAAAGAAGAGAAATTTTGAGTTTGTTGCTCGGATTTGTGGTGACCATGATAGAGATAGAAAGTATTTGCGAAGGTTATGAAGGATGATGGTGGAGGGGAAAAATGATTAACTATTAGAGTTGAGTTTGTATATAAGAATTTTTACTCTTGAAACCTTCTTAATTGTTATTTTTATCCCGACAGCGTCACATGATTCAATGAGTAGTTTTTGATTAATTATCAAAAGAGGAATTAGATTGAAGTATTTTCAACGTGAGATGTTTTGTTTTATTAAAATTTGACTGATTTTTTTAGGTAGGTGTACTTTCTAAAAAAAAGTTAAAAAATATATATAAAAAAATTGAAAACAAATATATATTTTAGAAGACTCGTGCAATATCATTCAAATATTCAAAGTGTTGATCTAACAAAACAGAGGTACAAAAAAAACATCACAAGTGTTTCCTCTAACAAGTTTTTTAGTACCTTTGTTATAAAAAAAACTATCAATTCAAAATCTTACTAGACAAGTCTCCTTTCACCAAATACAACCCAATCAATGAAAGACGACACTTCAAAGAAACCAAGAAATCAACTATTATCCATTGACCGAGTTATCTATCTTAAAGAAAAAAAAACTAAGGAAGTATTACATGATTTGGAAGGTAGTTGATTTTTAACATTACATGATTATCTGTAAGAAATATTTTCAATTTGACAAATCTTGCGTGATTAATTTTCTTATTTTTTGATTGAGTTACAAGTGCTTAAAAAGGCTTTAAGGTTTTTTTGTAATTAAGATATGTTTCTTTCATGTTAGATACAAAAACAACTTGGAGAAATTTTTTTTGGAAGACAGACTCACCATTAATCTTGTGTTTTTTAGGATCTAACTATGTGGATATATTTACTATTCAAGTTCGATATCTTTGAATTCACAATTAACCAAACGAAAGCAAGTTCCTCATATGTGCAACCCAAATCTCTATGGAAAAAAAATATGGAATCTGAAAGTCCAAATAAAAATTAAAAATTTTATATATAGTGGAGAGATGGTAAAGAAGGAGCCACAGCTACTGAAAAGAATTTGTATAGGAAGAAATGAGCTCAATCACCTACTTGCAAAATCTGTGGGCCATGTTATCGTCGAATTCGACTGGGTAGAAGCTGTCAATGGATTCGAAATGCCGTCTTCCTCTAGTGAACTACTGAGCCTTTTATGGAGGATGTAATATCTCTCCTATCCTCAGTTGATAATGCTTGTGTTCTTCATATTGGTAGAAATGCCAATAACGCTGCTGATTGGATAGATAGGAGTGCAAGACTAGGGTCATTACCAAACAATTGGTTGTTTGATTCCCTTTGGAGTTTATCAATATTCTCTACCTTGTTGTATCCCTCTGAGTATATTATGTTATTAATGAAAGTTTTCCAAAAAATCCATTGGATTTCAGTGACCAAAAAAAAAAAAGAAAGAAGAAGAGAATCCATCTGGTTTCCTCGTAAATACCCCTGAACCAAATCTCACCCACTCATTTTCCCTCCCTGGACCCCGTCTTTATAATTCTCACAGGCATCAGCTCCCTCGCGCAGCTGAGAAGAGACAAAAATACTTATAAGGTGTTTGTTATTGACGTAAGCAATGGAAGGCTTCACCGTTCTCGATTCTGAGAACGTAGCTCCAATTTTTGGTACTTCTTCGTCCTTTATCTCACTAAATTTCGCATTTTTAGGGTTTTTCTTCCTTAATTTTTGTTCATTTCTTAGTTGGGTCCCTTAATTAACTGCTTGCATCTAATACACATACAAACACACACGGAAACACGTTTATAATAAGTTGTTTATGCTTACTTACATACGTATGATTGTGTGTGCTTGAAATGCCCAAGCTTAACTTTTGTCGAAATTAGGCTCATTGTTTAAGATATTTTGGTGTAAATTTGGTACTTTTTGTAATTATTAATAGAGTTAGGGTTTAGTACTAAATTTCCTATTCTGGTTAAATTAGATAGCTAAATACCCAATAATCTCGACTGAATTTACTATATGTGTTCAATAGCCTAGAAACCCGATCCCAGCTGACTAGCAGGCAATGTTTTATCCCTCCATTAATCGTTTCATATTGAGAAATTGTTTTGTTGAAGAAATGGGTTTTTAATGTTAGTTATCGTAGGGTATTGCTAGTGAAAGTAGGGATAGTAACAAAGGGGGTTTTAATTTTCTTTTCTTCTTTGTTTCTTTTTTTTTTGTTTTGGAAAATCCTTATGGTTCACACAGGGTTATCAAACCCCAAACAGATAATCAGGCCTAGAGAAAATATGGATTGTATTAGTAAGACACACTTACCAGAACTCAACTCAAAAAAATTAGTTTTTTAACTTATTTGAATTTCATATGGGAACAAGTCTTTCTTCACAGCGCAAGGACTTAGACAATTTAGAATTTTCACACAAAACAAATGTTAGTTAATTCATACTTGTTTATTTTCATTGATTACCCGTGAGAGATGCCAAGCTACAACAATTATATACATAAGAAAAGAAGTCTCATATTGTTAAAGCTTTTTTCCAACGCCATGAAAACTCTCGAAAGCTATTTTTAAAAAAGAATCAACTCAACGACGATAGCGGTTGCATTTGAAGTTAAAATACAAATATAAAATACCTCGCTCAAACGTACATTTATAACCTTGTTTTTGCGAATATTCCCATTCCTTGTTGACAATCCGGAATGCTATGTTCTGGTAAGGAGGGCCAGCTTGAAATCTTATGATGCAAGTCTCGATGTTTTCTCCATCTTTCTCTATCGTATATGATGGAGCTTTTGATTTATCAACAAGATCAGGATAGAATATATGAAATTTGTAACCCTGGACAATCTTTGGCGGTGGATTGTCGTGGTCATAGTGGGTCTGGTTGTATTTGTTCCATTCATACCCAGTGTGGACACGATTGAAATACTTGGGCTTTCTTGGACGGTATTTGTCCTCTGAATCTAGGCGTGTGGAACCAAATACAGCAGCATCACATTCATCCATCTCTTGTTTTCGTCTTCGTCGCTCTTCTAGAACAGCAATCCGTTTCTTTTCCAATGTGACCCTGTCCTCTGCAGGGTCAATTACTTCTTCAATATTGCCATCATCATGCAAAAGTAGTTGCGGTGAATATGATCCAAGTCCAACCACCTCCTCTTTAGCCTCTTGAGTCGTCTCACCATCCAATATTGATGATTCCGGATTGAAGGCTGGAGCATCTTTCTCTTTATTAGTATCTCTTCTTCTTCTTCTGTGTCGATAAATTTCCTTGAGACAAGCCTTTGCCCTGAAGATAGGGAGACGTTTTAAAATGGCTTCCCAAAATTCAACAACCTTGGCTTCCCCAGATCTCATCTGGAACTCAATCTGGTGCTGTAGCGCTTCCAATTCACCGTAGGTTTTTCCTTGTAAAAGAATTTTTACATCTGCTTCAATGTTAGAGTGCAAACCCCTTTCTTCTCCAGCAAGTAACTGATCATCAGGAATTAGATGTTTCCTAGCTTCAGCTAATTCCCAATCACAAACCACCAACAGTGCCTCCCAATATTGTATACGAGTTGGCGTGGCCCTGTCCAAATCACAATGCATCTTTATGTCCTTGTGAACTTGTTCTATTTCTTTTAGAGTCAAGCCCTTGAATATTTCTGTAGTATCAAAGTCATCATCCCAAGGATAAGGATCAATTGCAAGACTCTTAGTAAGTAGTATATCAATTGGCTTCGTACGACCTTCACGCAACCGGATCTCGGATCTGACTTTACTTTGATCAAAATCAAACTGCTCCTCTTTCTTCTTCCACTCTTGAAACTCAGACCGGGCATGCTCTCTTGCTAACAAAGCCATTTTTTCCTCATGTAGTGCTTTCTCGATGCCTCTTTCCTCCCTTCTCTTTTTTACTTTTTCAATCTCTGCCATCCTTTCTCTCTGCCTCTTCTTTTCTGCTTTTACAGAGAATGAATCAATCGGCACGCCTTGAGCAACATCACGCTCGATCTTCTTCCGCCACACAAATTTTTCATTGAGATTAGAATCACCAAAAGGATTCGAATCATTCGAATACCCAGACAACGTTTGTGACTTCAATTTCTTTGCCGCTTTCATTGCCTTATTCTGAGCTTTCTTGGCCAAGTATTCCTTTATATCTTCTTCCAAAAGCTTCCTCTTCCTGCTCTCGTGACTGCCCATTGTTACTATCCCCAACAAATAAACCCCGAAGGCTCTGATTCGACTCAGTGACGACGTCCTCAAAGAGAGAGAGTGTGTTTATACTTCAATTTTGAACACAGACTTTTGGTACCTGTCGAAATATTGCTATGGTTATTGTTGTTGTTGTTGTTGTTTATTGTTGTGTTTGTGTAATATAGTAGGAGAGTTATTTATAATTACTAAGAAAACAACTTAGTTATTTATAATCCCCGTGGAGGTTCCGGCCTTTGTCCCCCTCCACTTTTGTACTTTTCTTTTGATATTAATAAAATTTCCGGAGGAAAAACCCCTCCTTTTATTAAAAAAAAAAAAAAATTACTAAGAAAACAAAAGTGTAATTAGAAATCTATTATAATTAGGAGACCTAATATATTAGGAAACCTGGAAACTATTGGTGCGCACTCTCTTTGTTTTTTTTTTACTTTTTCTTTTTCCTTTTGCGGCAAAGTCAACTCTAATGAAAAAAAAAAAGTGGATATGTGAGCTGGTGCTATTTGCTTGCAGGTAAAGAGATGACAATTATTGTCTTCGGCTTTTTCCTTCTTCTATTTTTTTTTTTTTTAATACACGATATTTGGTTGGAAAGGATCTAGACAAACTGACGTCTTGATCGATCCTCCTACCTCGGGAACATGAGCTTTTGGGCTGTGTCTCGCTTAGCCGTATCTCATAAGCAGCCTCGAACAAGTCATCTTGAATAGGGAAAGATCAGGTATTGGTAGTTTGGACCTCTGGGTATACGGATCTACTGTATACTATTATTTAGTTTTGAGTTTAATTTAAAAAAAAATGGTGACAGTTCAACCTAGTAGAGATATTGAAAGGTTTAAATAAGTTACATAATGAACAGCTGCCGTATTCATTTGCTAAAGCTACTTCTCCTCTAGTTTTAAACTTCTTATAATGTTCTTTAATTCATATCATATGAAAATTGATCTCAAAACGAATATTCTCTAAATTTAAGTTGTTTTAGTCGCCCCATATCTACGAATGACAATGGGACGGGTTTGGGGGCGGGGGGACATATCCCAATGCCCCGATCCGTCACTTAAACATTCCCCTCAACACTCGCTCCGGCCCCGCATTGTATGCCCCCATCCCCCGCCCCTGCCCCGTCTCCAAATCCCCGCAAGGAATGGGGATTACCCGCAGGTTTTTTTGATTATTATTAAAATATTATGATATTAAATTTAATTTAAACCTCATAACTTCAAAATATAAGTTAAAATTATAGTAACTATAAATATAAATACATGTTTTAAACAAAGTTTAAATATTATTCATATATCTAGTCTTATACTTGCAATTAAATAGTAAAAATAAATTTACAGTAATTGAATCTTAAGCATTTAAAATAAATTCTAATTGAAACCATTGTGTATGAAAACTATATGTGAAAAAATAATACTTCTTTGTGTTATGGGATTGTATTAATTATTATAATTATTTTTGGTTATCGCATGCCACATATAATAGTAATTACTATATTGTCTTTAATTACGTTATTTGGAACTATTTTAATGTACAATTAGGATCAACTAACAAATTTCTTAAATCCACTTGATCAATAGTAAAATGGAATTATTTATGTAAAATGATAACAAGTCTCAATTAGTGCAGTGGTCTTGATTAAAAAAAATTATAAAATTCTTTTGAATAATCTATTTTTTTCTACTCTATTTTTTATAATATTTTATCTAATGTCATTTTTTATACTTTTATATTTATAATTTAAAATTTTTAATATATATGTAAAACTAAAGATATAAAAATAAACACATATGTATGCGGGGCGAGAAATGCTCATTCCCGCACCCCGCCCCGCCCCCGCGAGGGATTAAAAGTTAATCCCTACCCCCCGCCCCATTCCCTATTTCCCACTCTAATCTCTGCCTCGTCTAAGGCGAGTACAGGACAAGTACCCACAAAACCTGTCTCCATTGTCATCCCTACCCAAAATTTTTGTAGGGACATAGCAAGCATGCTAGCAATTTGTTTTTTGTGGGTTCTTAAATCACACTGATGTTGTATTTTGGATCGATGATAGGATTCAGAGAAGATGTTGACATTGTTTTGGGAGACTTGAGGGCATTCTATATGTATATACACTAGCTGAGGCTGCCCGTGTAGATGCACGGGCTATACCCAATATATATTAAGAAAATATCGTAAATAAAATTATTAAATGAAATATATACATTGTTGGTTGCAAGCTTTTTAATTATGATTACATTTTTACAACAAATTGAAAACAGAAAAGGAGTCCCAGTAAGAAAATCCACCTATTGATAAAATCAACCAAAAATGACAATTCATTAGAATGGTGTGGTCAATATTACTGGATCCCTATGAAAAACTAAAAGGTTTACAAGATGCACAGAGCAATTCCATATGGCAGTCACACCAAAGGCTACAAAAACGTAATGCATGATAAGGTATTCTGCACAAAGAGATGAACAATGGTAAATAATAGCATGCAATAAGTTCATAATTTAGAAAAGTATTTAACCGTACAGCATATAGATATGCCCAGAACACATACATTTAACAAGTAATATGCTATAGAGCATACAAAGTAAGTAGAAGAAAACATCAAACTTGAGTTGCATAACAATTTACGCGAACTTAAATGTCACTATGATAATAGAAAGAAATGTGCCACAAAGTAATGTGAAAATGGCTCTAGAAATTTCCAAGAATAACATTTGTAAAATTATTGACAAAATTAAAGAGAGATTTCCAGCTAAATAAAAGGACTATCGATTAACAAAACTTAGTTGGAAATATAGAAGATCAGTACTGCAAACCATTTCAATCTGGAAAAAGATTCCCTTGAACTAAAATTTGAGTAATTAACTTTTAAAGATGTTTAATTAATACAAAACAGAAAGCAGAAAAGCATTGTATCCCTGTTTCACCTTCAAAGACCCGTAGACTCATTGTTCTTTTATATATGAATAGCTATGCAGCCGACCTCATCTAGTGGAACAAGGGTTACTTTGGTTTGGTTTGGTTCTATAAAAAGCAAATAATGAATCTACAAAAGAACAAATATCTCATGAGCATCAGCCATAAAGACTTCAATATTACCACAGAAAGACAAGGGAATACCAAGGATAAGTAAATAATAAAATTGGACTGAAAGTTTGCAAGACTACTAATGCAAATGAACACATAGGCAAAAAACAAATAAAATTACACAAGCAACTACACGCATGTTAACATCATAATTCCATGTAAGAAGCCTTCTTGGCATTATTATTGGACAAAACCTGCATATATTTCAATGGATCACATCCTAAAAATTCTCACGCCAAACGAAAAAAGAAAAGTAAATGACACTCAAACAAACACACACACACAAAGAAGAAAATCATATCAAAGAAGACCACATCACATTTTTTATCTTAATAACCATATCTTCCTTTCTCTTAATTTTTTTATCTACATCTGCTCAAACACATCATGTTAACCATGACTAATACATGGACTAATAGTTTCTATGTTTCCACTTATCAAAAAAATTAGTTTCTATCTTTTTATTGTCATAAAAAAAGAAAAATTAAAGCTTTTTGGAGTAACAACAACATAGTCAGGGCAACCAAAAAGAAAACGCTAACGTATCAGGTGGATCCTAAAAAGTTACAAAATTTAATTGTGACTCATCAAACTGCCTAGTACACTCCATCATCTTGTTGTCCTGAAATAGATCCAGTTCGACCAAATCATTTCATTCTATCATCATCTTTTGGCTCGAAATTTTGCAATGAAGCATTGATCTAAGATTCTTTACTATAGATGTATGAATTATCAATAACCAGCTTAAAATATTACAATGCAGGAGTGGCAGTTGGTTGATAAACTACTCTAAATTTGTCGAATTGCATTGGGAAAAATTTAGCATTAAGTTATTATGAAACAACAACTAAGAGTTAAGTAAAGTGTTTTCTATCATCTCATGCCAATCCAACCTAATTTTTATCATTCTATTCTATTCTATTCTATTATGTTCTGTATTGATTTCAACTTATTTGAGAAGTTTGAAAAAAGAATGCAAATTTACTCCGTCACAACAGAGATAGACGTGTTTTTTTTTATCTTGCACCTAAACCTTATCGAACTAAAATCTTTTTGCTCAAAAAAGGAGAATTATCAAAGAAAAGTTGCAGTAATTAGCAAAATTTCTTCAAATAAACCAAATTTTACGGCATTTGAAGCTGCAACTTAAGAAGAAAAAAAATATAAAATCAGATATTTAACAAATAAAATTGAAATCAATTTAGCATTTTTATAATAAAAGTAACAAAATTTCAATTTTCCTTTCAATCGGAAGCTAAAATCATAAACATAACAAATAAAATTGAAGTAAATTTGCATTCTTATACTTAAATTGATAGCTTTAGTTTTAATAATCTTTCAATTCTTGTGCTTGCAAACAAAGCTAGGGATTCAATACGCTGCAAATTATAAACACACCAGCATGAGTTGGCACCACATGCGCATTAGTATCTCGCAATTTGATTGCTTTATACTCCGCTGCAATTTTTGCTTTAAGAGACTCGCAAGCCTTCGTATTGGCAAACAACACAAAGAGTTGCCTCATGTCCCAACTACACTAGAGAAAAAGGATCATACATTTACGTTTACTGTAGAAGAATAAAGGTCCATCTACTTACATGATTTTCATTGATTCATAGTTGTATGCTTGAAAAATGCAGGTGCTGAAAGATGTTGGTGAAATGATAAATGTCACGCACAATCAGTCTTGAAATCGTCAACCAGTTTGCATCAACCACATTTAATCATATCGAAATTCCAGAATCTCGAGACTCACTGACTGGTAGTAATTGTTCTAACGGTACTATTATTCTAATATATGCTAGGATAGGACGAATCCAAAATGGAACAAACTAAGAAGAAAGAAAACATTTTTAGCTTATGAGTTATTTTGTAATGTTTAATTTTGTTGTTGTAATTTTTATTTTTTAAGAATGTTTTTGTTTTTTTTTTCCTTATCATTAACTTGAAAATAAATTAATAAATAAAATTGTTATGTTAGCCTTTGTTTTCTCTATTTTAGATTAGTGCTTATTTTTATTTTATGCATGTGTAATATTTTATACTTATGTATGTTATTTATAAATTTTGAGTAGATCTTGGAATTACAAAAAAAAAAAAAGAAGAGAAATTTTGAGTTTGTTGCTCGGATTTGTGGTGACCATGATAGAGATAGAAAGTATTTGCGAAGGTTATGAAGGATGATGGTGGAGGGGAAAAATGATTAACGATTAGAGTTGAGTTTGTATATAAGAATTTTTACTCTTGAAACCTTCTTAATTGTTATTTTTATCCCGACAGCGTCACATGATTCAATGAGTGGTTTTTGATTAATTATCAAAAGAGGAATTAGATTGAAGTATTTTCAACGTGAGATGTTATGTTATATTAAAATTTGACTGATTTTTTTAGGTCGGTGTACTTTCTAAAAAAAAGTTAAAAAAATATATATAAAAAAATTGAAAACAAATATATATTTTAGAAGACTCGTGCAATATCATTCAAATATTCAAAGTGTTGATCTAACAAAACAGAGGTACAAAAAAAAACATCACAAGTGTTTCCTCTAACAAGTTTTTTAGTACCTTTGTTATAAAAAAAACTATCAATTCAAAATCTTACTAGACAAGTCTCCTTTCACCAAATACAACCCAATCAATGAAAGACGACACTTCAAAGAAACCAAGAAATCAACTATTATCCATTGACCGAGTTATCTATCTTAAAGAAAAAAAAAACTAAGGAAGTATTACATGATTTGGAAGGTAGTTGATTTTTAACATTACATGATTATCTGTAAGAAATATTTTCAATTTGACAAATCTTGCGTGATTAATTTTCTTATTTTTTGATTGAGTTACAAGTGCTTAAAAAGGCTTTAAGGTTTTTTTGTAATTAAGATATGTTTCTTTAATGTTAGATACAAAAACAACTTGGAGAAATTTTTTTTGGAAGACAGACTCACCATTAATCTTGTGTTTTTTAGGATCTAACTATGTGGATATATTTACTATTCAAGTTCGATATCTTTGAATTCACAATTAACCAGACGAAAGCAAGTTCCTCATGTGTGCAACCCAAATCTCTATGGAAAAACATATGGAATCTGAAAGTCCAAACAAAAATTAAAAGTTTTATATATAGTGGAGAGTTTGTAAAGAAGGAGCCACAGCTACTGAAAAGAATTTGTATAGGAAGAAATGTGCTCAATCACCTACTTGCAAAATCTGTGGGCCATGTTATCGTCGAATTCGACTGGGTAGAAGCTGTCAATGGATTCGAAATGCCGTCTTCCTCTAGTGAACTACTGAGCCTTTTATGGAGGATGTAATATCTCTCCTATCCTCAGTTGATAATGCTTGTGTTCTTCATATTGGTAGAAATGCCAATAACGCTGCTGATTGGATAGATAGGAGTGCAAGACTAGGGTCATTACCAAACAATTGGTTGTCTGATTCCCTTTGGAGTTTATCAATATTCTCTACCTTGTTGTATCCCTCTGAGTATATTATGTTATTAATGAAAGTTTTCCAAAAAATCCTTTGGATTTCAGTGACCAAAAAAAAAAAAAAAAGAAGAAGAGAATCCATCTGATTTCCTCGTAAATACCCCTGAACCAAATCTCACCCACTCATTTTCCCTCCCTGGACCCCGTCTTTATAATTCTCACAGGCATCAGCTCCCTCGCGCAGCTGAGAAGAGACAAAAATACTTATAAGGTGTTTGTTATTGACGTAAGCAATGGAAGGCTTCACCGTTCTCGATTCTGAGAACGTAGCTCCAATTTTTGGTACTTCTTCGTCCTTTATCTCACTAAATTTCGCATTTTTAGGGTTTCTCTTCCTTAATTTTTGTTCATTTCTTAGTTGGGTCCCTTAATTAACTGCTTGCATCTAATACACATACAAACACACACGGAAACACGTTTATAATAAGTTGTTTATGCTTACTTACATACGTATGATTGTGTGTGCTTGAAATGCCCAAGCTTAACTTTTGTCGAAATTAGGCTCATTGTTTAAGATATTTTGGTGTAAATTTGGTACTTTTTGTAATTATTAATAGAGTTAGGGTTTAGTACTTAATTTCCTATTCTGGTTAAATTAGATAGCTAAATACCCAATAATCTCGACTGAATTTACTATATGTGTTCAATAGCCTAGAAACCCGATCCCAGCTGACTAGTAGGCAATGTTTTATCCCTCCATTAATCGTTTCATATTGAGAAATTGTTTTGTTGAAGAAATGGGTTTTTAATGTTAGTTATCGTAGGGTATTGCTAGTGAAAGTAGGGAAAGTAACAAAGGGGGTTTTAATTTTCTTTTCTTCTTTGTTTCTTTTTTTTTGTTTTGGAAAATCCTTATGGTTCACACAGGGTTATCAAACCCCAAACAGATAATCAGGCCTAGAGAAATATGGATTGTATTAGTAAGACACACTTACCAGAACTCAACTAAAAAAAATTAGTTTTTTAACTTATTTGAATTTCATATGTGAACAAGTCTTTCTTCACATCGCAAGAACTTAGACAATTTAGAATTTTCACACAAAACAAATGTCAGTTAATTCATACTTGTTTATTTTCATTGATTACCCGTGAGAGATGCCAAGCTACAACAATTATATACATAAGAAAAGAAGTCTCATATTGTTAAAGCTTTTTTCCAACGCCATGAAAACTCTCGAAAGCTCTTTTTAAAAAAGAATCAACTCAACGACGATAGCGGTTGCATTTGAAGTTAAAATACAAATATAAAATACCTCGCTCAAACGTACATTTATAACCTTGTTTTTGCGAATATTCCCATTCCTTGTTGACAATCCGGAATGCTATGTTCTGGTAAGGAGGGCCAGCTTGAAATCTTATGATGCAAGTCTCGATGTTTTCTCCATCTTTCTCTATCGAATATGATGGAGCTTTTGATTTATCAACAAGATCAGGATAGAATATATGAAATTTGTAACCCTGGCCCATGCCTGGCGGTGGATTGTCATGGTCATAGTGGGTCTGGTTGTATTTGTTCCATTCATACCCAGTGTGGACACGATTGAAATACTTGGGCTTTCTTGGACGGTATTTGTCCTTTGAAGCTAGGCGTGTGGAACCAAATACAGCAGCATCACATTCATCCATCTCTTGTTTTCGTCTTCGTCGCTCTTCTAGAACAGCAATCCGTTTCTTTTCCAATGTGACCCTGTCCTCTGCAGGGTCAATTACTTCTTCAATATTGCCATCATCATGCAAAAGTAGTTGCGGTGAATATGATCCAAGTCCAACCACCTCCTCTTTAGCCTCTTGAGTCGTCTCACCATCCAATATTGATGATTCCGGATTGAAGGCTGGAGCATCTTTCTCTTTATTAGTATCTCTTCTTCTTCTTCTGTGTTGATAAATTTCCTTGAGACAAGCCTTTGCCATGAAGATAGGGAGACGTTTTAAAATGGCTTCCCAAAATTCAACAACCTTGGCTTCCCCAGATCTCATCTGGAACTCAATCTGGTTCTGTAGCGCTTCCAATTCACCGTAGGTTTTTCCTTGTAAAAGAATTTTTACATCTGCTTCAATGTTAGAGTGCAAACCCCTTTCTTCTCCAGCAAGTAACTGATCATCAGGAATTAGATGTTTCCTAGCTTCAGCTAATTCCCAATCACAAACCACCAACAGTGCCTCCCAATATTGTATACGAGTTGACGTGGCCCTGTCCAAATCACAATGCATCTTTATGTCCTTGTGAACTTGTTCTATTTCTTTTAGAGTCAAGCCCTTGAATATTTCTGTAGTATCAAAGTCATCATCCCAAGGATAAGGATCAATTGCAAGACTCTTAGTAAGTAGTATATCAATTGGCTTCGTACGACCTTCACGCAACCGGATCTCGGATCTGACTTTACTTTGATCAAAATCAAACTGCTCCTCTTTCTTCTTCCACTCTTGAAACTCAGACCGGGCATGCTCTCTTGCTAACAAAGCCATTTTTTCCTCATGTAGTGCTTTCTCGATGCCTCTTTCCTCCCTTCTCTTTTTTACTTTTTCAATCTCTGCCATCCTTTCTCTCTGCCTCTTCTTTTCTGCTTTTACAGAGAATGAATCAATCGGCACGCCTTGAGCAACATCACGCTCGATCTTCTTCCGCCACACAAATTTTTCATTGAGATTAGAATCACCAAAAGGATTCGAATCATTCGAATACCCAGACAACGTTTGTGACTTCAATTTCTTTGCCGCTTTCATTGCCTTATTCTGAGCTTTCTTGGCCAAGTATTCCTTTATATCTTCTTCCAAAAGCTTCCTCTTCCTGCTCTCGTGACTGCCCATTGTTACTATCCCCAACAAATAAACCCCGAAGGCTCTGATTCGACTCAGTGACGACGTCCTCAAAGAGAGAGAGTGTGTTTATACTTCAATTTTGAACACAGACTTTTGGTACCTGTCGAAATATTGCTATGGTTATTGTTGTTGTTGTTGTTGTTTGTTGTTGTGTTTGTGTAATATAGTAGGAGAGTTATTTATAATTACTAAGAAAACAACTTAGTTATTTATAATCCCCGTGGAGGTTCCGGCCTTTGTCCCCCTCCACTTTTGTACTTCTCTTTTGATATTAATAAAATTTCCGAAGGGAAAACCCCTCCTTTTATTAAAAAAAAAAAAAATTACTAAGAAAACAAAAGTGTAATTAGAAATCTATTATAATTAGGTGACCTAAGATATTAGGAAACCTGGAAACTATTGGTGCGCACTCTCTTTGTTTTTTTTTTACTTTTTCTTTTTCCTTTTGCGGCAAAGTCAACTCTAATGAAAAAAAAAAGTGGATATGTGAGCCGGTGCTATTTGCTTGCAGGTAAAGAGATGACAATTATTGTCTTCGGCTTTCTCCTTCTTCTATTTTTTTTTTTTTTAATACACGATATTTGGTTGGAAAGGATCTAGACAAACTGACGTCTTGATCGATCCTCCTACCTCGGGAACATGAGCTTTTGGGCTGTGTCTCACTTAGCCGTATCTCATAAGCAGCCTCGAACAAGTCATCTTGAATAGGGAAAGATCAGGTATTGGTAGTTTGGACCTCTGGGTATACGGATCTACTGTATACTATTATTTAGTTTTGAGTTTAATTTTAAAAAAAATGGTGACAGTTCAACCTAGTAGAGATATTGAAAGGTTTAAATAAGTTACATAATGAACAGCTGCCGTATTCATTTGCTAAAGCTACTTCTCCTCTAGTTTTAAACTTCTTATAATGTTCTTTAATTCATATCATATGAAAATTGATCTCAAAACGAATATTCTCTAAATTTAAGTTGTTTTAGTCGCCCCATATCTACGAATGACAATGGGACGGGTTTGGGGGCGGGGGGACATATCCCAATGCCCCGATCCGTCACTTAAACATTCCCCTCAACACTCGCTCCGGCCCCGCATTGTATGCCCCCATCCCCCCCCCCTGCCCCGTCTCCAAATCCCCGCAAGGAATGGGGATTACCCGCAGGTTTTTTTGATTATTATTAAAATCTTATGATATTAAATTTAATTTAAACCTCATAACTTCAAAATATAAGTTAAAATTATAGTAACTATAAATATAAATACATGTTTTAAACAAAGTTTAAATATTAATCATATATCTAGTCTTATACTTGCAATTAAATAGTAAAAATAAATTTACAGTAATTGAATCTTAAGCATTTAAAATAAATTCTAATTGAAACCATTGTGTATGAAAACTATATGTGAAAAAATAATACTTCTTTGTGTTATGGGATTGTATTAATTATTATAATTATTTTTGGTTATCGCATGCCACATATAATAGTAATTACTATATTGTCTTTAATTACGTTATTTGGAACTATTTTAATGTACAATTAGGATCAACTAACAAATTTCTTAAATCCTCTTGATCAATAGTAAAATGGAGTTATTTATGTAAAATGATAACGAGTCTCAATTAATGTAGTGGTCTTGATTAAAAAAAATTATAAAATTCTTTTGAATAATCTATTTTTTTCTTCTATATTTTTTATAATATTTTATCTAATTACATTTTTTATACTTTTATATTTATAATTTAAAATTTTTAATATATATGTAAAACTAAAGATATAAAAATAACCACATATGTATGCGGGGCGAGAAATGCTCATTCCCGCACCCCGCCCCGCCCCCCCCAGGGATTAAAAGTTAATCCCTACCCCCCGCCCCATTCCCCATTTCCCACTCTAATCTCTGCCTCGTCTAAGGCGAGTACAGGACAAGTACCCACAAAACCTGTCTCCATTGTCATCCCTACCCATATCTGATTTTTAATCGGGAAATGGTATTAATTAGTTGACAATGTGGTCTAAATTTTTGAAATTTTTGTAGGGACATAGCAAGCATGCTAGCAATTTGTTTTTTGTGGGTTCTTAAATCACACTGATGTTGTATTTTGGATCGATGATAGGATTCAGAGAAGATGTTGACATTGTTTTGGGAGACTTGAGGGCATTCTATATGTATATACACTAGCTGAGGCTGCCCGTGTAGATGCACGGGCTAAACCCAATATATATTAAGAAAATATCGTAAATAAAATTATTAAATGAAATATATACATTGTTGGTTGCAAGCTTTTTAATTATGATTACATTTTTACAACAAATTGAAAACAGAAAAGGAGTCCCAGTAAGAAAATCCACCTATTGATAAAATCAACCAAAAATGACAATTCATTAGAATGGTGTGGTCAATATTACTGGATCCCTATGAAAAACTAAAAGGTTTACAAGATGCACAGAGCAATTCCATATGGCAGTCACACCAAAGGCTACAAAAACGTAATGCATGATAAGGTATTCTGCACAAAGAGATGAACAATGGTAAATAATAGCATGCAATAAGTTCATAATTTAGAAAAGTATTTAACCGTACAGCATATAGATATGCCCAGAACACATACATTTAACAAGTAATATGCTATAGAGCATACAAAGTAAGTAGAAGAAAACATCAAACTTGAGTTGCATAACAATTTACGCGAACTTAAATGTCACTATGATAATAGAAAGAAATGTGCCACAAAGTAATGTGAAAATGGCTCTAGAAATTTCCAAGAATAACATTTGTAAAATTATTGACAAAATTAAAGAGAGATTTCCAGCTAAATAAAAGGACTATCGATTAACAAAACTTAGTTGGAAATATAGAAGATCAGTACTGCAAACCATTTCAATCTGGAAAAAGATTCCCTTGAACTAAAATTTGAGTAATTAACTTTTAAAGATGTTTAATTAATACAAAACAGAAAGCAGAAAAGCATTGTATCCCTGTTTCACCTTCAAAGACCCGTAGACTCATTGTTCTTTTATATATGAATAGCTATGCAGCCGACCTCATCTAGTGGAACAAGGGTTACTTTGGTTTGGTTTGGTTCTATAAAAAGCAAATAATGAATCTACAAAAGAACAAATATCTCATGAGCATCAGCCATAAAGACTTCAATATTACCACAGAAAGACAAGGGAATACCAAGGATAAGTAAATAATAAAATTGGACTGAAAGTTTGCAAGACTACTAATGCAAATGAACACATAGGCAAAAAACAAATAAAATTACACAAGCAACTACACGCATGTTAACATCATAATTCCATGTAAGAAGCCTTCTTGGCATTATTATTGGACAAAACCTGCATATATTTCAATGGATCACATCCTAAAAATTCTCACGCCAAACGAAAAAAGAAAAGTAAATGACACTCAAACAAACACACACACACAAAGAAGAAAATCATATCAAAGAAGACCACATCACATTTTTTATCTTAAAAACCATATCTTCCTTTCTCTTAATTTTTTTATCTACATCTGCTCAAACACATCATGTTAACCATGACTAATACATGGACTAATAGTTTCTATGTTTCCACTTATCAAAAAAATTAGTTTCTATCTTTTTATTGTCATAAAAAAAAGAAATAAGAAAGCTTTTTGGAGTAACAACAACATAGTCAGGGCAACCAAAAAGAAAAGGCTAACGTATCAGGTGGATCCTAAAAAGTTACAAAATTTAATTGTGACTCATCAAACTGCCTAGTACACTCCATCATCTTGTTGTCCTGAAATAGATCCAGTTCAACCAAATCATTTCATTCTATCATCATCTTTTGGCTCGAAATTTTGCAATCAAGCATTGATCTAAGATTCTTTACTATAGATGTATGAATTATCAATAACCAGCTTAAAATATTACAATGCAGGAGTGGCAGTTGGTTGATAAACTACTCTAAATTTGTCGAATTGCATTGGGAAAAATTTAGCATTAAGTTATTATGAAACAACAACTAAGAGTTAAGTAAAGTGTTTTCTATCATCTCATGCCAATCCAACCTAATTTTTATCATTCTATTATATTCTATTCTATTATGTTCTGCATTGATTTCAACTTATTTGAGAAGTTTGAAAAAAGAATGGAAATTTACTCCGTCACAACAGAGATAGACGTGTTCTTTTTTATCTTGCACCTAAACCTTATCGAACTAAAATCTTTTTGCTCAAAAAAGGAGAATTATCAAAGAAAAGTTGCAGTAATTAGCAAAATTTCTTCAAATAAACCAAATTTTACGGAATTTGAAGCTGCAACTTAAGAAAAAAAATATATAAAATCAGATATTTAACAAATAAAATTGAAATCAATTTAGCATTTTTATAATAAAAGTAACAAAATTTCAATTTTCCTTTCAATCGGAAGCTAAAATCATAAACATAACAAATAAAATTGAAGTAAATTTGCATTCTTATACTTAAATTGACAGCTTTAGTTTTAATAATCTTTCAATTCTTGTGCTTGCAAACAAAGCTAGGGATTCAATAAGCTGCAAATTATAAACACACCAGCATGAGTTGGCACCACATGCGCATTAGTATCTCGCATTTTGATTGCTTTATACTCCGCTGCAATTTTTGCTTTAAGAGACTCCCAAGCCTTCGTATTGGCAAACAACACAAAGAGTTGCCTCATGTCCCAACTACACTAGAGAAAAAGGATCATACATTTACGTTTACTGTAGAGGAATAAAGGTCCATCTACTTACATGATTTTCATTGATTCATAGTTGTATGCTTGAAAAATGCAGGTGCTGAAAGATGTTGGTGAAATGATAAATGTCACGCACAATTAGTCTTGAAATCGTCAACCAGTTTGCATCAACCACATTTAATCATATCGAAATTCCAGAATCTCGAGACTCACTGACTGGTAGTAATTGTTCTAACGGTACTATTATTCTAATATATGCTAGGATTGGACGAATCCAAAATGGAACAAACTAAGAAGAAAGAAAAGATTTTTAGCATGTGAGTTATTTTGTAATGTTTAATTTTGTTGTTGTAATTTTTATTTTTTATGAATATTTTGTTTTTTTTTCCTTATCATTAACTTGAAAATAAATAAATAAATAAAATTGTTATGTTAGTCTTTGTTTTCTCTATTTTAGATTAGTGCTTATTTTTATTTTATGCATGTGTAATATTTTATACTTATGTATGTTATTTATAAATTTTGAGTAGATCTTGGAATTACAAAAAAATAAAAATAAGAGGAATTTTGATTTTGTTGCTCGAATTTGTCGTGACCATGATAGAGATAGAAAGTATTTGCGAAGGTTATGAAGGATGATGGTGGAGGGGAAAATGATTAACTATTAGAGTTGAGTTTGTATATAAGAATTTTTACTCTTGAAACCTTCTTAATTGTTATTTTTATCCCGACAGCGTCACATGATTCAATGAGTGGTTTTTGATTAATTATCAAAAGAGGAATTAGATTGAAGTATTTTCAACGTGAGATGTTATGTTTTATTAAAATTTGACTGATTTTTTTAGGTCGGTGTACTTTCTAAAAAAAAGTTAAAAAATATATATAAAAAAATTGAAAACAAATATATATTTTAGAAGACTCGTGCAATATCATTCAAATATTCAAAGTGTTGATCTAACAAAACAGAGGTACAAAAAAAAACATCACAAGTGTTTCCTCTAACAAGTTTTTTAGTACCTTTGTTATAAAAAAAACTATCAATTCAAAATCTTACTAGACAAGTCTCCTTTCACCAAATACAACCCAATCAATGAAAGATGACACTTCAAAGAAACCAAGAAATCAACTATTATCCATTGACCGAGTTATCTATCTTAAAGAAAAAAAAAACTAAGGAAGTATTACATGATTTGGAAGGTAGTTGATTTTTAACATTACATGATTATCTGTAAGAAATATTTTCAATTTGACAAATCTTGCGTGATTAATTTTCTTATTTTTTGATTGAGTTACAAGTGCTTAAAAAGGCTTTAAGGTTTTTTTGTAATTAAGATATGTTTCTTTCATGTTAGATACAAAAACAACTTGGAGAATTTTTTTTTGGAAGACAGACTCACCATTAATCTTGTGTTTTTTAGGATCTAACTATGTGGATATATTTACTATTCAAGTTCGATATCTTTGAATTCACAATTAACCAAACGAAAGCAAGTTCCTCATATGTGCAACCCAAATCTCTATGGAAAAAAAATATGGAATCTGAAAGTCCAAATAAAAATTAAAAGTTTTATATATAGTGGAGAGTTTGTAAAGAAGGAGCCACAGCTACTGAAAAGAATTTGTATAGGAAGAAATGTGCTCAATCACCTACTTGCAAAATCTGTGGGCCATGTTATCGTCGAATTCGACTGGGTAGAAGCTGTCAATGGATTCGAAATGCCGTCTTCCTCTAGTGAACTACTGAGCCTTTTATGGAGGATGTAATATCTCTCCTATCCTCAGTTGATAATGCTTGTGTTCTTCATATTGGTAGAAATGCCAATAACGCTGCTGATTGGATAGATAGGAGTGCAAGACTAGGGTCATTACCAAACAATTGGTTGTTTGATTCCCTTTGGAGTTTATCAATATTCTCTACCTTGTTGTATCCCTCTGAGTATATTATGTTATTAATGAAAGTTTTCCAAAAAATCCATTGGATTTCAGTGACCAAAAAAAAAAAAGAAAGAAGAAGAGAATCCATCTGGTTTCCTCGTAAATACCCCTGAACCAAATCTCACCCACTCATTTTCCCTCCCTGGACCCCGTCTTTATAATTCTCACAGGCATCAGCTCCCTCGCGCAGCTGAGAAGAGACAAAAATACTTATAAGGTGTTTGTTATTGACGTAAGCAATGGAAGGCTTCACCGTTCTCGATTCTGAGAACGTAGCTCCAATTTTTGGTACTTCTTCGTCCTTTATCTCCATAAATTTTGCATTTTTAGGGTTTCTCTTCCTTAATTTTTGTTCATTTCTTAGTTGGGTCCCTTAATTAACTGCTTGCATCTAATACACATACAAACACACACGGAAACACGTTTATAATAAGTTGTTTATGCTTACTTACATACGTATGATTGTGTGTGCTTGAAATGCCCAAGCTTAACTTTTGTCGAAATTAGGCTCATTGTTTAAGATATTTTGGTGTAAATTTGGTACTTTTTGTAATTATTAATAGAGTTAGGGTTTAGTACTTAATTTCCTATTCTGGTTAAATTAGATAGCTAAATACCCAATAATCTCGACTGAATTTACTATATGTGTTCAATAGCCTAGAAACCCAATCCCAGCTGACTAGCAGGCAATGTTTTATCCCTCCATTAATCGTTTCATATTGAGAAATTGTTTTGTTGAAGAAATGGGTTTTTAATGTTAGTTATCGTAGGGTATTGCTAGTGAAAGTAGGGATAGTAACAAAGGGGGTTTTAATTTTCTTTTCTTCTTTGTTTCTTTTTTTTTTATTTTGGAAAATCCTTATGGTTCACACAGGGTTATCAAACCCCAAACAGATAATCAGGCCTAGAGAAAATATGGATTGTATTAGTAAGACACACTTACCAGAACTCAACTCAAAAAAATTAGTTTTTTAACTTATTTGAATTTCATATGTGAACAAGTCTTTCTTCACATCGCAAGAACTTAGACAATTTAGAATTTTCACACAAAACAAATGTCAGTTAATTCATACTTGTTTATTTTCATTGATTACCCGTGAGAGATGCCAAGCTACAACAATTATATACATAAGAAAAGAAGTCTCATATTGTTAAAGCTTTTTTCCAACGCCATGAAAACTCTCGAAAGCTCTTTTTAAAAAAGAATCAACTCAACGACGATAGCGGTTGCATTTGAAGTTAAAATACAAATATAAAATACCTCGCTCAAACGTATATGATGGAGCTTTTGATTTATCAACAAGATCAGGATAGAATATATGAAATTTGTAACCCTGGACAATCTTTGGCGGTGGATTGTCATGGTCATAGTGGGTCTGGTTGTATTTGTTCCATTCATACCCAGTGTGGACACGATTGAAATACTTGGGCTTTCTTGGACGGTATTTGTCCTTTGAAGCTAGGCGTGTGGAACCAAATACAGCAGCATCACATTCATCCATCTCTTGTTTTCGTCTTCGTCGCTCTTCTAGAACAGCAATCCGTTTCTTTTCCAATGTGACCCTGTCCTCTGCAGGGTCAATTACTTCTTCAATATTGCCATCATCATGCAAAAGTAGTTGCGGTGAATATGATCCAAGTCCAACCACCTCCTCTTTAGCCTCTTGAGTCGTCTCACCATCCAATATTGATGATTCCGGATTGAAGGCTGGAGCATCTTTCTCTTTATTAGTATCTCTTCTTCTTCTTCTGTGTTGATAAATTTCCTTGAGACAAGCCTTTGCCATGAAGATAGGGAGACGTTTTAAAATGGCTTCCCAAAATTCAACAACCTTGGCTTCCCCAGATCTCATCTGGAACTCAATCTGGTTCTGTAGCGCTTCCAATTCACCGTAGGTTTTTCCTTGTAAAAGAATTTTTACATCTGCTTCAATGTTAGAGTGCAAACCCCTTTCTTCTCCAGCAAGTAACTGATCATCAGGAATTAGATGTTTCCTAGCTTCAGCTAATTCCCAATCACAAACCACCAACAGTGCCTCCCAATATTGTATACGAGTTGACGTGGCCCTGTCCAAATCACAATGCATCTTTATGTCCTTGTGAACTTGTTCTATTTCTTTTAGAGTCAAGCCCTTGAATATTTCTGTAGTATCAAAGTCATCATCCCAAGGATAAGGATCAATTGCAAGACTCTTAGTAAGTAGTATATCAATTGGCTTCGTACGACCTTCACGCAACCGGATCTCGGATCTGACTTTACTTTGATCAAAATCAAACTGCTCCTCTTTCTTCTTCCACTCTTGAAACTCAGACCGGGCATGCTCTCTTGCTAACAAAGCCATTTTTTCCTCATGTAGTGCTTTCTCGATGCCTCTTTCCTCCCTTCTCTTTTTTACTTTTTCAATCTCTGCCATCCTTTCTCTCTGCCTCTTCTTTTCTGCTTTTACAGAGAATGAATCAATCGGCACGCCTTGAGCAACATCACGCTCGATCTTCTTCCGCCACACAAATTTTTCATTGAGATTAGAATCACCAAAAGGATTCGAATCATTCGAATACCCAGACAACGTTTGTGACTTCAATTTCTTTGCCGCTTTCATTGCCTTATTCTGAGCTTTCTTGGCCAAGTATTCCTTTATATCTTCTTCCAAAAGCTTCCTCTTCCTGCTCTCGTGACTGCCCATTGTTACTATCCCCAACAAATAAACCCCGAAGGCTCTGATTCGACTCAGTGACGACGTCCTCAAAGAGAGAGAGTGTGTTTATACTTCAATTTTGAACACAGACTTTTGGTACCTGTCGAAATATTGCTATGGTTATTGTTGTAGTTGTTGTTGTTTGTTGTTGTGTTTGTGTAATATAGTAGGAGAGTTATTTATAATTACTAAGAAAACAACTTAGTTATTTATAATCCCCGTGGAGGTGCCGGCCTTTGTCCCCCTCCACTTTTTTACTTTTCTTTTGATATTAATAAAATTTTCGGAGGGAAAACCCCTCCTTTTATTAAAAAAAAAAAAAAAATTACTAAGAAAACAAAAGTGTAATTAGAAATCTATTATAATTAGGAGACCTAATATATTAGGTAACCTGGAAACTATTGGTGCGCACTCTCTTTGTTTTTTTTTTTACTTTTTCTTTTTCCTTTTGCGGCAAAGTCAACTCTAATGAAAAAAAAAAGTGGATACGTGAGCTGGTGCTATTTGCTTGCAGGTAAAGAGATGACAATTATTGTCTTCGGCTTTCTCCTTCTTCTTCTTTTTTTTTTTTAATACACGATATTCGGTTGGAAAGGATCTAGACAAACTGACGTCTTGATCGATCCTCCTACCTCGGGAACATGAGCTTTTGGGCTGTGCCTCGCTTAGCCGTATCTCATAAGCAGCCTCGAACAAGTCATCTTGAATAGGGAAAGATCAGGTATTGGTAGTTTGGACCTCTGGGTATACGGATCTACTGTATACTATTATTTAGTTTTGAGTTTAATTTAAAAAAAATGGTGACAGTTCAACCTAGTAGAGATATTGAAAGGTTTAAATAAGTTACATAATGAACAGCTACCGCATTCATTTGCTAAAGCTACTTCTCCTCTAGTTTTAAACTTCTTATAATGTTATTTAATTCATATCATATGAAAATTGATCTCAAAACGAATATTCTCTAAATTTAAGTTGTTTTAGTCGTCCCATATCTACGAATGACAATGGGACGGGTTTGGGGGCGGGGGGACATATCCCAATGCCCCGATCCGTCACTTAAACAGTCCCCTCAACACTCGCTCCGGCCCCGCATTGTATGCCCCCATCCCCCGCCCCCGCCCCCTCTCCAAATCCCCGCAAGGAATGGGGATTACCCGCAGGTTTTTTTGATTATTATTAAAATCTTATGATATTAAATTTAATTTAAACCTCATAACTTCAAAATATAAGTTAAAATTATAGTAACTATAAATATAAATACATGTTTTAAACAAAGTTTAAATATTAATCATATATCTAGTCTTATACTTGGAATTAAATAGTAAAAATAAATTTACAGTAATTGAATCTTAAGCATTTAAAATAAATTCTAACTGAAACCATTGTGTATGAAAACTATATGTGAAAAAATAATACTTCTTTGTGTTATGGGATTGTATTAATTATTATAATTATTTTTGGTTATCGCATGCCACATATAATAGTAATTACTATATTGTCTTTAATTACGTTATTTGGAACTATTTTAATGTACAATTAGGATCAACTAACAAATTTCTTAAATCCTCTTGATCAATAGTAAAATGGAATTATTTATGTAAAATGATAACAAGTCTCAATTAGTGCAGTGGTCTTGATTAAAAAAAATTATAAAATTCTTTTGAATAATCTATTTTTTTCTACTCTATTTTTTATAATATTTTATCTAATGTCATTTTTTATACTTTTATATTTATAATTTAAAATTTTTAATATATATGTAAAACTAAAGATATAAAAATAACCACATATGTATGCGGGGCGAGAAATGCTCATTCCCGCACCCCGCCCCGCCCCCGCGAGGGATTAAAAGTTAATCCCTACCCCCCGCCCCATTCCCCATTTCCCACTCTAATCTCTGCCTCGTCTAAGGCGAGTACAGGACAAGTACCCACAAAACCTGTCTCCATTGTCATCCCTACCCATATCTGATTTTTAACCGGGAAATGGTATTAATTAGTTGACAATGTGGTCTAAATTTTTGAAATTTTTGTAGGGACATAGCAAGCATGCTAGCAATTTGTTTTTTGTGGGTTCTTAAATCACACTGATGTTGTATTTTGGATCGATGATAGGATTCAGAGAAGATGTTGACATTGTTTTGGGAGACTTGAGGGCATTCTATATGTATATACACTAGCTGAGGCTGCCCGTGTAGATGCACGGGCTAAACCCAATATATATTAAGAAAATATCGTAAATAAAATTATTAAATGAAATATATACATTGTTGGTTGCAAGCTTTTTAATTATGATTACATTTTTACAACAAATTGAAAACAGAAAAGGAGTCCCAGTAAGAAAATCCACCTATTGATAAAATCAACCAAAAATGACAATTCATTAGAATGGTGTGGTCAATATTACTGGATCCCTATGAAAAACTAAAAGGTTTACAAGATGCACAGAGCAATTCCATATGGCAGTCACACCAAAGGCTACAAAAACGTAATGCATGATAAGGTATTCTGCACAAAGAGATGAACAATGGTAAATAATAGCATGCAATAAGTTCATAATTTAGAAAAGTATTTAACCGTACAGCATATAGATATGCCCAGAACACATACATTTAACAAGTAATATGCTATAGAGCATACAAAGTAAGTAGAAGAAAACATCAAACTTGAGTTGCATAACAATTTACGCGAACTTAAATGTCACTATGATAATAGAAAGAAATGTGCCACAAAGTAATGTGAAAATGGCTCTAGAAATTTCCAAGAATAACATTTGTAAAATTATTGACAAAATTAAAGAGAGATTTCCAGCTAAATAAAAGGACTATCGATTAACAAAACTTAGTTGGAAATATAGAAGATCAGTACTGCAAACCATTTCAATCTGGAAAAAGATTCCCTTGAACTAAAATTTGAGTAATTAACTTTTAAAGATGTTTAATTAATACAAAACAGAAAGCAGAAAAGCATTGTATCCCTGTTTCACCTTCAAAGACCCGTAGACTCATTGTTCTTTTATATATGAATAGCTATGCAGCCGACCTCATCTAGTGGAACAAGGGTTACTTTGGTTTGGTTTGGTTCTATAAAAAGCAAATAATGAATCTACAAAAGAACAAATATCTCATGAGCATCAGCCATAAAGACTTCAATATTACCACAGAAAGACAAGGGAATACCAAGGATAAGTAAATAATAAAATTGGACTGAAAGTTTGCAAGACTACTAATGCAAATGAACACATAGGCAAAAAACAAATAAAATTACACAAGCAACTACACGCATGTTAACATCATAATTCCATGTAAGAAGCCTTCTTGGCATTATTATTGGACAAAACCTGCATATATTTCAATGGATCACATCCTAAAAATTCTCACGCCAAACGAAAAAAGAAAAGTAAATGACACTCAAACAAACACACACACACAAAGAAGAAAATCATATCAAAGAAGAACAAATCACATTTTTTATCTTAAAAACCATATCTTCCTTTTTTTTAATTTTTTTTATCTACATCTGCTCAAACACATCATGTTAACCATGACTAATACATGGACTAATAGTTTCTATGTTTCCACTTATCAAAAAAATTAGTTTCTATCTTTTTATTGTCATAAAAAAAAAGAAATAAGAAAGCTTTTTGGAGTAACAACAACATAGTCAGGGCAACCAAAAAGAAAACGCTAACGTATCAGGTGGATCCTAAAAAGTTACAAAATTTAATTGTGACTCATCAAACTGCCTAGTACACTCCATCATCTTGTTGTCCTGAAATAGATCCAGTTCAACCAAATCATTTCATTCTATCATCATCTTTTGGCTCGAAATTTTGCAATCAAGCATTGATCTAAGATTCTTTACTATAGATGTATGAATTATCAATAACCAGCTTAAAATATTACAATGCAGGAGTGGCAGTTGGTTGATAAACTACTCTAAATTTGTCGAATTGCATTGGGAAAAATTTAGCATTAAGTTATTATGAAACAACAACTAAGAGTTAAGTAAAGTGTTTTCTATCATCTCATGCCAATCCAACCTAATTTTTATCATTCTATTATATTCTATTCTATTATGTTCTGCATTGATTTCAACTTATTTGAGAAGTTTGAAAAAAGAATGGAAATTTACTCCGTCACAACAGAGATAGACGTGTTTTTTTTTATCTTGCACCTAAACCTTATCGAACTAAAATCTTTTTGCTCAAAAAAGGGGAATTATCAAAGAAAAGTTGCAGTAATTAGCAAAATTTCTTCAAATAAACCAAATTTTACGGCATTTGAAGCTGCAACTTAAGAAAAAATATATATAAAATCAGATATTTAACAAATAAAATTGAAATCAATTTAGCATTTTTATAATAAAAGTAACAAAATTTCAATTTTCCTTTCAATCGGAAGCTAAAATCATAAACATAACAAATAAAATTGAAGTAAATTTGCATTCTTATACTTAAATTGACAGCTTTAGTTTTAATAATCTTTCAATTCTTGTGCTTGCAAACAAAGCTAGGGATTCAATAAGCTGCAAATTATAAACACACCAGCATGAGTTGGCACCACATGCGCATTAGTATCTCGCATTTTGATTGCTTTATACTCCGCTGCAATTTTTGCTTTAAGAGACTCCCAAGCCTTCGTATTGGCAAACAACACAAAGAGTTGCCTCATGTCCCAACTACACTAGAGAAAAAGGATCATACATTTACGTTTACTGTAGAGGAATAAAGGTCCATCTACTTACATGATTTTCATTGATTCATAGTTGTATGCTTGAAAAATGCAGGTGCTGAAAGATGTTGGTGAAATGATAAATGTCACGCACAATTAGTCTTGAAATCGTCAACCAGTTTGCATCAACCACATTTAATCATATCGAAATTCCAGAATCTCGAGACTCACTGACTGGTAGTAATTGTTCTAACGGTACTATTATTCTAATATATGCTAGGATTGGACGAATCCAAAATGGAACAAACTAAGAAGAAAGAAAAGATTTTTAGCATGTGAGTTATTTTGTAATGTTTAATTTTGTTGTTGAAATTTTTATTTTTTATGAATATTTTGTTTTTTTTTCCTTATCATTAACTTGAAAATAAATAAATAAAAAAAATTGTTATGTTAGTCTTTGTTTTCTCTATTTTAGATTAGTGCTTATTTTTTTTTTTTGCATGTGTAATATTTTTTACTTATGTATGTTATTTATAAATTTTGAGTAGATCTTGGAATTACAAAAAAAAAAAAAGAAGAGAAATTTTGAGTTTGTTGCTCGGATTTGTGGAGACCATGATAGAGATAGAAAGTATTTGCGAAGGTTATGAAGGATGATGGTGGAAGGGAAAATGATTAACTATTAGAGTTGAGTTTGTATATAAGAATTTTTACTCTTGAAACCTTCTTAATTGTTATTTTTATCCCGACAGTGTCACATGATTCAATGAGAGGTTTTTGATTAATTATCAAAAGAGGAATTAGATTGAAGTATTTTCAACGTGAGATGTTATGTTTTATTAAAATTTGACTGATTTTTTTAGGTCGGTGTACTTTCTAAAAAAAAGTTAAAAAATATATATAAAAAAATTGAAAACAAATATATATTTTAGATGACTCGTGCAATATCATTCAAATATTCAAAGTGTTGATCTAACAAAACAGAGGTACAAAAAAAACATCACAAGTGTTTCCTCTAACAAGTTTTTTAGTACCTTTGTTATAAAAAAAACTATCAATTCAAAATCTTACTAGACAAGTCTCCTTTCACCAAATACAACCCAATCAATGAAAGACGACACTTCAAAGAAACCAAGAAATCAACTATTATCCATTGACCGAGTTATCTATCTTAAAGAAAAAAAAAACTAAGGAAGTATTACATGATTTGGAAGGTAGTTGATTTTTAACATTACATGATTATCTGTAAGAAATATTTTCAATTTGACAAATCTTGCGTGATTAATTTTCTTATTTTTTGATTGAGTTACAAGTGCTTAAAAAGGCTTTAAGGTTTTTTTGTAATTAAGATATGTTTCTTTCATGTTAGATACAAAAACAACTTGGAGAATTTTTTTTTGGAAGACAGACTCACCATTAATCTTGTGTTTTTTAGGATCTAACTATGTGGATATATTTACTATTCAAGTTCGATATCTTTGAATTCACAATTAACCAAACGAAAGCAAGTTCCTCATATGTGCAACCCAAATCTCTATGGAAAAAAAATATGGAATCTGAAAGTCCAAATAAAAATTAAAAGTTTTATATATAGTGGAGAGTTTGTAAAGAAGGAGCCACAGCTACTGAAAAGAATTTGTATAGGAAGAAATGTGCTCAATCACCTACTTGCAAAATCTGTGGGCCATGTTATCGTCGAATTCGACTGGGTAGAAGCTGTCAATGGATTCGAAATGCCGTCTTCCTCTAGTGAACTACTGAGCCTTTTATGGAGGATGTAATATCTCTCCTATCCTCAGTTGATAATGCTTGTGTTCTTCATATTGGTAGAAATGCCAATAACGCTGCTGATTGGATAGATAGGAGTGCAAGACTAGGGTCATTACCAAACAATTGGTTGTCTGATTCCCTTTGGAGTTTATCAATATTCTCTACCTTGTTGTATCCCTCTGAGTATATTATGTTATTAATGAAAGTTTTCCAAAAAATCCATTGGATTTCAGTGACCAAAAAAAAAAAAGAAAGAAGAAGAAAATCCATCTGGTTTCCTCTTAAATACCCCTGAAACAAATCTCACCCACTCATTTTCCCTCCCTGGACCCCGTCTTTATAATTCTCACAGGCATCAGCTCCCTCGCGCAGCTGAGAAGAGACAAAAATACTTATAAGGTGTTTGTTATTGACGTAAGCAATGGAAGGCTTCACCGTTCTCGATTCTGAGATCGTAGCTCCAATTTTTGGTACTTCTTCGTCCTTTATCTCCATAAATTTTGCATTTTTAGGGTTTCTCTTCCTTAATTTTTGTTCATTTCTTAGTTGGGTCCCTTAATTAACTGCTTGCATCTAATACACATACAAACACACACGGAAACACGTTTATAATAAGTTGTTTATGCTTACTTACATACGTATGATTGTGTGTGCTTGAAATGCCCAAGCTTAACTTTTGTCGAAATTAGGCTCATTGTTTAAGATATTTTGGTGTAAATTTGGTACTTTTTGTAATTATTAATAGAGTTAGGGTTTAGTACTAAATTTCCTATTCTGGTTAAATTAGATAGCTAAATACCCAATAATCTCGACTGAATTTACTATATGTGTTCAATAGCCTAGAAACCCGATCCCAGCTGACTAGTAGGCAATGTTTTATCCCTCCATTAATCGTTTCATATTGAGAAATTGTTTTGTTGAAGAAATGGGTTTTTAATGTTAGTTATCGTAGGGTATTGCTAGTGAAAGTAGGGAAAGTAACAAAGGGGGTTTTAATTTTCTTTTCTTCTTTGTTTCTTTTTTTTTTGTTTTGGAAAATCCTTATGGTTCACACAGGGTTATCAAACCCCAAACAGATAATCAGGCCTAGAGAAAATATGGATTGTATTAGTAAGACACACTTACCAGAACTCAACTCAAAAAAATTAGTTTTTTAACTTATTTGAATTTCATATGTGAACAAGTCTTTCTTCACATCGCAAGAACTTAGACAATTTAGAATTTTCACACAAAACAAATGTCAGTTAATTCATACTTGTTTATTTTCATTGATTACCCGTGAGAGATGCCAAGCTACAACAATTATATACATAAGAAAAGAAGTCTCATATTGTTAAAGCTTTTTTCCAACGCCATGAAAACTCTCGAAAGCTCTTTTTAAAAAAGAATCAACTCAACGACGATAGCGGTTGCATTTGAAGTTAAAATACAAATATAAAATACCTCGCTCAAACGTATATGATGGAGCTTTTGATTTATCAACAAGATCAGGATAGAATATATGAAATTTGTAACCCTGGACAATCTTTGGCGGTGGATTGTCGTGGTCATAGTGGGTCTGGTTGTATTTGTTCCATTCATACCCAGTGTGGACACGATTGAAATACTTGGGCTTTCTTGGACGGTATTTGTCCTTTGAAGCTAGGCGTGTGGAACCAAATACAGCAGCATCACATTCATCCATCTCTTGTTTTCGTCTTCGTCGCTCTTCTAGAACAGCAATCCGTTTCTTTTCCAATGTGACCCTGTCCTCTGCAGGGTCAATTACTTCTTCAATATTGCCATCATCATGCAAAAGTAGTTGCGGTGAATATGATCCAAGTCCAACCACCTCCTCTTTAGCCTCTTGAGTCGTCTCACCATCCAATATTGATGATTCCGGATTGAAGGCTGGAGCATCTTTCTCTTTATTAGTATCTCTTCTTCTTCTTCTGTGTTGATAAATTTCCTTGAGACAAGCCTTTGCCATGAAGATAGGGAGACGTTTTAAAATGGCTTCCCAAAATTCAACAACCTTGGCTTCCCCAGATCTCATCTGGAACTCAATCTGGTTCTGTAGCGCTTCCAATTCACCGTAGGTTTTTCCTTGTAAAAGAATTTTTACATCTGCTTCAATGTTAGAGTGCAAACCCCTTTCTTCTCCAGCAAGTAACTGATCATCAGGAATTAGATGTTTCCTAGCTTCAGCTAATTCCCAATCACAAACCACCAACAGTGCCTCCCAATATTGTATACGAGTTGACGTGGCCCTGTCCAAATCACAATGCATCTTTATGTCCTTGTGAACTTGTTCTATTTCTTTTAGAGTCAAGCCCTTGAATATTTCTGTAGTATCAAAGTCATCATCCCAAGGATAAGGATCAATTGCAAGACTCTTAGTAAGTAGTATATCAATTGGCTTCGTACGACCTTCACGCAACCGGATCTCGGATCTGACTTTACTTTGATCAAAATCAAACTGCTCCTCTTTCTTCTTCCACTCTTGAAACTCAGACCGGGCATGCTCTCTTGCTAACAAAGCCATTTTTTCCTCATGTAGTGCTTTCTCGATGCCTCTTTCCTCCCTTCTCTTTTTTACTTTTTCAATCTCTGCCATCCTTTCTCTCTGCCTCTTCTTTTCTGCTTTTACAGAGAATGAATCAATCGGCACGCCTTGAGCAACATCACGCTCGATCTTCTTCCGCCACACAAATTTTTCATTGAGATTAGAATCACCAAAAGGATTCGAATCATTCGAATACCCAGACAACGTTTGTGACTTCAATTTCTTTGCCGCTTTCATTGCCTTATTCTGAGCTTTCTTGGCCAAGTATTCCTTTATATCTTCTTCCAAAAGCTTCCTCTTCCTGCTCTCGTGACTGCCCATTGTTACTATCCCCAACAAATTAACCCCGAAGGCTCTGATTCGACTCAGTGACGACGTCCTCAAAGAGAGAGAGTGTGTTTATACTTCAATTTTGAACACAGACTTTTGCTACCTGTCGAAATATTGCTATTGTTATTGTTGTTGTTGTTGTTGTTTGTTGTTGTGTTTGTGTAATATAGTAGGAGAGTTATTTATAATTACTAAGAAAACAACTTAGTTATTTATAATCCCCGTGGAGGTTCCGGCCTTTGTCCCCCTCCACTTTTGTACTTTTCTTTTGATATTAATAAAATTTTCGGAGGGAAAACCCCTCCTTTTATTAAAAAAAAAAAAAAAATTACTAAGAAAACAAAAGTGTAATTAGAAATCTATTATAATTAGGAGACCTAATATATTAGGAAACCTGGAAACTATTGGTGCGCACTCTCTTTGTTTTTTTTTACTTTTTCTTTTTCCTTTTGCGGCAAAGTCAACTCTAATGAAAAAAAAAAGTGGATACGTGAGCTGGTGCTATTTGCTTGCAGGTAAAGAGATGACAATTATTGTCTTCGGCTTTCTCCTTCTTCTATTTTTTTTTTTTTTTTAATACACGATATTCGGTTGGAAAGGATCTAGACAAACTGACGTCTTGATCGATCCTCCTACCTCGGGAACATGAGCTTTTGGGCTGTGTCTCGCTTAGCCGTATCTCATAAGCAGCCTCGAACAAGTCATCTTGAATAGGGAAAGATCAGGTATTGGTAGTTTGGACCTCTGGGTATACGGATCTACTGTATACTATTATTTAGTTTTGAGTTTAATTTTAAAAAAATGCTGGCAGTTCAACCTAGTAGAGATATTGAAAGGTTTAAATAAGTTACATAATGAACAGCTGCCGTATTCATTTGCTAAAGCTACTTCTCCTCTAGTTTTAAACTTCTTATAATGTTCTTTAATTCATATCATATGAAAATTGATCTCAAAACGAATATTCTCTAAATTTAAGTTGTTTTAGTCGCCCCATATCTACGAATGACAATGGGACGGGTTTGGGGGCGGGGGGACATATCCCAATGCCCCGATCCGTCACTTAAACATTCCCCTCAACACTCGCTCCGGCCCCGCATTGTATGCCCCCATCCCCCGCCCCTGCCCCGTCTCCAAATCCCCGCAAGGAATGGGGATTACCCGCAGGTTTTTTTGATTATTATTAAAATCTTATGATATTAAATTTAATTTAAACCTCATAACTTCAAAATATAAGTTAAAATTATAGTAACTATAAATATAAATACATGTTTTAAACAAAGTTTAAATATTAATCATATATCTAGTCTTATACTTGCAATTAAATAGTAAAAATAAATTTACAGTAATTGAATCTTAAGCATTTAAAATAAATTCTAATTGAAACCATTGTGTATGAAAACTATATGTGAAAAAATAATACTTCTTTGTGTTATGGGATTGTATTAATTATTATAATTATTTTTGGTTATCGCATGCCACATATAATAGTAATTACTATATTGTCTTTAATTACGTTATTTGGAACTATTTTAATGTACAATTAGGATCAACTAACAAATTTCTTAAATCCTCTTGATCAATAGTAAAATGGAATTATTTATGTAAAATGATAACAAGTCTCAATTAGTGCAGTGGTCTTGATTAAAAAAAATTATAAAATTCTTTTGAATAATCTATTTTTTTCTACTCTATTTTTTATAATATTTTATCTAATGTCATTTTTTATACTTTTATATTTATAATTTAAAATTTTTAATATATATGTAAAACTAAAGATATAAAAATAAACACATATGTATGCGGGGCGAGAAATGCTCATTCCCGCACCCCGCCCCGCCCCCGCGAGGGATTAAAAGTTAATCCCTACCCCCCGCCCCATTCCCTATTTCCCACTCTAATCTCTGCCTCGTCTAAGGCGAGTACAGGACAAGTACCCACAAAACCTGTCTCCATTGTCATCCCTACCCATATCTGATTTTTAATCGGGAAATGGTATTAATTAGTGGACAATGTGGTCTAAAATTTTGAAATTTTTGTAGGGACATAGCAAGCATGCTAGCAATTTGTTTTTTGTGGGTTCTTAAATCACACTGATGTTGTATTTTGGATCGATGATAGGATTCAGAGAAGATGTTGACATTGTTTTGGGAGACTTGAGGGCATTCTATATGTATATACACTAGTTGAGGCTGCCCGTGTAGATGCACGGGCTAAACCCAATATATATTAAGAAAATATCGTAAATAAAATTATTAAATGAAATATATACATTGTTGGTTGCAATGTTTTTAATTATGATTACATTTTTACAACAAATTGAAAACAGAAAAGGAGTCCCAGTAAGAAAATCCACCTATTGATAAAATCAACCAAAAATGACAATTCATTAGAATGGTGTGGTCAATATTACTGGATCCCTATGAAAAACTGAAAGGTTTACAAGATGCACAGAGCAATTCCATATGGCAGTCACACCAAAGGCTACAAAAACGTAATGCATGATAAGGTATTCTGCACAAAGAGATGAACAATGGTAAATAATAGCATGCAATAAGTTCATAATTTAGAAAAGTATTTAACCGTACAGCATATAGATATGCCCAGAACACATACATTTAACAAGTAATATGCTATAGAGCATACAAAGTAAGTAGAAGAAAACATCAAACTTGAGTTGCATAACAATTTACGCGAACTTAAATGTCACTATGATAATAGAAAGAAATGTGCCACAAAGTAATGTGAAAATGGCTCTAGAAATTTCCAAGAATAACATTTGTAAAATTATTGACAAAATTAAAGAGAGATTTCCAGCTAAATAAAAGGACTATCGATTAACAAAACTTAGTTGGAAATATAGAAGATCAGTACTGCAAACCATTTCAATCTGGAAAAAGATTCCCTTGAACTAAAATTTGAGTAATTAACTTTTAAAGATGTTTAATTAATACAAAACAGAAAGCAGAAAAGCATTGTATCCCTGTTTCACCTTCAAAGACCCGTAGACTCATTGTTCTTTTATATATGAATAGCTATGCAGCCGACCTCATCTAGTGGAACAAGGGTTACTTTGGTTTGGTTTGGTTCTATAAAAAGCAAATAATGAATCTACAAAAGAACAAATATCTCATGAGCATCAGCCATAAAGACTTCAATATTACCACAGAAAGACAAGGGAATACCAAGGATAAGTAAATAATAAAATTGGACTGAAAGTTTGCAAGACTACTAATGCAAATGAACACATAGGCAAAAAACAAATAAAATTACACAAGCAACTACACGCATGTTAACATCATAATTCCATGTAAGAAGCCTTCTTGGCATTATTATTGGACAAAACCTGCATATATTTCAATGGATCACATCCTAAAAATTCTCACGCCAAACGAAAAAAGAAAAGTAAATGACACTCATACAAACACACACACACAAAGAAGAAAATCATATCAAAGAAGACCACATCACATTTTTTATCTTAATAACCATATCTTCCTTTCTCTTAATTTTTTTTATCTACATCTGCTCAAACACATCATGTTAACCATGACTAATACATGGACTAATAGTTTCTATGTTTCCACTTATCAAAAAAATTAGTTTCTATCTTTTTATTGTCATAAAAAAAAAAAAGAAGAAAGCTTTTTGGAGTAACAACAACATAGTCAGGGCAACCAAAAAGAAAACGCTAACGTATCAGGTGGATCCTAAAAAGTTACAAAATTTAATTGTGACTCATCAAACTGCCTAGTACACTCCATCATCTTGTTGTCCTGAAATAGATCCAGTTCAACCAAATCATTTCATTCTATCATCATCTTTTGGCTCGAAATTTTGCAATCAAGCATTGATCTAAGATTCTTTACTATAGATGTATGAATTATCAATAACCAGCTTAAAATATTACAATGCAGGAGTGGCAGTTGGTTGATAAACTACTCTAAATTTGTCGAATTGCATTGGGAAAAATTTAGCATTAAGTTATTATGAAACAACAACTAAGAGTTAAGTAAAGTGTTTTCTATCATCTCATGCCAATCCAACCTAATTTTTATCATTCTATTCTATTCTATTATGTTCTGCATTGATTTCAACTTATTTGAGAAGTTTGAAAAAAGAATGCAAATTTACTCCGTCACAACAGAGATAGACGTGTTTTTTTTTTTTTATCTTGCACCTAAACCTTATCGAACTAAAATATTTTTGCTCAAAAAAGGAGAATTATCAATGAAAAGTTGTAGTAATTAGCAAAAAATTTTCAAATAAACCAAATTTTACGGCATTTGAAGCTGCAACTTAAGAAAACATATATATATAATCAGATATTTAACAAATAAAATTGAAATAAATTTAGCATTTTTATAATAAAAGTAACAAAATTTCAATTTTCCTTTCAATCAGAAGCTAAAATCATAAACATAACAAATAAAATTGAAGTAAATTTGCATTCTTATACTTAAATTGACAGCTTTAGTTTTAATAATCTTTCAATTCTTGTGCTTGCAAACAAAGCTAGGGATTCAATAAGCTGCAAATTATAAACACACCAGCATGAGTTGGCACCACATGCGCATTAGTATCTCGCATTTTGATTGCTTTATACTCCGCTGCAATTTTTGCTTTAAGAGACTCCCAAGCCTTCGTATTGGCAAACAACACAAAGAGTTGCCTCATGTCCCAACTACACTAGAGAAAAAGGATCATACATTTACGTTTACTGTAGAGGAATAAAGGTCCATCTACTTACATGATTTTCATTGATTCATAGTTGTATGCTTGAAAAATGCAGGTGCTGAAAGATGTTGGTGAAATGATAAATGTCACGCACAATTAGTCTTGAAATCGTCAACCAGTTTGCATCAACCACATTTAATCATATCGAAATTCCAGAATCTCGAGACTCACTGACTGGTAGTAATTGTTCTAACGGTACTATTATTCTAATATATGCTAGGATTGGACGAATCCAAAATGGAACAAACTAAGAAGAAAGAAAAGATTTTTAGCATGTGAGTTATTTTGTAATGTTTAATTTTGTTGTTGTAATTTTTATTTTTTATGAATATTTTTGTTTTTTTTTCCTTATCATTAACTTGAAAATAAATTAATAAATAAAATTGTTATGTTAGTCTTTGTTTTCTCTATTTTAGATTAGTGCTTATTTTTATTTTATGCATGTGTAATATTTTATACTTATGTATGTTATTTATAAATTTTGAGTAGATCTTGGAATTACAAAAAAAAAAAAGAAGAGAAATTTTGAGTTTGTTGCTCGGATTTATGGTGACCATGATAGAGATGGAAAGTATTTGCAAAGGTTATAAAGGATGATGGTGGAGGGGAAAAATGATTAACTATTAGAGTTGAGTTTGTATATAAGAATTTTTACTCTTGAAACCTTCTTAATTGTAATTTTTATCCCGACAGCGTCACATGATTCAATGAGAGGTTTTTGATTAATTATCAAAAGAGGAATTAGATTGAAGTATTTTCAACGTGAGATGTTATGTTTTATTAAAATTTGGCTGATTTTTTTAGGTCGGTGTACTTTCTAAAAAAAAGTTAAAAAATATATATAAAAAAATTGAAAACAAATATATATTTTAGATGACTCGTGCAATATCATTCAAATATTCAAAGTCTTGATCTAACAAAACAGAGGTACAAAAAAAAACATCACAAGTGTTTCCTCTAACAAGTTTTTTATTACCTTTGTTATAAAAAAAAAAACTATCAATTCAAAATCTTACTAGACAAGCCTCCTTTCACCAAATACAACCCAATCAATGAAAGACGACACTTCAAAGAAACCAAGAAATCAACTATTATCCACTGACCGAGTTATCTATCTTAAAGAAAAAAAAAACTAAGGAAGTATTACATGATTTGGAAGGTAGTTGATTTTTAACATTACATGATTATCTGTAAGAAATATTTTCAATTTGACAAATCTTGCGTGATTAATTTTCTTATTTTTTGATTGAGTTACAAGTGTTTAAAAAGGCTTTAAGGTTTTTTTGTAATTAAGATATGTTTCTTTCATGTTAGATACAAAAACAACTTGGAGAATTTTTTTTTGGAAGACAGACTCACCATTAATCTTGTGTTTTTTAGGATCTAACTATGTGGATATATTTACTATTCAAATTCGATATCTTTGAATTCACAATTAACCAGACGAAAGCAAGTTCCTCATATGTGCAACCCAAATCTCTATGGAAAATAATATGGAATCTGAAGGTCCAAACAAAAATTAAAAGTTTTATATATAGTGGAGAGTTTGTAAAGAAGGAGCCACAGCTACTGAAAAGAATTTGTACAGGAAGAAATGTGCTCAATCACCTACTTGCAAAATATGTGGGCCATGTTATCGTCGAATTCGACCGCGTAGAAGCTGTCAATGGATTCCAAATGCCGTCTTCCTCTAGTGAACTACTGAGCCTTTTATGGAGGATGTAATATCTCTCCTATCCTCAGTTGATAATGCTTGTGTTCTTCATATTGGTAGAAATGCCAATAAGGCTGCTGATTGGATAGATAGGAGTGCAAGACTAGGGTCATTACCAAACAATTGGTTGTCTGATTCCCTTTGGAGTTTATCAATATTCTCCACCTTGTTGTATCCCTCTGAGTATATTATGTTATTAATGAAAGTTTTCCAAAAAATCCATTGGATTTCAGTGACAAAAAAAAAAAAAAAAAGAAGAAGAGAATCCATCTGGTTTCCTCATAAATACCCCTGAACCAAATCTCACCCACTCATTTTCCCACCCTGGACCCCGTCTTTATAATTCTCATAGGCATCAGCTCCCTCGCGCAGCTGAGAAGAGACAAAAATACTTATAAGGTGGTTGTTATTGACGTAAGGAATGGAAGGCTTCACCGTTCTCGATTCTGAGAACGTAGCTCCAATTTTTGGTACTTCTTCGTCCTTTATCTCACTAAATTTCGCATTTTTAGGGTTTCTCTTCCTTAATTTTTGTTCATTTCTTAGTTGGGTCCCTTAATTAACTGCTTGCATCTAATACACATACAAACACACACGGAAACACGTTTATAATAAGTTGTTTATGCTTACTTACATACGTATGATTGTGTGTGCTTGAAATGCCCAAGCTTAACTTTTGTCGAAATTAGGCTCATTGTTTAAGATATTTTGGTGTAAATTTGGTACTTTTTGTAATTATTAATAGAGTTAGGGTTTAGTACTTAATTTCCTATTCTGGTTAAATTAGATAGCTAAATACCCAATAATCTCGACTGAATTTACTATATGTGTTCAATAGCCTAGAAACCCGATCCCAGCTGACTAGTAGGCAATGTTTTATCCCTCCATTAATCGTTTCATATTGAGAAATTGTTTTGTTGAAGAAATGGGTTTTTAATGTTAGTTATCGTAGGGTATTGCTAGTGAAAGTAGGGAAAGTAACAAAGGGGGTTTTAATTTTCTTTTCTTCTTTGTTTCTTTTTTTTTTGTTTTGGAAAATCCTTATGGTTCACACAGGGTTATCAAACCCCAAACAGATAATCAGGCCTAGAGAAAATATGGATTGTATTAGTAAGACACACTTACCAGAACTCAACTCAAAAAAATTAGTTTTTTAACTTATTTGAATTTCATATGTGAACAAGTCTTTCTTCACATCGCAAGAACTTAGACAATTTAGAATTTTCACACAAAACAAATGTCAGTTAATTCATACTTGTTTATTTTCATTGATTACCCGTGAGAGATGCCAAGCTACAACAATTATATACATAAGAAAAGAAGTCTCATATTGTTAAAGCTTTTTTCCAACGCCATGAAAACTCTCGAAAGCTCTTTTTAAAAAAGAATCAACTCAACGACGATAGCGGTTGCATTTGAAGTTAAAATACAAATATAAAATACCTCGCTCAAACGTACATTTATAACCTTGTTTTTGCGAATATTCCCATTCCTTGTTGACAATCCGGAATGCTATGTTCTGGTAAGGAGGCCAGCTTGAAATCTTATGATGCAAGTCTCGATGTTTTCTCCATCTTTCTCTATCGAATATGATGGAGCTTTTGATTTATCAACAAGATCAGGATAGAATATATGAAATTTGTAACCCTGGACAATCTTTGGTGGTGGATTGTCATGGTCATAGTGGGTCTGGTTGTATTTGTTCCATTCATACCCAGTGTGGACACGATTGAAATACTTGGGCTTTCTTGGACGGTATTTGTCCTTTGAATCTAGGCGTGTGGAACCAAATACAGCAGCATCACATTCATCCATCTCTTGTTTTCGTCTTCGTCGCTCTTCTAGAACAGCAATCCGTTTCTTTTCCAATGTGACCCTGTCCTCTGCAGGGTCAATTACTTCTTCAATATTGCCATCATCATGCAAAAGTAGTTGCGGTGAATATGATCCAAGTCCAACCACCTCCTCTTTAGCCTCTTGAGTCGTCTCACCATCCAATATTGATGATTCCGGATTGAAGGCTGGAGCATCTTTCTCTTTATTAGTATCTCTTCTTCTTCTTCTGTGTTGATAAATTTCCTTGAGACAAGCCTTTGCCATGAAGATAGGGAGACGTTTTAAAATGGCTTCCCAAAATTCAACAACCTTGGCTTCCCCAGATCTCATCTGGAACTCAATCTGGTTCTGTAGCGCTTCCAATTCACCGTAGGTTTTTCCTTGTAAAAGAATTTTTACATCTGCTTCAATGTTAGAGTGCAAACCCCTTTCTTCTCCAGCAAGTAACTGATCATCAGGAATTAGATGTTTCCTAGCTTCAGCTAATTCCCAATCACAAACCACCAACAGTGCCTCCCAATATTGTATACGAGTTGACGTGGCCCTGTCCAAATCACAATGCATCTTTATGTCCTTGTGAACTTGTTCTATTTCTTTTAGAGTCAAGCCCTTGAATATTTCTGTAGTATCAAAGTCATCATCCCAAGGATAAGGATCAATTGCAAGACTCTTAGTAAGTAGTATATCAATTGGCTTCGTACGACCTTCACGCAACCGGATCTCGGATCTGACTTTACTTTGATCAAAATCAAACTGCTCCTCTTTCTTCTTCCACTCTTGAAACTCAGACCGGGCATGCTCTCTTGCTAACAAAGCCATTTTTTCCTCATGTAGTGCTTTCTCGATGCCTCTTTCCTCCCTTCTCTTTTTTACTTTTTCAATCTCTGCCATCCTTTCTCTCTGCCTCTTCTTTTCTGCTTTTACAGAGAATGAATCAATCGGCACGCCTTGAGCAACATCACGCTCGATCTTCTTCCGCCACACAAATTTTTCATTGAGATTAGAATCACCAAAAGGATTCGAATCATTCGAATACCCAGACAACGTTTGTGACTTCAATTTCTTTGCCGCTTTCATTGCCTTATTCTGAGCTTTCTTGGCCAAGTATTCCTTTATATCTTCTTCCAAAAGCTTCCTCTTCCTGCTCTCGTGACTGCCCATTGTTACTATCCCCAACAAATAAACCCCGAAGGCTCTGATTCGACTCAGTGACGACGTCCTCAAAGAGAGAGAGTGTGTTTATACTTCAATTTTGAACACAGACTTTTGGTACCTGTCGAAATATTGCTATGGTTATTGTTGTTGTTGTTGTTGTTTGTTGTTGTGTTTGTGTAATATAGTAGGAGAGTTATTTATAATTACTAAGAAAACAACTTAGTTATTTATAATCCCCGTGGAGGTTCCGGCCTTTGTCCCCCTCCACTTTTGTACTTTTCTTTTGATATTAATAAAATTTTCGAAGGAAAAACCCCTCCTTTTATTAAAAAAAAAAAAATTACTAAGAAAACAAAAGTGTAATTAGAAATCTATTATAATTAGGAGACCTAATATATTAGGAAACCTGGAAACTATTGGTGCGCACTCTCTTTGTTTTCTTTTACTTTTTCTTTTTCCTTTTGCGGCAAAGTCAACTCTAATGAAAAAAAAAAAGTGGATATGTGAGCTGGTGCTATTTGCTTGCAGGTAAAGAGATGACAATTATTGTCTTCGGCTTTCTCCTTCTTCTATTTTTTTTTTTAATACACGATATTCGGTTGGAAAGGATCTAGACAAACTGACGTCTTGATCGATCCTCCTACCTCGGGAACATGAGCTTTTGGGCTGTGTCTCGCTTAGCCGTATCTCATAAGCAGCCTCGAACAAGTCATCTTGAATAGGGAAAGATCAGGTATTGGTAGTTTGGACCTCTGGGTATACGGATCTACTGTATACTATTATTTAGTTTTGAGTTTAATTTAAAAAAAATGGTGACAGTTCAACCTAGTAGAGATATTGAAAGGTTTAAATAAGTTACATAATGAACAGCTGCCGTATTCATTTGCTAAAGCTACTTCTCCTCTAGTTTTAAACTTCTTATAATGTTCTTTAATTCATATCATATGAAAATTGATCTCAAAACGAATATTCTCTAAATTTAAGTTGTTTTAGTCGCCCCATATCTACGAATGACAATGGGACGGGTTTGGGGGCGGGGGAACATATCCCAATGCCCCGATCCGTCACTTAAACATTCCCCTCAACACTCGCTCCGGCCCCGCATTGTATGCCCCCATCCCCCGCCCCTGCCCCGTCTCCAAATCCCCGCAAGGAATGGGGATTACCCGCAGGTTTTTTTATTATTATTAAAATCTTATGATATTAAATTTAATTTAAACCTCATAACTTCAAAATATAAGTTAAAATTATAGTAAATATAAATATAAATACATGTTTTAAACAAAGTTTAAATATTAATCATATATCTAGTCTTATACTTGCAATTAAATAGTAAAAATAAATTTACAGTAATTGAATCTTAAGCATTTAAAATAAATTCTAACTAAAACCATTGTGTATGAAAACTATATGTGAAAAAATAATACTTCTTTGTGTTATGGGATTGTATTAATTATTATAATTATTTTTGGTTATCGCATGCCACATATAATAGTAATTACTATATTGTCTTTAATTACGTTATTTGAAACTATTTTAATGTACAATTAGGATCAACTAACAAATTTCTTAAATCCACTTGATCAATAGTAAAATGGAATTATTTATGTAAAATGATAACAAGTCTCAATTAGTGCAGTGGTCTTGATTAAAAAAAATTATAAAATTCTTTTGAATAATCTATTTTTTTCTACTCTATTTTTTATAATATTTTATCTAATGTCATTTTTTATACTTTTATATTTATAATTTAAAATTTTTAATATATATGTAAAACTAAAGATATAAAAATAACCACATATGTATGCGGGGCGAGAAATGCTCATTCCCGCACCCCGCCCCGCCCCCGCGAGGGATTAAAAGTTAATCCCTACCCCCCGCCCCATTCCCCATTTCCCACTCTAATCCCTGCCTCGTCTAAGGCGAGTACAGGACAGGTACCCACAAAACCTGTCTCCATTGTCATCCCTACCCATATCTGATTTTTAACCGGGAAATGGTATTAATTAGTTGACAATGTGGTCTAAATTTTTGAAATTTTTGTAGGGACATAGCAAGCATGCTAGCAATTTGTTTTTTGTGGGTTCTTAAATCACACTGATGTTGTATTTTGGATCGATGATAGGATTCAGAGAAGATGTTGACATTGTTTTGGGAGACTTGAGGGCATTCTATATGTATATACACTAGCTGAGGCTGCCTGTGTAGATGCACGGGCTAAGCCCAATATATATTAAGAAAATATCGTAAATAAAATTATTAAATGAAATATATACATTGTTGGTTGCAAGCTTTTTAATTATGATTACATTTTTACAACAAATTGAAAACAGAAAAGGATTCCCAGTAAGAAAATCCACCTATTGATAAAATCAACCAAAAATGACAATTCATTAGAATGGTGTGGTCAATATTACTGGATCCCTATGAAAAACTGAAAGGTTTACAAGATGCACAGAGCAATTCCATATGGCAGTCACACCAAAGGCTACAAAAACGTAATGCATGATAAGGTATTCTGCACAAAGAGATGAACAATGGTAAATAATAGCATGCAATAAGTTCATAATTTAGAAAAGTATTTAACCGTACAGCATATAGATATGCCCAGAACACATACATTTAACAAGTAATATGCTATAGAGCATACAAAGTAAGTAGAAGAAAACATCAAACTTGAGTTGCATAACAATTTACGCGAACTTAAATGTCACTATGATAATAGAAAGAAATGTGCCACAAAGTAATGTGAAAATGGCTCTAGAAATTTCCAAGAATAACATTTGTAAAATTATTGACAAAATTAAAGAGAGATTTCCAGCTAAATAAAAGGACTATCGATTAACAAAACTTAGTTGGAAATATAGAAGATCAGTACTGCAAACCATTTCAATCTGGAAAAAGATTCCCTTGAACTAAAATTTGAGTAATTAACTTTTAAAGATGTTTAATTAATACAAAACAGAAAGCAGAAAAGCATTGTATCCCTGTTTCACCTTCAAAGACCCGTAGACTCATTGTTCTTTTATATATGAATAGCTATGCAGCCGACCTCATCTAGTGGAACAAGGGTTACTTTGGTTTGGTTTGGTTCTATAAAAAGCAAATAATGAATCTACAAAAGAACAAATATCTCATGAGCATCAGCCATAAAGACTTCAATATTACCACAGAAAGACAAGGGAATACCAAGGATAAGTAAATAATAAAATTGGACTGAAAGTTTGCAAGACTACTAATGCAAATGAACACATAGGCAAAAAACAAATAAAATTACACAAGCAACTACACGCATGTTAACATCATAATTCCATGTAAGAAGCCTTCTTGGCATTATTATTGGACAAAACCTGCATATATTTCAATGGATCACATCCTAAAAATTCTCACGCCAAACGAAAAAAGAAAAGTAAATGACACTCAAACAAACACACACACACAAAGAAGAAAATAATATCAAAGAAGACCACATCACATTTTTTTATCTTAATAACCATATCTTCCTTTCTCTTAATTTTTTTATCTACATCTGCTCAAACACATCATGTTAACCATGACTAATACATGGACTAATAGTTTCTATGTTTCCACTTATCAAAAAAATTAGTTTCTATCTTTTTATTGTCATAAAAAAAGAAATAAGAAAGCTTTTTGGAGTAACAACAACATAGTCAGGGCAACCAAAAAGAAAACGCTAACGTATCAGGTGGATCCTAAAAAGTTACAAAATTTAATTGTGACTCATCAAACTGCCTAGTACACTCCATCATCTTGTTGTCCTGAAATAGATCCAGTTCAACCAAATCATTTCATTCTATCATCATCTTTTGGCTCGAAATTTTGCAATCAAGCATTGATCTAAGATTCTTTACTATAGATGTATGAATTATCAATAACCAGCTTAAAATATTACAATGCAGGAGTGGCAGTTGGTTGATAAACTACTCTAAATTTGTCCAATTGCATTGGGAAAAATTTAGCATTAAGTTATTATGAAACAACAACTAAGAGTTAAGTAAAGTGTTTTCTATCATCTCATGCCAATCCAACCTAATTTTTATCATTCTATTCTATTCTATTATGTTCTGCATTGATTTCAACTTATTTGAGAAGTTTGAAAAAAGAATGGAAATTTACTCCGTCACAACAGAGATAGACGTGTTTTTTTTTATCTTGCACCTAAACCTTATCGAACTAAAATCTTTTTGCTCAAAAAAGGAGAATTATCAAAGAAAAGTTGCAGTAATTAGCAAAATTTCTTCAAATAAACCAAATTTTACGGCATTTGAAGCTGCAACTTAAGAAAAAAAATATATAAAATCAGATATTTAACAAATAAAATTGAAATAAATTTAGCATTTTTATAATAAAAGTAACAAAATTTCAATTTTCCTTTCAATCGGAAGCTAAAATCATAAACATAACAAATAAAATTGAAGTAAATTTGCATTCTTATACTTAAATTGACAGCTTTAGTTTTAATAATCTTTCAATTCTTGTGCTTGCAAACAAAGCTAGGGATTCAATAAGCTGCAAATTATAAACACACCAGCATGAGTTGGCACCACATGCGCATTAGTATCTCGCATTTTGATTGCTTTATACTCCGCTGCAATTTTTGCTTTAAGAGACTCCCAAGCCTTCGTATTGGCAAACAACACAAAGAGTTGCCTCATGTCCCAACTACACTAGAGAAAAAGGATCATACATTTACGTTTACTGTAGAGGAATAAAGGTCCATCTACTTACATGATTTTCATTGATTCATAGTTGTATGCTTGAAAAATGCAGGTGCTGAAAGATGTTGGTGAAATGATAAATGTCACGCACAATTAGTCTTGAAATCGTCAACCAATTTGCATCAACCACATTTAATCATATCAAAATTCCAGAATCTCGAGACTCACTGACTGGTAGTAATTGTTCTAACGGTACTATTATTCTAATATATGCTAGGATTGGACGAATCCAAAATGGAACAAACTAAGAAGAAAGAAAAGATTTTTAGCATGTGAGTTATTTTGTAATGTTTAATTTTGTTGTTGTAATTTTTATTTTTTATGAATGATTTTGTTTTTTTTTTCCTTATCATTAACTTGAAAATAAATTAATAAATAAAATTGTTATGTTAGTCTTTGTTTTCTCTATTTTAGATTAGTGCTTATTTTTATTTTATGCATGTGTAATATTTTATACTTATGTATGTTATTTATAAATTTTGAGTAGATCTTGGAATTACAAAAAAAAAAAAAGAGGAATTTTGAGTTTGTTGCTCGGATTTGTGGTGACCATGATAGAGATAGAAAGTATTTGCGAAGGTTATGAAGGATGATGGTGGAGGGGAAAATGATTAACTATTAGAGTTGAGTTTGTATATAAGAATTTTTACTCTTGAAACCTTCTTAATTGTTATTTTTATCCCGACAGCGTCACATGATTCAATGAGTAGTTTTTGATTAATTATCAAAAGAGGAATTAGATTGAAGTATTTTCAACGTGAGATGTTATGTTTTATTAAAATTTGACTGATTTTTTTAGGTCGGTGTACTTTCTAAAAAAAAGTTAAAAAATATATATAAAAAAATTGAAAACAAATATATATTTTAGAAGACTCGTGCAATATCATTCAAATATTCAAAGTGTTGAACTAACAAAACAGAGGTACAAAAAAAACATCACAAGTGTTTTCTCTAACAAGTTTTTTAGTACCTTTGTTATAAAAAAAACTATCAATTCAAAATCTTACTAGACAAGTCTCCTTTCACCAAATACAACCCAATCAATGAAACACGACACTTCAAAGAAACCAAGAAATCAACTATTATCCATTGACCGAGTTATCTATCTTAAAGAAAAAAAAAACTAAGGAAGTATTACATGATTTGGAAGGTAGTTGATTTTTAACATTACATGATTATCTGTAAGAAATATTTTCAATTTGACAAATCTTGCGTGATTAATTTTCTTATTTTTTGATTGAGTTACAAGTGCTTAAAAAGGCTTTAAGGTTTTTTTGTAATTAAGATATGTTTCTTTCATGTTAGATACAAAAACAACTTGGAGATTTTTTTTTTGGAAGACAGACTCACCACTAATCTTGTGTTTTTTAGGATCTAACTATGTGGATATATTTACTATTCAAGTTCGATATCTTTGAATTCACAATTAACCAAACGAAAGCAACTTCCTCATATGTGCAACCCAAAGCTCTATGGAAAAAAAATATGGAATCTGAAAGTCCAAATAAAAATTAAAAGTTTTATATATAGTGGAGAGTTTGTAAAGAAGGAGCCACAGCTACTGAAAAGAATTTGTATAGGAAGAAATGTGCTCAATCACCTACTTGCAAAATCTGTGGGCCATGTTATCGTCGAATTCGACTGGGTAGAAGCTGTCAATGGATTCGAAATGCCGTCTTCCTCTAGTGAACTACTGAGCCTTTTATGGAGGATGTAATATCTCTCCTATCCTCAGTTGATAATGCTTGTGTTCTTCATATTGGTAGAAATGCCAATAACGCTGCTGATTGGATAGATAGGAGTGCAAGACTAGGGTCATTACCAAACAATTGGTTGTCTGATTCCCTTTGGAGTTTATCAATATTCTCTACCTTGTTGTATCCCTCTGAGTATATTATGTTATTAATGAAAGTTTTCCAAAAAATCCATTGGATTTCAGTGACCAAAAAAAAAAAAGAAAGAAGAAGAGAATCCATCTGGTTTCCTCGTAAATACCCCTGAACCAAATCTCACCCACTCATTTTCCCTCCCTGGACCCCGTCTTTATAATTCTCACAGGCATCAGCTCCCTCGCGCAGCTGAGAAGAGACAAAAATACTTATAAGGTGTTTGTTATTGACGTAAGCAATGGAAGGCTTCACCGTTCTCGATTCTGAGAACGTAGCTCCAATTTTTGGTACTTCTTCGTCCTTTATCTCCATAAATTTTGCATTTTTAGGGTTTTTCTTCCTTAATTTTTGTTCATTTCTTAGTTGGGTCCCTTAATTAACTGCTTGCATCTAATACACATACAAACACACACGGAAACACGTTTATAATAAGTTGTTTATGCTTACTTACATACGTATGATTGTGTGTGCTTGAAATGCCCAAGCTTAACTTTTGTCGAAATTAGGCTCATTGTTTAAGATATTTTGGTGTAAATTTGGTACTTTTTGTAATTATTAATAGAGTTAGGGTTTAGTACTAAATTTCCTATTCTGGTTAAATTAGATAGCTAAATACCCAATAATCTCGACTGAATTTACTATATGTGTTCAATAGCCTAGAAACCCGATCCCAGCTGACTAGCAGGCAATGTTTTATCCCTCCATTAATCGTTTCATATTGAGAAATTGTTTTGTTGAAGAAATGGGTTTTTAATGTTAGTTATCGTAGGGTATTGCTAGTGAAAGTAGGGAAAGTAACAAAGGGGGTTTTAATTTTCTTTTCTTCTTTGTTTCTTTTTTTTTTGTTTTGGAAAATCCTTATGGTTCACACAGGGTTATCAAACCCCAAACAGATAATCAGGCCTAGAGAAAATATGGATTGTATTAGTAAGACACACTTACCAGAACTCAACTCAAAAAAATTAGTTTTTTAACTTATTTGAATTTCATATGTGAACAAGTCTTTCTTCACATCGCAAGAACTTAGACAATTTAGAATTTTCACACAAAACAAATGTCAGTTAATTCATACTTGTTTATTTTCATTGATTACCCGTGAGAGATGCCAAGCTACAACAATTATATACATAAGAAAAGAAGTCTCATATTGTTAAAGCTTTTTTCCAACGCCATGAAAACTCTCGAAAGCTCTTTTTAAAAAAGAATCAACTCAACGACGATAGCGGTTGCATTTGAAATTAAAATACAAATATAAAATACCTCGCTCAAACGTATATGATGGAGCTTTTGATTTATCAACAAGATCAGGATAAAATATATGAAATTTGTAACCCTGGACAATCATTGGCGGTGGATTGTCGTGGTCATAGTGGGTCTGGTTGTATTTGTTCCATTCATACCCAGTGTGGACACGATTGAAATACTTGGGCTTTCTTGGACGGTATTTGTCCTTTGAAGCTAGGCGTGTGGAACCAAATACAGCAGCATCACATTCATCCATCTCTTGTTTTCGTCTTCGTCGCTCTTCTAGAACAGCAATCCGTTTCTTTTCCAATGTGACCCTGTCCTCTGCAGGGTCAATTACTTCTTCAATATTGCCATCATCATGCAAAAGTAGTTGCGGTGAATATGATCCAAGTCCAACCACCTCCTCTTTAGCCTCTTGAGTCGTCTCACCATCCAATATTGATGATTCCGGATTGAAGGCTGGAGCATCTTTCTCTTTATTAGTATCTCTTCTTCTTCTTCTGTGTTGATAAATTTCCTTGAGACAAGCCTTTGCCATGAAGATAGGGAGACGTTTTAAAATGGCTTCCCAAAATTCAACAACCTTGGCTTCCCCAGATCTCATCTGGAACTCAATCTGGTTCTGTAGCGCTTCCAATTCACCGTAGGTTTTTCCTTGTAAAAGAATTTTTACATCTGCTTCAATGTTAGAGTGCAAACCCCTTTCTTCTCCAGCAAGTAACTGATCATCAGGAATTAGATGTTTCCTAGCTTCAGCTAATTCCCAATCACAAACCACCAACAGTGCCTCCCAATATTGTATACGAGTTGACGTGGCCCTGTCCAAATCACAATGCATCTTTATGTCCTTGTGAACTTGTTCTATTTCTTTTAGAGTCAAGCCCTTGAATATTTCTGTAGTATCAAAGTCATCATCCCAAGGATAAGGATCAATTGCAAGACTCTTAGTAAGTAGTATATCAATTGGCTTCGTACGACCTTCACGCAACCGGATCTCGGATCTGACTTTACTTTGATCAAAATCAAACTGCTCCTCTTTCTTCTTCCACTCTTGAAACTCAGACCGGGCATGCTCTCTTGCTAACAAAGCCATTTTTTCCTCATGTAGTGCTTTCTCGATGCCTCTTTCCTCCCTTCTCTTTTTTACTTTTTCAATCTCTGCCATCCTTTCTCTCTGCCTCTTCTTTTCTGCTTTTACAGAGAATGAATCAATCGGCACGCCTTGAGCAACATCACGCTCGATCTTCTTCCGCCACACAAATTTTTCATTGAGATTAGAATCACCAAAAGGATTCGAATCATTCGAATACCCAGACAACGTTTGTGACTTCAATTTCTTTGCCGCTTTCATTGCCTTATTCTGAGCTTTCTTGGCCAAGTATTCCTTTATATCTTCTTCCAAAAGCTTCCTCTTCCTGCTCTCGTGACTGCCCATTGTTACTATCCCCAACAAATAAACCCCGAAGGCTCTGATTCGACTCAGTGACGATGTCCTCAAAGAGAGAGAGTGTGTTTATACTTCAATTTTGAACACAGACTTTTGGTACCTGTCGAAATATTGCTATGGTTATTGTTGTGGTTGTTGTTGTTTGTTGTTGTGTTTGTATAATATAGTAGGAGAGTTATTTATAATTACTAAGAAAACAACTTAGTTATTTATAATCCCCGTGGAGGTTCCGGCCTTTGTCCCCCTCCACTTTTGTACTTTTATTTTGATATTAATAAAATTTCCGGAGGGAAAACCCCACCTTTTATTAAAAAAAAAAAAAAAAATTACTAAGAAAACAAAAGTGTAATTAGAAATCTATTATAATTAGGAGACCTAATATATTAGGAAACCTGGAAACTATTGGTGCGCACTCTCTTTGTTTTTTTTTTACTTTTTCTTTTTCCTTTTGCGGCAAAGTCAACTCTAATGAAAAAAAAAAGTGGATATGTGAGCCGGTGCTATTTGCTTGCAGGTAAAGAGATGACAATTATTGTCTTCGGCTTTCTCCTTCTTCTATTTTTTTTTTTTTTAATACACGATATTCGGTTGGAAAGGATCTAGACAAACTGACGTCTTGATCGATCCTCCTACCTCGGGAACATGAGCTTTTGGGCTGTGTCTCGCTTAGCCGTATCTCATAAGCAGCCTCGAACAAGTCATCTTGAATAGGGAAAGATCAGGTATTGGTAGTTTGGACCTCTGGGTATACGGATCTACTGTATACTATTATTTAGTTTTGAGTTTAATTTAAAAAAAATGGTGACAGTTCAACCTAGTAGAGATATTGAAAGGTTTAAATAAGTTACATAATGAACAGCTGCCGTATTCATTTGCTAAAGTTACTTCTCCTCTAGTTTTAAACTTCTTATAATGTTCTTTAATTCATATCATATGAAAATTGATCTCAAAACGAATATTCTCTAAATTTAAGTTGTTTTAGTCGCCCCATATCTACGAATGACAATGGGACGGGTTTGGGGGGGGGGGGACATATCCCAATGCCCCGATCCGTCACTTAAACATTCCCCTCAACACTCGCTCTGGCCCCGCATTGTATGCCCCCATCCCCCGCCCCTGCCCCGTCTCCAAATCCCCGCAAGGAATGGGGATTACCCGCAGGTTTTTTTGATTATTATTAAACTCTTATGATATTAAATTTAATTTAAACCTCATAACTTCAAAATATAAGTTAAAATTATAGTAACTATAAATATAAATACATGTTTTAAACAAAGTTTAAATATTAATCATATATCTAGTCTTATACTTGCAATTAAATAGTAAAAATCAATTTACAGTAATTGAATCTTAAGCATTTAAAATAAATTCTAATTGAAACCATTGTGTATGAAAACTATATGTGAAAAAATAATACTTCTTTGTGTTATGGGATTGTATTAATTATTATAATTATTTTTGGTTATCGCATGCCACATATAATAGTAATTACTATATTGTCTTTAATTACGTTATTTGGAACTATTTTAATGTACAATTAGGATCAACTAACAAATTTCTTAAATCCTCTTGATCAATAGTAAAATGGAATTATTTATGTAAAATGATAACAAGTCTCAATTAGTGCAGTGGTCTTGATTAAAAAAAATTATAAAATTCTTTTGAATAATCTATTTTTTTCTACTCTATTTTTTATAATATTTTATCTAATGTCATTTTTTATACTTTTATATTTATAATTTAAAATTTTTAATATATATGTAAAACTAAAGATATAAAAATAAACACATATGTATGCGGGGCGAGAAATGCTCATTCCCGCACCCCGCCCCGCCCCCGCGAGGGATTAAAAGTTAATCCCTACCCCCCGCCCCATTCCCTATTTCCCACTCTAATCTCTGCCTCGTCTAAGGCGAGTACAGGACAAGTACCCACAAAACCTGTCTCCATTGTCATCCCTACCCATATCTGATTTTTAATCGGGAAATGGTATTAATTAGTTGACAATGTGGTCTAAATTTTTGAAATTTTTGTAGGGACATAGCAAGCATGCTAGCAATTTGTTTTTTGTGGGTTCTTAAATCACACTGATGTTGTATTTTGGATCGATGATAGGATTCAGAGAAGATGTTGACATTGTTTTGGGAGACTTGAGGGCATTCTATATGTATATACACTAGCTGAGGCTGCCCGTGTAGATGCACGGGCTATACCCAATATATATTAAGAAAATATCGTTAATAAAATTTTTAAATGATATATATACATTGTTGGTTGCTAGCTTTTTAATTTTGATTACATTTTTACAACAATTTGAAAACAGAAAAGGAGTCCCAGTAAGAAAATCCACCTATTGATAAAATCTACCATAAATGACAATTCATTAGAATGGTGTGGTCAATATTACTGGATCCCTATGAAAAACTAAAAGGTTTACAAGATGCACAGAGCAATTCCATATGGCAGTCACACCAAAGGCTACAAAAACGTAATGCATGATAAGGTATTCTGCACAAAGAGATGAACAATGGTAAATAATAGCATGCAATAAGTTCATAATTTAGAAAAGTATTTAACCGTACAGCATATAGATATGCCCAGAACACATACATTTAACAAGTAATATGCTATAGAGCATACAAAGTAAGTAGAAGAAAACATCAAACTTGAGTTGCATAACAATTTACGCGAACTTAAATGTCACTATGATAATAGAAAGAAATGTGCCACAAAGTAATGTGAAAATGGCTCTAGAAATTTCCAAGAATAACATTTGTAAAATTATTGACAAAATTAAAGAGAGATTTCCAGCTAAATAAAAGGACTATCGATTAACAAAACTTAGTTGGAAATATAGAAGATCAGTACTGCAAACCATTTCAATCTGGAAAAAGATTCCCTTGAACTAAAATTTGAGTAATTAACTTTTAAAGATGTTTAATTAATACAAAACAGAAAGCAGAAAAGCATTGTATCCCTGTTTCACCTTCAAAGACCCGTAGACTCATTGTTCTTTTATATATGAATAGCTATGCAGCCGACCTCATCTAGTGGAACAAGGGTTACTTTGGTTTGGTTTGGTTCTATAAAAAGCAAATAATGAATCTACAAAAGAACAAATATCTCATGAGCATCAGCCATAAAGACTTCAATATTACCACAGAAAGACAAGGGAATACCAAGGATAAGTAAATAATAAAATTGGACTGAAAGTTTGCAAGACTACTAATGCAAATGAACACATAGGCAAAAAACAAATAAAATTACACAAGCAACTACACGCATGTTAACATCATAATTCCATGTAAGAAGCCTTCTTGGCATTATTATTGGACAAAACCTGCATATATTTCAATGGATCACATCCTAAAAATTCTCACGCCAAACGAAAAAAGAAAAGTAAATGACACTCAAACAAACACACACACACAAAGAAGAAAATCATATCAAAGAAGACCACATCACATTTTTTATCTTAATAACCATATCTTCCTTTCTCTTAATTTTTTTTATCTACATCTGCTCAAACACATCATGTTAACCATGACTAATACATGGACTAATAGTTTCTATGTTTCCACTTATCAAAAAAATTAGTTTCTATCCTTTTATTGTCATAAAAAAAAGAGAGAAGAAAGCTTTTTGGAGTAACAACAACATAGTCAGGGCAACCAAAAAGAAAACGCTAACGTATCAGGTGGATCCTAAAAAGTTACAAAATTTAATTGTGACTCATCAAACTGCCTAGTACACTCCATCATCTTGTTGTCCTGAAATAGATCCAGTTCAACCAAATCATTTCATTCTATCATCATCTTTTGGCTCGAAATTTTGCAATCAAGCATTGATCTAAGATTCTTTACTATAGATGTATGAATTATCAATAACCAGCTTAAAATATTACAATGCAGGAGTGGCAGTTGGTTGATAAACTACTCTAAATTTGTCGAATTGCATTGGGAAAAATTTAGCATTAAGTTATTATGAAACAACAACTAAGAGTTAAGTAAAGTGTTTTCTATCATCTCATGCCAATCCAACCTAATTTTTATCATTCTATTCTATTCTATTCTATTATGTTCTGCATTGATTTCAACTTATTTGAGAAGTTTGAAAAAAGAATGGAAATTTTCTTCGTCACAACAGAGATAGACGTGTTTTTTTTATCTTGCACCTAAACCTTATCGAACTAAAATATTTTTGCTCAAAAAAGGAGAATTATCAATGAAAAGTTGTAGTAATTAGCAAAATTTCTTCAAATAAACCAAATTTTACGGCATTTGAAGCTGCAACTTAAGAAAAAATATATATAAAATCAGATATTTAACAAATAAAATTGAAATAAATTTAGCATTTTTATAATAAAAGTAACAAAATTTCAATTTTCCTTTCAATCGGAAGCTAAAATCATAAACATAACAAATAAAATTGAAGTAAATTTGCATTCTTATACTTAAATTGACAGCTTTAGTTTTAATAATCTTTCAATTCTTGTGCTTGCAAACAAAGCTAGGGATTCAATAAGCTGCAAATTATAAACACACCAGCATGAGTTGGCACCACATGCGCATTAGTATCTCGCATTTTGATTGCTTTATACTCCGCTGCAATTTTTGCTTTAAGAGACTCCCAAGCCTTCGTATTGGCAAACAACACAAAGAGTTGCCTCATGTCCCAACTACACTAGAGAAAAAGGATCATACATTTACGTTTACTGTAGAGGAATAAAGGTCCATCTACTTACATGATTTTCATTGATTCATAGTTGTATGCTTGAAAAATGCAGGTGCTGAAAGATGTTGGTGAAATGATAAATGTCACGCACAATTAGTCTTGAAATCGTCAACCAGTTTGCATCAACCACATTTAATCATATCGAAATTCCAGAATCTCGAGACTCACTGACTGGTAGTAATTGTTCTAACGGTACTATTATTCTAATATATGCTAGGATTGGACGAATCCAAAATGGAACAAACTAAGAAGAAAGAAAAGATTTTTAGCATGTGAGTTATTTTGTAATGTTTAATTTTGTTGTTGTAATTTTTATTTTTTATGAATGTTTTTGTTTTTTTTTCCTTATCATTAACTTGAAAATAAATTAATAAATAAAATTGTTATGTTAGTCTTTGTTTTCTCTATTTTAGATTAGTGCTTATTTTTATTTTATGCATGTGTAATATTTTATACTTATGTATGTTATTTATAAATTTTGAGTAGATCTTGGAATTACAAAAAAAAAAAAGAAGAGAAATTTTGAGTTTGTTGCTCGGATTTGTGGTGACCATGATAGAGATGGAAAGTATTTGCAAAGGTTATAAAGGATGATGGTGGAGTGGAAGAATGATTAACTATTAGAGTTGAGTTTGTATATAAGAATTTTTACTCTTGAAACCTTCTTAATTGTTATTTTTATCCCGACAGCGTCACATGATTCAATGAGAGGTTTTTGATTAATTATCAAAAGAGGAATTAGATTGAAGTATTTTCAACGTGAGATGTTATGTTTTATTAAAATTTGACTTATTTTTTTAGGTCGGTGTACTTCCTAAAAAAAAGTTAAAAATATATATATAAAAAAATTGAAAACAAATATATATTTTAGATGACTCGTGCAATATCATTCAAATATTCAAAGTGTTGATCTAACAAAACAGAGGTACAAAAAAAAAACATCACAAGTGTTTCCTCTAACAAGTTTTTTAGTACCTTTGTTATAAAAAAAAAAACTATCAATTCAAAATCTTACTAGACAATCCTCATTTCACCAAATACAACCCAATCAATGAAAGACGACACTTCAAAGAAACCAAGAAATCAACTATTATCCACTGACCGAGTTATCTATCTTAAAGAAAAAAAAAACTAAGGAAGTATTACATGATTTGGAAGGTAGTTGATTTTTAACATTACATGATTATCTGTAAGAAATATTTTCAATTTGACAAATCTTGCGTGATTAATTTTCTTATTTTTTGATTGAGTTACAAGTGCTTAAAAATGCTTTAAGGTTTTTTTGTAATTAAGATATGTTTCTTTCATGTTAGATACAAAAACAACTTGGAGAATTTTTTTTGGAAGACAAACTCACCATTAATCTTGTGTTTTTTAGGATCTAACTATGTGGATATATTTACTATTCAAATTCGATATCTTTGAATTCACAATTAACCAGACGAAAGCAAGTTCCTCATATGTGCAACCCAAATCTCTATGGAAAATAATATGGAATCTGAAGGTCCAAACAAAAATTAAAAGTTTTATATATAGTGGAGAGTTTGTAAAGAAGGAGCCACAGCTACTGAAAAAAATTTGTAGAGGAAGAAATGTGCTCAATCACCTACTTGCAAAATCTGTGGGCCATGTTATCGTCGAATTCGACCGGGTAGAAGCTGTCAATGGATTCCAAATGCCGTCTTCCTCTAGTGAACTACTGAGCCTTTTATGGAGGATGTAATATCTCTCCTATCCTCAGTTGATAATGCTTGTGTTCTTCATATTGGTAGAAATGCCAATAAGGCTGCTGATTGGATAGATAGGAGTGCAAGACTAGGGTCATTACCAAACAATTGGTTGTCTGATTCCCTTTGGAGTTTATCAATATTCTCCACCTTGTTGTATCCCTCTGAGTATATTATGTTATTAATGAAAGTTTTCCAAAAAATCCATTGGATTTCAGTGACCAAAAAAAAAAAAGAAAGAAGAAGAGAATCCATCTGGTTTCCTCATAAATACCCCTGAACCAAATCTCACCCACTCATTTTCCCTCCCTGGACCCCGTCTTTATAATTCTCACAGGCATCAGCTCCCTCGCGCAGCTGAGAAGAGACAAAAATACTTATAAGGTGTTTGTTATTGATGTAAGCAATGGAAGGCTTCACCGTTCTCGATTCTGAGAACGTAGCTCCAATTTTTGGTACTTCTTCGTCCTTTATCTCACTAAATTTCGCATTTTTAGGGTTTCTCTTCCTTAATTTTTGTTCATTTCTTAGTTGGGTCCCTTAATTAACTGCTTGCATCTAATACACATACAAACACACACGGAAACACGTTTATAATAAGTTGTTTATGCTTACTTACATACGTATGATTGTGTGTGCTTGAAATGCCCAAGCTTAACTTTTGTCGAAATTAGGCTCATTGTTTAAGATATTTTGGTGTAAATTTGGTACTTTTTGTAATTATTAATAGAGTTAGGGTTTAGTACTTAATTTCCTATTCTGGTTAAATTAGATAGCTAAATACCCAATAATCTCGACTGAATTTACTATATGTGTTCAATAGCCTAGAAACCCGATCCCAGCTGACTAGTAGGCAATGTTTTATCCCTCCATTAATCGTTTCATATTGAGAAATTGTTTTGTTGAAGAAATGGGGTTTTAATGTTAGTTATCGTAGTGTATTGCTAGTGAAAGTAGGGTAATTAACAAAGGGGGTTTTAATTTTCTTTTCTTCTTTGTTTCTTTTTTTTTTGTTTTGGAAAATCCTTATGGTTCACACAGGGTTATCAAACCCCAAACAGATAATCAGGCCTAGAGAAAATATGGATTGTATTAGTAAGACACACTTACCAGAACTCAACTCAAAAAAATTAGTTTTTTAACTTATTTGAATTTCATATGTGAACAAGTCTTTCTTCACATCGCAAGAACTTAGACAATTTAGAATTTTCACACAAAACAAATGTCAGTTAATTCATACTTGTTTATTTTCATTGATTACCCGTGAGAGATGCCAAGCTACAACAATTATATACATAAGAAAAGAAGTCTCATATTGTTAAAGCTTTTTTCCAACGCCATGAAAACTCTCGAAAGCTCTTTTTAAAAAAGAATCAACTCAACGACGATAGCGGTTGCATTTGAAGTTAAAATACAAATATAAAATACCTCGCTCAAACGTACATTTATAACCTTGTTTTTGCGAATATTCCCATTCCTTGTTGACAATCCGGAATGCTATGTTCTGGTAAGGAGGCCAGCTTGAAATCTTATGCTGCAAGTCTCGATGTTTTCTCCATCTTTCTCTATCGAATATGATGGAGCTTTTGATTTATCAACAAGATCAGGATAGAATATATGAAATTTGTAACCCTGGACAATCTTTGGCGGTGGATTGTCGTGGTCATAGTGGGTCTGGTTGTATTTGTTCCATTCATACCCAGTGTGGACACGATTGAAATACTTGGGCTTTCTTGGACGGTATTTGTCCTTTGAATCTAGGCGTGTGGAACCAAATACAGCAGCATCACATTCATCCATCTCTTGTTTTCGTCTTCGTCGCTCTTCTAGAACAGCAATCCGTTTCTTTTCCAATGTGACCCTGTCCTCTGCAGGGTCAATTACTTCTTCAATATTGCCATCATCATGCAAAAGTAGTTGCGGTGAATATGATCCAAGTCCAACCACCTCCTCTTTAGCCTCTTGAGTCGTCTCACCATCCAATATTGATGATTCCGGATTGAAGGCTGGAGCATCTTTCTCTTTATTAGTATCTCTTCTTCTTCTTCTGTGTTGATAAATTTCCTTGAGACAAGCCTTTGCCATGAAGATAGGGAGACGTTTTAAAATGGCTTCCCAAAATTCAACAACCTTGGCTTCCCCAGATCTCATCTGGAACTCAATCTGGTTCTGTAGCGCTTCCAATTCACCGTAGGTTTTTCCTTGTAAAAGAATTTTTACATCTGCTTCAATGTTAGAGTGCAAACCCCTTTCTTCTCCAGCAAGTAACTGATCATCAGGAATTAGATGTTTCCTAGCTTCAGCTAATTCCCAATCACAAACCACCAACAGTGCCTCCCAATATTGTATACGAGTTGACGTGGCCCTGTCCAAATCACAATGCATCTTTATGTCCTTGTGAACTTGTTCTATTTCTTTTAGAGTCAAGCCCTTGAATATTTCTGTAGTATCAAAGTCATCATCCCAAGGATAAGGATCAATTGCAAGACTCTTAGTAAGTAGTATATCAATTGGCTTCGTACGACCTTCACGCAACCGGATCTCGGATCTGACTTTACTTTGATCAAAATCAAACTGCTCCTCTTTCTTCTTCCACTCTTGAAACTCAGACCGGGCATGCTCTCTTGCTAACAAAGCCATTTTTTCCTCATGTAGTGCTTTCTCGATGCCTCTTTCCTCCCTTCTCTTTTTTACTTTTTCAATCTCTGCCATCCTTTCTCTCTGCCTCTTCTTTTCTGCTTTTACAGAGAATGAATCAATCGGCACGCCTTGAGCAACATCACGCTCGATCTTCTTCCGCCACACAAATTTTTCATTGAGATTAGAATCACCAAAAGGATTCGAATCATTCGAATACCCAGACAACGTTTTTGACTTCAATTTCTTTGCCGCTTTCATTGCCTTATTCTGAGCTTTCTTGGCCAAGTATACCTTTATATCTTCTTCCAAAAGCTTCCTCTTCTTGCTCTCGTGACTGCCCATTGTTACTATCCCCAACAAATAAACCCCGAAGGCTCTGATTCGACTCAGTGACGATGTCCTCAAAGAGAGAGAGTGTGTTTATACTTCAATTTTGAACACAGACTTTTGGTACCTGTCGAAATATTGCTATGGTTATTGTTGTTGTTGTTGTTGTTGTTTGTTGTTGTGTTTGTGTAATATAGTAGGAGAGTTATTTATAATTACTAAGAAAACAACTTAGTTATTTATAATCCCCGTGGAGGTTCCGGCCTTTGTCCCCCTCCACTTTTGTACTTTTCTTTTGATATTAATAAAATTTCCGGAGGAAAAACCCCTCCTTTTATTAAAAAAAAAAAAAAAATACTAAGAAAACAAAAGTGTAATTAGAAATCTATTATAATTAGGAGACCTAATATATTAGGAAACCTGGAAACTATTGGTGCGCACTCTCTTTGTTTTCTTTTACTTTTTCTTTTTCCTTTTGCGGCAAAGTCAACTCTAATGAAAAAAAAAGTGGATATGTGAGCTGGTGCTATTTGCTTGCAGGTAAAGAGATGACAATTATTGCCTTCGGCTTTCTCCTTCTTCTTTTTTTTTTTTAATACACGATATTCGGTTGGAAAGGATCTAGACAAACTGACGTCTTGATCGATCCTCCTACCTCGGGAACATGAGCTTTTGGGCTGTGTCTCGCTTAGCCGTATCTCATAAGCAGCCTCGAACAAGTCATCTTGAATAGGGAAAGATCAGGTATTGGTAGTTTGGACCTCTGGGTATACGGATCTACTGTATACTATTATTTAGTTTTGAGTTTAATTTAAAAAAAATGGTGACAGTTCAACCTAGTAGAGATATTGAAAGGTTTAAATAAGTTACATAATGAACAGCTGCCGTATTCATTTGCTAAAGTTACTTCTCCTCTAGTTTTAAACTTCTTATAATGTTCTTTAATTCATATCATATGAAAATTGATCTCAAAACGAATATTCTCTAAATTTAAGTTGTTTTAGTCGCCCCATATCTACGAATGACAATGGGACGGGTTTGGGGGCGGGGGGACATATCCCAATGCCCCGATCCGTCACTTAAACATTCCCCTCAACACTCGCTCCGGCCCCGCATTGTATGCCCCCATCCCCCGCCCCTGCCCCGTCTCCAAATCCCCGCAAGGAATGGGGATTACCCGCAGGTTTTTTTGATTATTATTAAAATCTTATGATATTAAATTTAATTTAAACCTCATAACTTCAAAATATAAGTTAAAATTATAGTAACTATAAATATAAATACATGTTTTAAACAAAGTTTAAATATTAATCATATATCTAGTCTTATACTTGCAATTAAATAGTAAAAATAAATTTACAGTAATTGAATCTTAAGCATTTAAAATAAATTCTAATTGAAACCATTGTGTATGAAAACTATATGTGAAAAAATAATACTTGTTTGTGTTTTTGGATTGTATTAATTTTTATAATTATTTTTGGTTATCGCATGCCACATATAATAGTAATTACTATATTGTCTTTAATTACGTTATTTGAAACTATTTTAATATACAATTAGGATCAACTAACAAATTTCTTAAATCCACTTGATCAATAGTAAAATGGAATTATTTATGTAAAATGATAACAAGTCTCAATTAGTGCAGTGGTCTTGATTAAAAAAAATTATAAAATTCTTTTGAATAATCTATTTTTTTCTACTCTATTTTTTATAATATTTTATCTAATGTCATTTTTTATACTTTTATATTTATAATTTAAAATTTTTAATATATATGTAAAACTAAAGATATAAAAATAACCACATATGTATGCGGGGTGAGAAATGCTCATTCCCGCACCCCGCCCCACCCCCGCGAGGGATTAAAAGTTAATCCCTACCCCCCGCCCCATTCCCCATTTCCCACTCTAATCTCTGCCTCGTCTAAGGCGAGTACAGGACAAGTACCCACAAAACCTGTCTCCATTGTCATCCCTACCCATATCTGATTTTTAATCGGGAAATGGTATTAATTAGTGGACAATGTGGTCTAAAATTTTGAAATTTTTGTAGGGACATAGCAAGCATGCTAGCAATTTGTTTTTTGTGGGTTCTTAAATCACACTGATGTTGTATTTTGGATCGATGATAGGATTCAGAGAAGATGTTGACATTGTTTTGGGAGACTTGAGGGCATTCTATATGTATATACACTAGCTGAGGCTGCCCGTGTAGATGCACGGGCTAAACCCAATATATATTTAGAAAATATCGTAAATAAAATTATTAAATGAAATATATATGTTGTTGGTTGCAAGCTTTTTAATTATGATTATACTTTTACAACAAATTGAAATCAGAAAAGGAGTCCCAGTAAGAAAATCCACCTATTGATAAAATCAACCAAAAATGACAATTCATTAGAATGGTGTGGTCAATATTACTAGATCCCTATGAAAAACTGAAAGGTTTACAAGATGCACAGAGCAATTCCATATGGCAGTCACACCAAAGGCTACAAAAACGTAATGCATGATAAGGTATTCTGCACAAAGAGATGAACAATGGTAAATAATAGCATGCAATAAGTTCATAATTTAGAAAAGTATTTAACCGTACAGCATATAGATATGCCCAGAACACATACATTTAACAAGTAATATGCTATAGAGCATACAAAGTAAGTAGAAGAAAACATCAAACTTGAGTTGCATAACAATTTACGCGAACTTAAATGTCACTATGATAATAGAAAGAAATGTGCCACAAAGTAATGTGAAAATGGCTCTAGAAATTTCCAAGAATAACATTTGTAAAATTATTGACAAAATTAAAGAGAGATTTCCAGCTAAATAAAAGGACTATCGATTAACAAAACTTAGTTGGAAATATAGAAGATCAGTACTGCAAACCATTTCAATCTGGAAAAAGATTCCCTTGAACTAAAATTTGAGTAATTAACTTTTAAAGATGTTTAATTAATACAAAACAGAAAGCAGAAAAGCATTGTATCCCTGTTTCACCTTCAAAGACCCGTAGACTCATTGTTCTTTTATATATGAATAGCTATGCAGCCGACCTCATCTAGTGGAACAAGGGTTACTTTGGTTTGGTTTGGTTCTATAAAAAGCAAATAATGAATCTACAAAAGAACAAATATCTCATGAGCATCAGCCATAAAGACTTCAATATTACCACAGAAAGACAAGGGAATACCAAGGATAAGTAAATAATAAAATTGGACTGAAAGTTTGCAAGACTACTAATGCAAATGAACACATAGGCAAAAAACAAATAAAATTACACAAGCAACTACACGCATGTTAACATCATAATTCCATGTAAGAAGCCTTCTTGGCATTATTATTGGACAAAACCTGCATATATTTCAATGGATCACATCCTAAAAATTCTCACGCCAAACGAAAAAAGAAAAGTAAATGACACTCAAACAAACACACACACACAAAGAAGAAAATCATATCAAAGAAGACCACATCACATTTTTTATCTTAATAACCATATCTTCCTTTCTCTTAATTTTTTTTATCTACATCTACTCAAACACATCATGTTAACCATGACTAATACATGGACTAATAGTATCTATGTTGCCTCTTATCAAAAAAATTAGTTTCTATCTTTTTATTGTCATAAAAAAAAGAAAGAAGAAAGCTTTTTGGAGTAACAACAACATAGTCAGGGCAACCAAAAAGAAAACGCTAACGTATCAGGTGGATCCTAAAAAGTTACAAAATTTAATTGTGACTCATCAAACTGCCTAGTACACTCCATCATCTTGTTGTCCTGAAATAGATCCAGTTCAACCAAATCATTTCATTCTATCATCATCTTTTGGCTCGAAATTTTGCAATCAAGCATTGATCTAAGATTCTTTACTATAGATGTATGAATTATCAATAACCAGCTTAAAATATTACAATGCAGGAGTGGCAGTTGGTTGATAAACTACTCTAAATTTGTCGAATTGCATTGGGAAAAATTTAGCATTAAGTTATTATGAAACAACAACTAAGAGTTAAGTAAAGTGTTTTCTATCATCTCATGCCAATCCAACCTAATTTTTATCATTCTATTCTATTCTATTCTATTATGTTCTGCATTGATTTCAACTTATTTGAGAAGTTTGAAAAAAGAATGCAAATTTACTCCGTCACAACAGAGATAGACGTGTTCTTTTTTATCTTGCACCTAAATCTTATCGAACTAAAATCTTTTTGCTCAAAAAAGGAGAATTATCAAAGAAAAGTTGCAGTAATTAGCAAAATTTCTTCAAATAAACCAAATTTTACGGCATTTGAAGCTGCAACTTAAGAAAAAATATATATAAAATCAGATATTTAACAAATAAAATTGAAATCAATTTAGCATTTTTATAATAAAAGTAACAAAATTTCAATTTTCCTTTCAATCGGAAGCTAAAATCATAAACATAACAAATAAAATTGAAGTAAATTTCCATTCTTATATTTAAATTGACAGCGTTAAATTTAATAATCTTTCAATTCTTGTGCTTGCAAACAAAGCTAGGGATTCAATAAGCTGCAAATTATAAACACACCAGCATGAGTTGGCACCACATGCGCATTAGTATCTCGCATTTTGATTGCTTTATACTCCGCTGCAATTTTTGCTTTAAGAGACTCCCAAGCCTTCGTATTGGCAAACAACACAAAGAGTTGCCTCATGTCCCAACTACACTAGAGAAAAAGGATCATACATTTACGTTTACTGTAGAGGAATAAAGGTCCATCTACTTACATGATTTTCATTGATTCATAGTTGTATGCTTGAAAAATGCAGGTGCTGAAAGATGTTGGTGAAATGATAAATGTCACGCACAATTAGTCTTGAAATCGTCAACCAGTTTGCATCAACCACATTTAATCATATCGAAATTCCAGAATCTCGAGACTCACTGACTGGTAGTAATTGTTCTAACGGTACTATTATTCTAATATATGCTAGGATTGGACGAATCCAAAATGGAACAAACTAAGAAGAAAGAAAAGATTTTTAGCATGTGAGTTATTTTGTAATGTTTAATTTTGTTGTTGTAATTTTTATTTTTTATGAATATTTTTGTTTTTTTTTCCTTATCATTAACTTGAAAATAAATTAATAAATAAAATTGTTATGTTAGTCTTTGTTTTCTCTATTTTAGATTAGTGCTTATTTTTATTTTATGCATGTGTAATATTTTATACTTATGTATGTTATTTATAAATTTTGAGTAGATCTTGGAATTACAAAAAAAAAAAAGAAGAGAAATTTTGAGTTTGTTGCTCGGATTTATGGTGACCATGATAGAGATGGAAAGTATTTGCAAAGGTTATAAAGGATGATGGTGGAGGGGAAAAATGATTAACTATTAGAGTTGAGTTTGTATATAAGAATTTTTACTCTTGAAACCTTCTTAATTGTTATTTTTATCCCGACAGCGTCACATGATTCAATGAGAGGTTTTTGATTAATTATCAAAAGAGGAATTAGATTGAAGTATTTTCAACGTGAGATGTTATGTTTTATTAAAATTTGACTTATTTTTTTAGGTCGGTGTACTTCCTAAAAAAAAGTTAAAAAATATATATATAAAAATTGAAAACAAATATATATTTTAGATGACTCGTGCAATATCATTCAAATATTCAAAGTGTTGATCTAACAAAACAGAGGTACAAAAAAAAACATCACAAGTGTTTCCTCTAACAAGTTTTTTAATACCTTTCTTATAAAAAAAAAATATCAAATCAAAATCTTACTAGACAAGCCTCCTTTCACCAAATACAACCCAATCAATGAAAGACGACACTTCAAAGAAACCAAGAAATCAACTATTATCCACTGACCGAGTTATCTATCTTAAAGAAAAAAAAAACTAATGAAGTATTACATGATTTTGAAGGTATTTGATTTTTAACATTACATGACTATCTGTAAAAAATATTTTCAATTTGACGAATCTTGCGTGATTAATTTTCTTATTTTTTGATTGAGTTACAAGTGCTTAAAAAGGCTTTAAGGTTTTTTTGTAATTAAGATATGTTTCTTTCATGTTAGATACAAAAACAACTTGGAGAATTTTTTTTTGGAAGACAGACTCACCATTAATCTTGTGTTTTTTAGGATCTAACTATGTGGATATATTTACTATTCAAATTCGATATCTTTGAATTCACAATTAACCAGACGAAAGCAAGTTCCTCATATGTGCAACCCAAATCTCTATGGAAAATAATATGGAATCTGAAGGTCCAAACAAAAATGAAAAGTTTTATATATAGTGGAGAGTTTGTAAAGAAGGAGCCACAGCTACTGAAAAGAATTTGTATAGGAAGAAATGTGCTCAATCACCTACTTGCAAAATCTGTGGGCCATGTTATCGTCGAATTCGACCGGGTAGAAGCTGTCAATGGATTCCAAATGCCGTCTTCCTCTAGTGAACTACTGAGCCTTTTATGGAGGATGTAATATCTCTCCTATCCTCAGTTGATAATGCTTGTGTTCTTCATATTGGTAGAAATGCCAATAAGGCTGCTGATTGGATAGATAGGAGTGCAAGACTAGGGTCATTACCAAACAATTGGTTGTCTGATTCCCTTTGGAGTTTATCAATATTCTCCACCTTGTTGTATCCCTCTGAGTATATTATGTTATTAATGAAAGTTTTCCAAAAAATCCATTGGATTTCAGTGACCAAAAAAAAAAAAGAAAGAAGAAGAGAATCCATCTGGTTTCCTCATAAATACCCCTGAACCAAATCTCACCCACTCATTTTCCCACCCTGGACCCCGTCTTTATAATTCTCATAGGCATCAGCTCCCTCGCGCAGCTGAGAAGAGACAAAAATACTTATAAGGTGTTTGTTATTGATGTAAGCAATGGAAGGCTTCACCGTTCTCGATTCTGAGAACGTAGCTCCAATTTTTGGTACTTCTTCGTCCTTTATCTCACTAAATTTCGCATTTTTAGGGTTTCTCTTCCTTAATTTTTGTTCATTTCTTAGTTGGGTCCCTTAATTAACTGCTTGCATCTAATACACATACAAACACACACGGAAACACGTTTATAATAAGTTGTTTATGCTTACTTACATACGTATGATTGTGTGTGCTTGAAATGCCCAAGCTTAACTTTTGTCGAAATTAGGCTCATTGTTTAAGATATTTTGGTGTAAATTTGGTACTTTTTGTAATTATTAATAGAGTTAGGGTTTAGTACTTAATTTCCTATTCTGGTTAAATTAGATAGCTAAATACCCAATAATCTCGACTGAATTTACTATATGTGTTCAATAGCCTAGAAACCCGATCCCAGCTGACTAGTAGGCAATGTTTTATCCCTCCACTAATCGTTTCATATTGAGAAATTGTTTTGTCGAAGAAATGCGTTTTTAATGTTAGTTATCGTAGGGTAGTGCTAGTGAAAGTAGGGAAAGTAACAAAGGGGGTTTTAATTTTCTTTTCTTCTTTGTTTCTTTTTTTTTTGTTTTGGAAAATCCTTATGGTTCACACAGGGTTATCAAACCCCAAACAGATAATCAGGCCTAGAGAAAATATGGATTGTATTAGTAAGACACACTTACCAGAACTCAACTCAAAAAAATTAGTTTTTTAACTTATTTGAATTTCATATGTGAACAAGTCTTTCTTCACATCGCAAGAACTTAGACAATTTAGAATTTTCACACAAAACAAATGTCAGTTAATTCATACTTGTTTATTTTCATTGATTACCCGTGAGAGATGCCAAGCTACAACAATTATATACATAAGAAAAGAAGTCTCATATTGTTAAAGCTTTTTTCCAACGCCATGAAAACTCTCGAAAGCTCTTTTTAAAAAAGAATCAACTCAACGACGATAGCGGTTGCATTTGAAGTTAAAATACAAATATAAAATACCTCGCTCAAACGTACATTTATAACCTTGTTTTTGCGAATATTCCCATTCCTTGTTGACAATCCGGAATGCTATGTTCTGGTAAGGAGGCCAGCTTGAAATCTTATGATGCAAGTCTCGATGTTTTCTCCATCTTTCTCTATCGAATATGATGGAGCTTTTGATTTATCAACAAGATCAGGATAGAATATATGAAATTTGGAACCCTGGACAATCTTTGGTGTTGGATTGTCATGGTCATAGGGGGTCTGGTTGTATTTGTTCCATTCATACCCAGTGTGGACACGATTGAAATACTTGGGCTTTCTTGGACGGTATTTGTCCTTTGAATCTAGGCGTGTGGAACCAAATACAGCAGCATCACATTCATCCATCTCTTGTTTTCGTCTTCGTCGCTCTTCTAGAACAGCAATCCGTTTCTTTTCCAATGTGACCCTGTCCTCTGCAGGGTCAATTACTTCTTCAATATTGCCATCATCATGCAAAAGTAGTTGCGGTGAATATGATCCAAGTCCAACCACCTCCTCTTTAGCCTCTTGAGTCGTCTCACCATCCAATATTGATGATTCCGGATTGAAGGCTGGAGCATCTTTCTCTTTATTAGTATCTCTTCTTCTTCTTCTGTGTTGATAAATTTCCTTGAGACAAGCCTTTGCCATGAAGATAGGGAGACGTTTTAAAATGGCTTCCCAAAATTCAACAACCTTGGCTTCCCCAGATCTCATCTGGAACTCAATCTGGTTCTGTAGCGCTTCCAATTCACCGTAGGTTTTTCCTTGTAAAAGAATTTTTACATCTGCTTCAATGTTAGAGTGCAAACCCCTTTCTTCTCCAGCAAGTAACTGATCATCAGGAATTAGATGTTTCCTAGCTTCAGCTAATTCCCAATCACAAACCACCAACAGTGCCTCCCAATATTGTATACGAGTTGACGTGGCCCTGTCCAAATCACAATGCATCTTTATGTCCTTGTGAACTTGTTCTATTTCTTTTAGAGTCAAGCCCTTGAATATTTCTGTAGTATCAAAGTCATCATCCCAAGGATAAGGATCAATTGCAAGACTCTTAGTAAGTAGTATATCAATTGGCTTCGTACGACCTTCACGCAACCGGATCTCGGATCTGACTTTACTTTGATCAAAATCAAACTGCTCCTCTTTCTTCTTCCACTCTTGAAACTCAGACCGGGCATGCTCTCTTGCTAACAAAGCCATTTTTTCCTCATGTAGTGCTTTCTCGATGCCTCTTTCCTCCCTTCTCTTTTTTACTTTTTCAATCTCTGCCATCCTTTCTCTCTGCCTCTTCTTTTCTGCTTTTACAGAGAATGAATCAATCGGCACGCCTTGAGCAACATCACGCTCGATCTTCTTCCGCCACACAAATTTTTCATTGAGATTAGAATCACCAAAAGGATTCGAATCATTCGAATACCCAGACAACGTTTGTGACTTCAATTTCTTTGCCGCTTTCATTGCCTTATTCTGAGCTTTCTTGGCCAAGTATACCTTTATATCTTCTTCCAAAAGCTTCCTCTTCCTGCTCTCGTGACTGCCCATTGTTACTATCCCCAACAAATAAACCCCGAAGGCTCTGATTCGACTCAGTGACGACGTCCTCAAAGAGAGAGAGTGTGTTTATACTTCAATTTTGAACACAGACTTTTGGTACCTGTCGAAATATTGCTATGGTTATTGTTGTTGTTGTTGTTGTTTGTTGTTGTGTTTGTGTAATATAGTAGGAGAGTTATTTATAATTACTAAGAAAACAACTTAGTTATTTATAATCCCCGTGGAGGTTCCGGCCTTTGTCCCCCTCCACTTTTGTACTTTTCTTTTGATATTAATAAAATTTCCGGAGGAAAAACCCCTCCTTTTATTAAAAAAAAAAAAATTACTAAGAAAACAAAAGTGTAATTAGAAATCTATTATAATTAGGAGACCTAATATATTAGGAAACCTGGAAACTATTGGTGCGCACTCTCTTTGTTTTTTTTTACTTTTTCTTTTTCCTTTTGCGGCAAAGTCAACTCTAATGAAAAAAAAAAGTGGATATGTGAGCTGGTGCTATTTGCTTGCAGGTAAAGAGATGACAATTATTGTCTTCGGCTTTCTCCTTCTTCTATTTTTTTTTTTTAATACACGATATTCGGTTGGAAAGGATCTAGACAAACTGACGTCTTGATCGATCCTCCTACCTCGGGAACATGAGCTTTTGGGTTGTGTCTCGCTTAGCCGTATCTCATAAGCAGCCTCGAACAAGTCATCTTGAATAGGGAAAGATCAGGTATTGGTAGTTTGGACCTCTGGGTATACGGATCTACTGTATACTATTATTTAGTTTTGAGTTTAATTTAAAAAAAAATGGTGACAGTTCAACCTAGTAGAGATATTGAAAGGTTTAAATAAGTTACATAATGAACAGCTGCCGTATTCATTTGCTAAAGCTACTTCTCCTCTAGTTTTAAACTTCTTATAATGTTCTTTAATTCATATCATATGAAAATTGATCTCAAAACGAATATTCTCTAAATTTAAGTTGTTTTAGTCGCCCCATATCTACGAATGACAATGGGACGGGTTTGGGGGCGGGGGAACATATCCCAATGCCCCGATCCGTCACTTAAACATTCCCCTCAACACTCGCTCCGGCCCCGCATTGTATGCCCCCATCCCCCGCCCCTGCCCCGTCTCCAAATCCCCGCAAGGAATGGGGATTACCCGCAGGTTTTTTTATTATTATTAAAATCTTATGATATTAAATTTAATTTAAACCTCATAACTTCAAAATATAAGTTAAAATTATAGTAAATATAAATATAAATACATGTTTTAAACAAAGTTTAAATATTAATCATATATCTAGTCTTATACTTGCAATTAAATAGTAAAAATAAATTTACAGTAATTGAATCTTAAGCATTTAAAATAAATTCTAACTAAAACCATTGTGTATGAAAACTATATGTGAAAAAATAATACTTCTTTGTGTTATGGGATTGTATTAATTATTATAATTATTTTTGGTTATCGCATGCCACATATAATAGTAATTACTATATTGTCTTTAATTACGTTATTTGAAACTATTTTAATATACAATTAGGATCAACTAACAAATTTCTTAAATCCACTTGATCAATAGTAAAATGGAATTATTTATGTAAAATGATAACAAGTCTCAATTAGTGCAGTGGTCTTGATTAAAAAAAATTATAAAATTCTTTTGAATAATCTATTTTTTTCTACTCTATTTTTTATAAAATTTTATCTAATGTCATTTTTTATACTTTTATATTTATAATTTAAAATTTTTAATATATATGTAAAACTAAAGATATAAAAATAACCACATATGTATGCGTGAGGAGAAATGCTCATTCACGCACCCCGCCCCGCCCCCGCGAGGGATTAAAAGTTAATCCCTACCCCCCGCCCCATTCCCCATTTCCCACTCTAATCTCTGCCTCGTCTAAGGCGAGTACAGGACAGGTACCCACAAAACCTGTCTCCATTGTTATCCCTACCCATATCTGATTTTTAACCGGGAAATGGTATTAATTAGTTGACAATGTGGTCTAAATTTTTGAAATTTTTGTAGGGACATAGCAAGCATGCTAGCAATTTGTTTTTTGTGGGTTCTTAAATCACACTGATGTTGTATTTTGGATCGATGATAGGATTCAGAGAAGATGTTGACATTGTTTTGGGAGACTTGAGGGCATTCTATATGTATATACACTAGCTGAGGCTGCCTGTGTAGATGCACGGGCTAAGCCCAATATATATTAAGAAAATATCGTAAATAAAATTATTAAATGAAATATATACATTGTTGGTTGCAAGCTTTTTAATTATGATTACATTTTTACAACAAATTGAAAACAGAAAAGGATTCCCAGTAAGAAAATCCACCTATTGATAAAATCAACCAAAAATGACAATTCATTAGAATGGTGTGGTCAATATTACTGGATCCCTATGAAAAACTGAAAGGTTTACAAGATGCACAGAGCAATTCCATATGGCAGTCACACCAAAGGCTACAAAAACGTAATGCATGATAAGGTATTCTGCACAAAGAGATGAACAATGGTAAATAATAGCATGCAATAAGTTCATAATTTAGAAAAGTATTTAACCGTACAGCATATAGATATGCCCAGAACACATACATTTAACAAGTAATATGCTATAGAGCATACAAAGTAAGTAGAAGAAAACATCAAACTTGAGTTGCATAACAATTTACGCGAACTTAAATGTCACTATGATAATAGAAAGAAATGTGCCACAAAGTAATGTGAAAATGGCTCTAGAAATTTCCAAGAATAACATTTGTAAAATTATTGACAAAATTAAAGAGAGATTTCCAGCTAAATAAAAGGACTATCGATTAACAAAACTTAGTTGGAAATATAGAAGATCAGTACTGCAAACCATTTCAATCTGGAAAAAGATTCCCTTGAACTAAAATTTGAGTAATTAACTTTTAAAGATGTTTAATTAATACAAAACAGAAAGCAGAAAAGCATTGTATCCCTGTTTCACCTTCAAAGACCCGTAGACTCATTGTTCTTTTATATATGAATAGCTATGCAGCCGACCTCATCTAGTGGAACAAGGGTTACTTTGGTTTGGTTTGGTTCTATAAAAAGCAAATAATGAATCTACAAAAGAACAAATATCTCATGAGCATCAGCCATAAAGACTTCAATATTACCACAGAAAGACAAGGGAATACCAAGGATAAGTAAATAATAAAATTGGACTGAAAGTTTGCAAGACTACTAATGCAAATGAACACATAGGCAAAAAACAAATAAAATTACACAAGCAACTACACGCATGTTAACATCATAATTCCATGTAAGAAGCCTTCTTGGCATTATTATTGGACAAAACCTGCATATATTTCAATGGATCACATCCTAAAAATTCTCACGCCAAACGAAAAAAGAAAAGTAAATGACACTCAAACAAACACACACACACAAAGAAGAAAATAATATCAAAGAAGACCACATCAAATTTTTTTATCTTAATAACCATATCTTCCTTTCTCTTAATTTTTTTATCTACATCTGCTCAAACACATCATGTTAACCATGACTAATACATGGACTAATAGTTTCTATGTTTCCACTTATCAAAAAAATTAGTTTCTATCTTTTTATTGTCATAAAAAAAGAAAGAAGAAAGCTTTTTGGAGTAACAACAACATAGTCAGGGCAACCAAAAAGAAAACGCTAACGTATCAGGTGGATCCTAAAAAGTTACAAAATTTAATTGTGACTCATCAAACTGCCTAGTACACTCCATCATCTTGTTGTCCTGAAATAGATCCAGTTCAACCAAATCATTTCATTCTATCATCGTCTTTTGGCTCGAAATTTTGCAATCAAGCATTGATCTAAGATTCTTTACTATAGATGTATGAATTATCAATAACCAGCTTAAAATATTACAATGCAGGAGTGGCAGTTGGTTGATAAACTACTCTAAATTTGTCGAATTGCATTGGGAAAAATTTAGCATTAAGTTATTATGAAACAACAACTAAGAGTTAAGTAAAGTGTTTTCTATCATCTCATGCCAATCCAACCTAATTTTTATCATTCTATTCTATTCTATTATGTTCTGCATTGATTTCAACTTATTTGAGAAGTTTGAAAAAAGAATGCAAATTTACTCCGTCACAACAGAGATAGACGTGTTTTTTTTTTATCTTGCACCTAAACCTTATCGAACTAAAATCTTTTTGCTCAAAAAAGGAGAATTATCAAAGAAAAGTTGCAGTAATTAGCAAAATTTCTTCAAATAAACCAAATTTTACGGCATTTGAAGCTGCAACTTAAGAAAAAAAAAATATAAAATCAGATATTTAACAAATAAAATTTAAATAAATTTAGCATTTTTATAATAAAAGTAACAAAATTTCAATTTTCCTTTCAATCGGAAGCTAAAATCATAAACATAACAAATAAAATTGAAGTAAATTTGCATTCTTATACTTAAATTGACAGCTTTAGTTTTAATAATCTTTCAATTCTTGTGCTTACAAACAAAGCTAGGGATTCAATAAGCTGCAAATTATAAACACACCAGCATGAGTTGGCACCACATGCGCATTAGTATCTCGCATTTTGATTGCTTTATACTCCGCTGCAATTTTTGCTTTAAGAGACTCCCAAGCCTTCGTATTGGCAAACAACACAAAGAGTTGCCTCATGTCCCAACTACACTAGAGAAAAAGGATCATACATTTACGTTTACTGTAGAGGAATAAAGGTCCATCTACTTACATGATTTTCATTGATTCATAGTTGTATGCTTGAAAAATGCAGGTTGAAAGATGTTGGTGAAATGATAAATGTCATGCACAATCGGTCTTGAAATCGTCAACCAGTTTGCATCAACCACATTTAATTATATCAAAATTTCAGAATCTCGAGACTCACTGATTGGTAGTAATTGTTCTAACGGTACTATTATTCTAATATATGCTAGGATTGGACGAATCCAAAATGGAACAAACTAAGAAGAAAGAAAAGATTTTTAGCATGTGAGTTATTTTGTAATGTTTAATTTTGTTGTTGTAATTTTTATTTTTTATGAATATTTTGTTTTTTTTTTCCTTATCATTAACTTGAAAATAAATTAATAAATAAAATTGTTATGTTAGTCTTTGTTTTCTCTATTTTAGATTAGTGCTTATTTTTATTTTATGCATATGTAATATTTTATACTTATGTATGTTATTTATAAATTTTGAGTAGATCTTGGAATTACAAAAAAAAAAAAAGACAAATTTTGAGTTTGTTGCTCGGATTTGTGGTGACCATGATAGAGATAGAAAGTATTTGCGAAGGTTATGAAGGATGATGGTGGAGGGGAAAATGATTAACTATTAGAGTTGAGTTTGTATATAAGAATTTTTACTCTTGAAACCTTCTTAATTGTTATTTTTATCCCGACAGCGTCACATGATTCAATGAGTAGTTTTTGATTAATTATCAAAAGAGGAATTAGATTGAAGTATTTTCAACGTGAGATGTTATGTTTTATTAAAATTTGACTGATTTTTTTAGGTCGGTGTACTTTCTAAAAAAAAGTTAAAAAATATATATAAAAAAATTGAAAACAAATATATATTTTAGAAGACTCGTGCAATATCATTCAAATATTCAAAGTGTTGATCTAACAAAACAGAGGTACAAAAAAAACATCACAAGTGTTTCCTCTAACAAGTTTTTTAGTACCTTTGTTATAAAAAAAACTATCAATTCAAAATCTTACTAGACAAGTCTCCTTTCACCAAATACAACCCAATCAATGAAAGACGACACTTCAAAGAAACCAAGAAATCAACTATTATCCATTGACCGAGTTATCTATCTTAAAGAAAAAAAAAACTAAGGAAGTATTACATGATTTGGAAGGTAGTTGATTTTTAACATTACATGATTATCTGTAAGAAATATTTTCAATTTGACAAATCTTGCGTGATTAATTTTCTTATTTTTTGATTGAGTTACAAGTGCGTAAAAAGGCTTTAAGGTTTTATTGTAATTAAGATATGTTTTTTTCATGTTACATACAAAGACAACTTGGAGATTTTTTTTTTGGAAGACAGACTCACCATTAATCTTGTGTTTTTTAGGATCTAACTATGTGGATATATTTACTATTCAAGTTCGATATCTTTGAATTCACAATTAACCAGACGAAAGCAAGTTCCTCATATGTGCAACCCAAATCTCTATGGAAAAAAAATATGGAATCTGAAAGTCCAAATAAAAATTAAAAGTTTTATATATAGTGGAGAGTTTGTAAAGAAGGAGCCACAGCTACTGAAAAGAATTTGTATAGGAAGAAATGTGCTCAATCACCTACTTGCAAAATCTGTGGGCCATGTTATCGTCGAATTCGACTGGGTAGAAGCTGTCAATGGATTCGAAATGCCGTCTTCCTCTAGTGAACTACTGAGCCTTTTATGGAGGATGTAATATCTCTCCTATCCTCAGTTGATAATGCTTGTGTTCTTCATATTGGTAGAAATGCCAATAAGGCTGCTGATTGGATAGATAGGAGTGCAAGACTAGGGTCATTACCAAACAATTGGTTGTCTGATTCCCTTTGGAGTTTATCAATATTCTCTACCTTGTTGTATCCCTCTGAGTATATTATGTTATTAATGAAAGTTTTCCAAAAAATCCATTGGATTTCAGTGACCAAAAAAAAAAAAGAAAGAAGAAGAGAATCCATCTGGTTTCCTCGTAAATACCCCTGAACCAAATCTCACCCACTCATTTTCCCTCCCTGGACCCCGTCTTTATAATTCTCACAGGCATCAGCTCCCTCGCGCAGCTGAGAAGAGACAAAAATACTTATAAGGTGTTTGTTATTGACGTAAGCAATGGAAGGCTTCACCGTTCTCGATTCTGAGAACGTAGCTCCAATTTTTGGTACTTCTTCGTCCTTTATCTCACTAAATTTCGCATTTTTAGGGTTTTTCTTCCTTAATTTTTGTTCATTTCTTAGTTGGGTCCCTTAATTAACTGCTTGCATCTAATACACATACAAACACACACGGAAACACGTTTATAATAAGTTGTTTATGCTTACTTACATACGTATGATTGTGTGTGCTTGAAATGCCCAAGCTTAACTTTTGTCGAAATTAGGCTCATTGTTTAAGATATTTTGGTGTAAATTTGGTACTTTTTGTAATTATTAATAGAGTTAGGGTTTAGTACTAAATTTCCTATTCTGGTTAAATTAGATAGCTAAATACCCAATAATCTCGACTGAATTTACTATATGTGTTCAATAGCCTAGAAACCCGATCCCAGCTGACTAGCAGGCAATGTTTTATCCCTCCATTAATCGTTTCATATTGAGAAATTGTTTTGTTGAAGAAATGGGTTTTTAATGTTAGTTATCGTAGGGTATTGCTAGTGAAAGTAGGGAAAGTAACAAAGGGGGTTTTAATTTTCTTTTCTTCTTTGTTTCTTTTTTTTTTGTTTTGGAAAATCCTTATGGTTCACACAGGGTTATCAAACCCCAAACAGATAATCAGGCCTAGAGAAAATATGGATTGTATTAGTAAGACACACTTACCAGAACTCAACTCAAAAAAATTAGTTTTTTAACTTATTTGAATTTCATATGTGAACAAGTCTTTCTTCACATCGCAAGAACTTAGACAATTTAGAATTTTCACACAAAACAAATGTCAGTTAATTCATACTTGTTTATTTTCATTGATTACCCGTGAGAGATGCCAAGCTACAACAATTATATACATAAGAAAAGAAGTCTCATATTGTTAAAGCTTTTTTCCAACGCCATGAAAACTCTCGAAAGCTCTTTTTAAAAAAGAATCAACTCAACGACGATAGCGGTTGCATTTGAAGTTAAAATACAAATATAAAATACCTCGCTCAAACGTACATTTATAACCTTGTTTTTGCGAATATTCCCATTCCTTGTTGACAATCCGGAATGCTATGTTCTGGTAAGGAGGGCCAGCTTGAAATCTTATGATGCAAGTCTCGATGTTTTCTCCATCTTTCTCTATCGAATATGATGGAGCTTTTGATTTATCAACAAGATCAGGATAGAATATATGAAATTTGTAACCCTGGACAATCTTTGGCGGTGGATTGTCATGGTCATAGTGGGTCTGGTTGTATTTGTTCCATTCATACCCAGTGTGGACACGATTGAAATACTTGGGCTTTCTTGGACGGTATTTGTCCTCTGAATCTAGGCGTGTGGAACCAAATACAGCAGCATCACATTCATCCATCTCTTGTTTTCGTCTTCGTCGCTCTTCTAGAACAGCAATCCGTTTCTTTTCCAATGTGACCCTGTCCTCTGCAGGGTCAATTACTTCTTCAATATTGCCATCATCATGCAAAAGTAGTTGCGGTGAATATGATCCAAGTCCAACCACCTCCTCTTTAGCCTCTTGAGTCGTCTCACCATCCAATATTGATGATTCCGGATTGAAGGCTGGAGCATCTTTCTCTTTATTAGTATCTCTTCTTCTTCTTCTGTGTTGATAAATTTCCTTGAGACAAGCCTTTGCCATGAAGATAGGGAGACGTTTTAAAATGGCTTCCCAAAATTCAACAACCTTGGCTTCCCCAGATCTCATCTGGAACTCAATCTGGTTCTGTAGCGCTTCCAATTCACCGTAGGTTTTTCCTTGTAAAAGAATTTTTACATCTGCTTCAATGTTAGAGTGCAAACCCCTTTCTTCTCCAGCAAGTAACTGATCATCAGGAATTAGATGTTTCCTAGCTTCAGCTAATTCCCAATCACAAACCACCAACAGTGCCTCCCAATATTGTATACGAGTTGACGTGGCCCTGTCCAAATCACAATGCATCTTTATGTCCTTGTGAACTTGTTCTATTTCTTTTAGAGTCAAGCCCTTGAATATTTCTGTAGTATCAAAGTCATCATCCCAAGGATAAGGATCAATTGCAAGACTCTTAGTAAGTAGTATATCAATTGGCTTCGTACGACCTTCACGCAACCGGATCTCGGATCTGACTTTACTTTGATCAAAATCAAACTGCTCCTCTTTCTTCTTCCACTCTTGAAACTCAGACCGGGCATGCTCTCTTGCTAACAAAGCCATTTTTTCCTCATGTAGTGCTTTCTCGATGCCTCTTTCCTCCCTTCTCTTTTTTACTTTTTCAATCTCTGCCATCCTTTCTCTCTGCCTCTTCTTTTCTGCTTTTACAGAGAATGAATCAATCGGCACGCCTTGAGCAACATCACGCTCGATCTTCTTCCGCCACACAAATTTTTCATTGAGATTAGAATCACCAAAAGGATTCGACTCATTCGAATACCCAGACAACGTTTGTGACTTCAATTTCTTTGCTGCTTTCATTGCCTTATTCTTAGCTTTCTTGGACAAGTATTCCTTTATATCTTCTTCCAAAAGCTTCCTCTTCCTGCTCTCGTGACTGCCCATTGTTACTATCCCCAAAAAATTAACCCCGAAGGCTCTGATTCGACTCAGTGACGACGTCCTCAAAGAGAGAGAGTGTGTTTATACTTCAATTTTGAACACAGACTTTTGGTACCTGTCGAAATATTGCTATGGTTATTGTTGTTGTTGTTGTGTTTTTGTAATATAGTAGGAGAGTCATTTATAATTACTAAGAAAACAAAAGTGTAATTAGAAATCTATTATAATTAGGAGACCTAATATATTAGGAAACCTGGAAACTATTGGTGCGCACTCCCTTTGTTTTTTTTTTACTTTTTCTTTTTCTTTTTGCGGCAAAGCGAACTCTAATGGAAAAAAAAGTGGATACGTGAGCTAGTGCTATTTGCTTGCAGGTAAAGATATGACAATTATTGTCTTTGGCTTTCTCTTTCTTCTTTTTTTTTTTTTTTTTAATACACGATATTCAGTTGAAAATGACCTAGACAAATTGACGTCTTGATCGATCCTCCTGCCTCGGGAACATGAGCTTTTGGGTTGTGTCTCGCTTAGCCTTATCTTATAAGCAGCCTCGAACAAGTCATCTTGAATAGGGAAAGATCAGGTTTTGGTAGTTTGGACCTCTGGGTATACAGATCTACTGTATACTATTATTAAGTTTTGAGTTTAATCTAAAAAAAATGGTGACAGTTCAACCTAGTTGAGATATTGAAAGGTTTAAATAAGTTACATAATGAACAGCTGTCGTATTCATTTGCTAAAGCTACTTCTCTTCTAGTTTTAAACTTCTTATAATGTTCTTTAATTCATATCATATGAAAATTGATCTCAAAACAAATATTCTATGAATTCAAGTTGTTTTAGTCGTCTCATATCTAAGAATGACAATGGGCAGGTTTGGGGCGGGGGACATATCCTCATGCCCCACTCCATCACTTAAAAAGTCCCCCCAACACTCGCCCCAGCCCCGCATTATATGTCCCCATCCCCCGCCCCTACCCCATCCCTGAATTCCCGCAGGGAATGGGGATTACCGGTAAGTTTTTTTATTATTCTTTAAATCTTATGATATTAAATTTAATTTGAACCTCATAACTTCAAAATATAAGTTAAAATTATAGTAACTATAAATATAAATACATGTTTTAAACAAAGGTTAAATATTAATCATATATCTAGTCTTATACTTGTAATTAAATAGTAAAAATAAATTTACAGTAATTGAATCTTAAGCATTTAAAATAAATTCTAACAGAAACCATTGTGTATGAGAACTATATGTGAAAAATTAATATTTTTTTGTGTTATGGGATTTGTAACGCCCCAATCCTTCACGGAACCGAAACTTCTATTAACCAAACTATACTCAACCCAAATCCAAATCCGGGCACAAAATTTTAAGAAAAACGGACGGAGTTTCCCCTATATGTAGCTCTATCTAGAAACCTGTCAATAGTCACATACAAGTCCTGAATCACAATCAACCATTCATACAACCTAACTTTCAAGATTACATTCCTTGATATAACATAAATACATACATGGGCACAAAGTCTCAAATACAATACAAGCATATCATGATCACACTCTTCCATGTTTTACACACTGATAGAGCAAGCAGATCACGCAGAAGGCAATCCAATCTTCAGATTTTACTGAAATATGTTGAAAAGAGGAATAAGTAATCAGGTTACTCAATGAGGGAGGTGATGCAATATACTGGGTATGCATTATGATATGCAAATACAAGAAATCATATATATAACATAAACAACAAGATTAAATAGCAAGTAGTTAACCACATTAAAAATGATACGGTTCTACTTCAAGTCTTCAAACTCGAACCACGAGTCACGAACTTCACGCAAGTGCCGGCAAACCCTTACTCCAACAAGTTGGGATACTCCGGATGTATCCAGATCCTACAACCCATATCTCCTGAGGTAGGTCCGTATGCCCCAACGAGGTGAACCACGTCTCTGGGGTAGGGGAGTATGCTGAGGCGAGAAGGGACTGGGAAACCATGGTAGCCGCGGGAGCACGGCAAGCCCAACGCTGCTTGTGTTACTCGACACTACCATGTCCGAAAAGGTTGCGCAACCCCGAGTAACGAATCACTAATCTCATTTTCAAATCAAGTGAGGAGGTAGCAAAGTAGGCTAGCCTCACCCCATACATATCATATAACACATTTGATAACCAAAGAAAACAATTATAGCAATATAAACAATTACCCTTGCAACTAATTCAAGTAATTCGCAAGATAGCATGAAAATAGTACATATGAACTTTATCCATTTAGATTAAATCATATAATAAAATAAGCTAATATGCACAAAAGGAATAAAGACTCCCTTACCTTTAATAAACCAAACCTGTAAAAGTCTAGCCCATAACCCCTCCAATTCAACTCCAAACATCAACATCTTCCAAATACCATTCAAGACTACTACCTAAACACAACAATACTATGCAACTTAAAGATAACTCAACCACATTATTCACATCCATGTTCAAGAACCAAGCTATTGTAAATATTCCATGGCATTCAACACTCATTATTCAATCAATATGCATATGAACTAGATAACATGCTGAACTCAATTAAATGGAAGAAGAACTCTAACTAACCAATCAACTAAATAGTTACCTTTAAACATTAACGAATATCAACTAACGAATTACTTTCATGCTTTAAGATCATTTAATACGCACTAACTACTTTGGATTACAAGACATGTTAAAATGACACTCTTAGTAACACATAGGGAAAGAAATGCATTTATCAATTAATAGAAAAGTTAACTATCAACTATTTAATAACTAACACATCATTTTAGCAAAATAACTATACTTCAAGCTAAGATTCTAACATATCACTAATAGGATCAACTTAAGCTAATTACATTTAACATATAATAGACAACTATCAACTTACAATTAACCTTACATGTACGTTCTAAACTTCACGTACGATATGAAACTTCAAATCTAACTTTACCAATCCCATTTAGCCACATTTTGATACACCTAAATGCCATTAACTCACATTTCTAAGCATGATTACACAAAAACACCAAAAAGCTCCTTAAGTGATTTGAAATACAGTTACCTAATTCGATTAACCAAACCACGTAATAAATACATTTTAGAGGTTTCCTAACACGTCTAAGGTTATCTAGCTATTCAAACATGACAAAATCAAACATTCGTTCCAAAGTCCCCTTTTTTAACTAGGCAATTCTACTTCCATACGAAATTTAAAACTCTGCTCTATAAACCCACCATACTACATCCATAAGGATATCAAATGTCACATATTAAAGCCATGAAAACCCGCTTTGGAAACAAAAGCTCAGAAAGGCTTCGAGTGGGTTTTAACTATGACTACCCTATCCGGACCCCAATTTCACGCAACGAAAGCACCATTAGTGCTTCCATGCCCCAAGGATACCCAAACCATAGCCCAAACGTGCCTGGATTGCACAACGAGAAAAGTCCTCTTTTTAAAGTCGACTAATTTTGTATTTTAACTCATTTTCGGGAAATTCAACCTCACGTGAGTCTTTGTCTAGTTTCACTAATGTCTAAAGCACCTAAAGGAAGCCTCAATTCAATCTAATTAACAAATTATATAATTAAAAAAAAACCCTAAATTTTCGGATTTTACTATTCACAGTACTATTCATCATCTCTTTTAATCAATCTATGCATTCTACCATAAAATTTGCTAACAATCTACAAAAGTTAGTTCTAGAGGCTGCAAATAACATATAATAAGCTTTCATAACAAGTTTTATAGCTATAATTGACAAATCAATAAAATTCAACATGTGAGCATAAACTTTGAAAGCAAATAAAGTGCATCTTCCTCACAATTGGATGATGAAATCAAGTTGTAGAAGCTCCTAAATGCACCAAAGATCTTCCATTGCATGCCAAGAGACCAAGATTGCAAGGTTGGATGAAGAAATCTGTCACGCCCCAACTCGACCCCACCTACGATCAGTCAGGACGCAACGGAATTTCGGCGGCATAACGACAGTAAACAGATTTCCGAGGTTCTAAACCAACCTCATTAAACATCATACATCCAGTAATTCCTCAATACAAACAACAACATACAACACAACCATATTATACAATAAAACATCCTCGTTATACGCCTCCGTTCCAACATGACATACAATACCTCAACTTTATCATACATTTCAAAAGTAAGTTGAGACACAACTACAATTTAACCATAGACAAAAGGAAACCGCTAAGTTAACATCATTTGGTTCAACATCTTTTCAATATCTATTACATTAAGAACCGTAAAGCATATAAAGTCTATTAAACTAATATACAAGACATTTAACAACATAAAGTCATAGATAAGACTCGGGAACATATGACTCATCCACAAAAGGCACATTTTCCACATTCTCCTCTTCAGGAGGCACGTACCCGAAATCTTGTGAAAGTACACCTGAAACATGCATTAATAGAGAGTGAGCTTATATACATAAGCCCAGTGAGGATCCGATAGATCTCGACAGTATTCACTACGCTCCTTGGATTTAGTCCTTTGAGCAAGTAAACACACAACAACAACAATAACATAAATAAAGCTATCATCACATAACTATATGACCATTCAATAAGGATACTCTATTTGGTGTAGCTCCAAACGCCATCACGATCTCAACCGTTCTTCTTATAACTCCCCATTACTCACGCACCCGAGGTACCTCACTATCCCCTTCCCTCCATGACATCTCCGTCATGCGAGCTGGGGGTAGCCTATGGCAGTCATGCCGGTTTCAACCCGACAGCCCGACGCTGCCCGAGAGGTGGCACACACATACCAAGGCTCCATTTTCATCAATCATCATGCAAGCATAAATCGATCAATCAATTGGGAGATCAGCAACAAGAGTGCCCGATTCCCGCATTCAATAATAATCAATCAATAACATCAATATAACATCAATATAACATCAATATAACATCAATATAACATCAATATAACATCAATATTAAATTAAACATCAAACAACGTAGTTAGATGACAAAGTAGGCCATCTAACCGGACATGCATAATATTCATAATTAAACTCTAAATTACTCAACAACAACTCACCATTCATCACTCGAACACTACCCAACCATCTAAGGCATCGTTCAAGAAATTAAAGAATGACAACCTAACTTCTAAAATTCATAACTTACAATCTACTAATCCAAACATTGCCAAATCAGTTCCTATCACTCACCCATTCAACCTACTACATTAGCCCTCTCGGAAATCCACCATAACACCTCCAAAACATGCCCGATAACCCTAAAACCCTATGACGTCATGGCTGGATTTTCCGGATTTCCACACAAACAATGTAATCGAAAATTCGGCATTACAACAGCGCTAACACGTAATTATCAAGTATTTAGAAATCGACGGCAATCGATTTCGAGCAACACAACTCAATTAAATCAACTTTGAACATTTTAATCAAAATTAAATACCCGGAAAATAAAAATTATGCTATATCCGACAGAAATTTGTAGTATTAGTATATAATGATCCCTAGCATGCAAGGAGCAATAATCTATCATCAGATTTCAATTCTAACGGTTCAATCTTCATTTATACGCAAAAACACAAAAATGACATTTTGAGATCTAGAATTTTTCTCTCACCTTAGATGCGATATAAGCCTAGGAATGCGTGCAATGCGTGCCCAACAAGCAGAATCCAAGTCGGTGCGAAGTTTCACGGACAAAAACTAGGTTTTTCTTTGAAAAATTGGATTGAAAAGCTAAGTTTTTCTCTTCTCTTTTCTCTCCTCTTCCTCTCGGCAATGTGTGTGTGTGTGGTGGTGTTTTTGTGTTGTGTGAGTGTGTGTTGAGGACATAAGCTTAAATGGTCAACTATTTAATTAAAGTCAAAGTTATTTTAATAGGCATTTTTTGTGTTTTTAATGTCTTTAATTGCATTTTAGTGATCACCAAGTTAAAATTAATTATGCAACCCCCAAGATATCTCAAGTGAGTTATTTTTAGGTGACAAGAAGTTTTACATTCAAAGAATTCCACCCGAGTCGGCTTAAAACTCGATTTTCGCAAAAGTCGGTGTAAAAACCCTAATAAATTCTTAAGCCGATTTTAAAACCGTTTTCATCAAACACAGGTCTATTAAAGTCCGTGGACTAGGTCTAGAAGGGTTAAAAAGACCAGTTTCAAAATTATAGCGGACGTGTTTCGAAAACACTATTCACTGAAAATCGACGATAAATTTTCTGACTCCGTTTTTGATGAAAATTTCATGAATGCACATTTAGCACGTATTAGAAGTATTGAAATCAAAATTATAACTTTCTAGGTCCTATAGCACATAAACAGGTTATATGCACGTAAAACGAGGTAAAACACGTAAAACGAGATAAGCAAGAAAGTGGGGTTTCACATTCTCCCCCCCTTATAGAAATTTCGTCCTCGAAATTCTTACTTGATGTACGGAAAAGATCTGGGTATTGCTGCTGCATCTGATCTCGTCTCTCCCACGTAGCTTCCTCAATGCCGTGATGCTTCCACAACACCTTCACCATCGGAACCCTCTTCGACCTCAATCCTCGGTCCATGTGATGTAGGATAGGAATCGGACGCTCGTCATAAGTCAAATTCTCACGAAGCTGTAACGGCTCTGGCTCAAGAATATGAGAAGGATCCGGATTGTATTTCCGCAAATTAGACACGTGAAACACATCGTGGACATTAGAGAAGTTTTCCGGTAGAGCCAACCGATATGCCAACTTACCAACCCTGCCAGTAATCTCAAACGGCCCAACAAATCTCGGACTCAGCTTACCACCTTTACCATAACGAACAAACCCCTTTCGAGGAGACAATCTCAAGAAAACCCGATCTCCAACTGCAAACTCCAAGTCTCGACGACGCTTATCAGCATAACTCTTGAATCTACTCTGCGCTGTAAGCATTCTCTGCCTGATCAACTGAACATTCTCGATCTTCTCAAGAAGTTCTGGCATGATAGTCGGATCAATAGTCTTCATCTCTCCTACCTCGTCCCAATACAAAGGTGAACGGCACTTACGACCGTAAAGAGCTGCAAAAGGTGCCATCCCAATAGTAGCTTGATAACTATTGTTATAGGCAAACTCGGCAAGTGGTAGATGTTTCTCCCAGTTCTTCCCGAAGTCCAGAACACAAGCCCTAAGCATATCTTCCAGAATCTGAATAGTCCGCTCAGACTGACCGTCGGTCTGTGGATGATACGCTGTACTGAAGTTCAACTGAGTACCCAAAGTCTCCTGAAGTTTCTCCCACAAACGAGAAGTAAATCGAGGATCTCGATCAGAGACAATACTAGATGGAATACCGTGAAGTCTAACAATCTGATCCAGATAAAGATCCGTCAGCTTTGTAACCTCATCTCCTAACCTCATGGCAATAAAATGAGCTGTCTTCGTCAAACGATCCACGACAACCCAAACTGCATCATTACCCCTCGGTGATCTAGGCAATCCAGTGACGAAGTCCATCGTAATATGCTCCCATTTCCACTCTGGTATAGCCAACGGTTGAAGCAAACCTGCTGGTCGTTGATGTTCGGCTTTCACTCTCTGACAAGTCAAACATCTAGACACAAACTGAGCAACCTCCCTCTTCATGTTGTTCCACCAATAATGCTGTTTCAAATCCCGATACATCTTGGTTCCACCAGGATGAATAGTATATTTAGAATTATGAGCTTCCTCCAGAATACCTCGTCTCAAGCCCGGTTCATCGGGAACACAAACCCTGTTCCGAAACCGAAGAATACCATCCTCATGCACTTTAAAGTCAGACTGATCATCCGAAATCTGATCCTTGATCTTCTGAAGGTTAACATCAAGCTGCTGAGCTTCCCTGATCTGAGACAACAATAAAGGCTGAATACGGAGATGTGAACACATCACCCCAACCTGAGTGAACTCTGGTCTCCAATAACTAAACTCCTCAAGAACCTCCCACTTCTTGACAGCCAAACAAGAAATACTAGCCTTCCGGCTGAGAGCATCTGCCACAACATTTGCCTTACCAGGCAGATAATTGATAGAACAGTTATAATCTCCAAGAAGCTCCATCCACCTCCGCTGGCGCATATTCAACTCCTTCTGTGAGAATAAATACTTAAGACTCTTATGATCAGTGAAAATCTCGAACTTACTGCCCCACAGGTAATGACGCCACTTTTTCAGTGCGAAGACAACTGCTGCCAACTCAAGATCATGAGTCGGATAATTCACCTCATAAGGCTTCAACTTCCTGGAAGCATAGGCAATAACTCGGCCATCCTGCATAAGAACACATCCCAAGCCCTCCTTGGATGCATCACTGTAAATGACCATATTATCGGTCCCCTCTGGTAGAGCAAGTACTGGAGCGGTAGTTAACCTCTTTTTCAACTCCTGAAATCCACTCTCACACTTCTCGTCCCAATTAAAGATAGTCCGTTTCTGAGTCAACTTAGATAGTGGCCCCGCAATCTTTGAGAAGTCCTTGACAAACCTACGGTAATAACCCGCCAAGCCAAGAAAACTACGGACATCAGTAACACTCTCTGGCCGCTTCCAAGACATCACCGATTCAATCTTAGTGGGATCTACAGAAATACCACTCTGTGTAATAACATGGCCAAGAAAAGAAATCCGTTGCAGCCAAAATTCACATTTGCTGAACTTGGCAAACAACTGATGCTCCTGCAACTTCTCTAATACAAGCCGTAGATGTTGCTCGTGCTCCAATTCAGATTTAGAATAGACCAAGATATCATCAATAAAAATCACCACGAACTGGTCCAAGAACGGCTGAAAGACTCGATGCATAAGATCCATGAATGCTGCCGGTGCATTAGTCAAACCAAAGGGCATAACAACAAACTCGTAATGCCCGAGCCTGAACCCGCTGCTGCTGTGGTACACTGCCCGTAGGCCTACCCTGATAACCCTGAGTCGCTGCCCGACCCTCAGTCCTCGCATACTTAGGGCAATCCCTCACCCTATGATCGATGCTACCACAACCCAAACATGTCCCTGCCTTTACCCTGCAGTCGGACTCTACATGCCCTGAGCGCTTGCAGTAATTACACTGCGATGATGTGGCACTAGCACTGCCCCTAGAATAACCAGAAGCTGAAGAAGCAGCTGATACAGCCTGCTGCTGAGGTCTCACCACACTAGGCCTGTACTGACCCTGAGACTGGGCTGGCCTAAACTGAGTCTGAACCTGATATGGCCTCTGCTGAAACTGAGGCCGATAATAACTCTGCTGACTCTGTGGCCTAAAAGAACCCTGCTGGGCAGGTGGCCTGTAGACAACCTGCTGTACTGGAGGCCTATATAAAACCTGCTGGCCCGGTGGCTGATACGGCCTCTTACTAGGCTGACTGGAGACAATCTGATCCCCTTTCCTCTTCTCCAATCTAGAAGCTGCATCAAAAGCCTCAGTGAAAATATCATAACGATTCAGAGCCATCACATCCTGAATCTCGGGCCGCAACCCCAACATAAACCTGCGAGTCCTCCGCTCCTCATCTACCACATACTCCGGTGCATACCGGGACAATCGAGTAAATGTGGCCTCATATTGAGCCACTGTAGCATCTCCCTGGACCAAGGCTAGAAACTCGGCCTCTCTCCGTTCCCTGCAAATCCTCGGGACATACTTTGCCCGGAAAGCCATCAGAAAGGTACCCCAAATATAAGGAATACCCTGTGCCGCCCAACTAGTCCTTACCGTGCGCCACCACTCCTCTGCCTCGTCATCTAACAAATACACGGCAAAAGAGACTTTCTGCTCATCAGTATAGCCAAGTGGATCATAAATCTTCTCCAACTTGCTAATCCAACCCTCCCCCTTCCTACCATCCGGCTCCCCCTGAAATCTCGGTGGGTGATATCCTAAAAAGTCCTTCAGGGTACCACGCCCGTGGTTACCACCCTGAATATTCAGAAGCTGAGCCTGCATAGCCTGATTCTGGGCAGCCTGCCCTGCTAATAACTGTGCCTGACTAGCCACTAACTCTGCAATCCGCTCCATAGCGGCTCCAAATCGGTCATCACCCCCGTCACGGCCCGGTGCCACATTACTCGGAGTCTCATCAGTCAACTCAGGCCTACCTCTGGTTCTCGGTCGACCGGCCATTCTACTAATCAAAGAGTTAGCACAGTTATAGCACGTAGACAGGTTATAAACAACTATTAACACATAAATAACAAACTCATATAAAACACATAAACAAATTGATCACATAATCACATAAGCACTTAAATCACATAATCACTTAATCAATTAATCATACCAATACATATTTCATTTTTCTTTCCTTTCATACATATTTCATGCTAAGACCATTACCCACATTCCGAGAATACCCCGGCTGACAACTAACATGAGCTCTGATACCACTTAAACTGTCACGCCCCAACTCGACCCCACCTACGATCAGTCAGGACGCAACGGAATTTCGGCGGCATAACGACAGTAAACAGATTTCCGAGGTTCTAAACCAACCTCATTAAACATCATACATCCAGTAATTCCTCAATACAAACAACAACATACAACACAACCATATTATACAATAAAACATCCTCGTTATACGCCTCCGTTCCAACATGACATACAATACCTCAACTTTATCATACATTTCAAAAGTAAGTTGAGACACAACTACAATTTAACCATAGACAAAAGGAAACCGCTAAGTTAACATCATTTGGTTCAACATCTTTTCAATATCTATTACATTAAGAACCGTAAAGCATATAAAGTCTATTAAACTAATATACAAGACATTTAACAACATAAAGTCATAGATAAGACTCGGGAACATATGACTCATCCACAAAAGGCACATTTTCCACATTCTCCTCTTCAGGAGGCACGTACCCGAAATCTTGTGAAAGTACACCTGAAACATGCATTAATAGAGAGTGAGCTTATATACATAAGCCCAGTGAGGATCCGATAGATCTCGACAGTATTCACTACGCTCCTTGGATTTAGTCCTTTGAGCAAGTAAACACACAACAACAACAATAACATAAATAAAGCTATCATCACATAACTATATGACCATTCAATAAGGATACTCTATTTGGTGTAGCTCCAAACGCCATCACGATCTCAACCGTTCTTCTTATAACTCCCCATTACTCACGCACCCGAGGTACCTCACTATCCCCTTCCCTCCATGACATCTCCGTCATGCGAGCTGGGGGTAGCCTATGGCAGTCATGCCGGTTTCAACCCGACAGCCCGACGCTGCCCGAGAGGTGGCACACACATACCAAGGCTCCATTTTCATCAATCATCATGCAAGCATAAATCGATCAATCAATTGGGAGATCAGCAACAAGAGTGCCCGATTCCCGCATTCAATAATAATCAATCAATAACATCAATATAACATCAATATAACATCAATATAACATCAATATAACATCAATATAACATCAATATTAAATTAAACATCAAACAACGTAGTTAGATGACAAAGTAGGCCATCTAACCGGACATGCATAATATTCATAATTAAACTCTAAATTACTCAACAACAACTCACCATTCATCACTCGAACACTACCCAACCATCTAAGGCATCGTTCAAGAAATTAAAGAATGACAACCTAACTTCTAAAATTCATAACTTACAATCTACTAATCCAAACATTGCCAAATCAGTTCCTATCACTCACCCATTCAACCTACTACATTAGCCCTCTCGGAAATCCACCATAACACCTCCAAAACATGCCCGATAACCCTAAAACCCTATGACGTCATGGCTGGATTTTCCGGATTTCCACACAAACAATGTAATCGAAAATTCGGCATTACAACAGCGCTAACACGTAATTATCAAGTATTTAGAAATCGACGGCAATCGATTTCGAGCAACACAACTCAATTAAATCAACTTTGAACATTTTAATCAAAATTAAATACCCGGAAAATAAAAATTATGCTATATCCGACAGAAATTTGTAGTATTAGTATATAATGATCCCTAGCATGCAAGGAGCAATAATCTATCATCAGATTTCAATTCTAACGGTTCAATCTTCATTTATACGCAAAAACACAAAAATGACATTTTGAGATCTAGAATTTTTCTCTCACCTTAGATGCGATATAAGCCTAGGAATGCGTGCAATGCGTGCCCAACAAGCAGAATCCAAGTCGGTGCGAAGTTTCACGGACAAAAACTAGGTTTTTCTTTGAAAAATTGGATTGAAAAGCTAAGTTTTTCTCTTCTCTTTTCTCTCCTCTTCCTCTCGGCAATGTGTGTGTGTGTGGTGGTGTTTTTGTGTTGTGTGAGTGTGTGTTGAGGACATAAGCTTAAATGGTCAACTATTTAATTAAAGTCAAAGTTATTTTAATAGGCATTTTTTGTGTTTTTAATGTCTTTAATTGCATTTTAGTGATCACCAAGTTAAAATTAATTATGCAACCCCCAAGATATCTCAAGTGAGTTATTTTTAGGTGACAAGAAGTTTTACATTCAAAGAATTCCACCCGAGTCGGCTTAAAACTCGATTTTCGCAAAAGTCGGTGTAAAAACCCTAATAAATTCTTAAGCCGATTTTAAAACCGTTTTCATCAAACACAGGTCTATTAAAGTCCGTGGACTAGGTCTAGAAGGGTTAAAAAGACCAGTTTCAAAATTATAGCGGACGTGTTTCGAAAACACTATTCACTGAAAATCGACGATAAATTTTCTGACTCCGTTTTTGATGAAAATTTCATGAATGCACATTTAGCACGTATTAGAAGTATTGAAATCAAAATTATAACTTTCTAGGTCCTATAGCACATAAACAGGTTATATGCACGTAAAACGAGGTAAAACACGTAAAACGAGATAAGCAAGAAAGTGGGGTTTCACAAAATCCCTCTCTTTTTTCTTCCTATAGGCTGTCGGGTTTGGGGGGGTAATTTTGTTATTTTTTTGCTTTGTTGAGTAATAATATGCATGTATGTGTGATATAATGTGTATATAATTTATTTATTCTAAGTTATACCAAGTCAAATATTTTAAATGTTGAGTCAAATGAGCTTAAACTCTAATTAAATGCTAACAATTTCAAATCAAGGTTGTTATGTACGTAACACTATTCAAATGGCGCGAAAACTATTTTCCAAACGCATGCTCCCAAGCTCAAAAGTCTAAAATGACAAGTTCCCGATTCCTATTAAGTGTCATATGACCTAGGAAAAATATTAAATCGCATATCCGAGACAGTAAATTTTCTTATGAATAGTGCCTCAGAAATAAACAATTAAAGAAGATAAGAAATGCACATAAAATGCACAAGTAGTTTATGCAACAGTTATTTAAAATATGTGTGAAATTCGCGGGCGTCACATTCTCTCCCCCTTAAACAAATTGAGTCCTCGTAATTTCTTCTTTTCAAGAGAAATCCAAATATGCATCTTGAATACCCTGAACAAGTAGTTCTAATGCGAAATCACAAAGAATTCCAAGTAGGAGTACCAAGAGAACACACCAATAAGAGCCTTCATATGGAACTCCCTAGAACCCCATCACTCATGAATGCCAATAAGAATTCTAACAAAATCTTCATATGAAAATTGGAAGAATACCCGATGAGAAATCCAGAGGGAAAAGTCAAAAGAAATCACAACTATGAATGCCAAATAAAGGCTCCGAGTAAAAATACCAATCCAGAAGTTCGAATAAGAATCTTTCCAAATGTGATCACCACATAAGAACTCCAACATGATTGTTATACAAGAAATTCTGAGAAAATACCAAATACAATTCCAGGCAAGAAGTCCGAATGAAAATAGCGAAGAAAATACCCGAGGCAAATTCCAAACTGACTTCTTGAATGACTTCTTGTTGATCACAAATATGAACTATATCTGGCTTTGCTAGTCCACACCTTAGAAATCCACTTTTGGCAATCTCTATAGGGGAGAGTTTGCTTACCAATTCAAATGTGATTATATGTATGCATGCAATAAATAGTATGTGAAGTACATATACTAACAAATACACCACATAAAAGTACTCCTAGTCACATATTTGTTCGTCTATTATAATCATCATATTTCACATAAGCAAATCACGTAGAAACACATTTCCACTTAAGTCACACATAATCACATAGTTAGACATATCACAAAATCTTCCTATATCACACAAATGTAACCTATAGAACATATTTTCACTTAAGCAAACGCAAGTCCGCATACAAGCATATACCTATTCAAAACACACTTCACATGCACGCACTCGAGGTTCACTACCCACCAGACCGAGGACCCTGTCCCGGCTGAGAGCTAACTAAGCTCTGATACCACTTCTGTAACACCCCAATCCTTCACGGAACCGGGACTTCTATTAACCAAACTATACTCAACCCAAATCCAAACCCGGGCACAAAATTTTAGGAAAAACGGACGGAATTTTCCCTATATCTAGGTCTATCTAGAAATCTGCCAACAGTCACATACAAGTCCTGAATCACAATCAACCATTCATACAACCTAACTTTCATGATTCATAAAACCAACTAGTTTCTCAAGGCCATCCGAGCCTTGGGACCCAACAACATATCACACAAGCATGCAAAATTAAATCCATTGAAGTTCTATCTTTTTAATCCACTTATCATACCACTCTATATTATTAATCAAACTTTCTTATAATTTGTGTCCAACCCACTAACTAGTTTTCATCGTCCACACAAGCATGCACTACTAAGTAATAAAGTAAAGCAAATTGAAGATATTACAAGCCCACTAGTACCTAATCATCAAACAAACTAAAACTTTAATATTACATTCCTTGATATAACATAAATACATACATGGGCACAAAGTCTCAAATACAATACAAGCATATCATGATCACATTCTTCTATGTTTTACACACTAATAGAGCAAGCAGATCACACAGGAGGCAATCCAATCTTCAGCTTTTCCTGAAATATGTTGAAAAGAGGAAGGAGTAACCAGGTTACTCAGTGAGGGAGGTGATGCAACATACTGGGTGTGCATTATGATATGTAGATACAAGAAATCATATATATAACATAAACAACAAGATTAAATAGCAAGTAGTTAACCACATTAAAAAGGATACGGTTCCACTTCAAGTCTTCAAACTCGAACCACGAGTCACGAACTTTATGCAAGTGCCGGCAAACCCTTACTCTAACAAGTTGGGATACTCCAGATATATCCCGATCCTACGACCCATATATCCCGAGGTAGGTCCGTATGCCCCAACAAGGTGAACCACGCCTCTGGGGTAGGGGAGTATGCTGAGGCGAGAAGGGACTGGGAAACCATGGTAGCCGAGGAAGCACGGCAAGCCCGACGCCACCCGTGTTACTCGACACTACCATGCCCGAAAAGGTTGCACAACCCCGAGTAACGAATCACGAATCTCATTTTCAAATCAAGTGGGGAGGTAGCAAAGTAGGCTAGCCTCACCCCATACATATCATATAACACATTTGATAACCAAAGAGAACAATTATAGCAATATAAACAATTACCCTTGCAACTAATTCAAGTAATTCGCAAGATAGCATGAAAATAGTACATATGAACTTTATCCATTTAGATTAAATCATATAATAAAATAAGCTAATATGCACAAAATGAATAAAGACTCTCTCACCTTTAATAAACCAAACCTGTAAAAGTCTAGCCCATAACCCCTCAATTCAACTCCAAAGCATCAACACCTTCCAAATACCATTCAAGACTACTACCTAAACACAACAATACCATGCAACTTAAAGATAACTCAACCACATTATTCATATTCATGTTCAAGAATCAAGCTATTGTAAATATTCCATGGCATTCAACACTTCATTATTCAATCAATATGCATATGAACTAGATAATATGCTTAACTCAATTAAATGGAAGAAAAACTCTAACTAACCAATCAACTAAATAGTTACCTTTAAACATTAACGAAGATCAACTAATGAATTACTTTCATGCTTTAAGATCATTTAATATGCACTAACTACTTTAGATTACAAGACATGTTAAAATTACACTCTTATTAGCACATAGGAAACGAAATGCATTTATCAATTAATAGAAAAGTTAACTATCAACTATTTAATAACTAACACATCATTTTAGCAAAATAACTATACTTCAAGCTAAGATTCTAACATATCATTAATAGGATCAACTTAAGTTAATTACATTTAACATATAATAGACAACTATCAACTTACAATTAACCTTACATGTAGGTTCTAAACTTCACGTATGATATGAAACTTCAAATCTAACTTTACCAATCCCATTTAGCCACATTTTGATACACCTAAATGCCATTAACTCACATTTCCAAGCATGATTACACAAAAACACCAAAAAGCTCCTTAAGTGATTTGAACTACAGTTACCTAATTCGATTAACCAAACCACGTCATAAATACATTTTAGAGGTTTCCTAACACGTCTAAGGTTATCTAGCTATTCAAACATGACAAAATCAAACATTCGTTCCAAAGTCCCCTTTTTCAACTAGGCAATTCTACTTCCATACGAAATTTAAAACTTTGATTCTATAAACCCACCATACTACATCCCTAAGGATATCAAATGTCACCTATTAAAGCTATGAAAACCCGCTTTGGAAACAAAAACTCGGAAAGGCCTCGAGTGGGTTTTAACTACGACTACCCTATCCGGACCCCAATTTCATGCAACGAAAGAACCATAAGTGCTTCCATTCCCCAAGGATACCCAAACCATAGCCCAAACGTGCCCGGATTGCACAACGAGAAAAGTCCTCTTTTTAAAGTCGACTAATTTTGCATTTTAACTCATTTTTGGGCAATTCAACCTCACGTGAGTCTTTGTTTAGTTTCACTAATGTCTAAATCACCTAAAGGAAGCCTCAATTCAATATAATTAACAAATTATATATAAAAAAAACCCTAAATTTTTGGATTTCACTATTCACTGCACTATTTATCATCTCTTTCAATCAATCTATGCATTCTACCATAAAATTTGCTAACAAGCTACATAAGTTAGTTCTAGAGGCTCCAAATAACATATAATAAGCTTTCATAACAAGTTGACAAATCAAGAAAATTCAACATGTGAGCATAAACTTTGAAAGCAAATAAAGTGCATCTCCCTCACAATTGGATGATGAAAGCAAGTTGTAGAAGCTCCTAAATGCACCAAAGATCTTCCATGGCATGCCAAGAGACCAAGATTGCAAGGTTGGATGAAGAAATCCCTCTCTTTTTTCTTCCTATAGGCTGTCGGGTTTGGGGGGTAATTTTGTTATTTTTTTGCTTTGTTGAGTAATAATATGCATGTATGTGTGATATAATGTGTATATAATTTATTTATTCTAAGTTATACTAAGTCAAATATTTCAAATGTTGAGTCAAATGAGCTTAAACTCTAATTAAATGCTAACAATTTCAAATCAAGGTTGTTACGTACGTAATACTATTCAAATGGCGCAAAAACTATTTTCCAAATGCATGCTCCCAAGCTCAAAAGTCTAAAATGACAAGTTCCCGATTCCTATTAGGTGTCATATGACCTAGGAAAAATATTAAATCGCATATCCGAGACAGTAAATTTTCTTATAAATAGTGCCTCATAAATAAACAATTAAAGAAGATAAGAAATTCACGTAAAATGCACAAGTAGTTTATGCAACAGTTATTTAAAATATGTGTGAAATTCCCGGGCGTCACAGGATTGTATTGATTATTGTAATTATTTTTGGTTATCGCATGCCACATATAATAATAATTACTATATTGTTCTTAATTATGTTATTTGAAACTATTTTAATGTACAATTAGGATCAACTAACAAATTTCTTAAATCCACTTGATCAATAGTAAAATGGAGTTATTTATGTAAAATGATAACAAGTCTCAATTAGTACAGTGGTCTTGATTAAAAAAAATTATAAAATTCTTTTGAATAATCTATTTTTTCTACTCTATTTTTTATAATACTTTATCTAATGTCATTTTTTATAATTTTATATTTAAAATTTTAAAATTTTAATATATATGTAAAACAAAAGATATAAAAATAACCACATATGTATGCGGGGCGGGTTGTGTGGGGCGAGAAATGCTTATTCCTGCGTCCCGCCCCTCCCCCTCGGGGGATTAAAAGTTAATCCTTACGCCCCGCCCCATTCCCCATTTCCCACTCTAATCCCCGCCTCATATGAGGCGAGTACAAGAAAGGTACCCACAAAACCCGTCTCCATTATCATCCCTGCCCATATCTGATTTTTAACCAGCTAATGGTATTAATTAGTTGACAATGTGGTCCAAATTTCTGAAATTTTTGTAGGGACATAGCAAGCATGCTAGCAATTTGTTTTTTGTGGGTTCTTAAATCACACTGATGTTGTATTTTGGATCGATGATAGGATTCATAGAAGATGTTGACATTGTTTTGGGAGACTTGAGGGCATTCTATCTATATATATATATACTAGTTGAGGCTGCCTGTGTAGATGCACGGGCTAAACCCAATATATATTAAGAAAATATCATAAATAAAATTATTAAATGAGATATATACATTGTTGGTTGCAAGCTTTTTAATTATGATTACATTTTTACAACAAATTGAAAACAGAAAAGGAGTTCCAGTAAGAAAATCCACCTATTGATAAAATCAACCAAAAAGGACAATTTATTAGAATGGTGTGGTCAATATTACTGGATCCCCATGAAAAACTGAAAGGTTTACAAGATGCACAGAGCAATTCCATATGGCAGTCACACCAAAGGCTACAAAAACGTAATGCATGATAAGGTATTTTGCACAAAGAGATGAACAATGGTAAATAATAGCATGCAATAAGTTCATAATTTAGAAAAATATTTAGCCGTACAACATATAGATATGCCCAGAACACATACATTTAACAAGTAATATGTTATAGAGCATACAAAGTAAGTAGAAGAAAACATCAAACTTGAGTTGCATAACAATTTACGCGAACTTAAATGTCACTATGATAATAGAAAGAAATGAGCCACAAAGTAATGTGAAAATGGCTCTAGAAATTTCCAAGAATAACATTTGTAAAATTATTGACAAAAATTAAAGAGAGAGATTTCCAGCTAAATAAAAGGACTATCGATTAACAAAACTTAGTTGGAAATATAGAAGATCGGTACTGCAGACCATTTCAATCCTGAAAAAGATTCCCTTGAACTAAAATTTGAGTAATTAACTTTTAAAGATGTTTAATTAATACAAAACAAAAAGCAGAAAAGCATTGTATCTCTGCTTCACCTTCAAAGACCCGTAGACTCATTGTTCTTTTATATATGAATAGCTATGCAGTTGACCTCATCTAGTGGGACAAGGCTTACTTTGGTTTGGTTTGGTTCTATAAAAAACAGATAATGAATCTACAAAAGAACAAATATCTCATGAGCATCAGCCAAATGCAAAAGAATCAGAATCAATAAATAGTATCAAGTTACACAATTACAGACTCTATATTCAATAATACTTAAAGCAGCACCAAACTGATTCGACTTGATCCCTTCAATCCCTCCTAAAGATGCAAAGGTAGATACATTTGAAACCTCATGTGCATTACTTTTTTCTTCACTATTTTAAGCATTTTCTCTCAAGAACATATATTTTTCTCTGAAAAAAGGAAAAGCCAAATATAAAACTATCACTCTTGTCTCGTTTATTTGCATCAACAATTTGTCTAGAAGTTAGGACCTAAAATGGCAGATGATGTTAACAAATGATGCTGAGATTATTTGACATAAAGTCAATGCAACTTGCATAACAGATAAGTTCATAATGCTACCATTTACAGATCCTACTGACCATATCTAACGATTTGGAGTGCCAAATGAATTCTCTTCTCACAAGTTGTGTAGCCTGAAATAGGGAAAAAGATGTGTTAATCCATTGCGTTATTTCATTCAGGAACGAGACTGAATAAGCATGTAATGAAATAAATAGAAAAGGATGCAAAATGTGAAATTTGATTGGAATTGTACTAATATGTCAATCAGGTTGACTTCGTCTTACATTGCATGCATAAAGCATAATATTTTAAGTTTTTTTAATAAGTGAGCTCAAATTATGCTTAATTTGTGCAGGGCCCAAGTTAGACCTTATCTGGGCTCGATATGGGCCTTATTTGAGCTCGAGTTGGGCCTCGGTTAGGCTGGGCTCATGGGCTGAGCTGGGCTGGGTTCATGGGTCAATATGGTGATTGTCCCTTTTGGCCCATAATAGACAAAAGCGTATGTATGGAATTTTGTCCTTATCAATGACTTTTGGTTCAAATATATTTGTCCACCAATTAGTCTTATTCTAAAAGCATTTCATTTTATCATTCGAACAATAGTACTGTAATAGAAATTGAAACAAATAAGCTTAGGGAGTACTGGAAAGGTAAAAGAAGCCAAAAAGAAAAGGGACATGTTGCTTATCATATAATCACTGGTAAGCTAAGAAGTGAAGTTCCGACTTCCGAGCATAAGAAGAAACCAACTCCTCCATGATTGAAGGAACAAAATATTTTGAATTCTACCCCCAAGAAGATTATGAATTGTATCTATGTATACACAAGCAAGAATTAACATCAAATTTCAAAATTAGTAATCATCAACCTAACAAAAGATATTTCTATTAGTAGATAAAGAGCATGATGTCTATTATATTCCTTTTTTTTATCGACAACTTTATTTATCCTATGTCTCTCTCTTGTCTGTAAATCATTGATTCTCTCTATCAAGTCAAACTCGTTTTTGAGTTCACAAATCTAGATTTGGTTGAATAGAGAGTAAAACAAACCTGGGGTTCTTTCTACTTTTTCCACCACTAAAATTTAGACAAGTTATATATATACAGACTCGTCCTCTAGAACTGGAACCAATCTATGGATACTTCAATATAGTGCAGTCAAATACATAGTCAAATCGGTAACCTGCAAAAAGAATCATAAGATACAACCATACTAAATTCCAGATCAACTTCCAGAACATAAATTAAAAACACAGAAGGAATTGGAAGATGTATTTGAACATCATAGACATTTAGAAGTATATTTTTACCCTCGCGAATAAAGAGATCGCGGAAAAGCCTCTTCAGGTAGGAATAATCAGGCTTGTCCTCAATCCTCAATGACCGACAGTAATGAAAATAAGATATGAATTATTATGGGTAAGATCTGCAAAGCACCTGTCGATAATAAATCCAATATCAAAGCTACTGAATCTATGAGGTTCAATTCAAAAATGTTAATCATCAAAAGGCAAGTAGCTTAAAGAAAAAGGAACGATCACAAACCCAAGATGTTCTTTTGTTACTGCATAAATATATAATTACTGTGATTGTTAAAGTTGGAAAGCAAGAAATAGTACCTCTATGGGTGGAAACATCTTCTTCTCACTAATTTTATCATACTTCAGCTTCTCAATACCAACTTTCAAACCTAGCAAAGGGAGACTAAGAAAAAAAATCAAATACAGTTAGTTAGATTTTAAAAGATCAAAAAGCCTAGGAAAGTAGGGAAGAATTATCAATTTTATGCTCAACCTTTCCCTCAGAAAATACATAAGCACATAGCCAAGAGACTCCAGATCATCCCTTCTACTTTGCTCTGTAAAAAGAGAACAAATCACGATGTCAAAAACTGACAATTCGAATTTTTTTTTTTTTTTTTGAAAGGTGAATCTTCTAATCCAACTTGAATACAAATTTTAACATTTGGTATGATGATTTGCAGATAAAGAACCTAAAATTTCCCCCGATTCCAAAGGAGTACAAGTCTACAACAACACTACTCTTCAAATCGGAAGTGCAATATATATATGCACCAAAAGCAACAGCTGTGCAAATCCTTAAAACCTTTACACATACTGCTTCATGACCCATTATAGGATGACATCTTAAAGAAATTGTAATGTCCTAAAATAAAAATTGGCTTCCAACAAAATACCAAAATATGCAGGCAGCGACAGAGTGTTTCAATTCTTAAAGTAGTTATGAATCATATAACATTTGACATACTTCAAAAAGTATCAGATGTCTTGCTAGTGGAGCTAGGAATAAAACAACTTCAAAACACTTTTCACAACAAATTTAGAGAATAAAAAAATATTTCAGATCATCAATTTCACATTTAATACCCAAAAACCAAAATAAATAAATAATTAATTAATTAAAAAAGGCAATAATATTTTAAATAAAAAAAATAAAAATTACCCTTTCAGTAGTAAATGTAAAGGATTAAAGCTATCCATTTCTCTCCTTTAAGCTCTTCTGCAATCTTCTCAACTCTTCCTCCATTTTCTTTGCTTTGGCCTCTGCTTCCTGAAAGTATATAGTTAAAAAGAAAAAAGAAATCAAAAGAATTAAATTAAATACATATTTTAAAATTTTAAAAGAGTTTTAAAAAAAAAAGAAATCTTCAAAAGTCATATGATCGCCAACACATGACACGTAAGCTTTTTAAAAGAAAAACAAAAAATTCAAAAAATCATCTCAAATTGTTATTCATTTTCCACCCACACATAATGCATTATACATATACATACACAAATATTGAAACATATATGTATGTATACATGTTACATGCCTGACAGGTTAAGGTTTCGCGTCTCATATGAGCAAACTGGTGCGCCAAAACCAATTGAAGAATCTTGTCGTCTCAGAAAATACAGTGAATTCCAAAGCATAGTTACAAAGGAAGTTATGATTGAGAAACCATTATGTCAACCAATTTAAATTTGTGCTACCTCTCAGAAATGGTTTTCTCCAAATCAACAAAGGCTCAACCACATATGAAAATGATATTTTTTTGTATCTATCTGCCAATTAACAGGATGATAGAGAAGTAGAATCAATACCATATATGTGGACTAATTAGTTTCAAACAAAATAAGAGGCGTAACGAAAATAAAGTATTAAAATTGTTATAGTTTATGCAGTATAAGTATGGATTAGTTCAGAATCAATGTGAATAATTTGATCTGTTAATGAAATTCTGTAGTATAGACGAACACCTGTTACAGACGATGTTGTAACATTAAATGAAACACTCTATCTATCACAGTACATTCACAGTCTGTTTCACTTATTGCTTCAGTTCGTTAATGAGTTGTTTCACTTAATGTTCCAACATGGTCAGAGACAAATCACACAACAGCAGAATACAGTACGTTGTAACAAAAAATAAGAACACCAAGATTTAATGTGGTTAACCATGAGGTCTACATCCACGGGACCAATCCCTGGTCCAACAAATCAATTCATTAAGAAATATCAAGTTACAACATCAATGGACTTACACAAGTAAAGACTCCCTCTTGACCTTTGACGTCTTGATGTAGAATTCCTTAGTGAACTTTGATTTGGCGAGCTCCTCTCGACTTAACAATGTTCTCTCCCGAGAACCACAACTTCTTCTCCTGAAGAATGATGAAAGGTTACAATAATCTGATCATTCAAGGCTTATAAAAGTTGCTCATGACAAACTGTCAAACAAAATAAAGTCACAACACATAAAACTTAAGGACTCAAACACAGATCATGTTGCGACATAACATGGAACAGTGGACAGAACTCTCCTATATCTGCTTGTGACTCTCTGTCTCCCCTCTTCTGCCGTGACCTTAAGCTCCATATAAATACTCAACATCTGCATACCAACATGGTTTGGGCTTCAAGAAAAACCTCTTCTCACAAAACCTTATTCTCTCTTTCCTTATGAATATACAATTAATGTCATTTTATAATCAACACAAGTCTTCTTCTCATATGGTAAGTTGCCATAAGATTTTTCCTACACAACACAAAAGGCAATAACACAAGTATGGTAATAAAAGTTTTGCTAAAACATAACCAACTAATTCCCAATCAATTCAATTGCCTTAATAGTAGTAACAAAAGTTTTGCTAAAACAAAGCCAATTAATTCCCAATCAATTTAATTGCCTTAACAATCTCCCCTTTTGGCTTTGTTTTGGCAAAATCCTAGTACTGCTACATGACTAACTTTATCATGCACAAGCGCACAACAATGATGATCCTGTTGTAACAGTCAGCATAACACCATAGAAACACAAATCAGAGCAACAAGGATAATGATCCTACAAACATCACAATAACATAGGTAACATAGATACTATAGCATCATAACACAGACAATAGCAGCAACAGTAGCATAGCAATATTAGTAGCAATAAAAACAATAGTAGCAATCAATCAGTAGCATAGCAATATTAAAAGTAGTAAAAGTAACAACTGAGTAGCAAAGTAACAAATTATCCCTCTTTTTGACAAACAAAGTCAATCATCAAAATAAGCAATGTAACACACAATTAGTAAGACTCAAAACATCAAACCATTGTATTGTGGGATCCATCTCCCCCTTAGCCAAAAGAAACCAAAGTAGAAAAGCATTGTACTAGACCAAAGCTCAAAACATAACACATTAAACAGAAACATGGATCCAGAGCAAAGTAGCAGAATGTAAACATAGTAAAGTATCAGAACAAAACTAAAAATAGGAAAGTATCAGAGTGATAATCATCAAGCAAATCAATATTCAAGCAGTGTATTTGGAGACGAAACCAAGTAGGGTTTTATGTCCGTGCATCAACGTCCCAAGGTCAGCCATTATCTTCTCTTGATTGGCTTTAACGGAGGCTTGATCTCTGCGCAGCTCATGGATTTTATCCTGAAGTTTCTGTACCTGTTGCAACAGCGCATCAGTAGTTGTTGCAGAAGCTGGTCCAACATTGCTTTCAGCTCGAGGCTCCCCCTGAATATCAACTTCCTGCAAAAACTTGTGAGAAAAATGTGATAGAGGGAATAACTTCACAAGGGGGTTCAACCCGGTCATGAATAGCCTTTTGAGTAGTTAAAAACACCAAAAAAAATAAAAGTTGGATAAGGCAGATATTGGTTCTTCACTTCATTGGTCGTCTCTTCAACAACTCTACCAACGACAATCTCACCAATATCTAGGTTAATCCCAAGATTCTCGCCATCTCTACATTTATACTTGCTTTCAAGAAACCTATAAAACAATGCCCTAACAATTTCTCAAGAAGATAAAGTGGTGAGTAGAGAATAGATGCGAGAGAAATCCATGTGAGATAATGAGAAGCCTCAGATTAGCAAACTTTATAGAAGAGATAATTTTTTTCATGATTAGAGTCCTAGACTTAATAGAAAACAATGAGCCACAAGTTTATTGGAACTCAAACTCTCTTGAAGAGTCTAAAAAAATTTTAACTCATCAATGCCAACACATATCTCTCATGTCATCAATCAGATTTGGCGCCAAAAAAAAACTTAGTTTCCCATTTTTTTCATTTACAGCACAAGTTTGGTCAGAGAGATTGTTTCAGTACATGTTACAACATAACTTCACCAATCAGCCACTTAAGCACTTAAATTTATGAATTATTTCCTAAACATGAAAAATGAATGTCACATACAATCCACACTAATTGTGATTTCATCAACAAGAAATTAGATTTATTCAATACTTAAATCACACAAGAATTTATAACTTGAACTGTGTGTGTGTATGAAGGCTATATAAAGATCTTTTTTGAAATACCTCAGAATCAGGATTTGCTAGATTTAGAATTTAAAACAACTTGTTCAAATAACCTGATCGTCTAATCACATTGCAAACAATTTTTTATTTTTCAAATGAATATTGGACTTGGTAGCTTTCACTCTAGAACCTTCAATCTGGTCTAGGTAGCTTTTTCCAATCTCCACTTTCTCCTACCCTTTTTTGTTGTTTTTTTTTCTTTTTTTTGTGCTTTTGTTTTTTTTCTATTTCATGAGTGAATAAAGTACAGGAATGGCTAAAGAGACTTCTCTTTATATCCAGAGTTTCTATGAAGTTCAAATTTCTGCACTTGCAAACCATTAAAATCGGTTTCTCAATCAGATCAAAATATAGTGTGCACAAGAAGTATGGTTCAAATAATAAATCTCAAGTTGATTTAATTATTAAACTTTCACATCTCTTGAGACTTATTACTTTCATGTTTCAATGCATGTGCCAACATTAATTGGTACAAATACCAATAGCTTTTCTCAAAACTTCAAATCTCGCAGAGTTAAGTGCCTTAGTGAAAATTTCTGTCAATTGATGCTCTATTGCACAGGGTTTTTAAAAATGTTTATGGCATTAGTATTATCACAAAAAATAGTTAAAACTCCTTGTTCAATACCATAGTCTTCTGACATTTACTTCACAAATTCATCAGCCTTGTTTTTAGATGTTGTACCAAAACCTATATCGTCTACATAAATTTGTGCAATCAAAATTCCTAAACTAAATTTCTTAATGAATAGAGTTTTATCAACTCCCCCTCTTTTGTAGCCTTTTTCAAGCAAAAACTTTGTCAATCTTTTGTACCAAGCTCTTGGGGCTTGTTTCAACCCATACAAGGCCTTTTTGACATTTTTTGGTTCAAACTGTGAGGTAAAGCATACATACCTGACCATTTCCCTATAGTTCACCTTAGACTTACCTCGAGTTTTGACCACTTCATGAATGGAGTCAATAACATCTTCTGCTGAGTGATTTTTGTGAACATGAGCAAGTGGTTCTTGAGCTTTTGACTGCAAATTACTGTCTCCAAAAGTTTCTGATTTTTCCAGATTTGTTGCACCAGCATCTGAAACATCGTTTGTAACACCCCGATCCCTCTTGAGACCGGGATTTCTATCAATCAATCTAATCACAACCCAATTCCAAACCCGGGCATAAAATTTAGGGAAAACGGACGGAGTCTCCCCTGTTTCTAGGCAAAATGCAAACCTGCGACAACATATAAGTGGACCAGCACCGTGTCCAACCATACAAACACCTCAAGGCCATCCGAGCCTTGGTTCTCAACAAGCGAACACAAGTAAATATACATTTTCAGTTTAAAAGCTAACCTATCCCTTCTCATCTTTGACAAGTACATTCATGCTTGGCAATTAAACTATACTAACCTATTGCATAAAATAGACTATCATACCATTCTAATAAACCTAGTTAAGTTAATTACATAACTTTTAACACTAAATACGTACAATACATGAAAACATACATCTCATGAAAGTAAAATCTTTACATCTTTGACAACTCAAGCCACATAGCACGCAAGGCAACTCTTCAAGCACGATCTATCACATAACCACGAACTTTCTAGCTAACATGGCAATTCCTGAAATGTGGTGGTGAGGAGTGAGTATACTCAACACGTATACTCAGTGATGGCGAAACAGATATCGAGGTGGAGAGAAAGAAAGTCGTGCAATGCAAATAAGACAGTTAAGCAATATATATCCAATAAGAACAACAATTAATATAATCAACAATACAATAACAATTAAAGAAAGCATTAACACAACCAATCAAAGCTATACCACACTTTGAAGGCCATGGTTCGCTCATACGAGCAATGTACCATTTCACGAGCAATACATCAATCTCGAGCTTGATGTTGACAACGATGACAATAAGCGCGCAACTACCTTATAACATCCACTGGGTGTACTCCGGATGTACCCCGACACATCTACGACCCAAATCTCCCAGGGCGGCACCCCTAGCGAGAATGGGAATAGGACACGGAGATAGAGCAAACCAACCCTGGCAGCCCGAGACTGCCCAGAGAGGCCCATCACTCACGCGCCTGATACTATGCAATGTATACAAGATACAAGCAATAAACGAGCGATAGCACCAAAGTACAGATTAATATCAATTTTCAATATATCAAGTACTTAAAATCAATAGTAGCAATTAATTGACATTTCAAGCAAGATTATCATTATTAACAACAAGAACACCGATTAAACAAGCAATAGCAGTTCAAACATGAAAAATGACAAATAACATTATTTAATCTCTAACTTTCAAAGGCAATTATGAGCAAACGAGCTACAGGATTAGGAAACCGATTTCACTACATTCACTTAGGCACTACAAGACACATTCCTATGTCACGAAACTTCATTTTCCCAACCGAAGCCCGAAAGTCCACCTACTACGTTTGAACTACAGCAATGTCAACCGGACACTCAATCAACGCCACAATAGCGCCAAAAGGGCTTTCATGCCCACAATAGCAAAACCCCCAACTCAATTCGAGCACGGTCAACTCTTGGTCAAACGGCCCCTTTACGTTTCTTTGTCTAATTTTCAATTTTAACAAAGGCCGGTCCGTTTTTATTGCATATTTCATCTTTCTATCATCAATGGCACCTAACCGAATCAAGAAATCGCAATTCGGATCAAAATCCAGAAATCTAGGATTTTACTATTCAAAAATACTATTCATTATTCTTTCCCAATTTCAAATACGCAATTTCAGCCGTAAAAATCTTTAAATAACTATCAAACAATGCTCTACGATCATTATAGAACCTAATTCAAGCAACAAAAGGCATTTAAACACAATATATAACAAATCTAAGAAATTGAAACAAAATTCAAATTTCATTAAAAATGCACAAAAGCGTGAAAACCCTCACAGAGATTGACGAGGAAGACCCGCAAGGACCCGAGCACCGATCCTCGAGCAATTCCACGCAAGATTGTAGAAGAAAATTTGAAGAAAAATCTTTTTTTTCTTCCTTGGGAGCTTCGGCCAAAGGGGGGGGGACTTAGGGGGAATTTGTGCATTTGTTTTTTTGATAATTTTGGCTTATTTTGTATATAAAAGGTGACAAGGGCATTTTGGTCAATTTGGCAAGTCAAGCTTAAGTGAAAATATGGTCAAACAAGCTCATTTTGATGGCATTTAGTCTAGCTCAAGTTAATGCAATTAGATGAAAAACAACTAAAAACCAACTCAATTAAGCTAAAAATACTATTCACTAAATTCGAAAATCAATCAACGCCACAATAGCGCCAAAAGTGCTTTCATGCCCTCAATAGCAAAACCCCCAACTCAATTCGAGCACGGTCAACTCTTGGTCAAACGGCCCATTTACGTTTCTTTGTCTAATTTTCAATTTTAACAAAGGCCGGTCCGTTTTTATTGCACATTTCATCTTTCTAACATCAATGGAACCTAACCGAATCAAGAAATCGCAATTCGGATCAAAATTCAGAAATCTAGGATTTTACTATTCAAAAATGCTATTCATTATTCTTCCCCAATTTCAAATACGCAATTTCAGCCGTAAAAATCTTTAAATAACTATCAAACAATGCTCTACGATCATTATAGAACCTAATTCAAGCAACAAAATGCATTTAAACACAATATATAACAAATCTAAGAAATTGAAACAAAATTCAAATTTCATTAAAAATGCACAAAAGCGTGAAAACCCTCACAGAGATTGACGAGGAAGACCCGCAAAGACTCGAGCCACGATCCTCGAGCAATTCCACGCAAGATTATAGAAGAAAATTTGAAGAAAAATCTTTTTTTTTCTTCCTTGGGAGCTTCGGCCAAAGGGGGGGACTTGGGGGGAATTTGTGCATTTGTTTTTTTGATAATTTTGGCTTATTTTGTATATAAAAGGTGACAAGGGAATTTTGGTCAATTTGGCAAGTCAAGCTTAAGTGAAAATATGGTCAAACAAGCTCATTTTGATGGCATTTAGTCTAGCTCAAGTTAATGCAATTAGATGAAAAACAACTAAAAACCAACTCAATTAAGCTAAAAATACTATTCACTAAATTCGAAAAATATTTCTCTAACTCTCGTTTTCGATACACTACGATCAAACGGTCAATAAACGATTACTATTAGAATGATAAACAATTTCTTTAAAATATAATTTTTGAAAAGTAATTTAGTTTAAAATTCACTCCGGCTCGGAGTTACTTTCCATTTTGTTGAAAATAAATTAATTTAAGTGCAATAAAATAAATCCGAGTTTTGAAAACAATCAAAATTGTTAATATTCATTTAAAATAATCAATTCAAATATCATTTGAATAGCTTTGAAGAAATAGAAAATTATTACTAGAAATGAATGTTTAACTGAAAATAAACATGAAATTCAATGCTATCTTTTAAGATGACAATTAACTAAATGCAATTAAATGTTATTAAATGTATGCCGGGTTTGGGGTATCACATCGTTGCTAGTTGTTTCACCTGTTGTTATGACATCTTCTGCAACAAGATTGGTTTCTATACAGTTATCATCATCTTCTGGAGCATCTGCTGCAACCTGCTTGCTGATCTGACGTGGTCCGCACACCGTGAATTTTTCACAATTCAACTTTGGAATACCTTGCACTGCTCCTGTGTTTACAGTCTTGATAAGAATTTTATAGTTTAAATGACCTAACTTTTTGTGCCAGATTTCAGCATTATCAAGTGAATTATTTTGACACAATAATGTTTGTGCCCATGGTGAGCTCAACATATAACAATTGTCTGTCGACCTAGTTCCTGCAAGAACGCAATTATTAGATTTATCAAACACTTGACACTTATCCTTGGTGAACTTAACAAACAACTCTTGATCACACAACTGACTAATGCTTATGAGATTTGCTTTCAACCCTTCAACATGAAGAACCTTATTTTATCTTGGAAAACCTTCAATGGCAAGAGTTCATTTTCCAAGAACTCGACCTTTCTCACCATCACCAAACGTTACTTGACCTTCTGAGCAACTTTGATAATTTGTCAACACACCACTATCTCATGTCATATGTCTAGAACAACCACTATCAAAATACAATGAGTTAGTGGTACAAGCTTGTAATAAGGTATAAGCAACTAGACAAGTGTGTACAAATTTTTTTACCCAGATTTATTTCAAGTTCTGTTGCAACACATCATCCCTTACTTTTGGTGATTTCTTAGGCTTACCATAAAAGAAGGGATTAACAAATATACCTCTTTTCTGATCAATATACCTATAATATCGTGGTCTGATGTGTCTAGGAACACCGCAGTAATGACAAATTGGGACAAATCTCTTTCGCTTTCCTTCTGAAATTTTTGTCTTTGTCACAGGAGATGTTACAACATATGGTTCCAGCTTCGGTTTCTCAATCTCTTTGACAAAGATAGTTTTACCAGTTGAAGTACCTTCTTGAAACCCAAGTCCAGTGTGATCTCCTTTTGGCTTTTGAATTGACAACATATGATCAAGCTTCAAATTACCTGAATTCAACATCTTCACATTTTGCTGAGTCTGTTTCAACTCCAGTTGCAACTCTTCAATCCTCAGTTGACTCTTGGCTGCTTGGATCTGATGATTTCTCACAGATTTTGTCAAGTCAGCTTTTTGTTCCTCTAATTCATTGATCTTTTCCTCTAGCACTTGATTCTTCTTGCATACAATCAACCATTTTTCGTACATCTCCTTGTATGCTTTCATGATTCCTTCTTCATCCAGATCATCATCATTACCTGTTTCTGAATTCGTGCTACTATCACCTGATAGCGCATGCTCTGCTGTGGATATTGTTGTGATAGATGGTGCAACATCTGCTGAACCAAACTTTCTGCCATTCTATCATGTTACAACAGTGAACGCAACATAGTTACTGGTGTGCCCTGTGTCACTTTCAGAAGAATCATCTGAATCTTCATCACTCCAAGTGGTATTCATGGCCCTGTTCTTTTTCTTCAAGGTATTTGCACATTCAGCCTATATATGGCCAAATCCTTCGCACTCCCTGCACTGAATACATTTATTTCTCTTTTTCTCCTTGAACGTTTTTCTATCTTTCCTTCTGGATGTCTCAGGATTTGTTGTAACAGTCTGCTTTCTTTCAAAAATCCCTGGCCTTGATCTATTTATCTGTTTCTTCCATTTTTTCAGTACTTTGTTAAAATTCTCCGTGAGCAATGCTAAAGATTTAGTGATCTCTGCATCTTAATCATCGTAAGAGGTTTAATCATCTTGTTTTTGGACTTCTGCTTGGAATGCAATGTTTTTCTCTTTTCTCTTTTGTTTAAATTTCATCTCAAAGGTCTGAAGTGACCCTATCAATTCATCAATCTTGATTTCATCAACATTCCTTGATTCTTCTATGGCAGTCACCTTGACTCCAAATCTGTTTGGGAGAGAGCACAAAGTCTTCCTAACAAGCTTAGAGTCTGAATATTTTTCTCCCAAAGAAAAAGCTTCATTAGCGATGTCACATAGCTTGGCATTAAAATCAGCAATCGTTTCATCCTCATGCATCCTCAGTTCTTCAAACCTGGTGGCAAGCATCTGAAATTTAAACCTTATGACTGATGTTGTACCTTCATATGCTGTTTGGAGTATCTCCCATGTTTTCTTCGCAGATTCACATGTTGAGATTAGTTTGTATTGATATAAATCAACAACATTGAAGATTACATTCAGCGCCTTGGAATTCCAGTTCGCCAACTGACCTTCCTCATTTGTCCATTATGTTTCAAGTTTTGTTGCAACATTGCCTTGAGTGTCAATAGTGGTGGGATTTGTCCAACCTGTCAACACCACTCTCTAGGCCTTCTCATCAATTGACTTGATAAATGCCCTCATTCTAGCCTTTTAATATAAATAATTTGCATCATCCAGCAGTGGCGGTTTCGTGATTGAATCTCCATCACACAAGGTGTCCATACCTATTTCTGCAAAACAACAACTCAAAACTTCCAAGAATCTAATCGAATTAGTTCGTAACCTACTCTTGATGCCACTTGTTATAGTTTATGCAGTATAAGTATGGATTAGTTCAGAATCAATGTGAATAATTTGATATGTTAATTAAATTCTGTAGTGTAAACAAACACCTGTTACAGACAATGTTGTAACATTAACTAAAACACTCTATCTATTGCAGTACATTCACAGTCTGTTTCACTTATTGCTTCAGTTCGTTAATGAGTTGTTTCACTTAATGTTCCAACATGGTCAGAGACAAATCACACAGCAGTGGAATACAGTACGTTGTAACAAAAAATAAGAATACCAAGATTTAACGTGGTTCAAACGTGCAGTCTACGTCCACGGGACCAACCCCTGGTCCAACAAATCAATTCAGTAAGAAATATCAAGTTACAACATCAATGGACTTACACAAGTAAAGACTCCATCTTGACCTTTGACGCATTGATATAAAACTCCTTAGTGAACTTTGATTTGGCGAGCTCCCCTCGACTTGACAATGTTCTCTCCTGAGAACCACAACTTCTTCTCCCGAAGAATGGTGAAAGGTTACAGTAATCTAATCATTCAAGGCTTATACAAGTTGTTCATGACAAACTGTCAAACAAAATAAAGTCGCAACACATAAAACAATCAAGGACTCAAATGCAGACCGTGTTGCGATATAACATGGAATAGTGGACCGAACTCTCCTAATCTGTTTGTGGCTCTCTGTCTCCCCTTTTCTGTCGTGACCTTAACCTCCATATAAATACTCAATAGCTGCACACCAATACGGCTAAGGCTTCAAGAAAAACCTCTTCTCACAAAACCTTATTCTCCATTTCCTTATGAATATGCAATTAATGTCATTCCATAATCAACACAAATCTTCTTCTCATATGGTAAGTTACCATAAGATTTTTCATACACAACACAAAAGGCAATAACACAAGTATGGTAATAAAAGTTTTGCTAAAACATAACCAATTAATTCCAATCAATTTAATTGCTTTAACAGTAGTAACAAAAGTTTTGCTAAAACATAGCCAATTAATTCCCAATCAATTTAATTGCCTTAACAAAGATACTCAAGAGATTGATTAAATTCACAACGAGTCTCAATTTAAATAACCTAGCTAGGATAATTCATAATAGGATCAATATAACAGTACTATGAAATATCAAGAATTATCCACAATGAAGCCAATGAAAGTATGATAGTGCCAATCAACATGAATATGATATTCAACGATACAAAAAGGAATTGAAGATGTTCAATTGTACAAAGTTTCAATATTAACAAGTTTTATATTCAACATAGAATGATGGTGGAAGAAGGGCACTTATAATCATTCAATACAAAAAGAGCTGGATTTTACAACGGGCCGTCGTCATCCCGTCACCAATACAGTGATGGCTTAGTGAAGGGAAAGGTTGACGCGAGTTTTATGACGGGACAATGACAGCATAGTGTTGATGGGAAAAACCGTCACCAATCCGTCACCAATAATGACGGCATTCTTCGCCGTCTTCAATTTGGTAATGGCCAAAATAAACCGTCACCAAATTGGTAACAGCCTACCTAAACCGTCACCAAATTGATGACGGCTCGGAAACGATAAAAAACATTTGGTAAAGAAGAGACATCTAGGTGACGGTATGGTGACAGATTCCTTCACTATACTGTCACCATAAAGGGTGACGGCTCAATTTTCTCTGTTTTGACGAATGAACAAGGCCTTTAATCCCAAAGCACCAACGAACGTACTAAATTTTGAACTAGCATAACTAGTTAATTTGAACATGTTTTGTTAATGAGAAGTAATGACAAATGAGATTTAATGTAATAAAATACTATGTTGTTGTACAAATTATGTACAATATTATACAAACGTCGTAATATAATATGCAAACGACAAGGTTTTATTTCATAATCTTACAATAACTATAGATTACATTTACATAGAATAAAATAAGACATCACCATACAAAAGTACTTAGCAAAATACACAAACATAATTAGATAATACAACAGATATCTAAGTAACCTTGTCGTACTTAGCAAAATACACAAACATAAGGTTTTATTTCGAACATAAGTTTCACGGAAAGAAGTTTGGCAACAGTACATGCAACATTTTATCCACAACCATTTGCTTATGTTGAGCATCCGAAATAAAACCCTCTTCTTTTGGTGGTTCATTCAGATCAAGTTGTGGTTTAACTCTGCTACTGCTGGGCTTAGATGTTTCACTTTTTGGTTTGTGTTCCTCCTTTTTAACGATAACCCATTAACCTTGTTGATAGTTACTCATTGTCAATAAAATGTGAATGCAACGGGGTTAATCTTATGTAAGGATAAAAGACAACAAGCGGATGGGTGCTTTGTTTATATAGACATTAAATTGACGAGTGCTTTGGCGACAGGTATTGTTGGGTCATCACCAAATGAATTACTCCGTATGCGCGTGACTCTTCGTACGATCACCTCAGCGATGTGTCAAATTATGACGACTTTGAAAAGTGCACGACGACAAATTGTAGGTTTGCGCGTGACTACGTGTACGATCACCATAACAATGTGTCAAATCATGACGACTTTTTAAGCGCACAATGACATATTATGCTTGTATAGTTGTTAAAACATGACAGTCTTTATTTAATTTATGTCTAAAGACATAAATAGTTATCCAGATTCGGCATACAATTTCAGTAGATTATATTTTCTTCTAAATAATGTAATATAGAAAATTAAATCTTCTTCCACTTCATATATTTTTGTAAATTATTAATTGATAATTCTTCTTTAATTGTATGTCTTTTAATTTTTTATAAAATAAAACATTATATTTTTATATATACTTTTATTAATAAAGTTATTTTATTTAATTACTAAGATTAAATTTAATAACTTTTATATAATTTTTTTTATTATAATTTTCATAGTTTTAATTTTTAAAAATAAGAAATTATAATTTTCTACAATCTCCGTATTGGAGACGGGGGGGCCTAGTCCGTCTTCAATGGAGACGGGGATCAATCCCGTCTCCAAAGTTGGAGACGGGAGATGAATCCTGTCTCCTACTTTGGAGACAAGAGCCTAGCCCGTCTCCAAATTGGAGTCGGCAAACATGCCCATCTCCAATGGAGATGGGCGCAGGTCGTCTCCAATGAAAATGGGGATCAATCCCGTCTCCAAAGATGGAGACGGGAGATGAACCCTGTCTCCAACTTTGGAGACGGGAGCCTAGTCCATCTTCAAATTGGAGACGGCAAACGTGCCCGTCTCCAATGGATGTATCAGAAGTAGATTGACGGTAATCTTAATGAGGCTTTTATCGAATGTGTTTCGGATTTTGTATCTTTTGCAAGCAAACAACATTATTATATGGACGACAACAAAATAAGATGTCCATGTGTAAGATGCCAGAACTTAAAATTTCAAACAATAGGAACTGTGGTAGATCATCTTTATCATAAGGGTTTTATGCCTTTTTTCTATCAATGGATTGCACAAGGGGAACATGTGTACAACAGTTATGATCCAAGTGCACAAACATTCACGTTTAATCAAGGGCAAAGTGTTGGTGAAACAAATAATTACAAGACAATGGTTTTTGACGCAGCCGGTCCGCAGTTGCCTTAAGATCATAATGTGCCATGTGAAGAACCTAACATGGAAGCACAATAATTTTTTGAGTTATTGAATGCCGCAGATAAGCCACATTTTTATGGTTGTGAGAAACTTACTCAATTGTTAGTCGTGGCTTGATACATGAATATGAAGTCCGAGCGTAATATGAGCAACACCCTATTTAATAGGTTCATAGAAGAATTAATGGAATTGTTGCCCAAGAATCATAATTTGCCTGAAAACCTATATAGATTTAAGCAACTAATCAAACCATTAGGGTTGGGATATCAGAAGATTGATGTATGTGTAAATGGATGCACCTTATTTTACAAGGATCGGAGTCTCATTAAAAATTGTCTGCACTATGGCCACGCACGTTTCAAAGCTAGAGCTGGTTGTAGAAAACGGGGTAAGCTTATTTCCCACCAATAGTTAAGATATTTCCTTCTGACACCAAGGTTAAAAAGATTGTACATGTCAAATGCTACAGCGAAACACATGATATGGCACAAAAATCACAATGTCAATGATGGAAAATTTTGTCATCCTTCATATGCCAAAGCTTGGAAATGTTCAGATTTCGATGTAAAACCAAGAAATGTTCGGCTAGGGCTTTGTTCATATGGTTTTAACCCATACAATTCAAATGCACAACCTTATTCTTGCTGCCCAGTGATAATTACCCCATACAATTTACCATCGTGGATGTGCATGAAGGATCCCGTAATGATTTTTACAGTACTCATTCCTAGTCCCAAGCATCCCGATAAGAATATTTATGTTTACCTAGAGCCCCTGATCGATGAATTGATAAATCTATGGTCGGAAGGGACATTATGTTATGATGTTGATACGAAGACTAATTTTTGTTTGAGGGCAGCCTTGATGTGGATAATAAATGACTTCCGGCATATGGTATGTTGTCGGGATGGAGCACACATGGGAGGCTATCGTGTCCTATTTGCATGGAAAAGTCAAGATTTTTTCACTTACCAGCGGGGAAAAACGTTCATTCTTTGACTGTCATCGTCAGTTTTTACCACCGAATAGCTCATTAAGGCGTGACAGGAAATTTTTTTATCAAGGATAAAACAGAGAGATCTATACCTCCACCACAATTATCTGGTGAACAAATTTGAGAACGAGTGAAAACTTTGCCAACAATCCAAGAGTTGTCTTGCAACAAGCTACCTGGGTTTGGGATAGATCATAATTGGACGAAAAGAAGTATTTTATGGGATTTGCCTTACTGGAAGACGCACTTTGTTCGTCATAACTTGGACGTGATGCATATTGAGAAAATTATTTTCGACAATGTCTTCAATACTATCATGGCTGTTAAGGGTAAGACTAAAGACAACCTTCAAGCTCGAAAAGACATGTCCACTTTTTGCAATCGTCCAAAATTGTGCGATGACAATACAAACAAGATCGGTGTGTACATACTCCCCATAGAAAAGAGAAAAGTGCTCCTACAATGGGTTGAAGGCATAAAATTTCCCGATGGTTATACTTCTAATTTATCAAAATGCGTCGACATGAAGGAATTGAAAATGTCACACATGAAGAGCCACGATTGTCATATCTTTATGGAGAGGTTTCTTCCCATTGCATTACGCGAGCTCATGTCGAAACAGGCTTCAGAAACATTTGCTGAACTAGGCTTATTTTTTAGCAATCTATGTTGTTCAACTCTGCAAAGAACCGAATTGGAAAGGATGCAAGATAATATCGTCATGACACTTTGCAAATTGGAGAAGATGTTGTCTCCTGCATTTTTTGATTCAATGGAGCATTTACCTGTTCAATATCGGTGGATGTATCCTTTTGAGAGGTTTTTGCAAGGCCTAAAGAGGATAGTTAAGAATAAATCGCGTGTGGAGGGATCTATTTGTGAAGCTTATCACGTCCTAGAAACTTCAACATTCTGTTCATATTATTTTGAACAACACGTGTCAACTAAAAACAGAAGGTTAGGTCGGAACAGCCAATATAATGAGGTGGACTATCCTGAGGGTTACTTATCTATATTTACTTGCCACGGTTGTCCAATTGGGACGGATGTAAAAATCTCACTACCGGAAGATGATCTGCAATTGGCGCACTTATATGTACTGATGAATTGCCCAGAGGTGCAGCCTTTTATCAGGTATGTTTGCATCAATTGGGTTCTACAATTAGGGTGTTGGGATTTTCACACACACTTTTATAATGAGAAGCTTAAAAAATTGTGCAGATTGTTTGAGGAATACTTGGGACAACAATACAACCCTTTGAACCAAAGAGAAATTCAGTTGCATATTGACAGATCTTTCCCGAGATGGTTATATGGCCAAGTCAGTACATATGCAATTGTCGCCTATTTATTAAGGGCACTGCCATTTGTGTACTAACCAAATTTCACCATATTGCAGTTAAGAGACAGGTATGACGTAGACGATCGTGTAAAATATCTCTCCAAATGGCCACATAGAAAGGCACATAGATGGTGTAAATACATGGTCAACAAATACAGGTTTTCTACGTTTGAATATGGGTCCTCAAAGTCTACAAGCAATAATGGAGTGTTCATAAGAGGTACAAGCGATGGTACAGCTAGGGAAATAGGATACTATGGTGTTTTGAAGGACATTATTGAACTTAACTATCCTAATCCAACGTTGCCACATACAAGAGTTGTTATTTTTAAATGCGATTGGTATGATACCATAAATGATAGAGGTGTGAAGTCCAATCACAAGACCGGATTGGTTGAGGTGAACGTGAAAAGAAGAGATCCCAAGTATGAACCGTTTGTCTTGGCAGGTTAAGCCCAACAAGTGTACTATTGTGTATATCTAGGGGCCAAGAAGGAACGAGTTGATTGGGTGGCTGTCGTTAAAATCCGTCCAAGACATTTCTATGACATGGTCAAGCAGGAGATAGATGTAGATGATAGCACAAGTTTTCAATTGGATCACATGGCCCACAGTGGAACCGAATGATTTAGATTCAAATTGACATATTAATTATAAAGTTGTAGACACTGAAATAATAAGAGAAGGTCTTAATGCCGAACATAGAGATGTAGAAGAATATGTAGATGACGAAGAAGATGAGCATGAATCAAATGATAATGGTGATGGTGATGATGATAATGATGATAGTGACCTAGATGATGATGATGAGGAGGAGGAGGATGATGATGACAATCATGACGGTGACAATGAGGGATATGATGATTATTGAAAAAGCGTAGGTTAGGAAAAAATATTTAACACCTTTCTTTCAAAGTATCAACTTTGATTGTAATATTGTTTGTTATCTTTATCAGCTTGGTAGTAATATGCATAATTACATTTTTCACTCTGTATTTTATTTAATATTCTAATTCTAATGTGTCAAAATAGGTAATGGGAGGTGGTGAAGATCCAAATGGCAAAGGGAAAAGTAAGCTGAAGCAAACCAGCCTATTAGGGAAAATGAGAGATTCCACTCATACACTGAACACGGAGCCAGATAGTCAGCAATTCTCTCTGGCCGGCTACAATGACGCTATGTCATTGGGTAGTCGTGGATCTATAGGAATGCAGTATGCGAGTGGTTGTGGATCCACAAGTGCACATGTAGCTGTTGGCCGTGGATCTGGCAATGTCCCTCTGGTCGTTGGGCGTAGTTCGTCAACTTCGTCAGTGGGAATGCAACATTGGATCCCAGATGATACACATCTCCCACAAGAGCAGCCATATGTACAGGGCCCGTCAACATGTCATAATGCACAACACTGTTCATCATCTGGACTGCCACAGGAATTAGAGGATTTACGCATAGATGATGATGGCTCTTCAACGCCCGGTGGTGCACAATTTTCTAATACGCCTGAGTCTTAGAATGCTGCTGACAGACAGGCCGCAGGCATCAAAGATTGGCAATTTTATGGATTCCAATCTCTAGCTAAATATACGGTTTGGCAAAATGACAAGAGACGCTATTTGAAGGTCGTAGGAAACGGGTATGTATTACTTTAAATTATGAAATTAAAATCTTCTACATTTTTGTCCCTAATTTACATATTTTGATTATGTTATATTATATAGATGGGATCCATATAACGCAACCAAAGGGGTTTCAAGAGCACTACATGTCGGGTATGTAGAGCCTTGGTTGATGTACAGAGAGGTTCTAAGTGATACAAAGAAATTATGGTTTGATTATTTCAAGGTATGAAATGTTATCGCAATATATATTATGAAAACTATTGTATACTTATCATACTAATCGTTGAATTACTGTTACTTAATATTAACATTTTTAGAGGGAGTACAAGTGGCTTCCAAATGATTAAGCTGAAATTTGGCGCAAGTTTGAATCTACTGCAAGACGCCGAATTACAGATTTGACAAACAAAGGACGAACTAGAACGAAGAAGCCAAACTTCATACCACTTGAAATATAGAACCAAATGCTGGAGCTATGGAAAAGCCAACAATGGCAGGCCATCTCAAAGAGAAATTCAGACAATCGAAAGGCAAATCCGTCTACTCACCATTTAAGTTCAATCCCAACCCATGAAGCATCTAGAAGAATGGTATTTATTTAGTAATATAATCTCGGTTAATTATATATTATGTGTAGTACTCAAATTTTTCCAAAATATACATTTATATGTTGTTGGATTTGGTGAATTGCTATTGTAGTAAAAAGAATTAGGGAGGATAGTGACTTATGCGAAGGTTTTCCAGAAGGCTCATCGCAAGGGGGCTGACAGACCGTACACAGACTCTCAGGCCGAACAGACTATGGTATGTAATATTCTTGGAATTTCTGGCAGAGGCAGCAATGCATAAGGTGTTTGTTGAAGATAATTTGGGATTCACAATTTTGCATAAAATGTATAAGATTGCTACAAGTATTTATAATTGTTAAAGTTAATATTGTAGAGCGAAAAGATACTTATTTATGTGTGAGTACGAATGTACCTATGATGTGAACAAACATGGGTGCTTATGGAACATGGTTACTTGCTGGAAGCGTATGTGTTGTACAACGTTTGAAAATGTCTCCTGAGGGATGTAGTAGTTGATTGCAATATTGAGGTTAAATGTGGTTCATATTAGGTTGGAAATTGTATTATGTTGGTTTTATCTTGCAATGAGTTATTGGGAAAAGTCCGAAATACAAAGGAGATGTTGTCTGTTTTTTGATTGACAAGTAAATGCATGAAAGAGTGATTTAACACATGTATATTGTGTGTTTGAATATTATGTTTGTGTACACCATAAATTAAGGTTTGTGCAAAAAATGGGTTTCGTAATACTAACTTATTACTAATGTTTTTGTAGGCGCGTTACGAAGAATTGCTCCAAACGGCCATGAATGCATCGGAATTAGACTCAAGCCCCACGCCTGTGAATCATAACGCAGTCTTTTTACAGGCTGTCGGCCCACCACTCAAAGGTCGTCTATATGGGGTAAATTCATAGGTTTCAGTTGAGTCTGTTACAAACACTAGTACCCAGCCTCGACGTGTAATCATAGAGCAACAACTGAATGACGCCGTTACGAGAGCGACCTCCACAATGCAAGACCAATACAAACTTAGGGCCAGCAGTTGTAGAGTCAGAACGAGTTGATCCATCAAATTCAGCAACAATTGGAGAAGCAGAGCCAGGTGTTGGATGTCCTCTTCACAAAGTTCTGTACTCAACCTAAAGAGCAGCATTCTTCCTCTTCACCTAGTGATGAAAATGAAAAATAATTTGTTATAATGTTAACTGTGTAGTTTGAAGTTAAATACACTTCCATGTTGATATATTTCTATATGTAACAGTTTTAAATTACAATCTTCATTTTAATTATATGAATCATATCGTATTTTCGACATTATTGGAAATGAATTTGACATATCAAACAGGTTCAGTTTGGGATGATTTTTTAAAATTTATGAATTTATTATGAGAAGTTCAATTATATTGAAAAGTTAAGTTAGTGAGGGCTCCGTGACGGCTTGGTGACGGGAAAGGTTAGTGACAGATTGGCGAGGGGAAAGGTTGGCGAGGGCTTGGCGACGACAATTTTGGTTTCAGCATGGTAAGGGGTTAAGTTGGCGAGTGTTCGGTGATGGCAAACATTGGTGACAGTCGGGTGACGGGAAAGGTTGGCGAGGGCTTAGAGAGGATAATTTTTGTGACAGTTTGAGGACATGTTAAGTTGACGAGGGCTCGGTGACGGCAAACTGTAGTGACGGCCTGGAGACGGGAAATGATGGCGAGAGTTTGGAGACGGATTGGAGATAGTTTGGCAACCGTCGCCAAATTGGTGACGACTTGGTAAGGGGTACGATTTTGGCGACCACTTCGTGTCTGACGGACGTTTCTCCTCACCGTGTCGTCGCAAATTCTAAATTGACGACGGCACAGTAAAAGGAACCGTTTCTCGCAAAATCTAATTTTTTTTGTAGTGATTGGACCAGAAATTGCATAGTAAGAGAAGTAATAATTTACTCATATATTTATTTGTCTCGTAAGAAACAAAATTTTAGATTTAACCAACGAATGGAAAACTCACCCATTGATCAATAAGTTTATCAACTGATCAATAAGTCTATCTACGCGTGTCGTGCCACCACTAGGATCTTCCCATCGAGTGAGTCACTGCCCCACAAAGCAAATCAAAAGATCTTTGGATGTTCTCTCGAGCTTCCTTCTTATATTCTTCCATTTGATACCTATTTAGCTAAAACAAAAAAAAACAAAAATTACAGCCAATCGATACTCTCAACCGCACGAGGACTGTCTCAAAAAAAAATTTAAAAAAAATAAATAAATAACAACACCCAAAAGAATTTCATTGGGTTGCGTAATTAATCGCTGAATATCCAAATTATCATAGTTATCTATAGTCTAACCGCTCACTTCAGTCATAACTTAAGGTAGTATTATAAACTAAGGTCTACCAAAAGGATCATAACTAAAATTCTAATCAAATGATCATAACTCAAGTTCCAACCTAAGGGATCATAATCTGAGCTCTTATACTACTTTGTCACTCTCCCAAAATCCAGCTTAAGGAGTTTCGAAAATGCAATTGTCGTGCATTAATAAAGAACGTCTTTTCTAAATATACGAGACACTAAACTAATATCAAACTAAAAATCACGATTAAAAAAACTATAATAGTAAATAAGTGACAAGCCACTAAGACATCTAAACCAACTAAGCCGCATCAGAATTAAGTCTTTGAGTTGCTAAATAAAAATCTTCAAAATACAAAAATCTCAAAAATTATTAAACCAAATCGTAGGTCTAGACGAAATAAATTAACATATTTCTGACTAAAACATCAAAAAGGGTCATATCCAATTAAGTATCAAGGTAGTCTCTACCCTTAACCGAAGCCAAAGCTTATTCTTCACCTTCTGCAAAGAAGTAAATTTTCACAAAATGAGACACAAATCTTAGTAAATAGTGATCTCTAAGAAAATTCTCTAGGGACCTTTAAAATAATTGTATATCTCATATAGTCATATTATCATAATTTTTAAATATCTTACATTCAAAAATTATAAAGTTCTCGCGAATAACATAATGTTTCATGCCTAGAGTCATAAAAGTTCATATCAGACTAAGTTCATCTGCCAAAAATTCATAGTGCCAGAAATCATAGTCAAATGAATATAATTAACAAATCTAAGAAAAATTTGTGGCAACTAAGGGTAGCACCTCCAATAATTTTACCGTCATACAGTCAAAATTTTTGGTATTTATCCTCTATCATAGTGTCAGAATATTGGCATTTGTCCTCCGTTATTGAATTAGAATTATTGGCATTTATCCTCCATCATAGAGTAAGAGTATTGACATTTATTCTATCACGCCCCTAAATTCGTTGGGACAAATATGAGAACGGGACTACTGTAAACCCAAAAAAATAATTTTTTTAAGTCTGCAATGCTCTATATTCTCGATAACACAAGCTATACATCCATTATGAAGCATCAATAAATAATTTACAGTGCCCATAAGAATGTCATTAATTTTTAACTACACCACAAATCTCCAAATATAGTAATTCTTGTATCATTATTTGTTAGTAAATTTGTTCAAATCTTTATCTCTCGTCAAATAATCTCTAGCCCGATAAATCCTGATCTAACTTTGTTGTTTGCAAAGATAGAAAAGAATAGAGTAAGCAAAACAATGCTCAGTAAGTAAATTTACCTCGTAGAAAGCTAAGGTTCACAAGTCGATGAATATCCAAATAAGCACACAATAATATCGGGCACTATATAGCACTATAACAAGCTGTGATTGTTTAGTAGTGTGTCCGTATTCAAAAATTCACAATATACAATCAATAACAGATTATGGCTCATTAACTCCTAATCGTCTAAAATTAGATACACAACTTGTATAGTCCTTAGGGTCTAAATCAAAGGCTCATATTTAACTTATCGAAAAATCAATTTAAATAAATGAACAAGAATCATAAACGAATATTTGAATAATGAATGAATGGATACTTGTAGGATAATAAATGGGGTAACCCAAAAAATTCTGCTCACCTGAATTACACAAACTATAATCCAAGCCTATAATGTTTATAAAAAAAATGACGTTCTTTATAGCCTTATACACTCATAATCAATGAGCATCACACCCAAAAGCTAGTGATATTATTTCAATGCCATGGTGCATAAGCTAACGGTAGATAAAGTGAAATACTTCCTCACAACTTGTAGCCACTGATGTTATATAATAACCTAATGGGTCATAGCCGATGAACTCACGTACGTAACTTATTCCCTATAATTTACCCACTAATATTTTATTTTACATCATATATGAATTTTGTACGTGTCTAACTTATAAGAAAATGAAGATTGGTCAACTATTATTCTTGAAGATAAATTTTCAACACTAAAGTATTTCCTCTCCTTCCCTGGCACATGTGTGAGCTACGAAAAAAATTTCTAAAGTCAACTAGTCAAAGGCTTTAACATCTATCCAATTCATGCCTGTTAAAAAGAAAATATATAAAAATAATAATAATACGGGGTGTTACATTGTATCTTCTAAATCCCAATCAGTCTGATATCCAGAACTCAAAAAGACAACAGCAACCTCATTGTCTCCACACATATTTGTGAAATTGCCGTTAAAGGGATTTATTGGCGCGACGGTTTTAAAATACCACCACTAAAGATGTATCGCCAATAAATGGAAAGAGTGAAAGTAGAGAGAACACCATCTTTCACTCTCTTTTAGTGTTACTTGAAAAAGACAAAAAGAGCGAGATGTTCTCTCAATTAATAATTGTGTAATTTTATTAGCTTTAACCTCCTTAAAAGAAAAAAATAAAAAAAGAGAGAGAAAACAACTTCGCAAGGAATATAGTAATAATAATTATGAGTAACGATACCAAAAGTTAACTCTTGTACTATTTTTTGAATTCACAATGGAAAGGAGAGAGAAGAATGTTAGAAAAAAGAATTATAAGAAAAATAAAAGGTTTTTCTTCGTTTGAATAGAAGAAAAGAGAGAGAGAGAGAACAAAAGATAAGAAATTATTTTAGTTCCTTATTTGAATTGGATAGAAAAAGAAAATAAAAATTTACTAAAATAACTTTTTCATATTACACATTCAAAATATTTTAGTTTATCCGCAACCATCATTTCAATCTCTCCCAATTTTGGGGGAAGGCAAAATCATCCTAACTTTGGATTTACTTTTTTCCAAGGGAAAAAGTATTGTGGGGATCCTTTTCCCCTAAGAAAAAAGAAATCCAAACACGGATCCCTCTTATGTCCTATTTCTTCCCATTCGCATTAAAAATTGAATCAAAAGGGGAAATGGATGAACACATTTTAGAAAGAATTGATTTGCATTGAAGACAAATCTATTAATATACATTTCAACAAAACTAAAAGGTCATATACTCATTATTGCATAAACCCCCCTCAAATAGCAAGGTCTAAGGAATACACAACCTTACTCCTATTTATAGAGAAGTTGTTTTCAAGACTCGAACACTAGACCAAATATTTTACAGATGAGCACTTGACCCTCAAGCCAAGAACAATTATCGCACTTCAATCGCAACAAAAACACAGCACCTAGTCCCCATAAAAATGGGAATAGGAGGATTGAATGGGCCAGTTCACCAACAAAAACTGAACTATGCTGCCTATTCAACTCTTGGATGCATATACATTACATGAAGAACAATCAAGAACATCAAAAATTGATATCTGTACGCTTTAATCTGGCACTTACGATTTCTTGAGAACCTGCGAAAGTATGTCTCGGAATGTTGTAATTCTCAGGTGTAGACACTGGCTGCTGCGGAAATAGTGTGGGAGGTGGTGCGAGATTGCGTTGAGCAGGTAAGAGAGGGAACAGATTATATTTGTAAGGATCACCACTGAAACTGCAATCAGGAGAAGATACATTAACAAGTAATGTAGAACATGGGAATGACATACAGATTGATGACTAGTGCCAGATAAAAATAAAAAAAAAATTGTGCAGTACAATTACAAGTTACAACTATGTAAAGAAAACAAGAATTATAGACGAGAATCATGAAGCACGCGGGTCAAGCTAATTTACAATGATCCCGTTCATAATGCCTACATACTTTTACCAAACAGAATTTGTTTACTATGTGCTACTTCTGAAAAGGGAACCTGCAATAGCATTAACAGTCCCTCTCAAACCTTCCTCTCCCCTAAGCCAGTTCTGTTTCTGATTTTAGCAAGGTCACTTGAGAGAAACACCAGTGAACTGTATAATGCAGATTAATGACTTCACTTGATGATCAAGAGAGTAACACACAACCCTGGAGACCATATGCTATAATTTGAGTGCTAAAAAAGGAACCCAGGGATCGTGTTCAATGAAAAGCAACTTGTAGAATTTAATAAATCACTGTCTAATCCACACACTAGTACGTATAAGTCGACAATGTAGAAGTCATACCTAGAAGTCTTGTACAAATGATCCTCATCTTTCAAATTTCCACCAGATTGCTGCAATGGTTTTTAACCGGGGTGGACCATGGGCTTGTACCAGGTAGGTCATCCGGAAAGTATCTTCTCCTGATCAACTGAGCAAAGATCCTAAAATAGTTAGAAAATATGAAATCGTTGAGATATCAAACCCCACATGAGATGTGAAAGGATGAAGATACAAACCATGCCAAAAAATTTCATCACTGCTTCCTTGTCATACCTTGATTCTTTAGCAGCCTGTATCTCATCAAAGATTAACGTTAGAAAACAACTCATTGAAAGATAATCCATATGCATCAACTTCTTCACTTTTAATTAGACTATTTTGACTGAAATATATGATATCTTATAATAGATGTCACGTTTATCTCGTTTCTTAAAAAGCATTTATCAAACTTCCACTAAATGGTAAACCATGTCCCTAAATTCAGTCTCCAGCTAAATGCATTTAAAAATTTTCATAATGACTTTCTGGACAAAATTTGAAAACTAAATAAATAAATTAACATCAAAACAGAAAGCACAAGGAAGTACCACATCAAAAAGTAGAATATTTGGATAACCCACAAAAGGATTAAGTATAGTCCGTCTTAACAAGTATCACTGCCCTTGATGAGCATGTGACGAGCATATTCCCACATCAAAGTCAATGAAATGTGTCAAATAGAAGCTTAAGCCCCACATTGCCTGAATTTAGAAGAAAGGAACTAAAGCTGAAAAAAGAATGAAAAACCTAGAGTCTGCCGGTAATCAAGCAATAATATCTTCTATGGAACAATTCAAAGACTATCTTCACCACCAAAACGAGAAATTTGTAAGCAGCAAGTCAATAGGCTTCCTCTCTATGCTACATAGAATTCCTAGATCTAAAAAGCATTACAAGATTGTTAGCTACTAGGCCACCGATTCTAGAGTTGGCATACACTAAAACAGCTATATATGCCGTATTCTAGGACCAAAAACAAGTCAATCAAAGGAAAAATGAATTGGAATTAAGAAGGCACATCCCTTGGGTTCATCAATCATTCACTTGGCTGTACAAAAATGTGAGTTCTCATTTACACACCATTGTTCCATAGAGAAATTGACGAGAACAAATTCTTTACATATCCAAGAATCCAAAGTGGAGCGACCCGTATGCATAAGTATCCTGCTAAGCTTAGAAAATGTTGTGAAGAACATACACAAAAAATATTGAGAGAACCTTTTTCTTTTTATCTTTTTGTTCTTTCTGGGCATGCGGGATGGGCAGGTGACAGGCCCCCGATCTTAGCTAAACTCCACCTATAATTACTCGCACACATACATGTCCATTTAAATTGACAGTGAAAGCCATATAGCCTATTGACTCGTCCATGGGAATTGTCTAGCAAGACATCAACACATCAGTTATTTCTTACGTCAAATTGTGCCGCTAAATATACGGAGGTCAAATGTGGGAACTTACAGCCAACAAGCCTCCACTACCAGGGAAACTCTCGGTTAACGGAAGTTCCTCACTTGATGGAAGAAAACCCTGCTTCTCAACCCACAGCCGAGCTACATCAACAAGATTGCCACTGCTCCCTCCAGTTCCCTCTTTCACAGCAATATCAGCTTTGTTACCAATAACAATGTAAGGAACAGGCAGACCACTGGGGCCCCCAGATGCTAAAGGGGCTGAGAATGTCCCAGTCTCTGCAATCTCTACAGCCCACTTCTGCAAGCTTGTTTTTGTCCTCCTTTGTGATAGATCATGGACAAAAATAATACCTAATTTAAAACAACAGGCCAGGAAAAGAAAATAATTGACAGTCAAGAATATTCTGATTGACCTAGAAAAGTAATATATGGCCCAACATGAAATTGAGTCTCGATTATACTATTCAAGCAACAATCTGTCAGTGAGTAACATTAGTAGTGTGATTCACTCATAATTAATAAATTAGGGGGAACATAATGCAGGTGACATTTGCAGTCCCAACTTCAGAAAATGAGGCTCCAATTCATTAACTCATTATGTACACCAAGACAAGATAGTTGTCAAAACCTCTTTGAAAAGGCATCCAAAGGATCTTTTACACGGAAAAAGGAGACCCCTTTTCTCACCATTTATCTGTGAATAGAAGAGAGACCAGCAATCCTTGTATCTCTCGTGTCCTGATATATCCCAAAGTTCAATAAAAAAATCTCTATCTGTATCACCCTTGATGCTATGTGACGAACTGCCAGAAGTTCCATAAGTGGTATGCTGCAGAAAAAAAAAAAGGGGGAAAATAAAAATGAAGATTTCATGCTCAGCCATGATATAGCAAATCAAAATACAGGACTACTGAGTCTTACCTTCACATGAACAGTACATCCAATTGTTTGAGGAGGACGAGTGATGGAAGAACTATTAACAATAAGATGAACAAGAGAAGATTTCCCCACACCTACAAGAAGTGCGAGTTTAAGATAAGGTTTGATATCAAATGTTGAGGTGATGTACATCCAACAATAGCAAAAATCTTGTTCTCTAAGCTTGATTGAAAAGCAAACCAAACCAAGCATTTATCCCACTAGGTGGAGTTAGATATGAGTCTGCAATCTCATTCAATCCAGTTGAGGGCCATTTCCTTTACTAGTTCCATAAACACAACATCTAGTTTAAGGGTCTCCTTCAAACTCTTCTTAGACTTTATCTACCCTTCTTACAGTGAGCAAGCTCCATACCTTCATACTTTCTAAAATTTGCCTCTGCAAGCCTCCTCTTCACATGTCCATCTCAAACGATTCTAACTCATCTTATTCCCATTAGGCACCACCTCCAAATTTCCTTGAACAACCTCAATTACAACCATGCTTTTTTAGTTTTGCTATCTCAAAATTTTCATCTCTGTCCTTGCTATCTTTTGAACATGGTGGTATTTCACTGTCCAACACTTTGATCCATAAAGTAAAGTCGGTCTTATGGCCATCTTATTATTCACTTTTAGCTTAAGGGATACTCTTTGGTCACACAAGACCCTTGACGCACCTCTCCATTTCATCCATCCTACATTGAATTAGTGGTGACATCGACATCCATATCTCCATCTCATTAGACTAATAACCCAAGGAATCTGAGGAGTTCCTTCTTAGTTTTCCTCTACATCTCCAATCTTTCTTCCAGCACATATGTTGTCCACATCTGTTTGACCGTCACCCTGTATGCTACGTCGGTGATATACACAGCCTAACGCTTTTTGCTTCCAAGGTCAGTCTGTATAATTCTAACTTCGTCACTCCTTCTCTAGACTCATCTGTCAAAGCAATCTCATCAACAAATAATATGAACCAAGGCACACCAACAAATAATATGAACCAAGGCACGCTATCCTAGATATTCCTAGTGAACTCATCCATGACATGAGCAGCTTTATTAAAAAGAAAATTTAAACCAACTAGACAAAAGTCAAAAGGCTTTACACAACTAATTTATCTGAACACGTCATGCATCATACAACGAAGTCGTTCTACACCGTACAACAAAGGCAAGACAAGTTTGTCGTAATTCATAAAGTACACCAAAAGGCATGTGATATAATCCGAAACCCTCTATACACGTCACACATGCACACATACATACATGATACACTTATAAAGGTCCTACTAAATATCAGATTGCTGGAGTTGCACGAAATAGAATCAAAGACCACAATAGGCTATGAAAGAATGAGAAAAAGGGGGAGAACTGAGATGACAGAGAGAAATACTTGTTTCCTCTCCTTGACGGTATTTACAGATCCCCCTTTCACCTATACAAGAATACCCCCACAGGGAACAGTATACGAAGACGATACTTCAACCAATACAAAGGGGAAGGAGTAATAACTTCCAAGTACTTCAATTCTTTGACCCACATAAGCAGAGAATATGTCTCTAGTTCAGAACAAGTTATTACTAAAATTCATTATATAAACCACTTGCAAAAGACCCATTTTTCCTTTTAGCCTATTAGGATCAGCATATGTTGTGCTAACAATTACAAGTTGCATAGACACTAATCTCGACTACTTAGTTATGGTCTATTAAAATAAAAATATCAGATGTTAGATTAATAGACTTAAAGCAATGAGAGAGAAAAAGTTGGAAGCAGCAAGAATTGAGGATCATATGGGAGACAAATTATATCATCACCACAAGACTAGCTATGCTACATGAAATAGAATGTTGAGCCACTAAGACGTAAGAACTATGTATAAATATATATAATAGTAAACTTATACAAAACAAAACCAAGACTTATCCCGCTAGATGGGTCGGGTAAGTAAATTAATATATCTGATAGTGGATATCTAACAAAATCAAGAAGATTGTCAATATCAAGAATAAAGAAATATTGATAAGTGACATACTAGAAGATGCTTAAACGTTGTATGAACTAGCGCCTTCTCAGGTCTTGGTTTATGTGCGGCATGAACCCACTAATCAGTTGGTGGGACAGTAGTCATTATCAGACTAAACCAACCAGATGTCTTCGCAAGAAATCTAAGGCTGTTGAGCTCTTTGTCCAAGGACGATCTCCTAATTGCTAGTATGAATCAAGGGCCAAAGTCCAAACACATGATTTGACGGAAGCTATTTGACTGAAAGGCTGATCTCTTGACTCGACTAAAAGAGAATGGACACACTCTGCCACCCACTCATTCAATCACTTGCTTTTGACCAAAAAAAAAAAAATTCAATCACTTGTTTGTGATCAAGAGTCAGCTAATTGATGATTGAATGAGCTATTCAAGTTAATGAAGAAGAGCTCAAAAAGCATGACTTTTCTCTCCTTGGCAGAAAAAAATAATGTTTTCATTTACAAGGAAGAAAATACAGAATTTTCAGGGTTATGCCACTTAAGAGGAAGAATATTACTATTGAAGAACAAGAAGGAGAAATATGCATAATGTGAGAGGTGAAGAGAATGGCTTAGTGTGATGCTACGCACTAGCCACATATATATATATATATATATATATATATATATATATATAAGTACATATTTTCTATTTCTCCGATGAGGGAGAACTACCAACACTATACTACTTACAACACTCCCCCTCAAGTTGGAGCATATCTATGATATGTGCCCAACTTGTACCAAATGTAATCCACTCGGGGACCTCTCAAAGGTTTCGTAAACAAATCAGCTAATTGATCACTAGAGCTAATAAAAGAAGTGAAAATCTCTTTTGACAACAGCTTCTCTCTCACAAAGTGGCAATCAACCTCGATGTGTTTGGTCCGCTCGTGGATCATCGGGTTTGATGCTATGTGAATTGTTTCTTGGTTGTCACAAGCCAATTTCATCGGGCAAGAGCAATCTACTCCAATCTCTGTGAGCAAGTGCTTAACACATATTAACTCACAAGTAGCCACACCCATGGCAGGATACTTTGATTCAGCACTAGATCTAGCCACCACATCTTGCTTCTTGCTCTTCCATGAGACTAAGTTTTTTCCAATAAAGACACAATATCCGGAGGTGGAACATCTATCAACTGGACAGTCTGCCCAATCTGCATCTGAATAACCAATGACCTCTGTGTGCCCCCAATCACTATAAAACAACCCTTTTCCTAGAGCACCTTTGATGTACTTGAGAATACGTATAACAGCCTCCCAATTACTTTCCCGCTGAGAATTCAGATCCCAATTACTTTCCCGCTGAGAATTCATAAACTGACTGACAACACTTACTGCAAATGAGATATCTGGGCGAGTAACTGTAAGATAGTTAAGTTTCCCAACTAGCCTTCTATACCTACCCAGATCGAATATCAACTTGAAGAACAAGGAGAAATATGCATAATGTGAGAGGTGAAGAGAATGGCTTAGTGTGATGCTACGCACTAGCCACATATATATATATATCAATAGATAAGTACATATTTTCTATTTCTCCAATGTGGGAGAACTACCAACACTATACTTTCAACAATTACAAACTCAAGTATAAGTCAACATAGGCTCCAACTATGTTCAGATGGAAAACACCGAAAGACTAATACCAACTACAATCAAATATTCAATAGTCGTGGCACTCTGGAGTCCCTATCTCTTAAAGCCTTATCAAATTTCCGAACCGTCCCTTGTTTGGGATTACAATGAATCAAGTAGACTAAAAAAAAAAATAAAATACTATTATGAAGGGACTCCATCAATCAATTAGACTGAACGAGCCATTAACATTACATCATGCTAAAGTCATGCAGAGTTATCCTCTCTGTTACAATATACGAATATATTTCATGTTACATAGGCAATAGATGAATTGAAATTCTTTCCTTCAGTTAATAAATCTTGAACTCGCCACGAATGCCATCACCATATTCCACTCATCATATCCAACCACCACAAGAATGTCTAAACTCGTTTCATATACCAATAACTTGCAGTTTTACACTTTTAGATCCTAAACACGTCTTTCCCTCCAGATTATTAAAAAACTCCAGGTTTAGATACCTCCTTTATTCCAAGACACGACAACAAAACTTCCACCAAATTTTTCATACTATGGTCCTATTGACAAACTAAAACCACCCATATATTCAACACAAAATCCTACTCATTGCAACAGTTCCAAATTTCATACCTTTCTAGATCTAACCAACCATATCTTTTTAACAAAATCTAGCCACTATAAACTCATCGGAAACGTATAAAGAAACTAAAACACACTAACATAGGGAAAGCCGGTGCACTAAGCTCCCATTATGCGCAGCTTCCGGACAAGAGTTGAACCCACTCTGTAATCTCTTACATGTCGCCTTACATTGCATTTTGCAAGAGGCAGCAGTGACGATTTCCATGTCACAATAACATAAATAAGGGGAATCACACTACTTAATCAATCCAAATTAGTAAAGAAAATAGAAATATGTACATATGAACTTAATTACCTGAGTCTCCAACAACAAGCACTCTGACTTGTCCACAAGGAGACCCACCATTCTGCTCTTTGTTCTCCCTTTCTCTTCCCCTCCAAAACATATTTTGCTTTTATCTTCACCACCCAACAATTTTAAACGAAAAAAAAAAATGCAAATAGCCCCAAACAAAATTAAAAACTATGTTCTCAATCTATATCCCATCAAACACACTCAATATCCATAAAGAATAACAACACTTCATTAAAATGGGTCTCTCAAATTTGAACCAAACAACTAAGACAGGACTTTACATATAGATCAATATCCAATTTCCAAAAGAATAACATAAAGCTGAATCGTTGAAGAAATCTTCAAATTTGAGAAAAAAAAAAAAAAAATTGGCCAAAAACGCCAACTTGGTCTGTGTAAAATTGCTTTATACTAACATACAATCAATGTGTCATCAAAAGGCCAAAGACTGGGTATTTAAGTATGTGAGATCTAAATGGACAGTACTTTACTTCAAAAATGGTTTATATTTATCCTCAACGTATACGTAAAAAGTGTTTAATGGATGTATAATTATTATGTACACAACGGTGAACAAGATTAATGCAAGACGCAACGAGAATATGCACTTCACGTGCCATGATGAGCGTGGGTTTTTCGTTCAACAGTATTTGGGCTTCCGCTCTTAGTGGGCTGGCTCAATTCAAGACTAGTTCGACGGATTGGTTACATAATTGTTGTTTTCGCATCAACCTATATTATCCCGATAGCTTGGTTTTGGAAATTAACAACGGTTGGGTCAAGCCCACGTGATAGAATTAAGAACGATAAAAAAAAAAAAAAAAATAGGACTAATAATACATAAGCCCACTCCAAAAATCAGAAACCAGATCACCCTTTTTTTTTTTTTTTTTTTTTTTGGGTCAAAAACCAAATCATCCAATGCCTCTTCGTCATGGTGTTAGAAGAGCATGCTCAAAGTAAGAGATTTCGTCAAGGATAATAGTTTTTGGAGAATTAGGGATAGACGAACTATTAATGCTTGGAATGATCATTCGGTTCCAAACAGATTTTATCTTGACAAGCTTGAAGATTTTGGTATTGATTAAAGTCGCAAATCTAATTAAATTTCCAGACAAACATTGGGATGACGAGATTCTGAGATAGGAGTTTTTAGAGGAAATTGGAAAAGAAATATGGAAAGTTCAGATCCCTAGAAACAACTGTGTTGATAGAATAATCTAGCCCTACTCGAAGCCGGAGAGTTTGAAATTAAAAGTGGTTATCAAAGGGCTCTCGTTAAGATGTTGAATATCCCTAAAGAAATTCCTAGCTCCTTATGTCAGCATCCTAAATAGTTATGGAGATGTATCTAGCACTTAAAAGTCCCTTCAAAAATTAAATGTTTCTTGTGGAAAGGGTGTAAGATGAAAGTGCATGTTACCTAGATATAGATAAGTTTTAAATTTTAATTAAGCCACGGAAACATAATAGCATGCTCATTTAGGATCAAATAACATAGTTCAAATCACCTTGAACTAAAAGTAATTCAATGCAAATCAACTAGACACATTACAACTCATCTCCACCACTTCCACACACTACCACCCCGCGTCCCAAGGGGCTTCACATGTCCAATTTTCTTTTTTTTTTGTATTATTGTGGTAAATTGATTATTCTTAGATTCCAAATTAAGCTTGAACAATTTCAAATAGGAAATTCTTCTAAATAGGAAACTTAGTTGCAATTTGATTCTAAATTTAACAACACTCAAATACATAAGAAATAGCTAGAAAACTTTAACAATCATCTTAAAGGAAGTAGGCTGGAAGAGGGACCAAAATACATAAACATCTTGACTACTGAAAAGACAAAATGTCCGTATTAACCCCATAGCACATTCAAACTTTTCAACCTTGACTTATTCCACTAAAAAGTCGTGGTTGCACTCCAAGATGAATATTGTTGTTCACAGAAGCTTGTTGCATTACGTATAACATTTGTCTTTGACCTACTAAGTAGAATGACCAAAATACCCTTTCATGTAATACTCACAATCAAGAAAAACTTTATTGTACTATCTCTTCCTTGAATTGCATCTTCTTCTTGAGACATCTAAATCCTTTAACTAACCATCCTCTGGATACGGAATACTTGATTTAGGAGCGACCCTCAAGCCAGATATCTGATATACCTTTTGGGTATACCACTAAGCTTAAATTTGGATGATCTATCGAATAATCACAAGGGAGTGATTACTCCATCACACGATAACATAGATTCTATATTGCATATGCACGTTCTAACTAGTTACACGCATATGTGCAACATACAAAACTATTTACCACAGTTGAGGTCTCACCTATAGTGCATCAAAGCACATGAATATGATTTCGTCAATTCAATGTGTGACACACACACACTAGTAAGGATTAATCCAGAAACCTACCAATGACCAAGGCAGGTCACCATTCTCAAGAGATTATCTAACTATAACCTAAGCCATGATAAAGTTCCCAACTCCATCATTCAGTTATGAACTGAATCTAGAACCAAACATCTATGACTTAGACCTTATTCGCTTGGTCACCGTGCACCTAAGTCATTCACTATGAATCAAGGATCTTTATACAAGCAAATACACATAAATAAGACAGAAAGAATAGGAATGAATACTTTCATTAATACTAATAATAACAATATGTATCCAATATCACTGAAATGTAACATGCTAGTGAGCTTTAGGGTATACTGATCCCAACATAAGGGTGTTATCCTTACTGAGGAAAACCTTTTCTGAAGGAAATGTGCTCCTTTTCCAAGTTGTAAGTTACATGGCTTGGCTCCAGAAACATAGAACATTTGTTCCTCCAGCGTCCATGGATTAAGCAATATTGGTTTATTTCTCATATCCATCTCAAGATCTCAATGTTGTTTGTTAATTAGTTTGAGGAATGGCTACTGTCCTCTGTTGATGATTTGTGCATAGTAGGCTATAACAAAAGATACGTTAAAGCTTTGTTGTTTGTTACCAATTGGAATAAATAGATTGACAAAAACAACTTCATATATGAATAAAAGTCATTGAACCCGATAAAAGTGAAATGAGCTGTGGATAATCTTATGAATGAGTTGTTCTCATCTATGTGTCACGTCCCGAGTCCAAAACTCCGGACCCGCAGACGCGACTAGTGTTGTGGTATAAGAGAATAACTACTTGGGCTTCTTTTCTACTAGCCCAAAATGGTTAACCTAAGTTATTCCTTATACCCACAATACCCACTTATAAATCATACAATCACACTATATTCTACCGATGTGGGATATTACACACACCCCCCATTAAGGACCTGACATCCTCATTAGGGGCACACATACTTAGGACCAACCAGGCGGTGTAGGATTCTAGAGGTGACTCTTACGGGTTTAAAAGATGGCTCCCACTAGCCTTCTAGGTATAGCACTTTGTCCCGCATAGCATTTAGCTCCCACCTCGGCTAGTGACCTGCTCTGATACCATTTTGTCACGCCTCGAGCCTACACCCCTAAACCCGCAAATGCAACTGGTATTGTAGGCATAAGAAATAACTACTTGGGCCTCTTTCTACTGACCCAAAATGGTTGTTTCTTATGCCTACAATACCAGTCACGTTTGCGGGTCTGGGGGTATAGGCTCGGGGCTTGACATAATGGTATCAGAGTAGGTCACTAGTTGGTACGGGAGCTAACTACTATGCGGGATAAAGTACTACACGTAAAAGGCTAGTGGGAACCATCTCTTGAACCCGTATGAGTCACCTCTAGAATCCTACACCGCCTAATTGGTCCTAAGTACGTGTGCCCCTAACGAGGACGTCAGGTCTTTAAGGGGGGTGTAATATCCCACATCGGTGGAACATAGTGTGATTGTGTGGTTTATAAGTGGGTATTGTAGGTATAAGGAATAAATTGGGTTAACCATTTTGGGTCAGTAGAAAAGAGGCCCAAATAGTTATTCTCTTATGTCACAACACTAGTCGCGCTTGCGGGTCCGGGGTTCTGGGCTCGGGGCATGACAGAATAGTATCAAAGAAGGTCACTAGGCGATGCGAGTCAAAGTCCTACACCTAGAAGGCTGGTGGGAGCCACCTCTTGAACCCGTAGGAGCTATCTCTAAAATCCTATACCGCATAATTGGTCCTGGGTATGTGTGCCCCTGACGAGGACGTCAGGTCCTTAACAGGGGGTATGTGTAATATACCACATCGGTGGAATATAGTATGATTGTGTGGTTTATAAGTGGGTGTTGTGGGTATAAAGAATAATTTGAGTTAACCATTTTGGGCCAGTAGAAAATAGGGTCCAAGTAGTTGTTTCTTATACCTACAACACCAATCACGCTTGCGAGCCTAGGGGTCTAGGCTCTGGTCACACCCCGAGCCCAGAATCCCAGAATTCCTACCCTGCAGGCACGACTGGTGTTGTAGGCATTAGTGGCAGACCTACACTATAAGATGTATATGCACAAGCTTACACTCAACAAAACTTGATATGGTTCAATGGTTAGGGAGGCATTTATAAAACCAAGTTAGGCATCACTAACCGTGTTCAAATCTTGCCGATGACTTTTAAGATGCTTACACTTAAATTTTGTTTTTAAAGCTTATTGGTTCAGTGGCTAGCGATCATCAAAGCTGCTTTCAATATGGCTAGAGCTTCGAGTCGTTTTACCAACATGAGGACAGCTACAAATCTAAGGTAGATAACTACATGCAAGCTTTGTTTTTGTTAGACTTCACTAACCGTGTTCGAATCTTGCCAATGACTTTTAAGATGCTTACACTTAAATTTTTCTTTTAGCTTATTGGTTCAGTGGCTAGCGATCATCAAATCTACTTTCAATATGGCTAGAGCTTCAAGTCGTTTACCAGCATGAGGACAGCTACAAATCCAGCGTAGATAACTACGTGCAGGCTTTGTTTTTCATTCTCGTAGTCCGAGCTTGTTCTTCTTTTTCCTCATTTTCTCTTTATTGTGTTCGTCATTTTTCCTTTTTTTTCTTTTTCTGCGTTTCTTCTTCCGTCAACTTATAGTTCTAATTACCTTTGTTTTTTGGTAGTTATTGCTGTTTAATTTAATTTACAATAATTGAAAGTAAGATTTTTTTTAAAATATTAGTTATAATTGTTATAGTTTATAATTTTAGTTAGAGTTACTTTTTTATTTTTATTTTTATATAAGTTATTTATTATTAGTTTAGGTATAGCTAAAAGTCAAAATTTAATATTTTTTGTAGATATAGATAAAATTTTAAATTATTTCTTTTTTTTTTGCTCCGTAAATAATCCTTTTTATTGCAACTTTCAAAAAATATGATTACAAACAAACTCTTGACTATTCATTATATCATTGTAGTGCATGCCCTGACCTACGATGCCTAGGTCCGCCCCTGGTAGGCATAAATAAGAACTACTTGGGTCTCTTTTCTACTAGCCCAAAATGGTCAACTCAAGTTATTCCTTATACCCACAACACCCACTTATAAACCACTCACAAACACTATCAATATTTGATGTGGGATGTCACATACACTCCCCGTTAAGGACGTGGCGTCCTCGTCAGGGGCACACACACCCAGGACCAACCAAGCGGTAAAGGATTCTAGAGGTGGCTCCTACCAACCTTCTAGGTGTAGCACTTTGTCCCGCATAGCACTTAGCTCCTGCACCGGCTAGTGATTTTCTCTGATACCATTTTGTTACGCCCCGAGCCCAGAATCCCAGAATTCCGGACTCGCAGGCACTACTAGTATTGTATGCATAAGCAATAACTACTTGGGTCTCTTTTCTATTGGCCCAAAATGGTCAACCCAAGTTATTCCTTATACCCACAATACCTATTTATAAACCACTCACAAACACTATCAATATCTAATGTGGGATGTCATACTATGAATGACCAACTTTATCAACAGAACATTAAAAGTAGCATGAATATGGAGTCTGAGCATTGTCGTTATTCTCTTGAGCCTGGTAATTTGAAAATTAACTACAATGCTTCTTTATGTACTCAAACTAATCAAGCAGATATTGTTACTATTTGTTGGGATCACCTGGGCACTACCATTAGTGGTTATGCAAAATAGGTAACGTGTGACATGACAACACGAGTGGAGGCTCTAGCTCTTAAGGAGGCTTGTTTGATGGCAAAAACAGAAAATCTGCAAAATGTTGCTATTGAATATGATTGCCTTGAAGTTGTCAAAGGCTTTAACTCACAATCTATATTGAGTTGGACTATCGACTGCCTTGTGGAGGATGCAAAAAACTTGCTCTTAAGGGTTGGTAACTGTAGCATCAATCACATTTATAGAAATATAAATAGGGTAGTGGATTGGTTAGTATAGAATGTTAGATTAAGATCTCTTCATTCCAATTGGATAGTTGTTCCTCCAGTGGAATTATTTAATATCTTGTAATTGTCTTTGAGTCCACAGGTGAGGGTTGATTTTATCCCCGTTGTTTGAATAAAAGTTTTTTCTTTCGATAAAAAAAAAAACCACTAACCACAAACTATGATGACAAACTACCTAAGAGCTCAAAATCAGACCCAAATAAAGCTATTGACAAAAGACGATTACCAAAGCACTAAACAAAAGCCAAAACCAACACAAGCACTGGATCACCAACACTATTGCACAACCAAGAATCTACCATCGCCAAACTTTATAACCGAGGTTAAAGCAAGAAGACCGAAAACTCCACTACAACAACCAAGTAATTGGCTAAAAGCTCACATAGAATAAGCAGTAATACGACGCTTGATAGGGAACACACAAACAGAATGACAAAACTAGGTACAAGAAGTCCATGTCCAATAGATCGAACCCCTTCATAAGTAGGAGGGACCATTAAATCCTGTAGCCCAAATAGGTAGAAGATAAGGTCATTGAAAGCTCGCCAACGGAGCCATCCAACATGGTAGAGAAAGAAGTGGTAGCAGAGGTCTTTAGTCGCAAAAAAACCCCCCAACAGTAATAGGAGAGTTGAAAAGTTTAGATCTATAATAAGCTAATGTCATGGAATGAAACTAAAGCTCTATTTGGCCTAACTTTTTGACAGTGTTTCCTCTGAGTTTAGAAGTTGATCTCACATGTTTGGTCCATTTCTGAAAGTGCTTTTAGGTAAAAACACTTGCTGAAAATATGAAAAGCCAAAGCTCTACTACAAAAGCTATCATGCCCCGAACCCAACCCTACGTAGGACCAAGTCCGAGGGCAACACTTGATTCCATTACAATCTATACTTAGTCAAAATTTTCATCTTATTAATAGTTTCCTTGAAAATTGGGCAGCATAACGGCTGTAATGTGGACAAAACAATTTTCTCCTTTTTCAACCTGCAAACAGAAAAGCCATAATCTACTTCTCCCAATCCTCCACCTCAACATCACAATTCAAAACACCAACATAGTTCATTCATTCACCAACATGATGTAATCAACTAAAAATCAATATGAAGATATACATCTGATACTTGCATTTAGAGAAGGTTTTAACAACATCCAGATTACTTTCGACCGGCCAACACGTAACCAAGTGCCCAAAAACAAAACCGGCTATGTATATCACCTGTAAACTGCTAACTACGTCATTAAGCTAACTTCCTAACCAAATACAACCAATGACTAAGTTAGTTCATTTATACAAGTTACTGATAATTAAAATCACCTATTTATACAAAATAGTATATACAATATATATTTGGTCAAGTCATAACATCAACCATATACCCAAAATAGGTACATGTCACGTATCGGCCACTTCTGGTTGACCACAATAAGGAAAAGCCTCATGGCATTGTACAATATTATCTTCATCTCCTGAAATGAGGAAACAAAAGAGGATGAGTTTGTCCGGTACCAAAGCTCAGTGAGGGGGGAATCTGGGAAAGGTTTTCGAATACATTTTCCTGTTTGTAAGCCATTTGGAAACCTTTGAATGCAATGCACTTATCATCTGCAATCAAGAAACAATTCAAATATACATATACGCATCATATTTCATATACTAAGTAAGAAATAACTTACTCTTTCGCATTGCATTATTTCCAATAACTCACCAAAGAAAGTAATGTGTCCAGCAAGAGAAAACTCTCCGAGGGTAGCATTATTTCCGTATCGCATCATTTTCACTAACTCTCCGAAGGTAGCAATGTGCCCAAGCAAGAGAAAGCTCTCTGAGGGTAGCATTGTGCCTAAGCAAAAGGACCAACTCTCCGAATGTAGCATTATGCCCAAGCACGAGGGCCAACTCTCCGAGGGTAGCAATGTTCCCAAGCAAGAGGATTAAGACTAGGTGGTTGCAACCCCTTTTAACACCAATTTCAATTCAAGTTCACATAATACGAGCATTTATAGCAATCAAATAAGCATCGAGTTCAAAACTTTCACATAGTTATACATTTATAGCAAACCGGGTAATTAACGAGCAACGAGCAATATAATTCATACAAATAATCACCCAAGTGTCCTAACATATCTAGAGGTCATATAATATCATTGCACATTAGTAGAAACTAGTAACTTAGCCATTTAATCAAATATACTAAGCATTAGAACTTAACTAATTCATCTAAGCCAATGCCTAAGCCACTGCAATGACCTAACTTTGGCAAATTAATTACCTATCTTCCTGAACTCCAAATACTCTGTTTTGAGTATAGAATTAAAGCTTTTCAAGTGTAGATAATTCTAGAATCAAGCTCAATTCCGATATAAATTGACTAAGTTATAACCAATTTCATGTAACTACGTTTAATTGTCCAAATTGCAAGCTATCATTGTGTCATTTCAAAAATAGAAAATTCAAAGATCTAAAACGATGGAATCAACATTTTGTAAAACATGAAAGTTGTTCCTAATTGCCTAATCTAGCCACTATGAAAGTTTTGTTCGATTCTGAGGTCTTTTACTATTTTTAAAACGCAAAAGAACTTGAATGCAGTGAGCTGTCCAGATTCAGCAAAAATCCCGTAACCCATTGTATTGAGTGTTTTTGAAAATGATTTTTCCTCAAAATCTGTTCAACACAAGAATTATTCCCCTATGAGTCTAGTATTACCTAAAATTTTTCCAATTTTTTCTAAAATTGTTTAACCATTCAAACGAACCAACACTTTTGATGGCACAAAACTGTCTGAAAATGTTATTTTACAAGTCTTTCATGTTCTAGCTTCAATGTCATTAAGAACAACTACTATATATCCTAGCAACCTCAAGCAACATGAATAAGCATATATTCGTAGCTAAATACATTCATCTTCATCCAAGAAGATTCAAAACATCATCAACAACAACTATGGTTCAAATCATCAAGCTAGATTTCAACACTTTCAATCCATGTACTAGCTAGTATATCCACATTCAAGCTTCATGATACATATATATGCATTTATATCTCATAAATACAAGTTTTTGAAAGAATCCCTCACCTTCAAGTTTGGTTGAAAAATGCTAGAAATCACCTTGAATAAGTTGAAGATTCTTTGCCTATGTTGGAAATCACTTAGGTTGTGTTGTTCTTCAAAAAAATTGCAAAACAAAGCAAGAAGAAATCTCCTCTTTCTTCCTCAAGGTGGATGGCCAAAGCTTGGAGGAAAAGAAGATGAAATATCTTCTTAAGCTTGCCTTGGAAGCTTGGTCAAGGTTTGATCTAATTGCCTTTTAACCCCTATTGTTTTTGTACTTTACAAAATAACCCCCATTTCCCCTATCCTTGGCTATGGGGTCCCCCTTGTAATTTAGGCAAACTTAATTATAGTTATAAATGAAATCTTGGTCCCCAAGTTTGACTTTAGGTATTTGCAATTTAGCCCCTAAAGTTTGTAAGTTTTGTTAATCGACCCCTCGTGTTTTCTAAAATTTCAAAGTTTTTCCATTTCTTTTTCTAATTTGCTCAGGGTGTTCCTTGTACGATTTAAGATACTCGATAACTAGTTTAAAATGCCAAACTTGGTGCCCAAGTATTAGTTTTCATAATTGTAATTTGACCTCAAAAGTTTCAAAGTCTCCATTTTTTCCCTAAACATTTAAATGACTTTTGCTATTGACTTTCTTTTCTAATTTCTTATAGTCTTAGGGTTCTAATGGGATTTTGGAAAAGTTAATTCTTGATTTAAGGTAATTAATCGGTGTCCGAATATAATTTAGTTAATTACACTTTGGCCCCTAAGTTTTCTAATATCTGCAAAGTTACCCCCACAAGCTATTCTATCTTATTCTTGCCCTATTTCTATTGTATCTAGCTAGAATTTAGGGTATATATATAATGTATTAATTTATTTTTTTAATTTCACATAATAAATGTTAATGCATGCGAATTTGAAAATTGGGTCTCACAAAAGCTCTATAGCTCAAAAGCTAAAATTTTACAACTAGACCAAACAGAGCTTATGTAAGCCCAATCAAACCCCAATTAAAAAACCAAAAAGAAAAAAAGAAAAATAATCCAATAGAGCAAAACAACACGTGTTAAAGAACAACTAAGGGGATAGGCAAAGATGAAACTAGAGAAGGAAATTCATGGTAGGAAATGGCTTTAGAAAGAGAAGGAAGTGAGAAAGAGGGAGGAATAAGTGAGAAATGTGTGCAATCGCCGACAACCAAGTACAGGACTATTTGTTCAAAAAAAAAAAAGTACAGGAACTAAAAACTGGATTCTAGAGATAGAGACAAAGATCGCTCTCATTGCCAACTCCCAACTAACCTTCTTTGTGCAACTTTTTTCTATTTACCTATATCATGAAAGTTAAATTAACTATACATGTGACTTTATCATAAATTTCCACTTAGAAAGCAATATTATTGCATCTGTGACCAATTTTGATAATATAAAGGTGGGCATGAAATAACTTAAGTGCAAGGGTTCTTAAAATCAGTTACTGCCTTCTTTTATGAAGTTAATTAGAGAAAAATTACCAAAAATTACATTGAATTACTGGCCTTAAACAATATAGTGGAGTTTTAAGTTATGATCATGTAATTTTATTGTACATTTCAGCTCAAGGAACTCATAATACACTTTGACCCCAAAAAAAAAAAACTCCTAATACACTATAAGGTACAAATGGAAAAAATTAAGTTAAAAGTTGGTAGTTTAATTTCAAAATAAAAGTAGGTAATTTCACTAATCTGATTTTCATAACAAAGTTGCTAAACTTTCAGAAACTTAGAATGGAATCTGTTAAACTTCTAGTTATAGAATCCACAATCCATTAATCTCGAAAATATAACTTTTTTTTTTAATCGAAAATATAACGTTGAAATTCATTTAGGAGTAAGTTAAAGCATATTATTACATCATCATCTTTTAATAGTTTTACGAATAGTAGTTTGAAGCTATGATAGTTATCTTAGGTCTTTTCTTCTTCTTTTTTTTCTTTTTTTTTTTCTGAGGTCCGCTTAGGTCATTGTCAAGTAAGTATATCTTCTTCACTTAACCAGAGCTACCACCTTTTAACTAAAGTTAAGTGGGCTTTGCTATTTGGGGGTCCTGTTACTAATGTGGATCTTGGTGGTTGAAGGTGAAGGTTGGCCGTAGGTGTGGGTGCTATTGCTTTTTGACGAGTTTGGGCTTTAGCTAGCCCGTAGTGGGCTTGGAGCGGTATTAGGCCTAAACCCATTTCCTACACCTTTTGTCTGTGCTTAGTCCCACCTTGTTATGTTTTAATTCAATTAGACCTGGATGGTTTATACCCGACCCGTTTGTTTATAATATCTTCCGTCGAATATAATTGTGTCTGACGAAAATAAAATTAGTTCCTACATAACCATTGACAACCCAATAGGATTACCAAGTATCAATTATGGGTGGGTCCAGGCCACACATGTTTTCTTAACAATAAGAGAAGTATTCAGATTTTTAGTCTAGTGGTATATAATTTGTTAGAATTGTAAAAAATTATAAGATTTAGTTCTCGTAGATAATATTTTATAAGATTACTTTTCGTAAATGTTTCTTGAATATAATAATAAGAGAAGTAAACTTTCAAAACTTTTGATTTATAGTTTAATCAACAATTAAGAATCATTATTTGAACCATATCAACGAAAACAATCAATGACAGAAACACGGTTCTTCTAAATGGGATGCACGACCCTTGATCGTTATCTTAAGCTGGAAACTTATTCTTTTCACATAGCATTTGAAAAATGAAAAAAATGAAAGAAAGAAAGTTTTGCTGGCACGTTACTTAGTGAAGCTCACATGGCTCTCCACCCTCACATAAAAATAAGAAGCTTTTAAATTAAGAAACAACAAGAAGAAGAAGATTGGATAACAACCTGAAAAGCACCTTTTTGTTTCTTGAATCATCTTTTTCAATATCTCCTGGAAGCGTCCAGAAAGAAAAAGCTTTAAAGAAAGTGGAAAAGAAGAGACAGTCGTCATAACAAGTTTTTGGTTTAATTTCCATGTCAATGCCAAATAGAACTTTGCTCAAGGTCATCGTCCTCGGTGACAGCGGGTATGATTTTGCAACAATCTTTTCTTCCAAATCTTGAATTTGATCACTTTCGTTTTTCATACTGTTATAGAGCGTATACTTACATTGTTCGATATTTGGAATTCCGTGTTTCTTATCATGCACATTTAGTAATCGTGCATTATGTATATTATTTTTTTGCTAATGTTATCTTATCAATGGTTTATTTCTTATGACTACTTTTTAGGGTGGGAAAGACATCTTTGCTCAATCAGTATCCATATTTCATATATTCTCTTGCTAAAATTTACATTAAGTTGGATACGTGATCTTCTCTTGCTAACCCAGCACAAAAAAAAAAAAAAAGTTGGATACGTGATGCTACTTTTCTTTTCCTTTGACTACTTTATGTGCTCATTGTATGCTTGACATGAAGTTGACATATTATTTCTTGTTACTACGTTTGGATTCTTGGTAATGACATTCTTGATTTAAACAGGAGCAGTGAAATATTTTTTCTTTTTGGTGGTAAATTTGTAAATGTTCATGTGTAATTACACTTTTATCCTTATATTTTCACATGATTTACATGTGTCGTTACATTGTTAGTCCATTTTAACCAAATACTTGACATCATTGCCCTTTTAGGACAAAAAATAGGTAAACTATTAAATAATTAAAGGCAAAAAAAGACTGAATTAATAGTTAGTGGCTGGTATGTTGCTTATTTTCATAACTACTTCCATTTGATCAATATATTTATGTTTTGTTGTTTTCACCTATGCTGACAAAATTGACAATCAAATGTAACTCTGCACCAGTAATATCTTTTAACAGTAAATCTTTTTTCCCCATTTCAAATCTGGGTGTGACTTGATCAACAAAAGACTTGAAAGGACAGTAATGCAGCAATCTTCCATAATTATGCATTACTCTTGTTTGTTCATGTATCTTTTTCTGAACTATGGAACTATTAAGTTGTTGATCTGACAGCTTCAACTCTTCTAATTTGCTTACTAGTGGACTATAATTTTTTGATATATAAGCTACCAATTAATTATCTTAAATTTGTGGATCTTTAACTACCATCCCAGATATGTAAACAAAACCTTCAGGCAGCAATATAAAGCTACAATCGGTGCTGATTTCGTCACTAAAGAACTACTCTTCGATGACAAACTGGTGACCTTGCAAGTAAGTGATCAATCTAGAATACAAAAATGCTCTCAAGTAAAAGTATGGCGTACACATCCGATATGTTAAGATTCGTTCTTGCGCTTCACAGATGTGGGATACAGCAGGACAGGAGAGGTTTCATAGCCTTGGTGCTGCATTTTACAGAGGGGCTGATTGTTGCATTCTTGTATACGATATTAACGAAAGCAAGACATTTGGATCACTCAAGAAATGGCATGAAGAGTTTCTCAAACAGGTGATTGCCTATTGCGCGCCTAGTTTGGACGCGTTAATGTCTTTTTAGATGACTTTTTTCTACTTATACGGCGAAATGTTGTCAGAAGGCTTAATATGGTATTCAGGTCATAAACCAGGAGCTCAAAGCCTTGTACAAAAGATCACCAAACGGTATATTGACATCATCTGCTTAAACAGCTTTTGATCTCATACATGAAAAAACTCCTTATAGGCCACATTGAAGATGAAATTAAACAGGACAAATTGCCTGCATCAGTGGTCATGCTAATTCAAAAGAATAAATTCCCATTGTAGATATGGTTTACACTAGGTAACTATAGGTCAGCCTGTAGTTGGTTACTAGATTCTTTAATTATCTTTGACAAAAAGGGGGAAAGAAAGCGTGCATTGGACCATCATTTGACGACATTTGAAAAGGAAAATCTCGACATTTTTTAGATATTTAACAAAAAAGATGGGAGTAAAAATTTCTGGCTCTAAAGATTCTAATAGATGAGAAAACTTGTCACTAAAAGAGATATCTAATTCTTTTGAACTCTTGAACCTTTACATAGAAATATGATGTTTTGTGAACCAGGAAGCTTCAATGTCCTTTAGTATAGTTTCTTTTTCTCTTCTAATGTCCTCTAATATGGTCTGATTTAGTTAAATGTTAAGCATTCGGTTGTTTTAATTCTAATTGCTTGTAGTTCCTTTGATTTACAAAAAGGATCAAATTCACGATATATACGTATTTGTAGTCAATGTGGTTCTAGTTTTTGACTTCCTCAGTACGTTAATTACAGGCAAATCCATCAAATCCTGAAACTTTTCCCTTCGTATTGATCGGAAACAAGGTGGACATAGATGGCGGACATAGCCGAGTGGTAGGTACTTAATTTTGAATTGTTGCAAGGATGGATAATGGTTTCTAGCTTGTGAGTGCAAATCCCTTTTTCTGCAGGTCTCTGAGATGACTGCCAGGGACTGGTGTGGTTCTAGAGGAAACATTCCATATTATGAGACATCAGCAAAAGAGAATACCAATGTTGATGCTGCATTTCTATGTGCTGCTGAAGCCGCACTTGCCAATGGAAATCAACAGTATATGTAAGTACAGATTTTCTTCTACTCTGATCCTCATCTTCTACGCATTCTTTGAATTGTTATATTCTCTTTCCATCTCACCAATTTTGCGTTTTCATTTCTTTGAATCTAATAAATCATTTTGTTCCAGTTGGCCGCTAGATGAAGAGATACCATCCTACTGGTGAGAGTATTCATATTCTGCAAGTACTCGCCTACAGATAGTAAAGATAACAAATTCTATTGTTATCTTCTCTGGAGTGATTAGCAGAGCTGATTATTCATCGCGTCTTGAACTACACTATATACAGCCACAGGCGCTGCTTCAACCCCTACCCCCTCTCCCTCTCGCGGTTCACAATTTATTTCCTTTTCTTTAAGTTGACAAGAGAGAGTAGTAGCTCTCTTACAGTAAATATTGTTCTCTTTGCAGTGACCTGCAACGAATCCCAGAATCGATCTCAGACTTCGAGCACAAGGGAGGATGTGCCTGCTGAACTTGTCCAGAATCAAATACATTTGGGATATCAAATCATCTCAATCTTGTTTATTGTTTTATTCTTTATTCATTATGGAAACTCTTGTATTTATCTATATATGTCCTTTTTATATTTGGAGAAAGGGAAAATAACATCCAATTCTGACCTGAATATTCCTCTTAGGCCATCTCCAACAGTTTTCTTATTTTTTTCTTACATTTAGGAGATTTGAAACATTTTCTCTATTTTTACAGATTCCCTTTTTGAGTTTTACTCCAATAGCTCCCCTATTTTTAACTAATTCCTTATTTTATAGAATGCCTATTTTCGTTTTACTCCAACAGCTCCCTTATTTAGAAAATTCCTACTTCTATAACATTAAAAGCTATGGGGAAGGGATTTGATCCCCCAGCAATGGGGGATCCAAATTTTAAATTATTTATCCCCTAAAATATAGGGGATCATTTAGAGGAGCTGTTGGAACTATATAGCACCAATAACTCCTCTAAATTTGATGATTTTAGACATTTGGCGGAGCTGTTGGAGCTCCCCTTAATGTGCTAGATTAAATACTCCAAATACAAATTCAATAACAAAATTCTCTTCCTGTATTAGGTGAGGTAAAATGATGGCTTTGGCATACAAGAGATGGGAAGGTTTAGCTGAGGCTGTGGAGAGTCTCATTTAGACGGCAATCATAATTTGGATGAGTCACACCAGGAAACTTTTTTAGGAAATGATAGAGACTCAATTGATTAGTTTTAAATAATATAGATTATTTTAAATCATTTTTATAAATATTATGGATTAATAATTTTTTTGAAACATTAAGAAGTAATTTGAGAAAATGTGTAAACAATAAAAACTATATTCATAATTTATCCAAATATTTACACAATCCTTCTAGATTTGGCATATAGGCTAACCCGGCATGATCCAGTCGAGTCATGAGTTGATAAAATTGAGTTCGCCTTGACATAGATGTTTAGTGGATTGAGTTGAGTTGGGTTTATTTTTCAGAATATAGAACTCAACTCGACCTACGAGCCTGCTACCATGGGTCAGAGCTGGATTGGGCTAGCTTATTTTTATTTTTTTTGTGGTTATTTTATTTTGAATATATATATATATATATATATATATATATATATATATATATATATATATATATATATATATATATATATATATATATATGTGTGTGTATGTGTGTGTGTGTGTGTGTGTGTTACTTGGATTAGATAGTTGGATTAATAATTAAAAAAATAAAATTTAAACTTAACTTTTTTAAGAAAAATTAATTTAACGATTAACAAGATACAAGTTAATTGATAATAGTAACATAAATGATAAAATATTATATAACAAACTATAAGTTCATGACACACAAGTACATTAATAATATAAATATAAAAATAAGCTATTACATAAACGCTTGATGAAAGCTAGTGGAAAAGTTCTCCATTTTATTATTCTCCTTGTATGGGTGTTGGGCTTGCTAGTGGTGATGGTAGGCTTGGCGATAGTGACTCTCCAAATACTTGTTACAGTGGTGGTGGTTGAATAACTACTCTATGATTGAAATAGTTTGATAATTTGAGTATTGAGATACAAGATGCCTTATAAGTTTATAATTCCAAATAAACGACAAAATATAAATTTACATTAATAATAATTATAAATTACATATCCATGTTCTTCAAAGTACGCAAAATGATTCCAAACCTCTTTGATAAATGTAATCAATTTGAAAGATTTTTATTCTCCCATGACCATAGTTATAGTGTATAGTGTTATAGTAAAATTAATGTGTAAATATTTTGATAAAAGTATTATTATAATTAAAAAAATACCTCAACTAAATTCAATTGAAGAAAAGTGGAGCTCCTCTTCTTAAAAATAACTTAATACTTGAAAGTTGAATTAGCCTTGAAACTTTGAACAATTAAGAGTTGAGAGTCTTGAAGTTAATTTTGAATTATTGAAATTACTAGTGACTTACATTGTATAATACATAATATTTTAATTTTTTTTAATAAGTGGGTTGAATTGTGCTTAATTTGTGTTGGGTTTGAAATGGGCCTTATATGGGTTCCAGATAGGCTCAAATTGGGCTCAACTGGGTTAGGCTCAAGGGCTGGGTTGGATTGGATTGTTTGTGTTAAAATGAGCCCGAATTCAAATGGCATGAGTTAAAAATTACATGATTTAACTCGACCTATTTATATATAACGAATTAAGTGGAATTGAGTCCAATTTCAATTAAACTAAACTGAGCCAAATTTTTTTGTGTACTGGACTGGACCTGTATTTCCCCAGCCCAAATACTACTTCTAAGTCCTTCAACCAAGGTGCCACATCTGACTATGTGGAGGGATGGATGTGGCCACGCACGAATTGTACCACACAACCTGAGAGTGCTATTCAACGACAAGAGCTGCGGACATAACTGCTGCACAAAATATGTTTCGCATCTGCATCATGCAGACCTCAAAAATTATGTAAAAGTCGAAAAAGAACATAATGAATGGAAAAAACCCATATTAGTTGCCGAATAGCCGCCACGTGGCCCACGCCTATTGATATTTATTGTTCTATAAAAGAAAATGAGAATGAAATTTTAAGTTTCGCATAATTAGGTGAAGGCCAAAGGAAAAAATGGCGTCGTTCTCAGCAGCTTTACGTTGCGATTCTCTCAGCTGGAATTTACCAAAAAGCCCTTCCATCAGAAGCTGCTCTTTGCCTCAAACCTCTGCTTCTTCTGTCTCCTTCCAATCATCGCCGTCGTCGGTTTTTCATGGCAGAAGAAAGCTGACCTTTCGATCAGCAGCCTCCGTCGAAGGTATGAAATTAGGGTTTTGCGAATGTTCAACACCTTTTTTTTGTTACGTTTTAAGATTATTAATTTTCGCATTCTTTTATGGGGCTTTATTTTGGCTGAGTGTTTAAAGTAGTTGATAGATTACAAGAAGCTAATTTCATAGACGAGAGCAACCGGTGCATGAATCTTTCGCTATGCGCGTGTCAGGGAAGGGTCGGAACCATTTTAAGTATGCATAACTTACCAACAAGTTAATGCGTTCGTTACACTAGAGCTGCACTGTGTTACATATTGTTGTTTATGTTAATAACCAATCATATGGTTGTCGCTTAATTATTAACAATCATATGTTAATAATCTACTCTGGCTCGGGCTCGAGCTTGGGCTTGCGGCTGTGTTTGCACTCTGTAAATGGCTGACGAGTACAGTTGGTGCCTTTAAGTGAATGAATAGTATTTCCAAGACAACTTACTAGAGTAAAATGTGAAACATGATATTTCAAATCCACGCATAAGTTTTAGAGCTTTAAATTGATATCACTTTGTTGTATGAGCTTCAAATTGTATATTGAAATTAATCTTCTTCGCCTTAGAATCAAACCATTTATACATGTTTACTAGACAATATGTGGTTGTTTAAGATCAGAAATCAAGGGCCTTAAAACTATTTTCTCGAGGATTGAATCTGATGCAGTACAGGGCCGGATGGCTCATATGTGCAAATTTTTTTTTCATGAATTTAGCATATTTTTAAAGGTTAAACTTCAGAGGGGTCATCAGGCTGTGTATTGGAAGGCTAATCTATTATGAATTAGTTAAATAATGGTGGAAATAGGTAAGCAAAGTGAGGGAAACTAGAAAATAGAAAGGGGAGAGACTGAGAGAGGGTGGAAGGGAAACGGAAAAAGTTATGAGGCATCACACCTGAGAGAAGAAAGGGATAAGTATCAGATATCTTGTTTTACATGTATATACTAACCAGTCAAAAGTTGGGGTTCTCAAGAAACTTGTAAGCGTAAGACTTGGAAACATCTCCTGCAAGACTTTGGCTCTACTTTATACTATATAGCCTCATCTATTACAACATCAAGCCAACAAAACCAACAGTCCAATGTGATGCTGGTGTTACTGAACACATAAAATTTGCATATTACCTCCAAGGGGAATTTCGAAAATGCTTAACTAGAACTGAACTAGCCAAGTTTTTTATAAAACATCAAAAGATTGAGGATTCTGGAGATCCAAGTGTGTTGTACATGAAACTTGTTGACATCCCTATTTCCCTTTGTTTTAGCATGCTTTTCCTTCAGCTCTTATGGATTGCATCAGAATCAAAACTTATCAGAACGTCAAGGTACATAATGAAAAATTCAGAAAGGAGTACTGATCATACGACAAGTTGGAAAAGATCAACTTCTATCTTTTCCTTGTTTTCTAACTCTTCTATAGTTTGACTAATATCCTAATCTATTAAAACCTCATCACGTACACACTGTCCCTCTACCACCATTCAGCTGTAAAAATGAAAATTCAAAATGATAGCAATAACTGAGTTGCCTTAAATTTTCTCCTCTTTTGCTCATATGATATATGAGTGAACATAGATTCACTTGATTTGATATGTGTCTATCAGTTATTGTTAGAGCAATAGAAATTTGAGATTTATATTTTCTCCACCTAAATTGCTTTCGCTTTATAAGGACACATATGGTTCAGCATCTTGCTGAATGTTGATCAGCAAATTCGAGCTTAAAAGATAGAAGCGCCGGGCCGGGGGGGGGGGGGGGGGGGGGGGGGGGGTTTGGTTTGTTGGTACATGGGGGAGAGAGAGATTAATTGTGTTGGAGAGCATCAACAAGTTACAAGCATGCCCACTTTCTTGGAATTTGAAGTTAACCTAGATATTTCTCCACCTTAATTTAAAGAAAACTTAAACTTTATTTCTATCTGTTTATAAAGCCCAAAACATAATTGTGCAGACTTGTCAAAGAAAGGAAGTGACAACATAAAATGTCAAGATAGACCTCAAACATAGTGTACAAGTGCCTATCCTTTGACATTCAAGTTTCATATTCTTGTTAGCATGTTGTGTCCAGGAATGCCTCATGTTAAATAGTGTGCTATGTTAATCTCCTTGAGCCTCTTTTGATTGTTTTTACTTGCTTATGTATCTCGGCGAAAAGTTATTGTATGATCATCGTTAATGTTCCAGCACCACCTACATCTGGAGGACTCGCCCCTGCAATCTCATTGACGGACAATGCACTGAAGCACTTGAATAAGATGAGGTCAGAACAAAATGAAGATTTATGTCTAAGAATTGGTGTGAAACAAGGTGGATGCTCTGGCCTGTCTTATACAATGGAGTTTGAGAACAGAGAAAACACTAGACCAGATGATTCTATAATTGAATACAACGGTTTTGTCATTGGTATGCCAACTTCTGCTACATCTTTTGGTTCTACAAGGTGCTCAAATACCACTATATGTTAATATCATATTATAGAATTGGTGTATTCACCGTTCGTATTCTTTCTGCCTTGGAACTCCATAATTTATAAGTCTAAGACGTGTATGAAAATTCAATCAGATTATAATGACAGTTTATGCATATGATTTTTAAATGTGGAGGATGGATGATGAATAATTTTATAACTAAAAGTATTAGTAATCTCATATTGTGTTGGTTGAGTGCTTACATAATCACACGAGGAAATAAGCAATAGTATCAGTACTCTTGTAGTGTGTTGATTGGCAGCTACATCATTGTGAGGCAATATGAGATCTAAGGGATGAAATATGTATATATGTTTAATCTTTAGTGCTAAATCTTTGCAATTAAGATAGATATTTGTAAAAGCATAACTTTTCAGATAACTCTGTATAAACTTGTCCTAGATTGTGGTCAAGAAAAGAAACGATACAAATGTCTTCAGGACTTGCTTCCAATCTGCTAATGTGTGTGTGATTCTTGTTTTTTCTCTTTGAGGACTCTCATTCTATATTGTTTGCATTGATCTTTCTCCATCAATTTTAATTCTCCTAATGGACCATGAGATATGACATGATTCTTGATGGAGCAGAAGCTAGTCTTCAATGCTTGCATGGCTTTGCACTGGAATAAGTACAGAGGACAAAGTCATGTATTTATAGTATTTGTTGAGTTTCATGTTTTTATTACTTATTGCCACTTTCTTTTGTTGGTACCCACCATAGGTGACAACTGGTGGATACCAACTGGTGATGAGTCTAGAAGAAAGCATACATGTCTGAGCATTTTCCTGATATTTATTTAGTTTGAATATGAGAATTTTTAGAAAAAAGAAAATGTTAAGTAGACATCAAGAGATGAGGCTGAGATTATCCATTATGGCAAATGCTTAAAAGGATCAGTTGTCAATTGCAGTAGCAAGAAAAATTTATGTAGCCTGATTGGTTCACAAGCTTCCTTTAGTTGATATATTTCTCTCCATGCCCTTCCCTTTTCCTAGTTTTTTCTCTTCCTCCTAAGGATCTGATCTTCCTTGTTTGACGGTTGTACAGGTCACAAAGCATCATAACATATAATTAATATTATCCATTTAAAGGTGGAAGAGCTATTTTATGGATATTCTCTCTCTTATTTGACTTCATAAATGTGTAGTTCTCTTGGAACTTATGTTGATGTAAGATGAAGCTCGAGCTGTTACTTGAACTCCTTGCATAGTAATGATAACAAAAGACCTAGCAGATGAAAGTTGAAGGTGGGTTTTGTTATATGCACGTCATATATCATGCATGCACATGCATGTTTCGAAAGTTATATGTTAATTTGTGAGAATAATGATAAAGTTGTTGCTTAGGACATTGTAAAACTTTTCCTTTGTTCCCTACCTTCATTGAGGAAATGTTATGTAGCTGGCTGTAAATTCGTATAATTTGTATGAATTGGTTGATGATTTTTCCTATTCGTGCTGATACAGTTTCTGATCCAAAAAGTCTTCTCTTCCTCTATGGGATGCAACTGGATTACAGTGATGCCCTTATCGGTGGAGGCTTCTCTTTCAAAAACCCAAACGCTACTCAAACGTGTGGTTGTGGTAACTCATTTGCTGCTGAGATGTGAAAATTGTACACTAAGGTATTTAGTTTAGAAACACTACACTGTATGAAAACTTGGTCTAAATGGTTCAATAGAAAGAGTTAGTTAAGTTTGATGTAAATCATCTGTATTTGTCCTTAAGACACTATCATAAATTCATAATCATAATATTTTTCATTCTAGAGCATCTGTAAATAGTTTACACTTTCCTGCTGTCTAATTGAACATAATGCAGCCTGTTGATGACGATATAATTCTTATAAAGCATGCTGCTTGCATTTTATTTTTCTTTTTCCCTGGCAGTTTGACAGCCAATGAAGATTATTCATTGTGTTAGAGTCATTTTATTTGTGCTTCAGCATGTATGGTTCCTTTCTATTATTGTTTTGCTGTCATTTCGTTCTTACTTCAGCAGGTATAAATCCTTTTCCATATCTTCTGCTATACATATAAGTTGTAATCTTGATCAGATCCCATGCAGTTACTGATTTTACAGCCTAATTACTCTACTTGCTGAGACTTCGATGGGTTGGGTTGACCATAATGGATCCGGCTGTTGGTGGTCTTGAATCCAATATTCCCTTGCTTCCATCTCCAAAGGTCACTTCTCATCTCTTGAAATAGTTTTTCGATGATCTAAATTTTCGGATTCTGTGGCAGGGACTTTATATTGTTCCATTTCAGATGCCAGTATTATTTCTCTGACATTAGTAGACAATTATCCTTATCATAGTTGCTTTTATCCTTGTTCTAACATTAATCCTAACATAGTTTGCCACTATCAACGCTGTCCCCCGTTTGTTAACCCTTATTCCATAGGCACCATCTTTACTAACCGTTTTCTCTTTCCTGCGTTGGGGGACACCATGCATATTATGTTAAGGAAACACTTCCAAATGTTAGCCATCCAGCTCTAAAGGGGCCCACCCCCGCTCACAGTTGGACTCTGGCTGACGTTTGCAATAACCTTTTCCATTAGGGCTCCATTTGTTTGTCGTAAAATATTTTTTTAATTTTTCAGTGTTTGATAATATCAAAAAATTTGTCAAATAAAAAATGTTTTTCAGTAAAAAATGGTGGTTGCTTTTGCTCAATTTTTCGGTATTTGGTAACACTAAAAAATTAGTCAATTTTAAAATATTTTTTTAGTCAAATATTACAACTAGTAGAAATTGAATAATCTAAACGAATTGAAGTATGTCAATGAATTGGATCGAAGAAAATCTGCCAATATTAGGATCTGAATCTTTTTGTTATAATTCGAAATTGGGTTAAAAAGAACAACAGACAATTAAAAGAAAGTGTAAAATTGAAACTTTTTGTAATTTTTAAAAACTAAACGCGTCATTTTTAAAATAAGGAGGCAAAATTGAAAAAAAAAATGTAAACAATGGGGAATGTTTGTGTATTTTACCCTTAATTGTATAACTTTTCCAACATTATAAATAATTTGAGAAAATGAGTAAACATTGGGGATTACTAGATCTTGTTTGTAAGCGTATTTTTAATTATGTTGTAATAATGAATAATGATTGTGCAAAAAAAGATAAAATAAAATAAAACAAGATATAATACTCTTTCTTTGGGTTTCTCACTTAGGGGAGCTCAAATAGCTCTCCAAAACCCCAAATCTCTTAAATTTTAGGGGAGCTATTGGAGTTTTTTTGCTCCAACAGCTCCCCCATGTCCTCCCCTATATTTTAGGGGATGATGAATTTCAAAATTCCCATCCCACAGGCCATAAAATTGGGTGATCATATTTGATCTCCAATCTCATTCCCTATACACTAAAGGTCAAATAACCCTTATGAAAAAGAGTATATCTGGAGTTCTCTAGAATAATTTACACTATTGTACATTCTTGTAGAATTCTCTAGAACTAGTTGGTAGATGGTAGTTGGTATCGCATTTAATAACCCCCTCTTAAAGTCCTATATATACTTGGAGGAGTCTTATTTGTAATCCATCCAAGAAGTTCTAGTAATACAAGTGTTCTTGAGTTCTTTCCCTACTCTCTTGTGTGCTTCACTCAAACTCTCTCATACTTGTGTGCTTACGAGGGGATGCCTAAGGTCTCCAACACTTAAGCTACTACTTTGGGAGGAATCTCGTTGGTGAAGGCTTTGCTTAGTCAAGACATAGGGGGCTTGACTAAGTGCCGCACGGTGGTCTACGAGTTTCGTGGGGGAATAAACTCTAGCTCCATGACAAGTTGTATTAGAGCTAGGTCGATTGGCCTAGCTCCTCCCACGTTGGTGTTGAAAGTAGCTGAGTTAAGGAGACAATGGCGGATTCTAGCGTCACTAACCAAGTTAAGGTAAACGTTGTTGGTGATGCTCAAGTTGGGAAAACTAAGGGCAAGGGACAATCTTCTCGTGCTAGTTCAAGGGACGAGCTAGCAAGCTTGGCGTCGAAGCTTGCTAAGGTAGAACACGTTGTGGGCGAGAACTCTGTTGTGGTAGAGAATCTTGTTAGCAAAGTGAGGGAAATGGACGAAGAAGGCCTAGCCGACCGAGTCAGTAGGCTGGAGGAGAGAAACAAAGATCTCAAAGGTGAGATGCTCTCAGCCCTGAATACCTTTGCTGATACAATGCAAAAGACTCTCGAATGTTTTTAGGAAAAGTTCACCATGATGCTGGAAGAACAAAAGGCCGAGATCGAGGTGATCAAAGCCAATGTCACTTTGTGTAAGGTCGCTGTGAGTAACAGTGTTGCAGTTGCTGCCCCTTTTGTGCCAAAGCTGGATGTGTCGAGACCCAAGAGCTTCAATGGGACAAGGAACACTAAGAAGCTCGATAATTTCTTGTGGGGACTAGAACAATACTTCACCGCTGTCAACATTTTAGATGATGTCGCTAAGGTACGAACTGCCCCTTTTTATTTGACGAATATAGCGATGCTATGGTGGAGGAGACGTTCGCAAGACGTGGAACGTGGCTTTTGCACCATCAGTACTTGGGCTGACTTCAAAAGAGAGATAAATAGGTAATTCTACCCCGAGAATGTGGAGTACGATGGATGATTGAGATGGTTGACATAGAAGGGTAGTGTTTAGGACTATGTCAAAGAATTCGAAGAGGTCATACTAGATATCGCCGACTTCTCTGATAAGAATGCCCTCTTCTCATTCTTTGATGGGTTACAACCTTGGGCGAGACAAAAACTACAACGTTAAGATGTTCAAGATTTGGCCTCTGCCATCGCTGTAGCCGAGAGCCTTATTGAGTTTACAAGGAAGTAGGACAGTCCTAGATCCAAGGACCACAGATCAAAGGATAACAAAGGGAAATGTGGGGGAGGATGAAACTATGACACAGGTACATCTTTTGGAGATGAGTCTATTAAATCATCTTTCCCTAAAAGGCAACTGCACGGTGATAGAAAAGGGGGAGGTAAACTACGATTCGGTGATTGTTGGCTATACGGAGGCAAGGATCACCGCATCATGAACTGTCCTCAACGGAGTAAGGTTGCAGCGTTGGTCCAGGAAGAGACTGAAAAGCCCCAAGAAGATGAGATCCAAATGGGGTCATTGAAGCTCCTCAATGCGGTGAAGGCAAGGGTTGACACGACACCTAAGGAGGCACGGGGATCACTCTATGTTGATGTTACCCTAGGGGGACGATCGTTCAAGGCATTGATGGACACCGGTGCTACCAACAACTTTGTCTGTGAGGGTGTGGCGAAGATGTTGGGATTGAGGCTGACCCAGACCACCGGAAGGATTAAAGCCGCCAACTCAGAAGCTAGACCCATCATAAGTATGGCAAAATGGGTCAAGACGAGAATTGGTGAGTGGGCTGGTTACATAAACTTTAATGTCGTTTCTTTGGATGATTACGACATGGTGTTAGGCTTGGAATGGCTTGAAGATGAGAAAGCATTCTTTATGCCCTGTGGTAATTCGTTGGTACTCATGGGTGGCTTAACTCCATGTTCGGTACCCATGACCCGTGAGATGAAGACGGGAACCAAGACTCTTTGGCACTGCAACTTGTCAAAGGAATCGAGAGGTATGATGAAACAAATTGTGTGGAGGATGATGGACCCAGTGAGGCGATGGATGATGTTTTGCCATTGGAGGGGTGCAATGGTAGGAATGTGCCACAAAAGAGGAAGAGTGGTCACAATATAGAGCTGGTGGAAAGCGCTCGACCCCCGGCTATGGCACCTTACTTTATGGCCCCAAGCAAGATCAAAGAGTACAAGGAAGGACTCTAAGAACCACTGAATATTGGATTTGAGTCCGATGCTATGGCAAAAGGGTTGATCAATGATGCCAAGGAAGAGAATACTCATAAGTCGTGAAGGCAACCCGAGGAGTACAACGTGGGTGACCTTGTGAAGCTCTTACCCCAACAGGTTAAGTCACCAAGGTTGGCGCGTAATGGATTAGTTTGGCGCTATAAGGCAAACGAACGAGGCTGGAAGGACCCTAGTCAAGGCAAGTGTCGACGTGCATCAAGGATTGCAGCGACATCTTTTTGGAAGGATGTATAATGGATACTTGCTGACCGGGTCGCTCGAAGGTGAGGCGTGCCTAGCTATGCAGAGTTTTTGATTAAATGGAAAGGCTTGCCCTAGAGCAAAAACAACCAGGAATCAGAAGATGCTCTGTGGCATTTCAAGGACGAAGTCGAGAGGTTTCTACGAGCCAAGGCATCGAGGAAGTTGCCAAGTTTAGGTGGGGGAGAATGAGACGTAGCGCATCTCAAGAGGCTTAGTGAAGTCACTAGAAGCTTCCGGGGTAACCTTGACTAATCCGGAGTTCTCTAGAATAATCTACACTATTGTATATTCTTGTAGAATTCTCGAGAACTGTAGTTAATGAGTAGTTGGTAGATGGTAGATGGTAGTTGGTAGATGCATTTAATAACCCCCTCTTAGAGTCCTATATATACTTGGGGGAGTCTCATTTGTAATCCATCCAATAAGTTCTAGTAATACAAGTGTTCTTGAGTTCTTTCCCTACTCTCTTGTGTGCTTCACTCAAACTCTCTCATACTTGTGTGCCTACAAGGGGACGCCTAAGGTCTTCAACACTTGAGCTACTACTTTGGGAGGAATCTCATTAGAGAAGGCTTTGCTTAGTCAAGACATCGAGGGCTTGACTAAGTGCCGCACGGTGGTCTACGAGTTTTATAGGGGAATAAACTCTAGCTCCGTGACATGTTGGAGTAAAATTGTAATAGAAATCGCATAAAATAAAGAATTAGTTAAAGATAAGGGAGTTGTTAGAGTGAGACTAAAATAAGTAATCTGTAAAGATAAGGTAAATACTTTAAATCCCCTAAATGTAAACAAAAATAAAAAAAATAGAGGAGTTGTTGGAGTTAGTCTTACCCCTCTTTCTCTCTCTCTCTCTCTTGCACACACTCACACACACACACACACACACAAACACTCTTTATCTTTTTCAAAAACATTTAGAGTAGGGCAGTTGCACCAAAAGCCTAGTGTAACTTCCTACGAATGTGATTCCACATGTCTATCTTTGCTAAATTGGACACGAATCGAGTGGATCTTTTGAAAGGAACAATGGCATTTGTTACTTATTAAATGACAGATTATATTAATACTGGTAACTGTCCTACTCTAAAGCTTTTTATCTATTTTTTTGTTGAATAAAGCCTTTTATATTATTCCATCAAAGAATGGAAGATAAGAGAGAAAGACATGGAACTATTACTTGATTTTAATTTTGTAGGCCCAAAACAAAATCCTAGAAAACGAGTGACGAAAGAGAAAAGAAAAGTTAAAAAGCAAAAGATAAATAAGAGTTCAAGTAAAATGATAAACAATCCAGAATGAAAAAGTACAAGAAGTCATCAACTCCACATCATTATTTTAACTCATGATTCTCACAAAGAATATAGTAACTATACAATTGAAAAAAAAAATTCAACTGTATACTATCACCATCTCACTTTTACGACCACAACAAAATCATAAAAGACAATGACAAGAACGACAATGGCGACAGTAAAAGTATTGTGAAATATAGATAATAACGTAAACAATATGATAACTAAGAGAATATTACTTTTTGTTGTGCATTCCAATCTTCTGATTTTTTCTTCTTCTTTATCATATGTAATAAGCAAACATACATATTCATACTACAAAATATGACAAAACATAATCATTACAAATCATTAACACAACATGATGATACTTTAACTTAAAACAATATATTTCATCAAAACTATCTTCAGCATTTTACATGGAATTCTTCCGCGTGGCTTCTGTGACTCAATATCGTATTGAGTTCTTCTCCTGCAACTCAATATCATATTGAGTTCTTCTTTCAGGTGCCAGTCGACATACAACGCATTAGAATTGTTGCCAACAAATATCCATATTTTTACAACACTCCCCCTTGGATATTTATTGATTAAGAATGTGTCTCATTAAAAACCTTGTCAAGAAAAACTCAGTAGGATAAAAACTTGACAAAAGGAAAATAGTACATTATTCTTATGAGAAATAATATTTTATTTGGCTTACCTCGTTAAAATCTTACCATAGGAAAACCCAGTGGGATAAAAATTTTAGTGAAGGAAAAAGAGTACAGTGCATGCAAAAATAGCTTTTCCCTCTCATGGTGACACGAGTCATGATGATCAATCTTTCAAGTGACGCATTCCACATCTTTGAACATGTGATTTGAAAATTATTGATGGTAATGCTTTAGTGAATAAATTTGCTTTATTTTCACTTGAACGTACTTGTTGAATATCAACAATTCTGCTTGTTTGTAGCTAATGTGTGTAGAAATTTTTTGGTGATATATGCTTCGTTCTATCACCTTTGATGTAACCACATTTGATTTGTGTGATACATGTTGTGTTATCTTCGTATAGTGTGGTTGGATCATTATTGTTGGAGGTTAATTCACGTGACTCTTGAATATGTTGAATGACATATTTCAACCAAACGCATTCTCGGCTAGTCTCATGAATTGCTAAAATCTCAGCATTGTTTGAAAAAATAGCAGTTATTGTTTGCTTCATGGATCGCCATGATATAGCAGTGTCACCAAAATGAAAGACGTATCAAGTTTGTGATCTTGCCTTATGAGGGTCAGATAAATAACCAGCATCAGCATGACCGATTAATGGATATCTTGATTGTCTTGAATAGAATAAATCCATATCTGATGTTCCACACGAATAGCAAAATATATGTTTAATTCCATTTCAGGGCCTTTGGGTTGGAGCTGCATTATACCTGGCTAATAAATTAATAGAAAAAGCAATATCTGGCCTTGTGTTATTAGCAAGGTACATTAGTGAGCCAATTGCACTAAGATATAGTACTTCGGGACCTAGTAATTTTTCCCTAACATCTTGACGGCGATAAAGATCTTTTGTCACATCAAGTGACCTAACGATCATCGTGGTTGTTTGTGGATGAGCTTTATCTATATAAAATTACTTTAGAATTTTCTCTGTACAAGCCGATTGATGGAGAAAAATTCATTCTGGGAAATGCTCAATTTGAAGGCCAAGACAGAAGTTTGTTCCTCCTAAATCTTTCATTTGATTTTTTTTTCAAGTATTCAACAGTTTTGTTGAGCTCTTTAGGAGTTCCAACAACATTAAGATCATCGACATACACTGCAACAGTTGCAAAACTGATTGTTGATTTTTTAATGAAAATACATGGACAAATGAGATTATTAATATATCCTACTTTTGATAAGTAATCACTTAAACGATTGTACCACATATGTCCAGATTGTTTCAATCCATATAAGGATCATTGTAATTTAAGTGAATACATATGACGGGGTGTCACTTCATTTGTTTCTGCCAAATGATATACTTCAGGGATCTTCATATATATGTCACTGTCAAGTTATCCATATAAATATGTTGCAACAACATCCATTAAGCGCATTTCTAAATTAGCTCGAGCAACGAGGCTAATTAGAAATCGAAATGTAATTGCGTCTATTACTGGCGAATATGTTTTCTCATAATCAATGCCAGGTCTTTGTGAGAAACCTTGAGCTACAAGTCGAGTTTTATATCTCACAATTTCATTCATTGTATTTTGCTTGCGCACAAATACCCATTTGTACCCAATAGGTTTTGTATCAATAGGTGTTAGGACTAGAAGTCCGAATACTTTGCGTTTTTTCTAACGAGCTTAGCTCTGCTCGTATAGCTTTTTTTCACTTTGGCCAATCATTTCTTTGTCGATATTCTTTCACATTTTGTGGTTCAGGATCCTCATCACTTATTTCAAGTGCTACCGTGAAAGCAAAACTCCACCACAAACGCTACCGAGCGCCCGCTTGTAGTGCGGTAAGGCACTACCCTGGTGTGCCAGCAACCAACTCCGGCGTGTTAGCTTAGTTATCCTCATCAAGCCACTTACTTGATGTCTAGCTTCCCAACTAGTAGACAGTTCATTTTCCCCCAGATCAATGAAGAAAGGAGACGTAAGTTGATTCTTTCGAAGAACCGGAAGCGAAGCGCTATGCCAGGGTGGGGGGACGGGAAACTACTCCGAAGAAAGAAATTAGGGTTCCCAATGCTTTTCTACACTCAACAAGATGTGTTAATCTCGGGATGCTTTGCTCCTAACCTCACAAGGTTCCGAGACGGAGCTTAACATGAGTCTCGGTTAAGAACGACGATGATCTACGTTTTACACAGCGCATGATTCCATGGATAGTTTCATTCGACCTCGTGATGGATGACATAGCTTACGATCATCGGTTTTGATCATGCCACTAGGCATTTGATTAAGACATTGCACAATGATCCGAACACTTTGTCACATCTTTTCGATACGAATACAGTAACGATCATAGAGATCTCCTCTGGTACCTACTGGTACGTTAGGATCCGATTGATCATGAACATCGTAAGGTACTGCTCTTTGCAAATCCCAGCATACCCCTGGACTTCTTAACATTACACTACTAAATCCCCAATCCTATGCTTGCTGTGCCGTGACAGTACCAATATCTACTAATCGCTATTTCCAAATACGACTGCCGGTTGACATCTCTTCTAATTTGTCGATACGAGAAGCAAATTGTTGTGTGGAGGAATCAATATCTTGACATAAGCCAAGAGGCAGATCTTGTGCCACTCCACCTGGTCGTATGAAACTGGCATGCATCCTGGCATTTAGGATAGTTTCTTTTCGATTCCACATTTTCTCGGTAGAAACATAGTTTATAGAAATTTCTTCATTTTCAGATACCTCAGTTTCTTCAGGAACAAATTTGTCTTTAATCTCTTCAGGGATTATGCATTCACCAACATCAGTTGTTCTACCACTTCTGTCGTGCTTCGTGATGGTATAGAATCTTACAGATTCATTCTTCTTGTATCCTTCCTATGTGACTTCTTTTGAGTACAATATCTTTTGCACCGACAGGTCTACCACGCTTTTGGCGTGCCTTGGATGCATTTGCTGCTATATTAACAATATGTCCTACTGGGACATCAATTCGTACTGGCACATTAATAGCAGGGATATGTGATTTCACAATATTCTGTGTGTCTACAAATGCATTTGGTAAATTATTTGCAATATTGTGCAAATGAATGATCCTTTGAACTTCAAGTTTACATTGTTTAGTTCTTGGATCTAAATGCGACAATGATAATGTAATCCAAGATATGTCACGCTGTACTTTTGGTTTAGTTTTTTTCCCCCCTAACAATAGGACGAGGGTCTCATCAAAATGATAATCCGCAAAGCGTGCTCTAAAAAAATCACCCGTCAGGGGTTCAACATATCGAATAATAGATGGAGAATCAAATCAAACATAAATTTTAAGTTGTCCTTGTTGACCCATTTTACTACATTGTATTGGTGTAATTGGGACTTGTACCCCACAACCAAAAACACGTAAGTTAGAGATATTGGGTGGACAATCATGTATAAGTTGTAATGGAGAGTATTCATGATAAGCCGTTGGTCTTATATGAATCAGTGCACCAGCATGTAAAATAGCATGACTTCAAGCTGCCGTAGGGAGTTTCGTTTTCATAAGTAAAGGCTTGGCAATTAATTGGAGTCATTTAATGAATGATTCAGCTAAACAATTTTGTGTATGCACATAAGCTATAGGATGTTCAACTTTAATTCCAACTGACATGCAATAATCATCAAATGCTTTAGAAGAAAGCTTAGCAGCATTATCAAGGCGAATTGTTTTAATAGGATAGTCAGAAAATTGTGCCCTTAACCTGAATATCAAAGCGAGAAGTCTAGCAAATGCATGATTTCTAGAAAAAAGTAGACAAACATGAAACCATCTAGTTGATGCATCTATTAGAACCATGAAATAATACAATGGTCCACGTGATGGATAAATAGGTCCACAAATAACCCCTTGAATTTGGTCCAAGAATTGTGGAGCTTAAAAAACAACTATGGTTGGAAAAGGTCTTATAATTAATTTACCTTGAGAACATGCAACACATGGGTAATTGTTTGGCAAAAGAATCTTCTGGTTCTTTAAAGGATGACCAAGTGAGTTCTCAATTATTCGACGCATCATTGTCGCCCCTGGATGACCAAGTCGATCACGCCAAAGCATAAAAATATTTGGATCATTATATATTTGCCTTTGCACTGCATGATATTCAATTGCTTGTATAGTTATTTAGTACAACTCGGAAGAGAGAGCCGGAAGTTTTTCTAGTACATGTTTCTGGCATGAATTGAAAGAAGTAACACAAAGATATTCTTTGTCATCCTCATTAATAGTTTTAATATGATATCCATTTCGGCGAATATCTTTAAACCTTAGCAAATTTCTTCTGGATTTGCTTGAATACAGTACATTAATAATATCAAATTTTGTACTGCAATATGAGATGAGCTCTTCTAGAACCTTCTATTAGACTGGTAGAACCAGAAATGGTAAATATATTACCCGAGATAACTAGTAAATTAACAAAATATGTTTTATCACCTATTATAATATGTGTTGTTGCACTATCTGCCAAACATATATCTTCACTCTTTATCTTGAAATCTAGTGATATAATAAAAACATCACTTCTTTAAGAACTTGTAAATTTATTCAAACAAACATAGATAAAGATAAGATACATGTTTACATAAGGAGAAAATCAACCGGAAAAACAAACAAACGACAATACAAAGGAAATCAACTTAAACTTAAAACAACAACATAATTAATAGATTCAACCGTCAAAATATAACTAACAGTACTCTTAATTAGTTTGGACATTTGCATCTCCAATCAAATGTTCTATATTTCCATCGGGATTTTTGAAGAAATCCTTATCTAAATGTGTAGTAATTTATGGTCCATCATAGTCAACGTGGTTTGTCTCAACTACTTTGGCTTTTCCTTTTGATGCTTTGATATAAGTCGGGGTTTGCATATTTTTATATTTAAATTAGACTTTGTTACATTCAATTTGAGCATAAGTAATAAGTATTAAGTCATTAATTTGTTTATCACTTATTTGAGACTTTTTCATATTTCAGGGCTAAAATGTTATTCATACGTGAGAAGTAATTAAGTGTGAAGATTTTATGGATGTGCAAATCAAAGATCTTGAAGAACTGGATGAAAAGGAACAAGCCTTTTTGATGAAGATTGAAATTAAAAAAAAACAAACAAACAAACAAGTCCAAGTTGGACTTGGAATAAAAATAATAAACAAAAAAAGGCATTAGCCTTGGCCAAAAAGACTCACGGGACAAGTCCAAATTGGACTTGAAATAAAAGAAAAAAAAAAGGATCAAAGCCTTGGCCCATTGGCCAAGGTCGGCTAAACAAAAAAAAAAAGAAACTTTGTGCTTATATAAGGCACATGAAAGACAAAAAAAAAAAGCAGCAGCAACGGCCGGAAAATTCAATAAAAAAATTAGTTTAGTTTTATTAGTTTTTCTTCTTCTGCGAGACATTAGGATGCTTTTGGAGTTTCTTCGTATTTAAACTCTGTAACGTTTTCTTTCCTTTACTTTAATTTATTTAAATAATGTTTACTTTTCAAAATTGTTATTTTAGTTTCTTTAGTATGACAGGCTAAATTTATTCGCTGAGGTGACGTTGAAACCTTGTTAATTTTAATTGATGCTATGTTTGTGAATTAATTTTTCCCCATAACTTGATCATTCATGTTTAATGTTTATTCTTTCATCAATTGTTGAAATAATTTCTTTGATGGGTTTAATCATGTTTTTCTCATGCTTTGAATAGTTCTTAATAATTGAAAGTTTTGATTTTAATGTTGAATATTAATTGTGATTTCTAGTTGGGATACAATTAATAATTTGAAGATTCTTTTGCAAAGGTAGAATAATCATACTTTTGGGATTCAGTCAACCTTGCTTTGGCATTTCCTCTATCAAACATTACTACCAAATAGAATAAACTCGAACAAGAGGGCTCAGACGGGTACAACATGATTAGGTTAGCTAGACTTATTGCGCCGAATAAAATAAGTTGTTCGTTTCGCATTGGTTCATGACTTAGTCTTAATAGCAGGACTATGGTTGACTTGATCGTTTGTACCATAATTCCACTGTCCGTTCAAGGGAAGTATCAACAAATGATCCCGGTACATTTCACTTTTGAATCTGTCTTTGCTTTTTCGGGCATTCAGCTTTTGTTTGGATCTTTATCTTTCGAAAGTCGGGCATGAAAGTAAGAAAGAAGGTAAAGGACTGAATTCGCTGCTATTGATCTACCGCATAAGGATTTGCACTCTTCAAGCAAGCCAGGTATGCAATTGACTCTTATCCATGTGAGATAGAAAGCAAGTCTTCCTTAGGGCTTAAAAGATGATATCTTCCATGGTAACGAGGCTAGACTGCGAGATTATCATGTAGTAAAATTTGGAAAAAATTAATGATCAAATATAGTTGACGTTAGGATTAGCAAGGTGGATTCCGAACCTTAGCCTTTTACGATTACTTGTTTAGTCTCACTTTTTAACATTCGTCTTTTATTTAATTAGTTATTTTGTTTTCTAATATTTCCTTGATTTAGTTTATTTTAATTGATTTTACACAAGTTATTAATTGTTTTCGTTTTAGAATTTATTAATTTATTTCATTCAATTTATTAGTTATTCTTATTTTAGAATTTATTATTAAATCTCTAGATTCATTACATATTCTTTTAGTATTACTTTATTTTTGTTCTTAAAATTATTAATTACTTTTGTCTTAGGATTTTTAATCGTCTTACTTATTTAGATTTATTGTTTAGTCTTTTATTATTTTATCTCAACCTAAATTATCAATCTTTTCAACTAGATTAGGAAGTCTAAATCTGAGTCTAAAATTTGATCTTAACTGAACAAGTCCTTGAGGGATCGACCTCGTATTTGTCTAAGCTATACCTTCATACGGTTCGTGCACTTGCGAGTAATTTAAAACTTACAACAAGTTTTTGGCGCCGTTGTCGGGGACTTAACTATGATAAGTTTTTAGACTTTTGATTAGGGTTTTCTTCTACTAGTTGTTTTATTGCTTTTTTTAAAAAAAAAATCAAAATAAAAAATAAATAAAAAAATAAAAACAAAAATAAAATTAAAAAGAATAATAAGTGCATTTTTTTTTATTTTCTTTCTTTGTTTCTTTTTGTGTGATATTTGTGTTGCATGAAAGTTTGAGCACGTGATCATACAAACAGGCTAGTTAGCATTGAGTTAGAACTAGAATCTAAAATGAGTCAACAGGGAGAGGAGATTAAGCCTCTTAGGGAGTTGTTCCACCCCATCTCTACCAATCCTCCTTCATGCATAGTTTTGCCTGCCACTACAGCTGCACATTTTGAGCTAAAACCACAAGTAATAAATCTTCTTCCTACTTTTCATGGTCTAGATAGAGAGGATCCTTATTTGCATGTTAAAGAATTTTTGGAAATATGTACTACATTTAAATTTCAAAATTTTTCTGAAGAATCTGTTCGCTTGCGCCTATTTCCTTTTTCACTAAAGGATAAGGCCAAAGCATGGCTTAATTCTCTTCCTTCTGGATCCATTACATTGTGGGCAACAATGGTAAAAAAAAATTTTGTCAAAATTCTTTCCCATGAATAAAACTAATGCTTTAAGGAGAGAAATTACTGATTTTTGTCAGGATGAGCATGAAAAATTTTATGAAAGTTGGGAGAGGTTTAAGGATTTGCAAATTAAGTGTCCTCATCATGGTTTTGAAACTTGGAGATTAGTGCAATACTTTTATAATGGGTTGACACAGTCAAGTAGGAATATGGTAGAGTCAATGAATGGTGGAGGTTTCTTGAGTCTAACAGAGGATGATGCATATAATTTTCTTGAAGGTTTGTCAGAGAGCTCCCAGCAATGGGATTTCTCTAACCGTAAAGAGAAGTCAGTTCAGACAGCAAAGAAAGGGGGTTTGTATGAGATTAGTGAGGAGGTAGATATAAAGGCTAGATTAGATGCTCTTACAAGGAAAGTAGATGCCTTAGCTGTGAATAATGGAGGAGGTTCTGTTACCAATGTTCATAATGAAATATGTTCTATTTGTGCGAGTCCTATGCATGTAACTGCAATGTGTCCTTCTATGCCTGCATATAATGAGTGTCATGCGGAACAAGCGAATTCACTTAATAATTTAGGAAGGCCATTTGTTAATCCATATGTGGAGACATATAATCCTAATTTGCGGAACCATCCAAATGTTTCATGGAAATTAAATCAACCTTCTAGTAACCCAGTTGTCCCACCAGTGCAATATCATAATCAATTTAGGCCACCTAATCAGAACTACTCTCATGCTCAGGTTCCACCTCAGTTTGCAGGTTAGTCTAGGCAACAATCATCACTAGAAGAGTCTCTTAAAGCATTCATGCAGACCACGACCCAGGCAATTCAGGAAATGAAAAATTCAACACAATTGAACACTAATGCCATTGCTAAGTTAGAGACTCAGATGGGTCAATTGGCCACACAAGTAGGAGAAAGAGATAAAGGAAAATTTCCAAGTCAGCCCATACCCAATCCAAAGGGACAATATGCTATTAATGGGGCATCTAGTTCTAATTCAGGGCAAGAGCATGTGCAATCCGTCACTACACTTAGGTATGGTAAGCAAATTGATAACCATGTGACTGTTCCTGAGCGTAGCAATGGGAAAGTAGAGAAAGCTAAAATCTATGAGGATGATCATAATGAAAGTAGAGTGCATTCATCACAAGATACACCTATAGAGCCTAAAGAGTCACATTCTAGAGTCATAGAGCCTGAAATTAAAGAGTTCGTGCCTAAAGCTCCATTTCCCCATAGGCTTCTTAGTAAGAAAGACAATGCACAGGTTGGTGATATTTTAGAAGTCTTCAAGCAGGTACAAATAAATATACCTTTTCTGGATGCCATTAAACAAGTGCCTGCATATGCTAAATTTTTGAAAGATCTTGTTACAGCAAAAAGAAAGACAAATGTTCCTAAGAAAGCATTTTTAACAGAACAGGTGAGCTCAGTGATTCAAAATAAATATCCTGTTAAGTATAAAGATCCTGGATCTCCTACTATTTCTTGCAAAATTGGAGAACATCAGATTGAGAGAGCTTTGCTAGATTTAGGTGCAAGTGTGAATTTACTGCCTTACTCTGTTTACTTGCAATTAGGTCTAGGTGAGCTAAAGCCTACTAAGATGACACTACAGTTAGCTGATAGATCTGTGAAAATTCCGAGAGGTATAGTTGAGGATGTTTTGATTAAGGTAGATACTTTTTACTTCCCGGTGGATTTTGTTGTTTTGGATACTGAGCCTGTTGATAACCTTGCTGTGCAAACTCATGTTATTTTGGGTCGTCCATTTTTAGCCACATCAAATGCGGTGATCAATTGTTGGAATGATGTGATGAAAATCTCTTTTGGTAACATGACTGTTGAGCTTAATATTTTCCATATAAGTAAACAAATGCCTGATGATAATGATGATGTATGTGAAGTTAATATGATTGAAGATTTAGTTCATGATGCATTTGTGCAGTCAAGTTGTGTTGACCCATTAGAAGCATGTTTAGCTCATTTTGGTTTTGATTTGGATATTGATAATGTTGTTGCTGAGGTTAATTCTTTGCTAGATTCTGTGCCTCTCATGAATGTTGATAAGTGGCAGCCTAAACCATTACCGCTTACCCTTTCCTCATCACCACCATTACCATCTACAATAGAGCCACCTAAGTTAGAGTTAAAGCCTTTGCCAGATACCCTTAAATATGTCTTTTTAGGAGCTAATGAGACACTGCCCGCCATTGTAGCTTCTGATTTAGATGAGTCTCAAGAACGTCTGTTAGTGAGTGTTTTACAAGAGCATAAAGAGGCCATAGGTTGGACAATAGCAGACATTAAGGGTATTAGTCCATCAATTGTTATGCATAGAATCCATTTGGAGGAAGATGCTAAGCCTACACGTGAATCACAAAGGCGTCTAAATCCTATCATGCAAGATGTGGTAAAGGCTGAAATTCTAAAACTTTTAGATGTGGGTGTTATCTATCCTATTTCTGACAGTAATTGGGTGAGTCCTGTGCAGGTAGTACCTAAGAAGTCTGGTGTAACTGTTGTTAAGAATGAAGATGATGAATTGGTTCCAACAAGAGTAAAAACAGGGTGGAGAGTGTGTATTGATTATCGTAAGTTGAATTCTATGACTAGGAAAGATCACTTCCCTCTCCCTTTCATAGATCAGATGTTGGAAAAATTAGCTGGTCATGCATATTATTGTTTTCTTGATGGATATTCTGTTTATAATCAAATTGCAATTGCACCTGAGGATCAAGAAAAGACCACATTTACATGTCCATTTGGTACTTTTGCATATCGTCGCATGCCTTTTGGGTTGTGCAATGCTCTGGCCACTTTTCAAAGATGCATGATTAGTATTTTTTTCTGATATGGTTGGGCAATTTTTAGAAGTGTTTATGGATGATTTTTCTGTCTTTGGAACTTCATTTGATACTTGTTTGCATAATTTATCTTTGGTGCTAGCTAGGTGTAAAGAAAAGAATCTTGTGCTTAATTGGGAAAAATGTCACTTCATGGTTAAAAAGGGTATTGTACTTGGCCATATCATTTCTGAAAAGGGCATTGAAGTAGATAAGGCAAAAATTGATTTGATTTCTAATCTTCCTTTTCCTAGGAATATAAAAGAAATTAGATCATTTCTTGGCCATGCAGGATTTTATAGGAGGTTCATAAAAGATTTTAGTAAGATAGCTAGACCTTTATGTAATCTCCTTGGTAAGGATACACCTTTTGTTTTTGATGATGCATGCATTGAAGCTTTCAATAGACTGAAAATTGAATTGACTTCTGCACCTATTATTAGGCCACCTAATTGGAATGTGCCTTTTGAAATTATGTGTGATGCTTCTGATTATGCGATTGGTGCTGTTTTAGGTCAACGAATTGATAAACTTACTCATGTGATTTATTATGATAGCAGAACACTGAATGATGCTCAATTGAACTATTCCATAACTGAGAAAGAGCTATTGGCTGTTGTTTTTGCTTTGGAAAAATTCAGATCTTTTATTCTAGGGTCTAAAGTTGTCATATTTTCTGATCATGCTGCTTTGAAATATTTGTTCTCTAAAAAGGATGCTAAGGCTAGACTCATTAGATGAATTTTACTTCTTCAAGAATTTGACATTGAGATTTGAGATAAAAAGGGGTCAGAAAATGTAGTAGCTGATCATTTATCTAGATTAGTAATTGAGTATGATGATAATGTTTCTCCTATTGTTGAGTCTTTTCCTCGTGAGCAGCTGCTACAGATTTCTCAAACACCATGGTATGCTGATATTATAAACTACTTGGTTACAAATCAGCTACCAACACATTGGAGCAAGCAAGATAAGTTCAAGTTTTTGTCTGAGGTAAAACATTTCTTTTGGGATGACCCCTACTTGTTTAAATATTGTCCTGACCAGATTATTAGAAGATGCATTCCTGAAAGTGAACAACAAAATATTATTTCTTTTTGTCATGATCATGCATGTGGTGGTCACTTTAGCTCTAGGAAAATAGCTACTAAAATTTTGCAATGTGGATTTTATTGGCCTTCTATATTTCGTGATTCGCATGATTATTGTAGAGCTTGTGAACGATGCCAGAGATTAGGGAGTATTGGTAAGAAAAACATGATGCCTTTGAACCCAATTTTAATTGTTGATATTTTTGATGTTTGGGGTATTGATTTTATGGGGCCATTCCCTAATTCTTTTGGTAATCTTTACATTCTAGTTGGAGTAGATTATGTGTCAAAATGGATAGAGGCTAAAGCATGTAGAAGTAATGATCATAGAACAGTTGTTAAATTTTTGAAAGAACACATTTTTGCACGATTTGGTACTCCAAGGGCAATCATTAGTGATGGGGGTATACATTTTTGCAATAAGGTGTTTGAGCAGTTAATGAAAAAATTTGGCATTACTCATAAGGTAGCTACCCCTTATCACCCACAGACTAGTGGTCAGGTTGAAATATCTAACAGGGAAATAAAAAGAATTCTAGAAAAGACTGTAAATCCCACACGGAAAGATTGGTCTTTGAAATTAGATGATGCATTGTGGGCATATAGGACAGCATATAAGAATCCCATTGGAATGTCTCCGTATCGTCTAGTGTTTGGTAAAGCGTGTCATCTTCCTGTTGAGCTAGAGCATAAGGCATACTGGGCTATCAGAACTTTAAATTTTGATCTTGATAAGGCAGGTCTTCAAAGAAAACTTCAACTCAATGAGTTGGAGGAAATCCGTAATGATGCTTATGATTGTGCCAAGTCATATAAAGATAGAATGAAGAAAGTGCATGATTCTAACATCTTTAGGAAATCCTTTGAGCCTGGTCAAAAAGTCTTGCTGTATAATTCTCGTTTACATTTATTTCCAGGAAAACTGAGATCTAGGTGGTCTGGTCCATATGTTATGCGTACTGTCTATCCTCATGGTGCTATTGAAATTGAAAATCCCCAGAGTGGTAATATTTTTAAAGTGAATGGGCAACGATTAAAACCATTTCTAGAACTTAAAAACCCAGAGATCGAAGAGGTCCTGGTAGATGATCCTGTTTATCAGGATTAAAATACTCTATGAAAGTAAAACCATTGGCCGAAAGCGTAATACCTAGCTTTCCCTCCTAAGTATGGGGGACTGACCGGGGTTTGAGTACGTTGGTGGTTTGAAATTAATGGCCTCTTCTCCGCATTTTTAATGTACTTGGTTAACTCTATTTCTGAAGTTTCACAGGATTTTTCTTTCTGGCTGACATTAAATGGATCCAGGTATTTAAATTCTATTTTTTTTAATTTTCTTCTTCTATTTTTGTTTTAGTTCATTCATTATTTTTATTGTTTCATAGAGTCGGCTTTAGTGCCTCCCAGAGTTCGGAGCCTTTGTATGGGGATGTAAATAGGGTCGGCCAACAAAAAAAAAATATATATAAAAAAAATGGTAAAAGTAAAAAAAAAGAAGTATTTTTATTGTTTCCTGCTACTTTGCTTTCTTTTGGTTTTTTGGGTTTCACTGAATCGTTGTAGATTTAAGGCATTATTTTCCTTTTCCTTATCAAGTGCTTCAGGTATGTTCTCGTACAAACTTTATTTTTTTTGCTAACTTGTTCTCATGCGCTTTCTTTATACTCTCTGTTCATTGTTGCATATATTTGAGAGTTTATTTTTAAACATTGAGGACAATGTTTGGTTTTGATTGGGGGTGGGGAGTTATTTTTCAATCATCATTATTTTTGTTTCTCCCTTCTTTTTCCCTTGTCTTAGCTTAAGTTGTATGCCAAGTTAATTAGCCGCTTTTGTGAAAAGGACTTCACTGTCATCATACTCAGCTCCTTGCACATTCATGTAGCAACACAATACTACTTTTTATTGAAGGATTGAATGATGAGATAACCTGAAGAGAATATGTGAAAACTATTTAAACCTTTGTGAGTCTTGAGCCTATCATTTATTGTAGAGAGTTACTTTCTTGGCCATCTAATTATTTTCTTTTGTGGAAACTCATGTTATATCGTTGAATAGTCTCATTATTTCTTTCTTTTATTTGCCTAAAAATTCTTTATGTCACAATTGAAATGAAATCATGAAATTTTAGGTAAGCCATGTATATCCTTAAGAGATGACAGTTAGGCCCTATTTCTTGTTTTGAGCCTTATAATAATTTTTTTTTCTTTTTCTTTTCTTTTCTTTACATAACCACTAGTCGCCCCGTTGAGCCTTGAAATTAGCCTTTCCTTCGTAAACCCATTTTCCCAAAGTGTTTCAAGTGGGAACATTCTGTCAGTATTGATGGAGATTATGAGCTTAAATTTGTTAGTTGCATTAGCTACTCTTGTTACTAGTGATTTTATCTTCCTGGAGTAGGATGACTTATTTGAGACGTTTTCTATCGTTATTGAAGTTTTCATAGTTGAGGGGAAGAAAAACAGTGATGGAAATGTGTATTAAAAAAAAAGCAAAAAAAAAAGCAAAAAAAAAGGGGGAGAAATACGGAAAAAAAGTAAAAGGAAAAAAAACAAAAAAAAATCGAAAAAAGGAATAAAGTCAGTGAAAAACTAATGGAGTTGTGAAAGATGTAAATGAGCAAAAGAGTAAAAAAAAAGTATTGAACAGAAAAGCTGAAAGTATTTCCCAAGTAATTTTGAGACACTTTTAACATTCACCACTTAACCTTAACCCCTATATATATCCTTTTTACCTACATTGCGTCCTAAAAAAGTCCTTACTTGATCTTAGGGGTTACATGGCAATGTTGACTATATGTGATGGATCTAAAAGGGTGATATGAAGTATTTTTGGTATTCCTTTCATGAGACTAAATATTATATCTTCTTTATTATTGTTCCTTCATTCATGCTTATATGTGAGATTCTTATTTATTTATATTCCTCCACTCACATATACTAGTTGAGAGTATTACACCTTATCCTCTGAGTGTTGTTGCTTGTTGAGTGATTATATCTGTGAGGACTAAGTTGACATGTATTCTCTGAAAGGGGACTTGAGTCATGATATCTGAAGATGAGGAGTTGGTATTGTGCTTGCTAACTCATTCACACATGTTGAGTTGACGATTTGTGAAGTTTCTCTAACGATTGTAGCTTTTTTCTTGGTGTGCTGACTTGAGTGAAGGTTGAGGGAAGAAAAGAAAACTCATTTGATGTTCGTTTATTCAATAATCTTTTAAATCGCTTCAATTGCTAGGGACTAGCAATACGCTGATTGGGGGTTGTGATATAAGTCGGGGTTTGCATATTTTTATATTTAAATTAGACTTTGTTACATTCAATTTGAGCATAATTAATAAGTATTAAGTCATTAATTTGTTTATCACTTATTTGAGACTTTTTCATATTTCAGGGCTAAAATGTTATTCATACGTGAGAAGTAATTAAATGTGAAGATCTTATGGATGTGCGAATCAAAGATCTTGAAGAACTGGATGAAAAGGAGCAAGCCTTTTTTATGAAGATTGAAATTAAAAAAAAACAAACAAACAAACAAACAAGTCCAAGTTAGACTTGGAATAAAAATAATTAAAAAAAAAGAAGGCATTAGCCTTGGCCAAAAAGACTCACGGGACAAGTCCAATTAAATAAAAGAAAAAAAAGGATCAAAGCCTTGGCCCATTGGCCAAGGTCGGCTAAACAAAAAAAAAAAAGAAACTTTGTGCCTATATAAGGCACATGAAAGACAAAAAAGAAAAAAGGGCAGCAGCAACGACGGGAAAATTCAATAAAAAAATTAGTTTAGTTTTATTAGTTTTTCTTCTTCTGCGAGACATTAGGATGCTTTTGGAGTTTCTTCGTATTTAAACTCTGTAACGTTTTCTTTCCTTTACTTTAATTTATTTAAATAATGTTTACTTTTCAGAATTGTTATTTTAGTTTCTTTAGTATGTCAGGCTAAATTTATTCGCTGAGGTGACGATGAAACCTTGTTAATTTTAATTGATGCTATGTTTGTGAATTAATTTTTCCCCATAACTTGATCATTCATGTTTAATGTTTATTCTTTCATCAATTGTTGAAATAATTTCTTTGATGGGTTTAATCATGTTTTTCTCATGCTTTGAATATTTTTTAATAATTGAAAGTTTTGATTTTAATGTTGAATATTAATTGTGATTTCTAGTTGGGATACAATTAATAATTTGAAGATTCTTTTGCAAAGTTAGAATAAACATACTTTTGGGATTCATTAACTTAGGGCTTAAAAGATGATATCTTCCATGGTAACGAGGCTAGACTGCGAGATTATCATGTAGTAAAATTTGGAAAAAATTAATGATCAAATATAGTTGACGTTAGGATTAGCAAGGTGGATTCCGAACCTTAGCCTTTTACGATTACTTGTTTAGTCTCACTTTTTAACATTCGTCTTTTATTTAATTAGTTATTTTGTTTTCTAATATTTCCTTGATTTAGTTTATTTTAATTGATTTTACACAAGTTATTAATTGTTTTCTTTTTAGAATTTATTAAATTATTTCATTCAATTTATTAGTTATTCTTATTTTAGAATTTATTATTATGTCTCTAGATTCATTACATATTCTTTTAGTATTACTTTATTTTTGTTCTTAAAATTATTAATTACTTTTGTCTTAGGATTTTTAATCGTCTTACTTATTTAGATTTATTGTTTAGTCTTTTATTATTTTATCTCAACCTAAATTATCAATCTTTCCAACTAGATTAGGAAGTCTAAATCTGAGTCTAAAATTTGATCTTAACTGAACAAGTCCTTGAGGGATCGACCTCGTATTTGTTTAAGCTATACCTTCATACGGTTCGTGCACTTGCGAGTAATTTAAAACTTACAACATGCTTCGTAAAGATAAACCGGATGTTTTTGCACACGACAGATACGTGACCAATGTCCAGTTCCACCACATCTATAACATATATTATTGTCATGGTATGACTTGCTTTGAGTGGTCTTTTCTTTGTCATATTTTCTCTTATTCCACTTCTGATAGTGAGATTTGTCTTCCTTGGTATTACTTGAATCACTCCGGAATCCACGGCCACGACCACGTCCACGGCCACGACCATGTTGATTACCATATTCATAGTTAAATGTTACATTCACTTTTCGGAATATAGCTCTATTTGCTTCTGGAAATAGGGTCGTGCTAGTTGGACGTAATTGATGATTTTTCAACAAAAGCTTGTTATTTTGTTCAGCAACAAGAAGGCATGATATCAAATCATTATATTTTGTGAATCTACGTTCCCGATATTGCTACTGCAAGAGCATATTTGAGGCATAAAATGTAGAAAATGTCTTCTCTAACATATCATATTCAGTGATAGTTTCTCCATATGCTTTCATTAGAGATGTAATCTCATATTTTTTGGAATTGTAGTCCCCAACAGATTTGAAGTCTTGCAATCTCAAGTGTAGCCAATCGTAACGAGCAATTGGGAGATTAACTGACTTTTGGTGATCATACATATCTTTCAAATTTTTCCATAATGTAAAAGGATTTTTAACCATAAGATATTTAGTTTTTAATCCTTTGTGGATATGATAGCGGAAAAAAATTATTGCTTTAGCGCAATCCTGCGAGGATGCTTTATTTCCTTCTTTGATAGTATCCCCAAGATTTTTGGCTTCAAGATGCATTTTAACATCAAATACCCAAGACATATAAATTTTTCCGAGATGTCAAGAATAGTAAATTCTCGTTTGGTGATATAATCCATTTCAATATATAAAGTTTAACTAAAATATAATTGAAATGAGAAGAGAATTATTTATACCTGTTGATGTACTTCACTAATTATGGCAGATGTTTGTGCTGATAACGTATTGTGAAATATAGATAATAACGTAAACAATATGATAACTAAGAGAATATTACTTTTTGTTGTGCATTCCAATCTTCCGATTTTTTCTTATTATCTCTCATATACAATAAGCAAACATACATATTTATACTACAAAATATGACAAAACATAATCATTACAAATCATTAAGACAACATGATGATACTTTAACTTAAAACAATATATTTCATCAAAACTATCTTTAGCATTTTGCATGCAATTCTTCCGCATGACTTTTGCAACTCAATATTGTATTGAGTTTTTCTCTCAGGTGCCAGCCGACATGCAACACATTAGAATTGTTGCCAACAAATATCCATATTTTTACAACATCGTATTGAGTTGTAGAAGCAAGCGGAAGAATTGTATGCAAAATGTTGAAGATAGTTTGATGAAATATTATTTTAAGTTAAAGTATCATCGTGTTGTCTTAATTATGACAACTTTGTAATGATTATGTTTTCTCATATTTTGTAGTATAAATATGTATGTTTGCTTATTGCATATGAGAGATAATAAGAAAAAATCAGAAGATTGGAATGCACAACAGAAAGTAATATCCCCTTAGTTATCATATTGTCTTCGTTATTATCTATATTTTACAACATGTTATCAGCACGAATCTCTGCCATAATTAGTGAAGTGCATCAACAAGGAATAAATAATTCTCTTCTCATTTCAATTATATTTTCGTTAAACTTTATATATTGAAATGGATTATATCACCAAACGAGAATTTACTATTCTTGACATCTCGGGAAAAAATTATCTGTCTTGGGTATATGATGTTGAAATGCATCTTGAAGCAAAAAATCTTGGTCATACTATCAAAGAAGGAAATAAGGCATTCTCGCAAGATTGCGCTAAAGCAATAATTTTTTTCCGCTATCATATCCACAAAGGATTAAAAACTAAATATCTTATGGTTAAAAATCCTTTTACATTATGGAAAAATTTGAAAGATATGTATGATCACCAAAAGTCAGTTAATCTCCCAATTGCTCGTTACGATTGGCTACACTTGAGATTGCAAGACTTCAAATCTGTTGGGGACTACAATTCCAAAAAATATGAGATTACATCTCTAATGAAAGCATATGGAGAAACTATCACTGAATATGATATGTCAGAGAATATATTTTTTTACGTTTCGTGCCTCAAATATGCTTCTGCCGCAGTAATATCAAGAACATAGGTTCACAAAATATAAAGATTTGATATCATGTCTTCTTGTTGCTGAACAAAATAACGAGCGTTTGTTGAAAAATCACCAATTACATCCAATTGGCACGACCCTATTTCCATAAGCAAATAGAGCTACATTCCCATAAGTGAATGCAACATTTAACTATGAATATGGTAATCAACGTGGTCGTGGCCGTGGCCGTGGACGCGGACGTAGACGTGATCGTGGAAGTGGTCGAAGTAATACATGGTTCCGGGGTGATTCAAGTAATACCAAGGAAGACAAATCTCACCACCATAAGTGGAATAATGAGAGAAAATATGACAAAGAAAAGACCTCTAAAAACAAGTCATACCATGACAATAACATATGTTATAGATGTGGTAGAACTGGACATTGGACACGTATCTGTCGTGCGCAAAAACATCTTGTTGATCTTTACGAAGCATCAAAAGGAAAGACCAAAGTATCTGAGACAAACCACGTTGACTATGATGGACCATAAATTACTACACATTTAGATAAGGATTTCTTCAAAAATCCCGATGGAAATATAGAACATTTGATTGGAGATGCAAATGTCCAAACTAATTAAGAGTACTGTTAGTTATATTTTGAAGGTTGAATCTTTTAATTATGTTGTTGTTTTAAGTTTAAGTTGATTTCCTTTGTATTGTCATTTGTTTGTTTTTCCGGTTGATTTCCTCCTTATGTAAACATATATCTTATCTTTATCTAAGTTTGTTTGAATAAATTTATAAGTTCTTAAAGAAGTGATGTTTTATTAGATCACTAGATTTCAAGATGAAAAGTGAATATATATGTTTGGCAGATAGTGCAACAACACATACTATATTTCGTGATAAAACATATTTTTTTAATTTACTAGTTAACTCGGCTAATGTATTTACCATTTCTGGTTCTACTAGTCTAATGGAAGGTTCTGGAAGAGCTTATCTCATATTGCCTTATGGTACAAAATTTGATATTATTAATGCACTGTATTCAAGCAAATCTAGAAGGAATTTGCTAAGTTTTAAAGATATTTGCCTAAATGGATATCATATTGAAACTATTAATGAAGATGATAAAGAATATATTTGTATTACTTCTTTCAATTCATACCAGAAGCATGTACTAGAAAAACTTCTGGCTCTCTCTTCTGGGTTGTACCAAACAACTATACGGGCAATTGAATCACATGTAGTGCAAAGACAAATATATAATGATCCAAATATTTTCATGCTTTGGCATGATCGACTTGGTCATCCAGGGGTGACAATGATGCGATGAATAATTGATAACTCACTTGGTCATCCTTTAAAGAACCAGAAGATTCTTTTGCCAAGCAATTACCCATGTGTTGCATGTTCCCAAGGTAGATTAATTATGAGACATTCTCCAACCAAAGTTGTTTTTGAAACTCCACAGTTCTTGGACCGAATTCAAGGGGATATTTGTGAACCTATTCATCCATCATATGGACCATTTTATTATTTCATGGTTCTAATCGATTCTTTTGCCAAGCAATTACCCATGTGTTGCATGTTCCCAAGGTAGATTAATTATGAGACCTTCTCCAACCAAAGTTGTTTTTGAAACTCCACAATTATTGGACCGAATTCAAGGGGATATTTGTGGACCTATTCATCCATCATATGGACCATTTTATTATTTCATGGTTCTAATAGATGCATCGACTAGATGGTCTCATGTTTGTCTACTTTCTTCTAGAAATCATGCATTTGCTAGGCTTCTCACTTTGATAATCAGGTTAAGGGCACAATTTTTGACTATCTCATTAAAACAATTCGCCTTGATAATGCTGGTGAGTTTTCTTCTAAAGCATTTGATGATTATTGCATGTCTGTTGGAATTAAAGTTGAACTTCCTATAGCTTATGTGCACACACAAAATGGTTTAGCTGATTCATTCATTAAATGACCCCAATTAATTGCCAAGCCTTTACTTATGAAAACAAAACTCCTTACGTCAACTTGGGGTCATGCTATTTTACATGCTAGTGCATTGATTCATATAAGACCAACAACTTATCATAAATACTCTTTGTTACAACTTGTACATGATTGTCCACCGAATATCTCTCATTTACATGTTTTTGGTTGTGCGTTACAAGTCCCTATTACACCAACACAACGTAGTAAAATTGGTCCACAAAGACAACTTGAAATTTATGTTGGATTTGATTCTCCATCTATTATTCGCTATGTTGAACCCCTGACAATTGATCTTTTTAGACCACCCTTTGCGGATTGTCATTTTGATGATACCCTCTTCCCATTGTTAGGAGAGAAAAAGCGCAACCAGAAGTACAATGTGACATGTATTAGATTACATCATTATTTTCGCATTTAGATCCAAGAACTAAATAATGTGAACTTGAAGTTCAAAGGATCATTCATTTGCATAATATTTCAAATAATTTACTAGATGCATTTGTAGACACAAAGAATATTGTGAAATCACATATACCTGCTATTAATGTGCCGACACGAATTGATGTCCCTGTAGGACATATTATTAATATAGCAGTAAATGCATCCAAGGCACGCTAGAAGCGTGGTAGACCTATCAATGCAAAAGATATTGTACCTCGAAAAAGGAAGTCACATGGGGAGGATATAGGAAGATTTTATACCATCAAGAAGCACGACAGAAGTGGTAGAACCAACTAATGTTGATGAATGCATAATCCCTAAAAAGATTAAAGACAAATTTGTTCCTAAAGAAATTGAGGTACCTGAAAATGAAGAAATTTCAATAAACTATGTTTCTACCGGAAAAATGTGGAATCGAAAAGAAACTATCATGAATGATAGTTTTGCTTTCACGGTCACACTTGAAATAAGTGATGAGGATCCTGAACCACAAAATGTGGAAGAATATGGACAAAGAAATGATTGGCCAAAGTGAGAAGAAGCTATGCAAGCAGAGCTAAGCTTGTTAGAAAAATGCAAGGTTTTTGGACCTGTAATCCTAACACCTATTGATAAAAAAAACCTGTTGGGTACAAATGGGTAATTGTGCGCAAGCGAAATGCAATCAATGAAATTGTAAGATATAAAGCTTAACTTATAGCTCAAGGTTTCTTACAAAGAACTGACATTGATTATGAGGAAACATATTTCCCAGTAATGGACGCAATTACATTTCAATTGCTAATTAGCCTTGTTGGGTGTATTAGTTATATAGTATTTCAATACATTTTTTCTTAAACTTTGTTAGATTTTGAGTAATTTATGAGCAATTTGATTGGTTTTATCTTTGATTTGCATTGTAGGTAATTTCCAAGAGACAATTTGAGTTTTGAGGCAAAGATTGAAGAGAAATTACAAAGGGCAAGCTTTTATGCAACTTGTGAAGAAATTAAAGAACAAATAGAAGTAGCGCAGTCATAGCGCAGCTGCGTAGTGTTTCAGGATTTTTAAGGGCAATTTGGTAAAAAGGCGCAAAAAGAAGAAAACCCTAAGATAAAAGGTATCAGACGTTGAAAAAAAGGAGTTTTTGGGAGGCAGCCATAAAGAGGGGAGAAAAAGCAACATTCCAGAGGAGGAGAAAGTGAGGATTCGCGAGTTGAAGACAGAGGAACGATCCGGAGACAGACTTCTGCCCCAATTCTTCTTCAAATCCTAGTTTTCTCTATCTCTGTTGTCATGTTTTACGTTACAATTGGAATTTTATTTATTTTTATGATTATGTTCTAAGCTATTTTTCTAGGGCTACGATGTAGCCAGATTTTGAATATTTGAAGCTTTTGATTTGAATTAATTGATGAACTATTTCATATGTGCGTTGAGTATTTTATACTGAGTTTAATGCTTGTGGTTGCCTAATCAATAATCACATGAGTCGTGATTTAGTTTGAGACTGGGAAGTGATAACTAAATTAGACCACGTGTGAAATACCATTAAATCATCATAAGCTAGAGATAGTTATGAGATCTAGTGTAGCGCTTGAATTTCTAGGGCTTAATGCATTCCATAAGTTCACAGTTATCACAGAGATATAGTTAGCTTGCTTATTGGGATAGGTTATTGATGCTTGAGAAAGATTAATATCTACCTTAGCGAAATTGCTGGCAACGTAGGGAATAGGCGTCAATTGATTTAAATCATTAGTTTCAAATAGGATTAATCTTGGTGAAATCGGAACCCCTAGAGTATTTTAATTCTTGATTTATCTTCTTTAGTAATTTTCTATTCGTTTTAGTTGTTAATTCCAAAAGTACTTTATTTATTAGTTTTTACTCACAATCTTTCATATTTGATTGTCCGAATAAAGTTAAAGCTAAATTAATTTCGGTCGTTAGTAATCACAGTCCTCGTGGGAATGATATTTATTTATCATTTTATTACTTGTTGCGACACGTGCACTTGCGTTAGAAATCACACAACAAGTTTTTGGCGTCGTTGTCGGGGAGTGTGTCAATTATTAATATCGATACCAAATAGGTTTAATTTTATTTTGGATTTTATTTAATTTTGTTTTGTTCTTTTATTTTCGTTACGTGTGTTTTAGGAGCATATTCCTTTAGGTGTATGTAAAAGTTGGGAGGTAGTGAGTTATTACCTTTCGATCCTGAGATAGAACGAACTTGCCGGAAGAACAGAAAGGAGAAAAGAGCTACTATCCATCATTTGCAAGGAAATATGGCTGACATCGTGGTAGCACAAGAAGGAAATAACCAAGAAAATCTGCCAAGAACATTGCGAGACTATGCTTTGCCATCCACTAGAATTCAACATGTGATTAGAAGGCCAGCGATTCAGGCGAATAATTTTGATTTGAAGACAGTGACACTTCCGTTGATTCAGAATATCCCTTGGACTATCCACTGAAGATCCTAATCAGCACATAGTGAATTTTTTAGAAGTCTGCGGAACTGTTAAATACAATGGAGTCACTGATGAAGCTCTGTGCCTTCGTTTGTTTCCTTTCTCTTTAAGGGATCAAGCTAAGGAATGGTTGAACTCGCTGCCTTCGGATTCAATCACTACTTGGGAAGATTTGGTGCACAAGTTTCTGTCAAGATTTTTCCCACCTGGAAAGACAGCGAAGATATGCATAGAAATCAATAACTTTGCTCAGCATGAATGAAAAACCCTATGTGAAGCGTGGGAAAAGTATAAGGCATTGCTGAGGAAATGTCCTAATCATGGTGTACCCAGGTGGATGTAAGTTCATAATTTTTACAATGGGTTAATTAGCTCCACAAGAACTTTGATAGATGCATCTGCAGGAGGAGCTTTAATGAACAAGACAGCAGATGAAGCTTATGCGTTACTAGAGGATATTGTTTTGAACCACCAGCAGTGGTCGAGCGAGAGAGTCATACCAAAGAAGACAGCTGGGGTCCATGAAATTGATGCCATAATTGCTTTGGCGGCAAAAATTGACAACTTGGCTAAGCAAATGCAGTATAATCAGGCAACTGCTAATGCTGTTCAAGCGGCAGTGGTGTGCGAGTTTTGTTGTGGTCTACATCATAGTGCAGAATGTCAAGTTAGAAATCCATTTGCGCAAGGCACAACAGAACAAGCACAGTATGTGGGAAATTTTAATGGGCAGCAGCACAATCAGTACTCTAACAAATATAATCCAGTATGACGTAATCATCCGAATTTTTCCTGGAGAAATACTCAGAATGTGTTGCAGCCTGAGCAGAATAACCCACCACCAGAGAAGAAAGTGAACTTGGAAGAGGTAATTGCTCAATTGGCGAATTCATAGACACGGTTGGCTAATTCCCAGACTCAATTTATGAATGAAACTAGGACAAACTTTCAGAACTAGTCTGCACAAATCAGAAATTTAGAGATGTAGTTGAGCCAAATGGCTACGATGTTCCTTGAAAAGCAACAAGGAAGTTTACCTAGTACTTCTGAGATGAATCCTAGAAAAGATGGCATGGAGCATTGTAAAGCGATAACTTTGAGAAGCGACAAGGAGTTAGAGAAGCCAGTGAGAGCCAAGAAGGTTGAGAAAAGTGAAGCGAATAATAAGGCGAAAGATAAAAAAAAATATAAGCTCAGCCACAATCTACACAAGAACCACCTGTGGTGGTGCCATTCCCTCAACAATTGCAGAAGAACAAGCTTGACAATCAATTTGCTAAATTTCTTGAAGTTTTTAAAAAGATTCACATTAATATTTCAATTGCAGATGCACTTGAGCAAATGCCTAGCTATGTGAAGTTCATGAAGGATATCCTTTCAAATAAGAAGAAGCTTGGCGATTATGAGATAGTTGCACTTACTGAAGAGTGCAGTGCTATTCTACAAAAAACGCTACCACAAAAACTCAAAGATCCAGGGAGTTTTACTATTCCTTGTGAAATTGGCAATGTTGTTTTTGAGCGAGCGTTATGTGATTTAGGTGCTAGTATTAATTTGATGCCTTTGTCTATTTTCAGGAAGCTTGGTTTAGGAGAGGCAAGATCTACTACTGTAACATTACAGTTAGCTGATCGTTCGCTAAAGCACCCCAGAGGAGTAATTGAGGATGTGTTAGTCAAAGTCAATAAATTCATCTTTCCTGTAGATTTCATAGTGCTCGATATGGAGGAAGATAAGGAAATTCCCATCATTGTTGGAAGACCTTTCCTTGCAACTGGGGGAGTACTTATTGATGTTCGAAAGGGTGAGCTTAGGTTGCGAGTACAAGAGGAAGAGGTAACCTTTAATGTTTTCAAAGCTCATATGTACCTAGAAGCGAGTGATAGTTGTTTTCGCATTGATGCCGTAAAAGCTATAGTGTCTAACCATGGGGGTTAATTGGATCCCTTGGAGGCTAGCTTGTTACAAGATAATTCTTTTGTTCCGGTGGGATTAGAGCACAAGGAATATTGGTTTATTAAATAACAAAACATGGGTGTACAAGATGTGGGTGAGAAAAAATTCTTGCAATTGAATAAGCTAAAAAGATCATTTGATGAAGCGAATGAGAAAGCAAGAGGTTACAAGGAGAGGATAAACGAGTGGCATAACAAACCTATTTCGGGAAAAGATTTCTCTCCTAGGCAACAAATACTTCTTTATAACCCACGAATTATTGGAAAACGTAAGTCAAGATGGTCTGACCCCTTTGTTGTGACTAAAGTGTTGCCTTATAGTGTTGTGGAAGTCACCCATTCAGAATAAGGGACGTTCAAAGTCAACGAACAACGGTTGAAAGCTTATTTGGATGATGAGTTTGACAAACACAAGACTGTTGTCTACCTCAACTCATCATGAAGAAATTGCTCCGTCGGGCCGTCGACGTTAAAACAAGCGCTTTTCGAGAGGCAACCTGAAGTTTCTTACTTTTCTTGATTTAATAGTTAGTTGTTTTTAGTTAATTTTTGAGTTATAGTTGTCGAGGTTAATTGTTGAATTTTATTGTTATGATAGGTTCAAGAAAAAGTTTGGGAAAGCCGAGGCAAGGAGAGGTTCTACCAAGTCATTTAAAGGAAAAAATATGGAGAAATTCGTGTTTGGAGTGAAGAGATTGAGTGCAAGGAAGAGGAAAACAAGAAGAAATAAAGTTATGCAGTAGCGTTGGTGCGCTAAATTCTAACGCAGCTGCACTGGCGGGATCAGGAGGTACATTTTCAAAGAGCTGTTCCAACAAAATAAACAGCGCTAAAAAATGGCGCCGCTGCGCTGGCGTCTTTCTCTTTGACGTTCGAAAAAAAAAAGAACAAAACAGTAGCGATGTTGCGCTAAAAGAAGCGCGGCTGCGTTGGGGTCTTTACATTTGACGTTTGAAAAAAAAAAAAAAATCCATCAGATATTCACACCCATCTAAAGCCCCAACCCAACCCACAACATATCAAAACCACACTTCACACTCACCCAAATTAAATCCAACCCACCCACATTCTAGACCCCAAAACCAACCCATAATCACAAGCTCAAAATATCCCTAAATCACAAGCTCAAATCAAACCCTTCAAAATCTCTCTCTCTCATTACACAAACACAACACCTTTCATCTTCATCACCACACCGGCGCCGCTGCAGCTTCTTTTCAGCGCTGGCAGTGCGACCCCCCGATCTTCTTCGCCCTACCGTTTCACTTTCGCTGCCAAATAGGCACTCCACCTCGCTGACAATCACAGCGCCGCCAACGGAGCATCACGACAAGCCTCTGTACTGCTTCACGTGTAAGTCCAAGCTTTTATTATTTTGTATTAAGGGCTGTGTCCGATTGAAAAAGGAAAAACATACTCTTTGACGCCAACGTGCGATTCGGAGTAGTACACGCTGGACTGTTTGGATCATTGGCCTTTTGCATCTCACAAGAACTTGATCGAATGGTTAACTTGCGTTTGTGCGTCTTGCTTGCATAAGTAACAGTTTGTGTGCCTGCAGTTGAGCTGAAACAGAATTTTACGAAACAACAGCAGCATAGAAAACAAATAATCATAATAATAAATTATTAGAAGCCAACGTGCGCACAGGAGCCGCGTACATCAGTTGTGTGGAATGTGTGTTTTCTGCATCTTATGAATCTTTGAACGATTGGTTAAATTGTGTTGTGAGCATTGAAATTTTGGTTGAGTCCTTGGTGCAATTATTGGTGCATTTTTGTTGTCTGCTTTGTGACTAGAGCTCCTTTGGAGTATTGTATTTGTTGGAAAACGTGAGACTGTGTTGTTGTTGGTTGCGTTCTGTTGGATTCACGTGTGTTTTGGTGCTGAGTATATTCTTGGGACTGCTTGTGATAGTTGTGACCTTTATTGAGTTTGTTGGGTGATTCATAGTTACGTAGTGTTGTATGGGACTGGTTGTGATCATTGAGCACATTTCTTGAGTCTGTTGGGTGGTTCGTGCTTGAAGTGGATATCATATGGTTGTGAGTGCATACTTTTTTCTGTTGACTGACTTGCAGTGGTGGTGAGTTGTGTTTGTTGAGCGGAACAGTTTGTGGATTCAGATTGGATATTACCTGTATGTTCGAGCTTTCAGCAAAGTAGACAACATTGTTGTTCCCTTTTTGCTCATTCAGGACTGTGGTACCTCTGGTGACTGGCTGATAATTGGTGCGACTATTCAGGGAAGTCATCTACTTTCTTTCCTTATGTATTTTCACATTGAGGACAATGTTTTCTTTTAAGTTTATGGGTGACGTCTCTTTATTTGTTTTATGAATCTGCCTTACTGAGTTTTGTGTTATGTGTTGTTTTTATTATGTTACGTGTTTTAGTTACTTTCAAAAAACAAAAAAAACAAAAAAAACAAAAACAAAAACAAAAAAAAAATTGAAAAAAATTGAAAGTGATGCTGGAAAGATAAGAAAATGGCCGATGATGAGTAGCGTATGAATGACATGATAGAAATGAGGATAATTGACTAAAACATAGTTTTGTTTTACGGAAAATCTCCACATTTTGCACACTTAGCCTCGCCTAGTTATGTTGTCGCTTAGAGAAGGTGTATGTGAGTTTAAGTGAAGGAAAAAAAAATGAAAATGAATGAGTATAGGACTTTAAAACTTGTTTGATTGTCACTCGAGGTGAAATCCTAGGTTGTATAGTATTAGAGAAATGATTTAGGCCATCTTTGGGTCGTTTGAGCCTTTCAAGCCAACCCTTGTAATGATTGAATATCCCTAGTCCTCCAATTTGAGCCTAATTAGTCTTTTCTTTCATGTGCACCCTATAAATTCTTCCTTAACTTGTCAAGTTGATTACCCCAATTAATGACCTTCCTACTTGTAACATATGATTGTTCTAGGATAATTATATGGAGCTATGTTTTGAATTGGATGATGAGAGGTATGATGATTGGGTGATGTTTTGTTTTGTTTTGAAAAAAAAAGAAGAATAAAAAGAAAAGAGAACAGCCACACTCCTTGTAGTTAATATAAAAATGCAAGTTTGGGAGAGTGTGGACTCTTTCTCTGTTTTTTTTAAATGTTGTGAATGTATGTTGAGGAAGTGAAATGAAAGATGAAAGAAAATAGATATGTTGAATATTTTTGGTGGTAAGAAGTAGAATTGGCATGTGCTCCATTGAACATCATCGAATAGTTGTGTGCTTACCATAGTTTAGCATTATATTATATCCATTATCCTACCTTGACCCTAACCACACGTTACAACCAAATGTAAAGTCCTATTGATCTTTAATACTATGATTAACCTACATTAGTAGAGAGTGGCATGAAAAGTAAGTCTATGAAGTCCTAAGTGATTGAAAATAATAGATTCACATTGGAAATTCGCTTAACTTGCATAAACTCATATGGGTACAATTGATTAGGATAGAGGCTATTCACACACTCACTTGGGGGATTTGAAGTAAAATGCAAATTATGTGAAGTTAATATTCCTTGTGCTTATGATTGAAAGTCACCTATTGAGTTGTGAAATAAAGCTATTGAGGCCATGGAAATTTACTATCCTACAACATTGCTCTAATTAGTTGTCTTGTGTCGAGTCTTTAGTTTTTAGGTTGTTTTTTTTTTTAGTTGTGTCTTTTGCTTGAGGACAAACAAAGCTTAAGTTTGAGGTGTTTGTTGTGTGTATTAGTTATATAGTATTTCAATACCTTTTCACTTAAACTTTGTTAGTTTTTGAGTAATTTATGAGCAATTTGATTGGTTTTATCTTTGATTTACATTGTAGGTAATTTCCAAGAGACAATCTAAGTTTTGAGGCAAAGATTGAAGAGAAATTGCAAAGCGCAAGCTTTTATGCAACTTGTGAAAAAATTGAAGAACAAATAGAAGTAGCGCAGTCATAGCACAGCTGCGCAGTGTCGCAGAATTTTTAAGGGCAATTTGGTAAAAAGGCACAAAAATAAGAAAATCCTAAGATAAAAGAGTATCAGACGTTGAAAAAAAATAGCTTTTGGGAGGCAGCCATAAGAAGGGGAGAAAAAGCAACGTTCCAGAGGGGGAGAAAGTGAGGATTCGCGAGTTGAAGACGGAGGAACGATCCGGAGATGGACTTCTGCCCCAATTCTTCTCCAAATCCTAGTTTCTCTATCTCTGTTATCATGTTTTACGTTACAATTGGAATTTTATTTATTTTCATGATTATGTTCTAAGCTGTTTTTCTAGGGCTATGATGTTGTCAGATTTTGAATATTTGATGCTTTTGATTTGAATTAATTGATGAACTATTCCATATTTGCGTTGAGTATTTTATGCCGAGTTTAATGCTTGTAGTTGCCTGATCAACAATTACATGAGTCGTGATTTAGTTTGAGACTGAGAAGTGATAACTAAATTAGACCACATGTGAAATACCATTAAATCGTCATAAGTTAGAGATAGTTATGAGATCTAGTGCAACACTTGAATTTCTAGGGCTTAATGCGTTCCATAAGTTCACAATTATCATAGAGATGTAGTTAGCTTGCTTATTGGGATAGGTTATTAATGCTTGAGAAAGATTAATATCTATCTTAGCGAAATTGCTGGCAACGTAGGGAATAGGCGTCAATTGATTTAAATCAATAGTTTCAAATATGATTAATCTTGGTGAAATCGGAATCCCTAGAGCATTTTAATTCTTGATTTATCATCTTTAGTAATTTCCTATTCGTTTTAGTTGTTAATTCCAAAAGTACTTTATTTATTAGTTTTTACTCACAATCTTTCATATTTGATTGTCCGAATAAAGTTAAAGTTAAATTAATTTCGATAGTTAGTAATCACAGTCCTCGTGGGAATGGTCTTTATTTCTTATTTTATTACTTGTTGCGACACATGCACTTGCGTTAGAAATCACACAACAAGCCTCGCTGCTCAGGCTAATTTAGAAATGCACTTAATGGATGTTGTTACAGCATATTTATATGGATCATAACATATATATGAAGATCTCTTAAGGATATCATTTGCCAGAAACAAATGAAGTGGAACCTCGTCATATATATTCATTTAAATTACAATGATCCTTATACGGATTGAAACAATCTGAGCGTATGTGGTACAATCGTTTAAGTGCTTACTTATCAAGAGAATAATATATTAATAATCCCATTTGTCCATGTATTTTCATTAAAAAATCAATAACCGGTTTTGTAATTGTTGCAATGTATGCCAATGATCTTAATCTTGTTTGAACTCCTGAAGAGCTCAACAAAACTGTTGAATACTTGAAAAAAGAATTTGAAATGAAAGATCTAGGACAAACAAAATTCTGTCTTGGCCTTCAAATTGAGCATTTCCTAAAGGAATTTTTCACCATCAATCGGCTTATATAAAGAAAATTCTAAAGTGATTTTATATAGATAAAGCTCATCCACAAACAACCACGATGATCGTTAGGTCACTTGATGTGACAAAAGATCTTTATCGCCGTCAAGATGTTAGGGAAAAATTACTAGGTCCCGAAGTACTATATCTTAGTGCGATTAGTGCACTAATGTGCCTTGCTAATAACATAAGGCTAGAAATTGCTTTTTATGTTAATTTATTAGCCAGTTATAGTGCGGCTCCAACTCACAGGCACTGGAATGAAATTAAACACATATTTCGCTATTTGCGTGGAATATCAGATATGGGTTTATTCTATTCAAGACAATCAAGATTTTCATTAATCGGTCATGCTGATGCTAGTTATCTATCTAACCTTCATAAGGCAAGATCACAAACTGGATAGTCTTTAATTTTGGTGACACTGCTATATCATGGTGATCCATGAAGCAAACAATGACTGCTTCTTCTTCAAACCATGCTGAGAGTTTAGCAATTAATGAGACTAGCCGAGAATGCGTTTGGTTGAGATATGTCATTCAACATATTCAAGAGTCATGTGAATTAACCTCCAACAATGACGATCCAACCACACTATACGAAGATAATACTATATGTATCACACAAATCAAATGTGGTTACATCAAAGGTGATGGAACGAAGCATATATCACCAAAATTCTTCTACACATATGAGCTACAAACAAATGGAATTATTGATATTCAACAAATACGTTCAAGTGAAAATCCAGCAAATTTATTCACTAAAGCATTACCACCAATAATTTTCAAATCACATGTTCAAAGATGTGGAATGGGTCGCTTGAAAGATTTGTCATAATGACTCATGTCACCATGAGGGAGGGAAGCTATTTTTGCATGCACTGTACTCTTTTTCCTTCACTAAAATTTTTATCCCACTGGGTTTTCCTATGGTAAGATTTTAACGAGGTAAGCCAAATAAAATATTATTTCTCATAAGAATAATGTACTATTTTCCTTTTGTCAAGTTTTTATCTTATTGGGTTTTCTTGACAAGGTTTTTAATGAGGCAGATTCTTAATAAATAAATATCCAAGGGGAGTGTTGTAAAAATATGGATATTTGTTGGCAACAATTCTAATGTGTTGCATGTCGGCTGGCACCTGAGAGAAAAACTCAATACAATATTGAGTTGCAAAAGTCATGCGGAAGAATTGCATGCAAAATGCTAAAGATAGTTTTGATGAAATATATTTTAAGTTTAAGTATCATCATGTTGTCTTAATGATGACAACTTTGTAATGATTATGTTTTGTCATATTTTGTAGTATAAATATGTAAGTTTGTTTATTGCATATGAGAGATAATAAGAAAAAATTGGAAGATTGGAATGCACGACAAAAAATAATATTCTCTTAGTTATCATATTTTCTTCGTTATTATCTATATTTACAATAGCGTTTTTTCCTCATTTTTACTTATCTTTATCTTGCAACAATGAAACTATCTTCTACTTTTCCTAATCAATTTTTAGCTACATTTTTTATATTGATTAAGGAAAAAAAGGAAAATAATTTGACTAACAATTTGAAACGAAAAGGGTCTAAGTCTAATTTTAAAAAACTTGTAGGATACTTACAAAAAAAAAAAAAAAAAAATTGATTCATAATACAAGGTCTCTAAGTTAAAATCATCCTAAATGATATATTAAAGCATTTGTAGTTCTACAATCATATTTGCCATTCAAATACAATTCTAAATTATTCTTTTTTACAACCCAAACTATGTTTACCCTTAAGTTGTCCATGTTTATTTTCAAAATTATAAACAAAAAAAAAAATGAAGTGGATTGTATAGAAATAAGTTATTTGGTTACCATTTCAAGAAGTACCCTAGTCACATTTTTTTATAACAATAAAAAAATGGAAACTAAAAAGTATATAATCTACTAATTGGGCTAATTAATAAATTATTACTTTCATAGGAAAAAAGGAAAAAGGCATGACTTTATTATTAATTATACATTATGTTTTGAATATAGTATCTCACAACAAATATAGCTAAAAGTAGAATGAAAAAATAACAAAATGGACCATTCAAATTTGACGAACCAGTAAATTATGTGATAGTACCAAAAATTATTTCTTAAATTTTTGCGATTGACAATTGTCTCTGATGTTTTATTTGTGCCTTTTAGTTCTTCGCAAGTTTAATAAAAACTTCATTAGTCTAATTAGGTATTTTTATCCAAATATTAACAATTTGATATATATGACTTGTACGTAAAATGAATAAATGATCAAAATAACAAAATCTCTTATTTAAAAAAATGATAAATTTTATTTTATCCCCTTATGGTTTACTAAAAGTGCACGAGACCTTCTTGTATTGTCAAAAATAACACATTACCCCATTGTGGTCAGTCAAAAGGATGCAGACATCCCCCTCTACTAACGAACGTGAAAAAAGTTAACGGCATGACTAAATTGACTATTTTGCCCTTTCTTTTAACCTTTGAGAAAAGCAAATAAAAATATTTAATATCAAAAACCACTCAAAACTCTATTACCTTCTCTCTCTTCGAAAAACCACAAAACCTTAACAACTAAAAACCAAACCTAAACAAAAAGTAATTTGTCATCTTACTTAGAGAACTGATAGTGATTAGTTTTTCAAGAAGCCAGTGAAGTTGGTCTTTAATATTCTACTTCTAGTTAGCTAGATTTTCAAATTTTGATTCTAGCTTCAATGTTTATTGATTCAGCTGAAGAAGAATGAATACTCATCTTTCTCCCTTTTTGTTAATTTTCAATCAGTGAGCCAAAAGATCTTCTTGTCAGGTACAATGTGAAAGCAAATTTTGTTTGCTAGTTATTATTTCTTTGATCATCATCCACTTTAATTGGCTTTTGTAGTATTCAATTACTAGTATACATATAGGATCAAGACTCATCGAGAGAAAGTGTCAAACCCCACTTTTCCTGCTTATCTCGTTTTACGTGCTTTGCCTCGTTTTGCGTGCATATGATCTGTTTATGTGCTATAGGACCTAGAAAGTTATAATTTTGATGTCAATACTTCTAATACGTGCTAAATGTGCATTCATGAAATTTTTATAAAAAACGGAGTCAGAAATTTTATCGTCGATTTTCAGTGAATAGTGTTTTCGAAACACGTCCGCTATAATTTTGAAACTGGTCTTTTTAACCCTTCTAGACCTAGTCCACGGACTTTAATAGACCTGTGTTTGATGAAAACGGTTTTAAAATCGGCTTAAGAATTTATTAGGGTTTTTACACCGACTTTTGCGAAAATCGAGTTTTAAGCCGACTCGGGTGGAATTCTTTGAATGTAAAACTTCTTGTCACCTAAAAATAATCCACTTAAGATATCTTGGGGGTGGCATAATTATTTTTAACTTGGTGAGCACTAAAATGCAATTAAAGTCATTAAAAACACAAAAATACCTATTAAAACTAACTTTGACTTTGCATTTTTTTAATTGACCAAGCTTTTAAATACTCCTTGTCATCAACACACACTCACACAACACAAAACACACTCCACAAACACACACATGGCCGAGAGATAGAGGAGAGAAAAAGAAAGAGAATTTCAAAGCTTTTCAATCCAATTTTTCAAAGAAAAACCTAGTTTTTGTCCGTAGAACTTCGCACCGACTTGGATTCTGCTTGTTGGGCACGCATAGCACGTATTCCTAGGCTTATATCGCATCTAAGGTGAGAGAAAAATTCTAGATCTCAAAATGTCATTTTTGTGTTTTTGTGTATAAATGAAGATTGAACCGTTAGAATTGAAATCTGATGATAGATTATTGCTCCTTGCATGCTAGGGATCATTATATACTAATACTACGAGTTTCTGTCGGATATAGCATAATTTTTATTTTCCGGGTATTTAATTTTGATTAAAATGTTCAAAGTTGATTTAATTGAGTTGCGTTGCTCGAAATCGATTGCCGTCGATTTCTAAATACTTGATAATTACGTGTTAGCGCTGTTGTAATGCCGAATTTTCGATTACATTGTTTGTGTGAAAATCCGGAAAATCCAGCCATGACGTCATAGGGTTTTAGGGTTATCGGGCATGGTATGGAGGTGTTATGGTGGATTTCCGAGAGGGCTAATGTAGTAGGTTGAATGGGTGAGTGATAGGAACTGATTTGGCAATGTTTGGATTAGTAGATTGTAAGTTATGAATTTTAGAAGTTTAGGTTGTCATTCTTTAATTTCTTGAACGATGCCTTAGATGGTTGGGTAGTGTTCGAGTGATGAATGGTGAGTTGTTGTTGAGTAATTTAGAGTTTAATTATGTATATTATGCATGTTCGGTTAGATGGCCTACTTTGTCATCTAACTTAGTTATTTGTTGTTTAATTGATTATTGATGTTATTGATGATGATGATATGATTATTGATGATGATAAAATGATATTGATTGATTATTATTGAATGCGGGAATCGGGCACTCTTGTTGCTGATCTCCCAATTGATTGATTGATTTATGCTTGCATGATGATTGATGAATATGGAGTCTTGGTATGTGTGTGCCACCTCTCGGGCAGCGTCGGGCTGTCGGGTTGATAACGGCATGACTGCCATAGGCTACCCCCAGCTCGCATGACGGAGATGTCATGGAGGGAAGGGGCTAGTGAGGTACCTCGGGTGCGTGAGTAATGGGGAGTTATAAGAAGAACGGTTGAGATCGTGATGGCGTTTGGAGCTACACCAAATAGAGTATCCTTCATTGAATGGTCATATAGTTATGTGATGATAGTATTATTTATGTTATTGTGTGTTTACTGACTCAAAGGATTATTCCAAGGAGTTTAGTAGACCTTGCTCGAGATCTATCGGATCCTCACTGGGCTTATGTATATAAGCTCACTCTCTATTAATGCATGCTTACAGGTGTTGCAGAGCCGGATTACGGGTATGTGCCTCCTGAAGAGGAGAATGTGGAAAATGTACTTTACGTGGACGAGTCATATGTTCCCGAGTCTTATCCATGATTATATGTTGTTTAATGTCATGTATATTAGTTTAATAGACTTTTATATGCTTTATGGTTCTTAATGTAATAGATTTTGAAAAGATGATGAACCAAATGATGTTAATTTAGTGGTTTTCTTTCGTCTATGGTTAAGTTGTAGTTGTGTCTCAACTTACTTTTGAAATGTATGATAAAGTTGAGGTATTGTATGTTATGTTGGAACGGAGGCGTATAACGAGGATGGTTTATTGTATATTATGATTGTGTTGTATGTTGTTGTTTGAATTAAGGAGTTGCTGGATGTATGATGTTTAATGAGGTTGGTTTGGAACCTCGGTGTCCTATTTACTGTCGTTATACTGTCGAAATCCCGTTGCGTCCTGACTGATTGTAAGAGGGGTCGAGTTGGGGCGTGAGAGAAAGAGAAATTTCGAACCAATGAGCCAAAAGATCTTATTCTTCTCGCTATGTTCATCACTTTCTCTCACCTCATCATTAGACTTATAAAGGCAGCCATCATCATCCTTTCCACAAAATCAGATGCCCACCACTAAACAACCATCAGATTCCAAAGACTCTTCGGATAAAGATAAAAAAAATGCTAATAATGCAGGAGCCACTAGCTCTGGTGGATCAATTGTTAGAATATTGTGAATAGAATAATAAAATTTTGGTTGTAATTATTGCCATCAATTATTGGGCAGCATGTTTGCTAAGAATTTTGTGCATTGATGCCATGCCTGTTAAAAATTCCGTGCACTGATGCCATGCCTGCTACATAATTTTATGCTTTGACTTGAAATAATATATTTTTTATTATTATATGCTTACAACAAAGTTTGTGTTGAGGAACACAAGTATCAATGGGAATGATTACTCCTATTCTTGTTTGGCTATATAAATGTGTTCTGCATGCATGTTTGATAACGACCATATGAGTAAGCAAAACAAGATCATTAATTAGTATCTTTAACATTGTATTTTGAGAGAGAGTTATCATACTCAGTTTGCTTGTTTTCGTAGTTTGGTGTGTTCCTACTACGAAAGAAAATATCGGTGTATCGTTGGAGATTTGTGTCAGTCAACCGAAAACACCGTAATGGGGCGTTAAAGTCTTAAGGTGTTAGCCTTAGGGTGTTAATCTCATATTTTGATGATAACTAAATCTTAATCTAATGATGATCTAATGACTAATCATGATTATATAAGTTGTATATGTTTGAGATTAGTCTTAGATTGGGAAATGAATGAGCATGAAGAAATGACTAGCACAAGCTTATCAATGCAATCAAGGTTGAAGTGCTAGAATTGATAAGGTCTTTTCAAGACTTGAAAAGTTACATCCATGAAGATATTTCCAAAAGAAGAAATGAAATCTTGAAGAGCTAAAGAAGTGAAGATTTTATTTTGAAAATCCAGACTTGAAGATTCAAAGAAAGAAGAGGGAGTTATAAGAGGAAATGTATCGACATAAGAGGTATCAGCAAATTAAATATCGAGTGACTTTGATATGCTCAGTAAAGCTCAAACAAACCTTCTTTAAAACTTGTTTTTGAAAACCATTCTAGAAGATTTCTTGACAAAGTTTTGATTTCAAAAACATTGTTTTAAGCATTTGACAAAACGCTTTTTAAACTTGTCTTTCCACTTGCCTATAACAAATCCATTTGAGTCGGTCGAAGCAGTCGGTCAAGGAATCAACAAGCTTTCACTCAACTGACTCATCCATGGAATGCAGGGGCAAGTCGATCGAGTCCCTCGACCGATTCCTCCACGGGCTCGATTGATTCCCTCAACCGACTAGATCGTGTGTTTGAACATTTTTACCATCTATGACTGTTGGAAACGTTTTTCTACAAATATTCAAACACCCCAATGCTTAAAATACCTCTTCTAATCACAAGCAATTGTTCTATAGCTTTCATATCTTCAAAACACATTTGATTGATCATTTATTGAGCTTTAACTTGCAAATCAATTGAGCATTCAAGAGCATTGAATTGTATTTATCCACTCTTAAAGAGAGTTCATTGTACTCATCATTTATTCACTCTTGTTGTGAGATAAACACTACTATATCTTTGAGAGTATTATTGTATAGGGAATGTTTGACCCACTTGTGAAGAAGTAAAAAGGCTTGTACAAACTCTTGTGGAATCAAAAGATCTTGTAGTGTTGGTTTATGCTTCACCAACTTGTGATGAAGCATTACTAGTGGAGGTAGTAAAAGCCTAAAGGGAGGAAAACCTTGGGTGGTGGAGTAGATTAGCGAATTACCTAAAAATCGACGGCTTCATCTCTTTCTCTCTTCTTTTCTTACTTTTTTTATTTGTGCATACATAGTGTTTGATAAATTGCTTCATTGAAAATATAGATTTATTTCATTTTCGTAAAAGTAATAATATTGCTCCTTTATCCTAATTCACCCCCTCTTAGAATATTTTGGACCTACAAGTGGTATCAGAGCTAGGGCTTTACATATAGCTTAACATCTAGTAAAGTTAAGATCCTAGCAAATATTACTACATCTCCTTACATGGAAGGATATTCAACTAATAGACCTCCATTTTTCACAGGTACAAACTTTGTTTATTGGAAAAACAAGATGAAGACCTACACTCATTCGGTTGATTATTCTCTTTGGAGGATCATAGAAGAAGGTCCTTTTGTTCCAATTAAAGTCACGGAGATTGAAAACGAAGATAGTAGCAAGTTCAAAAAGAAAACTTCAAAAACAAAAGATGAGTTTGATGATAATGACATAGTCATGCTAACCAAGAACTCAAGAGCAAAGAACATCCTCTATTGTGCTCTAAATGAAACGGAGTATAGCCGAGTGAGTCAATGTCACACCTTGACCCAACCCTAACCTAAAGATTAAGTTTGGACACGACATTAAGACAAACGGACAGAGTCTCCTCTGTACCGCGGGCAAACTAATACCTGTCAACTATACTCAATAACAACATACAACAATACCACAATACCAATTAGGTTCCATTCAAGGTTGCATGATAGGTTTAACATTACTTCACTTAAGATAAATATGTACATTACCATACAAGCCAACTACTAAATATAAGTGATTATATAAGTGACTTCTATGCCTTACACTAGCTAGTTATAACTTTAGATACAAGTGCCTTCTATACATGCAACATATACAAGACTAGCTAAGTCTCAAAATAGACTAGATGTTCAATATATCAAGTACAACTTCATATTACAACACATTCCGATCATTACAAGACAAGATCATCCAACCTCTAGCAAGCAAGAGAAAACACTTCAAACTTTTTCATCTTCCTGGGGAACTATCTCAGCTTCTCCTAAAAATGGAAGATAAAAGGGGTAAGCATAGACAATGCTCAATGAAGGGGGAGAAATACGAGGAGTTTTCAAAAACCTTTTCGGGAATGCACATGATCGCTACTCGACCGGCTTATAAAATGTGCCCAAAATAACCAAGTTTTAAAATCCGTAAGTGCACGGATTAATGTAGTGTAGTGTGCTTTGAGTGCGGAGTCGAATCCACAGGGAAGCTTGTGAGTTAGTAAGTGAAGTAGTGTGAGAAAGTGTTAAAGTGAAAACTTGATAGTTTAAGAATAGTTTTGAATGATTATGCTAATAATGTAAACTAAAACTAAGGATTGGTTTTGTCAGATAATAAGGAAAGGATCTAGGGATATGCTATGTAATGAGGCAGTTAATCTAGGCTCGGTATTTAGAATACTTGGATTCAATGCTTGGGTTAAGCTACAAGCGTTAACCTAGCTAATTTCCTAAGATCAATTAAGTTCTAGTTACTACGTTTGTTGTAAGTGTCATTCTATATTAGAGTTCGTTATATAGCCAAACTATAGATCTGTCCTTGTAACCTAGAGTAACAGGGCAAACTAAACTAAGTAATTAATAACTCCTTAAGTAGAAATTATGGTACAACCTATAATCTAATGGAATCTATTGTACAACCTATAGATTCACTATTTAGCACAGATATATGGCACGAATGTAAAATAATCATAACATTAACTACAAGTGTAATGTATATGAAAGACAATAATAAACTGAATAATACAAGCCATATATTGCATTTAAATCAAATTATCCAAATCCGAGACCATAAATTAAAAGACCGTCATTTACAATATCTTCCCCTAGATAAAAATCTACTAAGACATTATAAATAAATACAAGTTATACAAATAAAAGAAAGTCAAGAAAGGTTCCCCCAATTTGACGAACGTGTCTGAACACTGGGTTTAAGTAGAGGTCCCCCGTAAAATAGCTATTCGGGCAGAATTTTTCCCGAATAAGAACTACTCGGGCAGAACTTCTCCCATATTTGATAACTAAAACTATATTTAACTCTAAAATAAACTTAAACTAATTAATAAAATAAACATTAAAACTAAAATTAATTCTAAATTTTCCACCGGTTGAGGGCCTATTTATAGACAAAGTTCTGGGGTGCGCTCGAGCGCCCAGGGAAGTGAGCTCGAGAGCGCTTCTGCTCAACCAATCAAAAATCGTCACATGGTCCAATCTGATTCTTTTGGCGGTCCACGTGGACCAATCAGGTACGCTCAAGCGCCCAAGGAGGTGCGCTTGAGCGCCCTTTGCTGTCAATTTTGACTTTGACCGGATCGTTTGACCAAGGCATTTTCAGGTATTTTTCAGTATTCCAAGTCCGATTTCGTGCTAGTTTTGTCCAAATTCTTCTTCTACGGGATCAATTCAACCACCGATTCTTGAGTCTAACCCGATTCTCGACTTCATGACTTGCAATTTGAATCATTTCGGATATGGTTTGTTCACTTTTCGAGATCAACCTACATTGCAGCAAAAGTATATAAGTGTTGCATTTATTCCACAAATTAAGATGCAAATGCAGTAAAAATACAATGGTTTAAGTGTTGTATTTATAGTTATATCAGTACATATGCCAAGCAATAAGAATCAATTAACAAGTACACAATGAACTAGAATAAGACTTTAAGTAAAAGTATAATCATATTTTCCAGCATTAATAAACTAAATAACCACATATAAAAAAGATACAGTTTCTTTCCAACCTTATTACTCCCACTTCCTTTGCTCCATTGCGATGTACTAGCGATATCGATAAATCTCTTATAACTCTGGGGGGTGTACTACGCATGTACTCTACTAATCCTACAACCCAACACCCCAAGGCCTTTATCGAGCAAGCGAGTGAGGGAATAGGTCGCGGAGGTTGAACAACAAACCATTGGCAAGCCCATTGTTACCCAGTAGAGGCCCAACACATTCGTGCCGACGATATGGTTGCAACCATTGATACATTCAATATAACACTTTAGCAATCAATAAACAATCAATCGATAAGCACATAAATGAGGGGACAAAAAAGTAGGTTGCCTCTCGAGCACATAAGCATTATCAATCAATATGATCAATATAACACACACTAATTCAATCCATAGCTCAAGTAAACCATGCATTGTAGTCATTCTTTATCAATCAACTACTAGCACATAGATAGTAACAAACTCACTTAGCAATTAACTTCTCATATCCAATCAAGACAACTACATAACCAAGCCATAACTTCATTAAAGCTTGAAGAGAAAACAAGCCAAGCTCAAGCATAACACCTAACATCTAATGAAACGCTTAAAGACTCAAGGGGCAAAGGGGAGAGGTCATGGCTGTTGTTGCCACCATTGCCGACAATAGCAGGTCGGCGATTATCCAGTGCCAGCGCCAGTAGGTTAGGCAGTCTACCCGAGACACACACATACACACTTGCACAAGTCACCTTTTGGCCATAATTTTTCATGCATAGTTAGCTTTGATCTTTACTTACTATATATCTAGATTAGAAACTTCACTAAGGCCTTAAATCAAACATTTCAGCTTCACTTACAATCATCAATACAAGTCTTTAAGCAAGCAACTACAACTGCATACAAGTTTAAATACACAAGCAATATAAGGCTAGTATTTTAAACTTTACACACAATAGTTATCTTTGCATGCTCATATAGCTTCAACTATCAATTAACTAAACCAAAACAAGCTTGTTACTAATAATATATCAAATAAAAATGTACATTAACATGAACCCCTCACCTAATACTTGGAGAATTGCATGAAAATGGATAAGGCAAGGTTTGATTTCACACTTTTCTTCCTTATTTTCTCTCTTTTTCCCTTCTTTTTCTTTACCCTAATTTTATTTCTATTTCTTTCCTTTTCTCTTCCCTCACCCGATCCCCTCTTGCTTTTTCTAGAGCTTTCTCTTGTTTTATTTCTATCATATCTTGGCAAATTGGGTTAAATTGGGCCTTAACTATGTTTTTGCAAGATTAATTAAGCCTAATGATCTATTTAATCTTCTTGTGATCCAATAACGCCCACTAAATGCACCTATATATTATTATCTATACAATCTACTACTATCAACATTAATTCCACTTACTTTAATTGTAATGTAAGTACACATCGATTCACATATCAAGAAACAAGCCAATTAATGCAAACAAATATATACAAATTAATAAAAATAAATATATTATTGGGTTCAGGTGTCACAATCAATGTGCATTGGCTCATGAAATATGAAAGCTTCTTGAGTTATCCTATCAAGGAAAAACTCAAGTCAAAGATACAAAGATTAGTTTATACATTTATGAGTATGAACTATTTTTGGATGAAGTCCGGAGAATCACTAAATGAGATACATCAATGGTTTGCAAAGATTATGAACAACCTTAGTGCTCTTGGCAAGTCCTATCCAAATGAAGAACCCAATAGGAGGATTCTTTTTGCACTACCAAAGTAGTACAAGCCAAAGGTGACATCAATTCGAGAGTCAATAGATTTCTTACAATTGAAAGTGCATGAGCTTATTTGCAATCTTGAAACTGAAGAGCTAGTCCTTAATCAAGAGAGACTAAGAGATGAAGATGAAAAGAAAGAAAAAAAAAGTCACTTGCTCTCATTGCATCAAAAAATCATTCAAGTAATGAAGATAAAAGTGAAAATGATGATGATGAAATGGCCTTACTTGCAAAGAACTTCAAGAAATTCTTGAAATACAAGAAGATGAGAAAAGGAACTTTATCAAACAACAATTCAAGGTGGAAAGGCAAAGACAAATCAAAGAAAGAATCAAGATGCTTCAATTGCAACAAACCGGGACATATGAAAGCAAATTGTCCAAAGTTAATCAAGACCAAAGAAGGAAAAGCCATGAAGGCAAGTTGTATTGAAGATGATATCTCAACCAATGGAGAAAGTGAAAAGGAAGAAAAGGTAGCCAACATTGTATGTCTTATAGAGAAAGAGGATGATGAGGTATGCTCTTCTTCTAGTTCTAGTTCTTGTTCTTATTCTAGCTCCACATCACTATATAATGATGAATGTTCATTTGAAAAATTATAAAACGAGTTTTCAAAAATGCATGACAACTTTTTAATTGCTCTTTCAAAAATAAAAAAACCTCAAAAAGAAAAAGATGAGTTGAAGATTAAAAATATGAGACTTGAAAAGGAACGTGATTGTGCATATAAAAAGGCTCTTCAATACTACAATGAGAAAGAAAAATCTCAAGCAAAAATTGAAATATTTGAAAAAGAAGTTCAAAGCTTAAAAGGAAGTCTTGTAAAACTTACAAAAGGTAAATAAACTTTGGATAAAATGCTTGGCTCTCAAAAAATGACATTTGATAAAAGTGGAATTGGTTATGAACCATTCACAAAGCAAAAATTCTTCAAAAATTATTTTGTTAAAGCATCTACCTCTTCAAATGAAGCTTCAACATCAAAAGGTTTTCAAAAATCATGCACATATTGTGAAAGGAACGGTTATATTGCATCTCATTGTAGGTATAGAAACATAGTTGGTAGAGATGCTAAAATTTATTTTTGGCTTAAGCCCAAATCGGTTATTAGATATGTTAGGGCTTGACACTAACACATAAGGACCAATAAAACTTGGGGACCTAAAAAGGACAACAAGTGTATGCTTTTATGTTTTTAGGTTCCTCTAAGAATCAAATATGAAAGAAGTTGGGTCATTGATACTGGATGCTCAAGGCATATGACTATATACACATCTCTCTTCTATGAGCTCAACAAGAAAATCAAAGGAAACGTGAGCTATGGAGACAATGGAAAAGGTAAAATTATTGGAAGAGGTAGCATTGGTGATGAACATTCAATATCTATCCATAATGTGCTACTGGTGAAAGGTTTGAAACACAATTTGTTTAGTGTGAATCAATTTTGTGACAATGGGTATAGAGTTGAATTTAAGGTTTCTTGTTGCATTGTATATGATAGCTTGGACAAAGTATTGTTTGTTGCAAATAGACTTGGCAATGTTTATACCATTAACTTTAAGGATCTTTAGCTTGGACAAAGTATTGTTTGTTGCAAATAGACATGGTAATGTTTATACCATTAACTTTAAAGATCTTACATGCCAAAATATTAATTGCTTAAAATGAATGAAGACTCTTGGTTATAGCATAGAAGATTAGGACATGCAAGCATCAACTTACTCACTAAACTTTCTAGAAAAGAGCTTGTAAAAGGTCTTTCTAAAACTAAGTTTAAAAAAGATCATTTGTGTGATTCATGTCAATTTGGAAAGTAACATAAGACATCTTTTAAACCCATAAACAAAGTAACTACATCTAAAGCATTACAAAAACTTCATATAGACCTTTTTGGACCAATGGATGTGACTACCTTAGGAGGATCAAGATATATCTATATTATTATAGATGACTATACTAAGTATACTTGAGTTATGTTTTTGTCCCATAAAATGAAGCCTTCTATGAATTTGCAAAATTATGCAAAAGAGTGCAAAATGAGAAAGGCTATTTTATTACTTGCATTCATAGTGATCAAGACGCGAAATTTATAAATTCATCTTTTGTGAATTTTTTTGAACAACATGGCATTGAGCATAACTTTTGGCTCCTAGAACTCCTCAACAAAATAGGGTAGTTGAAAGGAAGAATTGAACATTACAAAAAATGGCAAGAACCATGTTAAAAGAAAAACAATCTGCTTACATACTTTTGGGGTGAAACCGTTAATACGGCTTGCTATGTACTTAATAGAGTCTTAATCAGACCTTTTCTTAAAAAGACCCCTTATGAATTATGGAAAGGACGAATACTATTGTTGCATACTTTTAGAGTGTTTGGTTGTAAATGCTTTATCTTAAACACCAAAGACCATCTCGGAAACTTTGATACCAAATTCAATGAAGGATTATTTCTTGGTTACTCAAATAGGAGTAAGACATATAGAGTATATAACAAAAGAACTCTAGTTGTTGAAGAATCAATGCATGTGAATTTCAATGAAGCTAATCATTTTGTGTCGAGAAAGAATGATAATGATGTAGGTATTCAATAGTTGAGAATCAAAATCAACCTATCACTTCAAAACAAGGAAATGAGGCATCTTCAAGTGATCCAAAGAATTCATCAAATGAAGGACACCAACAAACATCGAATGCAAAAGATCAACCAATGTCAAATGACCAACCTACTTCAACCAATCAAGACTTACCAAGGTGTTGGAAGTTTGTGAAAGATTATCCAAATGATCAAATCCTAGGTGGTCAATCCAAAGGTGTAAGAACTCGTTCTGACTTAAACACTTTTTGTGAACACATTGTATTTTTTCCCAAATTGAGCCTAAAAATGTGAAAGAATTCTTATTACATGATGATTGGATAATGGCTATGCAAGAAAAGCTTAATCAATTTGAAAGAAACAAAGTTTGAAAAATTGTTGAAACACCAAAGGACTATGCCATAATTGGTTCTAAATGGGTGTTAAAAAATAAACTAGATGAATCCGAAATAGTCACTAGAAATAAGGCAAGGTTAGTAGTTCAAGGCTATAATCAAGAAGAAGGAATAGATTATGATTCAACATTTGCACCTGTGGCGAGATTAGAATATATTCGCATGCGTCTTGTTTTTGCATGTTTTATGAACTTCAAATTATTTCAAATGGATGTCAAAAAGGTCTTTTTAAATTAAATTTTTCAAGAAGAAGTATATGTAGAACAACATTTCGGATTTGACGATCCAAATTCATCTAATCATGTCTTTAAACTTGAAAAAGCCCTTTATGGATTGAAAAAAGCTTATAGGGCTCGGTATGATAGATTAAATGGATATCTTCCTGAAAATGGATTTACTAGAGGTAAATTAGATTCAACTTTATTTGTCAAAAGAAAAAGTGAAAATATTTTACTTGTGCAAACATATGTTAATGATATTATCTTTGGTGATGAATTTTTTTGTGATTATTTCTCTAAGTGTATGCATAAAGAGTTTGAGATGAGCATGATAGAAGAATTGAATTTCTTCCTTGGAGTTCAAATCAAGCAAACAAATGAAGGCATTTTCATTAATCAAGCCAAGTACACAAGGGAACTCATCAAAAAATTCGGGCTTGAAACCGCCAAAGAAATTAGCACACCAATAAGAACATCAACCAAACTAGACAAAGATGATAAAGGTAAATTGGTTGATGAAAAGAAGTATCGAGGTATGATCGGAAGCCTTCTATATTTAACTACATCTAGACTTGATATCATGTTTGATGTGTACTTCAATCCAATCCTAAAGAATCGCACCTAAATGCAGTAAAAAGAATTATTGGGTATCTTAAAGGCTCGTTTGATTTAGGACTTTGGTATCCAAACGGCACATCTTTTGTTCTGACAGGATATTCTGAAGTCGACTATGCAGTTGATAAAAAAAAGTACTAGTGGTAGCTGTCAATTTCTAGGTCATTTTTTAATCTCATGGTCTAGTAAAAAGCAAAATCGTGTTGCCTTATCCACAACTGAGTCCGAATATATATCCGTCGGAAATTGTGTTGCCTAAATACTGTGGATGAAACAAAACTTGCTTGACTATGGCCTTGAATATAATCATGTTCCCATTAGATGTGATAACACAAGTGCTATTAATCCCACCAAAAATCTGATATTTTCACTGAACCATTGCATGAAAATCAATTTTGTGAAAATAGGAGAGAATTGGGCATGCAAAACTTTTGATAAAACATCAAAAATGGCTCATTAGACCAGCGAGTCGAGTGTGAGTCGGTCGAGTCCTCATCCAAATCCCTCGACCGACTCATCTAGTACCAGTCGGTCGAGTCAACCGGTCGAGTGTCTCAACTGACTCACTCGATTAACTTAGACGGATTTTAAAGATATGAAAGGGTTTCTCTCTTATTCAAACAAATTTTCTCAAAAACCCTAACCCCCAAATCAATTTCTCTTTAAAAGCACTCATTTTTTCACCGATTAAACTCAAAATTGAATCAGTAGAAAGATTACCCGCTTCATAAAACCCCATATTCTTGCATTGTTTCTTCAAAAATTATCATGGTTAATACAATGGCAAAATCTTCAAGCAACAAACGTGGTAGAATCAATCATCCTCAAGCTCGCACTCCTCCACCACCTTCAATGCCTCAAGAAAGACCGGGTAATGAAACACTCTACAAATGCACTGTTCTTTTGCTAGAAGCTATTATGGATTCCGCCTTTAAAGGTATCAATATTGTGTCCCTACTTATTTTTCAAGGTTGGAATACTTTTGTGCATCTCAATTGTGAAATTTATCTGGATCTAGTACGTGAATTTTATGCCATATTAAGAGAAGGGGACGGGTATGATAGACATTCTCTTATTAATAATGTTTGGGGTCAAGAGATTAAGTTAAATGAAGAAGTTTTAACTCAATTGTTTGATATTCCTAATAAGGGTCAAAAGTATTATATTGCAAAAGGATGGCCTGAGATAACTATGGCTAATGATGATGTTATGATTGCTTGTGTCACGCCCCGACCCCGACCCCGACCCTGACCCCGACCCCGACACCGACCCCGACCCATTGTTAGGCTAAGGCCGAAACATGATGTTTGTAACACTTATTCCAGAGATTAATAACTTAATGGTCTTAAAACCTGTGAGTATTAATTTGATAACCTGTACATCCATTTTAAATACCATAAGAAGATTGAAAAGACTTCCAAAAATTCTTCCAAAATATCGGCCTTAAAGGATTATATCACCCTGTTACGTAATTACAAGACTTGAATTCATACATTCTATCATCCCAAAGTTAGGTCTCATAAGATTAATAACTTAACTTAACTAGGTGTCTAATAAACCAAAAGAATATTACAGCATAATCAATTGAATAATTTACAAAATCATCTATTTACAACAAGAAGTTCATCTTCATAGGCAAGTGCGTAGATCAACTAGGATAGAAATCCATCACAACACATCAAAATAGCTTGCAACCACATGACAGCTTGCTCGACTAATCGTCACCTGAAATTGTTAGAAAGAGGGGTGAGCTAGATCCTCGCTTGTAGCTCAGTGAGGAGGAAAATAAGAAAGGGTTTTCACAAACGTTTTATCTTTCCGTAATCAGTTTGATAAATCATGTCATGCATCTAACCAAGCAAACTATCCTTAACACAAGCCTTCAATCAACAATGAGATGGTCGAGATATACCGGCAAACCCAGAGGTCCCGTCACTTCCTCTATTAATAATGGTTACAAGATATACAATCAAGCTTTAGTAACATTTAACAACCTAGCTCTTCCAAGATATCACTGGGTCCCGACCCATAGGAGGATCAATGAATCTTGGAAGAGAAAGGATGAAAACATTTGGTAGGCGAGATATACCAGCAAGCCCTACCTCTGATTGGAGGTCTCGTTACTACCTCGGTAGGCAAGATATATTGGCGAGCCCGTTGCTGCCCGGAGGTCTCGTTGCTACCGCATTTATTAATGGTTCCAACCGACACGCGCATTTATAATTCATATACATCTACATAAGCTAGAAAGTTTAGTTATTCATATAGCATATTCGAGTACATTCTATATTTCGCATCATCTAACGTGTCAAGCATTTATTATGCACTCGTATGGACATATAACACACATAATATCTAGCTTGTAAGCTCCCTTAGTATTAGCACATAATAACAAGAATTTGCAAGTTAACCACTCAAACAATATCATCTACCAATAGCACACACTAAACACACCAACAAATCCAATACTCCTACATTATCCTAACTTAGGAGTTAAATTTTTCTACATTTCCAAACTCCAATTAATCTTCTTTTGGGTATAAAATCGAAGCTTTTCGAATGTAGATAACTCTAGAATCAAACAGAACTCAATTCGGAGTTGAATTGAGTGAGATATGGCGTCCGAAAATTCACTGTGCAAATCTGTCAAAAATCCGGTCGAGTAAATCCGGTTGAGTAACTCGACCGGATCTACTCTTCCAGATGAGTGGTAGTGAGCATCCAGACGAGTAAATCCGGTCGAGAAACTCGACCGGATCTACTCTTCCGGATGGAGATCCGAGAACACAAAAATATGGCATTTTTGCTCTTTTTTGCTTGCTATCTTGCCTTCAACTCAACCAAACCTTTTGCACACTTAAAGAGGTCTTTTAGGCAACATTCTTAAGCTCAAGAACAACACCATAGCATTCTCAAATCAAACAACAACCCAAGAACACTTCAAGAATTCTCAAAAAAACCTCAAGAACACCTACTAAGCATCAATGTGCTTGGCTTCCAATTCCTACCTTACCTACAAGTTAACCTAGCTCTATTCAAGCAAGAATCATCACACAACTCATAAATTCCAATTCGTTAGATCAAACCCTAGTTCAATATACAAGATAAGCCTCAAACCTTGCAATAAATCCACACATATTCATTATCAAACATATTCATAACCAATATCATGTCCAATACATAATTAAAACTCATCAATCAAGCATAATATGCCTTTGTAAAACATTTATAAAACTTCCCTCACCTTTGCTCTTGAGTTCTAGATGGAAATGAAGCAAGAAATACATGAAGCTAGCTAGAAGGTGTAAGTAATGGCTTGAAAATGGTTGCAATCTCTTCTCTTTCCTCCTCTTCTTCTTCCTTTCTTCTCTTCTCTCTCTCTGATCGTGGGGTGTGTGTGTTTTCTGTGTTTTGTGTGTATGTTGTGTGTGTAGTATTTTTGTGTGTGTATGTGGTGTAATATGTGTGTATAGAGAGGATATTTTAGTTTAGTTTCCAAAAGACCACCTTACCCCCCAACTAAATGTACTACTACTAGTTTGCCCTTTTAGTTGATTCCCAACTATTTGGTTAGCTATTATAGTGTAGTAAATTCTAATTATCACCTACGACAATGAAGACACGTAAATGCACGTAAAAATATAATGCACGTCAAACGAGACAAACGCACGTTAAATAATGTAAATGCATATTAAATGATGCAAAAATACATGAAATGCTATAAAATGTATACGGATCTATACTAGCTTGGTACGGGGTCTCACAGCTTGGATATGGAATGATGCTAGAGGGGAAAAATTGCAAGAACTATTCCGATGGCCATGAACTTAGCTGGTATAACTAGGCTTTTAATGCGTATTGTGTGTGATATCATTATGCCTAGGAAGATAAATGATGGTTGGGTCGCTTATTGTGATGCTTATACCATGTACAAAATTCATGCAAAGCAAAAGATAAATCTTTTGTATATGATCTTGTCTCACATGCAACGTGTCACTGAAAATGAACAAAGTTTGGCTTATGTTACACCCCTCACAAGGATCTTTCAGTATTTTAATATGCCATTACAAGGTAATGTAGAAACATTCCATCACATGGGGTATTTTGACCGTGCATCTATGAGATGTATGCAACTTTATAACTATTATGGTCAAATTCTCAATCAATTTGATTTTGGAACGTTACCAGAATCTACTAAGCAAGAAATTATAGAACAAACACTTGCTAAGAAAAGTAAGAAGAAGAAACTCACATGGAAAAAGACTGATGTTTCACTACCTAAGTTATTTCAAAACTTTTCTTTGCACAAATTTCTTCATGTTTTTCAAAACCAAACTTTTTACCCTCTTAATCTTAGCATAACTGTGGAATTTGACTCTAAAGTGCCTTTAGCTCATCTTTTGATGCTATTTATGTCATTGTTTTTCTTATGATTGTTATGCTTCTTTATATCTGTGGATGGTTTGATGTAGGTAGCTATGATGCTCTTTTTGCTAAGTTTGTGAAAAATAGAGTTAGTCTCTTTGTGCATATATTCCGAGGGAGTGTTTTATGTCCTCCCATTGTGTTAGGGTCGTTTGATGATGTCAAAAAGAGGGAGAAATATGAATGCATGTATTGGGAATATGAATGCATGTACTGGGATATATATGAATGCATGTATTGAGATGTTTGAGATGTATGAATGCATGTATTAGGATATATGTGATGAGATGTATGTGATGAATTGAAAATATGCATTGAGTGAGGGTGAGTCTTGCTTGAAGGAAAGTAAACTTGAAACGCACTTACTAAGGGAAAGCCTCCCATTTGTGTTCATGCTTACCTTGCTTATGCCTTGCTTGTCATTTCCATTATGCACTATAGTGTAAGATTTTGTCATCATCAAAAAGGAGGAGATTATTAGCCTTAGGGTGTTAATCTCATATTTTAATGATAACTAAATCTTAAGCTAATGATAATCTTATGACTAATTATGATTATATAAGTTGTATATGTTTGAGATTAGTCTTAGATTGGGAAATGATCATGCATGAAAAAATGGCTAGCACAAGCTTATCAATGCAATCAAGGTTGAAGTGCTAGAATTGGCAAGGTCTTTTAAAGACTTGAAAAGTTACATCCATGATGATCTTTCCAAAAGAAGAAATGAAATCTTGAAGAACTAAAGAAGTGAAAATCTTATTTCAAGAATCAAGACTTGAAGATTCAAAGAAAGAAGAGGGAGTTATAAGAGGAAATGTATCGACATAAGAGGTATCAGCAAATTAAATATCGAGTGACTTTGATATGCTCAGTAAAGCTCAAACAAACCTTCTTTAAAACTTGTTTTTGAAAACCATTCTAGAAGATTTCTTGACAAAGTTTTGATTTCAAAAACATTGTTCTAAAATGTGTTTTGAGCGTTTGACATGTTGCGTTTTTATCTTAAACTATTTTATACTTTGCAAAACTGCTTTTTAAACTTGTCTCTTCACTTGCCTATAACAAATCTATTTGAATAGGTTGAAGCAGTCGGTCAAGGAATCAACAAACTTTCACTCAATCGACTCATCCATGGAATGCAAGGGCAAGTCGGTTGAGTCAAGTCCCTCGATCGACTCCTCCAAAAGCAGTAGGATGAAGGGCTCGACCGACTCCCTAGACTGACTAGATCGTGTGTTTGAACATTTTTACCATCTATGACTGTTGGAAACGTTTTTCTACAAATATTCAAACACCCCAATGCTTAAAATACCTCTTCTAATCACAAGCAATTGTTCTATAGCTTTCATATCTTCAAAACACATTTGATTGATCATTTATTGAGCTTTAACTTGCAAATCAATTGAGCATTCAAGAGCATTGAATTGTATTTATCCACTCTTAAAGAGAGTTCATTGTACTCATCATTTATTCACTCTTGTTGTGAGATAAACACTAATATAGTTTTAAGAGAATCATTGTATAGGGAGTGTTTGAAATCTTCTTTGTGGATTTAAAGAAGTGAAGAGGCTTGTACAAACTCTTGTGGAATCAAGAGATCTTGTAGTGTTGGTTTGTGCTTCATCTTTTTCTCTCTTCTCTCCTTACCTCTTTTATTTGTACATACATAGTGGTTGATAAATTGCTTCATTGAAATTATAGATTTATTTCATTTTCAAAAAATTAGTAATATTGCTCCTTTATCCTAATTCACCCCCCTCCCTTTTAGGATATTTTGGACCTACATAAGGACATCGAGTACAACTCAAGCCTCGATATCATCTCAATTTGGTTTATTTCTCTACATTTTTAAATTTTAAGTTTAATTTATATACTATTGTATTTTTTATAAGTTTACTTAATGTCATAATTTGATTTTTAGTTTAAATATTATAATTTATTTTCCCATACACGAGCTACGGACTAATAATTTTGATAACAATCTTAAGACTTTATTGACTTAATCATATACTGAATATTCTAATTTTTGGATCGGTTTTCCCTTGTAATTACTACATGCACAGTTTCCTTTGTAATTACCACATGCACAATTGAACTGTTTGTTGTAACTTTTAATGCCATAGCTTTGCTTCTTTAAGAAGCTCAAAGCATTACAATATAATAATATTTTAAGATCCTAAAAGTTTGTTTTGAGATGCAAAATAATAATTCTAATGACACTTGCTGCTAACAAGTTTTGATCCCTAGACCACAAGGCTATTAACTAGTGAGTCTACTACTCAACCGGGATAGAAAGTCATACTAAATTATTTTCATTTAAAATGTTTCTAAGAATATATATCATGCCATGTCCTTTAATCTTCTCTAGATTTCTCGTGCAGAACAAAGAATCAGTGAAATCATGAGTCTTTTTGTAAAATTGCAAAACACGTTCGGGACATTTCACAAAATGACTCTAAAAGCAAATAAGTTCAATAAATTTAGAGTCCATAATTATAATAGGATGAATAATAATGGAAATTTTTGAAAGTGAGGATCAAACCAGTTTAGGTATTCTTGATTGATTCTTTTTATATTAAGTCCAAAATCCTGTTTATACACATTGCACTATAAAAGATTCAAGTTAGTCGTAGAATAACTTAAAACCACAATTCATTTTTTTAAATAATATTTATGACACAAATATAAACAAAAAAACTAATATTATAACCACATAGGTCAACTATATCTATGTAGTCATATATATACAATATATATTTATGTATATTTTAAACTGTCCAGTAAACGATCCTAGGAAATAAATAAGACAATTACTCAAAATAGCTTGAAAGCATGCAGACTTCCTTTGCAAAAATTATATTCACAACGGGTTGGGCAATGCATTGTATAACGTCTATAGCCTAATGTCAACTGCAAAGGCACTGTGGGAATATTTAGATAAGAAGTATAAAATGAAGGATACAGGCACAAAAAAAATTGTTCTTGCTAGATTCCTTGACTACAAAATGATAGATTCCAATCTAGTAATGCCTCAGGTAGAAGAATACTAGTGTATTGTTCATGAGTGTCATGCAAAATGTATTAATATGGGGGAGCTTTTTGAAGCTATTGTACTTATTGAGAAGTTATCTCCTAGCTGGAAGGAATTCAAGAATTACTTGAGGCATAAGCTAAAAGAGATGTCTCTCGAAGACTTAGTTTTAAGGTTGAAAATTGAGGAAGACAACTGTAAGTCTAATAAAAGGGTTGGTCTCTCACCTTTGGAATCAAAGGAAAATATGGTTGAGCATGGCCCGAGCAACAAGAAGAGGTAGTTCACAAACCAAGGGCAGAGGGGCACTGAAAAGAAGAAGTAGTAGTTCACTGGAAACTGCTACATTTGTGATGAGCCAGGGTAGAAGGCTAAGGATTACAGACTCCGTAAGAACCAGAACAATCCAAAGAAGAGGAAAGCTGAAGCAAATACTGTTGAAGCCTTGGGAGATAAATTGTCTGACATGAACCTGTCAGTTGTTGTGTTAGAAGTCAACCTAGTCAGGGATCCAAAACTATGGTTCATGGACATTGGGGCCACTAAGCATGTTTGTTCAGACAAGAAAATGTTCACTTCATACCAGGTTGTTGATGAAACCTTCTACATGGGGAACTTCTCCACTTCCAAGCTAGTAGGGATAGGGATAGTGGTCCTAAAGATGACATCCAGAAAGAAGTTGGCTCTCAACAATGTTCTGCATGTCCCAGACATCCAAAAGAATCTGGTCTCCGGATCTTTATTGGTGAAGAATGGATTCAAACTGGTGTTTGACTCCAAAAAATTTGTATTGACTAAGAATATTATGTTTGTAGGCAGGGGCTATGAGTACGAGGGTTTATTCAAACTAAGTATAATGACTATTGCTCCTACTAATGTATCGGTTGGCGAGCATTCTAACGCTATTATAAATAAGAACAAATAAGTTGCTTATATCTTGGATTCTCCTAATTTATGGCATGATAGATTAAGGCATATAAATTTTGGTTTTTTGCAAAAGTTGGTCAATTTAGGTTTGCTACCTAAAGTTGATTTTAATTCAAACAAGAAATGTAAAATTTGCATAGAATCAAAACTAACGAGAACTTCTTTTAATTGGTGGAAAGAAGTACCGAACCTCTAGATTTAATTAACAGTGACATTTGTGACTTAAAATTTGTGCAAACTAGAGGTTGAAAAAAGTATTTCATTACTTTTATTGACGCTTGTACGAGGTTTTGTCATGTTTATCTACTTTGAAACAAGGATAAAACTTTAGAAGTATGTGAACTATATAAAAATGAGATAGAAAATCAAGTTGGGAAGAAGATCAAAATGTTGAGTAGTGATAGAGGAGGAGAATACGTGTATCCATTTGAGGAATATTGTACTGAACATGGGATTGTTCATCAAACGACAACTTCTTACACTCCTCTCAACAGAATGGTATTGCTGAATGCAAGAATTGAACTCTAAAAGAAATGATGAATATCATGTTGATTTACTCGAGGTTACCTCGAAACTTGCAGGGGAGGCAATCTTAACTGCAACCATATTCTGAATAAGGTACCCCACAAGAAACTTGACACAACACATTATGAGTTGTGAAAAGGTCGACCACCTTCCTACAAATACTTAAAAGTATGGGGGTGTTTGGCTAAAGTAGGAGTTCTAGCTCCTAAAATGGTCAAGATAGGACCAAAAACTATGGATTGTATCTTTATTAGATATGTACAAAACAGCGCTGCATATAGGTTTTTTTGTGTATAAGTCAGAAATAACTGATATACATGTAAATATAGTTATTAAATCAAGGAATGTATAATTTTTTGAAGAAAAATTTCCTTGCAAATACACACAAGAATCGAGTTCTTCAGAAAGAACATATGATGAAAATGTAGATGATGAAGTTATATCTAATGAAGATACACCAAGACGAAGCAAAAGGGTTAGGAAAACTAAATCTTTTGGTTCTTATTTTCTGACATATCTATTAGAAAATGAGTCGTGTACGTTTAACGAGGTAATGACAACCCCAGAGGCTCCTTTGTGAAGAGAAACTGTCAACAGTGAAATCTTCCATCATGCAAAATCATACTTGGGAACTAGTGGATCTTCTTCTTGAAAATAAACCTTTAGGTGTAAATGGATTTTTTAGGAAGATAAAAGTTGATGGATCAATTGATAAATACAAGGCCAGGCTTAAAATCAAAGGTTATAGATAAAAAGAAGGCATTGATTACTATGACACGTATGTACCAGTCACAAGAATTACATCCATTCAGATGTTGATAGCCATTGCAGTTACCAATAACCTTGAAACACATCAAATGGATGTGAAAACAGTCTTATTGAATTGAGATTTAGATGAAAAGATTTATATGGAACAACCTGAAGGGTTTGTGGTTCCAGGTAAATAAAAGAAGGTTTGTAGGCTTGTAAAATCATTTTATGCATTAAAACAAGCGCAAACAATGGCATGAGAAATTTGATAAAGTTATGATGACAAATGGCTTTAGGATCAAAGAATGTGATAAGTGTGTCTATGTCAAAGGCACGAGTCAAGAATATGTTATTGTTTGTCTCTATGTAGATGATATGCTGATTATGAAAACCAATATCAATGTCATTAAGTCTACCAAGAAAATGTTATCCAGTAACTTCGACATGAAGGATATGGGTGTACCAGATGTTATTTTGGTGTTGAGATCACTAGAACATCTGACGGACTAGTTTTATCCCAATCTCATTATATAGAGAACATATTAGAGAAGTTCAATAAGAACGACAACGGTCTAGTCAAGACACCGATAGATGTTAACTTATATCTAGATAAAAATACTAGTGACGAAATATATCAATTAGAGTATTCACGAATTATTGGTAGTCTAATGTACTTGATGAATTGCACAAGGCCCAATATGGTATATGTTGTCAGCAAATTGAGCAGATACACTAGCAATCTAGGGTAAGCCCATTGGACAACTATAATAAGAGTTCTAAGATATCTTAGATACACTTTAAACTTTAGGTTGCACTATACGCGATATCCAGTTGTACTAGAAGGGTACAATGATAGCAACTGGATATCTAACACTAAAGACTCCAAATCCACTAGTTGATATATCTTTACTTTGGGAGGTGCAACCATCTCTTAGAAATCTACTAAGCAAACATGAATAGCCAGAACCACGATGGAATAAGAGTTTATAGCTTTGGAAAAGCTGCAGAGGAAGATCGGCTTCGATAGTTCTTAGAGGATATTTCAAATTGGTCAAAACCTATGCCTGCTATTTGTATAAACTGCGATAGTCAATCAACAATTGGTAGGGTATAGAGTAATATGTATAATTGTAATTCTAGGCATATTCGTCGTAGACATAACATCGTTAAACAATTTCTCTCTACTGGGGTTATCTCAATTGACTATGTAAAATCAAAGGATAACATTGCGGATCCACTTACAAATCGCTTAAATAGAGAGCAAGTGTATAAATTGTCGAGGGGAATGGGCCTTAATCCTATTTCTAAAGAGTTGTCATATTGGCAAACCCTACCTTGTTGACAGGAAATCCTTGGATCTAGGTTCAAAAGGAAAAACTGAATTATATATAACTCAGTAGGAGCATTGTGGGGGTATTATTCCCACCTATTCCTACAGCGAGTGGACAATGCTGCCTGTATGTGGCATATGTTAAGCCATGCTTTTAATGATACTTATATCTTGGAACTCCAAGTTGGGTATTGTAGCGTCTCGATCCCTCACGAGACCAGGACTCCTATGTATCACGTTATTCTCAACCTAATTCCAAACCCCGGGCATGAAATTTAGGAAAAAACAGACAGAGTTTTCCCTATATATAGGACTATCTGGAAACTTACAAATAACAACATACAACCACAAGACAATAATCTTCAACCTCAATCCATTTCCTCCTTACAAGCATGCAAGTCAACTAGACAACAAGGTAAAGATTACAAATTAATAAAACATTACAAGCCATTCATAACTATCAATACATTATAAACTTAACTTTACAATTACAAAACTGAATTCAATGACAATCCACGTAAGCTAGCATAGTCAACACGAAACTCTCGAGCCTTCTTTTCTACCTCTGATAGCATTGATCCTGAAAGGTGTTAGAAACGAGGGTGAGTATACAACATGTATACTCAGTGAGGGAGGTGATGTAGCATACCGGGCGTGCAATGCAGCAACTTAACACAATTAATACAATAAATAAGTAATGAATAACAATTCTAATACCATATTTTAAAAGGATACAATTGATAACCCTTATCACTCCAAATATTCGATCCCCGATCCATGAACCACGATCTCAATCTCGATATGTCGGCATCCCTTACACCAATGGGTACTCCAGATGTACCTGATCCTACGACCCAACACACCCTGGCAATCTCCGGACCAAGCGAGTGAGGGAATAGCAGACGGAGCTAAGGCAACCAATACTAGCAAGCCCGATGCCGCCCAGCGAGGCCATCGCATCCGCCACGACAATGAGGTTGCGCAACCACGATACAATGCAAGAATGATAACAATGACAATATAATCAAGAAATACATGTAAGGACAAAAAGTAGGTTGTCCTCACACCAAGTTACAATTTAGCAACAATAAGCATATATCAATTACGCAATTATACTAAACAATATACTCTTTTAGCAAGAAAATAAACTATAATGCACGTAAGGATGCAGGCCCCTCACCTTATCAAGCTTCAAGATGTAAAAATGGCTTAATTACTCCAACTTTCTTTTAGCTCGAATATACAAATCCCTAGTATATTCATTTAAGTATAACACTTTAGCAATTGATTATATTAACTCCACATTAGCACGTAATCCCAAATAACCAAATATTATTCATGTATGTCATATTGCCACATAGCCTAAGTAATCAAACGAATAACTCTAAAACATTTCTTTAATCTTACCAAGGACATTAACTATATCAACTTTAACAAGTTAACTTCATAACTAATTCAACTTCATTTATATTGCAAATGAATATCAAACTAAGTATTAAATCAAGACAACTATGCTTAACACTTAAACATAATTCAACTATAACAAAATCTAAGAATCATTATCATGTTCATTCACCCAAGTACAACATATATAACTCAATTAATAATCAATTATAGCAATTAAGTAATCCAAATAACCAACTAGGAAACAATCTTAGCTAACCCACATAGAATCCAACAAAACCCTAAATATCACCTAAACATTTTCCATTTTCTCCAACAAAGGCTTAATTTAATCAATTCAGTTACCTATTCTATAGACCTCCAGACTGACTGATTTATATATATAAAAGTATCTCTCTGAGTGTAGATGACTTTAGCCTCAAGCGCACCTCAATTCCGATCTAAATTCCACAAGTTATGACCTTTTCTGTGCAACTGCGCGAACTGCCTCCTGCACCAGCGATTTTCAGACACATTTCGGAAATAGCTAAATCGCGGGGCCAAAACGTTAGAATTTGCCTTAACTCTAGAAATCCACATTTATTCTAAACTGTCTAATCTAGCTTCCATATAAATTTTGTTAATTTTAGAGTACGTTTGCTATATCAAAAGTACTTTGAAAGACAGGGCAGTGGGCTGACCGAATATGCACTTCTTGTTCTACTTGATGTTTTCAAGCACTAAACTAACTACACGCAATATACTAGTATGCAACGCATTTCTATTCCTCTCTTTAAAATTTTAGCAAACATGTAGCCTACACACAATTGAACAAATTACCTAGCATCCACTACAACATAATACATTAAGTAATTCCACATGATAGCCAAACACGCAAGTAAAGTAATCTATTGAACAATTTAAGGCAAGTCATTCATTTAGCACCTAAACTACTCATATAACTCAAGAAACCACATAAACACCCCTTATACACAAGAACACTACTCGGCCCCTTAGGTTCACCACACATAAACACACCACATTCACTTTATTTTGATCAACTAATAAGTGATCCTAGTCTCTACAACACATATAACTCAATAACCAAGCTAAAACTAAGCATTAAGGCTCTAACTTCATTTTTTTCCATTTTTAATTCAATAAGGCAATACTAGTAATGAATCAAGTTATCCAATCACATAGACATATTCTATACCCATATTTGAGAGTAAAATAAGCATAGATAAGCATATATAGTACATTATTTAACTTCAAGAAGCCAAAGAGCACAAAACAAATAAGTTTAACACTTTCAACATCTCAGCAGTACCTCGACTTTGGCTGCACAATTACCTAAGCAAACGACTTCCTATAAAACTGATTTTTACGTGTATAGAAATCTCTTCGAAAGTAGATAACTCTAGAATCAAACGGAACTCGATCCTGAGTTAAATTCATCAAGATATGACTAAAACAACTCAAGTGCACAAAGCTATCCAGATTGGTCACGAATTCTGTCAGGTTTCAATTTTTATTTTATTAAAGGCAATAGATGGAGGAATTGGCCAAGTCGACCTAAACAGAACTCGTTCTAAACTAGCTTATCTAGGTCCTGTAAAATTTTCATAATTTTCCAAGTTATCTAACTAGGTCAAAAACTCCACGAAATTCAGGAAAGTAAAACTGTCCAGTTCTAGTCCACTATAAAACTTCACTGATTTCAGCATTTCCGAGCAAACAAACGATTTTTCTTCATAATTATTCCAACATGAAAGTTGTACCTCTCCCAGTCTAGATTAATATGTGATTTTTCCAGATTTTTCCCAAAATAGTTAATTGCTCAACCAATACATAAAGTACAGCAGCTACAACAAAATCCTACAAACATATACATGTATAAACTTGTCTAATACAACAATTTCTTACTCAAAAACACATATATATGCAATGTAAGTTCTAAAATCAGTTTTTAAAAGATTTTCCCTCACCTTACACATGCTAGGAACGCGAGCTAAGGCACGAAAATGCAAGAAAATTGGCTCGGGGTTGTTTATTTCTTCTTCTTCTCCTCTTTCTTCTTTTGATCGATTGGTGTGTGTTGTGTGTGATCTGATTTGTGTGTGTGTGTGTGTTGCAGTATTTTTGTGTGTGTGGGGGTATGTTGTGTGTGTTTTATGTTAGGTAGAAATATCTAAGTGGCTCCAAAGACCAAATTGCCCCCTTAACTAAGTATATATTTCTAGTTTGCCACCTTGTAGTATTTTGACTAATCTAGTTAACTAGTGTAGTGTAGTGTAATTATTTTATTGCCTACGATATGCCTACGATACTTAAAAAAAATGCATGTGAATGTACACTAAATGAAACGAATGCACATTTTCCAAAAAATATAAAAGGTAATGCTAATAATTATATGCAAACAATTAAGGTAACATGTAAATGTACACAAATGATTAAAATAAACATATTAATATATGCAAATAAATAAAATAACTATATGCTCAGGGTCGGGGTATTACAGGTATTACAGGGATACTCTTTATAAGTCATCACCTATATGAGTAGGGAGTGGACCGCTCCTATGAGAATTTTAACGGTTGAATTCTCTAGAGTACTCATGAAACCGGAAGTTATTTAGGACCAAAATGAACACAACCGTGAGAACTGAAGTATCATTAAGAAGGATACTGTGTGAGTTCTATTATCTTGATTTACGTACAAGCTAAAAAGTTCAAAACATCGTGTTAACTAGTTAGCAAGTAAATCCGATAACTTTCACTACAGAATGTTCAAGACCAAAAACTACCTATCCAGAAGTAGCATCATTCTTTTAAACTTTCTTTAGTGTCTGCATAAAATACATGCATGTTGTTTGGCTGATTTCCATCGATTATTGTGAATGGAATAATAAAATTTTGGTTGTAATTATTGCCATCAATTATTGTGCAGCATGTGTGACGCCCGAGATTTTTCTATGCATTCATTTACTGTTGCGTCCATTAATTGCGCATTAATTCTGTGTTTTGCCTGTTGTCTTTCTTGATCACTATTCATTTCATTTTTAAACTACATTATATTATTTAATTCGCATTTTTATTAAATCATATTAATTGTTAAAGGAATGGGGGAAATGTGCAATTGAGCTAGAAGCGATAGGAGCACTCATTTAGAAAATGTTTTTAGCAAACTAGGAATAGTGTTACGTGAGTTAACTTAGTGATTTAATTAGCTAGCCTACACTTTACACTTTAGGCTCATTTTTAAGCTATCAACGCTCATTTTAGTGGACCACTAAGCACCTAACTTGACCCCATTTAATATATATGCTCACACAACACCACCTAGCTCATAACTTAGCAAAACAAAAACAAAAAAATAAGCTGAAAATACTGTACAGAAGCCAAGACCAGCAAGGAAGGAGGAAAAAATAATTTTTGCTCTTCAACTCTTCAATCCAAGCCCCTCCAAGCTTAGAGCAAGTAGATTAGGGTGTGTGCAAGCCTCCTAGGTGTTCCTACGCGCATTAGTGAGGGATTTCATGGCTCTTTTTGCATATCTAAAAACGTTGCTATTTTCTTGATTTGCTAGAAATATTTCCTAATGCTATTGCAATGTTCAAATAAGCTTATATATGTTGTATACATGTAGTAGAGACCACTTTTATGCTATTATTTCATGTTTTAAATGGTAGAAATCGATAGTTGATTCGTAGGGGTGAATAGTGACGAAATTTCTAAGGTTTTGTGCAATTGCGCGTATTAGCTTGATTCATTGCTTCTAATAGATGCCTTAGGTGCTAATGAAGGTAGTCTAATGGTCCCGTGCACTCAAATTGCTCTAAATTTGCATAGAACGTGAATTAGCCGACTTTAACAAAGGGGTTTTGGGGTTAATGCTAATCCGGGTGGATTCGGGCTTCACTTTTAGTATTCTTAGGCTACCTAGGTGCTATAGAACCTTTGCTAACTCTTGTTTGAAGCCCGGTTAAGGTAGGTGTAGTTCAAAGCTATAACAAGAACATTGGGGCTTTCGAGGTAATGCGGGTAATCGAACGTAATTGCAGGTTGTAAGGGTACCTTAAGGGTTAATTAGAAGATTGGTATAGCTTCCCCTCGAATTTGATTCATTAATATGAGTTTGGAAGGAAAATGGATGGAAAACAAAGGGGTTTAAGGGTAAATTCGATTGTCACTCGCATCTAAGACCTTGGCATGTCTCCATATGTGTTTAAATGTGGTTTCAAGTTGTTTTCAAGCTTTTAGTGTAGTTTTATGTGTATCTTGGATTTTTTCCTTTGTAAACCTCTTAATTGCTTGTATCGAACTGCTTCTAATCCATCTATTTCGAGGTCAACCTACTTTGTTGATCCTCTTACGTGTTATTGCTTATATTATTATTGATATCATGCCATTGTTAAGTGCATTGCATAGTGGTTGCGTAACCATAGTGTCAGGGGCTGTTGTGTTGAATATCGGCTAGGCGGTAGAGGGCTTGCCAGTGGATATTCAAACTCCGTACCCTATTCCCTCACTCGCCTGGTCCGGAGATTGCCAGGGGGTGTTGGGTCGTAGGATTATCAGGGTACATCTGGAGTACACCTACTGGAGTGTTTGGGGTTATGCCGGCTTATCGTGATCGAGATCGTGGTTCGTGGATCGTGAATGAAGAATCAAGTGAAGATTTGGAGTGTTGGGGTTAAGTGAAATGTATCCTTTTTAATGTGTGGTTATTTAAGCTATTGTTATTTCTTGAATGGTTTAATTGACATTATTGTTTAACTGTATTACTTGTTGCATTGCACGCCCCGGGAGACTTTATCCCTCACTGGGCAACAATGGTTGCTCATACCTCGATATATGTTTCAGGAAGTGCTGAGGGTGATCCCCAGCTGGTTGAGGTGCTGGTGGAAGATGAAGAAGTTCAGGCTGAGCCTTTGCCCTAGTTGCTGTGTGTTTGTTGTCTAAGGTGGATGTGATTTCTTGTTATTACATGGCGTACATGTATTACTATGTTATGATCTATTTTGTGGCCTTAGTGCTATGTATATTCTTGTAGTTGTAAGTTGTAAGATAGTTGGTTGTAGTGATAGCTTTGAGATACCATGGTTTGTAATAACTATGTTATATTTTCTAGCTACTTGCATGCTTGGGAGTGTATGTTTTAAAGTATGCTTGGTTTCAACTTCTAAGAATGTTCCAATGTTACTTTGGATGGTATAATAATCGGTTTTATGGAGAAGTTAAGTTGGTTGCATTCTTGTGTGATTTTGAATTATTGTATGCTTGAAGGCTCGGATGGCCTTAAACCTTTGAACTTTAGTTATAAAAGCTTGTCTTCTTGTATTGTGGCTTTTATTGAGTGATTACAGGTTTTCAGAATGTTCACGGTACAGAGGAAACTCTGTCCATTTGACGGGTCCGGACTTAACCTTTAGCGTGGGGTTGGGTCGGGGCGTTACAACATGTTTGCTAAGAATTCTGTGCACTGATGCTATGTCTGCTAAAAAATTTTGTGCACTAATGCCATGCCTGCTATGTAATTTTGTGCTCTGACTTGAAATAATATTTTTTATTATTATACGCTTACAACAAAGTTTGTGCTAATGAACACAAGTATCAATGGGAATGATTACTCCCATTCTTGTTTGGCTATATAAATGTGTCCTGCTTGCATGTTTGATAACAAACACATAATTAAGCAGAACAAGATCATTAACTAGTATCTTTAACATTTTCTTTTGAGAAAAAGTTATCATACTCGGTTTACTAGTTTTCATAGTTTTGTGTGCTCCTACTACAAAGAAAATATTATTGTATCATGGGAGATTTGTGCCAGTCAACTGAAAGCACAGTAGCGGGGCATTAAAGTCTTAAGGACATCAAGTCCAACTCGAGCCTTGATATCATCTCAATTTGGTTTATTTCTCTATACTTTTAAATTCTAAGTTTAATTTATATACTATTGTATTTTTTGTAAGTTTACTTTCAATCATAATTTGATTTCCAATTTAAGTATTATAATTTATTTTCCCATACACGAGCTACGGACTAATAATTTTGATAACAACAACCACCTCCAACTGCCGCCCACGAGGCCGTCCTCCAGTGTCCAAGAACAATGACGAGCTCTAGTGAGCAACAATGAATTTAAAAAAAAAATATATATATATATATATATATATATATATATATATATATATATATATATATATATATATCTGACGCTATACCAGTCAACGTGATAAAATCTTTGTCAGCACGACAATGATATCTAAGCTTTGGCAGTATATGTGTATGTATGCAAAAGTGATGTATGGGTAAGTTATACTTATGTTGCAAAAGTGAGGGTATTTTGGTTCGCATTAGTGTAAAAATAAGTGGGTAATGTCATATTATTGTTGTAAAGATGCAAAATACACACGTGAATAACACTTGTGGTTAACTTTAACATTTTTTCCTACGGAGGGGGGGTATTGTGCACCCTTTTGACTAATCACAGGGGGGTAATGTGCTACTTTTGACAACACAAGGGGTTTCGTATATTTTTGATAAACCACAGGGGATGATATGCAATTTACCCCAAAAAAATAAGGACGAAAATATGGGAAACTATTTAAAATGTTCAAGTAGACGTCACTCTCTGACCAACCAATCATGAATCTCCATGTGTACGTTACAAGTTGTATGTGGTATTCTGAAAAGTACGAAAGGATGATTGTTTACCAAATTACCCTTCGTCTCTTTAAATGCAGAATTAATGGCTTGGTTGTTGGTGTGCTCGTGGGGCCCAGCAGCTGATTGGTCATCTTTACCATCATACATCCACTAAAGAATGCGAAATGACAATATGGCTTGAATAGTAATGTGCATAATGACAAAATTAGTGTTAAATGACTAATTTAGGCCTCTGTAACACTAAATGGAAAGAAAGTTATTTCCTTCCAACTATGTCGGATTCTTTTGACAAAAAAATGTCTGATTCTCCAATCAAACTAATGGCAACATAATTGCTACCACTAGATAAATATCATATCAAATTAAAATGTGATAAATGCAAAACTTTTAATGCATCTAAATACTAAGTTTTCTAAAATTATTGAATTTTATTGTACTTTTTAACTATTATAAATTGGTAGCCAAGTTTATCTTTTACAAGAGAAAGAGAACAAGAAGAAAATGTCCATTTAAAAAAATTACAGGTTAGTTTTTGGATACAAAAAGTTGTATTTTATTTATATTATAAATATTGAGAGTTTGTTTATTTCTTTGATAATATGTTATAAGTATTGTAATTGAATCTGTTGTTAGTTCTTACAAATTTGTAGTTGTGATTTGTATATATTTATGTATATGAGTTATAAAATTAATTTTATGCATGCCTTTTTACTTATCTCTATGATATATATTCTATAGAATATTATTTTGTGTTTCACCATAATTTTTAGTCATGATTTTTATTTCTAAAGAGTAATTATTACTAAACTTACAAGATAAAGAGAAAAAAGAAGAAAATGTGCATTTAAAAGAATTACAGGTTAGTGTTCACAATAAAAAAAAGTTGTATTTAATTTATTTTATAAGTGTTGAGAGTTTGTTTATTTATTTTGTAATATTTATTAGTATTGTATTTGGATCTGTTGTTACTTCTTACTAATTTGTAGTGCAATATGTATATATTTATTTATATGCCTTATAAAACTGATTTTTTCTATGCCTTTTATTTATTTGTATAATATATTTTCAGTAAAATAATTTTTAGAATATTTTTCATGTTTTGCCATAATTTTTAGTTTGGATTTTTATCTTTATAAAGTAGTTATTACTATGTTGAATGCTAATTGTTGTAGATATACAAGATGGATGGTGAATTTAGCAATGTAGATATACCTAATATGACATTTGGGTGTGAAGAAGAGGCATATGAGTTCTACAACAGTTATGCACGTGCAAATGGGTTCAGTATAAGAAAAGACATGGTACAAAAATATCCAATTACTAAAGTAGTAAGAAACCGATTGCTTGTTTGTTCTTGTCCAGGGTTACGAAGGAAAGTATTCCTGGAGATACCTAATAGACAACGAGACCATTATGCATTGACCAAATGTGAATAAATTTACAGTTTTTGGAGATGTTTTGATATTTGATTCAACCTATAAGGCCAATTCGTACAAGTTTTCCCTAGTCATCTTAATTGGGGCAAACAATCACCACAACACGTGCATTTTTGGTGCTGCGTTGATCCAAAATGAGAGCATAGAGTCCTATGTAAAGGTCCTCAATACTTTCATGTATGCGATGAACAACAAGAGACCGGTATTGGTGATTACCAACCAAGACAAGTCAATGCAAGCAACTATTGTCATTGTATACGTGCTTAAGTGCAAAAGACTAAAGCATATCCTACCAAACCAAAAGGGACAAGGGTTAAAAATAACCAAAAACACCGTGCACCAAAAGATTGTAGTTTCCTCAACTTCGGGGCTGTGAAGTATATTTATTTCTTGGTTAAGTATAAGTATTTTATTGAGTTTATGAATTTTATTTTTGTTATTATTTCATATACCCTACAGATCCAGACTCTATAAGTGTCTTTTGTTTTGCTTATTTTAGTTTGATATATGCATGTTTGAAAATTATTGCTTTTATGGTTTAGGTTAGAGCATTTATTGTGTCGTGAAGTACAAATTTTTATGATTTTAGTAAGACCATTTTTTCTTGGTTGAGTATGTGCATTTTTTTTCTTGCTTATTATCTCATATACTCGATAAATCTGGACTTTGTAGCCCCATTTCATTTTTAAAAAAAAATTCGACTATTATTTATGAATGTGTGCATTTTTTTTTATGATATAACATTTTCTGCGGTTTCGGTAGGACCATTTTTGCTTTTTTGAGTATATGTTTTTTTTTTCTTGGATTATTATCTCATATACTCTACAGATTTGGACTTTAAAAGTATCTACTTTTTTCGCTTATTATAGTTGAATATATTCATAAATTATTGATCTACTATTATTCGACATGCCATGGTATTAAGCATTCTTAATTTTGGATCATCCTCATAGTGGTTTGGTTAATCAAAAGATCAAATGAGATTTATTATACATTGTGGTATTTATTTTAATTATTGCAATTTTAAATTCCAAATTTGCTATATGGATCGAAAGTTCAATGAGTGTACATACCTATGTACAACAATACATTTGCTTGCTTATGGAGTCATTTGAAAGTGTTCTTTTGTTGACCACACTTGAAGGAGAAAAAGAACAAGTGCAATTGGCACTAAAGCTTTGGCAACATGAACCAGCAAAATCCAGTTAATTTGTTACCATAAGAGGGTGGTTGACAGTTGGGGATTAGGTGTTTATGATAGAGGAATTGGCATAAATGTTTATATGATTTTAGTTACAATTTTCTTGGATATGTTATTGATGTATGCTACATGGGTTTTGTAAGTGAAGGATTTGTTTTTTGGTACAAATTTTTGGATATATCATTCATTTTGGTGAGGTCATGTAGGGTGATTGAATGTTTCATGGGTTTTTTTGATCGAATATTTCATTTTGCTGTACTTTCAATTTGAGTTCAATATGTTGTGATCTTTCCATCTTGTTGTACTTGTTTTAAAGCTTTGTGAGCTCTTCTCTTAAACTATTGGAACTCATAAAACATAAATCATATGATTATTCTCTTATTTCTTGTTAACTCTATGTTGTTTTGTCATTTTCTTTGGCAGCAGCCTACTCTCCCAAACTCAATGCCCTTGAGCATTGGGATCGCAAGACAAATCACAAGGCATGAAAAGATCTTGAAATTTTTTACATAAGCCTGAAACCATATCATCAATAATACATGTTATGAGGTCATGCCATATAAAATAAGGTTGACTGACATATTTCAGTAACACATGAACAGTAGAAAAAAGAGAGGTAAATATTTGGCATATGGATAAAATAAAACTAAACATATTCAAGTCTTAGGTATACATAAAGATATTACTTTGGAAGATAATGCAATCATTCGGGAGATAACTAAATTGCATTGTTGTTCGCTACATAATTACTCGGAATAATGAAAATTTCACATAATATACTCGTAGGATAAAAGAAAATTTATTGTTTGCTCTACAACGTTTGTAAAAATTGCCTAAAGTACCTTTAAAATAAAATGACTAGACGCCTGAATCACATTGTTTACTCAGAATAATAAAAACCATCATCTCAGAGACAAAAAGAAAATCTAACTTTGTAGATAGATTATAAAAGCAAATCTAAATTTATGGACAGATTTTCAAATAAATGATAGACTTGGCATTCTCAAAATAGGCACAGTCATTTGATTTACTTTTACCATCTTTATCTTTTCCTTTTACAGAGCATTAAGTTCAGATCATGATATTTTTAACTAAAATTGTTATCTTGGCTATTCAAAATGTACTAACTTTCCAAAGACGCGAAGAGATGGGTAATCAGGAGGGTCGGATGCGTTAGTCTCACAATATATTTTTCTACCATTTTTATCACAAACCCATTATACAAAACCACCCAAAAAAATAATAAAACAATAATGACAAGCCAAAATGGTTGCTTTTATTACCTAAACTTTGTTGTCGCCATGGAGTTTCATCTCTCTCGAACGGGAAATATGAAGAATTGAGCGTTAGAGATAATCTTCATTTTGGCTCTGGCATATGAGATGGATGGGGAGAGAAGATGAACAGTTGCCTTGTAGATGTGATCGTTGCTTGAGCATAGAAAAATTTTTTAAAACGTCTGGACATTTTAGACCGTTGGTTATTAATGGGTGAACATCTACACTGATGTTTACCCACTCTTTTTTTATTTGATTTAACTTGTATATTTTAATGACCAAACTAACTTCGAACCCCACTATGGGCAAGTTCAATGGGGACTTTAAAATGTAAAATTTTTATTTTTGGGTATTTTTGGGCATTTTTAGAGTTCTATACTTTAAAAAGTAACACTATTAATGAAAAAAGTACGTGAAATCTATTACTTTTGAGTTAAAAGATGCCAAAATAGAATTCTAGGCTCCAAAATGTTCAGCAAAAATGTACAAAAATATCCAAAAATAAAAAATTTTACATTTTAGAGCCCCCATTAAATATAGCCTAAGGACAAGTTTAATAGGGGACTCTAAAATGTAAAGCTTTCTATTTTTAGACATTTTTATATTTTTTTAGAGTCTTATACCCTAAAAAGTAATACTATTCATGAAAAAAGTACGTAAGGTCTACTACTTTTGAGTTAAAAGATGCCAAAATAGTATTTCGGGCTTTAAAAAGTTCAGCAAAAGTGGTGGATATACTTAGTGGTAGACTCCACGTACTTTTTCTATGAATAGTGTTACTTTTTAAGGTATGAAACTCTAAACAAGTACAAAAATAAAAAATTTTACATTTTAGAACCCCCATTAAAGATAGCCTAAGTCACTCATTATTTTACTTCTCCTCAGCTGTGTAAAATTTTTAATTTGCCCTTACAGCAAAATTACTTTTGTGCCCCTTTTATTATTTTCGAGAATAATAATACCATTTGCTCAAAACATGCAGAACAAAACGCAATTAAGCCGTTGCCATCCTCAGACTTGGGAAAACGCAACGCAACTACTGTCCTCAGTCAGCCCCTCCGCATTTGGACCCAAAACAAAACCCTAAATACTCAAAAGAAGAAGAAGAAGAAGAAGAAGAAGAAGAAGCAGCAAAAGAAGCGCAACTGAACTCCACATGGCCTTCGCCTCTCGCCTCTTATCCAAATCCAAACAGGTGTACATACTTTGCACATATAATTAGCTCATTGAAAGTGAAATAAATTAAGATCAAATCTGATTCGTTCATTTTCTTATGAATTTCTTAAAATTTCTAAAATTTTAGTTAGTGAAATAATTATCAGACATTTTCCCCCTTCTAATTAGGAAAATAAGCTATATTTATATATGTATGGCATTGTCATATACATACATGTGAGTTTTTACTAGCCTATTTTTTTTTTTTTTGATTGGTAAATATTGTGAGGCTATTATGAATTTAGTTAGAATATCTCAAGAACATAGAATTTTTTCAATTACATTTTTTAAAAATTTTAAATAAAGAAGCCGGATTACGATTACTGAAATTCAGTAGAACCCAAATGTGATGGAATTAGAGGAATGTTAACTCTGGGGAAAAATGATATGTTATATATATATATATATATATCAGATGCCAATCACTTGTCAATTTTGCATCTCTTCGATGATTATATGTTCCTTTCACCTATTTGCTCACAGGATTTTAGCATGCTTTTAGTTTTCCTTGTCTTGATTATTGGATAAGATTTAGTAAAGTTTATTCAATATGTTTCTTGTTAAACACGTGAGCTCAACTTGTTTGTCTTCATTGCTCCACTCATTGAATTCTATTATTTGGTTATAAAGTTCCCTGCTGGTCAAATACTATTGAAACAAGAGCATGCTGTTCCGGTCCGTTCTTTTGCCAAAAAAGCTGCTCCTGCGGCCCTCAAGGGAGATGGTTAGTAACAATAAGTTCTTCTCTTTGCTTTTGGTTCAGTTTTGTTAAAACATGAAATCAGGCACCTCTTGACATTAAATATTCACCTCTCACATTGTGCAAATCACTGCTCGTGTGTTCTTGAACCAAACCTTGTTAAGATTTCAGACGAGTTAAGCCCTCCGTCAGCCCCCATCTTTTTTACTAGCATCAAAAGGACGTTTTGTTCTATATTTAGTATTTTTATTACGGAGTAGAGAATTGCAGCCTCTTCAAATTATTCGTCTGCCCGTTTTAATTTCTGATGACCGACACATGATGGTAACATTTTTGATCTTTTACATGCATTTGTGCCGAAAAGAAATGTTGAAGAACATTTTCTTGGAGGTTAAGAACAAATTTGAGACCGCACTTGGAATACTTAGGAAGGAAAAGATCACCATTGATCCTGATGATCCAGCTGCTGTGCAACAGTACGCAAAGGTCATGAAGACTGTTCGAGAAAAGTAAGCTTTTGTCTCATTCATCAACAAATATTTTCTTAGGATTAAATGTTTCTTCTTCAGGCATGAGCTTTTAGAAGAATCCCGTATAGTTGCTGTGGCTGCCCCTTCTTATTCAATTGGGTGCAGCAAAACTAATTTGACAATATTGATTCTAGTATTGTTGTGCATGAAAATGCATAATCTATCATTACGTTGTTACTTTGCAATGTTAAATCTCTCTATGGTTTGTATGCTTTCTTCGTGTACCATAACTTGTTCATACCTTTCATACTTGGTACATGATTTAGCTGAAGTAAGTTATTATATCAAAAGAGGAAAGAAATAAAGCTACCTGGGTTAGCTCAATGAGTTGACTCAGTGTGGTCGTCAAATCCAGCTAGTCGACCTAAATGTAGTGGGATATGGCTTAGTTTGGTTTGGATCCCTCCTCTCTTGTGGGTGGGAAGTTGTTTTGGTTGATCAAGGGGAGCAGGATAAACTTTACATAGGCTAATGATAATAGAATACATTGATCTTTTTGTTGCACTATACACCTTACTTGTCAGCTGTGCCACTGACCTTTCACCATTTCTTGAGATTGCCCAAAGTGTGTGCAACTTTTATATCCTTCCGTGCTTGAGATTGCAAGAGTGGTAATGTGAAAGCTCGAAATATTGGTCTTTCTACCTTATCTTATGTATTTGGAGTGTGTGAACGGGTGAGCATGTGAAGGATTTTTTTAGTTCAGAGAATTGAATCCCTGTTTTTTGAATATTTTTTAACTTTTGGAGTAATCATTTCATTGCCTATTGCGAGGATTCTTTGTATATGACTTGCAATTTTAAATAAAAAAATAGAACAAATCTGATCATACTCATTTCCTTCGTCCATGATCAATGTTGGCCTGACATTTAAAAGTGGGCTGCATGTCAACAGTACTTGGCCTTATATTGAACACTAATTCATCCATTTCCTGTGTTACTGTAACGTTTACAGGGCAGATTTGTTTTCGGAGTCTCAGAGGATTCAATACACCATTCAGACAAGAACACAAGGTATCCCAGATGCTCGGACATATTTGCTGACCCTGCAGGAGATAAGAATCAAGTATGCTTGCTCTCTTTATGTGCACCACTAATTTTTTATTTTTTTTATTTTTTAATTTCAGATACCTTCTCCCTTGAGTTGCATGCTCGCTTTTGTAATGCTGTCACTTACAATTTTTCTCTTCTCCCCCAGTGATTGATATTGAACTAACTACTTTTATAGTTATGCTTCTGTATATTTTTGTTGATGTGCCATTCAACTATTTACTTGTATCAACTTAAGAGATGCAGCAGGTTACTTTATATTCTTTTGTGAAAAAAGTGTAAAGAAGATAAAAGAGGTTCAGTCCTCCCCATAGGTGAGTGCATGGGCAGGCCATATTACTGAATACTTAAAGAACAGCTTAGCAGTATAGAGCTTGATCATCGTCTGAGGCTATTATATGAGCTGGATACTGCGATAACAATTCTAAGAAACGCAAATATAACAAATTATCTTTTGTTCCTGCTTACTATGTCCTCTTTAAAGTCAGCTATATTTTTAAAGAAATATTTATTCCATGTAACCAGCAGTCATGCATATGACAGTTCCTGTAAGAATTGTGGGTATCAACTAACTTGCTTCTGCTTGTTATGATCTTTATAAAAATTAAAGTATGTTCCTATAGGTGGTAGGGTAGGGTAGGGTAGGGTGGGTGGTATTGCACAGATTGCGGCCAATCTTCCTAGCCGTCACTTTCTAACCAATTTAACTCCTTAATACATTTTGGGCTTCTAGCTACTCTTCATGGCAGGTTTAGGCAATTCTTCCACTAATTCTTTTTTGATTTCCCTTTTTGTGTCCTGCACAAGAATTATGTGATTGCAACTTGTTTCTGTTTATAACGTTCTTTATGTAAATCATAAATATTATTCCTTAAATCAATACATCCTTCTCCCTACAAAATTTAGTAATACAATCTTCCTCCTGGCAGGAGAGGCCTTACTGATGATCTTGGTGCAGAGGCCATGATGATGGATGCATTGGATAAAGCTGAAAAGGAAATCAAAAAGCCTCTAATGCGGGATGACAAGAAAGGGATGGCTCTTCTCATGGCAGAGTTTGATAAAATCAATAAAAAGTAAGCATCATTCGATCAATGTAGTGTTACCTCACTTAATAACCCATCCCCTCCACCACAACACCACCCCCCCACCCCCCTTCCTCCTCCTCCCCAAAACCACCATGTGTTAATTGATAGAGGAGCAGTTGCATCATGGTTTAGATACAAATTGGCCTTTACTCATTGAAAGCTAGTATGCTATTCATTCTAACTGTTCAGAAATTTGCATGTGCTAAGTAGACGTCTGTGGGGCAACATAGCGCATAATCTAATACCATGTGATTGACAGACACATATCATAAAAGATTTAATAAGGTTGACATGTTCTACTCGTGTATACTGTGGATATCCCAATAAACATCAAACACCAAAGAGCTGATGAGCTGGTCAAAGTTGTGGAGACATTTAGCATCTTTATCATCAAATTATTCAAACCTTTTAGTTTCGTAGCTTGCTCCTATACTTCTCCTCTCTTCCTTTGAAACGTCGACTTGTCTTTTTGGCTGCGGTCTTTTTTGCAGTTATCTGTTCTCTGAAGACCATCCCTAACAATATTATATATATTATAAAAAGAATTAACAGGCAATGGGTAGGCCTGCAAGCTTTCTAGGATTTTTGTAAAACATAAGGTGCAACTTCTACTTTATTGTCATCTCTGCAATATTTATACAATGCATTTGCTTAATACATCTCTTTTCTTTTTTCTTTAATTTAAAGGGGGAGGGGGAGGGGGAGGGGGCTGGACTCATGGCATGCTTAAGAAGTGAAATTGAAAAAATATTAACATTTTATATGATTCTAAGATATGAAAATGAAGAAAAAACAGTATTCAAACAGATGTTTCTGTCAATCACGTTTTTATTCTTAACTAAATCTAGTTTTTCTCTAGCCCTTAATTCTTGTACAGTTGTACTTCTGAGTTTGAAAAAGTTTCTCAAAACATATGTTTTTGAAAAAGTTTGCATGAATTTCGAACTTTTTCCTGGGACTTTTTTTTCTTTTCTTGAGTTTTGGGTTATCCTCTCGCAAGCATATAATGACTTGTTTGGCTGTTAATGTTATTGTTTATTAGCGTACTTGCCTATGTGAGATAGTATAATATGAGACCTCCAGTAGATACTAGATACTGATGTAATATGCATCATATTTGTTCAGACTTGGAATTCGGAGGGAAGATCTACCCAAGTATGAAGAGCAATTGGAACTCAAAATTGCAAAAGCACAATTAGAGGATCTGAAGAGGGATGTTGTCGAGGCAATGGAAACTCAAAAGAAACGGTATGAGCATCTTTCACCCTTTGATTGTAATCATCAATGTCTTGATATTCCTTGAAAGTTCCTTAATGTTAATCCTTGGATATATTTTCTCATTTCTCTGAAATTTTTTAGTAGTCTGGATTAGTTTCTCTCTCTCTCTGCCTCCCCAAAACAAACCAGGCAGGTTTCTTCTACATACAACAGATGTTATAAATGATAGATGATAGTAATGTTAACAGTAACCATAGATGGGAAAGTACACAGGTCGATATCATACTTAGATAAATCACATATTGTTCCTTAAGAAAATATTGTGTGTATATTAGGATGTGCTTTAGTGGAGGTTTTGACATCATCAAGCATGAGGTAGAGTCCTAGACCAGTAGCTCATTGGTGACAAGGGCACCTTCCTTTCAGGAACATGTTAGTTTCACTGAGATACTCCATGTGCGATGCTCGTTTCTGATTGTTTGTGGATTAATTTCTTCTACTTTCTTGATTTCTCGAGGGTTAAAATTTCTTGCTAGCTTGTTTCTGGGCAGGCATGCTTGTTCATATCTAGCAAGACTCTTGGGACTTAACTCATTGCATTATTTTCTTTTCCTTATTTTTTTTTTTGCAGTGAGGAATTTAAGGATGAAGAGATGCCTAGTGTGAAGTCACTGGATATCCGGAACTTCATATGAGGTTTGGGACGTATTTTAACAATTTGCTTTAGATATGATAAGAAAGGGGATTGACAAGCACCTCTACTTTGTAAAAATAAAGTCAAATTCTATGAGCAAGACTACACATTCAAAAATTTGCACTTCGTGGCTGATATGAGATTTCAATTGCCAAGTTACTTTCTTTTTTTCTTTTTCCTAAACACCAAGTTACCTTCTATTTCCAAGCAGCAACTTTTTTTTCTTTTTCTTTTTTCGGTAATGAAGAATTCACCCTATGCAGGAATATTATCTCGTAATATAAAGGGTAATATAAAGGTGCGTCATGACATATGTTCACATATGTTCAGGTGAACTAAAGGCAAGACAATATTTGTTACGAGAGGAAATAATTTGAATTTGGGACTTTTAGCCATATTTAATCACTATATGATCATTTTACTCAACCATTGGGGCAGCGGCAACATTTTCTGGGACAATGCAAGTGTGACCACCTGGGGTTGGGCGAAGGGAATTACTCTGAGGAGCTCCAAGTTCGCAATGGCAGCGTTAAGTGTCCAAAAGACAAGTTAATCTCACCTGTGGATACTCAGACGTTGGCTATCCGGAGAACGTGATACAGGTCCAAAATGGTTCTCATTGATCAGCTTGTGGATGCTTAGTAGGGTCACCCACCTGGGATATGCAATCAATTTTTTTTATAAAAAAAAATAAAGAATTCTCAGCTATGCATATGTTCTTAGGTATTAGGATGTCGCCAACAGTTCCTCCAAATGTCAAAACCTTTTACATTTAGGGAAGCTTTTGGAATTAAATTGCTCCAACAGTTCTTTTATTTCATTCCCCATATTTTAGGAGAGTATGAATATGAAATTTGAATCTCACAAAGTTAGGGGAGTATATTTAATCTCTCATCCCATACCACTTAATGGTGAAATGACCCTAAAAAAATTTGAAATTTGAAGACGCTCTTCAATAGTTTAATTCTTTATTGTTGGAGAGTAAGCCGTGATCTGTTTATTTATACACAGATCATGGCTTCTTTAAAAAATGCCCGAAAAAAACACAACAAAAAATAATCAAAACTGAATTATAGTCGGAAGCCATGCCTCTAAACACAAAATATGATTATAGGAAAAAAAAAAAAAAAAAAAAGCTCAATGACTTATAGAATTACAAGAAGAACTAACAAATTTCAAAAGATCATTGTTGCATTTTATGAGTTTCAAGCATGAGTATTCATAGGCTTTAGATCTCACTAACGACCATAAATCAACAAATAGAACATAAAGTTGAAATCGACAATACAAGATATAAAGAGAAATAACTGATTAAATATAAAGCTATCATTGATAATGCAAGACATAAAAAAAAATGATTGATTAAACATAAAGCTGTCATCGATAATACAAAATATAAAACAATGACTGATAGAATATAAAATTATCATTGACAATATCAAATATAAAAAAAAAATGACTGATTAAAAATAAAGCTTAACAAGCGAAGAGATCTTGAAAACGTACGGTGCTTTCTTGTGGAGCAATAAGGGAAGATGTTGAACATGTTATTAGATTTTGCCAAGTGATCAGAAAAGTTTGGGAAAAGCTTGTTCCAAGAGTCTTGCACCAACCTTTTTCAATGATACATGGCACTGTTGGATAAACAAGAATATTAAATATAAGCAACCTCATTTTGGAATGGGATGGACTTCTTTGTTTGTAGCAACAGTTTGGGCTATTTGGAAGCAAGGAAATGAGATTCTCTTCGAAGGTGCTAGGGCCAAACCTACTGCAATTCTGGTAAGTGTTATTATCAAGTTGGCTAAAGATTTTGAAGATGCTTGGCGAACCCATATGAAGCTCAAGTTACATACTCGTAGTGAGATCTCTATTGGCTGGCATTGCCCATCTTATTGTATCAAGTTAAATATTGATGATTGTTCTAAAAGAAATCCTGGAATAGTCAGAACGAGTGATCTATTTCGGACTATCATGGGTGATTGAATTATTGGATTTGTATAAATCTTGGTGTTACAACGAATAGTAGAGCCAAATTAATAGCGTTGTGGGAATGGTTACACCATGTCGAATCACTTGGGCTTGGCGACCTCATTGTAGAATCCGACTACCAAAGCATATGTAATGTCATCAAGATGAAGTCAACACGCAAATGAACCTGAGATGTATAATTGAAGATTGTAAACAAATACTCAAATATCATGAAGGGTAATGAGTGATTCATATTTATTGAGAGAGTAACCGCAGTGCGAATTGGTTAGCTAACTTCAATTTTTTTCAACTTTTTAAGTTGTTAAATAACCTTTAGAACAACTCTATCTCCTACTAAAGAATGATAGATGGGGTGAGACATCTTCAAGGTGAATTTTACTATAATTGGCTAGGTCTCCTGTAGGAAAAAAAAAAAAGAAAAAAAAAACATTTAACATAACTATTGAAATCGAGTTTTGAAAATTAAGAATTAACATCCCTTGAGAAGTTTTAGCTATCCTTAAACCCCGAAAGCTAAAACCCACTCCACTTATTATTATTATTTATTTATTCCTTCCTTCCATCACTCTAAAAACTGATGTAGTCTCATTTCACCCATCAACTAATTCAATGGCTTCTTCATCATTGTACTTGTCCTTGAACATCTCTCAACATCCCAAAATTCTTCACTCCTTTGCGGCACCAAATTCACTCAAACCACTATCACTTCCGCAAACCCACCTCCATAAATCATTCTTCTTCAACACCAAATCCCAACCCTTGAATAAAAACCACATTTTTCCAAAACCCATTTCAAATCTTCCACTTATACGCCCTTCCTTTAAACCCCACAAAAGTTTTTGCAAAAAGATTGTAATTTTACTTGTTGGTTCTTTTATTTTCATGGGTTCTTTAAGAATCAGGCCTGTCTTGGCACACCAGCCTATGGAAGAAACTAGTTTTACTGAGACTGAAAAAAGTGAGGAGAAAGATGAACAAGAGATGTATTTGAAGGTATTATTGGATGAGAATCCAACAAATGTTGAGGCTTTGAAGATGATTGTTAATGTGAAGATGAGGAAAGGGAAGACTAAGGAGGCTGTGGAGTATGTGGAGAGGTTGATTAAGATTCAGCCTCGTGAAGTTGAGTGGAGGCTTTTGCAGGCTCTTTGTTATGAAATGATGGGGCAGTTGAGTATGGCTAAGAAATTGTTCAAGGATATTTTGAAGCAAAGGCCTCTTTTGCTTAGAGCTTTGCATGTAAGATTCTTGGACTTTACCATTTTTTTTTTTATGTCTATTTGCTTCTGGGCCCCGCACATAGCGGGAGCTTTGTGCACTCGCGATTCTTTTTAACATGCTGTAAATGTGTTTATAGATACAGTACTCAACTTTTTTTGTGAATTGCTGGAGGTTTTTTTGTTTTCAAAATAGTGAGATATTTTTGTACTCGGTTGGTTTTTGTATTGTACATTGGAGCTTGTGATTACCACATTAAGTTTTTCTTTTGACATAATTATTAAATTCCTTTACTAATGAGGCATCGTACAAGGTCAACAACATAAATACTTTGGTTCTAATGCTGGTGATTCACAGAGACCTTGAATTGTTAGTATTTGTTACTCCATAGATTTATGGGATCGAATGAAGCTGTGGTTCTGGTGCATCTATCATCTACGGTTCTTTATCACACTATATGGATCCTTTAAATGAGGCAACTTTTTAGACTATGAAATATAGAACTTCGTACTTGCTGAAATCAATCCATGTCGAAATACCAGCTTGCTGAATTCATTTGGTAAAGTATAACTTGTGGGGGGTATAATATAAGCAGATAAAGACTAGGTCGCTGACTCGAATACTTGTCGATTATTCTCAAAATCCTAGGAAAATAATTGAAAGAATTTGTTCTCCATATGAGTCAGGTTGATTTATATAATGAGATTCTGTTAGAAAAAGTTAATGTGAACATGAATAACACTTCTTCTGTTTGACCACTTTGCACTAACCCCCTTTAAACTTAGATTCTTTCTAGAGGGAAAGAATTGAGGGGGAGGTAACTGGAAAAGAGGGATTCTTTCATTGTGTATAAGGAAGCTACATGGAAGAGAGATCATTTGGATCTTGAGGAAGGAGAGACACACTGGAAGAGACGTTTTGGTTTTCAAATGATGGTGCTTGCATAATTCAATTTCAAATTTTCAAAACGATAAAATTACTTGGAATATTTTATTTGGAGTGGAAGGCTCTCTTTTATCTGGCTATATGATCCTTATCATCCTACAAGATTTTTCTGTTTATGTAGCAGAATTTTATGTAGACATAGCATAAATTTGTCTTATTTTTTTTCTTAATCTTAAGCTTCTGCAATTGTTTTCCGTTGTCAATTGTCTTCCTCATTGCCCTTGTGCATAGCTTTCTTCCCAAGTTTCTATTATGTCTTGTAACTGATGCAAATGTTAAAAGATCTGACCATCTATCTCGCTGTTCATTAGTGTACTTTACAAAAAATTCACAAAAAAAATTACACCTGCTGAGATAGTTTACCATTATCCGTAGCAAAGGAGTGTCTTGGCACCTTTGTCCACCCTTGCGCATTCCTCTCCATTTGTCAAATTTTGACTTGCTTAATTCATTTCAAGTCTTGTTATTTTTTCTTATGCATTCCTTTGCTCTTCCATTTGTTTGTCTTTATTTATATTACTTGTGTGCTGGTGGTTAATGTTATTGTGATCCTTCCCTCTATGGCCGCAATTTCTTGTTTCAGACAGATATACTGTTTTTAACATATGTGCAATCCATATATTCCATATTAGAGCTTTTTGAAACTTGGTATTTCGCTAATATGTTAGGAACAACATCAATGAAAAAGGATCTATGCGTTCAATTTGCATTCAATTTGATAATCCTTTGGTCTATTTTTATATTCTGATTTTCTGTATCATTGTACAGTAAAATGGGAACCTCATCACTGAAGATGATGAGAATGTTTTCTTTCAATTAAAAATGGTTTGCACCTGAATTGCATGTAGGGTTCCATATTGTTAACTTTATCTCTTGCTTCCTAAGGACAAGTGCCCCCTGAGCTCTTTTAAGATGAACAAGGATATTGTTCTGGAAGTATTTTCTTAAGACCATTTTTTCAAAAAGTTTTATGTTGACATAGTTTCTGAGATTCCCCAGTGGTTAGCACTCTAGAATTGGTGTATAAGGTACTGAACTGTGAGGAGCTTATTCCCTAGGCTCTCCTCTATTATGAAATCTGGCAAATCTCAATCGATGACTGGACTAATCTGCAAGAGATTTTTCTGTTTGCTGTTGATGCTCAAGGATGGTTACTGTAAACTAGATTTCTGTGAACAAGCAAATGCGTACTGGATTACAGCACCCTCATACATGTTGCCCTTCTTTATTTGCGGTAATGTCTTGCAGTGTGTTGATTCGCTCTCTAATCTGGCTACAGAATATGCTAGATAAACTATTTCCTGTCCACATGATATCAAGAACTCCTTCTGCTTGCAGTTATTTGGCTTCTAATTTGTCACAATCCACTATGCGCGGGTTCAATTCCCGTCGTTCGCCCATAATATCCATACCATAACAAAAAAAAATAATACAAAAGGATTTTTTTTTAGTGAACGTGTCACAGCTTACTCCTATTTTTTTTTTGTTTTTGTAAATAAAGACGAAGAAATAAAATCGTATCCTGCAACATGACGTACTCGTTATGACCTTTATATAGTTAATAAAAACATGATTACGAGGATTCTCTTACAAATACTGAGTAGCTGTATTATGACCTTGGATTTTTTTTGTGATATAAGATGTCAAAGTTTCTATGTTCTATGCATGTTTCGATTAAATGTATTTGCTTCTTTTGGTGATGCTTTTTCTCTTTTGTTTAGTTCTTTTGCTGATGTTCCTTTAAATAGATGTGAGTTACTGTTTGCTTTGATTGACAACTAGCTCATCTTATGCGCATTAATTAACAACCCTAGTAACATTTTAAGGGTCCTCCTTGATGACAGTTTGTCTGTCCTCCTTGGCTGAAAGAGCAATGACATTGCACATGTGCTGTGAAAATTATGCTTTTGGTTCTGCGTATATGTCCTCAAGTATAGGAATATTCCCTAAACATTCTATAGCTCTTTATTTGAGATTGCTATTGAGCAGAAAGCTCATCATGTTTCGCCTCTTTTTGAAGGGTCTTGCAATGGTGATGCACAAGAATTATGAAGACCCAGCTGTGTTTGAAATGCTTGAGAGCGCTTTGGAACTTGCTCGTCGTGACAAAAGAGTCAATGAGGAGAGAAACATAAAAATTTTGATTGCACAAATGCATGTTGTAAAGGTAACATCTCGGTTTTACTTATTTATTGGTTTTGACTGTCTAAAGGAAAGATTTTGTTGGTAGTTTTGCCATTAAAGACTGTTACTCCACTATGCTACATTATTTGATGAGCGGTCTTTCGATTGGCACTATCAGACTTGGAAAAATAGTCGTGAAGCAACAATAACCTGCTCTCTTTTCTTTCTTGTGGGTAATGGAACAAGAGAGCTCAGCATAATACTTATCATTTGGGGTAAATTATGTCTTCATTACCAGAAAACTGATTTATCTTTTATCTCTTCTTGTTCTTGTTTTGCAGGGAGAATTGGAGGAGGCCTTGGGAAAGTTTCAAATTCTTGTTAATGAAAACCCAAGGGATTTTCGTCCTTATCTTTGCCAGGTGAGTCGAATGCTCTTGTTGCTTTGTGTGATTTCCGCCCTCATATGGACAAGAGGAACTTTAAACTTTTACTACACAATATTATCTTACTTAAAGCTCAGTTAACCAAATCTATGTCATGAGGATGTTGAGAAGGAATCTATGAGTCTTATTGGAAATTAAAATTTGATCACGCTTTAATACGGGAACCTTTTATATGTAAGAGCTTTAATGCAAGCTATACTTGGGAGGTCTTTTCATTTTTGGGTTGCAGTAAAGGGTTGATCGTTCTAATACCTCGTATGCCTCACAAAATTGGGGAAATTAATGTACACTACCTATCAGTGAAAGTCAGAGGGATCAAATGCAGGAGAAAATTAAAATAAAAGAAAAACTTGCAGATTATGTTTCTGTGACTTTGGAAGTGAGACCTTGGTGATTTGAAGTCACCTGAGCTATATTAGTAAATATGAAATTTATATACTGGAAAAAATAAAAAGAATTTGCTGGGCATAATGTGTATGGTTTGATACAGATAGTAGAGATACTGCCGTGTGAAATAGTTGTCAACGAATCAAGATATGAGTTAATGCATGCACATTTGCGGTGTCAAAAGTTACTACTTATGTTTGTAAACTTTTTCCCAGGGAATAATTTACAGTTTGCTCGACAAAAAGAAGGAAGCTGAAGAGCAGTTTGAGATATATCGAAGTCTTGTACCTGATGAATTCCCACAGAGAGGTTTCCTTGATGATGTTATGATGGCAGCTAAGACTGAATCAAGGGAACAGCTTGAGAAGGAATTTAAGGCCGAGTATTCTTACAAGACGTGAAGCTTCTGTATTTCAAATTCTTTTTTGGCACCAAGTCACCAACTATTAGTTGAGCTTGTTTAGTTGCGCTTCTAGATAGTTTGTACATAAAAGAAATGCATCATAGCGTGTAACTGAAAATTTCATTCCCATAGCGATGTGCTAGAGATTGATGTTTGCAATTTTTGGAGAAGGAACACGAAAATGGATTTATAAACTTGGGGAAACACTTTGGTCAGTCTGACTGACCGAAGAGTTTTTCCCTTGGTCATGGCCTGTATTTTTGGAGAAGGAATTGGCAGAGCTTTTAATGAAGTTGGTTACGGTATGTAAACCATGCTTAGCTTATGGTAGAGCTTTCAAACTAACAATCTTGTGGTGAAGCCACCATTAGCATACTCTTAAAGATCCAAATATTAAAAAAAAAAAAAAAAGTTGCGATTATTACTGATATATATTCATCCAATAACAAAAAAGAAATGTTTTATGACAATCAATGAGTGTCCAATGACGCAAAGAAGTGTTCTCTTTTCACATGTAGTTTTAATATATTGTGGTTTAAGAATTCATTTTAGATGCTTAAAATTCGATTATTGTGGTTATTTTGTTAAATGTTCAGAGGTATGTAATTGAATTTGTACTTCATATTACCTCCTTTTAATACCTATATTCATATACATCGTTCCCATTCACTAGGGAGATTGTGGGGATAGCACGGGACAGAAAATGAAGGTGAAGAAGATAGGGGCAAGGCGGATGTTCATATGACTTTTTAGGTCCTGGGGCGAGGCGTGAGAATAGATAGATGTTTTAGTCTAAAATCGTCTTAATCACTATCCCAATAAATGCTGACACAAAAATCATCCAACAATTCCCTGCATATATAAAAGTTTCTTTAACGAAAATGTATACGAAGTAACATTAAGTGGAAAGCAATGACCATGAAGTCTTACTTTCAACCATGCAGGCTAATTGCGAGACCATTATGATTGTAGTTGAAGTTAAAAGTGAAAATAAAAGAACTTTTTTTTTATTTTATTTTAATTTTTAACTTTGATAACAAAAGAACTTTTACATTAACAATTTCTAATAGATGAACGGCCAAAAATTTGACAGGGATAGTGTGAGAACCAAAAATAAAGAATTGCCCGATAGATTTTAGGGCCTGTGCATTATCAATTTAAGGGTGTACAATTGAAGAGTATAACATGCCGTAGGACTCTAATAGATATCCATACTAACAGACATATAGCTATATTTGAAATACAAACATATCTACACGTGAACTTTTGATAGAGTGAGTTAGCCAATCCTTGACAACCAACCCCCCCTCAAGCAGATGGCGGGGACACGACAGGTAGCTTGTCACAAAGAAGTTCAAAGTGTGGCCTGTACAACGGTTTAGTGAATATATCCGCTGGTTGTTCCTTTGTTGCAACATACTAAAGTCGAAACGTGCCATCACTAACTTTCTCGTGCACAATGTGAATGTCTATCTCGATGTGCTTACTCCTGTTGTGGATAATAGGATTAGTAGCCATGTATAGGGAGCTTATATTGTCACAATAGAGGACCGGAACATGCAGTAGTGGGATTCGAAGAAATTGCAGGATATGAGTAACCCACAGCATTTAAGAAATAAGACTAGCCAGTGCTCAATATTCTGCCTCTGAGCTAGACTTGGACATTGTCGTTTTCCGTTTTGCACTCCATGTAATCAAGTTATTTCCCAAGAAAATTGCAAAGCCAAAAGTCGAATGACGTGTGGCCGGGCAACCAGTCCAATCTGCAATACTACAGATAATTGAAGTGTGGAATGAGGAGTGAACAACATGCCATGTTAAAGTGTGTGCTTGATGTAGCGGAGAATACGCTTTGCAGCAATAAGGTGTGTGGTGCGCGGAGCATGCATATACTGACATATAGAATTTACGGCATAAGAGATGTCGGGACGAGTCATAGTCAGGTATTGTAATGCACCCACTAGTTTACGAAAATCAAATGGATCAGAGAGTGGATCACCATTCGTAGCATTAGGCGTATGACAACCATGGGGGTGTTAACAGGTTTTGCACAATCTAAGCCAAATTGTTGAAGTAATTGCACCGAATACTTGGTTTGAGTAAGATGGAGGCCCATGTCATGTCGTTGAACTTCCATGCCAAGAAAAAAATGGAGTGGGCCGAGATCTTTCATTTCAAAACTGATGAGATAGAAGCTCAATTAAGGTAGAAAGGTGAGATAAAGAGCTTCCCGTGATAACGATGTCATCAACATAAATTAAAATGATAAGAATGTGATCGAGGGATTGGCGAACAAACAACGAGGCATCATGATGTGAGTGAGTGAAGCCGACATAAATTAGAAAACTGTTGAGTTTATGATGCCAGGCACGTGGTACCTGCTTGATGCCATATAACGATTTATGTAATTTGCAAACGTAGTCAGGATGATCAGAATCAACAAATCCTTGTGGCTGAGTCATGTATATAGTTTCGGTTAGCTCACCAAGCAAGAAATCATTTTTCACATCAAGTTTTCGTAAGGGCCAGTCACGAGCAATAACCAAGCTTAGAATAAGACGAATTGTTCCTGGCTGGACCACGAGACTAAATGTTTCGCCATAATCACGCCCTAGTTGTTGAGTGTATCCTTTTGCAACCAGTCAAGCTTTATAGCGCTTTAGAGATCCATCTGATCGTTGTTTGACTCGGTAAACCCATTTGCATTCCACAAGGTTATAAGAAGGTGAAGGAGGAATAAGAGACCAAGTTTTATTTTTAAGCAGTGAATTGAATTCCTCATTCATGGCTAAGCGCCAATTAGGATCCTTAGATGCAATAGAGTAGCACGTTGGTTTTGGCGGAAGACTAGAAGCAACAGAGACCAAACATGTAGGAAGATGATATTTTGTAGATAACATGGCCTTGGGTTTACGTATACCATCCATCAACCGAGTCACCATAGGATGAGTTTGCATAAGAGGACGAACAAGTGGCAAGGGAGATTCAACATTTGTAGCGTCTGATGAATTTGATTAATAAGAGGCATGTGGAGAATCGACAACTTTTGATGGATGAGTAAGATCATGAGGGCCACAATTATCTGTTGTGAAAGACTCTAAAGCATGAGATGCCATTATGCATACTCATCCCAATGCCGAAGGCCTCGGGACCCTTGGACATACTCCATCCCTCATTCCATGCTAGTGAATGAACACTCATTGAAAAGATTAGCGTTATCTTCCATGTGGAAGTGGCAGAATTCATAGTATGGGTCAATATTCATACCCCATCTAAGAAGTCAACTTTTAGTAGGAAGTCGATCCAACCAGAACAGCCAAGTGCAAAAAGAATGCTTGGGTGTTTCATGTTTGAACCACACCCCATTGTGCCATTCAACATTTGGAACCTATGGTTTAAGAAGTTCCCAAGCCCAATGAGTTTTGAAGTTACCAGATGGAGAGTTGAGCCACAAAGTTCTATCACTCATGTTACCATTCGGTACAATGCCTCCAAGGTGGTGGATAATCATAGAGAAAATGGCATCCTAGGAAGGCCATCTCTACTGATTATCAACAATAAAGTCTGTTACCAGAGTAAGGATTATGGCTAGCCGAAATAATTGCATGATCATCAAGCAAAAGATTGAGGAAGCTAAGTGGATGCCAATTATCCATCCAAAACCTAGTGTTGTGACAATTGCTGATTTGATGAACAATAAAATTCCTAGCAACCTATCACAATTGTTATATTTTCTTCCATGCCCAGGTAGGATTTCTAGGAATAGAAAGGTCCCACAGATTGTGAACTCGAAGATGATTAGCATAGACCCATTTGACCCACACTGACTTATGCCTTGTATGAAGGATACAAAGATATTTGAGGATAGTTGCCTGGTTGGTGTCAACAAGTGTCTTGATTCCCAAACCACCCTCGGCATACTCTCTACAAACAACATCCCAAACAACACAAGCTTTGTTACCTATAGTATCGGAACCTGCCAATAGAAAGCTACCAAGCTTTCTCTCAATCTCTTCCAAGACCCCCTTGGGGAGGATGAACGTTTTGGCCCAGAATGAGTGGATATTACAAAGGAATGATTTAACTAGTTGTAACCTTCTAGAATACGAAAGAGAAGCATTAGTCTAGCTCCCAATTCTCTTAACAATCCTATCAATCAAGAATTTACAGTGAGCTTTGAGAAGTCGAACCGGCATTAATGGTACTCCCAAGTAACGGATGAGGAGTGAGCTGACTTTAAAACCCAAGATGTCAACAATTTGGTTGCTAACTTGATCTTTGCAGCCTCCCAGTAAAATATCACTCTTCTCATTACTGACTGTAAGACCAGACAAACGTTGGAAATAGTCTAGACAATACTTGATGATACTGACCGAATTGATGTCTGCTTTATAGAAGACCAAGATATCATCAGCAAAGCACAAATGGTTTAACTTGGTGGACTTACACTTTGGATAGAACTTGAAATCCCTATGGTTAGCTGCTTTGGAGAGAATCCCAGAAAAGACTTCCATGCAGAGAACAAACAGATAGGGGGGAAAAATGGTCCCCCTATCTTAGTCCTTTATCCCTTTTGAAGTAACCATGAAGACCCTCATTGATGGATATAAAGAAGCTTATGGTAGAAATACAGTTTTTGATCCAATGAATAAACCTCAAGGGAAAATTAAAAGCCTCTAATATATTGAGGATAAATTCCCAGCTGATGGAATCATAAGCCTTTCTCAAGTCCACTTTGATAATGTATCTCGGACTAATGCCTTTATTCCTATAGCCTCTGACTAACTCTTGGCTCATGAGGATATTATCTGAGATATTGCGCCCTTTAATAAAAGCTCCCTGAACATCCGAGATAATAGAGCTCAACTAGTCCCTTAATCTGTTAGCCATAGTTTTTGAAATACGCTTATAAATAGTGTTACAACAAGCTATTGGTCTGTAATCATTAATTGAAGAAAGATTGGGAGTCTTCGGGACAAGAATCAGTACAGTAGAATTGATCTCCTTCAATATCCTGCTAGAATGAAAGAAGGATTGAACAACACTAATAACATCTTCGTGAACAATGTCCCAGGCTTCTTTGAAAAAATAAGAGTTGAATCTGTTAGGGCCCGGGCTTTTGTCACTTGGAATAGGGAAGATTGCATCCTTGACCTCTTGAGGAGTGATAGGATTGATCAAAGAATTAGCTAGGTCAGTAGACAGTCTGGCCCCAATAAAAGAATTGATATCCGAGGTAGACAATGGGGAGGATTGACGCGAAGTAGTTCCAATAAGATTCTGAAAATAGGCAATCACTTCAGAGCTAATATCCTCATCCGAAGTAATGGTGTTCCTAAAGCCATCAATAATCGAAGAAACTGAGTTCATACCAGCTCTGTTTTTTGCATACTTGAAAAAGAATGTCGTGTTTGCTTCGCCTTCTCTGAGCCAAAAGATGCGAGACTTTTGTCTCCAATACTTTTCTTCTGCTTCAATAAGTGACTTCAGATTGCAAAACAAGTTATTTTCCTCAATATAGTCCAAAACACTGCAGTTGCCCAAGTGAATATTATTCTGTATGAGACCAAGTTGGGAACGCATGGCTTAATGCGTTAAGTTAAGTTATTGAAATTGTCTTTATGAAAATCTTTCAGGTTGGATTTCAGCAGCTTCAACTTCTACACAAGAAGAAACATAGGATACCCCTTAATGTCACTATTCCAGATCTCAACCACAATCTCCTTAAAGTTTGGTTGCTTCGTCCAAAAATTATAAAATTTGAATAGGGTATTCCTAAGTCTCCTGTGAGGAAAAGGGTTCAAGAACAGAGGACTATGGTCCAAAATTTCAAGGGGGCCTACAGTAAGGAAAGAATCAGTAAACTCCGTGATCCACTTCTCGTTAATTAACACTCTGTCAAGCTTGTTCGCCTTGAGACTCAGCTTACTTGACATGTTACTCCAGGTGAAGTAAGGCCCAATACTCTTATGCTCCGAAAGCCCAACATTCTCAATAGTCTTTGAACTCCTAAGCTCCACCAGGAAGAACATCACACCCTTGTCTATTTTCAATCACCAAAATCTCATTAAAGTCTCATTCCAATGTAAAGGGAATATTCGGGCAAACAAGATTCCATCTTGTCTATTGATCCCAAAGCCGCTTCCTCTCCAAGCTGTCATTTGAACCATAAACAAAAAAATAACCTAATATTCCTCTTTGTATTAATGTCAAAGATGGAGCACAGGATGGCTTAGTCAGACTCGTCCAATTTATTGACAATAACTGTTCTCGGGTCCCAGAGAATCCAAATTCTGCCGTTATTATGACTGTTGTAGTTGTCAAAAGTCTTCCATTTCTTAAACTTTGTATCCCAGATACCCTCGGCTTTACCACATTTAACGCGAGTCTCAATAAGACAACCCACTGAGATTCGATTATTGAGAACAAACTTAGAAATAAATGTCTATCTATAGGGCTTATTTATACCTCTGACATTCCATAATAGGATCTTCATGGGTTAGGTGGAGTAGAGGGTGAAATATCAGGTAGATGATCCTCTCCACAGAAAAATCTGTCTATCGGTCATCAAAAATAGGGTCAGTGCCCTTACGAGAATTAGAAGTCTCTCCTATAACAGGGCCTTTGTTAACCAAAAAACCTTTAGCAATATTCATAGAAGATTCTCCAATAATGTGCTCATTGAGAGATTCAGTAGCCTGATCAAGAACTGAAAATTGATTATTGGAAGTCACCTTAGATTTGAGTTTACCTTCCAAGATGCGTTGCCTTCCAGACGGTGAATCAGTAGGTGCTTTGTCCTTGATGGTCAGAGGAGGATTAGCACTCCAATGTTTATATTTTAATTTTCATTCTTGTGCCCAGCTTAAATCGCCCCATTTAAAATTGGACCCGTTCAATTCGTAGCTAAAAAATATTGGAAAATTTGACATAGGCTTTTATGATATTAGTAATCTCTAATGTGTTAATACCCATTTTAGATTGTTCTATGGTGACTTTGTGATATTTAATAGAATCCTTAACAACTACTCTTCAACATGTAATTGATCGAAAAAACTTCTTTTCTAATTAGTAAGCAATAATAGATGTGCAGTATATTACATGTCATATGGAAGGAATGTTATATATACTTGAAAAATTTGTCGTTTTGTTCCTTAATAAATGAAAACGCCCACATTTAATGAATCTTAAACTCTACATAAATTGGAATTTCCAATCTCCTTATTAACAACATCTAACCTTTTGAAAATGAATATCATTGATCCAATACACTACTTTGAGAATGAAAATAAACTTGGTCCTCAATCCTGATGTTGTTCAAGTGCTGAAACTGACAATAATAGTTGGCAAGTCATCCAACATCGTTCCATTTTCTCTTTAAGGAAGTAAAATAAGTGGTTCCTTTTTTTAGTAATCTTTTTATTTTAACTTCATTTTAGCAACATACTCTATTTTAAAGACTTTCTATTTCATTCAACTTTAATACCACTCTGTATTTTACTTAAACATAATGACATGTTCTATTTTTTAAGGTCTTTTTTCCTCTCTAAATTTGAAGCTTTTCTAATGGTTCTTTCATTTTTTAATTCGAAGTTTTTTTTAATATTATCTTATATTTTTTATTTTATTTTTTTTAATTTGAATATAAACTCAAATCCAACTCATCAGATTTCAGGCAAGTAACACATTTATAGACTCCTTATTTTTAGAAAGCTATTTAAAAGTCTCTTTAAGTGTGTGTTTGGATTGGGAGAAATAGGGGGAAGGGGATGGGTAGTAAGGAGAGGGGTTCACTCATTCTCCTGTTTGGTTTGAGAGAGATTGAGTGGTTGAGGTATAGAAGAGACGAGCTTAACCCCTCTATATCTCCAAAATATGATCACTCCAATTTGGGATAAAATAGAAGGAAGCGAAAATACTATTTTCTCGGAGGACAATTTTGCACTTTAATTTTATGTTAATTACAACTGTTAATGCAAAAATTGGCAGCCCCGAACTCTTCTGGGGCTGAACGACTTCCTTTATCCGAATAATATTTTGTATGCTCTGTCCACCTTGCAGTCCTCGTAAATCTGGGGCAGACTATTAGCGGGACTGTTATCAGCCCCGTAGGCTAACCTTACCCAGGGCTACAGCTTTGGTATTTCGTTCTTGATAGGGCTTGATGGTCGGGGCTGGCACGTCTGGCCTGCTCCTTATCCTGGTCTTAGGGGTTTACCCCCTCCTGCTAGGTGCTCTGCTAGGTCCCTACTTGTTACCATGCTAGCGAGGGCCGCATCATATTTGTGCATCAGGTCCCGTTGTCCTGTAGCTCCGAGGTCCGACCATCTGTCCTTGGCCGATGTTTGATAGGCTAGGCTGATTTGTTTGGCGGGGCTGGACGAGCCCCGTCAGCCTATGTTGTACGAACTGTAAGGGCTGGAATCTACTACTTGAGGCTTCATCAACTTATTTCCTGCAAAACAAGGACCCTTGGAGGGTACCCGGGGGCCCCCTCCGACGCTTAACTTATTCGTCTATTGCCCAGCACTTCCCGTGAACCCAGGTCAAGACATTGATGGGGCTACCCCTTGTGAGCCTAGGTCAGGACGTTGATGGGGCTACCCCTTGTGAGCCCAAGTCAGGACGCTGGTGGGGCTACCTCTTATGAGCCCAGGTCAGGACGCTGGTAGGGCTACCTCTTGCAAGCCCAGGTCAGGACACTGGTGGGGCTACCTCTTGCAAGCCCAGGTCAGGACACTGGTAGGGTTCCCAACTCCGTGGGCTAGATTTTTTCGTCTGCTGCCCAGAGGTCCTTGTGAGCCCAAGTCTGAACGTTGATGGGGCTTCCTCAGCTCCGTAGGCTGGATCTTTCCGGGGCTCGAGATCCACCCCTATCAATTGTCCCCCTAATCTCTTGAGCTCCGCAAGAGGTTAGGGGATTGTCATGTGGGTGGAGCTCTTTGGTTCCTACGTTAGTTTAGCTATTACAACCGCCACTTTGCACAATCTATATACCACCATCTTAGCTGGTCTACGTACCTTGAGATTTATGCCCCCTACTTCACGTCGTCAAAAATATCTCATTCATGACATGTTTTTTGCATGACTCGAGCTAATGACCTTATCTTTGAATTCAGCTCATAGCTTTATTTTTGAGGTTTGGTTGGTGAGCCCTCAGACCCTCATATTAGTAAATTCAATTTTGAAGTTGCTCCTACTGATATTTTGGTGGAGCTTTGGTACGCCCCCCAAGGTTTCTTTAGAGAAATTGGAGAGCTTGTTACGATTATTAAGGTTGGATGTAGATGAGCCGTGAGATCGAGAAGAGAAGTCGACCAATGGAAGAATTTGAGGTGCAGGCCTCTTTAATAGGAGCGCGCATCGCGAGCTTGTAGGTACGAGCACATGATGTTACAACCAACTTTTAGGCTTGATTTAGCCCTCATCCTATGTTCATCTCTGGCTCTTATGGTCTAACCTTCGGTCTTTTATTGCTCTTGTAATGCTCGGATGTTTGGCTTGAAGTGACGTTCGACATGTAATTCCTCTTTTAGCTAAGGGCAGTTCAACTTTGCCATTTTCGGCTCAGCCCTGGCCCTTTTTTAGCCTTCGGCATATGTCCGACCTAAGAATGGCATTTTAGTTTCCCCTTTGGCTCTTCTTATGTTTGATATGGCTCTTGGCCTTATCTTGTGCTTGAGTTTGGGCTCGACTTTCCCGAGCTTTCCCTGGGCTCCACTCATATTTGAGCTATTTGAAACTCTTTTAAGTTGGTCTTCCTTGATGAGAGGGGATCGTTGAACATTTTGCTCTACTTAACTTGACTTTGGCCGTTTAGCCCTGGCTCTTTCGGAGCTCACCACCGGGCTCTATCTTTAGCTAAGTTTTCTTAGCGTTTGGGACTTGTGGGAGCCTTTCGATGGTCTTTTCCGAACTTACCTTTGATTTCGAAGGTCTAAGGAGCTTTTGAGGTCCCTTCTCCGCCCCTTGGCCTAGGCTCATTTTTGGCCTTTCTTGGATCCTAACATGCACTTCTTAGCCCTCGAGATATGTTGGGATTTGGCCTTGGCCATGTATGGATTGACTTGGTCATTGTGCTTAGCCTTAATCTATCGTGAGTTGGTTTCCAACTCAGCTCGCTTCAGTTAGCCTTGTGTCAACTTTATTTCAGTTCTTTCCGAGCTCAAGGAGGTTTAAGCGCCTCATGGAGGCCCTTCATCGATCTCTTTCTAAGTTCTTCTTAAGGTCTTAGGGAATTTAAAAGTCTGTTCTAACCTTCTTGCTAGCTTTATTGAGGCCTAGGGATTTGCGTGGAGCCCTTCTTCGGCCTTAAGCAAGCTTTTCCAAGGTCCAGGGACTTATAGGGGGCCCTTTTTATGACCTCGAGCTCATTATATTTTTGTTACAAAATCCACCTTTTTAGCGAAAGGCCTTTGTGCCGTGGTTCGGCTCCTTTCAGCTTGGGCTTCGACTCTTTCTCTGATCTATTTATTTAGATCTCAATTGCCCCCAGACCGGATTGGATGAGGTATTTTATGGAATTCTAGCTTTGCTAGTCCCCCCCTTTTCGAGAATGTGCTAAAGTTCAGCCCTCTTTTATTTTGAGGCTTGAGGAGCATTTTGACATGTCCACTGGTCTTTTGGGTAAGATACATCTCTATGGGCCTCACGTTTGGCCCAATTTCTCTTGATGACCTTTAAATTGATGCCAACATCTCTAAGTCTTTTTGACTCAAGTAGCCTTGAGTTCTTACATCCTTGAGGACTGACTCGATAGTTGGGGGTAGTCAGTCTTGAGCTCTTACAACCTTGGGGGCTGGCTCAAAAGTTGGTGTTATTCAGCATTTCGAACCATTATATGATCTCTTGCTTGTGAAATAGGCCTCCCTGATTTTGGACCAACAATTTGCATGTCCTTAAATGAGGATGCTGATGATCCTTTGATTTCAGACCTGGTACTTGAGCATAGACTCTCGGTTATTTAGCTTGGGAATTACTTAGTTAGCTTTCTACATACTTGCTAAGGATGCTTTAGGCCTTAGTAAAGGTCCTTTTCTTCCTGGTAGGACCTACGGGGCTGTAGTGCTTATCAAATGTTGCAACTTAAGTGGGCTGAAACCAAGCTCTACTTGGTGCTTAATTATTCCAGGCTATGCTTGACTTTTTGGGCGAAGACCTCAATGAGCATCGTGACCGAAATGGGCTATGCCGAGCTCCATCTGGTGTTTGGATGCTTCTGGCTATACCCTCTATTGTTTGGTCCCTTATCGGCCTCGAGTATAGCTTGAGGGATGATAACTTGAATAGTTGTTGGGAAGACCCCAAAGGGTTCTTGTCTAAGCCTGGGGAATAATGACCCCGGTGATGGTAGTGAGAATTCGGAAGATTCTTGTCTCAACTTGGGGAGTGATATCCCCTGTGATGGCTAGTACAACCTCGGAGGGATATTGTCTTGGCTTGGGAGTAATATCCCATATGGTGGCTGATCAGACCCCAGAGGGTTCTCGTTTTTACTTGGGGAGTAATGTCCCCAGTAGTGGCTGGTGAGACCCTAGAGGGTTCTCGTCTTGGCCTAGGGAGTAATATCCCATATAGTGGCTGGTGAGACCTCGAAAGGTTCTCGTCTTTGCCTGGAGAGCAATGTCTCATGTGGTGGCTGGAGACCCCAGAGGGTTCTTATCTTAGCCTTCAGGGTGCTGCAACCCTTGATAGTGTTGAGCTCTTATGGCTCGTAGGCCAACTCTCATAGCCTGGAGGAGCTTGGGAGACTTCTGTTGTGACTGGACTGAGTTGGTCACCCATTTATTTATGCCAGATGAGCTCCACTGAAGTTTGGGAAACTCTACTGAGTTTAGGAGAGTTGTTGTTTTTTGAGCTAAGGAGAGCTTCGATAATCTTGGGAAAGTTCCACTGAGCTTAAGAGAGCTCCTACTTTTCATGCTAAGGAAAGCTTTGCAGGTCTTGGAAGAGCTCCACTGAGTTTAGGAGAGCTCATTCTTTTTTAGCTAAGTAAAGTTCTACTAATCTTGGGAGAGTTCCGTCGCTCCGCTGGGCTTAGGAGAGCTCTTGTTTTTTGAGCTAAGGGGAGCTTCGGTCATCTTATGAGAGTTTCGATACTTTGCTAGGCTGAGGAGAGCTCTTGCCTTTTGAGGTACTGAGAGCCCCGATGTTCAGTTGGGCTAAGGAGAACTCCTCTGATTTTAAGAGAGCTCCGATACCCTACTGGACTGAGGAGAGCTCCTGCCCTTTGAGGTAAGAAGAGCTTCGCTGATTTTCGAAAAGCTCCGATACCCTGCTGGGCTGAAGAGAGCTCCTGTCTTTTGAGGTACGGAGAGCTCCGATGTTTGGCTGGGCTGAGAAGAGCTCCGTTGATTTTAGGAGAGCTCCGATACTCTGCTAGATTGAGGAGAGCTCTGCTGATTTTGGGAGAGCTCCTGCCCTTTTAGGCAAGAAGAGCTCCGCTGATTTTAGGAGAGCTCTGATACTCCGCTAGGTTGAGGGGAGCTCCGCTGATTTTGGGCTGATTTGATTACCTCATTGTGGGTTGGCGTACGCCTCAACAAATTATCTCATCACTGTTGGATTTATATCTGGATATCACAATGACGTTTACACGAGCTATTCTTTTGCTATATCTTTTAATGATAAGTCAATAGAAATGTATCTCAGATATTTAAATGTATCTCTAGCTCGCCTTGACCGAAGTAAATTCCAAATCAGAGTTAAAACAAGGCAAAAATGAAACAAAATGTTGTTGAAACTTCAGGTTCGTCATTTCTGGACAGCTCAAACACATTTTACAAAAATGGTCATAACTTTCTCTAGGAAGCTCCAATTCATGAACTGTTTGAAGCGTTAGAACCTAAACTCGTAGGGCTTTCTGCCTATATATAAATCACCAGCCAATTGTTTCTCAATTGTAGCAGTTTTTTACTCAAAGTCAGCACGAAAAAATCTTATTCGTAGCCTTGCTATATCTCAGGCTTCCTTCTTAGTGTAATTTTTTGCCTCTTACACTATCTCAAAATGAGTAGTATAACTAGTTAGGTTGTCATTATGCATGTCAAATATATGCACAGCAAGTCGAACCATAATTATAGGCATCATAAATTAGCTCAGACATATTGTTTCCTAAAGCACTTATTTTCTTCAGGTGTTTTATCAAACACCTTAAGTGCACATCATAACAGGCATGCATTTGTATAAGTTTTCTCATGTAAATTACAAATTGACATTTTATCAAACATCTTCGACACATAACATAAGAGATATATAATTTGTGTCTAAGTTTCCTAATGCCAAGTTCACTTGGCATTCTATCGAACACCTTAAGCGTTTTGCTAAGAACACATACTGATAGGTGTCTGCCAAACTAATGTTATTTCTAGATAACATCACATATTAGAATCAAAATGCAAGGATAATGACGAACATGTTGTAAGTGATGTTCTAGACATTATTATGCTCATATATATGTCTTCTTTTAAGCTATGATACAAGCATGTTATGGTATGAAAAAATAGTAGCATGAACTCGGCTAGTCAATTTGTGTAACACGACAATCATTAGATATCTTGTCGAAACAACAAGGTTGAGAATTGTGAGCAAATCATGCACTTTAATTAGGCAGTAGCTCGCATAACATGAACATGCCGACTGATAAAGACAATATCAGTGCCTTATCATTGAACTTTAATAAAGCATATAGTTAACATGAATGTATAGCATGTAAATTCTTAGCAAACTGGGTGATCAACTTAATGTAATAAGCAATCAATAGATGGTAGCTAGCACAGGGCAAGTATTATTGTTACTTATCTTGCACAAATGTGGTTTCTCAGTGGGATAATCCACCGTTTCCCACAGACGGCGCCAAACTGTTAATGCAAAAATTGGCAGCCCCGAACTCCTTCCGGGGCTGAACGACTTCCCTTATCCGAATAATATTTTGTATGCTCTGTCCACCTTGCAGTCCTCGTAAATTCGGGGTAGACTATTAGCGGGACTGTTATCAGCCCCGTAGTCTAACCTTACCTAGGGCTACAGCTCCGGTCTTCCGTTCTTGATAGGGCTTGATGGTCGGGGCTGGCATGTCTAGCCTACTCCTCATCTTGGTCTTAGGGGTTTACCCCATCCTGCTAGGTGCTCTGCTAGGTCCCTGCTCGTTACCATGCTAGCGAGGGTCGCATCAGATTTGTGTATCAAGTCCCATTGTCCTGTAGCTTCGAGGTCCGACCATCTGTCCTTGGCCGGTACTTGATTGGTCAGGCTGATTTGTCTGGCGGGGCTGGATGAGCCCCGTTAGCCTATGTTGTACGAACTGTAAGGGCTGAAATCTAGTGCTTGAGGCTCCATCAACTTATTTCCTGCAAAACAAGGACCCCTGGGGGGTACCTTGGGGGCCCCCCCCGATGCTCAGGTCAGTTATGGGAGCAAGAGATTGCTAAGAGCATTAAAGTATTGCGTGAGAGCAAAAGAGTTGCTTAGGAGCAATTAAGAGAGAGCTTGTAAGCGTTAGAATGAGATACCTATACTTTTTATGTCTACCTGTATATATAGTTGCTGAAATATGGAGTTGTAAGATAGGATAAACATAGATCCCACGATATTAGGCTTAAGAAGATAATATCAAAGGAAATAAGACAAATCCCTTATCTTTAGGCTCAAGGGGATAATATCCATATCCCTTATCTTCAGGAATCCAGCAAAATTATTGTGTACTTATCATTATCTCAAAACTCCCTTGTTATTCGTCTGCTGCCCAACACTTCCCGTGAGCCTAGGTCAGGACGTTGATGGGGCTACCCCTTGTGAGTCCAGGTCAGGACATTGAGGGTGCTACCCCTTCTGAGTCCAAGTCAGGACGCTGGTGGGGCTACATCTTGTGAGCCCAGGTTAGGACGTTGGTGGGGCTACCTCTTGCAAGCCCAGGTCAGGACGCTGGTAGGGTTCCCAGCTCCATGGGCTAAATTTTTCCGTATACTGCCCAGATCTCCTTGTAAGCCCAGGTCCGAACGTTGACGGGGCTTCCTCAGCTCCGTAGGTTAGATCTTTCCGGGGCTCGAGATCCACCCCTATCAACAACCATACCAATTATATAAACATTCAAAATAAAATAAGATAAGGGCATAAAAGTCATTATACACATAAAATTTATTCATCTCCTTCCATTTCCTTTATAATCCAAACAAAAGATAGTCATACTATTTTATAATCTTTTCTTTTATAAAATTATCCAATATAAATATGATTTAACCTCCTTCACTCTTTTTCTTTATAATTCCCCGACAGCCTCTTTTTTTTTTCTTTTCCTTTTTTGGGAGTCAAAAAGAGGACTTAACTTTTCATTTTTAGGAGGTGAGCTTCAAACCCTATTATTTTATTTTGGCGTGTAATTTCACGTATTAAGGTGAGTCCCACAAATGATGTCAGAGACATTTGACGTTTTGGAACCAATTCTTCATTTTTAGTTAAGGAACCGAAATAGGGGTGACGTGTTAACACACATTGTGCACAAAATGATTATAGTATTATCTCTTTGACATCTAATATCACCTAAATCTCTTGTAGTGTTTTGTATTTTAATAAATCTATCTTTGACAAAAAAAAAAGAAAAGACTATAGTAATATCTTTTTAAGCTAAGGATAGAAACAGAGAAGGAAAAAGATTGTTTTCGACGCTCCGACAAAAAGAAAAAAAAAAAAAAATCTTGGCATTGCAGTTGACACGTCGATTAGGAAAAATCCAGTGAGTTTTTTTTCTGTTCTTTTTGTCTAAAGAAATCCAGTGAGTTTGGAATGCACTTTTTATAAAACCCACTTTCCAAATGTTTCTTTTGTACTAATTAAACAAACTCACTCTAACCACCATGACCAGCTGCCACGTGGCGCCATTTGGCCTGCTCCATTCACACTCCGGTCTTCCTCCGAACCGTTGCCGGTTTCTCCATTCCCGGAGAACCACGCGGTTCGCCACTCCGTCATTTCTCAAAGCCCGGAGAATCGCTCCCGCCACTATTATTATATCAGCAGCTTTAGATACTCCTTGTAGTTCTAGTGAAGATGGTGATGTGACTGTGATTGTGACGGACCCAAATGCTAAACCGGTGAGAATAGTAGCTCTGGTTGGACATGGTAGCGTCAGCCCCATCAAGTCTACTCCTTGGTTTGACGTCATGCTCCACACTGTCAGTAACCCTTTTTTTTTTTTTAAATTGTCCATTCATTTTCGTTTAAATTTAATTTTTTTTTATCAATATATAAGATGTTACATATGATTACATTTTGTTTTGCATGTGTTTCACTCATTAAGTTCAAGTTAAATAGACTACATTAATAATAAAGAAAGAAAAATAATTCTAGATTTCAGTTGATGTGATGAAGGAAAGAAAGGAATTAAACAAAAAAAAAAGAAAAAAAGAGTAGCATTCTATGTTCTTTATTTGCATTTCCGTATTAACAACTCGTCAAGTTGATCTTGTTCTAGTATTTTATTATACACTCTCTGTCCCGATATATATGGGTTATGGCAGTTATCCCCTTTTTCTAGAATGTTTAGAGCCGAGCTCGTGGGAAGTCACGGATTTCTTCTTGTTGTCTGCTGTAGGGATCATTACGAAATGACAAAGGGTAATTAGCTTATTATGATAAGCACATAAGGGTATTATTGCATTTTGGCCATGGGGATGATTACTGGAACGACAGAGTGTAAATTAGCTAATACGATAAGCACAGGGCATGTTGCATTCCCTGCGTTACTAGTAAAGGGCATTGTTGTCCCAAAAAAAAAAAAAAAAAAAATCATTTAAGCAAGTATATGAAATAAACGCTCCAGAAATTACAAATTAGTGCATGAGATGCACTCAAAGTTAACTTGGGCGAACCGGTTGAAGGTAGGGCATTACGTGCAGCATTTTGAAAAACACAAGTAGTTTATGAGATCATTACTGTACAACAGGAGTAACTAGTTTTATTACAATAAGCACATGGGAATGTTGTGCATTTTACGTTAAATATTGATAACAATTAGTTGGTAACTTTTGAATGTCTCTATCTCTCTTGGTATAGGATTATTTTATCAGTCATATGTGATTCTGCCCCTTATGCGTTTTTTCTGTTTTGTTTTTGTTTACATTGGTTTTGCACAAGTTGAGATCAACTCCAATGATGCAACGGGTGGTTTTCTCCTCTAATATGGTGTAGTTTACTTGTATTTCTCTTTCTCTAGAAGGTCCATACGAGCATTTTATCTCTTTCTCATGCATGTCTCTAACAACAGGCAAAAAGGTTAAAATGGGTTGATGAAGGATTTGAAATGCGGGTATATACTGACAACCTCCATCAGACCAACGATGAAACAGTGAACGATCTTCTTCAGGAGCTGAGCCATGCTGATATTTTGGTGATTGTTGCTGTTACCGATAAAAATTCAGTCAAGTGGATCCAAGCCAACAGCAACAATGTCCCGAATGTCATTGTTTTTGATTCTTCCCCAGAATTGAGAAACAAGCTGGGAGGATTATATATCGAAACAGAAACTAAGGGGAGCATATTTGGCAAATTAACTGCCATTGCTCAATCAAAGAAGCTGAATGAATCGGTGCAAGTGGTGAGAACAGTTTCTGAGGCTTGGGACAGGCATAATTCTGATGATATAAGGTTCTGTTTGTTGGTCATAATTAATGCTTATATAAGGCCAGTTCCAATTCTAAAGAATCTTAGAGCCAAAGGTTTCTCTACTTTGAATTGCATGATAAACAATTGTGGACCTCAAATCTTGAATTGTTTATTGGATCCGACCTGTAGGAAAGCTCTTCAGTGTTTGAACCAGTGTAGTCCTGTAGACCAGGTCTGCAGTTACCGATGTATTGCCTCATATGAGAGTCCAAACCTGGAACAGTTTTCTCTTTGTGTATTGCAGAAGAACAATTGTCTTGGATTGGACGCTAAAATTCCTGATAAACCTTATGTGCCTCCTATGGTGAAGTTTAGGGGGCAAATTTTATGTCACGAGACTGCAGAGGATCTTTTTATTGGTTGGTTAGGGAGTTTAGACTGGAGTTGGCGTGTTGTAGCTGGACAGAACCCAGCTTATGATCAATTCCCATGCCAGTATCAGCTATTCTACAGGGGGAAGGCAAGAGGATCATTTTGGTATGAGCCAGTTTTCCAGGTGAGAACTCTTGATGGGAGTTTGGTGTGGAGAAGGCGAAAGTATCGGGTTAAAAGAGGAAAAGTTCCAGGGACATTTTATTTCAGTGTCTTGGATAATGGAGTGGTTTCAAATGAGTTCTGGACAATTGTCGATGTTTCTGATGATTTAAGCTGGGGTTTGTTTCATTACAGTGGAGCTGCTCGAGTAGCAGGGCAGTCATATACAGGGGCGGTGCTTGTTAGCCCAGATGGTGCCTACCCTGGTGAGATGGAGAGCCATGGATTAGCATCTGCATTGGACAGATGTTGCATCAAGGAGTGGGAACTGTATACTGTTGACAATTGTTCGTGTCAAGATCCACCACTGGGGCTTCCAGAGGGTTCAAGTCTGCATAATAAAATTGAACTTGAAGTTCAAAAATGTTAATATATTTAGGGTTCATACAGAAGTCTGAAATAACAATGTGTTGCTGCCGGTGTGATCATGTGTATAGCGTGGAAAATGTATCAGCAAGAAGTGAAAGTCCGATTCACGGAAAAGTTAGTTTTAGCAGAAGGCCGGGCTAATCATTGGTTCTGCTCAACAACAATTGCCTACGGAAACAAGAACTCATTCGCTGTGTGCCATTCACATGAAAGCTCCAATGTTTTCTGCTTAGAAGTTGCTGGCCATGCTATGAAGTGTTTTATACCATTTGTAGTAAAAAGCTGGCTTTTATATTTAAGTAAGTTGATTCTTTTATTCTTTTATACCTATTGTAATTTGTGCACTAGTTAGATAGTGTTAAAAAACGTACCATGTTAAAGAAACATATGTTCATCTAAAATAGGGAAGGACCTGCAGGCTGCAGGAAGTTATCTTTGAACTAGGGCCACCTCATTTCGATCATCCCCATAATCAACCAGTCGGTAGAAGGCACCCACTTTTCCATTGCTGACCATTTCCTTCATTCTCATAGTAAACTACATCTGCAATAGTTTTACCATAGAGATGTTACTGTGACATTTCGTCTCACATCAATTGTATAAGAGATTTATGTTTAGTTTATAATAATTTGAGTTTATTATTATTATAAACACGAGTTTAAACATTTTGAGTCAGTTAATTTGACTCAATATATTGTTGGTATGCTACTAGTTGGACTTGAGTCGTTAAAATTGGTGTTAAAGCAATTTATAAGTGTAGAACTTGTGGCCTCGATTGTGATTCCGTTTTGTCACGCTCCATGTTTGTTCCTAAGAAGCCAAACTAGGCTGCCAGCCATTCATAGGGTCTATCATCCTGAATATTTCCTTTCACATATATGAGGTCACAAGAGGCTGCGTTCAATGTAACGTTGTTTAGAGGCCTCACATCAGCCCAAATATCAGTTCAATCTACAGTTGTTATTCAATCTCTATCTAGGTTCCTTCTTAAGGATGTCCCTTCTTTTTAGTAGAATCCTTCACACCCAAGATTCTTCCTCCCACCTTTGCGTGCCAAAAAGAACGGCAAGGGAAGTAAAGGCCTTTACACTATGTTTGAATTGCACGAGAATTGATCTCTCAATATCTTGTACTCACAACAAAAGGTATACCACTAGACCAAAGACTTATTGATATTCAAATACCCTTGTTCTTAATCATTGTTATGTTAATGTCATAATTAAAATTATGTAAAATTATTACTTCTTCCAAGTGCAGGATAATCCTAAGGAGGACAATTAAAACATTTCACTTATTGACTTTTTTGTTACCTCCATAAACTACCAAATTGGGAGGATTGCAAAATATGATTCTCCCATACCTCCGTAACTTTTCTCCGTTTCAAAAGTCAATCCAAACAATGGTAATCCTTCCCTTTCCTTTGAAAAGTGCAGTCCAAACACTATGTTAAGGATTTTTTTTTTTTTTGTCGAAAATGTATGGGTATTATTATACATATGAAATCAACCAACACCGATTGATACAAAATTAATAGGTACAAGATCCCTATCTAGCAGTTGGTGTAATCGAGGGGGGGAAGCACCACTGTCAAGACAACACCAAAACATTTACAAGAGTTTGTTTGGCGACCTAATCTACCACCTGGTTAGCCAGTTTGGCTATGAGGCAAAATCGAAAATCTAGATTCTATTGGACCAAATTCTGAATATCCTGCAAGGGGCAAGTAGAACTCCATCTCGCCGAAACGTGAGGTTGAGAACCGCAGGGTAAATTTCTCTGCAATCAAACTCAATGGTGACCTGAGATAGGTAACGAGTCCGAGTGAATGAGCATGCATCCAGCATTGGTAGCACTTTTGCTTAGAGAGTGTCAGTGGTATAGCAAGTGCGGTTGATACCAAGGGATGAAGTTCCTTACATGATCCCGCAAGACTGCCGCTAGACCAACTTTCCCATTTCTAAAATCCCACATAGCGTTTGTATTGCATTTCAATTCACCAATCCCAAAAGCACCCCAGCTTAAAGGCATCGTGAGAGTAGTACCACCGTGTGTGCGTTGAGCTGACAGATTAGAAGGAGAATTGGTGTGGGCATAATCAGTAGCAAGACAAAGGGCATTCAGGATAGCGGTGGTTGGATTGACTAAAATACCTTCAAAAAGATGTAAATCGCGCCCTTACCAAATCCCCAGCACAAATTTCCCAGCTATTTATCGAATTGTGGGCTCAGGCAGGGGGACCCTTTGTCACTACTCTCATTTGCTCTTCTCACGGAAGTTCTCTCCACTTTAATACAACAGCATGTTGCCAGGGGGATCGTATCGGGGAGTCAAATTGGCTCGTAACTGTTTTATATTGTCGCACCTACTGTTCGCTGATGATTCCTTGTTTTTTCTTCATGCAACAACTGATAATATTATGGAGCTCAAGGATATCTTATATCACTATTGCTTTGTTTCCGGACAAACAATAAATTTCAAAAAATTAGAGATAACATTCGGTTCATGCTAATTACCATCTGTCGACCATAATTATTTCAAAAAATACTTTATACTTTTTAAAATTATTGCACACTCATCTTAGACGTTATCTTTGTAATGGCAAAGATGAAACAGCGATAGCCCTTCATTTAATATGTACAATACCTCCAGTATTTTTCATATTAAACTAAGTGACTCCTATCGAAAATAAATGATTTCAAAAAACATTGTCATTCATTTAGAATATACAACAATTCTATATATGTGCTTATCATCATAAGTTAGCTATCCCCTTCTGTAAAAGATTGTTCCCCCTTTGTCTTACCAAAATAAATCCTCTAATTTTCTAAAATGCTATGCATAACCTCCTGCTTATCGTGTTTGATAGGACGATTGCTCAAAAGATCCTTGCTATTGTTCTTCCGTGGTTTGAGAGAGAAGACTGCGTGATTTGGAACCCAAGCAAGACTGGGCAGTATTCGGTTAAAGCGGGTTTTTTTGTGGCGAGAGAGGTTTTGTGCATTTCGAGCCCAATTGATAGATGGAGAGCTAGCTCGTCCTACCAGACCCCTATTGATGTTTGGAGACTGGTGTGGTCCTTAAATGTTCCCCCAAAGGTGAGATTTTTCTTGTGGAAAGCGTGCCGAAATTGTCTCCCAACCCAAGAGAATCGCTTCTTGAGGAAGTTTGCTTCGTCCCCTTTGTGTACTCTGTGTAATCTTGGAGTTGAGACGGTTGAACATCTTCTGCTCTTTTGTCCTTGGGTTCAGAGATTCTGGTGTGCTTCTCCTCTGCAATGTGCTAATAACCCTATTGGTTCAGATAGGTTCAGTGAGTGGTTCTTGAGGTTTACTGAAAGGTGTTGTGATGCGGGTTACTGCAAGGAGGAAGCAACGACAAAAATTGCCCTTTGTTGCTGGCAGATTTGGAAGCAGAGGAATGAGGGTGTTATTAATGGGAGGGACATTGATATTCAGAAGACGGTTATAAGAGTGCAGTGCGCATTGGCAGAATGGTTCAGCGAAGACAACGTGTGGAGGAACAGGAGAGTCAGTAGAACTGTTGTCAATAGAGAGTTGCCAACACAATGGGTTCCCCCGATGCCAGGGATGGTGAAGGTGAATGCTGACGCCTCGTGGGAGAAGAACGGGAAAGCTATGTTTGCTTTTATTGGTCGGGATTGGAGGGGTACTTCAATGGAGTTTGGTCAAGCCGGCCTGTTCCAATGTTTTTCAACAGCGGAAGCAGAAGTTTATGCAATTCGTAATGCGTGTTTATATGTTAACCAAATTCAACAGTCTTGCATCATTATTGAAAGCGATGCACAGGACGTTCTTAAAACAATCAGTGCTCCGGAGACTATCCTCTATTGGAGAGCGTCTGCCATTGTGGAGGACATCAAAAAGATTGTTACTGAAGACTCGAGAATCAGTTTTCAATGTATCAGAAGAACGGCCAACCAACCTTGCGACTGGATTGCAAAATGTAGACGTAAGGAAGAATTGCCTGTTAATTGGAGTTCATGTATTCACCCGCACTTGATGTATCTTCTTTCGCACGATATCCACCCCACTGGGGTTGGTTAATCTGTTTGTTTTTTTAATGAAATTTCCCTTTTGACCAAAAAAAAAAAAAATCATGGCATGACCACATTAATTGCCAACAAGCCAAAGTAGCAAAGTTAGCCCATGAAACGCATGCACGTACTGTCAATATGGACAAACCAATTGTAGAGGTCACATTCAACATTTTGAAAAATACGAAGATTTTATGAGATTATTACAGTATTAGAAGAGACAATCAGCTTATGCTGCAAATCATAGAGAGTGTGTACATTCCTCTTTCGAAAATGTGAAAAACTATGCTCCATGAGAATTATGCAAATCATATTTGGGACAAATAAGATTATGTGAGCATAATTCATCAAGCCCGATATCATGAAAATAAAATATGTGGGTGCTACACATTTTCTGAAAATATCATACTTGCTTATGAACTGAGCCAAACCCTCAATGAAGCTCTACTACGAAAACAGTTTACACAATAGATCATTTTATCAAATGCAGAGGCAAAAATTAAACTGAAAAAAAAAAGAAAAAGAAAAAAAGAAGTTGAATTCTCAAAAGTAAGCTATACTAGGAGCCAATGTGTATCATCAGATATCGAGATTTTTCTTCAAGGTTTCTTACATGAAGATGAAATAAGGTGCACTCAATCTGACACCATCATATTTTTGAATGAATTTTGTAGTTTTGGACATTACATTATATATAATTCACTGCTACTTAATGAGAAATTGCTATATATATATTATGTGTCCTACATCAATACTAGGAAGATTAAGAAAGCCACAAGAATGGTGAGTCCAGTCTCAACCTTGGGTCTTATCCCATCACTTTCCAGGGCTATTGGGAAGAGGCATTTTGATGTTGAGATGTTTTTCTTAGTAATTTGGGCCAAACCATCAAAATCACAACCCTCAACGTCTTGATGATTTATCTGGAAATAGCTGTTGAATGCGTAGGAAAGATTCCCGTGAAGATCCAATTTGCCGCAGGTTGATGCATAGTTCAAGGCTGTACAATCTGAGCGGGAGCAAGCAAAGCCAAAGCTATCGTATAGGCGTTGAGAATCGTTTGTGTTGGCGTCGGGGCTAAGCACACACCATTGTGATTCCATGTATTGGACATTTTTTGCACCAACTGGAAATTTGTTTTGTTCCTTACCACTGAAATCCATTGGAAATTTAGGCTTGCCATCGTATCGAAAAATCCCCCAGTGTCTTTCAAAGTTTCCTGGAGCAATACTCTTTTGATTCTCATCTGTGAGACTGAAAAGATAGCACTCGATATAGCCTGGATGTAGTGGAGTACCCTTATTGCTAGCCATTTTTTTGAAGAATCCATCATAGAATTTTTTAGCCATTGAGACATTGGCATGTAGATTTCCATCAGTTGGCCACCCAATTTCTCCAACAATAACCTTCACATTGGGCGCGCCTACCTTTCTCATAGACCAAACAAGCGTATCTAGATTAGCATCAAACATGTTATGATACTTGGTTCCTCTGTCATCAACAGGCTTTTGGGCACCTTCGAAGAAAGCGAAATCGATAGGAAAATCAGGATTTTCGTATAGACTGAGGAAAGGGTATATGTTGACGACAAAAGGGGAATCGTTATCTCTGAGGAAGCGCACGATTTGGGTCATGAGGGCCCTTATGTCTGAACGAAAATTGCCTTCAGATGGACCTTTTGAACCAGATGTGTAGACATCTGCATTTTGTGGTATGGTTGCTTTGATTTTGTCTCCAAGTCCAGCTTCATTCAGAGCCTTTTGAATGTTTTTCAATGCTGGGAAAGTGGTTTTTAAATTTGAACCGTTGTAAGACTTCAAGAATGGTTCATTTCCGACGGCTACATACCTGAAACGTTAATTGGATCCATCCATCTATCCATTATCCATTACCCATTAAATAATAAAATGAAAAAAAAAATTAAAAGGTTGGATTAATTATTGCTTACTTTATATCAACACCTCCATCACGTAGATGATCCTGGACATTCTCATGCACAAATGCCTTGGCTTTGTCATAATCTTCGCTAAAATCTGCCAACTGATTGTTTGGGATGCCGAGCATGACCTGAATGCCAGTTCCTGCGAAATGTTTGACAGTCCAATGATCAGAGTCGAAAAGCTTTATCTTGTTGATGTTATTGTCCTTAAGCATTTGAATTATTATGCTTGGATGCAACTTATCGGAGGCTTGCGTCCCCCAGTTGACGCCCATGCCATCCACAACATGATGTTGTGCCGCAACCAGAAGACCAAAAGCGGCCCATATCAGTACTATCCTGTTACGGACCATGGTTGGTTCAAGCTGCAGATTTTATAAACTTCTATCACAACAATATATAATATAATATTATACCATGTATCCACTTCTGTTGGGACAATAAATATCGAAAATGAGAAATTCAAGGACTTTTAAAATTCTTCTACACAACAAATTTCATGGAATTGCGTGAAATTAGGAAAAAAAATAGTCATAAGTAATCCAAGAGACAAATGCGGCTTCGTTTTTGAGAGGTTAATATAAACTCTCTATGTACGGGAAGAATGCTACTTTAATTAATTTAGTTATATTTTAACCTTGAAAAAAAAAAAAAACCGAAAATCACCCATTAGTGATGGGAGTGCACACATTTTTGTAGCGACCAAAAGAAACAAATCATGTCTGCTAAATCAATTTATATATATTTTTTTAGTAAAAGATATACAGTATTCGTTTAACACTCTACTAAGGGCAAGGAAAATCCGAATGGCCGTATATCTCATGCAAAGGTACGTAATTTGAAATTGATTTCTATGGAGGATTGCTTTTCTATAAATTAAAGTATGTAAATATGTATGGGTAAGACTTCACATTCAATAGTGCTAGATGTCTGACTCTACTTAACTCTCTCTCACCTCTTTGACTTTCAAAACTTGGTGCTCAAGAAGAAGAGCTTGTGGCATACGTGAGTGTTTATGTTGCTACTGATGTAGCAAGAATAAGCTGATTCGAGCTGCCAAACACAAAGTCCACCGAAAGGTCCAAAGGGGAAGAGGAGCATGGACCCGACCTCGTGAGCTCTCCCAACAGACAATAATTTCAGCTCAAGGCCCACATGGCTAGGGTTATGTTATGAGAGTCTAGGGTGATAATGCATAGAAATAAAAAATTTAACGGACACATAAATTTATGTGGTTCAGCCTAAGCCTACGTCTACAGGTAACAGAAGAATAATTTATTATATGATGAAAGTAGTACAAGATAACCCTCTTACAATGCCTCACCAATTCTCTCGTATATGCACTTGAGATTTGTCACACTTAATACAAAGGACAAGAGATATTTTTATAGGCAATCCTGTCTCTATTAAGTTTTAGATCTAGAGATCCATTAAGCATATTTAACTAATACGACCCATTATTCAACAAATCTCTACCTTGGACCGTATTTTCTCCAATCATCATACATCTCCCCTACTGCCAAAATGCCCCGACTGGGGCTCACTGCTGCGCACTACGAACACCAACCAAGTCCAAGCAATGCTAAACTTGGTAATGGGAATCACCTTGGTAATCATATCTACTGGATTCTCATGTGTTGAAATCTTTTGCACCGATACAATACCCTATGACACAACATCTTTGATAAAATGGCACCAGACATCAATGTGTTTCGTCCTCTCGTGGTACATCTAATTTTTAGTCAGATGGATTGCACCCTGACTATCGCAAAAGACAACACTCCGATCTTGCTGTAGTCCAAGATCATGAACCAGGCCATGTAACCACATAGCCTCTTTCACCGCTTTTGCAATTGCCATATATTCTGCCTCAGTAGTAGACAATGCAACTGTGAATTGTAATGTCGCTTTCCAACTAATAGCACACCCAGAGAAGTAAACAAGTAACCCGTCAGAGATCTTCTTTTATCAAGATCACCTGCGAAATCTGAGTCAAAATAACCCACAAGACTAGTACGATCTTCAATCATCTTGCTAAACATCAAACCAACATCTGTAGTGCCCCGTAGATATCTGAGGATCCATTTCACAGCATTTCAATGTTTCTTTCCAGGTGACGACATATACCTACTAACAACACTAACTGCATATGAAATGTCAGGTCGAGTACACACTATGACATACATAAGACTACCAACAACACTTGAATATGGAACCCGAGACATGTGTTCCACTTCCTTCTCAGTCTTAGGTGCTAAGTCAGCAGACAGTTTTAAATGAGCTGCAAATGGAATACTCACAGACTTAGCCTCATGCATACTGAAATGCTCAAGAACTTTCTCAACATATCTCAGCTGGGACAAGAACAATTTTCCTGCGCTTCTATCCCTGTGAATCTCCATACCAAGAATCTTCTTAGCAGCTCTAAGATTCTTCATTTCAAACTCATTACTAAGTTGTTTCTTCAATTTATCAATGTCGGACATGCTTTTAGCAGCAATAAGCATGTCATCGACATACAACAATAAGTATACCATTGAACCATCTGGAAGCTTCTTGAAATACACACAATTATCATAAATATTCCTAGTATATCCAGTACTTATCATAAAAGTGTCAAACCTTTTATACCACTGCCGAGCTGATTGTTTTAACCCATACAAGGATTTTTTCAATTTGCAAACATAGTTCTCCTATTCTGGAACAATGTACCCTTCTGGCTGACTCATGTAAATTTGATCTTCAAGATCACCATGTAAGAACGCGGTCTTCACATCAAGCTGCTCAAACTCTAAGTCATGAAAAACAATCAAGGCAAGTAATACTCTGATAGAACTATGTTTCACAACTGGAGAGAACACTTCATTGAAGTCAATACCCTCCCTTTAAGTATAACCCTTAGCCACCAGACGAGCCTTGTATCATGGTCTTTCAACCCTTGGAGTACCTTAATTTTTTTAAAACCTATTTGCACCCAACAACACGTTGTCCCTTAGGCAATTTCACAAGCTCCTAAATTTGATTCTTTTGAAGAGACTCTATCTCTTCACTTATGGCACCTATCCACTAGCTACATCTATATCAGATATGGCATCTCTATAGGAACTCGGCTCATGCACCTCAATCGTCTCTGTAATTGACAAAGCATAAGCAACTATATCAGCATATCCATACCTCTGAGGTTCTCTAATTTGTCTCATCTGTCTCCTAGTGGCAATACTGTATTGTTGTTCCTCAGGTACATCCTCCTCGTGTACCTCACTCTATTGAGTTGGCTGAACTAGACTACTACTACTGCATGGAACATCTGGAGCATCAACTTGTAGCTCCACATATTCTCTGACACCCTGGTCTGAATCAACTACTTCCTTCTTCTTTTTTCGGTCTAGTGAAGCAGGCTCATGAAATGTGATATCTCTGCTGATGAGAAACCTTGGAGTCTTCTTATCTGTGCACCACAACCTATACCCTTTCACTCTAGATGCATAGCCTAGGAATATGCATTTCTTTGCCCTCGGCTCAAGCTTGTCATCCTTCACGTGAACATATGCAGGATAATCATACACCCTCAACTGAGAGTAATCAGCAGGTTTACCAGACCATAACTCGATAGGAGGTTTCAACCCAATAGTTGTGGATGGAAACCGATTCACTAAGTAGCATGATGTACTGACTGCTTCCGCCCAAAAGTCTTGACTCAACTCAACATGAGAGAGCATACATCAAGCTCTCTCCAAAAGAGTCATGTTCATGCATTCTGCAACTCCATTCTATTGTGGTGTACTTGTGCATGTGCGGTGTCTCACAATGCCTTGTTTATTGCAGAACCCATCAAACTCTTTATTGCAATATTCCAACCCATTATCAGTCCTAAGACACTTAATTTATTTTTCAGTCTGCTTTTCAACCAACGTCTTCCACTCGACAAAAGTTGGAAAAGATTCATCCTTTGTTTTCAGAAAATACACCCAAACTTCCAAGCAAATGCATCAATGAAAGTGATAAAGTACCTGGCACCACCCTTAGAAGGAACTTTGTTAGGACCCCAAAGATCAGAATGAACGTAGTCAAGTGTACCTTTGGTTGTCTCTTTCGCCTTATTGAACTTCACTTTGGTTTTCTTTCTGAAGATACAATGCTTGCAGAAATTGAGCTTTCCTGTCTTCTATCCACAAAGCAAATCCCTATTGCTCAGCTCTGTCAATCCTCTCTCGCTCATATGGCCTATTCTCATGTGCCACAACCGTGTAGTGTCATTATCACTGCTCTCAGATGCAACAACTGCAACGCCTATAACTGTACTTCCTTGAAGAACATATAATTTACATGTCAAGTTCCATTTCAAGAGCACAATGGAACCTTTTGTCACTTTAAGAACTTCATTCTCACTATGAAATTTGTACCCATAAGAATCCAGACAGCCAAGAGAAATCAGATTCTTCTTCAGCTCCAGGACATGCTAGCACTTGAAAGATCTAATAATACCATCAAACATCTTGATATTCACAACGCCAGTTCCAACCACCTTTAGTGTGAGGTCATTACCTAGAAAGACTTTCCCACTCTTCTTAGAACAAGTAAAAAACCAATTCCTCCTAGGACACATGTGGAATGTGGCACATGTGTCAAGAATCCACTAATTTTACCATTGCCCTACACTGATAGACAAAACATCACTTGCACTACTAGAACTCTCTCCATCAGAACTAACACTATCCACTACATTTGCTGAATTCTCAATCCTTTTACCCTTATTTCTCTTTGCACAATCTTTCTTAATGTGACCCTTTTCCCTACACTCATAACAGCGGACTTGTCTAACTCTTGATTTTGATCTTGACTTGCCTTTTTTCCTTCCTGAAAATCCCTCTCTATTTTGTGTTCTTCCTCTACTCACCAACCCATCTCCATGGACTTCCTCTCTATTGCCTGGAAAATGTTTTTGTAGATCTTTGAATTTAAGTGAAGAATTCACATCCTCCAAACTAATCTTATCTCTACCATACAATAGAGTATCCACAAAATTTGAATATGAAGGCAGTAAAGAGCATAACAAAATAATAGCTTGATCTTCATCTTCTATTTTAAACGCTAATGTCCTTCATTGCCATAATAATGAAATTAAACTCATCAAGGTGTTCTTTAATAGTACCTTCTTTCATTTTAAGATTGTATAATCTCTTTTTCAGGTAGAGGCGATTTGTAAGACACTGTGATGCATACAACTTCTTCAGAGCCTTCAAAGCCTCGACTCTCATAGCCTTCTTAGCAATTTTCTACAATACATCGTTTGACACGCTCATGAGTATTGCACTAATGGCTTTATTTTTCAACTCTTGATTCTCCTCTGTTTTTAGCTCATCCGGGACCATTTTCTCGATGACTTTCCAAAGTCCTTGCATCACTATGAAAGCCTTGAATCTAATCCTCCATAAGCTGAAATTAGTTTTCTTGTCAAATTTCTCAATTTCAAACTTTCCTGAGGTTGAGCCATCTTGGTTTACTCAAAACACAAACTTCAGGCTGGATTTGTGACAAAATGGACTTCAAATTCAGACTCAACACATCTGAAAACCTTGGGAATGTACTAGTCAACTTTTGGTCAACCCCGGTTAAAGTCAACCCTTGGTCAATGGCTCAGTCAATCCCCGATCAATGATCTGGTCAACTCCAGTCAATTGAATTACCACCAACGAACCCTTCTTGCGACAAGGAAACTTTTGATATGCTTTACGCCTCACGAGACCAACTTCAACGAAAATGACTCCGACAAGACCCACTTCGACTTTTCCTTTTTTACAATTTTTTGGCGAGTTTTAGGATGCATGACCACCACAGTTAGAATCCTTATGACGAGACGAGTCCAACCGTATGTAATTTGTTAGGTTTTGCTCATGAAAAATTTTATCACTTTTTGCGAGCTTTCCGAATCTTTTTCTTCACAAAGTTGATTTTTGTGTTAATCCACCCTCCAACTAGCTCTTGATACTAGTTTGTTATGACAGTCTAAGGTGATAACGCATATAAATAAGAAATTTAAAGGACATAGGAATTTACGTGGTTCGGCTTAAGCCTACGTCCATGGGCAGTAGGAGCATAATTCACTATATGATTAAAGTAGTACAAGATAATCCTCTTATAATGCCTCACCAATTCTCTTGTGTATGCACTCAAGATTTGTCACACCTAATACAAAGGACAAGATATATATTTATAGGAAATCCTGTCTCTATTAGATTTTAGACCTACAAGCCCAATAAGCATATTTAACTAATACGGCCCATTATTCAACAGGTTAAGCATATCCGGGACTAGGGGTAGTTGAGGATAAGTATAAATGAAGAGTCCTCCAGGAGAAAGAAGTCCTACATGAGAGAGGATAACCCCTAAATCCTAGATACAGGGGATTTGTTCTTATCAACTCAGGCGCTTGGTAAGCATAAATATTTCGTCAGTCTATCCATAACAAGTATTTGATCATTCATAGATTTGAATACACATTTTCTTGATTATGTTATTAAGTAACCTTACGGGTCCATAATTGACTTGAGTGTCAAAGAATGATCCTTAGGACACCCAGAGGTCCTTTATTTTGTAGGGAAACAAGTCAACAAGCCTTAAGCAGATTTCTATCAGGTGGGACAAATCGTCTTACTACAATCTACTTAATTTTACCTTAACAGGTTGGTGCCATCTATAGGAAAGAAACTAATCCCATGGAGAATACCACGATGGTGACTACTCAAAGCCAAAGTCATGCATACGAAACCAAAATACCCCACATGAGTTACCATCCCGAGGAGCTCTGGAAGTCAATCCAAAGCCAAAACCATGAAGGCATCTTCAACTAATTCTTGCAAACCCAAGGACTAGTACAATCAGCAGCGGTGTGAGTCAACCTAGCCCCTACCATACCTGTTGTGACAACCCTGACACTTCAGGACCAGCCAGTATCTTTAGCCTCAGGGGTGTAGGAACTACCCTTGGGTCTTAGGCACTATGAAGATAATAGAAGATCGATAGAGCTTGTAGACATGCCAGATCAAAACTGGACGAGGAAGCCCATCATGGGGCCCCGAAAGGCATGAGGGTTATCGGGTCAAGGAGACCAGTGCCGCATATTGGTGGGATATGGGAACCACCCATTCGCCAGAGAAATCATATTGCAGCCCATGCTGTACAGATACAAGCTTACCACCTTACCGACCTATAGTGGCACAAGAGACCCTGAGGATTACCTCATGGTTTTCGATTATCATATGACGTTCTACGATTTAAATGCCTTTAAATGTAGAGCTTTTTTGGTCAACTTGATTGGATCAGCTCAAAAATGGTTCTCAAGCCTTCCAGTTGGCTCTATCTAGAATTTTAATGAGCTAGCTAAAATCTTCTTATACAAGTTTGCCAATAGTAAGAAACCATCGAGACTCATTGCATCTCTCTTTTCTTTCAAGCAACACAAGGGCGAGACCTTGCGATAATTCACCTAGTGGTTTAACTAGGTAGTACTTAAAGTCCCCGACCTTGATCAATCGGTAGCCTTTGATTCCTTTATGCAAGGATTACAGTCCAGGCCTTTTCTATCACGCCTCGACCCCGACCCCTACCCATTTCTAGGCAAAGGCCGGAATGTGATGTGTCAGTAACTTAACACCTGTAAGATCATCAATTGATAACCTAATATACATTTATATACCACAAGGAACTTCAAAAGGTGGCCTAACTCCCAAGGCACTTCATGATTTCATTCACTAGTTCATATGTACAAGACCTAGTTCCTTCCAACTTATGTGATACAAACCCATCAACGACCGCTAGGTCTCAAAAGAATAAGGTTCTAAGTTAATTGCATACCTTTGTGACCAAAATAGTAATACAATCCATAAGGTTGTTCAAATATATACAACATAGTCTTCTATTACAACAAGAGTCCTTCGACAAATACAAGCAAGAATCATATCAGACAGAAATCTATCTCATCGCACAATGCAGCTTCACCCTCAACCTGTACAGTCGGCTTAGCCTCGGCCTCACCTGAAATTGTTAGAAAGAATGGTGATTTACACTTAGCTCAATGAGGGACAACGAGAAGAAGATTTTTGCAAGTGTTTTATCATTTCGAAATCATTTAGAAAACTATGTCATGTACAATGATCATTTAACAAGATATGGAACTAAACATGATAACAATAGCATATAACCCAACTCTCCAAGAGCTAGGGCCCAAGCAAGAATGGTAACATATAAGATTGAAGGATACAGTTGTTCTTGTAGTTGTTGGAGACGGTCGGCCTTGAATCAGTCATTAATATCAACCCTTTACTCTAACCCGTGGGGTAATCCGGATGGACCCAAATTCTTACGACCCTTCTCTCCAAGGACTAAGGTCCAAGAAAGAGAGGGAATGGGGACCATGGTAATCGAGACCTACTGGCAAGCACAATGCCGCCCAGGGAAAATAAACGCTACTATGCCCGAAAAATGGTTGCAACCTTGCTGCGCGCACATGATCCAATCATACATGTACATAATATAAATAAACAATAACAGGGAGGGAAACAAAGTAGGTTTCCTCCATTCATTTAACATTGAAACACATTCTCACATAATCATATTGGTACGTGGGTGCATGAGATGATAACACATTCACACATGAACGAATCCAATGCTTAATGAAAGACTTCTATTTATAGGGTAATATATCAATTTAAGCCATTAGTAATCCCATATCACACCAATGTAACAACTAAGGGTCATGCTAGCAAACACTCAAAGCAAACATGTCATAAGTTAATGCAGGGAAAGCATTTTGAAGTAAATGAGTTGGAGAAGTTGGATGACGAGTCGGATGATGCCTCATCTGACAATTCCAGTGTATGTTGGACGAGTCACTCGTCCGACTTGCCCAACTACACACAAACTTAGCCAAATTTCTTACTTGCTTAAAACATCAACTCCTTTCTTTTTTGCTACCTCTTTGCATACAAATCATCACCTCATAGCTACAACATCAAGAACATCTTTCCAGCATACTCATAACAACATATAATCACAATTTGATCCTAGCATCATCTACAACACATAGATTCCACAATAACAACACATACAAGTTCAACCATCAACTCATGTCCTAGGATAGCACAACACCATTTCCCTACTTCCAAACACATATAAAAATTATAGTTAAACATCATTTTAGTGTCCAATTACAAGTTCAAATTCCATATAGCTACAAGTGAAGCTTGAACCCTAGATGCTTGTTACAAAATCAAATGCTCAAAATAAACTTATAACTACTTGATCTTGCTCAGTAGGCATACAAAACACATAAATATGCATCATATGACCTTTTCAAAGCTTTAAAAAACTCCCTTCACCTCAAATCTTGAACTTGCAAGCAAAGGATCCAAGAAAAGTCTTGAAAAATAGCTAGGAATGCAAGAAGAATGCTTGAGGACAACTTGGATGACTTGAAATCTCTTTTTCCTCCTTTTTTTCCCTTCTTTCTTTTCTTTCTTTCTCTTCTCCAATCTCTTCTTCTCTTGGCCGGCTATGGCTTGTGTATGTGTTTGTTTTGTTTGGAAGACAAGAGTAGTTATGTAAGATATTATCTAATTTGGCGAAATGACAAGAGTGCCCCTCCAACTAAATGTGTTTTGCTCGTTTACCATTTGGTCCAATTTTAACTAATTTAGTTGGTTAGTCTTACTCGGTAAATCTTAACTAATGCTTACGATATCTAAAACACTTAATTGCACGTAAATCGAGGAAAATGTACATAAAATGATGTAAAGGCACATAAAATGATTTAAATGCACGTTAATTGATATAAATGTATATCAAATAGGATGAATGCAAAGTTAATGATGCAAATGCATATAGAATCTCGTGACGGGCCTTATATTTTCAATTCTCACTAGGCAAAAGATTGCCCCACGACCTCACAAAACTCATGGCTTGAGCGGCGAAATACATTAACTCAGAGAAGGTCGTGCTAGCTAAGAAGAAAAAGGAAATAAGATAGAATCTGCCAAGAGGAGCGCGATAAAAAGCAAAGCTCGAGAAGAAGAGAATTAGAAAAGAAGACAGAAAGGAAGGTCAAAGAGCTCTAGAGGGAGATACTGAGGAAGGTTTAAAAAATACACCCCTTTGAATGCCCCAAGGGCAAAGATTCTGCATGATATCTAGATGAACAAGGACCTCAGGTGGCCTAGGAAAATATCGGGGAATCTAGATAAAAAGAGCAAAGACAAATACTATTGGTTTCACAAGGACCACGATCATGATACGGATGTTAGTAGTTGAAGGATAAGATAGAAACTCTAATCAAACAAGGTCACTTGAATAGGTTTGTTGCTGTATCTGGATGAGAAAGCAGCTATGGGATGAAGTCTTACCTTAGGTCGGTAAAAGGGGAGCCGTTAAATAAACAACTAAGGATTGACGAGAAACTTGCATTTTTGTCAGCCAACCTCGTAGAACTTATCTTCCCACGTGATAATCCACTACCGGTGTATGTAAAAATAAAAAATTATCTGGTAAAGGGGATTATGGCGGACACTGGGAGTTCAACCGATTTTGAAAACATTTGTCAAACTAGGGATAAATTGAGACCATTGGAGGTATGTTGCCCTATTTCATGGGTATAGCTTTCTACCTTGAAGGAGTTTTCAGCCTGCCCTTGACCATAGATGAGATAGAACTGACGAGAGATCAAAAAGTAAATATAGGCAATGAACTCTTGCCTATTCTGCCAAGGTATAACTGATTTCATTTTTGATAATGAACGTGTATTTGTTTGGTTTTCCACTGACATGACAGGTGTGGATCCGAGTATAATGATCCATTCATTAAATGTAATCTCTACTTTCTATCCTATACGCCAAAAGAAGAGGCAGTTTAGAGTATAAAAATCTCAAAATATTAAGGAAGACGTCAAGAAGTTGCTAAGTGCCAAACACGTCAAAGAGGCAAAGTATTCATAGTGGTTGGCTAATGTCGTGCTTGTGGCAAAAAGTATGGGTAAATGGAAATTTTGTGTTGATTATATGAACCTCAACAAAGCATACCCTAAGGACTGCTATCCCATACCAAGGATAGATTAGATGGTAGATGTAACCTCAAGGTGCGAGCTTCTCACTTTCATAAACGCCTTCAAGGGGTACAACTAGATAATGATGGCCCCCGAGGATGAAGAAAAAATAGCATTCATAACTGAAATAGGCAAATACTACTATAAGGTGATATCTTTTGGACTAAAAAATACCGGAGCTACATACCAAATGATGGTGAATAAGGTGCTTGAGAACCAGATCGGGTGCAACATAGATGAAATGTTGGTCAACCGTAAGAGTGCCTCGACGCATGTTGCCGACCTATCTAAAGCTTTTTCCATAATAGAACAATTCAATACCAAGCTTAATCCTGAAAAAAATTGCCTTCGAAGTCAAAACTGGGAAGTGTCTGGTGTTCTGGTAACTAGTTGTGGGATAGAAACAAACCCAGGGAAGATTTAAGCAATCTTAGATATAAGTTCCTCGAGATGTGTGAACGAAGTATCGTCCCTGACAAGGAAAATAGCGGCTTTAAGTAGATTCATATCAAGGTCAACAGACAAATGTACCCCTTTCTTCAAGGTGATATAGAACCCAAAGAATTTCCAATAGACGGAAAAATGCCAAGCAGCCTTCGAGGGGATAAAAAAATACCTCAGTATTCATCTACTCTTTTCACGACTAGAAAAATAGAGATCTTAACCCTTTTTATCTAGCGAGCTCGAGTGTAATAGTGGTGGCACACTTATCTGAGAGAATGGAAAAATCTAGAAGCCAGTTTACTACGTTAGTAAAGTCTTTCGGGGGGTATAGCATAAGTACTCTAGTACTGAGCATATGGTGTTGGCTTTAGTAACAGCCCCGGGAAAGTTAAATCATTATTTTGATGCCCACACAATCCAAGTAATAACACACATGCCATTGAGGTAGGTATTGCATAAGCCCAAGGTCTCAAGCCGTCTATTAAAATGGGTTGTAGAACTCAACTAGTTCGACATCATCTAACAGTGCAGGACTGCAATCAAAACTCAAGCAACAACGGACTTTGTGGTAGAATACACCGGGGATCCAACCAGGAAAATCGAGACACCATAGGTGGTACAAGTCGACGAAGCCTCTGGTAAGCAAGGTAGCGGAGCTATGGCAGTAATCATAAACCCGGAAGGGGATGAATCTCATTACTCATTCTAGTCTATCTTACTATATCGTAGTTGAAGACTACTCTCCAAAGAGAATGCCCACACACGGGTGAGCTTAGATAGCCTCCCACTACTAGCATAGACCAAAACAGAAAGTCATAGCGTTCTTTTCATATCCTCTCTCCCACTTGATCTTTTAAAACTTAGGGTTTTTGCTTATAACTAGTATTTGCAATTTCACCTTTAAGTTTTAAATCTAAGCAAGCTCGATCCTTAAATCCTTGCTTTTAAAACTTTACTTTTAATTGTAACACTTACATACCTATTCGGGATTAGGTAAGACAATTTAGGAATCTAGGCTAAGTTCTTGGTCTCTAAGGATTATGGATTAACTAATCCAAACCAATTATTTAATCACTAGTTTTAAACCAAATTGAACTAGGTATATATCAATTTCTTAACTAGCCATTCCTAATTTCACATTATTTGGATTTAGCCACTTTTAAATCCTAATGGTTGGCCATATTTCTAAGTGAATATACATTCATACATCCATCCAAAAGAGCATCAATCACAATTTTGGAAAGTATGAAATGTAAATAGAAACATCTTGACCCCCTCTCTTTGATGGCTTCCTGTACTTTTCATTTTTTCCAAAATGGAACTTGCCTTTTCTGGAGACTTCCCATTTTGGATAAGACATTTATCCATATCTTGATCTAGGCTCCTTTCAAATCCAAACACTCCTAGAGTCCTTGTGGAAATAAACTTGCTCGCAATCTTGAACTTTATCAGCTTGTTTGCCCCACCAAGAGTCCTATCGCAAATGGAACTCCTTCTCCACCACACGCCACCCCTCTAATACCTTTGGAGGTGTTGGACAGCCATTAGAATTCCTTGAAATAGTCGCTGTATCATAGGAAAAAATCCCCAAAACAGTCTCCATAAAACAACCTTCATACTAGTCTTTTGCTCGTGTGAGTTTTGGCAAATACATGAGACTTTTGTAATTTCTAGCAAACCTAACTATTACAAAACATCTCCTATGCTTCTTAAAGAAGCTACATTCAGTTCTAAGTGGTTAATTACATCATTACAAGGATTAGATAAACCACCAATCTCAAACCAGAATGAAAAACACCATTGCTGGAAAATAACTATAATCGCATAAAACTGAATATTTAGCCATCAAAGAGGGGTCTATATGATCTACAAAACAAAGGTTATCATCCCCACAAATCATACAAACACGACACATTTTTATTTTGCACAAACAACCCCTAACAGCCCTAAAACAGTCCGTCAATCATGGACTGTACTTGCTGAAATTTTGTGTTCGCTCACCTATTAGACTATGTCTGTTATGGCATGACTCTGATACCACTGAAGGGCTACAAGTTCTAAGAGATGTCTAGATCAATTTAGGCTTTAAAATTTTAATTGATCAAACAAACAACATGTTGGCCTAAAAAGCTTATAATCTTTATTTTGATAATAACAAAACATCTTAATTATGCTTTAGCATTCTTATGTGTATTTTGGGTAAGTCATTCAATCCAACAAAGCAAACCCACATGAACATGGATCAATTCAAGGAATCAAAGGCTTGAAAAGCTATTGGATCAAAGTCAAAGCCCAAATTAAAATTTGTATCAAAGCCCAAAAGGTAATCATATGTCTTGTCTCATTCAAATGAAGTCTCTCGTGAGAAATCAAATTATGAAGACCCAAAGAAAAAGACTTGATTAGCCCGAAGAAAAAGAGCTGAAGACTCGATGATAAAAAAAAATGGAGTTACAAGGAAGGAGACGTGGCGACATAAGGGGTACCAGCATTGAAAAATGTTGTTTGCCTAAGTATGATTTGTGTAGCTCATAATATCTCCAAAAATGTTTTTCATAAAAGACTTTCATATTCGCAAAATATCTTTTGGACAAATATTTTCAAAAAGATCAATTCGATATTCATCTTTGAAAAACAGACCTTTTTGGATTTCAAACTCTTGTGTTAGAAAAATGGTTTTAAATATTTTCAAGAGTCTTTGAAAATATTTTGAGATGTTAAAAAATGCTTGAAACATTTTTCTATAAGTGTCCTTAAAAGTGCCCAAGTGTTTTACTATTAAACAAATTGATTTGGGGCTAAAAAAAAAAATCACTTTTCAGCATTTTTGAACATCCGGTCGTTATCTACCTTATCCGGTCAACCAGATAAAGGCCAGAACAACCGGCAGAGAGCATTGGTCCGGGCGTTACTTACCCTATCTGGTCGATCGGATGAAGGCCACAGCGACCGGATGGCTAAACGGGAAAATCCGGGATTTATGCTTTATATCTGTTTTGTGTTTAACTTTTCCCTCTTTTGGAGCCTTGCTCTCTCACCATTTCAAAAATCTCTCCAAGCTTCAATCTTCATTTTTCCAAGCAAATTCAAAGATTTTTCATATCAATTTTCATTAAGAAATCTTGAGCTATCACTTTCATATCTTTGAGCATTCAAAGTGTTCATAAATTGTAATATCAAACTCCAATAGGAGTTGCTATTCTCATTCATATTTTCACACAATCATTGTATTACACTCTTGCACATAGATTGAGAGAATCATTGTGAGAACAAGTGTTGTAATCTTTTGTGGACTCAAAGAAAGAGAGATTAGTAGGTTGAGCTTCACCTACACTTGAAGGACCTCGTGTAACTCTTGTGGACTCAAGAGTAATTGTAGTTGGTTTTTTGCTTCACCAACAATTGAAGAAGTATCTTAGTGAATAATAGCTAAATCCTAAGGGAAGAGAAGACCTTAGGTGGTGGACTAGGCCTCTGAGAGTGCGAACCACTTGAAAATCATCGTGTTTGATTTCTCTTACTCTACTCTATTTATTTTCAAGTCATTTACCTTCTTGTGGATATTGCTCATATTGATTGTTTGATAATTGTTGATTTATTTACTTGGAGTTTAATTCTTGAAGTTCTAATTGCTTATCTAGTGCTATATACTTGTGTGCTCACTAAGTATTTGATAAATTGCCTACAAAAACTTCTAAGAGATTATTAACTTCGACTAGACATCATTTCCGCATTAAGAATTTTTTAATTGTTTAATCTTGCCAAACAACCTAATTCACCCCCCTATTAGGTTATCAAGGGCCAACAAGTGGTATCAAGAGCTAATACTCTACATATAACTTAACATCTAGTAGAGAATCCCTATGGCAAGTACATCAATGTCTAATATAGTTGAAGGTCAATCTTCCTCTAGACCACCATTGTTTAATGGAACAAACTATTCTTTTTGAAAACTAGGATGAGAATCTACATTCTAGCAAATGACATAAGAGTTTGGAATGTGATAATAAATGGACCAATCACCCCTACTCTAACTAAGAATGAAGGAGAAAAAGTTACCACCATTCCAAAACCGGAAAAAAGACTTTGATGAAGATGACTTCAAAATGTGTGAAAGAAACTTTAAAGCTATGAATATGTTATATCTTGCTTTAGATCCAAATGAGTTTAATAAAATTTCCAGATGCAAAAGTGCTAAAGAAATTTGAGATCAATTAGAATTCACATATGATGGAACTAACCAAGTCAAAGAAACTAGAATAAACATGCTTGTTCATAAATATGAAATGTTCAAAATGTCATATGATGAAAATATTGAACAAATGTTTTCTAGATTTACCAATATTGTTAATGCTCTTAAATCTCTTGGAAAAGAGTATTCTAACGAAGAATTGGTAGGAAAAGTTCTCTGAAGCTTAACTGAGCCATGGGAAGCAAAAGCGACGGCTATTAAGGAAGCTAGAAACCTCAAAACTCTCACTCTTAGTGAACTTATGGGATCTCTCATGAGCCATGAGTTGAACAAGAAAGATTGAGAAGAAGAGAAAAGAAATAACAAGAAGTCACTTACACTTCTTGTATCAAATACTTATTCAAGTGATAAAGAAGAAGAAAACCAAGAAGATGAAGATGAGATAACTCTTCTTACAAGGAACTTTAAGAAATTCCTCAAATACAAAAAGGTAAGTAAAGCTCCATCTTACAATAAATTTATGAACAAAGGAAGAAACAAACCAAAGGAAGAAACAAGATGTTTCAATTGTGACAAGACGGGTCACATAAAAGCAAATTGTTCGAAACTAATCAAAACCAAGGGAGGAAAAGCTTTGAAAGCAACATACATTGATGATAATGCATCAATCGATGAAGAAGCAAAAATGAAGAAGTGGCTAATATCGTTTGTGTTACAACAAAAGAAGATGATGAGGTTACCCTAAGAATGAAGTTTGAAGGAAATTGGGTCATTGATAGTGGATGTTCAAGACATATGACCGGGGATCCATCTCTTTTCTATGAGCTCATCAAATTCAAAGGATGTGTGAGTTTTGGAAACAATAAGGAAGGTAAAATCATTGGTAAAGGTAGTATTGGAAATAAAAGTAATGTATCTATCCATGATGTGCTACTTGTGAAAAGATTGCAACATAACTTGCTAAGTGTAAGCCAATTATGTGATAATGGTTATCTAGTTGAATTCAAATCATCTTGTTGCACCGTTTTTGATAAAATGAACAATGTGATTTTGTCACCAATAGACATGAAAATGTTTATATCATTGACTTCGATAGTATATCATGTCAAAATATTGATTGTTTAATCACAACAAATGAAGATTCTTGGTTGTGGCATAGAAGACTAGGACATATTAGCATGGACCTACTTGCTAAACTATCTCTAAAAGATCTTGTAAGAGGTCTTCCTAAGACCAAGTTTGAAAAAGATCATTTATGTGATGCATGTCAATTTGGAAAACAACATAAAACATCTTTTAAAACCATTAGCCATGTGATCACATCAAAAGCTTTACAAAAACTTCATATAGACCTTTTTGGACCAATAGATGTGGGAAGTCTAGGAGGATCTAGATATGTTTATGTTATTGTTAATGATTATACTAGATACACATAGGTCATGTTTCTTTCTCTCAAAAGTGATGCCTTCAATGAATTTGCAAAATTTTGTAAAATAGTGTAAAATGGGAAAGGCTACTACATTTCATGCATTCATAGTGATCAAGGCAAGGAATTCATAAATGCATCTTTTGTGGAATTATGTGAACAACGTGGCATTGAGCATAACTTTTAAGCTCCTAGAACTACTCAACAAAATGGGGTAGTTGAAAAGAAAAACCAAACTCTACAAGAAATGGCAAGAATAATGTTGAAAGAAAACAACTTGTCTACATACTTTTGGGAAGAAGCCGTCAATATGGCTTGCTATGTTCTAAATAGAGTTTTAATTCGACTTTTTCTCAAGAAAACTCCATATGAACTATGGAAATGACGTACTCCAAATATTTCACATTTTAAGATTTTTAGATGTAAATGCTTCATCTTAAACAATAAAGATCACCTTGGTAAGTTTGATTCAAAATCCGACGAATGTATTTTTTATTGGTTATTCTTCTAAAAGCAAGACATATCGGGTTTACAATAGAAGAACCTCAGTAATTGATGAATCTATGCATGTTAATTTTGATGAAACTAATCGCTTCATGTCAAGAAAATATGAAGATGATGATGTAGGTGTTCAACACGTTGAATAACAAAGTCAACCTATCTCTACAAGTGAGAAAGAAAATACATCCACAAGCAATCAAATTGATTCTTCAAAAGAGGAAGAACTCCCAACATCAAATGAACAAATCGAGACAACTAATCAAGATCTCCCAAGATGTTGAAAATTTGTCAAAAATCATTCAAATGATCAAATTCTCGGAGATCCATCACAAGGTGTAAGAACTCATTCCAATCTAAATACTTTTTGTGAACATATTACTTTTATATCTCAAGTTGAACCAAAGAATATAAAAAAAACATTATTGCCTGTTGATTGGATTATTGTTATGCAAGAAGAACTCAATCAATTTGAAAGAAATCAAGTTTGGACCTTAGTTGAAAGACCTAGTAATTACGCGATTATTGGTACAAATTTAGAAACAAACTAGATGAATCCGGTAATGTAATTAGAAATAAAGTTAGATTAGTTGCACAAGGGTATAATCAAGAAGAATGAATAGACTATGAAGAAACATTTGCACCGGTAGCTCGATTAGAATCCATTCGAATGTTGCTAGCATATGCATGTTTTATGAACTTCAAACGTTATCAAATGGATGTCAAAAGGGCTTTCCTAAATGGTTATCTCCAAGAAGAAGTCTATGTTGAACAACCACCCGGTTTTGAAAATACTAATTTACCAAGTCATGTGTTTAAACTTCAAAAAGCTCTTTATGGACTTAAACAAGCACCTAGGGCATGGTATGATAGATTAAGTGGTTATTTACTTGATAAAGGCTTTTCTAGAGGTAAATTAGACTCTACTTTATTTGTAAAAAGAAATAATAAAGATATATTGCTCGTACAAATAAATGTTGATGATATTATCTTTGGTGCTACTAATGAATCTCTTTGTGAGTATTTTTCTGAGTGCATGCATAAAGAATTTGAAATGAGCATGATTGGCGAATTAAATTTCTTCCTTGGACTTCAAATCAAACAAACAAAGGAATGGATTTTCATAAATCAAGCCAAGTACATAAAAGAACTCATTAAGAAGTTCGGGCTTGAAACCGCAAAAGAAATAAGCACTTTAATGGGAACTTCAACCAAGCTTGACAAAGATGAAAAAGATAAATCGGTTGATGAAAAAAATATCGAGGTATGATCGGAAGCCTTCTCTATTTAACTGCCTCTAGACCTGATATTATGTTTTTTGTGTGCTTATGTACTCGTTTTCAATCTTCTCTTAAGGAATCGCTCTTGAATACCGTAAAAAGAATTATTAGATACCTCAAAGGTACTATTGATTTAGGACTACTTTACCCTAAAGGCACATCTTTCGAACTCTTAGGATATTCCAATGCCGATTATGCGGGTTGTAAGATTGATAGAAAAAGCACTAGTGGTAGTTGTCAATTTCTTGGACATGCTTTAGTTTCATGGTCTAGCAAGAAACAATATAGTGTAGCTGTTTCAATAGCAGAAGCCGAGTATGTAGCTATTGGTAGTTGTGTAGCTCAAATTTTATAGATGAAACAAACTTTGCTTGACTTTGGTCTAGAATATGATCATGTGCCGATCAAATGTGACAATACAAGTGCTATAAGTCTCTTGAAGAATCCAATTCAACATTCTAGAACTAAGCATATTGAAGTTCGTCATCATTTTCTAAGAGATCATGTGCAAAAATGTGATATTGAACTTGAATTTGTTGATTCTATGCATCAATTAGCCGATATTTTTACAAAACCATTGCATAAAAACCAATTTTGTGCTATTAGAAGAGACTTAGGAATGCTTTGGGTCACTTAAATTTTTGAAAAAACTGCATTTTTCAAAAAATAGGGGATCCAGGCGTTACTGCATTCATCCGGTTGACCGGATGAAACATGCAACGACCAGATGAAGCACCTCTGTCGGGCGTTATTGCCCTTATCCGATCGACCGGATCAAGGCCCTATCGACTGGATCGCGCTGGTTGAAAAACGAGATTTGGCTTATTTTTCCAAAATCTTTCCTATTAAACTTCAAATTCTCTCTATTTCTCTCAACCTCTTCTATTTCAACTCCTCAAAACTACTATCTTTTCATCATTAATTGCTTCACAACAGTTTTCTATCATCAAAACCTTGTTTTTGTATCATCAAAATCTTCAAAAACTTCAAAAGAAAATCTTTCAAAATCCTTGCCTGCAAGGTGTTCGACGAAATTCCTCAAAGGCAATCTTCTTCTAAAAGCTTCAACTTTTTGTACATTCTCAATGGCACCACCAAGAGCCGACTCTAAGAAGAGCAAGACGGGAGAATCATCATCATTAGGGCCTCAAATCATTGTCAATCCCGATGCTTTTCCACAACAAAATATCCTATAGGGTAAGACTTTGGACCCTCCTACTTTGCTTAATGATACTAGAATTATAAGACTCCTAGATGCTCAAGGTTGGCTTCCTATGTTAAGGTTTGAGAACAAAGGTTGTACTTCGTGGATTAGAGAATTCTATTACTATGTAAACTTAGACTTTAACACCATGAAGTTGAATAGTCAAGTTAAGAATAAGGTGTTGGAATTCACTGGTAGTGATTTTGCTAAAGCTTTTGGTATTCCCAATCAAGGCACTAAGCTTTATTCCTATAAGGGCATGCCGGAAGGCATTTATGATGACTTAGAAGCAAGAGTTATTGAATTCTTATGGGAAGGAACGGGAAAAATAGCACTCACTATCCTAAGAAAATGGAAATCACCCCGGAAAATAGGCTTTTATTCTATATTCTTCATGAGGTTATTATTCCACGAGAAGTTAAGGATGACTCTATTCCAAAATTCACTGCTTTGTTAATGTATTTGATGTATGAATCCAAAAGAATCAATCTTCCACACATCATTGTCAACCATATCATCCATACCGAGGATGCCCACAACCAACTTGCATATGGGTACCCTTAACACATCTCTTTGAGTCTTTAGATGTTCCAAATGATCAAGACTTTGAATCCATAAGTGCTCGATCCTATCTTCTCAATGTCACTAGCATCACTCGTCAAAAGTTGAAGATTCATAACGATCTAGTTCTTGACATTGATGATGATACAAGCAATGATCCTCTTTTGTTCGAATCTCTTGATGTTGATCCCACTACCTTTAGAGATCCTATGGAGAGACAAGGCGCTGGTAGAAGTGGTGTTGGTAGCTCTCGAAGAGCTGGATCATCTTCCTCTTAACCCTCAAGCCATGATGCAATCTTTGCCCGCCTCGATGCCCAAGATGAGCGTTTGGAGCGTATGGAGCAGATGTTGAAGGCTTTATATGACAATCACATTGGTCCTTAGTTCGTGGATGCCTTGGAATTTGTTTTTCTTCAAACAATTTTTCAACTTTCATGTTTTACTTGCATCACATACTTCTCTGCATTTTCTTTTCGTTTTAACATTGTTTGGATATTATGCTTCTTTTCATTATTGCTTTATATCTCTTTTGGTTGCAACTACTCTTATGACTTTTGCTATTCTATGTTATGTGTATTATATTTTGTTGATGTCAAATAGAGGGAGAACAGATATATTGAAATGGAATAGCGCATGAAAAGAGTAAGAGAAAAATAAGTGTTTGAATATACTTTATAAAACTATGCACTTATTCAGGGAGAACTTGCTTTTTAGGTGCAAGCTATTGATTTAATCAAGCACAAATTGAGGGGGAGACCTCAATTCTTGTTTTTTATTTTTCAAATTCAACTACTTCATGCTTAATAATTTCAATATTTTTTCATCATCAAAAAGGGGGAGATTGTTGGCCTAAAAAACTTATAATATTTATTTTGATAATAACAAAACATCTTAATTATGCTTTAGTATTCTTATGTGTATTTTTGGTAAGTCATTCAATCCAACAAAGCAAGCCCACATCAACATGGATCAATTCAATGAATCAAAGGCTTGAAAAGCTATTGGATCAAAGTCAAAGCCCAAATCAGAAATTGTATCAAAGCCCAAAATGTAATCTTATGTCTTGTCTTATTCAAATGAAGTCTCTCGTGGGAAATTAAGTTATGAAGACCCGGAAAAAAAAAGGACTTGATTAGCCCGAAGAAAAAGAGTTGAAGACTCGACGATAAAAAAAAAGAGTTACAAGGAAGGAGACGTGGCGACATAAGGGGTATCGGCATTAAAAAATATTTTTTGCTTAAGTATGATTTGTGTAGCTCATAATATCTCCAAAAAGGTTTTTCATAAAAGACTTTTCGTATTCGCAAAATATCTTTTGGACAAATATTTTCAAAAAGATCAATTTGATATTCATCTTTGAAAAACAGATCTTTTTAGATTTCAAACTCTTGTGTTATAAAAATCGTTTTAAATCTTTTCAAGAGTTTTTGAAAATATTTTGAGATGTTAAAAAATGCTTGAAACGTTTTTGTATAAGTGTCCTTAAAAGTGCCCAAATGCTTTACTATTAAACAAATTGATTTAGGGCTAAAAAAATAACTTTCAGCATTTTTGAACATCCGGTCGTTACCTACCTTATCTGGTCGACCGAATGAAGGCCACAGCGACCGGATGGTTTAACGGAAAAATCCAGAATTTATGCTTTATATCCGTTTTGTGTCTAACTTTTCCTCTTTTTAAGCCTTGCTCTCTCACCATTTCAAAAATCTCTCCAAGCTTCAATCTTCATTTTTCCAAGCAAATTCAAAGAGTTTTTCATATCAATTTTCATTAAGAAATCTTGAGCTATCATGTTCATATCTTTGAGCATTCAAAGTGTTCCTAAATTGTAATATCAAACTCAAATAGCAATTGTTATTCTCATTCACACAATCATTGTATTACACTATTGCACATAGATTGAGAGAATCATTGTGAGAACAAGTGTTGTAATCCTTTGTAGACTCAAAGGAAGAGAGATTAGTAGGTTGAGCTTCACCTACACTTGAAGGAGCTCATGTAACTCTTGTAAACTCAAGAGTAATTGTAGTTGGTTTTTTGCTTCACCAACATTTGAAGAAGCATCTTAGTAAAGAGTAGTTAAATCTTAAGGGAAGGGGAGACCTTAGGTGGTGGACTAGGCCTCTGGGAGTGCGAACCACTTGAAAATTATCGTGTTTGATTTCTCTTACTCTACTCTCTTTATTTTCAAGTCATTTACCTTCTTGTGGATATTGCTCATATTGATTGTTTGATAATTGTTGATTTATTTACTTGGAGTTTAATTCTTGAAATTCTAATTGCTTATCTAGTGCTATATACTTGTGTGCTCACTAAGTGTTTAATAAATTGTCTACAAGAACTTCTAAGAGATTTTTAACTTTCACTAGACATCATTTCCGCATTAAGAATTTTTTAATTTCTTAATCTTGCCAAACAACCTAATTCACCCCCCTTTTAGGTTATCAAGGGCCAACACAACACATTGGAATATATAGAACTCGAAATCAAACCATACAAGTACATAGTCATTGTATCATGAGAATTTTAGAACACTAATGAATTAGTATTATATTGTACCTTTCGTGTTGGATTAAATACACAACACACAACAATATATGGACTGTTTGAAGGCTGGAAAAATGTTGCAAAGACCGAGAGAACTCTGAATTGGAAAAACCAAATGATCTTCTCTCTTATTCTACATTCCGAGCAATTGAGTGTATTTTCTGGTGCGAGAAAATGTCTCTATCTATTTTCTATTGTTCTAGTCGTGCCCTTACAGTGTGTGTCAAGTGAATTGAATGTTCTTGCTTAGCAAAATCGGATTATAGGTGTGTATCTTATGAGATAGAAGAAAGATAGAGTCCAAGTGCCAATAGAACTCTAATGCCGATTTTTCTAGAATTAATTTAGATAATATTGCATTATCTCCTATTAATTCAAAATCAAATCCCATATTATCTCTTCCTAATCATCCCCACACACCTCACCATGTCTTGCACACGCCTATGCATCCTTGGCACTTGCTATAGTGTGCTTGAAAGGCATTTTAAAACAAGACATGTCCTAGGACAAACATTCTTGTCTTAGAATGTTTTCTTGTCCTAGGCAGTTGCTAAATTTGAACCATTCACCTATTTCCATAAAAGGTAGAGCTAAAAATAGAAAGCATACGCAATAAGAAAAGTGGCTAAAAGAGGGACTAAAAGAGATAATTATTGTGGCTTCAAAATGAGAAAAATACCCTTGCTAGTCACTAACAATATTTTGACCATTTTAACATTAACTCATTCCACTAAAGAGTTAGAGTTGCACTACATGACAATTAATAAACTTCTGAAGGAGGTTCTCTGTCCTTGACCTACTAAGCAAAATGACCAAAATGCCCTTCTATGTAGAACCCGCAATCAATACTAGGTCTTATCCTTGTACTATCAACCTTTCTTGATTACCTCTATTCTTTGTGCCTCTAATCTTCCAATAATCATTATCTAGATACTATTATCTTGATCCAGAGAGCGACCCACAAGTTCAATATCTAAATATAGTCCCGTTTGACTATATCACTAAGTACTTAGGTTTAGATAATTAATAGGATGTCACAAAGGGGTTATAACCCACCAATTAAGATGACATATAACGTCTTGACACATATGCATGTGCCAACTAGTCAAGTCCATGTATCCAAAACACCGAGTTGTTGATCCATATAAGATCTTACCCATAGTGAATCAAAACACTTGTCCTCGAGTTCATTGGTCATCCACATATGCTCAAGAACTAAAACATTGGTCCCTTAGTAGCTTGAGATGTTTCTGATCTCTTACGAGCGATAGTACTTTTACAGATATCACATCTACCATGGTCTTGTTCAATGCATTCTCATGCACTAATGAGAAAAGTCTGGAAAGTCCTTCCAATGACTAAAGTAGATCATCCTACCAAATAGGAGACTCTCTCATTATACCTTCCATAATAAAGTGTCCAACTCCACTATTTGGTTATGAACCTTTAGTTTAGATTCAAGCCTCAAAGCATAGATCTTTTGTGCGGATCACTACACACCTATGTTATTCACTTGAATCAAGAAGCTTTTGCATGCATATATATAAAGAATATAATGAGAGTAAAAAAATGTTCATGTATGATGTACTGATTATTAATTGTTATAATATCCCTTCGGTAGTGGTCTTTAGACTATACAAATCCCAATACATTCCCAATTCTTCGAAAAAAAGGGTTTGGGGCCTAATACATTTGGGATCGAGATCCAGTGTGCTTGGATCCATCTCTTCTATCATCTATAGTACGCTTCCTCTTGGGAACCTCCGTATGGTGGATAGATCTAGAGAAGCCTCCCTCCTTCTCTTGTTGGAGAGCCTGCTGCTTAGGCTAGGTCATCCTAACCACAACCTCGGGTCTGGGTGGGGTGAATTTGCTGGCTTGGATGCAACTAAATTGTCTGGTTCATTTGGTAGGCTCGGTGCTGGACAGGTGGAACTGTTTGGGCTTGGATAAGGTGATATAGAGTTTCATGGATGTTGTTCACCGTTTGAGTCAAGGTGTTCACATCCATGGAAGGATGAGTGGAAGTAGATGTGAAATGCGAATAACCAGGGGGTGATAGTCCCTAGACTCGCATCGGAGTTGGTAGAGGTTGTATGGGAGAACTGTTTGTGGTGGGAATTAAGGCTCCGCCTAGAGGGTACATGGAGCATCCTACATCGGATATTGATAGTGTTTGTGAATGGTTTATAAGTAGGTATTATGAGTATAAAGAATAAATTAGGTTAACCATTTTGGGCCAGTAGAAAAGAGGCCCAACTAGCTGTTTCTTATGCCTAGAACACTAGTCGCGCTTGCGGACCTAGGGGTCTGGGCTCGGGGCATGACAAAATGGTATTCAAAGCAAATCACTAGCCGGTGCGGGAGCTAAGTGTTATGCGAGACAAAGTGCTACACCTAGAAGGTTAGTAGGAACCACCTTTTGAACCCGTATGAGCCATCTTTAGAATCCTTCATCGCCTGGTTGGTCTTGGGTGTGTGTGCCCCTGACGAGGACGTCAAGTCCTTAACGGGAGGTGTATGTGACATCCCACATCGGATATTTATAGTGTTTGTGAGTGATTTATAAGTAGGTGTTGTGGGTATAAAAAATAACTTAGGTTAACCATTTTAGGCCAATAAAAGAGAGACCTAAGTAGTTGGTTCATCGAGCTTGCGAGCCTAGAGGTCTGGACTCGGGCCGTGACAGTACACTCCTGACGGTGGTGGTTAATAATTTTGAGTTGGGTTTCGCATTGAACCACTAGAAGGTGGTGGTGGCAGAGTACTAGCTTGGCTATGGCTTCTCGTATTCACCATGTTGGGAACTCAGTGGGAACCAATTCGATTCCCATAGACGGCTCCAACCTGTTAAGGTAAAAATCTCCGCAACACGTCCTGAGCTACCCTACAAGTGGAAAAGATGTGGGGCGTACCTACGTAAGCACTTTGATACTTAAGTTAGTATGATTATCTTGCTTGAGTAAGAACATAAGTACAAAAATGAGAAATGTATATAGTGTATAAATTACCTCCATAATGAAAATGTGAGTACTATTTATATCATTTTGGAAAAACTTTCCTTGATTTTCTGGAATTGTGTCAAAGTTAGTTATAACAGTCCCCGAGATCTTGGAGACACCCCAGGGACCTAACCCCCAGCTTGGTCATATGGACAAGCTTAGCTGACACCAAGCCTCAGGCCTATGGGACCTTGGGATGGACTCCGGGACTGGCTTTAGCTCCATAAATCTCTCCAGGGGTATTTTGGTAATTTTGCTATGGGTCGGGATTTTATCTCATATCAAACAAGTTAACTATTATGCTTGGATACAAATTGTCCAACGTGTAGTAATCAATATTTAGCCTCGATGTAAAACCATTTTTCAAATAGTGAATTGATCTAAATTAATTTGCGCTCCCACGAAAATAACCCTAACTTAAACCACAAGTCACAGAATCCCTAGACATCAATCCATTGGCCTTAGCAAGGGAAGAGAAAACCCTAATCACACACATACCTTCTCCTTACTGTCTCAAAGTCGCCTCATACTTCTTGTCTTCCGGATAGTGCAAATTATTAATACCCACCTAAAAATCCATCATAAAACTCCGAACTCGTGATCTTGATTGTAGATTCGAAAATCTATAAGGCATTAAATCATTTCAGAAATGTCATTCATATAATTGAGGCCCCTACTTCACACTCAATACGTGAAGATCCATTGGATCAGAACACCAGATTTTTAGACTATTACTTAAAAGGAACAAATAAAAAAACCCAAAAGACCAAGATACTCGTAAACATATGGATAAAGAATAACTTAATCCAAAGAAAGCAAACTGCTAATCCAAGTGAAGTGCTTTCATTTAGGCTACAAGACTCACAAGTGTTTATTAAAGGCAATCAGCCGCCTGCATCAGTTCCACAGAACAGAACAGCAATTTGGTTAATCCAAAAGCCCAAGCTGCTTGTAGCTCTCTACAGAATCAGTAAGAGTTTCATCTAATGGCCTGTATCTCCAACCCAATTTCTGCAGTTTCTCGTTACTGACTTTTTCACCTTCATTTCCGCCAGTAAACCTGAAATTAAATAGAAAGAAGAGAATAAAAATTGATGGAAACCGCTCTATGGTGTAAATCATCAGTACAAGCAATGCAGCTCCTAGCACATTACATGGAAACTCCTTAGTTTCTTAGTTTTGTGATTTCCAACACTGGACATCCTGACATTCAGAATAAAATCCTCTGAAAATTATTCACATTGAAAGGAAAGATATCCACCTTTTCGGATAGTTATAGTTGGGATACAGTTTCTTCAATATTTCCACCAACTCCTGTGACCTGATTGCATGAGCAGTGCAACTGTATCTTCCTTCAGCTTCAGCTTTCTCATAAACTAGGATCAATGCTTCAGCCACGTCACGTACGTCTACAATCAAGCGGAGACGGTTTTCCATTTCTTCATGTCCTTCTGCGTGACAAAGTAGAAGAAAAGGATGCAGTTAGAAATCAAAAGAATGTGAGGGCCAATGCATTCTGCCATTGTCCTCGAGAAACATCTATCAGAATGGAAGTTAAAAACAATGATACAAAAATGGAAGTGCGATGGCACAATATCACAAGTTAACAAGATTAACCGTCTCATTCCTCCCAATTTCCATCTAGACAGTAGACGCAGGGAGTTGAAGAACGAAACACATTCCCCTTTGTTTCAAGTCCTCTGAATGTTGCACGCATCAATACTTGTGCATATGTTAGCATAAATAAGTGTCTGCTGCATGATTTAGAAACTATAATATATCTTACAATTGAATTTCTACTACACCGGAAGTAACTGAGATCATAATGTTCGGAAAGCTCAGAAGCTCCCAGCTAGTCTACTCAAAGAAAGATATGAGCTTTATTCTGGGACAAGGAACTAACAAGAAGCCAAAATGCCTATAGACATCAAAAGTGAGCCTAGAAGAAACATGAGGACTGACGGGATGCTGCGACTTAAAATGGCATGAGGACAGTGAAGGTGCTCTTCCTAACAGGTACACTAATGACCTGATGGCATCTATATTGAATTTGGGAAGAAGGGCATTGGCAGACAATGGCATTCACCCTGATATTAAGATCTTATCCTTAACCAAATAATCTGGTTCTGCACCAAGAAAACTCACAACAGATGCTCAATATATGTTGCATATTCGATAAACCCAAACTAATATGTACACTCTGTGCATTTGCTTCTCTAGAAGTGGTGATTTCCTTATTACCATCCCCGACTCCCTGTCCAATCATTACCATGTGCCTTGAAGAAAACTGTTTATTTTCCTTCAGATAGGAATAAAAAATTGATCATGAAGCAATTTCAACTCTCGAACTCACAAATTCAACCTCATTACTAATTCATACATGAGACCTTAAGGGAAATGTGATTTAGCTGAAATTATAAAAATTAGTCTTGTTCTCAGATGTTCAATCATGTCCAGACTCCAGAGCACTAAGGACTAAAATTGTGGAAGACATAGTCAGAAGCTGGAGATGATAAAAAATTGGAAGGATGATGCACACATTTGTTTCACCAAAATTTCTAGCATAATCATGTGTAGCTGCATTGACATTGATATTCATAAATCTCCAATATGAAGAAATAATGGCAACATTCAGTAGTAAGAAAAGGAAATTAATAGTGAGGTAAATACTTAAGTGGAGAAAATCTGCACATAAGTGGTATGGTTAGTAACCTTTCAACAGTTTAATGAGAAGCAAGCTACTAGCATTTGTTGTTTGCTGCAGCATTGGCCCCAAAACAAGAGTAGGACATACAGTCACAACATCCAGCCCTCTTTTCCTTGCATATTCCCAAGCCTCACTTTCTGCAACAGTTTTGGAATAACAATACCAGTTCTGTAGATGGACGAAATTTAAGAGAGTTAATCTGCAACCATTCTTGATCAAAATAGCTGTCCTAATTCCTATAATAAGCAATTGAAATTAGGTTATAATGAAGTTACATTTATTGTTCTGCAGTAGTCCTTGTCTGACCAACAATTCTCATCTTTCACTTGATCTTTGGGCCAGTTAGGATTCAAAATGATAGCGGCAACAGAAGATACTACCACAACACGCTTGACACTTGCTTCTGAGCATGCCTTAAGTACATTAAGTGTACCATTTACAGCAGGCTCAACCAATTCTACCTGCAACAGAACCGATGTGTACTCTTGAGAAAACAATATATAACTCCATAAACTACTTAACGTCATATGTTGCTGGAAGTGCTACTATAGAGAAATCTTGCACGCCTGACTAATTTGATATAAAGAAAGATTTCGTTGACGAAGAAGTTCCATTGTGTCTTGGCATTGCATTGAAATAGCATTTGTAGTCAGATGTATGGCATCCCAGATGAGTCATGATGCATCGATTCTACAACCAAATAGCCTAAAAGAGGACCATCTCAAGACTATTGTTTCAGAAACCCAAGATCTAACTAGCATGTAAGAATCCAACGAAACAAGATAACATAGAAAGAAAATTATCTTGCCTCAGGATTTGGGACACTGCCGGAAGGCACTGGACAAGCAACATGGAAAACACCACTACATCCTTTGATGGCTGCAGAAAGTGAGCCGTAATCTAGCAAGTCTGCCTTGAAGAGTTTCAGGTTCTCGTTTGCTTTATCCAGGTTCTTCAAATGATCATACTTGATATCCGCTGCAAAACAATTTTTTCGCGAACACATACATGTATGAGGCCTCTAAAATACGATCCAGCTGAAACATCTAAACTGTTCTTGGTGTTGTTCATGTTTAATAGTAAATCAAGAAAATAAACTTTTTAACTCTTTCTGTTTTTTCTGCTGCCTCTTACGTGTCCTACAGTAATAAACTGAATTTTCGTCTCAGATGAAGAGAAATGACAGCTTCAGGTTTGAGATGACACGTGACTCGTGTAATCGGCAGATTATCAAGAAATACATGTAATTGATTCTTCATTATCTAAAACATATAGGGGCCACATTATCTCAAATACGTAAAAATAAATAAATAAATAAATAAAGTTATTTTATTTTATTTTTTGAAAATTTGTAAGTATTCGAATTTTATCATACTAATCTCGTGGGCGCTCGACTAATCCCATAAGACCACGATGTACAACTAAATAAATCTCGGACGGCCTTGAAAAAATCAAGTTATTAATAAGATAAGCACAGTAAATGATACTTATTTTTTATTACCTATTTATCAACTCCTATTTATATACTAAGTTTGCTTTTGACGTATCAATTAAGTTTACATATAAGACACAAAAAAAAAAAAAAAAATGAGTGATAGCAGCGCTCGTTTACAGTGCATATCCATACCAGGGTCTCTGACGGTGCCATGAACGGTGTAATCTTTAGAAAGGAGAAGCTTCACTATCCATGATGCTACGAATCCTCCTGCCCCCGTCACACAAACTATGCGCTTCTCTGCTATGGACATTTGATTAGTACACCCGACACAAGCTCTTGAACGCTCTGGAGATAAGGCGGAAAGGTTTGTTAACCTTTTATGAAAGGTAATACATTATATAATTTAGCAAAAAAGGTAATATATTATATATCACTTTTTTGGTGTGGCTTCTTGTACAAGGCGGTGGTGCCACGAAGAAATTTATAGTATAGGGACGTGTCACCACCTAAACCTAGAATAATGCCGTAATTTTAAAGGTCCGAAGAGAAGGTACCAGTTCGTTTCTTTCTTTGGATTGATTAGGGTCTTCATTTATTTGATACTCTTTATTTCTTTAGCTTGATTCAATAGGATACTTATTCTATCTATTGAGTTGAGTTGTCTTTTCTCGGGGGTCAAGATAGAGTGATAAGGGATTTATGTCATTAGAGATTTGAAAGAAAGATCTCCAGAACTTTCGACGTCAGACAAAGTTTTCGACACAGAGAGCGGAGTAGCCCATACCTATGTTTCTGAGATCGACGTACTGTCTGGTTAGCCAAGCTTCCCTTTCTATTGAAGCAGGAAGCCTAAATATTAAAACCGAACGAAGTAAATGTTAAAGCATCTAATGCCTTCCCCGGTCTTTCTATTTCTTTGAAGATAGAACTTTCGATTCGAGACAATTCCAACAAGAAAGAGAAGCTAGGCTCGGCTTCGATTTGAGCCACAGCCCTCCTTTGGCAATATCAGAATCGGTAGAAATGAGATTATGAAGAATCGTAAGACAAGACTAGCATCTCATATTCCTTATTATAGGGGTCGGAAGGGGGGCCGTGCCTCTAAAATATATATATATTTAATGTATTTAAAAAAAAAAAAAGATTTGCCCTCTCCCCCCCTCAAATAAATATTATCAAAGTTGTTAAAGTTCACAACATGTATTTCAGCTTGGTGGTTAGTCATGAGGGATTTCATATGTTTGGCGCGGGTTCAACTCACCACTGCCGCTGCATGCTATAAATTTTTTGATGTCTCCTTGTAAGTTGGTGAAAAAAAAAAAAAAGGCTAGGGAAGTGCAGCTGGCACTTCCTATGTCAATTGCTTGCCGGGAAACGAACTTAAAAGCTTTGTGTATTCCACTTTTTATTTTCTTTTTTTAAAAAAAAAAACAAAAACAAAACTATCATCATTTTCATCTTCTTCCCAAATTCTCCTCACAACTTTATTGTAGAATATTATTTTATGAAAACATAATACCAACATAGTTATGCAAACCAAGGGCACAAAAATAATTTTATTGTGCTTATTTATTAATTTTTCTTACCTATATAATTTTATGAATGCATAAACATGATTTATTTATTTTTTTTTACTGTGGGTGAACATATCAACACAAGACAACAATAAGTGACTAAGGTAAACAATTTTTGATTGAAATACATCTCATAATAATTTTTTTGTGTATAACATTTTCTGTTAATTATTGTTTGATAGTCAATTTTCTATTATAAATAGATAATTTTAATTGACAAATTTTAATAAGGTGTAAATTATAGATTTTTTGCTACTTAAGGTTAGATTTTCTAATTATTTAATTTTTTGAAAATTATTTTCAGACCAAAATATGAGTAAATCCAAATCGCAACACACAATGCTTCATTTTGTTAAGTTAGTTTATATTTTATTAACTTCTTTCTTATCTATCTTTTGTTTGGTAGTTTGCATATATATTGGATAATTATATGATATGAATATGATATGTGCTTGTTATTTTTTTGTAGTTTATGTCAGATTTGTATTTTTTCTTGAATCAAATCAACTTATAATGTTAAAAGTTTCGAGTTTGTTCAAATATAAAAATATAATTTATATTTAATTGAATTCTTAATTAGTTTTTTATTATTTTATTTTATTTTTTAGGTCTTTTTTTTACTGGTCCAAAAAATACTGTACAAGAAAAACATTGTACAAAAAAAAATTTCGGCCCCCCCAATTTTCAATTCCTAGCTCCGCCCCTGGCTTGACATGCAGTGATGTTCAAATAAGCCCTCAACTATGTGTAAAAGTTTATTTTAATTCTTTACTTTTAAAAAATATTTATTTTAGTCCCTTTAACTATATTATAAGTAACTCAAAAGATTAATATATCTCTATACAGATTTGCTAACAAATTCATATATTTTTTCCAAATTATCTTAAAGTATTACATATCATCCTAAAGACAATAAACATCATTCCAAAAGCAATATACATCATCCACAATAAGAAAAAATTACAATTACATTCATCTATTCTAAACATAAACAATGTAAAATTTATCACAAAAAGATAAAAAGATACAAAAATAAAAAGTCGTGATTTTTTTGTAAAAAATAAAAAATAACCAAACAACTAATTCCTCCGACTGGTACCTCGCTTCCTAATTACTCAAAAGTTAAATTGGTCTCCATCTATTTGTTCAAACACATGTTATGTGGTGTGATTTCTCTGAGATTTGTTCCTTTTGAATTAATTAATTGTTTATAATATTTATTTTTTTAAAAAGTTTAATTTTTCATTTGTTTCAATGTTTATTAATATTTTTTATTGGGTAATAGTATTTTTTTGAACTTTCATTACTAGTATTTCTCTTCGTTCATTTGTGTAAGGAAAATTTATTAGCCTGAGTTTAGGCCTTTGTTTTCAAAGGTAAGCAAACAAGAGCTTTAATATTTTTACACAACTTATGACTTTTTTAAATTATTAATATTTGTTGTTTATTGTTATTTTTGTGTTATATTATTGCTAATTTTGATAGATAATTGGAGATTACTTGTAATATGTGCTATAATTCTATAGGATATTTTTAAATGTCGTTATTTTTTTTACATATATGGTTTTGCTAATTTTCTAGTTAGGAGCATAACATGTGTTTGAACAAATAGATGGAGACCAATTTAGCTTTTGAGTAATAGGAAAGGAGGTACTAGTCGTAGGAATTAGTTGTTTGGTTATTTTTTTATTTTTGCGACAAATCATAACTTTTCATTTTTTGTGACTTTATGATTTTTTTTTTTTTGCTACAAATTATTATTTTTTTTTTTTTTGTGACTTTTTATTTTTTTGGGATAAATTTTACATTGGTTATGTTTGGAATGGATTAATATAACTGTAGTTTTTTTTCTCTTTTTTTATTCTGGATTATGTGTATTCCTTTTGGGATGATGTGTTTTCCTTTTGGGATGATCTGTATTGCCTTTAGGATGATGTGTAATACTTTAATATAATTTGTAAAAAAAAAAAAATATGAATTTTAACATTTTTGCATAGGGGCATATATAGTTAGAGGGACTAAAATGGGTATTTTCCAAAGGTGAGGGACTAAAATTGACTTTTGCACATAATTGAGGGACCTCTTTTGCTTTTTCCCTTATTTGTTTTGAGTGAAATACTTTTTAGCCTTCGAGGTTTTGTTTAAAATCAAAATTGGTCTTTCAGGTTTCTAAAATACTTAAATTGGTCCCTACTGTTCACTAAATTTAGATTGTTGACTTTAATTGAAAAGTCGAAATTGCCTATCTTTTTGCATGGATTTTTTTATGCCTTTTTGCATCCATATCAGACAAAAAAAACAATTATAATAACTTAATTCGAAACATAATCACAACATTTTTGCATCCAAATCAGACAAAGAAAACAACAATTAAAATAACCTCATTTCAAACATAATCACAACCTTTTTGTATCCATATAAGACAAAGAAAACTATTGATCGCTACTCGGTCGGTATCTAAAATATATGCAAAATTCAACCAAGTTTTAAAACCCGCAAGTGCACGTGTCAGTGTAGTGTAGCATGCTTGAGTACGGGGTTGAATCCACAGGGAGGCTCCTAAGTTAGTTCGTGAATAAGTGTGTAAAAGTGTTCGAGTGAAAATGTAACAGTTTGTGAGTGGATTAGAGTGTCATGCAAATAATGTAATCTAAACTAAGGTTCGGTTTTGTCAAATTGAAGGGAAAGGATCTAGGGGTCGGATATGCAATGAGACAATTCATCTTGGCTCGGTATTCAGGATTCTTTGATTCAATGTTCGGATTAAGCTATAAGCGTAACCTAGTTAATTTCCTAAGTCTAATTAAGTCCCGATTGCTATTTTTGTTATAGTTGTCGTTCTATCTTCGAGTCATTTACCTAGCCGAAGTATAGATATGTCCTTGTAATGTAAAGTAACAGGGCAAATTAACTAAACTAAGCAATTAAAAAATTCAAGAAAGTATGGTACAACCTATAACTTCATGAAATCTATGGTACAACCAATAGATTCACTATTGAAGTTTGAATATATGTCATAAGTGTAAATCAATCATAACATTAACTACAAGTATAATGTATATGAAGGACAATAATGAATTTAATAACATAAGCCATATATTGCATTGAGATCAAATTATCCGAATCCAAAATCGTAAATTAAAAGACCATCATTTACAATATCGTCTACTACATAATAAATCTACTCAGGCAATGAAAATAAATACGAGCTATCCAAATAAAAGAGAGTAAAGAAAGGCTCCCCTATTTAGATGAACACGTATTTTTGAACACCGGTTTTGAGCAGAGGTTCCCTGGGCGTAACTAACAGGTGTTTCCTCCTATTGAAGTGGGTGATAGTTCCCCCGCAATGCAGCTACTTGGGCGGAATTTCCCTCGTGTTTTGACAAAAATAGAATAACTCTAATCTACAAATTACCTAAACTAACAAAATAACTTTGATAACTAATTTAATCTAACAAATGAAGCTTTGAACTAACTAATTCTAAAATTACTACTTAACATCACTGGGGTTGGGGGTATTTATAGACTAAATTTTGAGTGCGCCTCTGCTACAGCTCTGGTTGGTCCAATTGCGTGTTGCGGTTTGGGTCGTGCGCACAAGCACAGCTCAGGTGCACTCAAGTGCACTTCCAGTGGTCCAATCACATGTTGCGGCGTAGGCAGTTTGGACGGTGGTCATAGTGCGCGCGAGCGCGGTTGAGGCATGCTCGAGTGCCCTTCTGCTGAGAATTTTGACTTCTCAACTTTGTCTTTGACCGAAATGTTTGACCAAGGCAATTTCCATGCTTTCTTGACGTTTTGAGTCCGATTTCGCACTTGGTTTGGCCAGATTCTTTTTCTACAGGCTCCGTTTAACCATTAATTCTCGAATCTTCCCTGTTCTTCAACTTCTTGACTTGTAATTTGAATTGTGTTTTAAGCTCGATTTCTTTACTTTCACGAGCAACCTATATTGCATCAAAAGTCTATTAAAAGTGATATTTTATTCCTCAAATTAAGATACAAATGTAGTACAAAAACAGTAGTTTGAGTGCTGCGATTACAAATATATCAACTAAAATTATAATCACTCAAAGGGAGAGAATTCCAAACATAAAAACGTAAAATTCATCACAAAAAAGTCATAATATACCGCAAAAAAACACAAGATAAAAAGTGATGATTTATATTCTTCCCCAACTACTACCTCCCTTCCTAATTACTCGCAATCTAAACTTAACTCCATCTATTTGTTCAAACGCAATCATATCTCATGCTTCAACATTATTTGCGTTGTGTAAGGTAAACCAACTAGATGAGGCAAAGTAGGTCACAACCTGTCTCTTACCAACATGGAGAGAGTATTCATTGTCATAACAATCTATCATTATCATCTCACTAGTGGAAGATATTCCAGTCCTTTCAGCAAAGGCCTTTTTAAGCGACTACAACAACAAAATATGAAATTAGCATGTAATCACGTTTCGTGATTTGTTTAGGAAATTTTTATGAGAAAGAAAAAAGAAGAATTACCAGGTAAGTTTTGTCATTCTTCACTAGTACCTATAAAAAGTAATGCTCCGGTGCCACATGCTCAACACCGATCTCTTCAATTTTCTTATCATTTACGTCAATCTTTTCATCCACCTTCTTGCTCTCATCACTCTCAATATGAATGGGCTCAACTATACAAACATCAATAAAAAATAATTAGCACAATTTTGATTATTATTAATTAAACAAATACAAATTAATGGTCGATACAAAATATAGATATAATAGTTAAATCATTTACAAATAATACCTCTTTCACAATCACTGTGAGACCCCAGACCCGCATGCATGTACATTTATTCTTTTGTGCCGATTAGGTGCATTTATGTGTCTTTAACTAATTAAATTCCTCTTTCACATTAAATATGAAAATTGTACCTAACCTTAATTTGTATAAAATGAGAATCATAATATTTTAATATGTGTATTAATTGAATTAACTTCTTGTATTCAAGAGATCATTTTCAATGTATTACAAAAATGAACCCCGAGTAAGGGACACTTTTAACCTACCTTATTAAATTCTCCTACTTACAAATCTAACTCACTTGGATCATTTTAAGACTACGTGCATTGAAATCTATTTGTTTTGTACTTTTGGAATGTGATTTATGTGAAGTTTATTGAATAGTAGGAATAGTTACTATTCACTATGTTTTTCGACTGTTTCGTTTTTCTAATTTTATATTTTTCACATGATACTTGTCATTTAGGAGGCATGAAACATTATGATTTCGTGCATTGCATATCGAGAGTGTGAGATAAAAATTATTTATTCTATCGTATGAATAGTAATTTAGTAAGTTAACTTTGCTTTGCTTTTTATTTGGGTCTACCCATTTAACTCAACCAAAAACCACCCAAAACCAAACCCAACCCATTTACCCACCTATTAAAAAGTCTCTTATAAGAATAATAGAGGAAACAAAAGCAAAAACAAGAGGAAAAAAGGCCACCTTAGCCCATTTTTACAAGGAAGAAAGAAAGCCAAAAATTCTTCATCATCTTGCCATTTTGAGCTATTCCAAATTGGATTGAAGTGGTTTCATGATCTCCTAAGCCTAATCCTAGCATCTACAAGGAGTTTTGGTGAGGGATTTTTGCATTTACATCTATTTTCAAGATTAAACTGCAAACTTTAATTTCTAGATTTGTTGATTTATGGCTATAATATGCTATAATCTTGTATAAAGTATTGCCTACATATTGTGCAATATCCCACATCGGACGCGGAGGTCTCTAGGCTATTGAATATATAGAGATGTCTCGTATATTCGTGCACGCGCGTTTTTCTGGCAGTGGCTGGGATGCGACAAATGCGTGAGGGGTATGGGCTTCAAAGCGGACAATACATGTATAGTGCATTTCTGGGCCTGCTCGCCATGGCCTCGGTACTCGCTTGGGCCTAAGTCCCAGGGGGTATCCTGCAGGCGTGGGAGTTGGGTTCGGGGCATTACAAAGTTGTATCAGAGCCGACGCATTCGTATGGCCAGCGAGGACACTAGGTCCCCAAAGGGGGACGGGTGTAATATCCCACATCGAACGCGGAGGTCTCTAGGCTATTGAATATATAGAGATGTCTCGTATATTCGTGCATGCGCATTTTCCTTGCAGTGGTTAGGAGGCGACAAATCTGTGAGGGGTATAGGCTCCAAAGTGAACAATACATGCATAGTGCGTTTCTGGGCCTGCTCGCCATGGCCTCAGTGCTCGCTTGGGCCTAAGTCCCAGGGGGTATCCTACAAGCGTGGGAGTTGGGTTTGAGGCGTTACATGTTGTAGAGACTTGATTTGTATGGTTAAATGGTTTGTTTAATGGAATTTTGCAAAAAGGTTGATTTTAACAAGAACATGAATAGTATTTTCTTAGGGTTTTTGTGAAAAGTTGATTTAAAGCTTGAGTTTATGCTATCTATAGTTGTTATAGGTGCTAGTGAACATAGATTAGTGATTATGTGTGATTGGTTTGATTGGAATTTGAGAAAACTTGTGAAATTGGCTTAAAATCAAAATGGGCTTTGCGTAAAATCGTCAACCGTGTGTAATTGAACATTATAGTTAGTGTTTATTGGGTATGGTAGTGCTTAAAATGCTTTTATGACACTCGTTTGGGAGTTGGTTTAAGTAGCTATAGTTCAAAGTACATTCGGGGCTTCTGGGCCTTTGATGTTATACATCGTTAAAAGTGGGATTTCGTGATTCTAGAGTGGGTCATAAAGTGTAACTAGAAGTGTGGTATAGTTGGTTTATGGATTGGGTACCTCGTATCTCGGTTGTGCATTGATTTACGTCATTAAGCTAAAGGGTAAAGTTGGAAAGTAAAGGGTTATTCCTTTAATTGTCTTGTATTACTACTTATTGTGTTAAATAATTGTTTATTGACTTGTTTGTGCATCGATATTTACGTGTAAGGGTGACCTACTTTGTTGTCCCTCATTTATGTGTTATTGTATTATATGTTATCTCGTGATTTTTCGTGATATATTGTGATTTCTCGTGATCATGTCGGGTTGCGCAACCTTTCAGACATTGTAGTGTCGAGAAACTCTGGGCAATATCGGGCTGTCACTCTAGCTTGGCTACCATGGTGTCGATTCCCTCTCTCGTTGAGGCACACATATCTACCTCAGAGGCGTAGTTCACCTAGTTAGGGCACACAGATCTACCTCAAGAGTGTTTGGTTGTAGGATTCGGGATACATCCGGAGTACACCCATCGGGAGTAAGGGATTATGTCAGCTTTTGATATCGTGGTTCGTGAATCAAGACTAAATGGAATTGTATCCTTTTTTTATGTGATTATCTCATTATCTCGTTATTTGAATATGTTGTTATATGTTCTAATTGAATTATGTGAATTAACTGTTGCATTGCATGAAAAGGTTTTCGAAACACCCCGGTTAACTGTATCACATCCCTTACTGAGCAACTGTGTTTGCTCATTCCTCTTTTTAACATGTTTCAGGAGAAGTTGAGGTTGAACCCCAGCTGATTTCAGTAGAGAATGAAGAAGTGCAGACTGATCCCTTGTTTTGATTATTTATTTGCTGAGGTTGGATGCTTATGTGCTGGTCCATGTGAAGAACGTGAAGTTGTGTGTATTATCTTATTTTGAGGCTTTTAGCCTTGTATGTATTTGGCTAGCTTTGGAAGGATTGTAATGTAATGTAAAGTTAAGCTTTATGTAGATTGATAGGTTGTAGGTGGCTTGTAATAACTTAAAGGCTTATCTTGTTATCTAGTTACCTTGCACGCCTGTGTGACTTAATGAAGGAGGGTTGTTGGACTTAATAGATAAGAAAATTGAATAGGTAATGTTAGAGTGGTATGATAATCGGTTCCATGATAATGAAACTTCTATAGCTAATGGTTTCGTGCTTGCATATTGATTAGCAAGGCTCAGATAGCCTTGTAGTCTTGGAAAGTCATGAAATGAATGCTATATGTTGTTATTATGGTCATTTCTTCTGCGTGCAGATTTGTGGATAGTCCTATAAATAGGGAAGACTTCGTCTGTTTCCCCTCATTTTCTGTGCCCAGAGTTAGGGTCGGGTTGAGTTTAGTGGACTTAGTAGAGCTCCTGATTCCGAGAGGCTTCAGGGCGTTACAGATGGTATCAGAGCTTAATTAGCTTGCAGCCGGGACAAGGTCCTCGGTCTGTTGGGTAACGAACCCTGCGTGGGTGTATGTGAAATGTGCTTTGAGTAGTAGTGTGCTTGCATGCGAGATTTGTGTTGCTTGAATGAAAATGTGGTTCTATGTGATTTGCTTAACTGAAATATCAAGAATGTGTGATATGTATAACTATGTGATCAAATGTGCACCTATGTGATCTCTTTGTGCAATAAGTAAAATCTATATGATATATTTAATTATGTGATTATGTGTGCATCTAAGTCATTACTTTAATAGTTACTTACCTTAGTTATTTGTAATATTGTGTACTAAGTGTTTATTTTATGTTAACCCAATTACATACATGCATTGTCCCTTTGAATTGGTAAGTGATCTCTCCCCTCTATAGTTCGATGGTTGGTAACGGATCTCCAAAGATGCGAACCAACAAGAAGATGGGGCAGTTAGTCAGACATCGACAGGAGAACAGGCGTCGTTGAGGGGGGGCAAAGGCTTTGACTAAATTGACACAAGTACTCGGGCAGCGAGTTTAGCAAGGGTGTATACGGTTAAACTTCTTGAGGGGTATTCACTTTGGCATTCTTGTCGGGAGCTAATTGATAGCAATGGCCTTTAGTGACATTTCCATTAGCAATATTATCTGGGAATCTCAGATTGGTTTTTATTTGGCATCATATACGGAATTCTTGTATGGTACTTCTATTTGGAGGAATTCACACTTATAAATGTTCAGTCAAGTATTCTTACTTGGGTTTCTTATTCGGGATTTCACATCTGGCATTTCCTTAGTATTCTTATTGGGTATCTCTCAGTAACATCCATATGCGGGGAATACTATTGAAGTCCTATTCAACTTCATCTCCGATATTATATACGGATTTCCTATTGGTATTTTCTTGATGCTACTAGATGGCCTTCTCACATGATATTCGTATTCGGATTTTTACTTGATATCTTCATAGGAGCCTTTATTTGGCTACCTTGCTCGGGATTTCTGATAAATCCATATTTTTTGTACTTTTAACCCATTAAATCATGAACAATTGCATTATAATTTCGAGGATAATTGTAAATTTTACATAAATTTAATACAATGTAGGTTTTGGAGAAGAAATGGCGAAAATGGCCACAAAATCCAACCTTTGGAACAAACATTCAGCGCAACACTAGAGAAGAATGGTAGAATAACTTTAAAATGAGCAAATCAATATTAAATTTGGCCAAACCGAGTGCGGCAACGGATTCAGGACGCTGAAAAACCTTGAAATAGACATGGTCAACTTTTTGGTCAACGGTCAAAGTCAATCGAACCGGTCAAAGTCAAAGCTCACCTACCACAGCTAGTAGTGCGCTCGAGCGTCCCTTTTTCTCGCTCGAGTGCCCCTTTTCAGAAATGGCAAACAAGTGGCCGACAACACATAGAAGAAAAAAGATGAAAAAAATAATAAAAAATCCATAGTGCAGATAAACTGCGCCCAGCTGCTGGACTGCCCATATATTCTCCGAATTCTCTTATTCCAGACACACCAAATAGTATCGGTTTCGCACCGATTCAACTCCTTTCATTTTTGCTTTGTAGTTTTTAGTTTATTTTAATATTTTTAGCTTAGGAGTAGGTTAGTTTAGTTTAGTTAGGGTCCTAAAATAAGGACCGGGCTTATGGAATAATGCCATAACTTCGAAGAAATCAATCCGGCCTAATCAAGATGTGCTTAAATTCGGTAACTTTTATTCTTGATTTTGTTTTCTTATTTTGTAAATTTAAACATGGCATTTTAGACCCTTATTTTTGGAATGATAATTAAGTAAGGATATTTTTGTATATATTTAGATTTAGATTAATTCAAGTCTCGTATTCTTTTATTAATTAAGTATTATCAATTTAGTATGTGTATACTTATATTTATGTTATACTTCATTGAACGTACATATATGCCCAGTTTTGTAAACCAGTGGTAATACGAGACTACCTCGAAAGAAATTAATTAGGTTGTACTAGCATCTCTAGGGTACGTAAATAAGAAGATTAATTGAGAGATTGGATATTGTTAGGTTGTACCAACATATTCAGTTTTGTTAATTGATTAGTCATATTACTTACATATTCGAGACCAACTTCAGAAGTGAGAGCTTGTAGCCCTATTTCTTGAATGATTTATTCTTTTAATTTAAATTTATAATATTATATTTAAATACTCCGATCGAATTTATCATTTCAAATCATGAACCCGCTAAATTTAATTAACTACTAAATTAATTTTATTTTCTTTTATTTATCGCAACTTTTGGATACATTTATGGACACTTGGACTTAATTAAATTCATTTGTGACGGGAAAGTCAAACAAATCATAAACTAAATTCTTAACTTGAAACCGTTAATCCCAATCTTCGTTGATCAACCCTCTACTCACTGCAACTAGAGGTAATTCAAGGTAACCACTAATTTCAATCATTTAACCTCACTATTTTTTATTGTAAAACGACATGATCAAAATTTGGCGCCGTTGTCGGTGATTGGCGTTCAACGTTTCATGTAAGAGTTTAGTTTATTGTATATAATTTTATTTTTGTAAATTTGTATATAGATTATTTTTTTTTGGTACATATTGTGTTGTTTTAATTTCTTGTATTTTTTTTTTTTTGTAAATAAAAATTTATGAAAACAAAAAAAAAGTAAAAAAATTCTTCCTTAAAAAAAAGGTTTTTATTTATTTTCTAGAAAGTTTATTTTTTTACCTTTTCAAACAACTTGTTGTAAATCATATACTTTTGAACCCCAGAAAAGAGTTTAAATGGTATGGGTAATTGAATATTTTTATTATTCTTCAAAAATAAAAAAATTAAAAAAAATCACCCCTGGTAAAATAATTTTTTACCCCAACCCTATCATCTCCCTATTTAATCTCTTCTTCTCTTTTCTTCTTCTTTCACAGTTGCATCATCTCTTTTTTCAAAAAAAGAAAAAAACAAAATTCTCTCAATTTCAAGATTTTTCATCCAAAAAAAATGGGAGTCGCTCGACAGGTTGATGTCGAATTAGCTCATGGTGTGATAATCGTCAAGTGTGCATGCATCATCCTACTCTTTCTTATTTATATCTTGACCAAAATCAGAAATTCTCTCGATTGAGTCAAAGAGTGCAGAGTGTTTAATTTTGTTTTTTTGTTATATTATTATGTAAGTTTTAGAAGTATTTTGTATTTTTTTTAGAAGTGTGATGTAATTTTGTGAGTGTGTGTATGTAAATCTTCAATTTTTTTTTTTTTTACCATGTCCTAGTATTTTCGGATGTTACTTTTGTAAAAATGAAAAAAATGAAAAAAAAAAGTTGTGATTTTGTAGAAAATAGGTTTGAGGAAGATCATATCATCCTAATTTGTAATCTTTCTCCCAAAAAAAAAACATAAAAAAATATAAACTAAATAAAAAAACAAAAAAAGAAAGCCAGGAAGAACCACGTTCGAGCGCGCCTAACCCCCGCTCTAGCGCAGTCAACCCTAGCTGATGGGTTTTAAAAGCCTACTGCTTTCTTCTTCCCCTCATTTTCTTTCTTCTTCACCACCACCCTCCTTCTCTCTTCTCTCAGAAATTTTCTTTTCTTCTCCTCTTCTACCACCTTGCTGAAGTAAAAAAAAAAAAAATTGGTGATGTTTGAGCCTATCACGGAAGAACAATTTGCCATGGTTGTGTTCACATTTTGAAGTGTACTCATCATTTACCTTTTTATTGTATATGATACGAACCTGGTCAACATGTGCCTAGACCCAACACCAAGATTGGTAAAACAAACCCAAGACCTTTCAAGAATGGATGGAACCGCGACCCTTTGCCTAGCAAGACAAGAACCTTGGTATAGTGAATATGATGGAAACCGCGACCCGTTGCTTAGCAAAGCAAGAACCTTGGTATGGTGAAGACGCCACAAACGGGGATGGCAATCCGCTTGATAAGTCAAGGTTGAACGCCACAAGGAATCCCTTGATAAGTTCGAAAGAGTCTCTTGGAGAACTCAAGGAGAATAATCTCACAATTTAATTTCAGAATTGTCTAACTTTATTATCACAAAAAGTGCCTTATATAGGCAATAACAAATAAGTATCCTGCTTGGAAAAGGACTCATAAACCCTAGCCCAAGTAGGAAAAACGTGAATAGTAACTAGGTCAAAGGAAACAAACTTGGAGACCAAGAAAAGACTCCTATTAACTATTCATGTGAATAGTGACGTGAATAGTAACTAAAAAGGAAACAAACTTGCAGCCCAAGAAAAGCTCCTTTCTAGTGTGAACACCTAATCTTGTAGCCCAATAAAGTCTCTCTCCTAGTATGAATACCTAAATTCGTCCATAGGAAATTAAACTAAAACTGAAAACTAAAACTAGGATAAAATTACAAAGAAATCAAATCTTGACTAAATCTTCAAATCTTCTTGAAACTTCTTGAAGAATCTTGAAGTTCTTGAATCTTGAAAATAGAATCTTGACTTGAATCTTTGCTGGAAAATTCATCCAAAATAAATGATTCATTGAACTTGGACGCTCATGGCTGGTTTGCATCATTCCCCCTCTCTTGAGAAGGATTTGTCCTCAAATCCACCAGGTTCAAAGACTAGCCTAGGTGGTAGACCATGTGGTACATCCGTAGGAAACACTTCCTCAAAATCCTTTGCATAAAAATTTCTTTGTTTTCCCTCTGTTTTTACCTCATTGGCAGAGCTCTTTTCTCTCCTTACCTCCTCTCCAGATTCGACCCTACTTTTCTTTTCACTCTCATTCTTTTGCTTTCTCAGATTCTTTTGATCTCTCAGATTCTTTTGTTCACTCAATTTTTGCAACCTCACTTGATCCTCATAGACTTGTTTTGGTGTCATTGGAACTAGAGTGATTGTCCGTTGATTGAACATGAATGAGTACTTGTTGGTGAAGCCATCATGTTGTACACGTCGATCAAATTGACATGGTCTTCCTAAGAGAAGATGTCCAGCATGCATTGGCACCACATCACAAAATACTTCATCTTCATATTTCCCAATTTGAAACGGTACTACAACCTGCTTTGTAACCTTTACCTCACCACAATCATTCAACCATTGCAGTCTATATGGACCTGGGTGCTTAACTGTGTTGAGCTCTAGCTTTTCAACCATAGAAGCACTAGCAACGTTAGTACAACTACCACCTTTGATATTAACATTACATACATTGTCTTTCACGTGGCAACGAGTGTGAAAGATGTTCTCATGTTGTGCTACCTCTTCCTCTTCTTTAGCTTGCAGGCTTAAGGCTCGTTGTGCCACTAGTCCAAGCATCTCTCCATGATTCGCCCCAAACTCCTCTGCTCCTATTGCGGTGTCCTCTAGTATGGGCACATCATCAGAATATGTTTTGTCTTCAAATTTAATCTCACCACTTTCCAAGACTGTCATTGCTCGCTTGTTTGGGCATTGGCTTGCTATGTGTCCTCGTCCTTGACATTTAAAACATTGAATCTCACTAGATCGAGTCATAGTAGAGGTTGTATTACCTTGAGAGGTCATGGCAATAGTGGATAGTTTGAGCTCGGGCTTGGCCTTGGAAGTAGACGGATTTTCTTCATCCTTTGGGTAACTTGTCCTCCAAGGTAAAGGTGATGCACTCAGGTATTGTGGTGCTTGTCTTGGTCGTGTACTACCCCTCTTGAGTCGCTTCTCCACATTAATTGCCATATGCACCAAATCCTTTAATTCTACATAATGATACAACTCGATAGTGTTAGCAATCTCTCGATTCAACCCATTCAAAAATCTAGCCATTGTCACCTTCCGATCTTCCTCTACATTGGCTCTAATCATAGCTATCTCCATCTCTTTGTAATACTCATCAACACTCTTATTACCTTGATGAAGACCTTGCAGCTTGAGGTATAAATCTCTGTAGTAATGACTGGGTACAAATCGCCTCCTCATCACCCTCTTCATCTCATCCCAAGTTGCAATTGGACGATCTCCATTCCGCCTCCTATTGATGCACAATTGATCCTACCATACAATAGCATAATCAGCAAATTCAATTGCGGCAAGTTTTACCTTTTTCAGTTCAGAATAGTTGTGACAATCAAAAACCAACTCTATCTTCTTTTCCCACTCCAAATATGCTTCGGGATCACTCCTTCCTTGGAAAGAAGGAATTTTCATCTTGATGCTTCCCAAATTGTTATCAACACGGTTCCTAGCTTCTCTATCTCGGGTTTGTCTTCCATTGCTGCCTATTGACATCCGATCAAGTTCCTCATATCCTTCTTCTTCAAATTCATCCACAACTTCAATTTCTCTTCGATGCAACCTGTTCCTCCTTGGTGCTTTTGGAGCAACTGGTGGCTGCACCCTTGGTGTTCTTTGTTCTACCCTAGCCATCCTCTCATGTAGTTGATCAAATTCAGCCCTCATCATTCGTCTCATCTCTCCCATCAATGCCTGCATCTGTAAGTTCTGTCCAACGGGTTGTTGAACACCTTCATTAATGTTGTCTGCTTGATTTTGAGACATGATTAAATTTCACTCCCTCACGTGTTTCACTCAACTCAATTTGGCTTTTACCCTCTATTAATCTCACGCACTCTGCCTTTTTCCTCTCGTATTCTCCTTCAAGTTCCCTAGAACTAATCAAGAGTACCAAGATAGGTACTAAAGCAACGTATTACTTTTTTTTTTCAAAATTTGATGATTTTTTTTAGACCTCTAAGACTCTGGAAACAAGGTTAGAGAAAGAAACTTGAATAAAACTCAAAGAAGGAAACCTAGAGAAATAAGGAAAGTTGCAAAAACCCTATTCTAAAACACAAAAATGCCCAAAACTCATAGCAAACGTTGGAATTTGGCCCTAAGAGGGTGGTGCCCACAGTTAAACTGTGGGTTATGCTCAAAACGTCGTTTCCCTTCAAAAAAGCTTGGCCACGAAGGCTAATTCAACAAAAACAAGTTTTTTACTGTTCACTATTTTGCCTTTTTTTTTTTTTTCAGCTCCGAATTTTTTTTTTCTTTTCTTGAAGTTTCTTTTCTTTCTTGATGTTCTTTTCTTGATTTTCAGAAACAAAGACAATGAGCAAATAACCAAGACTTCGAATTTAGAAACACAAGAAACCCTAATTCAAGATTCTAGGGTTTGGCCAATTGAAAGCTTAACAAGAAACGAAATTGAAAGCAAGAAAAACAAAATTGAAGACAAGACTCAAGAAACGGAGAACAAGACTCAAGACACAAAATTAAAAGAACAAGAACGGAATCAAGACACAACCAAGAAAACGAATTGGAAGCATGACACAATCAAGAACGAAGAAAGGAATTAAAACCTAGACCTAGACTCAAGGAATTAACCAAGAAAAACAAGAAAAGGATAGGCAAACCTGATAAACCTAAGCTCTGATTACCAACTGATACGAACTTGGTCAACATGTGCCCAGACCCAACACCAAGATTGGTAAAACAAACCCAAGACCTTTCAAGAATGGATGAAACCGCGACCCTTTGCCTAGCAAGACAAGAACCTTGGTATAGTGAATATGATGGAAACCGCGACTCGTTGCTTAGCAAAGCAAGAACCTTGGTATGGTGAAGACGCCACAAACGGGGATGGCAATCCGCTTGATAAGTCAAGGTTGAACGCCACAAGGAATCCCTTGATAAGTTTGAAAGAGTCTCTTGGAGAACTCAAGGAGAATAATCTCACAATTTAATTTCAGAATTGTCTAACTTTATTATCACAAAAAGTGCCTTATATAGGCAATAACAAATAAGTATCCTGCTTGGAAAAGGACTCCTAAACCCTAGCCCAAGTAGGAAAAACGTGAATAGTAACTAGGTCAAATGAAACAAACTTGGAGACCAAGAAAAGACTCATATTAACTATTCACGTGAATAGTAACTAAAAAGGAAGCAAACTTGCAACCCAAGAAAAGCTCCTTTCTAGTGTGAACACCTAATCTTGTAGCCCAAGAAAGTCTCTCTCCTAGTGTGAACACCTAAATTCGTCCATAGGAAATTAAACTAAAACTGAAAACTAAAACTAGGATAAAATTACAAAGAAATCAAATCTTGACTAAATCTTCAAATCTTCTTGAAACTTCTTGAAGAATCTTGAAGTTCTTGAATCTTGAAAATAGAATCTTGACTTGAATCTTTGCTGGAAAATTCATCCAAAATAAATGATTCATTGAACTTGGACGCTCATGGCTGGTTTGCATCAGTATATGTCTTTATCAAGTGGGATCATAGGCGTGATTGAGTCAAAGGAAAATGTTCATGCATTTCCAAGTTTAGCGAATAATCTTATGTTGTTGTTGTAATTTTTATTGTATTTTGTGTACCTTTTTGATGTTAAATAAAATATTTTGTGGTTTCTTTTAATGTTTATGCTTTTTATTATTGTATAAATATATTATGAATTTTATTTTCTCTGCCATTAAAACAAAAAAAATTTAAAAAAAAAAACAAAAAATAAAAAACTGAAAAGATTGAGGAGAGAAGAAATTGAAATGTTAAATGTTTGATGAAGAATCTTTGACACTTGGGAACTAATTCAATCGTATTTCAAACCCCCAACCCTATGGTACTAAACGAAAAAAAGGAAAAAACCAATCAAGATGATGGAGGTGTTTGGGGAAGAAGATGAGATTTTTCTTTTTCTTTTTAGTTTTAAAAAATTGTGGTTGTGGATTGAGTTTATTTTAGAATTTATGTTTAAAAAAAAATTAGATTGAGTTTTTGATTGTCTTCTGATTTTAAAAATAAAAAAAAACAAATTTGTATTGATTCGTATGGTTTTGATAAATTTAAATTTTCTTTGATTTAAAAAAAATGAAAAACTCAAATATATATATATATATATATATATAAATTGCAAAAAAAATAATTAGTTTTTGTGAAAACCTAATTATAAATATAATTGAGTTTAGGATTTGTTTTAAAATTTTTCTTTTTATAAAAAATTTTGTTGTCAAATTTTTTTTTTTTTAATTTATCCTTACAACTAATATTGGTATTTGGAGCTTTGAATGACAACTATTCTTTCGGAACCATTTGAGGAACAATGCTTGTAATTTTTATCAGGTTGTATCTATCTTTTTTATTTGCAATGCATTGCTTCATTTTCTTACATTGATGGAAATGTAAGACTTGAGTTTGAGGAGGAGAAAATAGTCGATACCACCTGCTAAATTTTTTTAAAATTTTCTAAATTTTTAAATTTTTATGTTTCTTTTATTCATGATAATTAAATTTGAGTAGTTAATTGTTAAAATATGGTTGGATTTTGATAAAACATTTGAATTAACTACTAGTTTGGAATGAAAAAATGATTAGCCACTAGAGTTGAGTTTGTATCTGAGGATTTTTTTTGAAACCTTCTTAATTGTTATTTTTATCCCAACAGTGTCACATAACTTAATTAGAGGTTTTTGATTAATTATCAAAAGAAGAGTTAGATTGGAGTGTTTTCAATGTGAGATGTTATGTTTTATTAAAATTTGACTTATTTTTCTAGATCAGTACACTTCCTACAAAAAAATGTATAGATTTAAAAATTAAAAAAAAATTGTTTAGACTTGCTCAATATCATTCAAATATCAAAAGTGTTGATTTAACAAAAAAGAGGCAAAAAAAAAAAAACATAACAAAATGCTTTCTTCTAACCATTTTTGTTATGAAAAAACTATCAATACAAATCCTCCCAGACAAGCCTTCTTTTACCAAATACAATTCAACTAATGAAAGACAAAATTTCAATGGAGTTAGTGAATCAACGAACATCTATCATCTGAGTCATCTATTCAAAAAAAAAAAAAAAAATCTAAGGGAGTACTACATCATTTGGAAGGTAGTTAAGTTTTAACATTTCACAACTATCCATAGGAAATATGTTCAATGTTATAAATCTTGCGTGATTAATGTTCTTACCTCTTAATTGAGTTACAAGTGTTTAAAAAGTCTCAAATGATTTTTTTTTTTTGTAATTAAATTGGTTTCTATTCTTCTAAAAACAAAATGATTTCTCGGGGTGGAATTGTTTGGAAGACAAACTCACTGTTGACCTTGTGTTTTATAAAATTTAACTGTGTTAATACATTGACTGTTTGAATTTAATATTTTTGAATCTATGAAGTGTTTGATGACTTTGCTTGAGGGCAAGCAAATAATGGGTTTAAGGAGGTTGATAAATCTATATTTTTCGTACGTTTAACCCATTAAATCATGAACAATTGCATTATAATTTCGAGGATAATTATATATTTTACATAAATTTAATGCAATGTAGGTTTTGGAGAAGAAATGACAAAAATGGCCACAAAATCCAACATTTGAAACAAACATTCAACGCAACACTAGAGAAGAATGGTAGAATAACTTTAAAATGAGCAAATCAAGATCGAATTTGGCCAAACCAAGTGCAAAAACAGATGCAGGACGTTGAAAAACCTTGAAATAGACATGGTCAACTTTTTGACCAACGGTCAATGGTCAAAGTCAATCGAGCCAGTCAAAGTCAAAGTTCACCTACTACAGCTAGTAGTGTGCTTGAGCGTCCCTTTTTCCAGCTTGAACACCTTTTTTCGAAAATGACAAACAAGTGGCCGACAACGTATAAAAGAAAAAAGACAAAAAAATAATAATAAATCCATAGTCCAGATGGGAGCTCAAGCGCCAACTGCTAGTCTGCCTATAAATTCAGCGAATTCTTTTGTTCCAGACACCGAGAATTGCATCGGTTTCGCATTGATTCAACTCCTTTCATTTTTGCTTTGTAGCTTTTAGTTTATTTTAATATTTTTAGCTTAGGAGTAGGTTAGTTTAGTTTAGTTAGGGTCCTAAAATAAGGACTGGGCTTATGGAATAACGCCATAACTTCGAAGAAATCAATCCAGTCTAATCAAGATGTGCTTAAATTTGGTAACTTTTATTATTGATTTCAATTTTTTATTTTATAAATTTAAACATGGCACTTTAGACCCTTATTTTTGGAATGATAAATAAGTGATGATATTTTTGTATATATTTAGATTTAGATTAATTCAAGTCTCGTATTCTTTAATTAATTAAGTATTATCAATTAACTATGCGTATATTTATAGTTATGTTATACTTAATTGAAAGTACATATACGCCCAGTTTTGTAAACCAATAGTAATACGAGACTAACTCAGAACGAATTAGCTAGGTTGTACTAGCACTACCAGGGTACATAAATAAGAAGATTAATTGAGAGATTGGATATTATTAGATTGTACCAACATATTCAGTTTTGTTAATTGATTAGTCCTATTACTTACGTATCCGAGGCCAACTTCAGAAGTGGGAGCTTGTAGCCCTATTTCTTGAATGATTTATTCTTTTAATTTAAATCTATAATATTATACTTAAATATTCCGATCGAATTTATCATTCCAAATCATGGACCCGCTAAATTAAATTAATTACTCTTAGACTAAATTAATTTTATTTTCTTTTATTTACTGCGACTTTTGGATACATTTATGGACTCTTGGACTTAATTAAATTCATCCATGTCGGGAAAGTCAAACAAATCATAAACTAAATTCTTAACTTGAAACCGTTAATCCCAATATCCGTTGATCGACCCTCTACTCACCGCAGTTAGAGGTAATTCGAGTAGTGGTGTGCTTGCATGCGAGATTCGTGTTGCTTGAATGAAAATGTGGTTCTATGTGATTTGCTTATGTGAAATATGAAGAATGTGTGATATGTGTAACCTTGAATCGAAGCAACCGGCAACGTGAGCTATGTTTTTTTGTCGAACCAAAGCAACCTGTCTGCATGTGTAAAATTATTTCCGAGTGTGTGTGATAGAGTATGTTTGTGTGTTTGATAGTGTTTGTGTGTATATGCCATTTAAAAATCCAACATGTTGAGTTCTATGTATTTTTTTTAGCGATAGTAAAATGACATTTATGCCCTTAATGGTGTTAAGTCTAACTGACGGAAGTGAATAGTAGGGACCAATTTGGGTATTTTAAAAACCTCAAGGACCATTTTTGGTTTTATGCAAAACCTCAGAGACAAAAAAATATTTCACTCATTCTTTTTTCACTATTTGATATCTTTTGATTATAGTCAATTTTAACACAAGTGAGATTACATTAGCAGTAATAATGTAATTACTAAAGGGAAAAAAACCATTTTAGTCTCTGAGGTTTGCTCTAAAGATCAAATTGGTCCCTCAGATTTGTAAAAAGATCAAAAAGGTCCTTCTAGTTAACTTTTGTTAGCCAAATGTTAATAGTCAAAGGGTTGACCAAGTTAAAAGAACATTATATCCTTAGACAACATATATTATAAAAGAAAATTACAATAAAAGTCTAAATCAATCTAAAAAAACATAATTCACATCATTCGTGCAGGAAAAAAAACAAAAACTAAAAAATATCCATTTAAACATAAACAAATTAAAGTCAGTAATATATTGTTAAAAAACGAACAATCATTATCGACATAATTAGCAGAGAGGGTACCGGCCAGAGAAGAGGATGAATCATGATTGTTTATTTTTTAACGATATATTACTGACTTTAATTTGTTTATGTTTGAACTGATATTTTTTAGTTTTTTCTTTTTTTCCTACGCGAATGATGTGAATTTTGTTTTTTTAGATTGATTTAGACTTTTGTTGTAATTTTCTTTTATAATATATGTTGCATAAGGATATAATGGTCTTTTAATTCAGTCAACCCTTTGACTGTTAACATTTGACTAACGTAAGTTAACTGGAAGGACCTCTTTGGTCTTTTTGCAAATCTGAAGAACCAATTTAATCTTTAAGACAAACCTCAGGGACTAAAATAATTTTTACCCAATTACTAAATTACTCTTTATAATATTTTTTTTAGGAAAAATGTATCCATTATTCCCCAAACTCCTTTCTCATATCTATACCCCAAACTGACCCAAAAGCAAAAGACCCACTGACCAAAAAAAAGAAAGAAAAGAAATTATATACGCTACCCTTTTCGCAGAACCACCCTCTTCACAGACCCTTACCCCAGTGAACCATCATATTCGCAGACTCGCCGAACCCCCGATGCCTCAAACCCTACCTACCCTTGACCTTGCAATTCATGTATGTGGATTTTATGTGTGTGTATATATATATATATATATATATATATGTTGATTATGTGCGTATATATGCATGGGTTTATATATATAGTTATATATAATGTTGTATAATTAGTGTATATATATGTGTTCAGGGTATTTGGTGTGAGTTTAGGTATGTTTGGTGTTTGTGTGTGTATGACTGTATGCGTGAGAATGTATGTGTTTGGTATATGTGTGAATCAAATTAATTGTTTGTATGTGTGTGTGAATTCAGTTGACTTTATGTGTGTGTGAATCTAGTTGACTGTAAGTGTGTGTGAGAATCAGAGTAAGTGCATATTTATATGTGTGAATCAAAGGGAGGGGGTAATATGAATCAGAATATGTGTGCTTGGTGTGTGTTTATGGTGTGCTTCGTGTATGTGTGAGTATGTGGTTAAATAAGAAGGTGAAAAGAGTACGTGTGGGTAGGAGAATGAGAGTGAACGAGAGAGAGAGTGTGTGTGTATAACTAAGGGACTAATTTATTTAAGGGTAGTTTGGTCCAAAAAAAGTTACAATAATTTTCTAAATAGTAATTTTGTTTATTTCTAACGGTAGGCTAACAAAAGGTTAATAAATGGTAGAAACATATGAGGGTAATAAGTGTCATCACGTATGAAACTAAAAAAGTACAAAGCGGATTTAATACTTTAGTTAATTCTCTCATTTTTTTTTAGGAGTGTATTATGTTCTATTAGATTAATTTTAGTCCTCAGATTTGAATTGAGAACTAATATACATATAATGAAACTATTTCTGCAAACCCATGATGGGCATTTTTTTTGGTCAAACCCATGTTCGGCTGGGAGGGTTTTTTTTTTCTCCTTTTTCCTCTTTTGAGGTTTAGATGTGAACGTGACATTTTTCAGCCATCGTGCTTACCATCTCTATTTACCGGATTTATTCATATTAGGTGTCATTTCGCATATGTATTCTCCTACTAGATCTTGGAGTTTTTGAAGATAGTCATTGTTGGACTTTGTCTTTGATGCTTAATTTAGGCTACATTGCGAGGTCCCCTCTATTTTCTAGAAAGGTAAGACTGGATGGAGATGAATTCCCAATTTTTGCATCTGTTATGGGTTTCCACGTCTCTCTATACATGTTGTGTTGTGGCTTACCTTTGGCAGGCTTGTGGCTTTACTCTTGGCCCTTGTTATAGGTGGATTTATTTGGGCCTTTATTGGTTGGTCATGTTGCTCTATTCTTACTATAGTAAACATTGATAGTTATACCTTGGTGGTTATGGTGGCTTCGGCTTTCTGAATTCAACTTTTACTAATCGGTTCTTCTCTGAGTTTTACTTTAGCCCTTTTGTCTGGCTGGGGTGGTTTGCCATATGGGCTGCTAGAATCCCCTTTTATTTCCTTTGGTACCATGGGATAGATTCAGGTTTAGAGTTTTGGGCTAGTCTTTTGGGTCAAGCCTTTCTTACCTTGTTGGGCTGATTAAATTTCGGGGATGATAAGAGTTAGACAAAGTGCTTGTCAATCTGTGCTTAAGATTTATGAAATTCAGTGTGGTTATATGTCGAGGGTAGACTTTCCAATAAGAAATCTCACCCTTCATGATTATCTGTCATATCCAATGTTTGATGGGTACGAGCATGTTAGGGTCATGCGTGATTTGATGTATAAAGTTAGACATACACCTCATGATATTCAAGATAGGCCTTTTCAAGAAGATGAAGTCTTAGGGTTATTGAATTCCCTCTCAGACATGTAGAATAATGTTAAATCAAAGATATGTGATGATAAGGATATCTTTATGTTTGATCAAACTGTGTGAAAGTTTAAACTCTTCGAGAAGCAACGTATCAAACAGTCGAGCTTCATGTTTATTTCTTTTAACATGTGTGAGCCAAAAATATGTCTTTTAGGTCTCAAAAAGGTTAGAATGGTCTTTACATACTTAATTGTTAATGTCCAAGTCTATTAATGATTTGAATGTAATACTAGTGAAGGCTAACCCATGCCTATGCACAGGCTGACCCATGCCTATTGTAGGAAAAGCTACAATGTGTGCTCTCAATGGGATCTTTGACCATGACTGTTATTTATAATATTGTTCTTCATGGTTGTATACAACATTGAGCTATGCTGTTAGCTATTAGCCAAGAAAATCGAGCAAGAATGAAACTGAATTATCAAATTGTTGTTTTATTATGTAATTATTAATTACTAGTTATTAATCGTCAGTCTACTCTCCTTTTACTTTTTTATGAAGGTACATGCAACTTCTTACTGATCCTTTAACTCACAAGTCTCTGGCTTAATTAGGTGCTCACTAAATAGGAAAAAATCAGCTGTAATGGCCTGTTAATTTTTTATCATACCCGATTAATCTATAAATGATAAAATGGTGAAAATATAGAGACAAACATAGAATAGTGCAAGATATATTGGTGACCACTTTTTGTGCATTACAATTTTTATTGAATATTTGGAGGGGCCATTTGATCACTTTGTTCTTACAAATGAGTTTGTTGAAGGATGGTTGGCACATAAAATATGATGTTTTATAGCATCCACCTAAACTAACTGATAAGCTAAGAAGTGATACAAAGAAAAATCTAGAGAAAATCTCTCTTTCTAAGTGATTAATATCAGTTAGCAACTTGGTTTGTTGCTATAATAAATAGCAATGTTTTACTTCATGTTTGCTGCACAATTGGTTGGATTAGTTACCTGCATATGAGCTTCACAAGTTAGCAGCAAATTAATGGGAAAGTTAAGTTGGTCCTTGAAGCAACAATACCAAGTTTTACCGCAACTCATCAGTTATCCAAATATTATGTATTTTGGTATTAAACCCTCCATTAATGTGTAATGATCGAGTATAGTGATGCAAAGGAAATACGCAGGAAAAGAGAAAGTTTCTATTGATTGTGTAAAATACAGAGAATATAGCTAAAGCATAGAAATATAAATGTATATTCCCTACTATAATATAATGTTATTATCTCTATGTATGCTTCTGTGCTCAACACTTCTTTGTGGCATCTATAGCTTAACAGAAATTGGTTGTAACTAATTTCATTGCTTCCCTGCTACTGACGTGTTAGGCCATGAAGTCTTTCAGATAATTGTGCCTAGCTCTGATTTGAGACCCTATTCTCGGTTCACTCTATTCTTGCTGGTTCATAGCTTGCTCTTGAGTTGTAGGATAGGCTTCATGAAACTCCTGCAAATCAATCCAAGTAGCATCTTCGAGTGGAAAATATTGCCACTCCACAAGGACCTGCTCATAAGGAGTACCTTGTTGTATGATGGTTCTAGTAGCTATAATTTGCATCTTCCGGCAACTTCAATTTGTAAGCGTTAGGACCAATGCATTGTTCCACTACAAAAGGGTCAAAGAGTTTTCTACTCAATTTTTTATTTCCATGACCACGAAGAGTACTCTGCCTGTATGGTTGTAATCGAACCAGTACCCACTCCTCAACAGAAAATTCATTTTCAGTGTGTTTTTTATCTGCTTGTAGCTTCATATGTTCCTGGGCATGCTGCAAATTTTTCTTAAGTTGTGATAAAATAACATCTCGCTTTTGTAACTCATTTTCGAGGGCAGCATTGGAAGTCGAATAAGGCATGTAATTTGCAATCGTTGGCGGATGACGCCCATAGACCACAAGAAATGGAATTATGCCTACCGCCATGTGAAAGGCGGTATTATACTAGTATTCAGCCCGAGGAAGGAACGTAGCCCATGATTTCGGAAAGTCCATCACGAAACATCTCAAGTAAAGCTTTAACGTGCAGTTTAACCTTTCCATTTGACCATCCGTTTGAGGATGGTACGAACTGCTCATATTCAACGAGGTTCCATGTAATTTAAATAACTCCTTTCAGAATGTGCTAACAAATAACTTGTCCCGATCACTGACAATAGAACGGGGTATCCCATGCAATTGAACAATGTCTTTCATAAATGTTTCAGCTACCTTGGCACTTGTCACATTCGGCCTCAATGGAGAAAAATGGGCGTATTTAGATAAACGATCCACCACTGCCAAAATTTTCACATACCCATTCGATATTGGTAACCCTTGGACAAAGTCCATGGAAACATCCTCCCATACTTGCGATGGAATTGGAAGAGATTGAACCAACCCAACTGGTGTAATATTGCTTGTCTTTGTTTGTTAACATATCATGCAAGCTTCCACATGCTACTTAACGTCTTGTCTCAAATACTTCCAATAACAGTTTGTTGTTATTCTTTGATATGTCTGCAAGAACCCCGCATGACCCCTTATAGGAGAATCATGAAACTCATGCGATACCGTAAGTGACCTTGGATTGACAAGCCGATTATGATAATATAGTAGTCCATCATGGCAGCTATACCCCAGCAATGCGGACGACTCATGCTGAAATTTTGTAAGGAGTTCGCGTAGTTTGTCATCTTGACTATTGGTATTTTTTAATTGAGTCAAAAATTGGAACTGAACCATGGAGAAGGCCTTAAATTCTGGTTCAATTGGGTTACGTGACAGTGCATCGGCAGCAACGTTCTCACGTCCAAGCTTGTAAACGATACTGAAATCAAACCCCAATAACTTGGTAAGCCATTTTTGTTGAGCCGGCGTATGAATATTCTATTCCATAAGTGCCTTGAGACTCATTTGATCCGTGCGTATTATGAAATGGCGTCCCAACAAATACTGCCGCCACTTAGCAACTACGGTAGTGATTGCCAACATCTCATGTTGATAGGTAGAAGCAACCTATTTACGTTGGCTCACTTTTTGGCTGAAGTAAGCAACTGGCTATTTGTCTTGTAAAAGTGTTGTGCCAATACCAATCCCCGAGGCATTCGTCTGCACGATGAAGGGTCGAGTAAAATATGGTAAAGCCAAGAGTAGAGTTATGGTCAAAGCTCTTTGTAAGTGATGAAAAGATTTTGTTGCTTCAGGGGTCCAAGATAAATTGTTGGCCTTCCAAAAATCAGTACGCGAAGCTAATATCATGGTATACCCCTTTATAAATCTTTGATAGTACCCGGACAACCCCAAAAATCCGCGAAGGCTCTTGAGATTTTTTGGAATAGGCCAATCCAACATTGCTTGAATCTTATTTGGGTCCATGGAAACCCCATTTTGTGAAATTATATGACCCAAATACTCGACTTGTTCTTGACCAAATGTACACTTTGATTATTTGGCAAAAAATCGATGTGTTCGCAGGGTGTGAAGAACTATGGTCAAGTGTTGCACATGTTGATCAAAAGTTGTACTGTACACCAATATGTCATCGAAAAAAACCAACACAAATTTCATCAAGAAGGACCGAAAAGTATCATTCATAATAGCTTGAAAAGTAGACGGAGCATTCGCTAACCCGGAGGGCATGAATAGAAACTCGTAATGCCCATCGTGCGTACGAAATGCCGTCTTGTGTATATCTTGAGCTTTGACCCTAATCTGATGATACCCTAACGTAAGTCCAATTTCGAAAAATACCTCGCTTCATGCAATTCATCAAGCAACTCATCCACTGTTGGGATTGGAAAACGGTCTTTTATTGTCACTGTGCTGAGGGCTCGGTAATCAGTACAAAACCTCCAATTCTCATCCTTCTTTTTAACCAAAAGCACTAGAGGAGAAAATGGGCTATAGTTGGGCCGAATAATATCATATTTCAACATTTCTTGCACCAATTGTTCTATTTCTGCCTTCTGAAAATGTGGGTAGTAGTATGGTTTAACATTAATTAGGGCAGTATTTGGCTGAAGATGGATAACATGATCACGCGATTGTGACAGAGGCAGACCATGTGGGGCTGTAAAAACGTCTGAATATTGTTGAAGTAGAGCCTGAATCCATTCATGGATTGGTAACGTATGGTTCCTAGGTGCCGTTAAGCTGAAAAAAATAGATAGTAGAATTGGTACATTTAATGCCTTTATATTGAGCCTCTGTGAATGGAAGATTTATTTCCCCTTGCAAAAATACCTCACCTCCATTAACCATAAAACTCATTGGAAGATTCGCATAATCGTGTACCACTGGCCCCAAAGTAGCAAGCCATGATACACCCAATACAATATCAGCCCCTTTAATGGCAACATGTAAAGATCAGTAACAATCAGATGTCCTTGAATTTCTAGGTGAGCTTGTCGAACATAACTATCACTCAACAATTTTTTACCATTCCCGACTACTACTGATAAATTAGGTATAGATTCAATTGGCAAATTGAGAAATTTCGCCATGCAGGTCTGCACAAAATTGTGTGTGTTTCCACTATCAATCAGTACCTGCAAAAATTGTCCAACTAGATTACCACTAAATCAAATAGTAGTAGGTGAGTGGTTACTGGACAGTGTATTGAGGAAAATTTCAGGCGCCTCTTTGAGCTCCTCTAATTGTAGCATAGTAGCTAGCTACTTCTCATTATCTGGGTTGTTATCATCACACTAATCTACATTAATTTAAAAAAAACTATGGCTTCGTCTTGCAACAGTGCCCAGGGACGAATTTCTCGTCACAATAATAACACAACACTTTCTCTCTTCTTGCTTGCATTTCTTTTGTAGTAGTACATCGAGTTGTATAGGGAGTAGAGGATGTTTGTGGGGTTTGGTGGATACTGGGTGGGTTAATTGTGTTGTCGGTAGTGTGTGTGTGTATACTGGTAAGGAGAGTTGCTGGTTGATGTTAAGATATATCAGCTAAGAGGGGTTTGGGTGGTTGAAATAGTATGGTTCAATTTTTGTTTTGGGTTAATGTTTGGGCTGGCTGAATACCATTTGGGCTGCTGGGTATACTTTCTTTGGTCAATTAATTTGGCTTATTGTTGCTTGGTGAGCCCAATGGCTTGGGTTAATATGGTAGGCCATAGGGATATGACTTCAGCTCGGATATCACTTCGCAACCCGGCCACAAAACAACTTAGAAGAAAGGAAGGTGGTAGGTCAATTGTTCATTGGAGAGGGCTTCAAACTGTGCTTGGTAATGTTCAGACTGTGGTGGTTTGAACAAGCTTAGAGAGGGCTCCTTGATAGTCTTTAAATTCGAATGGGCCAAAACGAATTTCAAGTGCTCATGTGAATTGGTCCCATGAGACGAATTGACAATTCTGCAACTTCCACTGAAACCATTATAATGCTTTTCCATCCATGTGAAAAGAGCTGATCAAAAGACGTTGATTGTCGGGTGTATTATGGTAAGCAAAAAACCTCTCAGCCTTAAAAATCCAACCAACTAAATCATCACCGTGAAAACATGGGAAATTTAACTTCATAGGCCTGGCCTGTAGCAATGACTGATTCGACTGACCCAATGAGCTCATATGACCCTGTAATGAGAACACTAGCAATTGATGATGAACAAGTGGAAATGAGCTTGTATTGATTCAAATGAAAGGGAATTACAGAAAGTTTAAAGACATGAATGTAAGATAGCCAATTTTAGAGAAATTGGGAACTCCTGAAGAAGAGAAAAAAGAAGAGCCTAAGCCACTGCATACATTTTTCATGACCTTATTCTACTGCTAGCCTAGCTTTTATAACGTTTCTCTATCACCAACTTGAGGCTATTTAGTTACAAATTCTGTTAGGTAATGTGGCATCTTCCTGGTGCGTATCTCTCTTTGTAACTGCACATAATCTTCTTGGTTGGACCCTTTTGACACCTCAGCTTGGTCATCATACACATTGGGCTGTCTTTGTTGTAGGTTCATTACATTGCCTCCCTCTACGAAATGAACCTTGTCCTCAAGGTTCTTATTGTGTTTGAGGTCTTCCCAAGTTGCTTCTTCAGCCGGCAGGCCTTCCCATTGAACTAAGACTTGGTCGATCACTTGACCTTGTCTCTTAATGGAACGTTGGGCAGTGATTGCAACAGGTTGAAGAACAGGATTAGTGTTGTTAGACTGCTGAGGTAACGGCGTGGGCTTGATATCTGAATCCCCTTTGAACCACTTAAGTAATGCAACATGGAACACTGGGTGTATCTTGGAATAACTAGGCAGTTCAAGCTTATAAGCTACCGTCCCAAATCGTTCCAGAATTTTGAATGGACCATAGAATCGTCTACGCAACTTTGAATTGAAGTGGCCTCTAACTAATAATTGGCAATAGGGTTGCAGCTTCACCCAAACCAATTTACCAACTAAAAATTCTGCCTCGTGGCGATTATGATCAGCGTAATGTTTTATTTGAACCTGAGCTTTGCGGAGATTCTGCTTCAGTAATTGAAGAATAACATCTCTGTGGCTAAGTGCTAAATCTACAACCTCATTTTTAGTCAACCTCGGCAAATGTCGAGTAATTGTAAAGGGAGTTCGACCATATAATACCTCGAATTGAGACATTCCCGCTGAAGTATGGAAAGCTGAATTGTACCAAAACTCGGCCCAAGAGAAAAACTTGACCCATTTCGAAGGAGAATCAGCCACATAACATCGAAGATAGGGTTCTAACCCAAGATTTACAATCTCCGTTTGCCCATTACTTTGAGGGTGATAAGCATTACTTATAGACAGCATGGTTCCTTGCAAGCAAAAGAATTCCTGCCAGAAAGAGCTTAAGAACAATGGGTCTTTATGATCAAGGAAGTACATGAAGGCGGAAAATTCCGTTGCAAATATAGAAGCCACTTTAGCACTTGTAATTGGATGAGCTAGTGTAATAAAATGTGCATACTTAGTCAATCTATCAACGACCACCATGATGATAGTTTTGCCTTCGGAATTAGGAAGCACCGTAATGAAATCCATCGAAATGTCTTCCCAAACCTACTCTGGAATTGGCAATGGCTGCAACAAGCCAGCTGGATTTAAATGTGAGGTTTTCATAGCTTGACAAACTGAACATTGATCAACAAAGAGCTTTACGTCACGACGCATTTGTTGTCAATAATATCCTTCTGCCAACCACTGAAATGTACGTAAGATACCTGCACGACCCCCATCTGGACTGGCATGATATTCTTGGAGCAATTTAGACCGTGGTGGAGAATCATGAGCAATCACAATTCGTTGCCTAAAAACCACAATACTATTCCACACTTGAAATTCTGGGCACAAAACAGGAGAATCACGAATTTGGGCATGTTTTGCTAATAGCTCCGGATGGGTTTCGTTTTCAGCTCAAATTTCAGCCAATATACAGAAGGTAGGTTGAGTGAAAGCCATCAACCCACTGTCAGGTAAGCGAGATAGAGCATCTGCAACATAATTCTCACGGCCAGGTTGATAAATAATTTCAAATTCATATACTAACAATTTTGTGAGCCACTTTTGCTATTCAGGAGTTTGAATTACTTGAGTAGTGAAATTCTTGAGACTTCGCTGATAGGTTTTAATAAAGAATTTTCGGCCTAAAAGGTACTGCCTCCATTTGTTAACTGCAGCGATAATAGCTTGCATTTCTCGAGTATAAGTTGAGGCGGCCTGCAATCGGGGTGATAATTTTTGGCTGAAGAAAGCTAGAGGATATCCCTGTTGCTGAAGCACCGTACTAATCCCAATACTCGAAGCATCTGTCTCAATTGTGAAGGGTAATGAAAAATCTAGCAAGGCTAGTACCGGGGCCTCAGTCATAGCCCGTTTGAGTTGATAGAAAGCCACATGCGCCGCTGAGGACCAAGAAAAAGCATCACGTCATAACAAGTCTATGAAGGGACTGGTGATATGTGCATATCATGAAATGAACCGTCAATAATAGCCAGTGAGACCCAAAAACCCACGGAACTATTTCACGGTTTGAGGTTCTGGCCATTGAAGGATAACCTCAATTTTTTCAAGATCTATGGTGACCTCTTTTTCAGAAACTACATGACCCAAATACTATACACCAAGCTGCCCAAACATACATTTTGACTTCTTTGCTACGAAACCGTGGTCGCGAAGTGTGGAAAGGACCAGTTCTAAATGTTGAAGATGAGTAGTCCAATCAGAGCTATAAATCAGTATATCATCAAAAAATACCAAAACAAATTTTCTAAGGAATGGTCGAAATACTGCATTCATGGTGGCTTGGAATGTGGTGGGCGCATTTGTAAGCCCAAAAGGCATGACCAAGTACTCGTAGTGCCCTTCGTGAGTACGGAAGGCCATTTTTGAAATATCCTCATCACGGATCCGTATCTGATGGTACCCTGCAAGTAAGTCCAATTTTGAAAAAAAAAATTGCACCGTGAAGTTCATCGAAGAGCTCATCTATAGTTGGTATTAGAAATCGGTCCTTAATTGTTACTGCATTTAATGCTCGATAATCTGTACAAAAGCGCCAAGTGCCATCTTTCTTTCGTACCAGTAACACCAAAGAAGAATACGGACTAGTGCTCGGACGGATAATACCATCGGAAAGTATTTCATTGACCAACTTTTCAATCTCAGCTTTCTGAAAATGCAGGTACCGGTAAGGATGAACATTGACTAGATCAGTGTTGGGTTGAAGTGGAATTGAGTGGTCATGAGAATGCTGAGGCGGTAACCTAGTTGGTTTAGTGAACACTGATGCAAACCTGTCCAACAGTGGAGAGAGAGACTTAGTAATAGTTTGTTGAACTTCAATCTCGGTATCAATTTCAAGGCGAAAATAAATCGTCATAGCATCAATCTCATATACCCTACGAAGACCCTTATACTGGAACGACTCTACAGTTGGTGCAGATTCTCATTGCAAAGTAATAGGAGCTCCTTGGTGGTGAAATCCCATGGTAAGTTTGGCAAAATTAAACTAAACATCGCCTAAAGTTATGAGCCATGCAACTCCTAAAACAATATCAGATCCATGAAAGGGTAGCACAAAGAGATTTGTAACAATTTCATGCCCTTGAACAGATATTTGAGCTTGATGGATACACCCTTCGGTGCAGAGGCGCTCGCCACTGCCAATGACGACGGTAAAGGTAGGTGAGGGTTCGATGGGTAAAAAAAGATGATGGGTGACGCGGGACTGGATGAAGTTATGGGTACTGCCTCTATCAACTAAGAGTTGAATCGGAGACTCGAGGAGATGACCATGGAGGCGGAGGATAGTAACAGAATGATGTCCGATGAGAGCATGATAAGAGATTTTTAGGGAAGAGATGTCAGATGTGGTATCCACCTCAGTTGGAGGTTGTGGTATTTGGGGTGGAGGATCTGTGTGAGGCTCAAAGTCCATGAGAATAAGACGAGGGGAAGCTTTGCAACAGTAGGTGGGAGACCATTTTTGGTCACAGTTATAGCACAGACCACGTTCTCGTTTGGACTGAATTTCTGTAGATGTGAGTCGTTTAATGGGAAAAGAAGGAGGAGGAGTGGTGGTTGGAGATGAAGTGGGACTAAGCGAAGAGGATGAAATTGGAAGAATTAGGCTGCGAGGAAAGTAAAGAGGATGGTAGGCCTGCAGATGATGATGGTGGGCTACGAGGGGAAAGATTGGAGGAATTAGGACACGTAGACAATTTTCGAAGCTCGATGATTTTAGCCTCTTGGAGACACGCGAGCCCAATAGCTTGGGTTAAGGTAATGGGTTGGAAAACAAGGACCTCGGTGTGAATTTCGGGCCGTAGGCCGGAGATGAAGCAATTGAGAAGGAAATCGAAAGGGAGGCCTGTGGTTCGATTGGCCAAAGCCTCGAAGGAAGCTTGATAATCAAAAACAGTAGAGGATTGGGTGAGTTTAGCAATGGAGTCATGAGGATGTTCAAGTTCAATTGGGGCAAATTTGGTGTTTAAGGCTTGAACAAAAGCATCCCAGGAAGAGTTGCTGATTACGGGCCATTCATTGGTACCAATGGAGAGCAGGCCCGTCCATATGAAGGAAGCGATGAAAAGGTGTTGAGGATCAGAGATATGGTAATATTCGAAGAATTGAATAGCTTTGAACACCCAACCTGTTGGGTCAGAGCCATCAAAGCGTGGAAAGTCAAGGCGAAGGGAACGGAATATCAATTGAGTATTATCATGCGACCTAGTTGCACTCATCACGGAGGAAGAAGCAGCTGGCGATGAAGAATCACCAATGCGGAGAACCTGTTCCATTTTACCATCAAGAGTGGTGTATTGAATAGCTAATTGCTCCATAGAGTGTTGTTAGGAAGCGAGGACTGATTGGAGGGATTATGAGATTTGGGCTTGGGTTTTGAGGTTATCGTCGATGACTTTGAGACGAGTGCCTTCCGCCATGGTTTGAAGGATGAAAGCACCAATGTAATGAGGACACTAGCAATTGATGATGAACAAGTGGAAATGAGCTTGTATTGATTCAACTGAAAGGGAATTACAGAAAGTTTAAAGAAATGAATGTAAGATAGCCAATTTTAGAGAAATTAGGAACTCCTGAAGAAGAGAGAAAAGAAGAGCCTAAGCCACTGCATACATTTTTCATGACCTCATTCTACTGCTAGCCTAGCTTTTATAACATTTCTCTATCACCGACTTGAGGCTATTTAGTTACAAATTCTGTTAGGTAATGTGGCATCTTCCTGGTGCGCATCTCTCTTTGTAACTACACAGAATCTTTTTGGCTGGACCCTTTTGACACCTCAGCAGCTTGGTTATCACACACATTGGGCTGTCTTTGTTGTGGGTTCATTACAGACCTATTTGACTTGATGACAAAATGGGGCTCATTTGGCCAATTTGAATGACTCCATCGGAGAAGGTAAAGCCATGCTAGTTATATGACTCACCTGCGGATAACCAATTGAAGCTACGATTGAAGGACCTGCTGGAGAAATAATCGGTTGCATGCAAAAAGGAGTTGTAAGATGGACCCCTGGAGCTGGTACAGAGATGGGGGCGGTACGGATATGGGAGGTGGTTTGGTGGCCTCCACCGTACTAGCAAGAGTGTCGGTAGCCTTCTCTGTCAATATTTTCAACGTCTGCTCGAGCTTCCCATCCAACGTCGTGATCTTGGTGATGATTTCACTCATGGACTGTTGCTGCTCATCCAATCGTTGTGAGTGATTTGTCGTTAGCTCTCACTTCTTTGTGGCATCTATAGCTTAATAGAAATTGATTGTAACTAACTTCATTGCTTTCTTGTTGCTGACGTGTTAGGCCATGAAGTCTTTCAGATAATTGGGCCTAGCTCTGATTCGAGACCCTCTTCTCGGCTCACTCTTTTCTTGCTGGTTCATAGTTTGCTCTTGAGTCGTAGGATTGTGTGGGCTGTCCAGAAATAGGCCTGCATCATTTATGGGTATAACATAATGTTGGAAATCTTAAGCTTGCATTGAGGTAAGTGGGTTTCTCGTCTTTTTGGATTTTTTCCAGTGTTCTTTTCGCAAGTTCGTGTATGTGATTGTGTATTCATGTCTTGATCTTATACTATCATTTTAAACTTCCGGTACCGTCTGCTCTCGTAATTAATTTGTACTTTTGAAGTCCTCGTAATCCCTATCTTTAAATTGTTGTTCTCCAATTCCTCTATGAAAGATAGATTGGACACCTGCCATTCCGTTCTATAATTCAATGCGAATTACCTTAGGCTAATTCTCTTAAAGTCTCGTGAAGAAAATTTCAGTGGCTCATGCATGCTTTTGATACTTGTCTTGCACTTGATTGAGTCCCTCTTCATGTCCTGATATTAATATACTTTGCAAAGACCCAACTTTATTCACCCGTAATTGTTGATGAATGCTTTAGCTACTTTCTTCCTCTAGCAAAAAGTATAATAACCCGCTAGAGAATCCACTCTATTTTACATGTGGATCTCATTCTGGATATGATATACCTTAATGCGTATATGATTTGTTATATAACAATCTTCTTCAAAAATTTTCCACAAGCGTATGAACATTAAATTTAGGGTAAATAGCGTGTTTTAAAAATTAGCTGATTACCCCTCTATATTTTATTAAAAGTGCCCAATACCCCCCTTGTGTATTAAAAATTAGCTGATTACCCCCCTGTGTTTTATAAAAGTAGCTAATTACCCCCCTGTCCTTTTTAAAAATTAGCGCTTTTGTTACAAAATATAAGGGGGCAATCAGCTACTTTTATAAAACACAAGGGAGTAATCAACTACTTTTAACAAAACACAGGGAGGTAATCAGCTACTTTTAGCAAAACACAAGGGGGTAATCAGCTAATTTTTAAAACACAGGGGGGTATTGTGCATTTTTAGCAAATACAGGGAGATAATCAGCTAATTTTTAAAACATAGGGGGTATTGTGCATTTTTAGCAAAATACAAGAAGGTAATACGCTATTTACCCTTAAACTTATTACAGCTCATTAGTTTTGAAGCAGTTTGTTAATGATTCAAATAACTCAAGCTATGGCTATTAATTCATTCGCTTATTTATCGTTTTGCTATCCCTTTGCTTGATTTCTGGACATCTCTTCATAAAATAATCTATTAGTGAATCTCGACCTTTTGTCTATTAACCTTCATAGAATCGAGATAAATCTGCTATCAATAACCATTTGTATTATGTTCGTCTTTCTTCTTAAATGTCACGTGAATATTTTTCATACATTTCCATTCTTTCTTGAGCCCGTACTCATGACCTGATACGCTTGGATAGCAGTCTTTAATCCTTTCGATGCAATATTGAACTCTATCTCCTTGGAAATTCAATTATTGAGGCATTCTTGTTGATCATTTAATCATCATTAACTGTATTTCTGAAGCGAGTTGTGACTCTTCTATTTGCTAGCATCTTCTGTTAGAGCTACAATTTTCACCTCTTTTCTGAAATTTGTATTGTGTTTATATTTCTGTAATGTCTTCTTATATTCCTTGATATAAATTACTAGTGACTCCTTTGATCGCGCTGCTCTTCCTTCCTAAATATTTCTCGAATATTTCATGTACACTCGTACGTCTTTATTCATATATAATTATCGTAACCTTCCAAGAGTCGTGTTCGTGTTATTATATTATAATCTAAGACTTGTAAGGTTTCGTGCCTAATATTCTTTTCCCAAGTTTTAACATTGTGCGTATAGTGCTCATGTTCGTCCTTATGTTTGAATTTTTTAAATTATGGGCTGGTGTTGGAATATTTTCTCATTTTAAAAAAACGGATTGAGATTAATCGATAAAGTCCTGTATATATTTTATAGTGATTCACTCTAATTGGACCTAGATTCGTCTTATGGATATTACTTTTATTAGTGGTATGGTATGCATGATGTAGAGTCTGTTTTATATTCAGGGCAGCTTGATGGGAGCCCAATACAGTTTTTAGGGTAGGCCCTCTCTTTCATCCAGAATACTAATGATCTATAAATAGGCTATTAGGGTTAGCTTACCGCCACCATACAAAAGTTGGAGAGGAAAATAGAGCTTCTAGTCTAGGCGTGTCTGCCATAACACGCTGCTCAAGGGCTCGAGGTTTTTTTCACAGAATCATCAGAAAGGTGTATTATCTAGTTTCAATGGATTATCTAGTTTCAATTGTTTCATATAAAGGTACACTTCGAATTCAATTAACTTACAACTTAATTATATCAATCATAGTAGTTTCTCCGATTTACGTCGGTAGTTTCTTAAAACTAAATCATGTGCGGATATTGCTTCTAGTGCAAATATATTTCGTTCTGAATACAAATTAATAGTTATTACTCCTCTTAAGGCTGACAAGATCGATAAAGGGGTTTATTACATTGCCATGTGACCTCAACCATGTTTAGTACATGACTTGCGTGTGATTTGCCCTTAGAAGCATCCAAGACTTAGAAGGATGTGTATTGTAATAATTAATACAAGAGACTAATGCTTTTCTACAAAGGACATGCTCAACTCTATAATTATTATTATTATTTCAAATCAACAGTGTGCGTATTGTTTTGTTTTCTATCTTTGATACACGGTAGGGTTAGAGGCTATCTCGGTTTAAGATTGACGAGGGATAATCGAGTTGGAGTGATTTACCCGTACCGAATTGAGACGGGTCAATTTAAGTCAAGCCCAGCACATTCAGTTAAATGCCCAACTTGGATGCTGACCCGACCCTGAAAAACCCCGACCTCAGTGCCAGCTGCTCCGATGGGACATAAAGTACTGATGGGACACAAAGCTGCACTGCATTAAATGCTGTCAGACTCGAATTTAGTATAAATAGAGCTTCACCCTCTTCACTTAGAAGGTAACTCGTCATTAAATACTCTCAGCTACTTTGCCAGCTCGGACATATTAATCATTCGCGCGCTCGAGGGAAAAATCCGGGTCATCACCCCGCCTTTTCCTTCTTTTCTCTGTGCAGGTGACGTAGCCGACCTGAAAAGTTCAACTCGGAGGCCAACCTGAAACGTTTAGCTCGACAAGCGTAGCTGAACAGTTCAACTGCGAGAATCCGACCTCGACAGTTTGGCATCGTCTGTGGGAACTGTTCTTTCCCTCACTTTCTTTCACCACTCACTGAGAAACCATTATGGTACAAACGAGAAGCCATAGTGCACCGGTAGAGGATTCGCCTAACTCGGATGGGGACCTCGAAACCACGCAGGTGCCTAGCCAAAACCCAAACCCAGCCGACGTTGGGACGAGCCAACGTATACACTTAACCACTCAAACCAACCCCGCGGTGGAAGGAGAACTCAACTCCAACCTGTCGCTAGAGATAAAAATGATGCTGAGGATATTTGAGGAACTCAAAGAACAGGTAGCCCGGCTAGCTGAGGGCTCCTCAGCTCCGCAAGAAGCTACGCCGCGGCCCTTGCGTCCACAATTCCGCATCCCAGACCCCAGGCTGAGGACGATGCAGGACCAAGAGGGCTTCCTAGAGCCGGTGGCGAGACCCGATAAGGCGAGAGGTCTAAGGGCGGTTCAAGCCGACCCCGAGCAGGCTAAAACCGGGGCCGCTATAGCCAAGGTTATCAACTAGCTCGGCGTAAGCCCCCTCTCACCCGAGGTACTAGCCACGCCACTACCCACCGACAACCGGATGCCCAACCTGGCCGTCTACAATGGAGATGAAGACCCAGCCAGCCACTTGCTCAACTTCGATCACCACATGACCCTGCATGATATGTCCGACCTTATAAAGACGAAAATATTCCCGACCACCTTGGTTGGCAATGCCTTGGATTGGTTCCAGAAGCTTCGTCCAGGTTCAATTGCAAGTTTCCATCAGCTCGCTGAGGCTTTCCTCTCCCGCTTTGCGGGGAGCCGGTGCGCCACCTGCCACATTTTTACACTGCTGCTGGTAAAGCAACATAGAGGGGAAAGTCTGAGGGCTTACATAGCCAAATTCAATGAAGAGTCCCTTCGAATTCCCAACTTGGAGGACTCCATGGCGTTGATGGTCTACCAGAGTGGGCTCAGGTCGGGCCCCCTTACATCTTCATTGGCAATCGACCCCGTGAATACTGTGTCCGAGCTGATGGTGCGAGCAGAAGGGTACATACACTCGGAAGAAATCCATCAGACAAAGAGGGACGATGACAAGGAGAAGGAAGCTGGCAGGAAGGGAGAAACCTCCCGAGCCCAACCTGGGGGCAAAGTCCAAAACGACCGAGGCAAGCAGCCCCAACAGCCAAAGCAGAACCCCCGGTTCATTATGTTCACTCCCCTCAACACCACAAGGGAGCAGATCCTGATGGAGATCCAGCACCAGAACCACCTGCCTCCAGCTCCAAGGATGAAAGGCCGACCCGAGAAGCGCAATAGAACCAAGTATTGCCGCTACCACATGGACTACGGCCACACCACCGAAGAGTGCAAAGACTTGAAACAGGAGATCGAGACACTGATAGCCCGAGGCCATCTCCGAAGGTACATAGACCCGCAGCCAACCTGAAATCATGATCAAAGAGATAGGGAGAGGAGTCCACCCAGGCGCCAGGCTGGGGGCGGACGTTTGGCTGTGATTGAAACCATTGCAGGAGGACTGGCTTCGGGAGGGGAGACCTCGGCAGGCAGGAAGGGTTATGTTCGGGCTAGAAGGGAGTATGGACCGGTGCGGGGTCCTTTCCCGAGGGCGGAGGAGCTCATAATTTCATCAGAAGACTTGGAAGGGGTAATATTACCCCATGATGACCCACTGGTGATCAGCGCTGAAATAGCCAACTTCACCGTAAAGAGGCTGATGGTGGACACGGGGAGCTCGGTAGAAGTTTTATTCCTCAGCGCTTTTGAGCAAATGGGATTGGACAGGAGCCGACTCAGGCCATTGAGGGGGACTTTAGCCGGTTTCACTGGGCAAGCACACCGAGCTGAAGGGGTTATTAACCTTCCGCTGAAGCTGGAGGATGGAGATAAGCGGGCTTCAATGCAAGCCAACTTCATTGTGATAGATTGTAACTCCACCTACAATGGAATTCTAGGTCGGGTCATGCTCAACCATTTCAGGGCCGTCCCATCCACCTACCATCAGGCCCTAAAATTCCCGACCCCGGCCGGTACAGCCACCATTCGCGGAGCCCAGCTCTCAGCTCGGGAATGTTATGAAAACTCACTCCGACCCAAATATCAGGTCGGCTGGGGACCAGATCTGCCCGAAGAAAAGAGAGATGCTAAGAGAGGAAGCCCAGCTGAAGACCTTCAGGAGGTGGAGCTCTCTGATGAAACCAAGAGAGCAAAGATTGGGAGTGAACTCTCTGCCAACCTCAAGAAAGGTATAAGCCAATTTCTTTTAAAGAATGAACACATATTTGCCTGGTCTGCCTCTGACATGACAGGTATTGACCCGGATGTAATTGAGCATCACCTGAATGCCGACCCAAATCACTATCCGGTAAAGCAAAAATGTAGGCACTTCTATTATGATAAGCAACAAATCATAGCAGAAGAGGTGGACAAGTTAGTGGACGCCGGCCACATAAAGGAAATACAGTACCCAACCTGGTTGTCCAATGTGGTGCTGGTGACTAAGTCCTCTGGATGATAGAGACTGTGTATTGATTTCATCGACCTCAACAAAGCCTGCCTTAAGGACTGCTTCCCTCTACTTCAGATTGATCAAATGGTGGATGCCACCTCCGGGTTCGAGCTATTCTCCTTTATGGATGCCTTCAAAGGCTACAACCAAATCAAGATGACTCCCGGAGACAAAGAGAAGACTGCCTTCACCACCGATAGAGGACTCTACCACTATGAGGTCATGCCTTTCGGCCTTAAGAATGCTGGAGCTACCTATACTCGGATGGTGAACAAAGTCTTCAAAAATCAGATTGGCCGGAACATGGAAATCTACGTAGATGATATGCTGGTTAAGAGTAGGAGGGCGGAGAATCCTGTAGCCGACCTGGCTGAAGCCTTCGCCGTAATGGAACACTTCGGGATAAAGCTGAACCCGGAGAAGTGCGCATTCGGCATCAAGGCAGGCAAATTCCTGGGCTTCATGGTCACAGCCCGCGGAATAGAAGCCAACCCGGAGAAGGTCCAGGCGATACTTGACCTGGCGCCGCCGACCTGCGTGAAGGACGTCCAGGTGTTAGCAGGCAAGGTCGCAGTGCTGAGCAGATTCATGTTCAGGTCGGCTTACAAATGTGCTCCTCTGTTCAAAATATTAAGGAATCCTAAGAACTTTGAATGGACTACGGAATACCAGAATGCCTTCCAAGAGCTTAAAAGGTATCTAACTTTGCCCACCCTACTATCCCGACCTGAGGTGGGGGAGGTACTGATATATACCTAGCTTGCTTGGGGACAGCAGTCGCAGTAGCACTAGTCCGAGAAGAAGGAAAGGAACAGAAGTCGGTCTATTATGTCAGCAAAACCTTGCAAGGGGCTGAGGTAAGGTATTCCCCATTGGAAAAACTTGCCCTCGCGCTCATCACGGCGGCAAGGAAGCTGAAGCCATACTTTGATGCTCACCCGATTAAGGTTATGACTGATGCCCCACTCAAGTCCATCATGCACAAGCCAGAGGTGTCGGGCAGACTACTGAAATGGGCAGTTGAGCTGAGTCAATTTGACATCACCTACCAGCCCAGAACAACCATCAAAGCCCAAGCCATTGTGGACTTTGTGGTGGAGTGCACTGGCCGAGCCGAGCACGACCCTGAAGAAATATGGAAGGTCCATGTGGATGGGGCCTCAGGGAAGTCTGGTAGCGGAGCTGGGGTGGTCATCCTCGACCCAACCTAGCACGAGCACCAATACTCCCTCGGGTTCACCTTTCCGGCATCCAATAACGAAGCGGAGTACGAAGCAGTGATTGCAGGATTGAAAATTGCAGCTCAGCTCGACGCGTAGGCAGTTGACCTAAGTACCGACTCTCAACTGGTTTCTAGTCAGATATTGGGAGAATTCGAAGCCAAAGACAGTAACATGTTAGCCTACCTCAACAAAGTCAAGAATTTGACCTCAGGGCTCAAAAGGTTCACCATACAGCAAATTCCGAGGGAGGAGAATACCAAGGCTGATGCTCTGTCCAAGTTGGCCTTGGGTGAGAGCTGACCTACCCTGGTCCATGTCGAAGAGGTATCCGAACCCAGTATTCGGTTAGAGGTGCAAGCCGTAGCCGAGCTCAATCTAAGCCTAGATTGGACCAAACCAATTGTGGACTACTTTGAGGGGGGTATGACCCCAGAGGATGAAAAAGCAGCTCAAAAACTCATGAAACAGGCCTCAAGGTTTGTCATAATTGCCGGGCAACTCTATAAGAGAGCCTACACTTGGCCTCTCTTGAAATGTGTTGGACCCGAGGAGGAAAACTATGTACTCCGGGAGATTCATGAAGGGGTATGTGGAAACCACTTGGGAGGCAAAGCTCTAGCTCGGAAGGCGTTGAGGCAAGGCTATTTCTGGCCAACCTTAGAGCAAGATGCCAAAGAGTATGTAAAAAAGTGCGACACCTGCCAGAGGTTCACCAATGTACAGAGGAAGCCTGCTGTAGACCTCACAGTGATGATAAGCCCATGGCCATTCTATCAATGGGGTCTAGACATCATCGGCCCATTACCGACCGGTGTCGGACAAAATAAGCACGCCTTCGTAGCTGTAGACTACTTTACCAAATGGCCCGAGGCTGAAGGTGTTGCTAGAATAACGGAAAAGGCAGCTTGGGATTTCGTATGGAAAAACATCATTTGCCGATTTGGGGTGCCAAAGGTCATCGTTACTGACCACGGCAAGCAATTCGACAGTGCATACTTTCGAGGCAAATATGCTGATATTGGGATCGACCTTAGATTCTCGTCTATTGCTCACCCTCAAAGTAATGACCAAGTTGAAAGGACTAACCAAATCATTTTGCAGGGCTTGAAAACCAAGCTGGAGGAAGCAGAGGGCCAGTGGGCATCGATTCTTCCCGAGGTGTTGTGGGCTCAGCGGACCACCACCAGCTCGGCAACGGGAGAATCGCCCTTCGAGCTGACCTTCGGTACTCAAGCAGTACTACCAGTGGAGATCGGGTCCCCGACCAGTAGAACCTTCCATCATGATCCAGAAATAAACGGAGCACGGATCCGTGAAGAGCTCGACCTCGCCGAGGAGCTCCGAGCTAAAGCTCAAATCAGAATGCTGGCCAGCAAAGTTGCCATGAAAAGAGCCTTTGCCAAACAGGTCAACCCTAAACCTATTAAGGTTAGAGACCTCGTGCTCAGAAAGGCCATCTTTTTGCCACGCTCGGGTAATAAGCTATCCCCGACCTGGGAAGGACCGTACGAAGTCGTGAAAGAAGTCCGACCTGGGACCTTCTACCTCCGTGACAAAAATGAGAAACTGTTGAAGAACGCATGGCACTCAAAACACCTGAAGCGGTATTTTGTCTGAATGACCCCGAGCCGAAAAATTTTGTAACGGCCCCGGGCCGAAATCTTTTGTTAAGGCCCTGGGCCAAGACATTACTTGTAATTGGCTCCCGAGCCCAAGAACTTCGTGTACAAATTCAATACAATGCATTTTTGTAAATTAGTGCAATGCCCGACCTGGGGACAAACCAAAATGAGCGCAATACCCGACCCGGGCCCGAGTGCTACAATTGCACAGCTACTTCCAACTCGGATTAACGCGGTGGCCACGCTTAATCACGAACAATCAAGTAACTCAGCTCAGACTATGTTCCAGCTTGGGTATAATCAATAACAAATTGATATTCTACCAGTTCGGATTAAGGTCCAACTCGGTGTCATCCGGCTTCAGGTCGGTATATTAGTTTGGATCTAAACTCGAACTCAACATTCGTCAACATTAGTTTGACCAATTTTAAATCGGACTGACGAGTCCAGGTTGGCGACGATTATGAAGTTGCCCGGTTAACCAGCTCATATTAGGATGATAATTCATTAATCGCATCCAGCTCGGTTCTTTTTACTTAAGTTCGAGTGGTCCACTATATTGTCCGACCCTGCTTACTTGGAAAAAGTTTTGCAAAAAAAGAAAAAGTGCACAAGTACTAACTCCGATAAAACTCAAAAAAAAAAAAAAAATTCATTTCATTCAATTGAAACATAATTACAAAAAGCCCAACTTGGGCGAAATTACAAGAGCCCAGCTCGGGCAAATTTACAAAATCTACTTCGGCGCAGCGGCAGAAGTGGTGGCTTCAGCTTCATCTCCGACCTGGTCCATCCCCTTCTGAACGAACTCAGACACCTCCTTAGCCTGGGATATCAGGTCAGATGGAAGTTTGGGAATCTCCCAGAACTCCGGCGGCGGAACCTCCAAGATCTCGATGTAGTCGTTCTTGGTGGCTGGAAAGAAGGTCTTCGCTCTCTCCCGAGCTGCGACCTGACCCCGGAAATAGAATTCCATCTCGGCGTATTTTGCCATGGCTCCGCCTTCTGTGGCCAGCCAATCCACCGCCGCATCGCTTGACTTGAAGGCCTCCACTGCCTTTTCTCCCTTGACGCCGACCCGGTCCACCAGATCCTGGAACTTCGCCTCTGCCTCACGCTTCTCTCGCTTATAGCGCTCGACGTCCTTGGACGCGGCTTCGCGTCGGGCCTTTTCTATGTCAAGCTCTTTCTTCAGGCGGTCGATCTCCGTCGTGTCCGCCTTCTGCCTCCGAGCAACCTCTTCCCTCATGGTCTCCAGCTCGGCTCGGGCATTTATGTATCGTTGCTCGAGCTCAACACAGTGAGTTTGGGCCTTGACCAGGAATCTGGGAATCGAGAGAATGTGGGACTCAGCCTGCTTAGTAGAAAACAAAGCGATCAGCCGAGCTAAACAAAAACCAACATTACCAGAAGTTAGATAAAGACTCACCGTGACGATGGCCGTCCTTAAGTCGAGCGAGAGCTGCTCTGCCAGGATCGTCGCCAGCTTGGGATTGCGGTCCACCTTGGACACCTCCATGAAGTCTTTGCTTGGAGGGCTTACCTCCGTGGCCTTACCCTTCCCGGAGTGTTCGGCCCGAGGCCGCTTTCTGCTCTCAGGTCGGGATGGATAACACTCCGGAATCGCCACTCCTAAGCCCGACTTCTTGGGCAAAGGGGGCCCCGAAGCCCCTTTAGAAGAGACCTCGGAACCGACCTCCCGTGCTTAGCCGTTGGGCCGCTGCCTCTGTCCTTGAGCGGCACCTCCCAAGCCTGACCTAGCCGACGCCTCGCCGCTAGCCTCGCTCTTCCTCCGTACCTGGGCATACGCGAGCTTCCTCATGTCTGCCATATCTGCAAAAGGTAGAGGAAGGAAGTGAAAACGAGCCGAAGGCCAACCTAAATAAAAAAAAAAACTAGCAGACTAAATAATGGGGAGGTCGGGCGCCAATCCAGCAAACTGACCCTCTTCGGAGCTAGATTCCGCATCCCCATCAGGCTCGGGAAGCAGGTGGGGATGGTCCCTCGAGAGGTCGGGCTCCCGACCAAATAACTTGGAATCCCAGATTCGCTCCCATTTGAGCACACTGTCGATGTCTATCAGCATCCCGAGCGCGGGCTTGAGCACCGCGACTTCCCCGAGTTCCTCCTTCGAGAGCTTGGGGTCATCGTTGGTGGTCTTCCTCAAACTTAGGTTCCAGTCCAGCCTACACCCAGAGTTCACGGCCGGCTCCACCCAATAATAGTCGTTATGCCAGCCCTTGTTAGAAAAATGCCACTTGGTGAATATAGAGTTGCCGACCCGAGTTGCGAAGTGGAACCACCCTGGCTGCTTCGGGTTAGGTTTGCACAGGAAGAAATGCCTGAACCTGCGCAAGGTCGGCTCCACTTTCTTCTCCAAACAGAACACGTAGAAGGCTACCATCACAGCCCAACCATTCGGCGACATCTGACCTGGGCTGAGCTCGAAATAGTTCAGGATTCCAACAACAAAACTAGGGAGAGGGAGCTGGATGACATCGAACGCGAGATCGTATATGGTGAAGTGGTCGGTCGGTGGATAGCACGCCGATTCTTGCCGACCTGGAACCTTTAGCTTATGGTGACGATCCACCGACCAATTCCTTAGCCTGGCATTGGCCATTTGCACTGTGGAATGGCACTCACGCTTGCAACAGGCGAACAACTGCTCGATCCTCTTCCCCTGAGTTGACGAAGCGCTGGCTGTGGCCGAGCTCCGAGGTCAAACAGCACTAACTGGGACAGCTTCGATCGGCTCAGTGGCAGAAATCCCTGCTAGGAACTCTTGAGGTATCTCGACGCCCTCTAGTCGATTCAGCGGCTCGTCATCGTCCCTGTCTTCCAAGTCTCCCAGGTCGGCCAAAGGATCCGCCTCGGCTTCCTCTTGCGCCAGTCTAACCCCAATAACTTGGCAGTCATCATCACTTTCCACGGGTCTAGATTTCCGAGCCGACCCTGAATACGCACCAGTGCTCTCTCCTCCTTGGTCTCTATTTGAGGTAGATTCCGAGCTCGACGGACTCTCATCCCCACCATAGGACCTTACCTCCATCGCCTGGGAATCTTCTGACTCCGACCTTCCCATCCTGTCTACAGACTAAATATAAATGTACAGGAATGACTAAAGGAGTCGGGACGTACCTACTGCTCTTGACTGCGGAATACTACCGACCTAGCTGGCTCCGAGCTGAAAATCCCGAGGACGTTCTTTCCGAGCTAACTGCGTCCGACCACTCTGTTGTCCAACCTAAAACTCTTGAAGGTTGAAAACGAAGTGTGGAGCGAATCTCGGATGTCAAGGCCCTATTTATAGGCGTTTCTGAAAATCACCTTGAGGAGTCCGAATGTCGCGTCTTGTCAGAACCGCCAGGTGACGTGTCAGCCATCTGAAGGGCATGCACCGCTGACGTGGCCATCCTTACTCTGTCGGGGTTGGGCACATCCAGCTCGGGAAAAAACCCAATTCTAGATCTCTCCCCCTCGATCTCGACTTGGGGGGGAGGGGGGGAATTGACGAGGGGTAACCGAGCTGGAGTGATTTACCGGTGCCGAGCTGAGACAGGCCAATCTGAGCCGAGCCTAGCACATTCAGCTAAATGCCCAACTTGGATGCTGACCCGACCCTGGAAAACCCCGACCTCAGTGCCAGCTGCTCCTATGGGACATAAAGTACTGATGAGACATAAAGCTGCACTGCATTAAATGTTGTCAGACCCGAATTTAGTATAAATAGAGTTCCACCCTCTTCACTTAGAAGGTAACTCGTCATTAAATACTCTCAGCTACCTTGCCAGCTCGGACATACTAATCATTCGCGCGCCCGAGGAAAAAATCCGGGTCATCACCCCGCCTTTTCCTTCTTTTCTCTGTGCAGGTGACGTAGCCGACCTAAAAAGTTCAACTCGAAGGCCAACCTGAAACGTTCAACTCGGCAAGCGTAGCCGAACAGTTCAACTGCGAGAATCCGACCTCGACAAAGACAAATATTATATCAATCAATGTCCAAAATATTTCTAAACCTTTTGAATCTCAAGACTTTACGCCTTACCACGGTGATGAAATATTGAATGAAATAAGACATATAAACTATATGGCGGTCCTTCACGGATCCTTGTTTTAGAAGCTTAATTATTGTTTGGATAGCAGGAAAGGGAAGGCAAAAAGAAAGTTAGGCGTTTTTTCATCTTTTTTTTTTTTTTTCCTTGCGTTTGGAAATATACTGGTAGAATGATATTATGCAGTTTTCTTGAAACCATGCATTGATTATTTTATTCAGATTGCATTGATATATAAATATAAGTTTGCTATTCAAATATTCCTCTATAAAGTTGCAGTTCGCGAATTTAATATGGTTAAGCCTCTTGGGGTTCACTGGAATTTTTCTTTTCTGGGATATATATGGATTGTTAAGTGGTGCAAACTGAAGGTATATGCTTCATTCTTTTCCATATACAGTCTAAGTTTCAGGACAAAAGATCACCCTTTCACTTGGACTATTTAATTCACATAATTGAAAGCCAGATGATGTACGTTAATGTATGCTAAAGAAACTGTTGAAAAATTTGGATCTAGCACACAAATGCAATGAACATAATATTTTTAATGCAGCTTAGACTTTACCACAGATATCCAAGTCCCAATACATTTTCAGAGTGCGGTATCTAACCGGCTCTTATAATTACATAGCTCAACTTGCTTGGGGTGCTTTGATACAAAACCAATAAGCCTATTTATAGCCAAACTTACTTGACAATTTGTGGCTATAATTTTACTTTACCTAACTTTATGAGATAATCAAATAAGGTCATCTTTACCTAAAATCACCACTCATCAAATTAATTATTTAGGCCACAAATTAAAGATTGTTGGAGATGAGTCATATATCCAACAGAAACTTGGTTAGACATTTTCCTTCCACATTAGAGTTGTCAATTGGCTTATGAAAGACGTGAGAGAAATTAAGAGTCCTGCATATATGCCATATTCCGTTCGTAAACATTTTGGTTGTGAAGATTGTGACCTCTCAATATTTTGGTCACGACTGCACCTAAACTCTAGAACTCTCTTGGCCTCATACTCCATATTGGTGATTGCACTCATTTAATCATATTACTGCATACTTAATGCTAAGAAATCGATGTTGATTTCATTTCCAAAGTATTGGTTCAGTGTGATTGTATTTGCTATATTGTCTCATAATCATTACGGTCACAATCTATTGGTATTCATTCGTATTTTATGACTATGGTACCAATGAGAAAATTTTCTCTGCATTATGTTGGCAAGTCTCATTAATAATTTAAGGTGATGATTTTCTAATCAAGTAATTACGCCAATCTAGCTTGTGTGAGATCACATTGATCCTGCATTTCACTAGCTAGCGAAAGGAATGCTTTGTATGTTCTCATTACACTTCAATAACAACAGTTATAGTAGGGGGTGACAATGCACTTTTAATTATGCGGTTATGATTATGATAATTTGTTATATTTGAAGGATTCAGACTTATATGGTGCAATAATAGTAGTATGTATTTATATTCTCATAGAGGGATTTTTCTATCATGTTATATGTGCAGTATTTGGAGTAAGAACATTTATCATTCAAAAATCTTTATGGTATATGCTTACATGAGAATGTAAAAGCGTTGTTATTTATTTCTTATGTGCATAGTGACACGTCTCGACCTCTAACGGAATCGGGACTCCTATTCACTCTACTAACATTAGCTCGACCCTAACTCTGGGCACGAAAAACGAGAAAAAAATAGAGAGAGTCTATCCTTTTTTCTAGGCCAAACCACATACCTGCACTCAGAAGAAATGAACCACAAAACATAATATAACATTCATATGATAATATACTCAAGTTCTTAACGCCATCTGAGCCTTTTTACTTAGCAAATTAAGGTATACTGGCATTGGTTCATTAGTTTCTAGCATTCTAGGATTATATTTCCACTTATTTTACCACTTTAATATTTCCTATTTTCTTAACTTAGAACTTATGTTCCGATTAAACCATTCACAAGCTAACTTCATATCAACTATTACAAACCAACAATAACTTAATTAATTTAAACTTATACAAACCAGCAACTTAACTTCAACTTTAAACAAGCCAACAACAACTCCATACATACAATACAATCACTGAAGCATACATGGCACTAAGGCACTAAAATAGATACAGATTCCATCAGACAAATTACACAACATCCACCTCGATCTACAAGTAGTCAAGCTAGCACAATCACGCAAGGAAACTCTTGAGGCTTCATCCTCTCAAACTCTGAAGAACTCGAATCCTAAAATGGTTAGAAAGAGAGGAGTGAACAACTATTGTTGCTCAATGAGGGAGGGAATAAACAGGGAGGATTTCACAAACCTTTTCGTGCAATGCAAATAAGACATTTAATATTATTTAACTAAGCAATATACACTACGCGAAATAGTACAACATCATATTAGGAATAAAAGCATACAAGCATTAAAAATATTAAAAACACTAAATAACACTTTTAAAAGGATATCGCTTGCGAACTCACATGGATGCCAACCTTTTCCATGTGAGACACTTCATGAACCTATATGGACTCCAACATTTTCCATGCAGACTTTCTCCCACATGGACGCCAACCTTTTCCATGTGGACGCTTAAGGTTGCAACCTTCGTTACGCTGGACGCTTCTTAACATGGTTAATTTGCTGAGAGCAGTTTATAGCACGTAACACGCTGAAGCACTTAGACATTTGAACGTAAGAAATGCATGTAAGTGAGAGGTGATAAAAGAGGCCACTCTCATGAAAATATACTTCAACATGCTCTGTCTGTATGAATCATACGCTACAATACTTGAACTAAATGTTGTGCTTTAGAAATCATGCATTACACATACTTGAAAGGCTAACATTTATCAAAGGTTTAACTTCTAAAACTTTCTTTACTTCCAAAACTCGAATAAAAGTTTAACCAATAAAACATCTTTTACTTTTCAAACCCCGAAAATATTTCTAAAACACTCTTTATTTTTCAAAGCTTGAAAACATACATAAAAGCAAAGTAAAATACTTAATATGCACATAAGAACCTCACCTAAAAAAGCCACGAACTCTTCCAATCTCCTCTCGCGCCAAAACTAGCAATTCACATAGAATCCATAATTTAGAAACTAGCACGACACAACTAAACACTTTATAACAATTAACAACATAACATTGATATTAATGTAAAGATCACATGTAAGCAACACATCAACACCCAAGCCACCCAATTATCAATTAACCACACCAATTAATTCTAAACACCTTATGACACTTCTCAACCATGTGAAACCACACTTTAACCCAAGTCTAACATTAAACTCCAAATAACCCTCTTAGCCCAATTCAAGCTTATCCAAAACCAAAACCAAAACCATGCAACCCACAATCCATCAATTCCATCATCCCAAGAATACTCTAGGAACTCCTTTTCAATGAAGAAAACTCACTTTTAGCCATTTCCACCTCAAAAGCCTTTACACGTCATAACCAAAAAACTAGCCACATAACCACATAAATACACTAAAAGCATTCTATACACACCACATTCACTTACGAATCATAACCAAGTTAACCAAAGCATCTACACATATTTACGGACCAATACCACCAAGAAGACCTTTTATACTCAATCAACTCTCTACAAGTTTGAGCCACTTTTCAACAATTCCAACATCAATTTAGTCATTCTAACACCTATAACACCTACTACAAACATCGAACGAGCATTTAACCATTAATTCAATAAAATACTATTCATTTGGTCAACTTTCTTAAGCTACCCACTCCAATTGAGATACGAGACTTGCAAACCAACTTCGCCACTCACTTATAGACATTTTATGGCACGCTTCAGTTACACGAAATCACACTTTAACCTACGTTCACTATAAAACCCCGATTTTCCTTTTAGCCCGTTTGAACTATAGCTACCTCAGCCGATCACCAATTCAACGCCATAATTGTATTTTAAGTACTTTCACACCTAATAAACACCAACCATATCACTCAAAAACACTTGGTTGATCTAACTCTGCAAAGCCCCTTTTGAAATTAAGCCAATTTAACACCTCAACTCCAATTCTATTTAAACCAAACACATTTAATCACCAACCTAGGTTCACTAGCACCTATAGCACCATTAGGTATCATCAATTCAAGCTCATAACACAAAATCAACCAAAAACTCCAAAATTCAAGAAAAATACTATTCATCTTCTTCTTTAATCATGTATTCATCATTTCCAACCATTAAAATGCTATATAACTATAAAAGAAAGTTCTATGATCATAAATAAGAGTAATTTAAGCATAGGCAAGCATAAACAAGCTATATTTCAACAAATCACAAAAATAAAGTTTGTAGGCAAACCATACAAATGCAAGAATAAGGATTAAATCTCACCACACAAAGTAATAGGAGGTTGAAGAAGGCTCAAAAGTTGCTCTATAATCCCTCAAGGCAAGCTCTAGATCAAGATTGAAGAATTTGAAGAACAAGAAATTTCTTCTTCTTTGGCCGAATTGGCTTAGCCCTTTTTGGTGGTTTTTGCTTGTTTTATGTATATATATATATGTGTATGTAATATTATATGGGTTGCGTCATGGGTCTGGGTTAAGGGTTTGGTTAAGAAAAATGGGTAAAAGTTGATTAATTGGGTTAAAAAGGCTACTATTCATGCGAGTACAAATTATTTTTATAACTCACACACCAAATATGTTATGCACGAAATTCTATTTTTCTCATGCCTCTTAAATGATAAATGTTGTGGGAAAAATGTAAAAACTGGAAAATAAAATAGTAAAAAATGCAAATGAATAGTACCACTCCTTTTATTCTACAAATTTAATGTAAACACTCTAGTTAGCACACAATCATATGCCAATAGGTGTTATGCACTATCTATTAAGTCCGGGGCGCCACATTCTCCCCCCCTTAAACAAATTGCGCCCTCGCAATTTCTTCTGCACAAAAGAATTCTGCATTATTTTAAAAACAACTCAGATCACTAGCTGTCGGTTGTCGAGCAAGAGTATTAGATATGAAGGCCATTGTGAAAGTCCAATGAAATACCATAAAATGCCCTATAAGAAACCCATAATACGAGGCCAAATAAAGGCCAAAAATGAAAATACCATGTAGGAGCCCGAATAAGAATTCCCTATGATTATGAACAACATATAAGAATCCCAAGCGGAAGTAAGGTGAAAATACCAATAAAGGAACCTTCAGGTAGAACTCCAACGAAAACCGTTGACATATGAATGTCAGTTAGGAGTGCCAAGGAAATACCAAGATGAAATCCAGGTGAATACCACAGAAGGCACTACGAAGAATGCCAACAAGAATCCCAATAAAATACTGCCACAGGATGCCTTATGGAAACAATAATGAGAATCCTGGAAAGAATACCGTGAGAGAATCCCATAGGAAGATACCGGAGATGAATATTGAGAATGAAACCCAAAGACTGACTGTCAATTGTAACCTTTCTAGTAATCAATTGATCAACATTTCCTCTTCCTGCAGGTTCACGTCTTCAGGTGAGCTATTACTGATTATCTCTTTGTAGGGGATAATGTACTTACCATTTGAGAGGGGAATACATGGATGCAATGGAAATTGTATAGAATATATAGACTTAACAAGCAAGAAAGTCACATAAGTGCACATTGAATCACAGAATTACACATAGCACATATTCATCATGTTCACACAAGCATAACACATAGAAGTACATTTTCAGTCACGAAAGCACAAGTCTCGCATGCAAGCACATACACACTCAAAACACATTTCACAAGCACACACACAGGGTTGCTACCCAACAAACCGAGGACCCTATCCCGGCCGTGAGCTATATGTGCTCTGATACCACCTGACAAACCCTGACCCCACACGGAATCGAGACTCCTATTCACTCCACTAACATTAGCCCAACCCTAACACTGGGCACGAAAAACGAGAAAAAACAGACAGAGTCTCCTCTGTTTCTAGGCCAAACCATATACCTGCACTCAAAAGAAATGAACCACAAAACATAATATAACATTCATATGATAATATACTCAAGTTCCTAAGGTCATCCGAGCCTTTCTACTTAGCAAATTAAGGTATACTTGTATCGGTTCATTAGTTTCTAGCATTCTAGAATCATATTTTCGCTTATCTTACTACTCTAATATTTCCTATTTTCTTAACTTAGAAATTATGTTCCGATCAAACCATTCACAAGTTAACTTCATATCAACTATTACAAACCAACAATAACTTAATTTAAACTTATACAAACCAGCAACTTAACTTCAAATTTAAACAAGCCAACAACAACTCCATATATACAATACAATCACTGAAGCATACGTGGCACTAGGGCATTAAAATAGATACATATTCCATCACACAAATTACATAACATCCACCTCGATCTACAAGCGGTCAAGTTAGCACAATCATGCAAGGAAACTCTTGAGCCTTCATCCTCTCAAACTCTGAAGAACTCAAATCCTAAAATGCTTAGAAAGAGAGTAGTGAACAACTATTGTTGCTCATTGAGGGAGGGAATAAACATGGAGGATTCCGCAAACCTTTTCGTATAATGCAAATAAGACATTTAATATTATTTAACTAAGCAATATACGCTACGCGGAATAGTACAACATCATATTAGGAATAAAAGCATACAAGCATTAAAAACATTAAAAATGCTAAATAACACTTTTAAAATGATATCGCTCGCGAACTCACATGGACGCCAACCTTTTCCATGTGAGTCACTTCATGAACCTACACGGACGCCAACCTTTTCCATGCAGGCTTTCTCCCACATGGACGTCAACCTTTTCCATGTGGACGCTTAAGGTTGCAACCTTCGCTACGTTGGACGGTTGTTAACATGTTCGCTGAGAGCATAGCATGTAACACACTGAAGCACTTAGACATTTGAACATAAGAAATGCATATAAGTAAGAGGTGACAAAAGAGGCCACTCTCATGAAAAGATATTTCAACATGCTCTGTCTTTATAAATCATGCACTACAATACTTGAACTAAATGTTGTGCTTTAGAAATCATTCATTACACATACTTGAAAGGTTAACATTTATAAAAGGTTTAACTTCTAAAACTTTCTTTACTTCCAAAACTCGAATAAAAGTTTAACCAATAGATCATCCTTTACTTTTCAAACCCCGAAAACATTTCTAAAACACTCTTTATTTTTCAAAGCTTGAAAACATACATAAAAGCAAAGTAAAACACTTAATATGCACATAAGAATGATCTCTCACCTCAAAAAGCCACAAACCCTTCCAATCTCCTCTCGTTTCCTCTCGCGCCAAAACTAGCAATTCACATAGAATTCATAATTTAAAAACTAGCACGACACAACTAAACACTTTATAACAATTAACAACATAACATTGATATTAACGTAAATGTCATATGTAAGCAACACATCAATACCCAAGCTACCCAATTATCAATTAACCACACCAATTACTTCCAAATACCTTATGACACTTCTCAACCATGTGAAACTACACTTTAACCCAAGTCTAACATTAAACTTTAAGTAACCCTCTTAGCCCAATTCAAGGTTATCCTAAACCAAAACCATGCAACCCACAATCTATCCATTCCATCATCCCAATAATACTCTAGGAACTCCTTTTCAATGAATAAAACTCACTTTTAGCCATTTTCACCTTAAAAGCCCTTTACACCTCAAAACCAAAAAACTCACCATATAACCACAAAAATACACTAAAAGTATTCTACACACTCCACATTCACGTACGGACCATAACCAAGTTATCCAAAGCATCCACATACATTTACGGACTAATACCACCAAGAAGGCCCTTTACTCTCAATCAACTCTCTTCAAGTCTGAGTCACATTCCAACAATTCCAAACATCAATTTAGTTATTCTAACACCTATGACACCTATTACAAGCATCAAACGAGCATTTAACTATTAATTCAATAAAATACTATTCATTTGGCCAATTTTCTTAAGCTACCCACTCCAATTGAGATACGAGACTTGAAAACCAACTTCGCCACTCACTTATAGACACTTTATGGCATGCTTCAGCTACATGAAATCACACTTTAACCTACGTTCATTATAAAACCCCGGTTTGCCTCTTAGCACGTTTGAACTACAGCTACCTCAGCCGATCACCAATTCAACGCCATAATTGTATTTTAAGTACTCCACACCTAATAAACACCAACCATATCACTCAAACACACTTGGTTGATCCAACTCTGTAGAGCCCCTTTTGAAACTAAACCAATTTAACACATCAACTCCAATTCCATTCAAACCAAACACATTTAATCACCAACCTAGGTTCACTAGCACCCATAGCACCATTAGGTATCATCAATTCAAGCTCATAACACAAAATCACATCTTCTTCTTTAATCTCGCATTCACCATTTCCAACTATTCAAAATGCTATATAACTATAAAAGAATGTTCTATGATCATAAATAAGAGTAATTTAAGCATAGACAAGCATAAACATGCTATATTGCAACAAATCACAAAAATAAAGTTTGTAGGCAAACCATACAAATGCAAGAATAAGGATTAAATCTCATCACACAAAGCAATAGGAGGTTGAAGAAGGCTCAAAAGTTGCTCTAGAATCCCTCAAGGCAAGCTCAAGATCAAGATTGAAGAATTTGAAATTTTTTTCTTCTTCTTTGGCCGAATTGGCCTAGCCCTTTTTTGGTGGTTTTTGTTTGTTTTATGTATGTATATATGTGTATGTAATATTATATGGGTTGGGTCATGGGTTTGGTTAAGAAAAATGGGTAAAAGTTGATTATTTTGGTTAAAAAGGCTACTATTCATGCGAGTACAAATTATTTTTATAACTCACACACCAAATATGTTATGCACAAAATTCTATTTTTCTCATGCCTCCTAAATGACAAATGTTATGAGAAAAATGTAAAAACCGAAAAATAAAATAGTTGAAAATGCAAGTGAATAATACTGCTCCTTTTATTCTTTTATAATGTAAACACTCTACTTAGCACACAATCACATGTAAATAGGTGTTATGCACTATCTACTAAGTCTGGGGTGTCACACATAGTCAAGAACATAATTTATATTTGCATCGTGAGAAATATAATTTTAAAGATGCATGCTAATGCATATAAATATATTATATATAATTGATGGAACTATGACACATTAATAAAGACTCTGTACGTATTTGTAGCATAATTTTATGCACGTACTTCTCTTATTCTTAAGCCTCCTGGATGTGTGTGAAACCCCACTTTTCTATCCTGTCTCGTTTTGTGTGTTTATTCTCGTTTTACGTGTTTATTCTCGTTTTACGTGAATTGACCTGTCTATGTGCTATATGACTTAGAATGTGATAATTTTGATATTAATACTCCTAGAACATGCTAAATGTGCATTCATGAAATTTTCATAAAAAACGGAGTCAGAAATTTTATCGTGGACTTTTAGTGAATAGTATTTTTGAAACACGTCCTCTAAAATTTTGAAACTGGTATTTTTAACCCTTCTAGACCTAGTCCACATACTTTAATAGACTTATGTTTGATGAAAACGAATTTTAAATCGGCTTAAGAATTTATTAGGGTTTTTACACCGACTTTTGCAAAAATCGAGTTTGAAGCCGACTCGGGTGAAATTGTTTGATTGTAAAACTTCTTGTCATCTAGAAATAAATTATTTGAGATAGTTTAAGTGTTAATTTAATAGTTGAGGAAGAAATACTCAGAAATGAATTAAAAGACTAAAAATACAATTAAAAGACTAATTTAAACTAACTTTGACTTTTTTTAAATGTTGACCTTTATGCATATATCACCAACACACACTCACAAAGCACAAAAACACCCTCAATTTCACACACATGGCCGAGAGGCCATAGGAGAAAAACCAAGAGTTTTCAACAAGTTTTCAAAGCAAATTTTTAAAGAAAAACTTAGTTTTTGTCCGTAGAACTTCAAGCCGAGTTGGATACGCATTGCACGCATATCCAGGCTTTTATCGCATCAAAGGTGAGAGAAAATTCTAGATCTCAAAACTCATATTTTGTGTTTATGCGTATAAATAATTATTGAACTGTTAGAATGTCAATTTGAAGTTAGATTAGTGCTCCATGCATGCTAGGGATCGTTTATATGTATTCTTGCGAGATTTGAACCGTTGTAGCATAATTATTTATTTTCGGGTATTTAAAGTTGATTAATTTGCTAAATCTTGATTATCTTGAGTTGTATTAGTTGAAATCGATTGCCGTCGATTTCTAAAAGTTTGTTAATTACGTGGTAGCGCCGTTGTAATGCCGAATTTTCGATTGTGATGTCCGTGCTAAAGTCCGGAAATTTCAGCCATGACACACTAGGGTTTTAGGGTTATTGGGCATGATTTGGATGTGTTTTGGCTGGTTTCTAAGGGGGCTAATGTAGTTGACTGAATGGGTGAGTGATAGAAACTGATTTGGAGTTATTTCGATTAGTAGAATGTAAGATATGAATATTTGAAGTTTAGGTTGTCTTTCTTTAAAATGTTAAATTATGCCTTTAGTTGATTGGGTGTGGTTTGAGTGATTGAATTGTGAGTTGATGATGGGTAAACTAGGGTTTGATTATGTGTTTAATGCATGTTCGGTTGGATGGCCTACTTTGTCATCTAACTTAGTTATTTGTTGTTAAATTGATTATTGATGTTATTATGATAATAATATGATTATTGATTGATTATTGATTGATGATTGATGAACCGGGAGATAGTCAACGGAAAAGGTTATCCTCCTGTGAATGATTGATGTTTATTATTATTGCTGAGTCTTTGGTATATGTGTGCCACCTCTTGGGCAACATCGGGTTGTCGGGTTGATAACAGCATGACTACCAGAGACTACCTCCAGCTCGTATGACGGAGGTGCCATAGAGGGAGAGGTTATTGGGGTATCTCGGGTGCGTGAGTTTATGGGAGTCACAAGAAGACTGTTATGATCGTGATGGCGTTTGGAGCTACACCAACTAGTGTATCCTTTATTGAATGGTCATTATAGATTATGTGATGATAGTATTATTGATGTTATTGTGTGTTTACTTGCTCAAAGGATTATTTTCAAAGAGTATAGTGAATACTGTTAGAGATCTATCGGATCCTCACTGGGCTTATTTTATATAAGCTCACTCTCTATGATTGCATGCTTACAGGTGTTGTTGAGCAGGATTACGGGTACGTGCCTCCTGAAGAGGAAAATGTGTCTTACGTGGATGAGTCTTATGTTCCGGAGTCTTATCCTTGATGTTGTATTGTTTTACTATCTTGTATATTATCTAGTTGACTTTTATATGCTTGATAGTTCATAATGTAAAAGATGTTGAAAAGATAATGAATTAGTTGATGCTATCTTAGTAGTCTTTCTTTTGTCTATGTTTAGGTTACTAGGTTGGTATCAATATATTTTGCAATGTATATTAAGGTTCATGTATTATGTTGGAATGGAGGCGTATAACGAGGAATGTTTATTGTATAATATGGTTATAAAGTATGTTGTTATTTTATTGAGGAGTTGTTTGTTGTATGGTTTATGGAGTTGATGTATGATGTTCTATTGAGGTTGGTTTAGAGCCTCGGTATCCTATTTACTGTCATTATACTGCCGAAATTCCGTTCCGTTCTGACTGATTATAGGAGGGATCGAGTTAGGGCGTGACATTTAAGTGGTATCAGAGCTCATGTTTAGTTGTCAGCCGGGGTATTCTCGGAATGTGGGTAATGGTCTTAGCATGAAAGTATGTATAAAAAGAAAGAAAAGTGAACTATGTATTAATATGATTAAATGATTATGTGATTATGTGATTTAGTGCTTATGTGATTATGTGATCAATTTGTTTATGTGTTTTATATGAGTTTGTTGTTTATGTGCTAATAGTTGTTTATAACTTGTTTACATGCTATAACTTGTGCTAACTCTTTGATTAGTTGGATGGCCGGTAGACCAAGTACCAGAGGTAGGCCCGAGGTAGTAGATGAGACTCTTTGTAATGCGGCACCAGGCCGTGATAGGGGTGATGATCGTTTGGGGGCAGCTATAGATAGGATTGTTGAGTTAATGGCCGGACAGGCCCAGTTGATAACAGGATAGGCTGCCCTGACTCAGGCTTGGCAGGATCAGTTGTTGAATGTGCAGGGTGGAAACCATGGGCGTGGTACCCTGAAAGAGTTCTTAGGGTATCATCCACCTAGATTTCAGGGGGAACCCGATGATCGGAAGGCTGAAGCGTGGATTAATAAGGTGGAGAACATTTATGATCCTCTTGATTATACCGATGAGCAGAAGGTCTCCTTTGCCATGTACTTGCTGGATGATGAGGCAGAAGAATGGTGGCACACGGTGAGAACTAACTGGGCGACTCAGGGTATTCCGTATGTTTGAGGTACCTTTCTGTTGGCTTTCCGGGCAAAGTATGTCCCGAGGATCGCGAGGGAGCGGAGAGAGGCTGAGTTTCTGTCTCTGGTTCAGGGAGATGCCTCAGTGGCTCAATATGAGGCCACCTTTACTCGATTGTCCCGGTATGCACCGAAGTATGTGGCTGATGAGGAGCGGAGGACTCGTAGATTTATGTTAGGGTTGAGGCCCGAGATTCAGGATGTGATGGCTCTGAATCGGTATGATATATTCACTGAGGCCTTTGATGCAGCTTCTAGGTTAGAGAAGAAGAAAAAGGGATCAGCTTGTGTCTAGTCAGCCTAGTAAGAGGCCGTATCAGCCACAGTTTCAGCAGGGTATGTATAGGCCTCCCGTACAGCAGGTTATGTACAGGCCACCAGTTTAGCAAGGTTCTTTTAGGCCACAGGGACAACAGAGTTATTATCGGCCTCAGTTTCAGCAGGGGTCATATCAGGTTCAGTCCCAGTTTAGGCCAGCCCAGTCTCAGGGTCAGTATAGGCCTAGTTTGGTAAGACCTTAGCAGCAGGCTGGTTTAGCTATTTCTTCAGCTTCTGGTTCTTCCAGGGGCAGTGTTAGTGCATCATCACCGTAGTGTACACACTGCAAGCGCACGGGGCATGTGGAGACCTATTGCAGAGTAAAGGCAGGGACGTGTTTAGGATGAGGCAGCAATCAGCACAGGGAGAGGGATTGCCCTAGATATTCGAGGACTGAGGGTCGGGCAGTGACTCAGGGTTATCAGGGTAGACCTGCGGGCAGTGTACCTCAGCAGCAGCGGGTCCAGGCTCGAGCCTACGCAGTTGATTTGGAGGAGATGCCTGAGGAGACTGCAGTGGTGGAAGGTAACTTCCTTATACTTGATCAACTTGTTAAAGTGTTGATTGATTCTGGTGCTACGCATTCTTTCATTACTCTTGTTTGTGTGCAACGTGTTAATATGCAACCTGAAAGATTGCCTTATGTGGTTGAGATTAGTACCTCTTTGACTGATAAGTATGTTACTGGCTTAGTATGTAAGGATTGTATAATACATGTTAAGGGGTATAATTTTCCTTCGGACCTTGTCTTATTTCCTATCCGGAGGTATGATGTTATCTTGGGTATGGATTGTGTGAAACCCCACTTTTCTATCCTGTCTCGTTTTGCGTGCTTTATCTCATTTTGCGTGAATTAACCTGTCTATGTGCTATGTGACTTAGAATGTGGTAATTTTGATATCAATACTCCTAGAACATGCTAAATGTGCATTCATGAAATTTTTATAAAAAACGAAGTCATAAATTTTATCGTCGATTTTTAGTGAATAGTATTTTCAAAACACGTCCGCTAAAATTTTGAAACTGGTCTTTTTAACCCTACTAGACCGAGTCCACGGATTTTAATAGACCTGTGTTTGATTAAAATGGTTTTAAAATCGGCTTAGGAATTTATTAGGATTTTTACACCGACTTTTGCAAAAATTGAGTTTTAGGCCGACTCGTGTGAAATTGTTTGATTGTAAAACTTCTTGTCACCTAAAAATAACCTACTTGAGCTATCTTGGGTGTTGAATAATTGTTTTGAACTTTGGTGATCAAGAAAACACAAAAATACTAAGTTAATTCAACTTTGACTTTATTTAAAATGTTGACCTTTAAGCTTATATCACCAACACACATTGCAAAAGCACAAAAACACCTTCCAATTCACACACATGGCGGAGAGTTTCATGGGAGAATAAGCCAAGGAGTTTTCAAGGTTTTCAAAGCAAAATTTCAAAGAAAAACCTAGTTTTTTTTCGTAGAATTTCGTGCCGAGTTGGATTCCGCTTGTTGGGCATGCATTGCACGCATTCCTAGGCTTATATCGCATCAAAGGTGAGAGAAAAATCTAGATCTCAAAACTCATCTTTTGTGTTTTTGCGTAGAATTGATTATCGAACCGTTAGAATGTTAATATGATGTTAGATTATTGCTCCATGCATGCTAGGGATCATTTATATGTAATCCTATGAGATTTGAACCGATGTAGCATAATTATTATTTTTCGGGTATTTAAAGTTGATTAATTTGCTAAATGTTGATTATTTTGAGTTGTGTTGATCGGAATCGATTGCCGTTGATTTCTAAAAGTTTGTTAATTACGTGGTAGCACCGTTGTAATGCCAAATTTTCGATTGTGATGTCCGTGCTCAAATCCAAAAATTTCAGCCATGACACACTAGGGTTTTAGGGTTATTGGGCATGATTTGGATGTGTTTTGGTTGGTTTCCGAGGGGACTAATGTAGGTGATTGAATGGGTGAGTGATAGAAACTGATTTGGAGTTGTTTGGATTAGTAGAATGTAAGATATGATTATTTGAAGTTTAGGTTGTCTTTCTTTAAAATGTTAGATTATGCCTTTAGTTGATTGGGTGTGGTTTGAGTGATTGAATTGTGAGTTGTTGATGGGTAAACTAGGGTTTGATTGTGTGTTTAATGCATGTTCGGTTGGATGGCCTACTTTGTCATCTAACTTAGTTATTTGTTGTTAATTTGATTATTGATGTTATTATGATGATAATATGATTATTGATTGATGATTGATGCCGGGAGATAGGCAGTTCTGCTAGACTGTCCTCCTATGAATGATTGATGTTTATTATTATTGCTGAGTCTTTGGTATGTGTGTGCCACCTCTCGGGCAGCATCGGGCTGTCGGGTTGATAACGGCATGACTACCTGAGACTGCCTCCAGTTTGCATGACGGAGGTGTCATGGAGGGAGAGGTTATTGGGGCACCTCAGGTGCGTGAGTTTATGGGAGTCATAAGAAGGCTGTTATGATCGTGATGGCGTTTGGAGCTACACCAACTAGAGTATCCTTTATTGAATGGTCATTATAGATTATGTGATGATAGTATTATTGATATTATTGTGTGTTTACTTGCTCAAATGATTATTTCCAAGGAGTTTAGTAAACCTTGCTCGAGATCTATTGGACGCTCACTGGGCTTATTTTATATAAGCTCACTCTCTATGATTGCATGCATACAGGTGTACTTTTGCAGGATTACGGGTACGTGCCTCCTGAAGAGGAAAATGTGCCTTACGTGGATGAGTCCTATGTTCCGGAGTCTTATCCTTGATGTTGTATTGTTTACTATCTTGTATATTAACTTAGTAGACTTTTATATGCTTTGTAGTTCATAATGTAAAAGATGTTGAAAAGATAATGAATTAGTTGATGCTGTCTTAGTAGCCTTTCTTTTGTTTATGTTTAGGTTGCTAGATTGGCTCAATATGTTTTTGTAATGTATATTAAGGTTCATGTATTATGTTGGAACGGAGGCGTATAACAAAGAATGATTATGGTGTAATATGGTTGTTGTATGTTGTTATTTATTGAGGAGTTGTTTGTTGTATGGTTTATGGGTTGATGTATGATGTTCTATTGAGGTTGGTTTAGAGCCTCGGTATCCTATTTATTGTCGTTATACTGCTGAAATTCCGTTGCGTCCTGACTGATTATAGGAGAGGTCGAGTTGGGGCGTGACATTTAAGTGGTATCAGAGCGCATGTTAGTTGTCAGCCGGGGTATTCTCGGAATGTGGGTAATGGTCTTAGTATGAAAGTATGTATGAAAAGAAAGAAAAGTGAACTATGAATTAATATGATTAAATGATTAAGTGATTATGTGATTATGTGATTTAGTGCTTATGTGATTATATGATCAATTTGTTTATGTGTTTTATATGAGTTTGTTGTTTATGCGCTAATAGTTGTTTATAACCTATTTACGTTCTATAACCTGTGCTAACTCTTTGATTAGTAGAATGGCCAGTAGACCAAGGACTAGAGGTAGGCCCGAGGTAGTAGATGAGACTCCTGGTAATGCGGCACCGGGCTGTGATAGGGGTGATGACCGTTTGGGGGCAGCTATGGACAGGATTGTTGAGTTAATGGCCGGACAGGCCCAGTTGATAGCAGGGCAGGCTGCCCAGACTCAGGCTTGGCAGGCTCAGTTGTTGAATGTGCAGGGTGGAAACCACGGGCGTGGTACCCTGAAAGAGTTCTTGGGGTATCATCCACCTAGATTTCAGGGGGAACCCGATGATCGGAAGGCTGAAGCATGGATTAGTAAGGTGAAGAAGATTTATGATCCTCTTGACTATACCGATGAGCAGAAAGTCTCCTTTGCCGTGTACTTGTTAGATGATGAGGCAGAAGAATGGTGGCGCACGGTGAGAACTAGCTTGGCGACTCAGGGTATTCCGTATGTTTGGGGTACCTTTCTGATGGCTTTCAGGGCAAAGTATGTCCCGAGGATCGCGAGGGAGCGGAGAGAGGCAGAGTTTCTAGCCTTAGTGCTGGGAGATGCCTCAGTGGCTCAATATGAGGCCACTTTCACTAGATTGTCCCGGTATGCACCGGAGTATGTGGCTGATGAGGAGTGGAGGAGTCGTAGATTCATGTTAGGGTTGAGGCCCGAGATTCAGGATGTGATGGCTCTGAATCGGTACGATGCATTCACTGAGGCCTTTGAGGCAACTTCTAGACTAGAGAAGAGAAAGGGGGATCAGCTTGTGTCTAGTCAGCCCAGTAAGAGGCCGTATCAGCCGCAGTATCAGCAAGGTATGTATAGGCCTCCCGTACAGCAGGTTGTGTACAGGCCACCAGCTCAGCAGGGTTCTTTTAGGCCACAGGGGCAACAGAGTTATTATCGACCTCAGTTTCAGTAGGGGTCATATCAGGTTCAGTCCCAGTTTAGGCCAGCCCAGTCTCAGGGTCAGTACAGGCCTAGTTTGGTAAGACCTCAACGGCAGGCTGGTTCAGCTGTTTCTTCAGCTTCTGGTTCTTCCAAGGGCAGTGTTAGTGCATCATCACCGCAGTGTACCCACTGCACTCGCACAGGGCATGTGGAGGCCGATTGCAGAGTGAAGGCAGGGACGTGTTTAGGGTGCGGCAGCAATCAGCACAGGGCGAGGGATTGCCCTAGGTATTCGAGGACTGAGGGTCGGACAGCGACTCAGGGTTATCAGGGCCGACTTGCAGCCAGTACACCTCAGCAGCAGCGGGTCCAGGCTCGGGCCTACGCAGTTGACTTAGAGGAGATGCCTGAGGAGACTGCAGTTGTGGAAGGTAACTTCCTTATACTTGATCAACTTGTTAAAGTGTTGATTGATTCTGGTGCTACGCATTCTTTCATTACTCCTACTTGTGTGCAACGTGTTAAATTGCAACCTGAAAGATTGCCTTATGTGGTTGAGATTAGTACATCTTTGACTGATAAGTATGTTACTGGCTCAGTATGTAAGGATTGTATAATACATGTTAAGGGGCATAATTTTCTTTCAAACCTTATCTTATTTCCTATCCGGGGGTATGATGTTATCTTGGTTATGGATTGACTTTCTAAGTATAATGCCCAGTTGAACTGTAGAACCAAGGTAGTACAGTTTCGTTTGTCAGATCAGCCAGTAGTAGAGGTAGCAGGGAACTGGGGTGCTAAGACGAGTTTTGTGATCTCAGCAACTAAAGTTGTTAAGTTGGTGAGTAAGGGGTGTTCGGGTTATCTAGCTTATTTGATCAACAAGCTATCTGATAAGCTACAGCTGGAGGAAGTTCCTATTATTCGAGAATATCCCAATGTATTTCCCGAGGAGTTGCCAGGGTTACCGCCAGAGAGAGATGTGGAGTTTGTGATCAATCTTATTCCCGGTACTCAACCTATTTCTAAATCAGCGTACCGGATGGCACCAGCTGAGTTGAAGGAGCTGAAGACTCAGTTGTAGGAGTTATTGGAGAAGGGATTTATTCAGCAAAGTTCTTCACCTTGGGGAGCTCCTGTTTTATTTGTGAAGAAGAAGGATGGTACCTTGAGATTGTGTATAAATTATCGTGGTTTGAATCAGGTGACCATCAAGAATAAATATCCTTTGCCACTGATTGATGAGTTGTTTGATCAATTTCAGTGAGCTAAAGTCTACTATAAATTTGATTTGAGGCAGGGGTATTACCAGTTTCGGATTCGCGCGGAGGATGTTCCGAAGTCTGCCTTCAGGACTCGGTACGGGCATTATGAGTTTGTTGTTATGTCCTTTGGATTAACTAATGCACCGGCAGCATTCATGGATCTTATGCATCGGGTTTTTCAGCAGTATTTAGACCAGTTCGTGGTAATCTTTATTGATGATATCTTGGCCTATTCTAAATCTGAAACGGAGCACGAGCAACATCTACGGCTTGTTTTACAGAAGCTGCAGGAGCATCAGTTGTTTGCCAAGTTCAGCAAATGTGAATTTTGGCTGCAACGCATATCTTTTCTTGGTCATGTTATTACACAGAGCGGTATTTCTGTAGATCCTACTAAGATTGAGGTGGTGATGTCTTGGAAACGGCCAGAGAATGTTTCTGAAGTCCGTAGCTTTCTTGGCTTGGCGAGTTATTACCGTAGGTTTGTAAAGGACTTCTCGAAGATTGTTGGGCCACTTTCTAAGTTGACTCAGAAACGGACTATCTTTGCTTGGGATGAGAAGTGTGAGAGTGGGTTTCAGGAGTTGAAAAAGAGGTTGACTACTGCTCCAGTACTTGCTCTACCAGAGGGGACCGATAATATGGTTATTTACAGCGATGCATCCAAGGAGGGCTTGGGATGTGTTCTTATGCAGAATGGCCGAGTTATTGCCTATGCTTCCAGGAAGTTGAAGCCTTATGAGGTGAATTATCCGACTCATGATCTTGAGTTGGCAGCAGTTGTCTTCGCATTGAAGAAGTGGCGTCATTATCTGTAGGGCAGTAAGTTCGAGATTTTTACTTATCATAAGAGTCTTAAGTATTTATTTTCACAGAATGAGTTCAATATGCGTCAGCGGAGGTAGATGGAGCTTCTTGGGGATTATAATTGCTCTATCGGTTATCTGCCTGGCAAGGCAAATGTTGTAGCGGTTATCTGCCTGGCAAGGCAAATGTTGTAGCAGATGCTCTCAGCCGGAAGGCGAGTGTTGCTTGTTTAGCTGTCAAGAAATGGGAGATTCTTGAGAAATTCACTTATTGGAGATCAGAGTTGACTCAGGTTGGGGTGATGTGTTCACAACTCCGTATTCAACCTTTATTATTGTCTCAGATCAGAGAAGCTCAGCAACTAGATGTTAAACTTCAGAAGATCAAGGATCAGATCACGGATGATCAGTATGACTTTAAACTGCATGAGGACGGTATTCTTCGGTTTCGGAACAGGGTTTGTGTTCCCGATGAACCGGGCTTGAGGCGAGGTATTCTAGAGGAAGCTCATAATTTTAAGTACACTATTCATCCCGGTAGAACCAAGATGTATCGGGATTTGAAGCAACACTATTAGTGGAATAACATGAAGAGGTAGGTTGCTCAGTTTGTATCTAGATGTTTGACTTATCAGAGGGTGAAAGTCGAGCATCAACGACCTGCAGGGTTACTTCAGCCGTTGGCAATACCAGAGTGGAAATGGGAGCATATTACGATGGATTTCGTCACTGGTTTGCCTAGAACACTGAGGGGTAATGATGCAGTTTGGGTTGTCGTGGATCGTTTGACGAAGACAGCTCATTTTATTTCGATGAGGATGGGAGATGAGGTTACAAAGTTGACGGGTCTTTATTTGGATCAGATTGTTAGACTTCACAGGATTCCATCTAGTATTGTCTCAGATCGAGATTCTCGATTTACTTCTCATTTGTGGGAAAAACTTCAAGAGACCTTGGGTACTCAGTTGAACTTCAGTACCGCGTATCATCCACAGATCGACGGTCAGTCTGAGCGGACTATTCAGATTCTGGAAGATATGCTTAGGGCTTGTGTTCTAGACTTCGGGAAGAACTGGGAGAAATATCTACCACTTGCCGAGTTTGCCTATAACAATAGTTATCAAGCTACTATTGGGATGGCACCTTTTGCAGCTCTTTACGGTCGTAAGTGTCGTTCACCTTTATATTGGGACGAGGTAGGGAAGATGAAGACTATTGATTCGACTATCATGCCAGAGCTTCCCAAGAAGATTGAGAATGTTCAGTTGATTAGGCAGAGAATGCTTACAGCACAGAGTAGATTCAAGAGTTATGCTGATAAGCGTCGTCGGGACTTGGAGTTTGCAGTTGGAGATTGGGTTTTCTTGAGATTGTCTCCTCGTAAGGGGTTTGCTCGTTATGGTAAAGGTGGTAAGCTGAGTCCGAGATTTGTTGGACCGTTTGAGATTACCGGCAGGGTTGGTAAGTTGGCATATCGGTTGGCTTTACCGGAGAATTTCTTTAATGTCCACGATGTATTTCACGTGTCTAATTTACGAAAATATAATTCGGATACTTCTCATATTCTTGAGCCAGAGCCGTTACAGCTTCATGAGAATCTGACTTATGACAGCATCCGATTCGTATTCTTGATCAGATGGAACGAGAGTTGAGGTCGAAGAAGATTCCGATGGTTAAGGTGTTGTAGAAGCATCACCACATTGAGAAAGCTATTTAGGAGAAACGAGATCAGATGCAGCAGCAGTACCCAGATCTGTTCAGTACGTCAAGTAAGAATTTCGGGGATAAAATTTCTTTAAGAGGGGGAGAATGTGAAACCCCACTTTTCTATCCTGTCTCGTTTTGCGTGCTTTATCTCGTTTTGCATGAATTAACCTGTCTATGTGCTATGTGACTTAGAATGTGGTAATTTTGATATCAATACTCCTAGAACATGCTAAATGTGCATTCATGAAATTTTCATAAAAAACGGAGTCATAAATTTTATCATTGATTTTTAGTGAATAGTGTTTTCAAAACACGTCCGCTAAAATTTTGAAACTGGTCTTTTTAACCTTCTAGACCTAGTCCACGGACTTTAATAGACCTGTGTTTGATTAAAACGGTTTTAAAATCGGCTTAGGAATTTATTAGGGTTTTTACACCGACTTTTGCGAAAATCGAGTTTTACGCCAACTTGAGTGAAATTGTTTGATTGTAAAACTTCTTGTCACCTAAAAATAACTTACTTGAGCTATCTTGGGTGTTGAATAATTGTTTTGAACTTTAGTGATCAAGAAAATGCATTTAAAGTCAAGAAAACACAAAAATACTAAGTTAATTCAACTTTGACTTTATTTAAAATGTTGACCTTTAAGCTTATATCACCAACACACATTGCAAAAGCACAAAAACACCTTCCATTTCACACACATGGCGGAGAGTTTCATGGGAGAATAAGCCAAGGAGTTTCCAAGGTTTTCAAAGCAAAATTTCAAAGAAAAACCTAGTTTTTGTTCGTAGAATTTCGTGCCGAGTTGGATTCCGCTTGTTGGGCTCTCATTGCATACATTCCTAGGCTTATATCGCATCAAAGGTGAGAGAAAAATTCTAGATCTCAAAACTCATCTTTTGTGTTTTTGCGTAGAATTGATTATCGAACCGTTAGAATGTTAATCTGATGTTAGATTATTGCTCCATGCATGCTAGGGATCATTTATATGTAATCCTATGAGATTTGAACCGTTGTAGCATAATTATTATTTTTCGAGTATTTAAAGTTGATTAATTTGCTAAATGTTGATTATTTTGAGTTGTATTGATCGGAATCGATTGCCGTTGATTTCTAAAAGTTTGTTAATTACGTGGTAGCGCCGTTGTAATGCCGAATTTTCGATTGTGATGTCTGTGCTAAAATCCGGAAATTTCAGCCATGACACACTAGGGTTTTAGGGTTATTGGGCATGATTTGGATGTGTTTTGGTTGGTTTCCGATGGGGCTAATGTAGGTGATTGAATGGGTAAGTGATAGAAACTGATTTGGAGTTGTTTGGATTAGTAGAATGTAAGATATGATTATTTGAAGTTTAGGTTGTCTTTCTTTAAAATGTTAGATTATGCCTTTAGTTGATTGGGTATGGTTTGAGTGATTGAATTGTGAGTTGTTGATGGGTAAACTAGGGTTTGATTGTGTGTTTAATGCATGTTCGGTTGGATGGCCTACTTTGTCATCTAACTTAGTTATTTGTTGTTAATTTGATTATTGGTGTTATTATGATGATAATATGATTATTGATTGATTATTGATTGATGATTGATGCCGGGAGATAGGCAGTTCTGCTAGACTGTCCTCCTGTGAATGATTGATGTTTATTATTATTGCTGAGTCTTTGGTATGTGTGTGTCACCTCTCGGGCAACATCGGGCTGTTGGGTTGATAACGGCATGACTACTAGAGACTGCCTCCAGCTCGCATGACAGAGGTGTCATGGAGGGAGAGGTTAGTGGGGTGCCTCGGGTGCGTGAGTTTATGGGAGTCATAAGAAGGCTGTTATGATCGTGATGGCGTTTGGAGCTACACCAACTAGAGTATCCTTTATTGAATGGTCATTATAGATTATGTGATGATAGTATTATTGATGTTATTGTGTGTTTACTTGCTCAAAGGATTATTTCCAAGGAGTTTAGTAAACCTTGTTCGAGATCTATCGGATCCCCACTAGGCTTATTTTATATAAGCTCACTCTCTATTATTGCATGCATACAGGTGTACTTTCGCAGGATTATGGATACGTGCCTCCTGAAGAAGAAAATGTGCCTTACGTGGATGAGTCCTATGTTCCGGAGTCTTATCCTTGATGTTGTATTGTTTACTATCTTGTATATTAACTTAGTAGACTTTTATATGCTTTGTAGTTCATAATGTAAAAGATGTTGAAAAGATAATGAATTAGTTGATGCTGTCTTAGTAGCCTTTCTTTTGTTTATGTTTAGGTTGCTAGATTGGCTCAATATGTTTTTGTAATGTATATTAAGATTCATGTATTATGTTGGAACAGAGGCGTATAACAAAGAATGATTATGGTATAATATGGTTGTTGTATGTTGTTATTTATTGAGTAGTTGTTTGTTGTATGGTTTATGGGTTGATGTATGATGTTCTATTGAGGTTGGTTTAGAGCCTCAGTATCCTATTTATTGTCGTTATACTGCTGAAATTCCGTTGCGTCCTGACTGATTATAGGAGGGGTCAAGTTGGGGCGTGACAGGTTGGCTTTCTAAGTATGATGCCCAGTTGAACTGTAGAACCAAGGTAGTACAGTTTCGTTTGCCAGATCAGCCAGTAGTTGAGGTAGTAGGGAACCGGGGTGCAAAGACGAGTTTTGTTATCTCAGCAACTAAAGATGTTAAGTTGGTGAGTAAGGGGTGTTCGAGTTATCTAGCTTATTTGATCAACAAGCCATCCGATAAGCGACAGCTGGAGGAAGTTCCTATTATTCTGGAATATCCCAATGTATTTCCCGAGGAGTTGCTAGGGTTACCGCCAGAGAGAGATGTGGAGTTTGTTATCAATCTTGTTCCCGGTACTCAACCTATTTCTGAATCGGCGTACCGGATGGCACCAGCTGAGTTGAAGGAGTTGAAAACTCAGTTGCAGGAGTTATTGGAGAAGGGATTCATTCAGCAGAGTTCTTCACCTTGGGGAGCTCCTGTTTTATTTGTGAAAAAGAAGGATGGTACCTTGAGATTGTGTATTGATTACCGTGGTTTGAATCAGGTGATCATCAAGAATAAATATCCTTTGCCACTAATTGATGAGTTGTTTGATCAACTTCAGGGAGCCAAATTTTATTCTAAATTTGATTGAGGCAGGGGTATTATCAGCTTCGGATTCGCACGGAGGATGTTCCGAAGTCTGCCTTCAGGACTCGGTATGGGCATTATGAGTTTGTTGTTATGCCCTTTGGATTAACTAATGCACTGCCAGCATTTATAGATCTTATGCATTGGGTTTTTCAGCCGTATTTAGACCAGTTCGTGATAATCTTTATTGATGATATCTTGGTCTATTATAAATCTGAATCAGAGCACGAGCAACATCTACGGCTTGTCTTACAGAAGTTGCAGGAGCATCGGTTGTTTGTCAAGTTCAGCAAATGTGAATTTTGGCTGCAACGCATATCTTTTCTTGGCCATGTGATTACACAGAGCGGTATATCTATAGATCCCACTAAGATTGAAGTGGTGATGTCTTGGAAACGGCCAGAGAATGTTTCTGAGGTCCGTAGCTTTCTTGGCTTGGCGGGTTATTACTGTAGGTTTGTTAAGGATTTCTCGAAGATTGCTGGGCCACTTTCTAAGTTGACTCAGAAACGGACTATCTTTGCTTGGGATAAGAAGTGTGAGAGTGGGTTTCAGGAGTTGAAAAAGAGGTTGACTACTGCTCCAGTACTTGCTCTACCAGAGGGGACCGATAATATGGTTATTTACAGCGATGCATCCAATGAGGGCTTGGGATGTGTTCTTATGCAGGATGGCCGAGTTATTGCCTATGCTTCTAGGAAGTTGAAGCCTTATGAGGTGAATTATCCGACTCATGATTTTGAGTTAGCGGTAGTTGTCTTCGCACTGAAGAAGTGGCGTCATTATTTGTGGGGCAGTAAGTTCGAGATTTTCACTGATCATAAGAATCTGAAGGACTTGTTCTCACAGAAGGAGTTGAATATGCGTCAGCGGAGGTGGATGGAACTTCTTGGGGATTATAATTGCTCTAGTAGCTATCTACCTGGGAAGGCAAATGTTGTGGCAGACGCTCTTAGCCGTAAGGTAAGTGTTTTTTGTTTGGTTGTCAAGAAATCGGAGATTCTTGAGGAATTCACTTATTGGAGACCGGAGTTGACTCAGGTTGGGGTGATGTGTTCACATCTCCGTATTCAGCCTTTATTATTGTCTCAGATCAGAGAAGCTCAGCAACTTGATGTTAAACTTTAGAAGATCAAGGATCAGATCACGGATGATCAGTCTGACTTTAAACTGCATGAGGACGGTATTCTTCGGTTTCAGAACAGGGTTTGTGTTCCCGATGAACCGGGCTTGAGGCGAGGTATTCTGGAAGAAGCTCATAATTCTAAGTACACTATTCATCCCGATGGAACCAAGATGTACCGGGATTTGAAGCAACACCATTGGTGGAATAACATGAATAGGGAGGTTGCTCTAAGCCATTGTTGGTGAATTTCTTTAATTCATTTTTATATCATGACTTGGGATATCAACGTTATCAAGTCATTTGTATTCATGGAAATATTTCTCAAGTATGACTTTTCCAGTGATTAAGTGAAACTTATTGAACGAGTGCTCTCTCAAATTAAGTTTCATGTTTTTATTTATATATACTCCATCATATTAAAGTTTTAGTCAAGCGTCAGTTTCAAGACTATTTTTGGGCCAAAGTATTTTTATTTATCTATCTTTATATGAGTTTGCCAAATGTCTTTTATGACAATACAAGATTAATGATGACATAATGTCATTCTAGTTCAATTGGGGGCTTTCCATGAGCTGTATTAGAAGAAAAATAGAAACTTTTTCAAGAACATAAAATTTTTAAGTTGTCCTAGTTGATATCTTCTTAAGCTTGTACAAATGACTTGCCATATGAGGTTATTCATAAAGCCTTTGAAGTTTTCCAATAAGATTCTAGGACGTCTTGTTTTTCCTAGTTGGATATTTTTTCCAAATCAGGTAGGGTAACTTGGCTGAAGCGAGTTATCTATTGTGGTTCACAAAGTAATCCAATAAGGATTCAGGGATGATTTACTTCTTGGAGTTGTAGTTCACAATTGTATACCTGAAGGTGGTAATTGTGAAAATTAACTTTTGAGTACTATGAGCAAATAGCAAGGATCCTAAAGTAATCTTATATTAAGAAACTTTTCTTGTCCAGAGGTGTTAGGTTTCTATGACTATTCACTTGTGGAGACTCTAAGACATAAAGTAGTTTTGTTTAAAGGTATTTATATGACACGCCAGAGTCTCCAAAGGGGACAAGATATAATAAAAATGTTGAAGTTACAAGTTTGTGCTATTTGCATATTTTGTGCTCAATGATAAATTTCAAGTGATAGTTAAAGTTATTATTATTGCATATCTTACTTGCACTTTAAATGGTCATGGAATGTTGTTTTTGACATGGTCATGATTACCTCCTATTGTATCTTTGTTGATCATACATGTGTGTTTGAATATGTCAAAACAAGTCTACGTACTCTTTATAATGATAATATATATAGAGTTAAAGTATCAAGTATATTATCTCATTGCGCAACTGTTATTAAGGGCTTCCATATAAAGGGTATAATTGGATATTATTTTGGAGGTTGTGTGTTAAAGTATCCTAATGCTCAAGCCTATTAAAGTTTTTCAAATCCAAGTACTTGAGTGTATAGTTTAAGTGGATATATTATAATTCATTAAAGGAAACTAAGATATAAGACTACTTTCCATGTATGGACTATTTAAAAGTAAAGTTGCTATTAGATTTAATATTTCATGGATGGAATTGTGCTATGGATCCACATTATATTATTTTGGGTTTTACTCAAAAGTAAAATTTTAATGAAAGAGAACTATCTTAGTGTTTTTCCATGGTTAAGTATTATCTGTTAAAGAAGTGTTTTTGTAGTAAATGTTTTTACTGTTGCTATCAATGTGAAGATTGTTCATTGATGTTTTCACACAATTATATTTATTGTCATATTATATAATAAATTTTCTCTTGTGAAGTACAAGATTCGAGAAAATATAAAGTTTTTGAAGTATCAAGTGAACTCCAAGGTCAGTGGGAGTAACATATTCATAAGGTTATGTTCTTTAACATGTAAACATGCATATTCATTTCATTGTGATGTAGAATTTAGTGCTCCCAATAAGGCAACTTGAAGAATATACTTTTCTTTTTCCATAAAGCTCTTTCAATATTCTCACTATCTTGATTTTCAAATATGAAATTAACTCCTTCCAATTGTCTCAATATAGCACTTCCAGACATAGGAATAGGTTGAGATCCTTCTTCTTCAGTAACATCAAAGTGGTTACATTGTTTTCAAAATTTGTGTGAGGGACTTAACCAACGACGATGCCCTAAATAGAAATGCTTCTTTCCATTATCTAACCATCTCAAATTAGTCTTATCTATACAACACCGGCATGCATTTTTTTCCTTTAGTGCTTTACCCAGATAAATAACCATAAGTAGGAAAGTCATTTATTGTCGACATTAATGAAGCTCGCATTGTAAAATATTGTTTAGAGGTTGTATCATATGTTTAAACCCCTTCCCACAATTGAAACAACTCACCTATTAGAGGTTGTAAGAAAACTTCAATGTTATTTCCCGATCCTTTAGGTCCTAGAATGATCATGTATAAGATCAAAGACTCTTGTCTCATGCACATCCATAGTGGTAAATTATATGGTATCAGAATAACTGACCAAATACTGTATGTGTTACTCAGTGTTCCAAATGGATTGAAACCATCAGATGTTAATCCAATCCTAACATTGCAAGGCTCAACTACAAAATCTGAATGACGCTCATCAAATGATTTCCAAGCTAAAGAGTCTGTCGGATGCCTCAATAATCTATCTTTTGTACGATCCTCATCATGTCATCTCATTGAAGAAGAAGTTTTAGATGACATGCACAACCTGGAGCCTTGGTGCTAATTGAAAATATCGCAATAATTTACTGGTATTTTATTTTTTTTCTTCCTCCTACTTAATTTTTATTGAGGAGCATTATATTTGTTGCATGACTCTTCATTGGCCCTCTCACCCTAATATAGTATGCAATTATTAGCACATACTTGAATTTTCTCATAACCTAAACCCAATTCATTAATAATCTTTTTCGTATCATAGAAGGATGAAGACATCTTTGCTTGTGAAAATACCTCCTTTAAGAGTTTTAAAAGTTTACTAACTGATTCGTCAAACCACTTACTCTTTTATTTTATGTGTAAAAGGCGCACTATAAATGATAATATTGACTAATTTCATCCAGGATAAAGACTTTCATTGGCATTTTGAAAGAACTTGTGAAATCCATATGGTTTTCCATTAGGTTCACTAGTACATGTATCATTATCTAACATTGCCTAATTATTCACATCATGTTCATTGAGGTCTTCACTAGCTATTTGTCTATCGAAGTTATAAATCCCAAATGCATCATGAAGTAGATGGTGCATACCAAAAGAATTATAGACTGATGCTTCTATTTGTACAGTTGATAAAATAAGTGACTTTCCGTGATAAAGCCATTCGGTATATCTAGGCAAAAAACCTATAAACAATAGATGTTCTTCAACTTCATGACGGGTCTTCCTATCACAATTGCAACATTTTTTACAAGGATATAGAATTTTCTCGTCCCCTATGACTTTCTCAAATGCAAAGTTAAGAAACTTCATCATGCCGTGAGAGTATTCAATATCATTTCTAGGCTTTTGAATCCACAATTTATCCATCTTAGTTACGGGGTTAATTGTCTTTCACACCTTCCACCTCTTATTATTGCCAAGAGACTAATTGTCACAAATTAAACATAGGAATTAACATTCTAAGTAAACTAGATAGGAAGACAAAGTTCAAATCCTAAGGCAACAAATATAAGAATTAGCATTCTAAGCAAATTAAACATATCCAATAACATACGATAGAATCTTTCCAAGAATGAAGATTTTTCCAAATTTCAACGTGAGTCAAATTGATCTTTGAATTAATGCACCTAATTAAATCTAGCTGAACAAGTAATTAATGGTAGAATTTTCAATTACAAGAACAAAATTTACAATAAGAGTACCAGCTCCTTCACATGGGTTTACAGGCCACTTACTTACCGAGCAAAAGAAAATAATTTTGACGGTTAACAGTCAAGCTATTTGAATTTGTGAAGGTACAAGCGCAAACATAACAACTTGTGGATCATGACTAAAGATTATACAACAGATGTATACACCTTATAAGATAAGAATTTGAAATGTTTAGCGAAAAATATTCAATTCTTACTAGACAAAGGATGGTGAAAAATCAGTATAGGTATATATATATATATATATATATATACCATGCTTCTTCCATAATCAATGGTCATAAGCTCGAGGTTCACAGAATCACAAACATTACAATCTATATTAGAAAATTAAGAGAAGAATAAACACGTACTTACTTTAATGTGCTAGTTGGTCTTACGTTCTCCTACCAACGAAGCCATGAAATCCGTGAAGCAAGAGAGGAAAATAAAAATAAGAGCTACGACGGAGCTTCAAAAGAGATATGAGAGTTGCGTTTTGGTGATATTTTGTTCATGTGGGAAATATGAGAGCTGCATTCCAACTTTTTTTTATATTTTGGTCAAGTTCGTTTTATAATTTCTGTGTGTACTTTTGTTAAGAATCTGGTCATGTAGTCTAATGGTTGTGTGTCTCACTTTAATCTAAAAGGTTAGTGGTTCGACTCTTGTGATGTGTAGATGGTTTTTTAATTTTTATTTTGAAAACCCTTTTACGACAATTACGAACACCGTCGTGTATATCCTAATTAAAAGTAGAATATATGACGGTTTAGTTAAACTTCCATATTTGAAGATTATTAACATCGGTTCAAAGAAACCGCCGTAAATAAGCATCGTCGGATTCACTTTTAGTAGTTGTTTGTACCGCTGCAAATTAATACCCTTGGACGTTTTGCGGTGGTTCACAGGAACCGTCGTGAAAGATCACTTTTTTTTGTAGTGATTATTTAAAGCTAATACCCTATTACTACTAAAAGAAAGTAAAACATCTCTCACTATAGTAACCCATACTTTTGTTCTGCTACCAACTCTCAGAGCAATATTTCATTTCCTAAGTATTCGCATTGTCTGAAACACCTACAAGGAATTGCATATATGATTAGTGGCTTTAGAGTATACTTTACAAGAATATGTAGAATCAACCACTAAAACTGTTTCAATGTAAAAGATTAAGGAGGTACCTTTTTCACTAATAGCAAGGTAACCAGGACAATTCCTTTTCTAGTGCCCTCTCTGATTGCACTTGGAACACTTTTCTTTGGGCTTATCATATGCACGCTTCCTATATGATCTTGTTCGACTCTTTATCTCAATGTTCATCAGCTTCTCCAAACTTTGGAGGACTACCACAAGCTATGTCAATCCACCCCATTCATTAAACGAGCTTGATCTAATTGAAACTATTTAGAAGGATATGTAAAACTAGATCTACTTGTTCATCATGACTAATTTTTGCTCCCATGACTATGGCTATGTAAAAGAGGTCTATCATCTTAAGGACAAGCATTCCTTCTTCCATCTCAGGCATCATTACCTCTCATACTACCTTCAAGGAGGTAAGTATGTCTGACGCCAATTTAATTTTTTCTTGTTAAGATCACAAAGTATCTAATAGGGAATCCAAGAGACATTCTATAGTCTTGTCATTGGCCCATCCCCATCTTTTGTTGGCCTCAAGTTGTTGATCACTAGAGTATTCTAGAACAATAGGACGGGCTTGTGTTAGGATAAATCTATACCCATTTTCCTAGAGTACTATATCCAATGTTCTTTTCCAATCCATGAAGTTTGCGCCGTATAACTTATTCCCAGTGAGAATACCGGCCCATGGAGTACAAGAACTCGACATTTTCTGCATATATATTGTCATTATTAGAACATTCATTTGTAATGCAAGTATATCATATAATGTTAATTCGGAAAAACACATATATACACATAAACTTTTTGTCTTAGTAGTTAACCCTTTGAACTACTTAAATGCATTAGTGTCTTAACTTCCTCACAATCCCTCCATCTTTAGGATGGCTGAGTTTACAGTAATATTGAGTCAAGAACTTGCTTAGTTTGGATTGTTATTTTATTTGGATAGACACTACCCAAATAATAATTCAATCACTGAGTTATTTGGCTTATCTAGAATAGGGTTACTTGGCTAAAACACTATTTCTTCTATAGTCAAGTGAATGTTTATTCCTTTGTGATACTCCCTAGAATGTCCTAGACTTAAGCCCTCCGTAGGGTAGTGACTCTTGTCTACATCATATAAAGTGATCTTTAGTGAAGAACTCCATCGTTAGGATGGTCAAGCCCACTAACACTTCTTTTTGTGATTATCTATGTTAAATCTATCCATTAATATCCAAATTAAATATCATCCTCCATAGGGGGCAAACCGCATGGTAAGGCGAGCTGATATTAATTTATTAGTACAAGTCAGAACTAAAAAGCCTTGGAGTTTTTCATTCCCATCTCCCACTCGATTATTTATCTAATAAAAAGATTTTTACGTATGTTTCACCTTAATACTTAAAAGCTAGGTTTTTATCTGAAAAATATAGGTTAATAATTATATACATATTCCACTGAATATTATAAACCTTTGTTTAAAACCTTTTAAGTATACTTTTAAAACGTATTACCTAATCTAGGCTTAATAAAACCATAAATATGACCTACTTAGTTTATTTATTAAGAATTGGGCCTTTAAGGTTAAAGTCTTGCCTTAGACAATTTTTCACCTTTAATAATTAATCCTAAGATAATACTAATCTAAAATCCAAAAAATTAATCCCATAAAAAATCATAACCTATGACAGATAGGATTAACCAATTTTAAATCGGGCATGTTTCTATGTGTTACATATCATAAAAACATTTAATAAGAATAATTAAACGTTGTCCTGCATAGAAACGACAAAAATATAACTAATTAAATAATTAATTTGCCCCTTTTTCTTTGATGGCTCTTTGTAGATTTGTTAAACTTCAAATTTGACCCAAAAACTTCACAAGCTTGCAAAATAGCTCCAACAAGTCAACTCCTTGGACCAAAGCCTTGACCCTGCGTCGACCACACCAACCTTGTGACTAGGATGGCGTGAAATCATGTGACTCCTCTATTAGTTGAGTAATTTTGTAATTCTACTAGGAAAAATGTAATTCTAGTCCAATACGATTATATCTCCTTTTTCTTATGCTTCTCAAGGAAGCTACATAATTCAATCTAATAAATTAAAATATTATAAGATGCCTATAATTGTATAAACCAACAATCTTATATCAATATTTAACTAGATTGAATAAATACATACATAACATGCATGCAAACCATCAAAGGGGACTTATACTAGTTGCAAGAGAATTAATTTTGCAAATAATATGATCATACACATATTTCATCATATTAAACAAAAAATTTCATCAAGTAATTACTCCTAAAACTCCCCACCATAGAGTTTCTACTACATGATTAACATACACATTAATTACAATTTTCATGTATTATTGTGGTGCGGCTCTGATACCACTGAAGGTGCATGCTACCTAGATAATTCTAAGTTCAAAAATTTTATTAACACAATGGAAGCATAATAGTATGCTTATCTAAGATCAAACCACATAATTATACAAGAAAAATTGCATAAACAAGTTATGTATAATCATCGTAATCATGTGAAGATAAAAAATTTAGCTTTAGATAAATTTGTTACCTAAATTCGTTAGCTTTGATCTTAACAAAAACAAGAACACTTTATTTAAGAATGCCTCACACGCTTGGATGAAGAACTCTGATGATCTTCTCCTCTATAACCTTTTTCCTTGATGAATTGTGCTTAGTTGATTGGTGGGAATCAACTCTTGTGTTGCTTGGCTAGCTTCCTATGTGTGGAAGAGGAGAGAGAAAAGTGTTTGCTCTAACTTCGGCGTGTGATTAAGTGTGATAGAGCTTGTATAGGGAGACTCCTTTATATAGGCATAGAATGGGCTCAAAGCCAAATCCACAAAGCCTTAGGTTTTGTGTCATAAGTATGTCAGGAGTGTATCCGGACATTTCAATGTATCTAGGACTTATGTAGTCCAACACTCAGCAGTCTCTACTCTTAAAAACTAGCTCCACACACCTAAACCTTCTCTCTTGGGCCATCCACGTGCCATTCCCCTATAATCTTGCATCAAATTGCTAAATTAAATCCAATAAGATTCCATAATAAGCTCAACAATCAAATAAGGAAACTCATTACCAAAATAGAAAGTTTTACCTGATTAAGACTTCTAGTTGTATTAGGCTATTTATTTAGCAACTCTTAAACACATTGGAATTTACCAAAATTCAATATAGTACTATTCAGGAAGTAGGCTAGAAGAGGGACCGAAAGACATAAGCATCCTAGCTACTAAAAAGACCAAAATGCCTATGTTAACCCCATAGCACATTTTTACTTTTCAACCTCAACTTATTCCACTAAAAAGTCATAGTTGCACTCCAAGATGAATACTGTTATCCACAGAATTTCTCATACTAGGTACGACCTGTGTCTTCAACCTACTAAGTAAAATGACCAAAATGACCATCCAAGTAGCACTCACAATCAAGAAAGACATTTAATATGTACTATCTATTTCTTGATTGCATCTTCTCTTTGAGACATCTAATCCATAAAATAACCATCCACATGATATAGAACACTTGATCTAAGGAGCGACCCTCAAGCCAAATTTTTTATATACCCCTAACTTGGATATACCACTGAGCTCATACTTCTATTTCCCGGATTATCACAAGGGTGTGATTACTTCATCTCACGATGACATGAATTATATATTGCATACACATGTTCCAACTAGTCAAACTCATATACCCAACACATAGAGTTGTTGACCCACAATTAAGGTCTCACTCATAGTGCATCAAAGAATTTAAATATGAATTCATTAGTTTATCCATATATGTTCAAGATTAAGAGTACTTGCGACTTAGTAGCATAAGGTATATTTGATCTCTATCTTTAATAGTACCTATTGAGATATCATACTTAAGTAGTCCGTTCAATGTGTGACACACACACTAGTAAGATGAGTCCGGAAACCTACCCATGACCAAGGCATGTGACCTTGTAAATGAGACTTTCTCACTATAACCTTGCCCCGATGAAGTGCCTAGCTCTATCATATGGTTATGAACAAAATTTAGATAAAAACGTCAATGACTTGGACCTTCTATACCCAGCCACCGTGCACCTAAGTCACTCACTTGAATCAAGGACCTCTATACAAGTATATACACATAAATATAACATAAAGAATAAAGATGAATATTTTCATTAATAACTACAATATGTATCCATTATAGCTAAAATGTCACATGCTAGTAGTCTTTAGGGCATACTAATCCCAACAAACCCCACCCCATCCCACTCCTATCATATTTTCAATTAATTATGATTAAATAAAAATTAATCAATTTAATAAAATTTACTTAATTTTAATTTAATGAATAATAAATTAAAATAAATTAATAAAAGTAATAATTAATAAATTATATTTAATAAAATAATATTAATTACAATAATTTGGCTTTAAATTAATAATTATTTAATTATTAACTAATTTATTCATTATTTATTAATTAGAATTTTTATGAACTAATTATTTGAATTTTATTTTAATGTTTTATTAATAAATTTATAATTTTAATCAATTACTTAATTAATAGTAATTAGTTAATAATAATTTTTTTTAAACAACAATAAATTAATAATTTTTATCAATTTTTCACTATTACAAGTAAACACTAAAAAATATTTTCCTGTATGCCAAAAATATTCTATTTTTTAAGAAAATATTTTCTTCTATAAACATTTTTCAACAGCAAATTATTTTACTACAAACAAATGGAGCCTAAAAAAAAGAGAAGAACAACACTGTAGAGAGACTTGTTTTGGAGGAGACTTCATTTTTTGAAGGTTTGAGGAGCTTTACTACAATAGAGAGTTTCTACTTTCTTTCCTTCACCATCTTACTTCATTCCAAGCTCAAACTCAAGAATTTCAGCAAGGTTAGGAGTGGAAATTTATTTACAATAACATCTCAACATGGATTATACTATAAAAAATGGAGAAGCATCTCTTTAATCTTCTTCACTATTTTGTAAAACGTTTGACAATATTTGTGTAGATTCAACTAGGGTAGGATTACTATATAGACGTCTTGTATTTAGGAATACTTGTTGATAAGATGTTGAATTATTCAATGGATTCATTAGTTTTTTTTTTAATTTATATGCATTGATTACTTTGATTAAGCTTGTAGCTAATTAGGTTTTTGATGTTGGTGAATCTCTTGTTTAATTTTGTGCTCTAATTGATAAGTTATAGGTTGTACCATAGTTCCTACATGAGATTTTGATTACAATCTTTTAGGTTTAATTGTGTAGTCTGTGGTACCCAAATTGCCAGGAAACTTTAGGTTGTACCTTGATTTCTAGCTTAGACTTTAATTGTCCTTCAATTAATTGACTTATTGTAATATCCCACATCGGTGGAATATAGTGTGATTGTGTGATTTATAAGTGAGCATTATGAGTATAAAGAATAATTTGGGTTAACCATTTTGGGCCAGTTGATTAGAGGCTCAAGTAGCTATTGTTTTATACCTACAACACCAGTCTCACCTACGGGCTTGGGGATTTGGGCAGGGGCGTAACAAAATAGTATTCGAGCAGGTTATTAGTCGATGTAGGATCTAAGTGCTATGCGGGACAAAGTACTACACCAAGAAGACGGTGGGAGCCTGTTGGGTGTATTATTGACATATTATTTCAGCACCTTTCTACTTAATTTTTGTTAGTTCTTGAGTAAGTTAGGAGCAATTTGATGGGTTTTGTGTTTGTTTGGTGATGTAGGTGATTTCTATGAGTAAGTTGGAGTTTCGAAGCAAAATTGAAGAAAAATTGCAAAGGGGCTAACATGCATTCAACCTGAGAAACAATTGATGAGAAATTAGAAGTTGCACAGTCATAGCGCAGCTACGCTGTGTCGCTGGAAATTAAAGGGTATTTTTGTAAAATAGCGCGAAAAGAAGATAACCCTAGGATAAAAAGAAGAAAACAAACGTGAGAAGGAGAGGCTTTTTGGGAGGCTGGTTGGCAGCCGTTAGGGAGATAAAAAAAACGTTCCAATAAGAGAGAAAATAGAGGATTCGCGAGTTGAAAATGGAAAACAATCCGGAGACGGACTTCTATCACGATTCATTCTCCAAATCCTAGTTTTCTTTATAGCTCTTATCATGAATTATACTATGTTTTGGATTTTATTTAATTTCGTTATTATGTTTTAAGTTATTTTTCTAGGACTACAATGTAGCCGGATTATGAATGCTTGAATTTTTTTTGGTTTTAATTGATTTGATGAACTATTCCAATTCTATGTTAAGTATTTCATTCTAAACTTAATGCTTGTGATTGCCTGATCAACAATTGCATGATTTGTGGTTTGGTTTGAGACTGAGAAGTAATAATCGAATTAGACCATTTTTGAGATACCATTAAATAATCATAAGCTAGAGATAGTTATGAGATCTAATGCAGCGCTTGAATTTCTATAGCTTAATAAGTTCCATAAGTTCACAGTTATCACAGAGATGTAGGTAGCTTGCTTAACGGAATATGGTATTGATGCTTGAGAAAGATTAATAACTACCTTAGCGAAATTGCTAACAACGTAGGGAATAAACGCTACTTGATTCAAATCAATACATTCAAGTAGGATTAATGTTGGTGAAGTCGGAAACCCTAGAGCCTTTTAATTATTGATTCATCCTCTTTCATTGATTTCATAATTATTTTAGTTATTAATTTCAAAGGCACTTTAGTTATTAGTTATTACCTACAAACTCTCAAATTTTGGTTGTCCAAATAAAGTTAGAGCTAAAATAATTTCGATACTTAGTAATCACAGTCCTCGTGGAAACGATCTCTACTCACTACTTTATTACTTGTTATGATACGTACACTTGCGTTAGATTTTGCACAACAAGTTTTTGGCGTCATTGCTGGGGACTGTGTCAATTATGAATATCAATACCAAATAGCTTTAATTTTACTTTGGATTTTATTTTATTTTGTTTTCTAATTTTGTGTCAATTGCGTTTCAAGAACATATTCTTTTTAGGTGCATGCGAAGGTTGGGAAATAACAAATTGTTGCCTTTCAATCCTGAGATAGAACGAACCTGTCAGAAGAATAGAAAGGAAAAAAGAGCTACTACCTATCTTCTGCAACAGACCATGGCTGAAATCATGGTAGGACAAGAAGGAAATAATAAGAAAAATCCACCTAGAACACTGCGAGATTATACGCTACCACCTATTAGCATTCAGCCTGTGATTAGAAGGCCAACAATTCAAGCGAATAACTTTGAGTTTAAATTAGTAACACTGCAGTTGATTCAGAATATCCTATTCCATTGATTGCCTTATGAAGATCCTAATCAGCACATCGTGAATTTTTTAGAAGTCTGTGGTACTGTTAAGTACAATGGAGTCACTGATGAAGTTTTGCACCTTTGCTTGTTTCCTTTCTCCTTGAGGGATTAAGCTAAGGAGTGGTTGAATTCGCTACCTTCGGATTCAATCAGCACATGAGATAACTTGGTACACAAATTTTTGTCTAGATTCTTCAGCATGAAAGAGAAACTCTGTGTGAAGCATAGGAAAGGTATAAGACGTTGAGAAAGTTTCCTAATCATAAAGTACCCAAGTGGATGCAAGTTCACAATTTTTACAATGGCTTGGTAAGCACAACAAAAACTTTGATTGATGCATCAGTAGAAGGAGCTCTGATGAACAAGACCGCAGATGAAGCTTATGAGTTGCTTGAAGATATTGTCTTGAACAACTTGTAGTGGTCATGCGAGAGAGTCATGCCAAAGACGACAGCCGGGGTCCACGAGATTGATGCGATAATTGCTTTGGCAGCAAAAATTGACAATCTCGTTAAACACCTGCAGAATAATCAAGTAACTGTTAATGCTATTCAAGCGGCGGTGGTGTGTAAGTTTTGTTATGGTCCACATTATAGTTCAGAATGCCAGGTTGGCAATCTATTTGCACAAGGAGTAGTGGCACAAGCACAACATGTAGGAAATTTTAATGGGCAGCAACAAAATCAATATCCCAATAGATATTATCCTGGGTTGTGTTATCACCCAAATTTGTCGTAGAAAAATACGCAAAATGTGTTGTGTCTTGAGCAGGAGAAACCACTATTGGAGAAAAAGGTGAATTTAGAGGAGGTAATGACTATGTTGGCTAACTCCCAGACTCAGTTTATGAATGAAACTAGAACTGCCCTCCAAAACCAATCCGCGCAAATTAGAAATTTTGAGGTACAACTTAGTCAAATGGCTACTTTGTTTTCTGAAAGACAGCAAGGAAATTTACCTAGTAGTTCGAAGGTAAACCCCAAAAGAGATGGCACAGAGCATTGCAACGTGATCACTTTAAGAAGTGGTAAAGAGTTAGGCGAACCAGTGAAGGCCAAGAAGAACGAGAGAGGTGAAGCAAAAAATGCAGAGAAAGATGAAGAAAAAGTGGAAAAATAACCACAACCTTCGCAGGAGCCATCTTTGGTAGTACTATTTCCTCAATGACTGAAGAAGAATAAGCTTGACAAGCAATTTGCTAAATTTCTTGAAGTCTTCAAGAAGCTTCACATTAATATTCCATTTGCGGATGCGCTTGAACAAATGCCAAGTTATGTGAAGTTTATGAAGGACATTCTTTCAAACAAGAGGAAGGTTGGAGATTACGAGATAGCTACACTTACTGAGGAGTGCAATGCTATCCTACAAAAGAAGCTGCCTTAAAAGCTCAAGGATCCAGGGAGTTTTATTATTCCATGTGAAATTGACAATGTTATTTTTGAGCGAGCTTTATGTGATTTGGGTGCTAGTAATAATTTGATGCCTTTGTCTATTTTCAGGAAACTTGGATTGGGAGAAACAAGACCCACTACTGTAACACTTCAATTAGCTGATCGTTCTTTCAAGCACCTCAGAGGAATAATTGAAGATATGCTCGTCAAGGTTGATAAATTCATCTTTCATGCAGATTTCATAGTACTTAATATGGAGGAAGACAAGGACATCCCCATCATTCTTGGAAGACCGTTCCTCGCAACTGGGAGAACACTTATTGATGTTCAAAAGGGTGAGCTTCAGTTGCGAGTACAAGAGAAAGAGGTAACCTTTCATGTTTTCAAAGCTTACAAGTAATCAAAAACGAGTGATAGTTGTTCCGCATTGATGCCATACAAGCTATAGTGTCTAACCATCGGGGTTAATTGGATCCCTTGGAGGCTAGCTTGTTACAAGATGATTCATTTATTTCGGTGGAATTGGAGCACAAGGAATATTGGTCTACTAAACAACTAAACATGGGTGTGCAAGCAGTGGGTGAGAAAGAATTTTTCAATTGAATAAGGTAGAAGAATTTTGTTATAAAGAAGATGAGAATGCAAGAAATTACAAGAAGATAACAAAAGAGTGGCATGACAAACCCGTTTTGGGAAAAGATTTATCTCTTGGACAACAAGTACTTCTTTATAAACCAAGGATTCCTGGAAAACGCAAGCCAAGATGGTCGGGGCCTTTTGTTGTGACTAAGGTGTTTTCCTATGGTGTTGTAGAAGTCACTCATCCAGAGAAAGGGACATTCAAATTTAATGGGCAACACTTGAAATTTTATTGGGATGATGGTTTTGAGAAGCAAAAGACCATTGTCCATCTCAACTCATCATAAAAAGATGCTACGTCGGGCTGTCGACGTTAAAACAAGCGCTTTTCGGGAGGCAACCTTTCTTTAGTATTTCGTTTTTGATTTTCTGTGTTTGTAATGTTTCATTTTTATGATTGCTATAGGTCTAGAACAAGTTTGGGGGTTGAACAGCTGGAAGAGATGCCTCACCAAGTGATTCAAAGGAACAATTACTTGGAGTTGTGTTTGGTTCATGTTAAGTGTCAACATTGGCAGTAGGGGTGCAAAAAAAAAAATGTTGATGTAGCACTATTTGCTACAATATAACGCAGCTGCGCTGGCGGTACCAAAGTTGACGTTTCTTTTGTGAGAGTTGTCAGAAAAGAAATAGCGCAGGCATAACATAGCTGCGCTGGCGTCCTTTAATTTTTGACATTTGAACAAGAAAAAAAAAGTATATCTAGGTAGTAACGTTCCAAGCGTGGATTCAACATTACAAAACCTAAGTTATCTCCTCGTCTTTATGCCGTTAGAACCAACAACGAACACACTTTTCCTTATCCTAAAACACAAAACACATCTCTCTCTCCCAAGCAAGCAGTTCACGACATCACCAAGCCCTTCTCCGACAAAGTGGATTTCACAAATAGAATTACGCCGATGGAAATTGTCCTCTCCAACTGCAATTGAATGCGAATTTTGAATGCAAATAAGTATCATTCATCTTCTTTGAGCATCAATTCATGAGAAAATGAAACGAATGGAAAAGATTGAGATTTAGGGATTTCGTGTTTGGAGCATAACTGTGTGCGATTTGTATGTGCGATGGTTATGGTTGTATTAAGATTGTGATTTTATACTGTGGGGACCTGTGACAACATGATTGTGATTGGGGTAGTTTATGACATTTGAATGCACACCAACTATTTGCTTAAAGGTGTCAAAGAGAAAAATGAGGCTTTTGTGCATAAAGTGACGTATGAAGGGCCTGTTGAACTGTGAAATAATTTGTGATTGGTCAATTTTCAATTGAGCTGTGACTTTAGTATTGAGTAGCGGTGTGCATATTACAGTTTGGGGGTTATGTGTTGCGTTGTAGTTTGAATGCGTAGGTCGTGTAATTGATTGAATACAAGTTGATGCGGTTGAGACTTTGTTTGTTGGGTTCTATCGACTGAAGAAATTGCTTAACATATCAAAGTGCCAATGACATCTAAACGAAAAATGGGTGTATCTTCAAGTGCCTACTTTTCGAAGTCTCAAACTCTAAATACGCACACCAGCTGAAACATCCTTGGAGCCTTTGGCAGATGATTGACATGGATACTAAGGGAAGTCCTCTGCTTTCTTTTCTTTAGTTTTTGCCATTGAGGACAATGTCTAGTCTTAAAGTTTGGGGGTAGTTTCTTTGTGTTTACTTCATTTTTTTGTTCTCCCTAGTACTAGTTTGTTTACTTTTTTTATGTGTTTTGTTATTTCCCTTTACAATTTAAAAAAAAAAACATTTGAAGGTGATGCTGATAGGATGAGAAATTATACCGATGATGAATAGCATAAGAATGACATGGTGGTAGTGAGGATAACTGACTGCAACTTAGTTTCATTTTACAAACAATCCCCATCTACTACGCACTTAGCCTCGCCTAGTCATGAGTTTACTTAGAGAAGGCTTATGTGAGCTTAAGTGCCAGAGTAAAAGGGGAAAAAAAGAGAAGGACTTTAGAACTTGCTTGATTGTCACTTGAGGTGAAATCCTAGGTTGCGTAGCATTAGAGAAATGATTTAGGCCATCTTTGGACAGTTTAAGTCTTTCAAGCCAACCTGTTACTAATTGATTATCCCTAATCTACCCCTTTGAGCCTAAATTAGCCTTTTCTTTCTTTAGTCAATAATAGCTTTCTTAGCCTTTCAAGTTTAATTTCCCAGATAATGACCCTCCTACTTGTAGCATGTGATTATTCAAGGAAGATCATTTGGAGCTATGTTTGTATTGAAGGATGGGACTTGGGTGAATTTGTTTGTAGATTATATGAAGAAGAAGAAGCAAAACAAAAGAGCAAAATCATAAAAAAGCTGGAAAAAAAGAGAAAAAAACATTTCTTGAAAAGAAAGGAAAAAGAGCCACACCCCCTTGTAGTTAATGTAAAAATGCAAGTTAAGGGGGAGGGGGGGTGGGAAGAGGGGTGGGCTCTATGTGTTAGTATAAAATGTTGTGGATGAATGTTGAGAATGAAGAAGTGAAAAAATTATAGAGAAATGAGATGTGTTGATCCATTTGGGGGTGTGAGAAGTAGTGTTGGCATAAGCTCCAATGAAAGTCCTAGAATGGTTGGGTGCTATTAGGTAGTTTAGCCATACATTGATATCCATTATCCTACCTTGATCTCAGCCATTCATTACAACCAAATGTAAAGTCCTACTGATCTTTAATGCTATAATTAATCTACATTAGTGGAGAATGACATGAAAAGTGAGCCTATGAAGTCCTACATTAATTAACAATAGAAGATCAACATTGACAATTCACTTAGCTTGCATAAACTCATCTGGGTACAATTGATTAGGATAGAGGCTATACACACACTCACTTGTGGGTTTGGAGTAACATGAAATCTATTTCGAGGTTGATATCCTTTGTGCTTATGATTGTTGGAATACCTTCCAAGCTTTGCAATATTGCTACTAAGGCTGTGAAAATTATATATCCTTCAGCATTGTCTTTAAGAAGTTTATTTTGTTGAGTCGTTAATCTTTAGGTTGTTTCTTTCTTTAATTGTGTCTTTTGCTTGATGACAAGCAAAGCTTTAGTTTAGATGTGTTTGTTGGGTGTATTATTGATAAATTATTTCAGCACCTTTCTACTTAATTTTTGTTAGTTCTTGAGTAAGTTAGGAGCAATTTGATGGGTTTTGTGTTTTTTTGGTGACGTAGGTGATTTCTATGAGTAAGTTGGAGTTTCGAAGCAAAATTGAAGAAAAATTGCAAAGGGCCTAACGTGCATTCAACCTAAGAAGAAATTGATGAGAAATCAGAAGTTGCGCAGTCATAGCACAGCTGTGTTGCGTCGCTGGAAATTAAAGGGTAATTTTGTAAAATAGTGCCAAAAAAAGATAACCTAGGATAAAAAGAAGAAAACAAACGTGAGAAGGAGAGACTTTTTGGGAGGCTGGTTGGCAGTCGTTAGGGAAAGAAAAAAAATGTTCCAGCAAGAGAGAAAGCAGAGGATTCGCGAGTTGAAAACGGAGAACTATCCGGAGACGGACTTCTACCACGATTCTTCTCTAAATTCTAGTTTTCTCTATTATCTCTTATCATGAATTATACTATGTTTTGGATTTTATTTAATTTCGTTATTATGTTCTAAGTTATTTTTATCATAGCCGGATTATGAATGCTTGAATTCTTTTGGTTTTAATTGATTTGATTAACTATTTATTTCATTGTAAACTTAATGTTTGTGATTGCCTGATCGACAATTGCATGATTTGTGGTTTGATTTGAGACTGAGAATTGATAATCGAATTAGACCGCATTTGAGATACCATTAAACCGTCATAAGCTAGAGATATTTATGAGATCTAGTGCAGCACTTGAATTTCTAGGGCTTAATAAGTTTTATAAGTTCACAGTTATCACAGAGATGTAGGTAGCTTGCTTAACGGAATATGTTATTGATGCTTGAGAAAGATTAATAACCAACTTAGCGAAATTGCTGGCAACGTAGGGAATAGATGTCAATTGATTCAAATCAATAAATTCAAGTAGGATTAATGTTGGTGAAGTTGGAAACCCTAGAGCCTTTTAATTATTGATTCATCCACTTTTATTGATTTCATAATTATTTTAGTAATTAATTTCAAAGGCACTTTAGTTATTAGTTATTATCTGCAAACTCTCAAATTTTGGTTGTCCAAATAAAGTTAGAACTAAAATAATTTCAGTACTTAGTAATCACAGTCCTCGTGAGAACGATCTCTACTAACTACTTTATTACTTGTTGTGATACGTATACTTTGTAACACCCCGACCCCTAACGAGACCAGAAATTCTATTAAACAATCTATACTCATCCCAATACCAAACCCGGTCACAAAAATTAGAAAAAACGGACGGAGTCTCCTCTATTTATAGGACAACTGGATACCTGTAAACAGTAAATAAAGCCACAAATATAACCCACATCATTCTCATACAACTCCAACTCCAACCATGCCCTATCTCAAAGCCATCCAAGCCTTAAACTAACATAAACATCAAACATACAAGCATGCAATCATTAACTGTTAAAGGTTCATGATTATAATCTCACTTATCATACCACTCTAACATTAACTAGTTTTCTTTCTTATAATTCAAGTCCGTCAACCAGTCAAAACATGCAAGCATGCAGCTACTAGATAATAAAGTAAAGATTACAAGATATTACAACATTACAAGCCATTCGCAACTATTAATACATTCTAAATTTAACTTTACAATTATGAAACTGTATTCAATGACAATCTATGTAAGCCAACATAATCAATCACAAAACCCTCGAGCCTTCTTTTCTACCTCCGATAGCACTAAACCTGAAAGGTGTTAGAAACGAGGGTGAATATACAACATGTATACTCAATGAGGAAGGGAAAACGGGAACAGTATAACGGAGGTTCGTGCAATGTAGCAACTTAACACATTTAATACAATAAATAAACAATGGATAACAATTCTAACAATGGATAACAATTCTAATACCACACTTTAAAAAGGATACGCTCGATAACCCTTATCACTCCAAGTCTTCGATTCTCGATCCACGAACTACGACTCGATCACGATATGCCGGCATCCCAAACACCAAAGGGTACTCCGGATGTACCCAATCCTACAACCCAATACTCCCTGGCAATCTCCGGACCAGGCGAGTGAGAGAATAGGGTACGGAGTTAGAGCAACCAACCTTGGCAAGCCCGCTGCCGCCCAGATAGGCCCATCGCATCTGCCCCGACGATAAGGTTGCGCAACCATTGACTCGATAACATAGGAAGCACTAATAATAACAATATAACAAAATAAGCCGATATATAAATAAGAAGGACAAAAAAAGAGGTTGTCCTTGAGCACACACATCATCAATCACGTCATACGATGAAATATGATACATTCATTAGTCTATAATTGTTAAACTAATCCAACTAAAACACTTAAATCACTTAGTATCGAACATTTAACATATAACAAGATAAGACACTTAGAATGCATATAGAAATGATCCCTCACCTTTTAGGAAGCCAAATCTGCACGAATTAAGCCAAGATTCCCTCAATATTCTCCAAAAGTATCAATTCTCTTCAATTATCACTACCTAATACAATCAACTATATGCATAAGAAGTGATTTCTTATTCTCAACTAAAGCTAGTTCATAAAGCCATTAATTTATCTTACTCTATTTGATTCCCTTTAATTCACATAACTAACAATATAAGTTCAACATGCATTCTAATCATTATTTAAACAACAGATAACTCAAGTGATCACATGTGCAATATTCTTTAATGTTCTAAGTATTACTCAAAGACAATAGTATAATAACTAACATATACATAGCAATGATAATTCATATAAGTAGAAACATTATATAACATCTAACCAATAAGTTATATAAGCGTATCTTTACACATATAATGCAATTAATAAACAATATAAACATGTTTACTCAATCTTTAACTAGTATCGATATAGCTTAACTCACAACTTCTCCGAATAGATGAACTTGTTACATAAGTACATTTAAACATTTATCCAATCAATCAAGAATCAACTAACAACAATTATTATCATGGTTTATTACTACTTCCTTTAGTCCATTCTAAATTCATACCCAACCAAAGCCATGTAAACCAAGCAACTTAATTCACGAGACTTCACTACTATAATACGTACATTACACAAAGACATATAAACATTTAATTACTCAATTATAAAGCAATTATCATGAAATTAACTATGCGAACACAAAGGGGTTAATATTATACTTTTCACAAAACTTAACTGAAAGCTCACATATACCTTAGAATAGCATTTAGACATGCTAGGAGCAACTACAAAGCAATACAAGTACTAAAGCAATTAATTCATTCATTTCCCCTTTGTTCAACTAGGCTATTTAGCTTCCTACCGGAATTCAATGATCAAGTTAAGCTAGCTAACCATCCTACCAATCTAAGGATACCTAAATACCTCATTTAGAACCTCCAAATCATAACCTAGAGCACAAGTACACGAAAATACCGAAAATGCTTCTTTGTGGGTTTACACTACAAGTACCAATTTCGGAACCCAAACAAGCGAAACGAAAGCACTTCTAAGGCTTCAATACTTAATAAAAACTAGCCATAATCTCGAACATGCCCGGATTCGAGTTAGCATATCAAGTGTAATTAACAATTTTTCCACGCTTATGGACCTAATTAGCAACTACTAGGAGCCTTGAATCGAATTAAATTATAACTTTTTTCGGAAACCCTAGTTTGACACTATTTATCATCTTTCCCAAGTGCCATTTTCATTTTTAAGCATTCAACAAGCATTTTAAACCATCAAATATATTCTATGAAGTCATTAGAGCATATAAGAAGCAACGAAACAAGCATTAAACTACTACAATATTAGATCACAAAAATAATAGTACTAACTTTAGTTGAATTTAATACAAGAATGGAATGCTCCCTCACATCTTTTGAAGATCAAAGAATGGTCTTAAGGTCCTAAGAATGAAGCACAACCAATTTGGGAAGCAATGGAAGCAAGAATGAAGCAAGGAGCAATTTTTCTTTTTTTTTAGAAGTTACTATTCCCGTAACTTTTTTTGGTCATTTTTTTACCTCTTTTTTATTTTTATTTTTTTGGCTTATAATGTTCTCATGAGATGGTCAAATGGTAGATCAAGCAATTAGAGCATTTTAGTAAAGGTAAATAGGTTACTTGAGTGATTAAATTTCAGCAAAACAAAATGCCAAAAATCTAAAAAATCTGGAAAAATCCCGCTGGTACTATTCATCAGACATTTCACAAATTTTTTCCCGTTGATCCTGATATACAATGCACGCACAGTCAAGGGTTATAGTCCCTTAAAAATATGTAGTATTTTATAAAAATATAAAATGCATGAAATGAAATAGTTGAATTTATAGAAATATGAAAAAAAAAATGAAGTATAATTAAGTTACATCTAAGTTAACCATTTAATGAATGCAATTAATGAAGTGCTGGGTTCAGGGTGTCACACACTTGCACTAGATTTTGCACAACAGAGCCACCTTTTGAACCTGTAGGAGCCACCTCTAGAATCCTTCACCTCCTAATTGGTCATTGGTATGTGTGTCCCTGACGAAGATGTTAGGTCCTTAACGGGAGGTATGTGTAATATCCCTTATAGGTAGAATATAGTGTAATTGTGTAGTTTATAAGTAAATGTTGTGAGTATAAGGAATAATTTCGGTTAACAATTTTGAGCCAGTTGATTAGAGGCCCAAGTAGTTATTATTTTATACCTATAATGCCAGTCTCGCCTGCGGACTTAGGAATCGGAGCTCGGGGCGTGACACTGATTAGGCTTGCATGATGTAGATAAACTTGCATCCTAGATAGATAAAGGGCTTAGGGATAATATTCTACCTATAATCAAGTGTTAATTAGAAAATTAACTAAGGTAAGATAATCAAATAGCTTGAATTAGGCTTGTAGTCTAATTAACATCTAATCAACTAATTTTAAACCGAAACCTAAAGAAACGAGCCCTACAAGTAATTCACTCTAGACCTCTCATTTACGGTTGGAGCTTGCCTCCTAGCTTAATCAATTTAGTTTTATTTTTTAGTATAATTTTTAGGAACATTAAGAGCTCCCTTTAAACCAAACGAACTTCAATCACATTCACTTAGTTTAGGCTACTTCTCACACGAGCAGACACTAGAATTTACTTATGAGCCTTCATGTGGAGATAGACCTTGCTAGTAGTACACAAACACTTCAAAGAATGTTGTGCACTTGCGAGTAACTAAATTTGAAACAAGTAGTTGTATTTTGTCATATTTTTTATGCGCACCTCAATTTCGCATCAGACCTCACAAGGGATTTTGAGACATTGGAAGACCTTGTTGAGATAATGCAAAGAAATCAAACGCATGTATGGCATTCTCCCTCCATAAAACCAATTTGTAATAGGGTTTAGAATTTATTCATTCATAAAATGGTTGTAATTGCATGAGTAATTGATAAAAGAGTTATTTTATAAACATGAGGAATTATCCAAACCACGTTAAAATTATTTGTGCTCTTTTTTATTTCACATATTTTCATACACATTCTCAAAGAGTGAAATAACCTTTATTCTAACAAGAGCATCCTTGGTTCATATCCCCGCATTGTTGAATGTAACCGCTATGGAAAAGTCATATTTATCACATGACAATTCTTCCTACATTAGTGTAAAGTTCTACTTTTGGGCAGCTAAACACATGAATCAATTCTCCAGAGATCGTATATCCAACCAACTATTCATTTATGCAAAACTAAGACTAAAGCACTAAAATTTGCATGGAAGATGATGATTGTCTTGTAAAGGAACTTTTTGCAAAAAGGTTGATAACTATACATGCAAAGCAACCGAAATACAATCATAGAAGGCTCTTAAATATATTTTAAAAAATAGAAAAATTGTTGGAGTTGATCCAAATTGAGGAAAAAGAACAATTTGATGGTCAAATGCCACATTCGAAATTTGTAATTCACCATGTACTAACAAGGAGTTAATTGTTTGTCGCCCCTCTGTGGTTTGCTCGAAATACTCATTCACTCTCTGTGTTTTTAAAATAGGCTCATTACCCCCCCTGTGATTTTTGGAATGTAGCTGACCGCCCCCCTCCTTTAAAAAAATCGTCTAATTTAACAGCAATTGCAACACACACGCTTAAAATGCGATTTTTTTATGCTTTTGGTTTAAATAAATTCGTTGTTGGATAAAAATACCCTTTTAGTAAATTGCTTGCCGCCCCCCTGTATTTTGCCTGAAATACTTATTTACCCCCTATAATTTTAAAATAGGCTCATTACCCCCCTGTGTTTTTTCAATTTTAACTTTATGTAAGGGTATAACGATCAATTAACTAATTTGATAACGTTTGTTAACGGAATAAGAAATTTTGGGTGCGTTAGCTTAATCGAAAAAACACAGGGGAGTAATAAGCCTATTTTAAAAATAAAAGAAGTGAATGAGTATTTCGAGCAAAACACAGGGGGGCGACAAGCAATTTACTCTACTAACAAGTATCTATACCTTGCTAACCTGATGACATTTCATTCTATCCAGGACCTCATTTTTTCATTCATTTTCATACTGTAAGGAATGAACCCATTGTTTGCGATACCAAATTTGTCCTCTACGGGTGTCTCCAATGGGAGCTCTAAATCAAGGTCTGTAAAATGTAATGATTGAAACAAATTAAAAACTTTGGTGAAAAAATAAAACACTATGATGGGAGTTTTTAAAACCAAAAATAGAGCCCTACGCTCTATATTTGCTTGAGTCTCTACTTGAGGCTCTATATTTGTTAACGAAAATAGAGACTCAAGCAAATATAGAGCCCAGACTCTATTTTTGATTTTAAAGACTTCCCATTGTAGTGTTTTTTTTTTTTACCAAAGTCTCTAAATTACTTCAATCATTACATTTTAAAAACTCTGATTTAAAGTCCCCATTAGAAATACCCTAAAAAAAAGAGTAAGTTAACATAAAAAAAATGGCCTTAGCATCATTGTACAAAGGCATCATTTCACTCGGATTAGGATCCTCTCCTAACTCTATCTTTATCCTTATAGTTAGAATGAACAACTTAGCCATTGATTTATCCCAACGATTAGGTTAATATAACCATAGGCTAATATTGTACCAAAAATTTAAACATATATATATATATATTTTTTGCTCGGCAAGTTTAAACATAATTTCTTGATGATTATGTTAGTATAACAGTGAAGATAAATCAAAACTCCAAATTAATAGCTAAAATTTCCTTTCTAATTATTAGGATCATGATAAAATTAAAAGAAAATCCTGATCTATTTTAGATCTGTCAACGATACTCACCCACGCCATCATACCTCCTTCACCTGGATCCTCATCACGCTGAGCCACAAACCAAGGCCCCTGTAATCACATGTAAAAGGAATTATAGGATGCAACAGCTATTGGGTCGACAAATCACGAGTTTGGATGTATTCAAAGCACATGGGTTTTATACTAATTACATGTGGAGTTGTTTGATGTTAGTTTCTCACTAAAAGTCTAGGTTATTATGCCAAAAAAAAAAAAAAAAAACCAAGCCTAAGTTATCGAGTCACCCCTCACCCTACCTCGACCCTACCCCACGCCAGCATCCTTAGAGTCGGATATATTGCCTTGTCAGATATTATACTTCATTACTCATTCACTCATTTCGGATTCAAAAATTTTATTGAGTACTAAAAATTATACATTTTATATATAGATAATTTTATTTTTAAATAGGGGTTAAATTTATTTTCAGTTTAAAATTTACTTATAATTTTAAAAAATACACACAATTTAAAAAAATACAGTTCAAACTTAATTTTTAATAGCTTCACTTTTGAAGTCAGTAAAGACTGCGACTTTGGTGGGTCCCTGAATACAGCTGCCCATATTTATCACCAACTAATAAGTATACCGAAAGAAAAGAGAGAAAATTAATCAACAGAGGAAAATATAAAAAAGTTTACGTTGGTGTACCAACTTAGAGGGTTATAAATTGGTGATAAATAAAAGGGTGATCTCTAACAATTTTCTTCCTAAGATTACCTAGATCATGGTTTAATTGGGCTAATTTATGCATATAAAACTTGAACAAGTAAACGATGTACTTTGTAGAAAATTTAGATTAAAAATTTATGCTTGTAAAAAGTTTAATGACAGTGAGATCAATAGGGTTCTTTGTAGAAATTGGAATTTAGAAAACTTACTTTGTTCGGTTGAGACTCTGCTATATGCAGTTTTAACTCCTGTTCCATGTTTTATTGAGTTTAATGATATTTTTTGCTTTTTCAGTTAAAAAAAAGTAAACGGTATTTATTTTTATTTTTATTTCATGCCAAAGTATGTTCTTTTCTGTTTAAATTTGTTCCAATCCGATGTGCACCAATACTTCACCAGAAGACCTTTTTGTTGCTTTATAAAGTCAGATTTATTAATTATATATTGCATTAATAAGAATTTTGCAAGAAGTGCATATATCAATTTCCTGTTCAACCTACTCTCATACACTATCTTTGGATTCACTTTTTTCAAAGCAAAGAAAGGGAAGTGATTAGAAAATTCATTCCCTCGTTTAGATTTATTTTTAGATGAGAAGAAAGTAAGTGAAGGAAATGAAGAATTCTTTTATAATTTTTGATAGAGAATTTTGTAATCCTCCAATTTAGGATTTTACAAATGGAAAGAAATTATGATAAGTAAAAGGTTATAATTGATTCTAATACTTTTACATTATTTTAAAAATAACTTTAACATAACAATGAATATGAAAAGTGTTTTAACCAACTTTCTATTTAAAACTATCTTCTTCTTTTTTTTTTTAATTTTTTAAAATCAAAATAAAAAATATGAAATTATTAATTCTTTTTCTTTCCCTTATTATTTTTTGTTTACAATCTAAACTAGGGAATCTCTATCATTTCCTTTATAAATTTTCCATCTATTTTCCTTCCTTTCCTTTCTTATCTCTTGGTTCCTTGTATCTGTATTCATCTCACGATACCTTTTTTAACATTTATTTTTTCTTTGTTTGTTCTCTATATTAATTCCTTTGGAGCAGTCTTTTTCTTTGATCTTTCTTCTCTTTTCAAAAAAAGTGTATACATTTTCTTTCTTATAGAAGTTAGAATTTTCTTCACTTGCACCAAACCGCATTTTAAGCACACATATAACAAATTTATACTCACCTAACAATGCGGTGTATTTTCAACAAACACGGGTTCAATATTTTATTTAGTGAGATTAAAAATATAAAATTTAATATTTATATACAAATATTTTTTGTTTGAAACTAAATTAATTTCAAATTAAAAATATTTTAAAAATACATATATAATTTTTTTTTTTTTTAATGTATAACCTCACTCACATCTTAACAACGAAGTACACTAGAGTCGGTCTTGCCTAAGAACTTTATACACACTTCATTTTTAATGACAAAAAATTTATTTTAGTCATAATTATACTGATTCTATTGCGAAATTATAAATTTTATGATATAATATTAATACGTCACAACACATACTTTAAATCAATTTAAAAACTATTTATAATGAAAAGATATAAATTTAAAATTAAAATTTTTAATTATAACAAATCACTATCTGAGTGATACCATCCAATCGTCGGGAATAATTTTACACTCACCTTGGTTTAGGAAGGTGGAATGTAGCGTAGTTAATTAAATTAGCGCCCCTTTCCCCATCCTACGTCTCTTCATAATGGCTCAAAGTAACCTTTGTGCCTTGTTCAGTTACAGATCATAAATAAACTAGTCTCTACTCATCACTACCTTTTGTCCCCTACATGTATATACAATCTATATATATACATTAAACCAATTTATTGTATGTAACTACATGTTTGTCTTTCTCATTCACACTGCATGAACAACAACGCCTCTTTTCTCCTTTATACATCTCTCTCTGCCTATACTTACATATTTCTGTAAGTGTCTAAAAACCTTTCAATTTCCCCAAATATATATATATATATATTTTTACTAATTTACGCTTTTATTTCTGTTCAATTATGTGATCTTCAACTGTGAGTTTGGATCTGCTTTCAATTGAATTTTGCTTGTATTGTTCGTTGTGATGCAGCTGTTTCACTTTCACATAACGTTTGATATGCTTTTATGAGTATCAGATGTGTATGCATACGTTTTATAATTATTATTATTATTTTATTTTTTATTTTTTATTTTTTTATTTTTACCTCTAAAGCTGTAATATATTGTACGTTTACTGTGTAACTGTGTCCTTCTTGAAATTGTCGAGTCGGAATTTTTTATGTGTTCATCCGTGCCACTATGTCGTGTAATTCATCTGTAAATCGAATATGTATATGGTAATTCGATGCACGAAACTTCTGCAATGCGCTGGTACCGAAAAGAGTCTGACCACGCATTCTTGCCTTTGATTTTCATGAGTTGACCCGTGCCACTATACAGCGCTATTTAGTTGTAACTATTTATCTATCTATCTATCTATCTGCACATATCGTCAGAAAAGTAAGACAAAGAGTCTAAGAGTACTTATACAAATTAAACTTCGCTAGATCTCTTTCTATGAATTTGTATTTTTATACATTTTTTGCTGATTTAGAATATTTTCTTTTGGTTTCTATCTGTTTTCAATTGATTGTCGTAGTTTGACTGAGTATGGTATTGAAAGATTTGTATTTGTATTGTTTAAAGACAGGAGGGGACTAAAATGAGAAATCGAGTATACCTTTTGACATTTGTAATCAATAAGCAGGAAAATAGTCCCGGAAACCTTCTTTTTTTTTTTTTTTTCTCTCTCTTTGCGTTAAGAAGTATTGATGAGAAATAATATTTTGAGAGTAAATTATTTCATTTTAGCGAAGTGGGTATTATTTTGGAACAACCAAAATTAGAAATAAGGAATTCGATTTTGAAAAGAGGGAGTTATCTCTTATACATAGCGGAAGGACCAAAATCTTCTAAAAGACCGACCACTTTTCAGGTCATATTCATGTCCTACATCCATGTCTCATCCGAACTTGTTAGATCCTTTTCCATATATTATTTGAAGTTATTTAATTGTGTAATTATTATTTTTATCTCGTATTGTGCATATAAATATATATGTGGTTATGTAATTGTTGCAAAATTTTGCCCAATGGACTGACTGCTATGCCTGTGCCTGACTGTATGTTTCAATATAGAGAGCAAATCATAAGAATTAAGTCGGTTTTTTAATTCTGATTTGCTTGATTATTTTGGAACTGTAGCAGTTATTTTTGGTGATGGCATGGAAATTTGTAGTTAATAATAAGTGGAAATATCCGAAGAACTTTATAGCCAAAGTTGGGAGCTGCAGATGATTACTTGTCAATTGATATTTGGCGGTGGTAATTGGAAAATTTGGTAGTAATGAAGTATCATTGTCTGGTAGTAAAATGATTGTGAACGAAGTTTCGATTGAGGAAGATATTGATGCAATTTATTTAATATGGCTAATAATTATAAGCTTCAGTTTTTTTCTTCTTGGTCAATCATTTGTATATGAACAGAGTCTGGTGAAATGTATGTTGCTTTTGTTAAGAGTTTAAATCCAATATGATACCAACACACACACACACTTAAATCTGTTACCTGTATGTCCTGTATGCAGTGATAAATGACCTAACTCCTCGTATATTGTTCAGCACCAAGGTTCCACTGCAAGGCTAACCCTGTATTCATTAAAAGAAACTCAGTAGGTAGACTTTTTGCTTGTCAATGAGATCTCTCCTCTCGTTTGGACTGTGATAACAGTTACCCTTAGGGAGTCAGAGTTATTAAGCATATTGATTCACTGCTTTCTACATGATGAATGTTTGCCTTATGAAATTCTTACTCTTTTAAAAATATTCCAAAAGTTTTGAAGTAGTAAACAATTGGAAAATTGGAAAATAATGGAACTCTTTAGGAAACTTTCCTACATTTCTACCACTGGTAAAGTATCACTTATCTGTTGCTAGAAAACAAATTTGTGTTGGTTTAATTCTATACATTTCTCTTGTTGATAATTTGTATTCTTCTTAAATGTGCTCTGCATGCCACTTTGGCTGCTTAACGATGGATATTCAGCCTTATTTTATTTTCTTTGGGAAGGGGCATTTAGGGTTCACCTGTTTGATAAACTTGTGTTGTGTTTTTGATTTTGTAGACTTTATAGTTTAATTGGTTTTTTAAAAAAATTTATTGGCTTCAAAAACAAAGGAATTCTCGGATGTGGATCCAAAAGTAGGATATAGTTTCTAATCACTGATATTCAGTTTCTTTTTTATGCTACCAAAGCAGTAGAAAATATGTCTCCAGCAAACAAGGATGAGCGCAAGGTGGCTGGTGATATAGCAGCATGGTTGTTCAACATCGTCACGTCTGTTGGAATTATCATTGTGAATAAAGCCTTAATGGCTACATATGGTTTCAGTTTTGGTGAGTTTCATGTGACATTCTTCTTTTCCATTTTTCCTGTCTTTCTGTTTATGTCGCTATGATACAAGAACACAAGGATGTTTTATACATCCATGTTTTAGTTTTGCTTGTCTATTTTCTTGATTTTTCGATAATTTAGAATTTGATTGAAGGAGCATTAAGGGGATACAAATGACAGGTATTAACTGTCTATAAATGAATATAACTATAAACAAAATTTACTTAAAAGACATACTCTTGCGATTCGGGAAGACCAATCTTCAAATTGGTTGGTTGGAGTTCCTAGCTCAACCAACCATGGTTCTGTTTTCAAGCCACTCCAACCCAAAGTGACAACCTTGAAACCAGACTGACGACCTTGGTGTCTTCAGTCTTTTGGCTTCATTAGAATAATTTGGTTTCCTGCCACAAAATGCTTTGATTTTCAAAAGACAACAAATAAAGAAAGATCAAAAGGAATTATATCTGTCTATTTAAGTGAAACAGTAAAAGAAAATTTGATTAATCAAACATTGTTAATAAGGGTCCATGCAAGACTGAAACTAGGAGGTGGTATGACAGTATCTCCAGAGTTAGTGACTTACAATGGAATCCATAAAACAGAACTTCAGAGCAATTGAAAGCAAAAGAGCAACTTCTCAGAGTGAGAAAGAGAACAAAGATGAAAGCAAGATGAAAAGAACAGAGACTAGATAGAGACAGAGAGAGAGTTGGGCCCAAACAGTGAAAGGGTGTCTCCAAACAGGTAAAGGCATAATGCTTCACTCGCTCAGTCTTCAGATAATGGAAAGAAATGAGGGAAGGAGGGAGATGGGAAGTGAATTCAGGAAAGAATAATTAGGGAATTTGGTCTGGCTTAACAAAGTTAAAGTCATGGGGCACACTTCCACATAAAGCATTAGTAGTTGTAAATTCTGCTTTAAGCCAGTTCAGGTTTTTAGTAGACATAACCTTCATTCATTACAAAATTGCATATTTGTTATTTTGCTTTAAGCCTCTGTAAGTGACCTCTATTCCTTTGAAAACATATTGTTTCTTGCCCTCCATGATACTCGAAAGATTCATAAAACAGCACCTTTAGTGTTGCGATGATCCTTTTTCTGCTTCTGATAAACTTCAACTCCATAGGAATTTGTCTAATATTACAAGCATTGACCTATTTAAACCACATGTTGACAACATAGTTGACCATAATGTTATGAAAATAGTTGTTAAAAAAAAGAACTCTCTCTCTAAGAGATATGCTCTCCCATCTCTCTAAACCCCACGACTACCACCCCACCACTACCACCATCCCTCCACCCCTCCATGGCCGCCCATCTTGCCACTTTAAACACCTCATCCTCCACACCATCTCCTCCCTTTTTCCTCTTAGCCGTCTTCCTCTTGAAGCCGCCTCAATTGCATTCTTCTTCATCTTCCCTTCTCGGCTCTATGGTTTCGAAGAAGAAGAAGAAACTTCCTCCATCTTCAAGCTCTTCTCTTCTTGAACTTAATGGTGTGGACTTCCTTCTTTTTTCCTCCTATGTAAGTCTTCTACCTTCACCTCCTTCTCCTTCTTGTGGCCTAGCTTCTTCTCCTCTCCCTCTAGCTTGGATGCCCAACCCCTCCTTTACCCAAAGGTCCTTCACTTTTGGGTAAGGCACAATCTTCTTTCCCCATTACTTTCTTTTATCCCTTGGTTTTTACCATTTTTCCCCTCTCTCTTTCTAGCCTTATGACACCTCATTTTAACCCATTGGTTAATACCTTTTCTTTCTTCTACCACTTGGACAACGAATCCCAAGTGGCTCCCTCTCTCTTCCCCTCTTTGGCTGTTTTTGCCCTTCCCCCCTTCCCCTTCCTTCCCTTTCCTCTTTTTCTCTTATTGGCCATGGCCAAACCTCATTCTCTACTTCTTTTTCCCCCTCTCCTTTCTTCCCCCTCTTTTCACCTCGTTATCTCTTTCATTTCTTCTCTTATTGGCCACGGCCAAACCCCTCCCTCTCATCTTCTTATTCGTCCTCTCTTTTCCTCCCCATCTCTTGTTTGGCCAAGGCCAAACACATCCCCTTCTCTCTTCTTCCCCCTATCTTTGTGTTGTTCCTTTGGTCAAACTGTCCCTCCCCCTCCCCTTGATGCTTTTGTGTTCATGAACACTTTCCTTGGTTGGATCTCTTAGTTTTTTGGTGCCACTTTTTGCAACTTTGATGATCTCTTGGTTGCACTTGTGGAAGCTTGGTCGTACTTCATTTGGAGGTTCACATTGAATAAGTTGGAAGTTCTAGACACTTTTGGATTTTCTTTTCTGTTCCAGCCGACTGAGCCTTGCTCATCTAGCTGGAGCGATTTGCTTATGTTTTTGCTGGCCAGGCCAGGCCAGCCGACTATCCGATTGGCTCAGCTGGCTGGAATAGCGTCCTCCCTGGCAGTTGTTGGAGCATTAGCTGAATGATTTTGCAGTGTTGATGTTGGATGCTTTCTGGCTGATGTTGCAGTATTGATGTTGGCTCAATTGCTCCTTTTGCATGTGTTTTTTGTTGCAGCCAACGAAGCTAACCTGTTGTTCGGTGTGGAAACGGATATCTAGTTTGCTCAATAGGTTAGAACAATTGTTTTTCTTTGTTAATTTGCTTTGTAAGCTTTTTTTGCAGTTGTTTAGCTAGCCTTGTGCTTAATTTGACCATTCCTTCTTAGGCTAGCTTTTCATTGTTTGTTGTTTTGGTCGTTTAACCCACCGTTGTACCTTTAATTGTTCAATCACTACACTTTGCTTGATTAGAAAAAAAATAGACTATAATGTTCTTGCAACTTTACCAAGATCTGGTTTTGGTTTCTTTATCATTCTTAGAGACTCAATATTCTTGTGCCATTTTCTATCCCTGGTGAGGACTCACGAAACATTCACGAGCTGCTTCCTGAGCAAAACTACATCCTTTTAGGATCCTAAATCTTCCACTTCTATTTCCTTGGACATTCCTCCCTAGGCTTGTTGCTGATTGTAGGACTCAACTACAAATTTCCTCTGTGTGTTTCTGTCTATTTGAAATGGTCGTTCTCATGTCTTCCAACTTCAAGCTTTGTTTGGTTCAGTTTTTGTTATGATTTTATAGAAGCCATGAGCTAAACGTCTGGAAAATCCTCTTGTTTCTCTTTTAGCTAGCTAAAAGACTAAACATCTGAAAAATGATTTTTTCTTCTTCTTTTCATTATTTGCTATTTATTGTTCTTATTATTTGGGCGGAGGGCAAGATAATATTGTCTTTAAATAATGGTGCATCAATATTTGACTTGATTGTATACAAAAGGAGGGTGTTTTACATCATATTAGCTTCGTTTGTCTTTGGTTTTATCCTAGAGGCGAGAGTTTATGAATTGCTCATGGTAGCTTTCTTCTCTTTTTCTTTAATTTTAATTAATTAACTATTGTTTTTTATATTGGCCTTTGATGGCCCAAATTCGCGGCAAGGTCTCAACATAAGAGTTCTCACTTAATGGTCGTCACATCCTTCCCCCTTATATAAAGTTTCGTCCTCGAAACTTAACATACCTTGATTATTGAAGAGGAATGAATACTTTTCTCTAGCGTCGTATTCAAGTTCCCACATGGCCTCCCTAAGCGTTTGGCCTCTCCATCGAATTTTGACGAACGGAATTACTCTCTGCCTTAGCACTTGCTCCTTCCGGTCTACTATCTCTAGGGGTTCCTCAACATAGGTCAAGTCACTTGTAGTTGTAACCCCTTGTACTGGACCACATGGCTCGTGTCTGACAAGTATTTCTTTAACTGCGATACATGAAAGGCATTATGCACAACCGATAGTGATGGCGGTAGTGCTAATTGGTATGCTACTTCGCCAACTCTCTCAAGAATCTCAGAGGGACCAATAAAGCGCGGATTTAACTTCCCACGATTGACAAATCTGACAACACCTTTTATGGGTGACACCTTGAGAAGGACATGGTCACCTACTTGGAACTCTAAGTCCTTCCTCCTTTTATCAGCCCAACTTTTTTGGTAGTCTTGGGCTTCCTTGATTCTTCCTCTAATCAATTTAATATCGTTGCTTCTCTCCTGAGTTAGATAAATCTTTCCTTGCGCTGATGTCACTTTCTTCGAGTCTAAACCTTATTTTGCTCCTCCTTCCCATTCCCCCACTATAGTCGTCGATAATTTACCCTTTCCGGCTCCATATTTCAATCCCCCGCCAGATCCTCCATCTCCTATTGTCCCCCCACCCCCTCTCCTGACCTATCTAGACTGGATCGTCCCGACCTACTAACATATCATCGACGTCCCCGCCCGTCATTGCCTACCGAGGGTCCTGTGCCGTCTGCCTCACCGTCTGCAGATCCAGTGCGAGTTTCCCCACCTTCTGATTTGGATGTCCCTATTGCTCTTCGCAAAGGTACTCATAGTTGCACTACTAAACATCCTATCTCTAATTTTGTTTCTTATCATATCATGGAAAAGTAAGAAACAAACTGTTGTTGCTTGTTCCAGCGCAGAGTCTGAATACCGTGCCATGGGACTAATTACGTGTGAGTTGATATGGGTGAAGAACTTGGTTAAAGAGATTGGGGTAGACTGCTTTCAACCAATGACGCTAATGTATGATAACTAGGCGGCAATGCACATTGGATTGAATCCAGTGTTTCATGAGCGCACCTAACACATTGAAATTGATTGCCATTTCGTGAGAAGTAAAGTGCTTGTTAAAGAAATCGTCACTTCCCATGTTAGCTCAAATGATCAGTTAGCTGATCTCTTCACTAAGTCCCTAAGAGGTCCTCGAGTCGAATATATATGTAACAAGCTGTGCTCTAGCTTGAGGGGGAGTGTTGAAATAATAGCTAGATTAGTATTATTAGCTTATATACGTGTTCTCTATCCCACATAGGAATAGAGAAATATTTGTCTATGTACTAAGCCCTATATAAGAGGGCCTCATTCCTAATAATAATAAGAAATCACTCTCTCTTTTCTTTAATGTCTCTCTCTTTCACTATTGAACACATGTTTGTAGACATATAGCTCCTCCTCCCCAAGTTATGCTGAAGTTGCCTAGGAGGTATGAAAATTAATTCTTAGTAAATATAAGATATGTGGAAAACATTTACCGTCTGTAAAGTCAAGAAGCAGATCTTCATGGCCTGAGGAAATGAAGACATCTAGGGGCTCGTACTAGACTGCAAGCCCTCAACATTTTGCAATCTAGAGAAGCCCATGATGTTTTGCCATTTAAAAATTGAAAACCTCAATGCAGTAATCTGTCATCCTAGACCACATTCAGCTTTCCTAGATTTGGAGATTGGAAAATTTTGAAAGGATGCATTTGCATTGAAGATGATGCCTAAGACTATTTTTTGTTCATTTAGCAGCTTCAGAGTTAATTGATTAGGTATTTATCGTTGTTTCTATTACATATCCTGATGTATTCTCTATTTTCTTCTATTCTACAGCTACGACTTTGACTGGTCTACATTTTGCCACGACAACTTTAATGGTTCTTTTTCTTAAGTGGCTTGGCTATATCCAGACATCCCATCTTCCGTTGTCTGAGCTTATGAAATTTGTTCTGTTTGCGAACTTCTCTATTGTTGGAATGAATGTGAGTTTAATGTGGAACTCTGTGGGATTCTACCAGGTCAGTTCTGAATAGTTATTGCTTTTTCTTTTTTTTGTTGTCCTGAAAAAATCTGGAATTTACACAGCCTTCCTCTTAATTTTTTGCTGTCAGATTGCTAAGCTTACTATGATCCCAGTTTCTTGCTTTTTGGAAGTTGTGTTGGACAATGTGCGATACTCTAGGGATACGAAGCTAAGCATTGTAGCAGTGTTGCTGGGTGTTGCAATTTGTACGGTTACAGATGTGAGTGTCAATGCCAAGGGTTTCATTGCTGCATTTATAGCAGTTTGGAGCACCGCCTTGCAGCAGTATGTAAGTCATTTGTGTTAAACCTATCTTATTGGCTGTGAAAACTGTATTAATCTTGAGCTCAACTGTGGATGGAATGTGATTGAAAGATGTGTATCTAGCCAATTGGGTTGTGAGGTGACTCAATGATTGTCTGGTTCATTCAGATCCTTTTCCTTTCTTTCTCTTCCTCTCCCCTTTTGTGGCCCACGTTTCACTTGTGTTTGTTCAAATTACTATCAACTTGTACTCACTAAAGTATGTTTTTGCTATGGTAGCATCTCTCCCTTTCCCTTTTTCTTAGGCAATATTTGACTTCTGCTTATCAAATTTCCTGATTACATGGTACTCCGGTGGCAGCACACTCCATTTTATCTTTTTCTGTGGCCTTATCAAGATGGAATATCAACCCTACTCTTTCATTCTGTTACCACTATAAAGTTGATCGTATTGTGTTTTCCTACAATGTTAGCAATTTGCATTTCTGTTGACTATCTAATGTGGCAATTCTATTATCTTGAAATGCACAGTATGTCCATTTTCTTCAACGGAAGTATTCTCTTGGATCTTTTGACCTCCTAGGGCACACCGCACCGCTACAAGCTGCATCACTACTTCTTACGGGCCCTTTCATGGACTACTGGTTAACTGAGAAGAGGGTTGATGCATATAACTATACTGCAACTTCTTTGGTAAGTACCAGAGCCTCAAAAGTTAGTGTGAAATTATATGTATGCTATCAATCTGGATCAGGGTGAAGGTTTCTAATGGTGTACTAGATAAATAATTTCATAGAACTGTCACCATATTCATAAGCTTTTATATCATGCATCAATATGTTTGTGCTTTATTACGTGTACGGAACTAAATTTCTCTAGTGCTTGTCATTATACTAAGTTTATTTTTTTTTCCCCTAATAATATAGTTGATCTGAAATGCGTCCATTCCAGTTGTTTCGAAGAAAAGGGAATCTAATATTTACATTTCAAAGTGGCATCTTTCTGTTCTTTGTATGGTTCATCAAATGCTTATATTTGTTACTTGTTTCAAGGTTCTGAAGTCGTAACCCAAGTTTTTGAGTTAGCCATATGCTTCTGACTTGTTTCAAGGTTCCTCAGAGTTGCCACCTTTCTGAGACCCGTGTCAATGTTTACTTTACCAATTTCTAGGATCAGCTTTGTCTCCCATAAGAATTTTGTTTGATTCTAAAAGCCTCTCTTGCCTAAATTGTGGGACTAGGGTGCAGCTGTCGTCTATCAGTCCTTGTGGCTGAAGGGGCTTAGCCTTCTATTCGATGAGGCCAAGCGCCTCTCCTTTGGCCTGAAACTTTATTATTCTTTATTATATATTGCCCCTGCTGTAAAACTGACATCAGAAATTACATGTCTGTCGATACTACTGCTACTGCACACACTGAAAGGTTGTAATTTTGAAGTATATTTTAGTAAATTCTCAAGATTAATCCAATAGCTGATATGTTCCTCTTTCATTATAATGTCCCTTGCATCTCCAGTATGTTTCTCAATGTAGAACCAGTCAGGGAGGGTAAGTAGAAGAGGAGAAAGAGAAACTAGGGAAGAAGAGGGAAGGAAAAAGAGGAGGGAGGGGGGAAATGACTGGAAGATTTGAAAACTTTCGGGGAGAAAGAAAAGTGCATTAATTGTAATGTGGCCAACGAGGACGATTCCTTTCATTAAAAATCCCTTTTAAATAGGAAAAACAAATTTGTCTCGGACAAAGTAATGTACAAAATACTGGAACTCTCGCTTTCAGTATATTTCGACTTTCACCTCAAATGAACCTAAAAATGTAATTAAAGCATCTGTACGTTATGCAGTTATTGAATTACTTCTGCGGACATGCTGGAATTATGCCAATCTAGCAAATCAAACCACCCACCTGCGCTAGGATTTTTCTCAAGCCTAGTGCAGGCCTAGTAAATCTATGGACTTGGTTTATATTGACCTTTGACCCTCTTCATTGAATGCATTGTACCTTAGGGCCACCATCAAGCCCATGGCATATTATTTTCTTCTTGTGAAAAATGTAGCATTCTGCTAATTCTCTCATGAAAATTTAGGAGTTGGTGCCTTAATCCAAGAATTATGAATAAGATAGTTTGAGAATACAACTGTTTATGAGTTTATGAATGCTCTGACATTGTATGATTTTTCTAGGTCTTAAGTGTGGATGATGCATTTCATTTATGCACATCCATGATATATTCAAATTCACTTGCCTTTAGCAACTTTACTAATTTTAGCTTATCTTCCTCTTCTTTGCAGTTTTTCATAGCCTTGTCATGTATCATTGCTATAGGGACAAATCTCAGTCAATTCATCTGCATCGGCAGATTCACAGCAGTGTCATTTCAAGTCATTGGCCATATGAAGACCGTTCTTGTCTTGATATTAGGGTTCTTGTTTTTCGGAAAAGAAGGGCTCAATCTACATGTGGTTCTGGGAATGGTTGTTGCGATACTGGGCATGATTTGGTATGGTAATGCCTCGTCTAAGCCCGGAGGGAAAGAGCGGATCACTAGCAATCCACCTGAAAAACAAAACGTGTTACTGAAATCCACAGAGCTTGAAGAGGTCTAGATCCTAACTGAATAGTCAACATTGTCTTAGTTTGACATATATTGTCATGGATGAAGGTCATTTTCGTGATTCTTTGATCTCAAAAAGATAGATTCATCTTAACACACACAGGTCACTGCAATTTTTAGGACCGTAGTATCTCAATCAAAACGTTCTTTAATGGGGTATATATACCGATGAAAATTTGTAACATTATATAGTCCTCTAAGAATTTATTTACCATGGGTGCAACCCGAGGTCGTATATCGCCCTAGGGAGAAGGGGCAGTCCTATGAGCTCCCATGACACTGCAGAGAAAAGTGCAGTAGGTTGTTCTTTAATGCTGGGAATCATATATCCTTTGAGCAGGCTCGTTATCTTTGTACGCAGAGTCATGTTCGAACACTCGGATGCATACATAACTTATTTTTGTGAGGCATTCACTGTATGTTATATGTTTCTACTAAGCTTTATTGTAGGTTCATTTGCTTTGACCATACACATTCAATAACTGATTGATGCTTAGGCTCCGTTTGTTTGCCGTATAAATATTTTTTCAGAAAATATTTTTCGGATTTTATGATATTTAGTAACATTGGAAAATTAGTCAACTGTAAAATATTTTTCGGTCAACAATTGCGGTTAGTACAAAATTTTGAAAAATGTTTTCATTTCTTTTGGGAGAAGAAAATATTTTATGAAACTCATGGTACATTCAAACACTAAAAAATATTTTTTAATATTCTATTTTTTAGAAAAATAATTTTTCCCAGCAAGTTATTTTATGGCAAACAAAAAGAGTTATGTAAAATATTTTATTTTCTAGTTGTGAAAAATATTTTTCATAAGTAAATTATTTTACGACAAACAAACGGAGCATTGCATAATAAATGTTTCAATTTTGTTGATCAAAGGCTCCGTAAAATATTTTTTCGGAAAACATTTTTCTAATTTTTTGATATTTAGTAATATCAAAAAATTGATCAACTGAAAAATGTTGTTTCTGCTTTTGTATCTACCATATCTGGGCTGATCGCAATGCCCGGATCTTCATCAATGAGTTCTTAAATGAGGAATAGATCTTCAAGAAAATTGTGGATGGAGTTCGCTTAAAAATCATATCTGGAGGAAAATTTAAAAACAATTTTTTGAATAGGGCTCTTTGTAATGAGTGAAATTTACTTGAAAATCCTCTCTTAGTTTCCTTGGTTTTTCAGTTTTTTGTTTTTATCCGATGTAAATGGCTTCGATCCTTTGTTTTTTTATAATGGAATGAAATTGCTACTTGCTGACTTAGCAAAAAAAAAATAGCATTCTTCTAGAATATAATCGATTTCAATTCTTTTACAGCACTGAGATCGTTAATTACTGTGAGTAATAAAATGAAAAAATTTATCGAAACAGCTATCATTGTGGGGTAAGGATCTTCTCTTCTATTTATTTTCCTTTTTTTGGATAAAGTGTATTATAGGTCATCATATTTAATACTTTTAAATTTGGATTAATAAACTAATTATTTATGAAAAAGTCAAAAATTATTTGAATTAAACAAATGACTAGGTTTTAAAATAAGAAAATTTAATGGTCCATAATACACCTCATCTAAATAATGAAATAATTATGTGATTTGATTATCTTTTATTGTTGTTATTGCTATATGTAAATATTGTTAATGCCAATCATTTTGAAAACTTACCCAGAATGAAAACAATACACAACCTACAACGGTGACAAAAAGATTTGGTTATGAATTAGTTATGCTGAAGAAGTCATTCGCATATTGATATAGGAAATGGACGAACAAGAATCTTCCTCGAGTAAATATAACTCAGGGAGACATTCAAGAATCACCGTGTAAGATACTGTTAAGTGATGTATAAGCAAGTGCAAATAGAGTTCGTTTTTGATTGTTGCACTTGAGATAATTTTAATATTTTGAACTCAGAACCTTTTGGTGCATAAACTCTTATATTATGTTAAGTAATCATCTCATTTAAAAGTTTAAACTATTAGAGATGAGTTTATTATCTTATTTACTATCTTCAACAAATACCAGTAGATGAATAAAATGAAGAATACACGGTTAACTCAGTGCCGAAAAATTCTTACACACGCTCAAAATGTTTTTACCGGATCTACAAAAATTGTGTGACCTCTATTAATAGGCACATACGTTACTATCTAAAATCATCAAACTCAGAAACGAACGAGCATTTACAAGAAAATTCGTTTGATGTGAAGAAGATGAGAAAAGGTTGGAACAGAGCCAGTTCCATTTGGAGTCCACATTTTGTTTGTATGCGCCATCGGATTCCAGCTCACTATCTACTTGAACTATGTTTGTTCAGAGTTATCTGCCTACATCTTTAGACAAGCATGGTCCTTAGGATATGATTTTACACTTTAGATGTGTTAGATTATAACACTTCTTACACATCAGAAAATCAAAAACTCTAAAATCACCTTATAAGATCCTAGATCTTGGGCTACTTCACTTGACACCAATTAGTTTTAATTTGGAACCTCAGTTATCTTAAGATGAAAACCCATGATTTTTAATATAGTATTAGAGTTGGACCCTTTGGCCAATCATATTCATTTACGTGCGACATATCTTAAATCAGGTCCACTTGTGTTCAATCTTCCAAGTATGATCCTTCTCAAAATTAGGTCCACGCGTGTTCAATCTTTCACGTGTGACTCCTCTTAAATCAGGTCAGCCGTGAGAAAGAGTGTTAGAATATAACACTTGTCCAACATCAAAAAATCAGAAACTCTAAGACCACCTTGTAAAATCCTGAATCTTAAGTTACTCCAATTGACACTAATTGATTTTAAATTAGAACCTCAGTTATTTTAATAAGATGCATGCTTTGGATAAACATTTGTTCATCACTCAGAATAGTAAAAGCACCGACTATTAGGAACAGGAAACTGAAGCATACATCATATGATTATAGAAAAAACTGAAAAATAAAATTGGAAACTAAATTGAAATTAGAGTTTAATAACAACTTTGTAATTAATTTCTTCCTGTTCAAAACTAAGGTAAATATTAGGAAAGTGATATTTTTTCACATATAATTAAAGAGATGTTAATCTTAGCATTGCTTCTTTCCCTAAAATATTTCATATGTAAGAAGGGTATTTAGCTGAGAGAAAATGTAGGAGTGCCAATTATCTAAGTCCGAGCCCAAGTTCGTATTAAAGATAAGATGAAGGCCTAGTTAAAGTAGAAGTATTTTGTTACACAATAATACTTTTCTTGTAGAACAAGCATTAGTTTTCTTTGAACATGATTTTTAAGCTTATAGTTTGTTACCACATACCATAGAATGTCCAAAAAGTTGTAGCAATATGATAGGGATTTACATTTTCTCCATGTATAAAGTTATGTTGTGTAACAATTACTCTAAAGAGTATATTTTTTCAAAGATGGATATTGGGAATAACATGCCCTAAAGACCACTAGCACTAAGATATCTCAGTATAAGAGATATTACTCAGTTAATAAATCAGTGCATTCATTATGAGCATGTTTATTTCTCTCATATTATTTGATATATGTATGTAATAAGGTTCCATGATACAAGTGAATGGCGTAGGTACGTGGTGATCTGCACAAATTGTCTATGCCATGAGACTTGGATCAAAACTATAGGTTTATAACCGAGTAGTGAAGTTGAACACTTTACTATGGTAAGGTTATAATGAGTGAGTCTTCTATGTTGTAGGGTAACCTACCTTGGTCATAGGAGGGCTTTCTAGACTCCTTTTATTAGTGCATGTGAATGCATTGAACGAGACCACACTAGTGCGATCTCAGTGAATAGTACTATCATTGTATGAGATCAAAAACATCTTAAGCTACTAAGTGACCAATGCTCTATATCATGAGCTTATATGGATGAACCAATGGATTTCAGGACATGTATTTTGATTCACCATGGGTAAGATCTTATATGGATCTACAGCTCAGTGTTTTGGATACATGGACTTGATTCATTAGGGACATACATATGCGTCATTGATTTCATGCTATCTTAAATGATAGAGTGCTACCCTCTTGGAGTTATTTGTCTAATCATCCAAATATAAGTTCTTAGTAATATAGTCAACTCGGCTATATTAGATTTGGACTTGTGGGTCACTCCCTGAAACAAGAGAATAGTATCTTAGTGATGATTATAAGAAGGATTAAGGTCCAAGGTGTAGATGTAATCAAGAAATGATGATAGTATGAATGAAGGACTAACTCTTAATTGTGGGTAATACATAGAGGGGCCTTTCAGTTATTTTACTTAGGAGGTCAAAGACAGAGAATCTCTTTCAGATGTATAGTAATTGTCATGGAGTGCAACCCTAACTCTTTAGTGGAATTAGTTGAGGTTAAAATAGTTAAAATACAGCTAGTGACTAGCAAAGGGTATTTTGGTTATTTTGAAGCCACAACAATTATGTCTTTGGGTCTCTCCCCTACCCACTTTCTTTTTTGGTGTACTTTTTCACTAAGCTTTGGAATTCATGTATTTGTTGAGTTATATAGTATGGTTTCCCATTTTAGAAGTCCTAGTAGCATTTAGAAGTTAAGACAAGAGGACAAAGAACATTCCTTGAACAAGAATGTTTCTCTTAGTTATCTTTGTCTTAATGGCGTGTGGTAGGCATGCTCTTGCGTGTGGAAGGAGTACTTGGGGCGTGTGGGGCTGATTTAGTTAGGATGAGATATTAGTTTGATTTTGAATTAAGAAGATAATGCTATTTATCTTCTGATAATTCAAGAAAAATCAAACTACACTCTCCAAAGGCCACTAAGTCACTTGATTCCCTTGATCTTCTCCATCTCTCTCCTATACATGGCTATATTATCACTTAGACTAGCTAGAGCATTCACATGATACACATTACACAAATACTATAATAAACAGCCAAGGTGAGAAAAATAAAGGCAGAGAGAATTTTTCACCGATTCTATACACCATTCTCTAGGATCGTGGAATAGGGGAGAAGACTCAAAGAGTTGTGCCTTTTGCGAGGTCTCTCATGCTTTGGACGAATTTACCAGCCACCATACAGTCCTCTCATTGCTTGTGTGTTGAGATTTTAAGTCCACACAAGAAAGTAATCTTGCATACAACCGATTCTAGCACTAGATACATGATTTCGGCTATGTTAATTGGATGATTTCGTAGATTCTTCCGCTTATGGATAATGGCTTTTGTGTGTATGTGTATAGGATATAAATAGTCTATATATATACTAGTATTAGCCTAAAATTCCATATCATTCATGTGGTATCAGAACAGACTATGAAAATTATGCAATTTCATGAAATCAATAGAAATCACGTGCTAGAATAGTACATGGTTGGCAGACTATATAGGGCCGTGTATGGGCTGTTTTGTTATGAATTTTTTTGTGGCTTAGTCATGTGTTGTATGAGGCTACTAACCTATGTTTTGCAGCAAGTAGATATCCACTTTTGATGGCTTATATGAATGCATACATATGGATGTTTAATTTTTTAGTAAAGTTGTAATTTTATGGTTTTACGTTGGTGGTTTTTCTAATGGATGTAACAGCTGTAAAATATCATTTCTAGATGAATTTAGCTTCATTATGAAGCATAATAATTGATGTAATAGCATTAGAATTGCTAGATGTTACAACCATTCCATGTAATTGCCAAAATCGCAAGAGGGAAGCGAATCAAAGGAGTTGTTCGAATGGTAGCTATTTTGATTCAACTTTCCAGCAATTTTTGTGATGTTTTGGGGCTTCCATGGTTTCTGTAAATCACCCCTAAGAGCCATGAAGGGTGATGGTGAGTCGTGGTGGTGAAGTTCTAAGCTACAATAGCACGTGCTGAATCAATTGAGGCAAATTATGAGCAAACCTAAAGTTTTAGGGTGCCTTGTGCAATTTCGAAAGGATGATGGGGTGCTAATGCAAATATTGGATAAATCATTATCCTAAAGGAGGAAATTGCAATTTTCATATGCATTTGGGGTCAAATGTGTGAATATGGAAAATTAAACAGGAAGCCATCAAAGGTGGAAAGTAGTTTAGTTTTCATGTTGTTAATTTTATCATATATGATTATATTCTTATGACTTGAATATTTATATGATGGCATGAAATTTAGTAACATGGCCAACCACGAGGATTTTAAAATGGCTAAATCCAATTAATTAAAATCAGGAGTGGCTAATTAAAATCATAATTAAGAACTAGTTCAATTTGAACTAGAGATTATGAAATGACTTAGGATTGAATGTCTAGAATTAGCTAAATATCCTAGGTTGCCTCACCTAATCCCGAGTAGGTGAATAACTATTACAATTTAAAAGCGATGTTTTAATAAGCAAGGATCTCAGGGATCGAGCTTGCTTGGATTAAAACAAAAGGGCCAATTGCAAAAACATAGTTATAAGTTTAAGAACCCTAAGCTCAAAATATCAAATGGGAAAGGAATTTTGGAAAGAATCACATGGCTTTCCATTTTGGTCTATGCTAATAATAGGAGCTATCTTATCTCACCCTCGTGTTCTCTATTTGGACTTAGCAAGATAGACTAAAATGAGTTTCAATTGAGGTGTTGGTGGGAGTGATCACTCTACAGTAGGGCTCTACATCATGGATCATTTCATGGAATATTGATGAAAGTCACTACCCTATTGAGGGTTCAAATTAAGAATATTCTAAGTGAAAAGGTCTTATGAAAAAACGGTTATACACTTGACATTGAAAAATAGTATCCTTCCTACGGAGTTCTTGCTATTTGTTCAATGAAGCTAAACCAAATCAATGATTGAAATGTCATTGGATAAGCTACTATCCAGATAATGGTATTTCAAATAAGTGAATCTTAACTTAATCAAAACTGCAGACATGATCACCTTATGGTGGGGATGGCTGTGAGTAGGATTAAGACACTAAGACATCTTAGAAGTTTAAAGGGTTCAACTACAAAAATTATAAATAGATGTTAAAATTATGAATGTCTACTTTCCATACTATAGTCATTCATTTGCATGTATATCAAATAGCTCATAGAACTTATGAACTGTTTGTAATATCCAGAGATGTCAGTAGGTTCTTTTACTCCACTTTTATTCTCCATGACAATAAGTTAACTGGCTCAAATTATAAGGACTAGAAAAGAAACCTGGACAGAGTAATCATTGCCAGAGGGTATAATTATGTCTTGACTCAACCCTGCCCTGTTATCATCCCTAAGTCAACCTTGGAGGAGAGTGCTTTTGAAAGACAATGGAAGAAAGCCAAACAACATGGCTAGGTACTATATGTTGGCTTCCATGTCAAAAGTGCTCTAGTCCCAGCTTGAAGAAATGGAAACTGCTAACGATATCATGATCTACTTGGAAGGAATGTTTGCAGATAATAGCAGGCTAGCAATGCAACCTGCCATTAGAGCAATCATGAGCAACAAAATGGTTGAGGGTTCATTCGTCAAAGAGCATGTGCTTAAGATAAGAGATTACCTAAATGTAGCCAAGGTACTTGGTGTATAAATTGATGTCCAAAGCCAAGTGGACATGACGCTGGAGACTCTACCTGAATCCTTTGATAATTTCAAGCTCCACTATAACGAGAGCAAGATGGATATGGGCCTGTCAAATTTGATGAAGGAATTTCAGGTAGTAGAGGCCACTTTGAAACCCAATGACGTGTCTTTTTCTTGGTCTTTACCTTTTGGTCTTACCCCTAAAGGCAAGAAGATTAAAATGAAAGGTAAGCAGCAGAAGTGTATAATGGGCATAAGGGGTAATAAGGGTAAGAAAAGAAGAATGCTGGTGATAAGTCCTGAGGAAAGTACTTCAAGTGCAACCTACTCAGACACTAGAAGAAGAACTAACCTCAGTACCTACCCAAGGCAAGACAAGTACCTCTATTTTCTTCTAGTTGAAACTACTTTAGTGGGAGATTCTATTGATTTATGGATCATAGACTCAAGTGCCAATAGTTATGATTGCAATTCATTGTAAAGGTTTCAGGACACCAAGAAGATGAGTAAGGTAGATTTTGAATTGCGAGTTGGCATAGGGACTAGAATTTGGGCGTATACAGTAGGCAATGTCATTTTAAAAGTTCAGAATTAAAAGTCTTTGAATAATGTTTTGCAAGTTTTTCTATAATGCGACGAAACTTGTTTTCAGTATTGCAAATATTAAATTTGGATACTCAATTTGATATGAATGGATCCATATTTTGTTTGGGAAATATGTATAAACATTTATTCTGATAATACATCACTACATAATACTAAGTAGGTACAGTCTACCTCAAAGAAAGAAGTTTTCTGCTACCTATTTTATGCCATTTTTGTTTAGGTTGTATTAACTAAAATAAAGTTTAGAGATTGGTCAAGTATGGGTTCTTGAACTCATTAGATCTTAAACCCATTGGAACTTGAACCTGATGGTTTATGAAATCTAACCTAGGGTAGACATATTCTCATGAATCATATGGCATAAAAAAAACATATATAGGCATTCATAAACTTTAAACCATAAATCTATGCAATAAAATATTCTAGCAATCGAAATAACATGCGGAATTAAAGTATAGTCGCTATACATTCATGTGTTGGCTTAGGATCTCAACACACTCGAGATTAATGGACTGAACAACAACTAAAATACATGCTGCTAGCACAAGAAACTCCAAAATTGAACAGCTTATTCAAGCCTTCTCCCTTATTCTGCTACCCTTATGATTTTAGTGTGCAAATTTGGTAGGAGAATTTTTCTCTCTTCTTTTCTTATGCTTGGCCATGTATTTATGGAGAGTATTCCGTATTTTTAGAGTTGCAAATGCTGTGTGTAGGGGACGATTAGATAGGCGTGTATCTATAAGAGAGGAAGAGTGGTAGATCACATGTGGAGTCCTTAGATGCTTGGTAGTCTTTATTTGATTTTCTATGAATTAAAAATGAGGTTAATACACATTATCTTCTTAATTCAAAATCAAAATAATATCTCCTATCTATATCATCAACCCACACGCCAGATTGCTCAAGCCATACTCCATTAAGACGAGTTTAGTTAGGACAAACATTCTTGTCTCAAGAATGTCTTAACTTCTAAATTGAGATGAATACTCCCAAATAAGCAACCTTACTTATTTGCACCATATTTCCATAGATACTAAAGCTAAGAACATATAGTACACTAAGAAGGGTAAGTGGCTAAGAGAGAGACCTAAAGACATAATTGTCGTGGCAACAAAATGACCAAAATGTCATTGCTAGTCACTATCTGTACTTTGACCATTTTAACCTTAAATCATTCCATTAAAGAGTTTGGGTTGCACTCCATGGCAATTAATAAACTTTCAAAAGAGGTTCTCTATCCTTGACTGAATAAGTAAAATGATCGAAATTCCCTTTTATGTTTCAACAGCAATCAAGAATAGGTCTTGCATTCAAACTATCATCCTATCTTGATTACATCTATACCTTGGAACTTTATCTTTCACATAATCGTCACCCAGATACTAGTCCCTTGTTCCCAGGTGCGACCCACAAGTTTTGTATCCAATATAACCCGAACTATATTACTAAGCGCTTAGATTTGGATTATTACATAGATAACTCTAAGCGAATAACTCACTATCACTTAAGATAACATAGAATCATGAGTCATATGCATGCCATCTACTGAACCTAGTCTATATATCCAAAACACGAAGTTGCTGACCCATGATAAGATCTCACCCATAGTGAATCAAAATATATGACCAAGAATCCATTAATTCATCCACATATACTCATGATATAGAGTATTGGTCACTTAGTAGCTTAATATGATTTTCGTTCTCTAACAATGATATTACTGTCACTAATGTCATCTATAGAGGTCCCGTTCAATACATTCACATACACTAATGAGAGAAATTCAGAAAGCCCCTCCAATGACCAAGGTAGGTTACCCTACCATATAGGAGACTCTCAAATTATAACCTTACCATAATAAAGTGTCCAACTTCACTATTCGGTTATGAACCTATAGTTTTGATCCATCCAAGCCCCACAGTATAGACCTTTTGTGTAGATTATCATGCATCTATGCTATTCACTTGTATCATGGAGTTTTGTTTCATGCAAATATCAAATAATGTATAGAGAAATAAACAAGCTCAAAATGAATACACTAATATGTTAACTGAATAAAATCCTTTATACTGAGATGTCTTAGTACTAGTTGTCTTTAGGGCATACAATTCCCAACATACTACCACTTGCACTAAAAAGCACTATCACTATCCCAATCTAACACCCATAGCCTCTACATGAGTATTGAATACTCTTTCAGTAAGGCTTATCATAAAAGGATCTGCTAAATTATTGACTGAAACAATTTTCCTACCACTGTATCACCCCGTTGGATAATTTCCCGAATCAAGCGGTATTATTCTCTCTATATACTTCCCTATCTAGTGGTTCTTAGGTCTTTACATTCTGCTACTACTCCACTATTGTTGCAGTACCAATTTATAAGCTTTTGTACTATTGGCATAGGATCTAATTCCATCAGGAATTTCCTGAGCCACAAAACCTCTAGGCGACTTCCGGTGCTGCCGTGTGCCTTGTACACATGGTGGAGTAAACAATGGATGATTTTTTTTGCACTTATCTATGCCAAAATACCTTCGTCATAGAAAAGACATTTTCAAAAGTCAATATTCTAGAATCTCTGTCTGATTAGAAATGTGAATCTGTGTACCCCTGTGGGTACAAGATCATTAGGCCGGTAGACCAACATATAATCTCTCATTCTCCTAAAGATACTTGAGTATATGCTTAATTGCTAATCTATGAGTTGACCCTAGGTTTGGTTGATATATGCTTATTATGCTTATCACAAAGTAGATATTTAGCCTAGTACAAAACATGACATACAAAAGGCTTCCAACCGCTGATGCATATTGAACCTTTTCTATAACTTCTATCTCTTCATATGTCTTCAAACATTGATCTTGAGATAGAGGGACTCCATGTCAAAAAGGTAACAACCCTTTCTTGGAATCCTATACGCTAATTTGGACTAGTATACTCTCAATATATGAAGCTTTAGATAGAGCTAATGTCTTAGCTTTGTGATCTCGTAGAAGCTAATTACCCAAGACATAGCTCGCCTCTCTTAAGTCCTTCATTTGGAATTGAGAAGATAGCCAAACCTCAATGGACAACAGCATCCTTACATTATTTCCAATGAGTAAAATGTCATCCATGTATAAGACCAAGAATGCCATAACATTCCTCTCTAGCCTTACGTACACACATGGCTTATCAACATCTTGATCAAAACTATATGCTATTAATGGTTTGATCAAATCTAATGTTTCACACCCTGGATGCTTGCTTAAGCCCATCAATGGACTTCTTCAGCCTGCAGACTATATGTTCTTGACCTTTTACACTGAACAGATCGGGTTGTATTATATAGATGTTCTCATCAAGACTTCCTTTAAGGAAAGCTATCTTGACATCCATTTTTCATATCTCGTAGTCATAGTAACACGCTATGGCTATGAGTATCCTAATGGACTTAAGCATAGCTACTGCCATGAAGGTTTTCTCATAGCCGATCGCATTCTTTCTGAGTATACCTTTCCGCCACGAACTTTTGCTTTGAAAGTTTTTACCTTCCCATCCATCACTATTTTCTTCTTGCATACCCACTTATACCCTATGGGTTTGATTTATTTTGGGTGTGAGCACAAGATACCAAATCTGATTATAGCACTTGACTCAATTTTGAATTCCATTACTTGGTGTCATTTGTCTACATCCATATTGGATATTGCCTTGTCATATATGACGGGATCCATTATACAATCATCGGAGTCAGTTTGGTAAAACTCTCTGAAGTACATATCAGGTGGCATACATATCTTCCCACTACGATATGACTCCGTTTGTGAGCTAGAAGTAGGTTGCTGTATTTTCACAGCATTATTGTAGGATCTAGAGATATTGAGGATCCTGGTGGGACTTCCTCTAGTGTGATCTCTGAGTCTAGTCTTAGATGATTCATACAACCTTTCTCTAAGTATTTAACCCTTAGAGGTTGTAAGATTATCGGTGCTCATACCCTTTTGAATATCTCATGAACTAATACATATCGGAACTAGGTTCCAACTATTATCCAGTACATAAGCTGAAGAATCCCATACATGGACATACTTCTATGTCTACTATGCTAGGGATATCCAATGGACTGATATAGATATAATTAGATATAATATGTGTGCTGCTATTTTAGCAGTATATTCACAAAAGGATATTGGTAACTTTATTCACCATGAATCTTACCATATCTCAAAGGGAGTGCAAATTTCTCCTTTGTAGCACACCATTCTGGTAGGAGTACTTGGTGTGATCAAATTAGACACAATTCACAGTATGACAACTAGTCGTTAAATCAGGACTTCACACATTTGTGTGTACCCAGTCTATTTTTGCCTTTTGTCCTTTAGAGGTGTGACCCATGGTTCAAGATCAATAGGTTCAGGAACCTATTCTACACCAATTCTCTAAAGTTTGTTTAGATTAACCTAAACACAAATGACATAAAATAGGTAAGAGAAAACTTGTCTCTTTGTAGTTGACTTGTACCTACTCAGTGTTATGCATATATGTATTATCAGAATAAACGAAGAATAAACAATTATGCATATTTCCTTAAATAAAATATGGATCCATTCAAAGAAAATTGAATATCCAAATTTAATATTTGCAATACTGAAAACATGTTTCATCGTATTACAAGAGAAAAACTTACAAAATATTATTTAGAGATTATTTATTTTTGAACCTTTAAAAATGATATCACATGCTGCATACACCCACATTCTAGTCGAATACCAACTCGCAATTCAGAATCTCCCCTACTCATCTTCCTAGTGTCCTGAAACCTCTACAATGAATTGCAGTTATAATTAGTAGCGCCTGAATCTTTGATCCATGAATCAATAGAATTTCCCACTAAAGTAGTTTCCACTAGAAAGAATATAGAGGTACTTGTCTTACCCTTTGCTAGGTACTGAGGTTAGTTCGTCTTCCAATGCTTGAAGGGGTCGTACTTGAAATACTTTCCTTGGGGCTTATCACCAGTATTCTTCTTTTCTTACCCTTATTACTCTCAATGCCCATTCCATGCTTTCGTTGCTTACCCTTCCTTTTGATCTTCTTGCCTTTTAGGGTAAGACCAGAAGACAAAGATCGGGCAAGGGACACATGGTCGTTGGGCTTCAATGTGGCCTCTAATACCTAAGATTCCTTCATCAAATCTGATAGGCCCATATCTATCTTGTTCTCGTTATAATAGAGCTTGAAATGAGCAAAGGTTTCAGGAAAAGTCTCCAGAATCATATCTACTTGGCTCTGGACATCAATTTTTGTGCCAAGTACCTTGGCTGCATTCAAATAGTCTGTCATCTTAAGCATATGTTCTTTGACGACTGACCCCTCAGCCATTTTGCTCTAATGGCAACTTGCCTAGTTGGCCTGCTATTATCAGAAAACATTCTTTCCAAGTAGATCATGATATTATTAGTAGTTTCCATCCCTTCAAGCTAGATCTGGAACACTTTTGACATGGAAGCAAACATGTAGCACCTAGTCATGTTATCGTCTTTCTTCCATTGTATTTCAAAAACACGTTCCTCCATGGTTGATTTAGAGATAATAACAGGGCAGGGTTGAGTAAGGACATGGTTATATTTGATCGCTACTCGGTTGGCTTATAAAATGTGCGCAAAATAACCAAGTTTTAAAATCCGCAAGTGCACAGATCAATGAAGTATAATATGCTTTGAGTGCAGAGTCGAATCCATAGGGAAACTCGTGAATTAGTAAGTGAAGTAGTGTGAGAAAGTGTTGAAGTGAAAACGTGATAGTTTTAAGAATGGATTTTGAATGATTATGCTAATAATGTAAACTTAAGCTAAGGTTCGGGTTTTGTCAAATATAAGGGAAGAGGATCTAGGGGCTGAATATGCAATGAGGCAGTTAATCTAGGCTTGGTATTAGGATACTTTGATTCAATACTTGGGTTAAGCTACAAGCGTTAACCTAGTTAATTTCCTAAGTTTAATTAAGTCCTAGTTACTATGTTGGTTATAGGTGTCGTTCTATCTTCGAGTCCATTATATAGCCAAAGTATAGATTTGTCCTTGTAACCTAGAGTAACAAGACAAACTAAACTAAGTAATTAACAACTCCTTAAGTAGAAACTATGGTACAACCTATAGTCTCATGGAATCTATGGTACAACCTATAAATTTACTATTTAATGCTCGGGTATATATGACACTAATGTAAAACAATCATAACATTAACTACAAGTATAATGTATATGAAAGACAATAACAAATTGAATAGTACAAGCCATATAAATTATCCAAATTCGAGACCATAAATTAAAAGACCGTCATTTACAATATCTTCTCCTAGATAATAATCTACTCACACATTAAAAATAAATACAAGTTATACAAATAAAAAAGAGTCAAGAAAGGCTCATCCATTTTGATGAACACGTATTTTTAAACACCGAGTTTGAGTAGAGGTTCCGCGGCTGCAGCTAACGGGCTATTCCTTCACTTGGAATAGGCAGAACTTCGCCCGTAAAATAGCTACTCGGGGCAAAGCTTCCCCCGTATTTGACAATTAAAACTAAATTTAACTCTAAAAATATACTTAAATTAATTAATAAAATAAATATTAAAACTAAAATTATTCTTAAATTTCCACCGACTAAGGGCCTATTTATAGGTAAAATTTAGAGGTGCGCTGAACACCCAAGGAGGCGAGCTCGAGCATACTTCTGGTTGGCCAATTGAATCGCGCCACTTGGTGTCCACGTGCCAAATCTAGAGTTTTAGACGGTCCACATGGACCAATCAAAGGCGTTTGGCGATGCACATGTAAAAGGTTCCGACGAGGGCGCTCGAGTGCCCAGAAAGGCGCGCTCGAGCGCCCTTTGATGCCAATTTTGACCAACATTTGACCAAGGTATTTTTCAGGTATTTTTAGGCTTTTTCATTGTTCTGGGTCTGATTTCGCGCTAGTTTTGGCCTAATTATTCTTATATGGGCTCTATTGAACCACCGATTCTCAAGTCTTCCCCGATTTTCGACTTTTTGACTTGCAATTTGAATCGTTTCAAGTCTGGTTTGTTCACTTTTTGAGATCATCCTACATTGCAGCATAAGTTTATAAGTGTTACATTTAGTCCACAAGTTAAGATGCAAATGTAGTAAAAATACAATGGTTTGTGTGTTGCATTTATGGCTATATCAACATCCCCAAACCTAAACCTTATTTGTCCTCAAGCAAGTCTGTTTCAAAACACATTTGATTTTAGAAGTGAAACCTCAAAAATTTGCAAGTTATTTTCACAAACAGATGAATGCTATCTTTTCTTAACCTTTTGTCAAAAAATTTCAAACATGAATCATGAGAAGTATAATCCACTATTCTTAACAAGTTTATTAGTTAATGACAACAAAAAATAAGAGAACATTTACATAGTTTGCAAAAATAGTTAACTCTTTTCGAAATGAACTGTTGATTGCTTCGGAGTATATATTTAAAAGGAAACTAATCAAATTAAGTTCAAACAAATTTCCAACTTTTAAGACCTGCAAACAGATTAGACTTTAATATTCTTGTCTATTTGTAATCAAACTCTTGATCATGCCTTAACCCTTCTTACATTTGCCATAAAATATAAATACAAATCAAAACTATCTCTTTTTAGTGCTTAGTTTCTTTTTGCTTTATATCTCACGTAACGGGCTTTAAGGCCAACAATCCCCAGCCAATTGGCCGAGGTTGCCAGGTTTCAAAGGAACCCCTACGTGCCTTAATCACTCGAGATATCCAGGCTCAAAACCTTATACTATAGTACATATCCCGAATGAAAAAATGTTAGAATAGTGGTAGTTAGAGATTTACAACATATTTACAACATAACTCTTTCAAAAGTAAAGGAATGTAATTTTTTTTTAGAGAGTAACATAACATTATATACAGACATAACAGAGTAACAGAACATTACATACAGACATGACATTAGGGTTTAGGTTTCAATCACAAGAGCTTTCATAACAAAGGGTAATTATATCTCAATCTTTTCAAATTCACATACCCATCAATTGTAGAAAAAAAAGAACAACTAAGTTAACTTATGAATATAATAACCCAAAATTTTTCTTTAGAAATTTTTAAGAGTTAATTTTCAAATTACATAACTAAAAACAAAGGTTCTTAAACTATCTAAATCATCTTCTTATAACAAGTAAGGTAGCAAAATACTATTTCTCATGAAAAATGGTTATCAAAATGGTGTGTTTCTTACATATTTTTGAAAAAATTTATAATGAAATTCATAATGTACCCCCACACCAAAATTTTGCTTATCCTCAAGCAAATAGCAATGTAAAACAATGAAAGTGCAACATGTAAGTAACAACACAATGACAAAAGATATATCCCCAAACCTATGGTTTGCTTACTCTTCAACATATGTTGATTAGGTCCAACGGGAAATGTAGTAGTAAGGAAAGAAGTCACCTAATGTGAAGCATTCAATGTTGATGTAAAAGAATATGTCTATTATCTTTGTGAAAAGATGAATCTCTCTGCAACTCATTAAAGATTAATAGACAAAATATTATCAAGATTATCATCAACACAGCAAAAATAGTTAACTAATCTGAGTAAATATAAACAAAAAATATAGGGAAGAAATCAAAAAAAGAAATATGGTCCCCAAAAATATCTAATAAACTGAACAAATATGAACAATCTAGGTTGCCTCCTAGGAGCGCTGAGTTTAATACCATCAGCTTGGTAGAATCCTTTCTCATGGAAGGTAGTCAGGGTCACGAAGTTCAACAGATTCAACTTCATGAGGGACTGCTTTAGGATTTAAAAGTACACGTGGCACCCTGAATCGAGAAAATATATTCTCTTTAATGAACTTGACCACAATTTTATGGTCATTGGTTTGGGTTGCCACTGTCTCTACCCATTTGGACACATAGTCCACAGTTACAAGAATATAAGTTTACCCAGAGGAAGGAGAAAAATGACCCATAAAGTCAATACCCCATACATCAAATATTTCACAAACGAGGATGGGTGACAGGGGCATCATATCCCTTCTTGAGATAGACCCAGCTCGTTGATATCGAGAACAATTCTTACAAATTTATTAGGCATCTCTGAAAAGAGTAGGCCCAAAGAACCCACACTGTAGGACTTTGGCAACTGTTATCTTGCCTCCAAAATGGCCACCACAAGCATCAGAGTGGCAAAATTGGAGTATGTTGTCAAACTCATCCTCATGTACACATCTCCTTATGACCTGATCAACACAAATTTTGAAAAGATAAGGGTTTTCCCATATGAAATATTTAACATGTGCCATAAAACGTTCATTCTCTCTTTTACCCCAGTAAGTTGGAAACTCTTAGGTAGCCAAATAATTGACAAAGTGGGCATTCCAAAAGGTTTGGTGTGAGACAACAAAGAACTGCTCGTCAGGAAATGTATCTTTAAAAAGAAGAGAGTCAATAGGAGTATCACAAACAAGGCGTGATAAGTGGTAAGCGACAGAATTCTCACTCACCTTTTTATCTTTGATTTCAAGGTCAAACTCTTGAAGCAATAATAGTCAACGGATCAAACAGGGCTTAGTATCCTATTTGGTTAGTAAGTAATGCAGAGCAGCATGGTCTGTATATACTATTACTTTTGACCCAAGGATATATGATTTGAATTTGTCCAGAGAAAAGACTACAACTAGCAATTCCTTCTCAATGGTGGAGTAATTCTTTTGAGCATCATCTAAGGTCTTGCTAGCGTAGTAAATCACATATAGCAGTCTATCCCTACGCTGTCCCAAGACAGCTCCCACTGCATAGTCAGATGTATCACACATAATCTCAAAGGGGAGGCTGTAATTGGGAAGCTGGATAAAATAGGCAGAAGAAAATAAGGATTTAAGCTTCTCAAAAACTTTAGAGCACTTGTCATCGAAATTGAATTGAGTATCATGTGCTAAAAGACTTGAGAACGGTCAAGCAATATGGCTAAAATCCTTGATAAAACGCTGATAGAAACCGGCATGACCAAGGAATGATCGAATATCCTGTACCATTTTAGGTGCAGGGAGCTTTTCTATTAACTTAACCTTGGCTGGGTCCATATGGATACCATCCTGTGAAACCACATAACCAAGCACTATCCCCCACCTAACCATGAAATGGCTTTTCTCCCAACTCAAAACCAAATTCATCTTAACACATCAATCTAGCACTAGAGAAAGATGTGTGAGGCATTCAAAGAAAGTAGCTCAAAAAACTGAGAAGTCATCCATGAAGAATTCCAAGAACTTTTCGATCATGTCAGAAAAAATGGCTATCACATATCTTTGGAATGTCACAGGTACATTACATAGACCGAAGGGCATGCGCCTAAAGGCAAAGAACCAATAGGGACAAGTGAAAGTGGTTTTTTTCCTGATCTTCAAGAAAGACTGGGATCTAATTATATCCCGAATACCCATCCAAAAAATAGTAGTAGCCCTGTCCGACTACTCTATCTAAGATTTGGTCAAGGAAGTGTTTTTTCCTAGTTTTGGTCATCCCGGTTCATCTCATTGGCTGCATCAGTAACCCTCAATTTTGTCCTTATGTTCCCAAAGGTCAGTTCAATCATACCCGTCCTATAATAGATAACAATATCTGCTGTTGCTAGTAATGGTCTACCTAGTACAACGAGAGTGGTATTCTTGTTATCAGGGCCTAAGTCTATGTCTAACACAATAAAGTCAACAGGGAACAGAAATTCCCTAGCCCTAACAAGAATATCTTCCACTATCCCTCGAGGTCTTCTCTCAAATCTATCTATCAGCTGAAAGGTCACATTAGTTGGTGTTAACTCCCCAAGACATAATCTATGATAAACTGTGTGGGGGATGAGGTTAACACTTGACCCTAAGTCTAACAAGGCACTTTCTACACGTTGGTCCTTAATAAAACATAGTATGGTGAAAGCTCCTAGGTCACTGCAATTTTGAGGCAGTCCTCTAGTGCATATATTGTTAACCTTCTCAGTGAGTTGGACCTTCTTCGGTATGTAAGTGGTCCGCCTCTTTTTAACACACAAATCATTCAAAAATTTTGCATAGGTCGGGATTTATTGGATTACCTCAACTAAGGGCAAATTGATCTTTATATCCTTTAAATGTTCTAGACCTTTAGTTGTTTAGGGTCCTCAATTGGCTTAGGTTGAGACAAAGCTGTAAGGAAAGGTGCTTAAGATGAAGGTTCAACTATTGACTCAACCGTTGAGTTCTCATTCCTATGGGAGTCATCGACATCATTACTCAAATCCTCAATCTCAGGTTCCTCTATTTCCTCAGGAACATCCCTACTCTTCTCTTCAACCTGGTTATCAATTTTTTTCCCACTCCTAAGGGTTGTAACAGCTTTAGCCTGTTCTTGGGTGCTCTCAAATTGAACATTACTACACTGACCTTGTGGATTCTCCACAGTCTGATATGGGAGCTTACTCTCGTCTCTCATACTAAGATTTTGGGCCAATTGCCCGATTTGGCCTTCAAGTTTAGCAATTGATTGTTGCTGTACTGGACCACTTGTAAAACTTTATCAAAATTGTCATCAGATAATGACTGTGTAGGAGGAAGAGCGGGAAAATTATTCTGTTGCATTTTGAACAGACTATCTTTTTGAACTTGGTAGAAACCAGGAGGATTAGTATTTTGTGGCTTCTGATATTGCTGCTGAGGAAACTGAGGCTCAAATTTCCCCTGTTGTTTCTGATATTGCTGTTGGGAAAACTAAGGCTCTTGGTTCCCTTGTTGCCAAGAGAAAGCAGGATTATCTCGCCATCCAGGATTGTATGTGTTAGAATAAGGATTGTAATTTCTTGTAAATCCTTGAGCAACGAAGACTTGTTCTTGCATAAACTCGGGGAATTGCGAACCAATTGGGCAATTGAGAGTATAATGATCTATTGTAGAACATATTGCACAAACCTTCGAGTTCTGAGGAATTTGTGAAGAAGTAGACGCTAAAGAAATGAATTTTTCAACTTGATGTGCTAGGGCATCTACTTTGTCCGTAAATTGGAGTTTGAGTTAACTTCGAACAATGTCCTCTTTTGTCTCTCTCTGTCTATGGATGTGTTCTGGAGAGAGTCTTTAGTTATATTCTCTATTCTACTCCAAGCATCGTCCGTTGTAAGATTGTAAAAACCCCTATTACTCATCGCGTTTACCATAATTTTCTGTTGAGGTGTAAGACCTTTAAAGAAGTAATACAAGAGTTCAGGACATTCAAATCCATGGTGAGGACACTGATTCTGGGGATCATTAAATTTCTCCCATGATTCGTGAAAGGGCTCTAAATCCGATTGACCGAACGTCATAATATCCGTTCGCAAAGTAGTGGTCTTAGCCATTGGAAAGAATCTATGCAAGAATCTTCGAATAAGTTCTTCCCAAGATGTGATGGCTCCTGCATCAAGATGATTTAGCCATTGTTTGGCTTTATCATTCAGTGAAAATGGGAAGAGACGCAACTGAATATTTTCACTGGTCACATTAGGAATGTGAAGCGTAGAACATGATTCCAAGAATTCTACGATGTGAGCGTGAGGGTTCTCGTTGCTTCTTCCGTAAAAAGAAGAAAGCATCGATATGGTTCTCATTTTGAGCTCGAAATTGACATTGCCAAGAATCGGTGGGGCTATGGCAAACTCGGGATTGTAATAGCCCGGATAGAACTATTGACGAAGAGTCATTGGTGGATTCACAAGTCGATTAACAAGTTGAGCTACCGAAAGAGGTGGAAGGTTTTGAGCATTTCCTTCTTGATCTGCAATTGGATTTTGGATTTTCCGACGAGGAGTTTTCTGGGGTTTGGGATCAAATTGGGCAAGTTCCGGATTCAAGGAACAACGCCCGTGCATATAAAATCTTAACAATTTAAATGCAGAAAAAAAACTACAAGATATGTGCTCCAAATATATTCACAAGAAATAAAGTATAAAAATAGCTTATAAACAAGTAAATTTATAGACAGTAAATAAAACACTAAAACACGTTCAAGATCACTTAATCAAAACTAAACTACACTGCGCTTCCCCGGCAACGACGCCAAAAACTTGATCGCTACTCAGTCGGCTTATAAAATGTGCACAAAATAACCAAGTTTTAAAATCCGCAAGTGCACGGATCAATGTAATGTAGTGTGCTTTGAGTGCGGAGTCAAATCCACAGGGAAACTCGTGAGTTAGTAAGTGAAATAGTGTGAGAAAGTGTTGAAGTGAAAACATGAAAATTTTAAGAATGGATTTTGAATGATTATGCTAATAATATAAACTTAAGCTAAGGTTCCAGTTTTGTCAAATATAAGGGAAGAGGATCTAGGGGCTGGATATGCAATGAGACAGTTAATTTAGGCTTGGTATTAGGATACTTTGATTCAATGCTTGGGTTAAGCTACAAGCGTTAACCTAGTTAATTTTCTAAGTTTAATTAAGTCCTAGTTACTATGTTGGTTATAGGTGTCGTTCTATCTTCGAGTCCGTTATAAGCCGAAGTATAGATCTGTCCTTGTAACCTACAGTAACAGGGCAAACTAAACTAAGTAATTAACAGCTCCTTAAGTAGAAACTATGGTACAACCTATAGTATCATAGAATCTATGGTACAACCTATAAATTCACTATTTAAAGCTCAGGTATATATGACACTAATGAAAAGCAATCATAACATTAACTATAAGTATAAGGTATATGAAAGACAATAACAAATTGAATAGTATAAACCATATATTGCATTTAAATCAAATTATCCAAATCCGAGACCATAAATTAAAAGACCATCATTTACAATATCCTCTCCTAGATAATAATCTACTCGAACGTTTCTCATACTCCCAAAATGAGAAATGTGAATTTGTTAAGATTCTTTAGTGGGTGACCAAATTCTCTTAATCATTTGTATACCTCAAACCTTTGTGGCTATGTTAGAATATAAACATTAAGAGTCAACAACACTTTGTTGTCTATTTCACAAAATAGGCTATGGTCATTTACAGTCCCTAAATCACTTTGATCTCAAACCTTTGTGGCTATGTTGATTAAATGATTTAGTTAGATTAAATGCCCGCCATCTCTTGTTATCCGACAAATTGAATCTAATGACCTCAAACCTTTGTGGCTATGTTGGCCATTTGATTTTGGAAGACAACAACATCATTGTGTTTATACTAGAGACTTTAATTAAACTTATCACGAATTATACCCCTCGACCTTTGGGTTGACCAGATATAACCATTTTAAGTTCATTAAGTCTTAGGATGGCGGAGGACTACAGTAAAACATATTTTACGGATCTAATATTAGTTTGCACATAGGGAGTTTTTTGAAATTTATTCGAGATCTCATCATGCACACATAACTAAATATAAGGAATGACCATATAAGATCTCATGCATACAATAAACATAAATGGCAGATCATCGACTTGTAATAAGTATAAAGGAAAAACTATCTTAAAACACATCAAATGTCTTCAAGATCGTCAACTCTTTGAATTCCTCCGGTATCTTTCTTGTATGTCAATCTTGAGAATTTATAAAATAGTTCTTACTACAAATTTCTCTCGAAAGCAAGAAAAATAAAATGAGACTTATGTCTCAATTACAAAACATTGAATGGATCAAATAATTACAAAACCCCTTTTTGAAATTACAACCATTCAATTACCAAGTTCATGATCAAATTCACCATTCAACCAACCCTTCATACTCATAAAGCCAACATCATGCATATCCAATATACAATCTAAGCTAAACAAATAAGCTAGCACATATATCTTATGCATCACATACAAAAGATAACACAGCCATCTAATCTTTAATACCCAATAGCAACATCTTGCCAATATGCATGTAAACTCATAGATTGCATGTACTATCATATACAATGTACAATACACATGAAGGAGCTCGTTTTTCTAAAAAAAATAACCTCAAAGCCAAAAATAAAAATGGCCAAGGCTAGGAGAAAGTGCTCTACTTGCATGTTCTATGATTCATTGTATATAATGTACAATACACATGAAAGAGCTCATTCCTCAAAAACTAACCTCAAAACCGTAAAAAATAAAAAACGGCCAAGGCTAGGAGAAAGTGCTCTACTTGCATGTTACATGTTCCATTGTATACAATGATAGATGTTTACATGCATATATGCAAAATCATAAGATACGGCTATTTTACACACTTTAAAGATTAGATCTTCGGCTATACATGTGATTTCATAGACTTTAAAAATTGTGGCTCTGATACTACTTGAAAAGTTTTGAGAATCCTCCGATCACCTCAAAAGCATATGATTCACAACATATCAAAGTTAAAGTGGAAGCGTTGAGCATTTTAAAAAATTTCAACATCATCTTTTATAATCAGATATATTTCCAAAGTAAAGTCCAAGATAATCAACATGTAATACATAATATATTACAAATTGAACGAGCGATAAAATGGTATACCTCACATTGATAGTCGAAACAGTTGATGGAAACGAGATGGCATGGACGAGCCTCTTTCACAAGTACAAAGGTTCTAGATCGATACACACGAGCATCCAAAAGCAAACTCCACCAACCAAGTAAATGTGCTAGCATCTCGGTAGTAAAGCTAAGCTTGTATGTGTATAAAAGTGCAAAACAAAACACCTAGTTGGTGTTCTTGCTTGGGCCGAGAAAGGGAGAGAACAAAAGCAAAGACTAGAAGACAATGAAGACTTCTTGTCCTGCTTATGCATTGGCCAAAAATTCTAGCAAGCTTGAAAATGTACAAAGAACTTCTCATGTGCTCCTTTCATAGAGGCTTGTCCGACCCTAGGTGTTAGCCCAAAGGGCTTTTAATCTTGGTTTTTTATGATAACAAACCATGATTATGTTTAATGAGTTTGTTTAAGTGTGCATGGGTGAGATGAATCAAGATTGACTCTGAATCCAAGTTCATCAAGCTAAAGAAAAAGAAGATCATCCATCAACTCAAGGAAAGATAAAGATTTGAAGAATGAAAATCGAGCTATAAGGATGGAGACGGAAGTCATAATGTGTACCGGTTAGGACTTAATCAGGGTTTGTGTCTTGCAAATGGTATATGCTCATTGATGATTCCTAAAAGTTTTTTTTGAAATATTCATCTATCTTTGAAAAAGGTTCTACAAAAGACTCTATAAAAGAAACATAAAAAAACCCAAGCCTTTGCAACTTTTGAGCAAATAGGACGACCCCAGGGGAACCGATCGACCGGTGCCAAAGGGGGTTTTCTGCCCGAGGCCTTTTCACTGGAAGAGGGCTCCTCTTCCGGTCAACCAGTCGAGCATGGGTTGTCCAGTCATGCCAAAATGCTGTTTTAAAAATAGAGCCATTTGTGAACGTTACAAAGCATTAAATGCACAACTCTCAGCCTCTATTAACATCTCTCAACAACTCTCTTCAAAGATATTGATTCAAAGAAATTACTCTTGATTTCAAACACTATATTCATCTTTGAATCATCATTATGCTATACTAGAGCAAGAATTTGTGAGCAATATTGGGAGAAACATTCATTGTATTTATCTACCCTAAAAGAAGGATTTTATTGTTTTCTCAAACACTTATCAAAAGAGAGAGTTAAACACTTTGAAAGGAAGGACTTCCTTGTCAAAGGTGTAAAGGTTGAAGCTTTGTATTGAAAATAAATTTTCTATTGTAAAAGCTTGAACTACGGTTGTAGTTGGTTTGTAGACTCACCAACATTTGAAGAGTCACAATAGTGAAGATTGTTGAAATCCTAAGCGGGGAGCTTAGGTCATGGACTTAGGTGGGGGTCGAACCACGCTAAATTGCGATTTGCAATCTCTTTCTCTCAATTCTCTCTTAGCATTAATTTTTGCACACTAAGTGTTTGATATTTTGCCTCACTCACACTTTATATTACTAGAGAGCATATTTGTTTAAGATTGTTTTTGATTGATCATTGCTAGTATATTGCTTAATCGAAAAGTAGTAATATTGCCTATATAACCTAATTCACCCCCTATTAGGTTTAATTAAAGGACAACAAGTGGTATCAAGAGCTAGAACTTTGCATATAGCTTAACATCTAGCAAAGAAAAAATAAATGGAAAACAATGCTACTTCTCCTTTCTTTGAGGGTTACTTCACTAATAGGCCTTCATTATTTATAGGTACCAATTTCAATTATTGGAAGAACAAGATGGAGACATACATATATACAAGTCGTTGACTATGCTCTATGGTCATTGGTAGAAGATGGCCCTTATGTTCCAATGAAGGAGGTGACGGTCAAAGATGGTTCAAGTTCAAGTGGAGCGAAGAAAGTCAAAACCATCCAAGTGCCCAAGGAAATGAGTGAGTTTAACGATCAAGACATTATCATGATGACCAAGAACTCAAGAGCCAAGAATATCCTCTATTGCGCTCTAAACGAAACTGAGTATAGTTGTGTGAGTCAATGTGAAACCGCTCACGAGATTTGGGAGATGTTATACATGTCTTATCAAGGGACGTCTTAAGTGAAGAATACCAAAATTGATCTTCATATCCATGAGTATGAATTGTTTAGTATGAAAACTGGAGAATCACTAAACGAAATGCATCAAAGATTCTCCAAAATCGTAAACAACTTGAGTGCTCTCAGAAAGAAGTATCCAAATGAATAACTAAAGCGGAAGATTCTCATGGGCCTTCCAAAAGAATACAAACCAAAGGTGACATCAATTAGAGAATCAACCGATCTCTCCAAGTTAAAGGTACATGAGCTCATTTGCAACCTTGAGATGAAGGAACTTGTATTGAATCAAGAGAAGGTACGAGATGAATAAGAAAAGAAGACAAGGAAATCACTTGCTCTCATTGCTCAATCTCAATTGAGTGAAGAAGACAAAGATGATAATGATCTTGTTGAGCTTGCACTCCTTGCAAATAATTTTAAGAAATTCTTGAAATACAAAAAGATGAAGAAAGAAGAGACCATTAACAACAAAGTCAAGAGGAGATTCAAAGAGAAGATGGAGAAGACCAAAGAGGAGATTAAGTGCTTCAATTGTGACAAGCCGGGACACATCAAAGCAAAGTGTCCAAAATTGATCAAAGGAAAGCAAAAGGCAATGAACGCTTGTGTTGAAAATGATGTATCAACCGATGGTAAAAGTGGAAACGAAACCGAAGTGGCCAACTTTGTGTGCTTTATGGCTAGAGATAATGAGGTAACTTCTTCGTCTTGTGATGAATCTTCTTCTTCTAGTGAAGATGAATGCACTTTTGAGGAACTAACAAATGAATTTTCAAAACCAAATGATAGTTTTCTCCTTACAATTCAAAAGTAAAGAATCTTCAAAAAGAAAATGATGAACTTCAAAAAGAAATTAAAGAGCTTAGAGATGATAATGATACTCTTACCAAAGAGATTTGTGAGTATCATCATTTAAAGATAAAAAATGAAGCAGAGATCAGAGATTTTGAAAAACAAGTTCTTGATTTACAAAATGATCTTGCTAGATTTTCAAAGGGAACAAAAATCTTGGATGAAATCCTTGGCTCCCAAAAAGTACCATTTGACAAAGGTGGGATTGGCTATGAGCCATTTTCTAAACCAAAGTTCTGAAAAACTACCTTTGTGAAAGCCTCTCAATCCTCAATTGTCTATCCATCATTAAAAGAATCAAAAAAGTACAAATTAACAAAATAGGAATTGGCTATAAGCCATATCCAAAAAGTTTTCAAAACCATTTTGTCAAAGCATCATCCTATTGGCATGTAACCTCAACATCAAAAGGATCATTTAAGGTACTTATTGTGAGAAGATTGGTCACAATGTACCATGATGTAGATTTAGAAACATGGTGGGAAGAGATTCTCACATTCCTTTATGGCTTAGACCTAAATGGGTTGTTAGATGTGTTAGGACTTCATACTAACACAAAAAGGACCCAATAGAACCTTGGGACCAAAATGAACTTGATTTGTTTCTATGAATGATAGATCGCCCTAAAGGTGAAGTATGGAGATACTTGGGTTACTGATAGTGGGTACTCAAGGCACATGACATGTGATGTCGCTTTCTTCTATGAGATTGACAAAGATTTAAAGGTGAAGTTAGCTATGGAGGAAATGAAGGAGGCAAAGTCATTGGTAAGGGTAGCATAGGAGATATAAACTATTTTTCCATTCATGATGTCTTGTATGTTAAAGGTCTTAGACATAATTTGCCAAGTGTGAGTCAATTTTGTGATAGTGGATTTAGAGTTGAATTTCTATCTACTTGTTGCAAGTTGTATGATAAAGATGATAAAGTGTTGTTTGTTGGCAATAGATGTGATAATGTGTATGTGATTAATTTCCATGAATTAAAGTGTCAAAATGTGACATGCTTAGTTACCATTAATGAAGACTCATGGTTATGGCATAGGAGACTTAGTCATGCTAGCATTGATGTACTTGCTAAACTTTCTAGAAAAGAACTTGTCATAGGCCTTCCTAAGACTAGATTTCAAAAAAACCATTTATGTGATGCATGTCAATTTGAAAAACAACACAAAACATCTTTCAAAACAATAAGCAAGGTAGCCACATCAAGTGCTTTACAAAAATTACATATGGATCTTTTTGGTCCAATGGATGTGGCAAGCCTAGGTGGATCTAGATATGTCTATGTTATCATAGATGATTACACTAGATTCAGGAGACCCTTTTCACATAAAAATGATGCCTTCAATGAATTTGTTAAACTTTGTAATAAGGTGTAAAATGAGAAAGGCTATTATATAAATTGTATTCATAGTGGCCAAGGCACCAAATTTTTAAATGTATCTTTTATGGACTATTGTGAAATATGTGGCATTGAACATAATTTTTCGGCTCCTAGAACTCCTCAACAAAATGGGGTAGTGGAAAGGAAGAACTAAACTTTACAAGAAATGACAAGAACAATGTTGAAAGAAAATAACTTGCCAACATATTTTTGGGGTGAAGCCATACATACCACATGTTATGTGTTAAACCGTGTGCTAATTAGACCTTTTCTAAAGAAAACACCTTATGAATTATGGAAAGGTAGAGCACCAAATGTGTCTTACTTTAAAGTATTTGGTTGTAAATGTTTCATCGTAAATACAAAAGAACATCTTCGCAAATTTGATTCTAAATCAGATGAATGACTTTTTATGGGCTACTCTTCTAGAAGCAAGGCTTATAGAGTTTTTAATAAAAGAAACATGCTTATTGAAGAGTCTATGCATGTGGATTTTGATGAAACTAATCCTTTTGTCCTGAGAAAGAATGATGATGGTGCAGGAGTTCCCAAAGTAGAGATTCAAATCCTACTTACAACCATTGGCAATGTGGGAACCCCAAGTGATCCAAAGGAGACACACCTTGAAAAGGGTCAAACCTCAAAGGATGGTGAAGATCTAGCAAATCCACAAGACAATGAACAACCAATGCAAAATGTCCAAGAAGCTATAACAAATGAAGATCTACCAAGGTGTTGGAAGTTTGTGAGAGATCATCCAAATGATCAAATTCTTGGTGATCTTTCCAAGGGGGTAAAAACTCGTTCCAACTAAATGCTTATTGTGAACATGTTGCTTTTCTTTCCCAAGTAGAGCCTAAAAATGTTAAAGAAGCATTAGATCATGAAGATTGGATAATTGTCATGGAAGAAGAATTAAACCAATTTGAAAGAAGCAAAGTATGGCATCTAGTTGAAAAACCTAAGGATTATCCTATAATTGGTACAAAATGGGTATTTAGGAATAAACTAGATGAATCCGGGGTAGTAACTAGAAACAAAGCTAGGCTAGTGGCTCAAGGGTATAATCAAGAAGAAGGCATAGATTATGATGAAACCTTTGCTCCTGTTGCTAGACTTGAATCTATTCATATGCTTCTTGTCTTTGCATATTATATGGATTTTAAATTATATCAAATGGATGTAAAAAGTGCCTTTCTAAATGGCTATCTCAAGGAAGAAGTTTATGTGAAACAACCACCCGGATTTGAAGATTCTAACTTGCCAAATCATGTATATAAACTAGATAAGGCATTGTTTGGCCTTAAGCATGCACCTACAACATGATATGATAGGCTTAGTAATTATTTGTTTGAAAAAGGGTTCACTAGAGGCAAATTAGATTCCACTATCTTTGTTAAAACAAAAGGCAAAGATATATTGCTTGTACAAATTTATGTTGATGATATAATCTTTGGTGCTACTAATGAGTCTAGTTGTGAGTATTTCTCTAAGTGCATGCACAAGGAATTCAAAATAAGTATGATGTGAGAATTGAATTTCTTTCTCGAACTCCAAATCAAGCAAACACAAGAGAGTACTTTCATCAACCAAGCCAAGTATACTAGAGAACTCATCAAGAAGTTTGGGCTTGAGTCAGCAAAAGAAATGAGTACACCAATGTCAACCTCAATCAAACTTGACAAAGATAAGGAAGGTAACAAGGTAGATGAAAAGAAATATCAAGGTATAATCGGAAGCCTTCTTTATTTAACTGCCTCTAGACCCGATATTGTATTTGTTATGTGTTTATGTGCTCGTTTTCAATCTTGTCCCAAAGAGTTTCACTTAAATGCAGTAAAAAGAATCATTAGATATCTTAAGGGGACTATAGATTTAGGATTGTGGTATCCGAAAGGCACATCATTTGAACTTGTAGGTTATTCGGATGCGGATTATGCTGGAAATCGTGCAGATAGAAAGAGTACTAGTGGATGTTGTCAATTTCTAGGTCAATCATTAATCTCATGGTCTAGTAAAAAGCAAAATAGTGTAGCTCTCTATACAGCTGAAGTTAAATACGTATCTGCCAAAAATTGCGTGGCCCAAATTCTTTGGATGAAATAAAATTTACTCAATTATGGTCTTGTGTATGATAATGTGCCTATTAGATGTGACAATACAAGTGTCATTAATCTCACTAAGAATCTCATACAACATTCTAGAACTAAACATATTGAAATTAGGTATCATTTCATTAGAGATCATGTTCAAAAAGGGGATATTGTACTTGAATTTGTTGATTCATTGTATCAATTAACAGATTTTTTTACCAAACCATTTCATGAGAACCAATTTTGTGTGATTAGAAGAGAGTTGGGTGTGCTTAAAATGTGATAAATTTGCAAAACTTGGAGTTTTCTAAGACAAAAACAATCCCTAGCAGAAGTTGTACCACCGGAAGAGGGTGTTGGCATCGGTCGACTGGTGCATATACCCTCGTCCGGTGGAAGTGCAACGGGAAAAAAAGGGTGTTGGCACCGGTCGACCGGTGCATATACCCTGGTCCGATCGCTACACTACCGGGCACAAGTTTTAAAACATGTTTTTCACTAAATTCATTCATTTCTTTCTTCAACAAAACTCTTCATCTTCTCCATTAAACTTCATTAATCACCATTAACACTTGTAAACCTTTCATCTTCATCATTTTCCTATAAAATGAGGGTGAAGCTTAAAAATTCTCATAACCAACTTCAAAGCTTTCATTCTCTTCAAACTTTTCTCACGCACCAAGTGTTTGATAAAATTCCCCAACCAAGTTTTCCTTGTTTTTTCTTGTAATTCTTCCTTCTACTCATGGCATCCTTATCAAGACAAGGTTCCAAGAAAAGTAGGACTAAGTTTAGGCCTCATACCATTGATCCATGGGATCCCTCATATATCATTGTCTTGGGTGATCACTCCAAAAAGGAAATTATATGGGGTAAAATCATTGATCCTCCAAACTTTTTAGAACAAACCTATATCTACAAATTGTTTCGACATCAAAAATGGTTCCTCTCTTTGGACTTGAGGATATAAATTGCGATGAATGGATTCGAGAATTCGGTGCCTACTTGGTTGAAGGACAAAAAGAGGGTGTAAGTGGGATAAAAGTAAAGTTAATGGCATGAATATCTTTTTGAGCGAACGGGATGTGGCTAGAATGCTTGGCATTCCCAATAGTGGCCTCAAGATCTACTCCTCTGCCAACTTACCAAATGGGCTACACGACAACGCCCAAAATGAGATGATTGCTACTTTGTGGGAAGGATCCGGAAGGTTGGAGACATTCATGCCTAAAAGAGATGACATTTGTGCTAAAAAACGATTGCTTCTATATATCATGAATCAAGTCATCATGCCTCAAAGTGTGAAAGACGGGTCTATTCCATTCTTCACGGGCTATGTAATGCATCTCATTTGCAAAAAGGTAAAAATCAACCTCCCTCACATCATGCTTAGTCACATGTTGGCTTTCAAGAAGAAATCCATAACCTATGGAATAATTTTGTGTCATCTTTTCCGCATGAATGATGTTGCTCGTGTTGGTCACTTTGAACCTCTAAATGTTGCCATCTATCCTCTAGATAAATATTGTCTTGATAGACAATTTATGGCTCTTGTGAATAATGAAGTCGTCTATATAGAGCAATGTCAATTCCTCAAGGGTCAAACTGAAATTGCTGACGATATAGAAAACTATGACCTTGGGGGAGGAAGGAGATGAAGGTGAAGCAGCAAGTGAAAGTGATGAAGGAGGTGATGAAACAAGAGATGCAGATATTGGGGCTTTACGAGCTAACATTGGAGGTGCAAGTACTTCTACAAGAAGAAAATCTCGCGAAGCCATTCTTGAAGAAGTCAATACCAAGCTTGACAATTTGACTTCGCGAGTTGATCAATTATCTTTGGATGGTGGAGCTGGCTTTGATCAAGTAAACATCGAGATGAAGGGTATAAATACCATGCTTGAGAAGCTCTACTTTGAGATGCCTAGGATGTTATCCTTTCCCCTATCCCCTAGTTATTGTATTTTCCTTTCCAACACAAAATCAAGATTGACTCCGAATCCAAGTTCATCAAACTAAAGAAGAAATAAGATCATCCATCAACTCAAGGAAAGATAAAGATTTGAAGAATGAAGATGGAGCTATAAGGATGGAGACATAAGTCATAAGGGGTACCGGTTAGGACTTAATCGGGGTTTGGGTCTTACAAATGGTATATGCTCATTGATGATTCCTAAAAAAAAATTTTGAAATATTCATCTATCTTTGAAAAAGGTTTTACAAAATAATCTATAAAGAAACATCAAAAAACCTAAGCCCTTGCAACTTTTGAGCAAACCGAACGACCCCAGGGGAACCGGTCGACTGGTGCCAAAGGGGGTCTTCCGCCCGAGGCCTCTCCACCGGAAGAGGGCTTTTCTTTCGGTCGACCGGACGACCACAAGCATGGGTCGTCCAGTCGGGCCAAAACGCTATTTTAAAAATAGAGTCGTTTGTGAACATTGCAAAGCATTAAATGCACAACTCTCAGCCTCTATTAATGTCTTTCAACAGCTCTCTTCAAAGATATTGATTCAAAGCAATTACTCTTAATTTCTAATACTATATTCATCTTTGAATCATCATTGTGCTATACTAGAGCAAAAACTTGTGAGCAATATTGAGAGAAGCATTCATTGTATTCATCTACCCTAAAAGAGGGCTTTTATTATTTTCTCAAACACTTATCAAAAGAAAGAGTTAAACACTTTGAAATGAAGGACTTCCTTGTCAAAAATGTTAGGGTTGAAGCTTTGTATTGAAAATAAATTTTCTATCGTAAAAGCTTGAACTATGGTTGTAGTTGGTTTGTGCACTCACCAACATTTGAAGAGTCATAATAGTGAAGATTGTTGAAATCCTAAGCGGGGAGCTTAGGTCGTGGACTTAGGGGGGGGGGGGGGGGGGCGAACCACGCTAAATCACGATTTGCAATCTCTTTCTCTTAACTCTCTTTTAGCATTAATTTATGCACACTAAGTGTTTGATATTTTGGCCCACTCGCACTTTATATTGCTAGAGTGCATATTTGTTTAAGATTGTTTTTGATTGATCATTGCTAGTATATTGCCTAATTGAAAAAGTAGTAGTATTGCCTATCTAACCTAATTCACCCTGCCTCCCCCCCCCCCCCCCCCCACTCTTAGGTTCAATTAAGGGACAACACTATGCTAGCAAAAGATGGTAGTTTTGTCTTTTGTGTTTTGCAACTTGTCTTTTGTCTTCTAGTGCAACTTGTCTTTTGTCTTCTAGTGCAACTTGTCTTTTGTCTTCTAGTGCAACTTGTCTTTTGTCTTCTAGTGAAGATTATCCAATAATTAATACTAATCTTCATTAGAATAATTAATTAAAAATTGACCCCTATTTCTATTTACACTTTGGCCCCAATACTTTTAGTATTTATATTTAGGCCCAAATACTTTCAGTATTTATACTTTGACCCCAATACTTTTAATATTTTTACTTTGGCCTAAATACTTTCAGTATTTATACTTTGGTCCCAATACTTTTAATATTTTTACTTTGGCCCAAATACTTTTATTAATTACACTTTTGGCCCGCTTAACAATTAACATTCCAAAAATGAATTACAAGCTCAATTAATGTTTGGGCAAAAATCATTTTAGTCCCTGAGGTTTGCTCTAAAGACCAAATTGATTCCTCAGGTTTGCAAAAAGACCAAAGAGGTCCCTCCAGTTAACTTTTGTTAGCCAAATGTTAACAGTCAAAGGGTTGACTGAGTTAAAAGACCATTATATCCTTAGGGAACATATATTATAAAAAGAAAATTACAATAAAAGTCTAAATCAGCCTAAAAAACATAATTCACATCATTTGTGCAGGAAAAAAAAAACCAAAAACTAAAAAATATCCGTTCAAACATAAACAAATTAAAGTTAGTAATATATCGTTAAAAATGAACAATCATCATCGACATAATTAGCAGCGAGGGTACCGGCCAGAGAAGAGGATGAATCATGATTGTTCATTTTTTAAGGATATATTACTGACTTTAATTTGTTTATGTTTGAACTGATATTTTTTAGTTTTTGTTTTTTTTTTTTCCTACGCGAATTATGTGAATTATGTTTTTTTTAGACTAATTTAGAGTTTTATTGTAATTTTCTTTTTTAATATATGTTGCCTAAGGATATAATGGTCTTTTAACTCGGTCAACCCTTTGACTGTTAACATTTGACTAACAAAAGTTAACTGAAGGGACCTTTTTGGTCTTTTTACAAACCTGAGGGACCAATTTGATCTTTAGAGCAAACCTGAGGGACTAAAATGGTTTTTACCCATTAATGTTTTATTCTTGATACTCTTTATGTGTGTGATTTTCTAGATTCATAACTGTATAACGATGGGGGACCATTAAACGCTTTTAATCTATTCCGAGAATGTCTCCGTCATTCTCCGGAATACCCTCACATTCAAGAATGACGTACTCGTAACATACATATCATGACAGTTTATACGGTAATGAAGTCCAACTCTTATGAATCTATTTATAGTTACAAATTAGCGTGCAGTCTGATCCTTCCATTAAATATGTCCCAATCGAATGAAGACCATGATACGATTAAGTCCACTAAACGATTCTATGCGTAGATCTATTCGGTGAAATGAAAGATGACACCTATGGAAAAACCCATTTCTATCATTCTATCTTTTATGCCTCGGCCGAAGACTTCCTCACTCAAACAATCGAAATAAAATCGCATAGAACATCGCCTCACATCGGAGGTTAACGAGTCCTATCTTGACAATTACTCGTCAGTCTTTATATCACAAGACTAAACTACGAGAGGTCGTATCTCACCTTTATGAAGGCGAGCTTTGTCCAAACACTAAATTTAGCCCCTGATGTATCCGACAGCCGTAATTTCTCAAGTCAAAGGCTTAATTTACAAAATTCGCAACAAATGACAAATTATTAATCCAAAGTCATGTAATTTTAGTCATTCTTGTCACATTCAATGATCCGTTCAACTAACAATCACCTATATGTAAGTTTGTCGCATCCCTATGCTGTTATGGCACAAGACTCATCATCCTTTATCATTAACATCTCTATGTTAATCAAATGTAACTTACATATGATAGCCCGTACTTGATTATTCTATTCTTGGTCGAATAATCTGAGGGATATGAATTAGTTTGAATGTTTACCACATCGAAGAAATATGCCAACGTATTCTAAATGCTTTTAGAATATATTTCTTCTCCGAAAAACATTAAGACACATTCATATAATAGGAATTACGGAGAATATGAACATCACAAACAAGTCAATATATAAACAAATATATAGACGTAAATGTCATTATGTACAAGTTAATGCCAAAATATCCCAAAATAGGTCATCTAATTATATAACATTAGGGCATATATCTAACATGGTAATCTCGGTACCAACCCCAGTCGAGGTACACAAAGTAGTCTGGATAGGGGGAATTTAGCTCACACCAGTAGAAGAACTAGTTCTACGGGGAGAGAATGGATTATATATAGGGTTAATATGAGGATCAATACCTGCTAAGTTCTCAAGAGGATAACCACATGTTCCTTGATACTCCTCGACATCAGTCAAACCCTCTATTTCCCCGGGACTATTATGTTTATCACTATGTGCTCTTTCCTGCCTAAGAATCGATATCGCCTCAGAATCAGATTGGGGATCCTCTTCTTTACCTCCTCGACCATAAGAATGAATCGACTTGTTTTAGGAACTATACTTGTCTCCCAACCTCGACATTTTTCCCTTAAATGGAAAATTGATTAAGGGTTAGCAACAAACCTATTAAAAAAAGTCTGACCCAAGCAAAAAATGATAAAGAGCTTGATGAACTGAGCTGAGCACTAGTTGGGAAGTAAGAATGCCTAAGAGTTGAAAGAAAGTGAGAAAGGTAACAATGAGGGGTGAAATCCCCTATATATAGTCGTGAAAACGTGAATCTCAGTGCATGAACCATCATAGAGGTTGAAACTGAACAGTCGTGTTGCATTAATGACAAACTGACAAAACACGAATATCAAAGCGTCATCTATTCAAGTGGTCATAATTGGAATGCTGACGTGGCTCAAGAGATCCAGACTACCCGAGCTCTCGACCAAGACCTCGAGGATTCTAGGAGGGATAAATGATAATGGTGAAATTACCTTACTAACCTTGATGATCCAAGACCATGTAGTAATTTTATTAGCCATGTGGCACAAGGAGAGAAGTCTTCTAGACCCTTTGAGACCATAGAGATACTCTTAAAGATTCTTTATCCTTCACTATAAATAGTGCATGGATAGTCACAAAAAAGGTAACTCATATCTTTACTAAATATAGCTATTTAATCTCTGTCACATTAATTGCTATTTAAGCTCGGGTCGGTAACTGACTTGATCGTCAAAGGTGGTCTACAGGTCATAACCCCCGTTGTTCAATTTCATTTTTGCAAGTTTCAACTCGGGTCGAGTGCTTGAGATTTCAACCCTTAACAAATAGGAAACACTGTAGTAGTGTTATTATGATCATACTCTACACACACAAACACAAACAGATATATATATATATATATATATATATATATATATATATATATATATATATATATATATATATCCAATGCTATAGTACTTTAAAGAACTTGATCCAATGAAAGATTGAAGATTAAATTTGTAGTTGCAGCATTTGCCAACACTAGTCTTGCACGACAAGTCCTTCTAGGTATGTCAATTGTCAAATAATAATTGTGATAAGAGGATGTAATTTTAAAACTCAAAATATTTAATTAGAAGTTATTATCTAATTACTTTACCTAAGCTCGAGAGTCTCAAACAATCTATCTTGAGACGTACTCGGGCAAGCCACAATAAAGTCCAGGTAGAAAGAAGTCAAAGAACATTAAAATTATAATGAAAAGAGATGATACAAGTGTCAAAACAGCTATGAGCTGCGAACAGGCTGGGCTTGTAGATGAGATGTAAAAGCAGGCTGACCCCAAAAAAAGGACATATGTTGTACGATTTGAACAAGCATCCCCAACCCCATCCATTACATGGCCCAAAAGGGCTTAAAACTTGCCAAGTCTCCTTTTAGTTTTGTAGGGTATTTCAGTTCTCTCCCGTGTGTGTGTGTGTGGGGCATTCATTTTCCATCTCACCTTTACTTAGTACTTGGCTCCGGTTTTCGAGAAGGAGATCTATTGGTCCACACCTAAGCACATCATTGCTTAATTATCTTGGAGGCTTCACGAATCACAATGATACTAGTATTATCATCATCTTTTGCATACTCTTTTTGTAATATTATTTATGTATCATTGGGCTAATTTTTCATGTGTATCACTCGAATTATATAAAATATTATTTTTTTATAATATTGTTATATATAAATATGACTTATAATTTCATCCATTTTTATACAATAAAAGTTTTTGTTATATAAAAATAAATTTAACATTTAATATTTGACCATATAAAGAAAGTATGAAATATTACCCACATCGCATTAATTAAACATTACACCCTCTTTTAACGTGGTTATATATCACCGAAATAACATGAATCGTTACCCTTTTTTTGGTCCTTGGTTAGTCTTTGTACACCATGTTCCCTAAAATATTATCTCAAAATTTGCATCTTGTTTAATCTAAATACTCGATGAGAAGGCCCCACCAACTTTCTATCTCATTTTTATGCATCTTTTTCCATTCAACCTCTCTTCAAAAAAACAAAAAAAAAAAAAAAACCTCTCTCCCATAATTAACTTATGTCTCGTGTTTTGGCACGTGTGATGTTGTTTAAATCTCGTTTCCTTTCCCATTATGATTAATAGTGTGACTGAACCCACCTAAAGTACATTGCTAATAGATATTCTGTTTTTTTACCTTCCTTTTTTGTTGAAATTTGTGTTCACGTGTTAAACTTAAATGAGTTGTAAATAAGAAATTTAATGATAAAATTGAAGTACCAACTTGGGAAAAATAAAATTGAGTAAATGAGTTTATCCCACATGTAAAATAAAGCCAATTGGCTTCGGATCGTGGTGAGGGTCCGATCGTGACTTAATATTGGGATGTAACATTTTGAATTTATTCCATGATTTATTTCAGAATTTATTCTTGAAATAAATATATTTAGAATTTAATTCAAGATTTATCCTAAAAATAAGTATGAGAAATAAATGTGTTGTCAGTTACATCTATTTTATTTTTCAACAATTAATGTCATTATTCAAAATTAATCCCAGCAATTAAGTAATCATTATTCTGGTCGAAAAATCATTACATATTTTTCCTATAAATATTTCTGGTTATTTGGCATGAAAAATAAGAGTTTAAAAAGCATGCATGCATATGGAGTATGCATAGTTTTATAGAGAGAGTTCTAGTTTATTTGATTCATCGGGTCTTGTGATTAGAAGTGTTGTTATTGCGAAACGAAAATCGTTATATCTTGAGAGACTTGCGTCAATGACCGTGAACACCGTAGCTGGGAGATTAAAGTCCTAAGGAAACTAAATAAAATTCAGACCTCAATCTTAACTCAAGTCGGATTTCTAATATTTTTTATTTCAAAATTTTTGGTTTTCTATTTACATTTATTTTGCAACACTTTCAGCGTACAACATGTAAGTCTTCTTACTTGATCATAATTGGTTTGCAATGTTATTTCTTAGACTAGAATTTAATATTCTAATTTGTGATTTTGCTAACCGTGAATTATCATTAAACATACAAAGTATATGTATACTCACATAATTTCACTAACATTTTTTACCTAAAGCATTCCTCCCTTGCTCTTTTGAACATTAGTGGATGTATTCATAGATCAACGGAGATTTTAATTCTCACTAATTTCAATAATGAAACTAATAAGAACTGAGTTGAAGTGTTTTTTTATATAAAAAAAAAATGTGTGTATTTTTAAAATATTATGAGACTGAAAAATTGGTTTAGCCCTCAATGAAAATATTATTCATATACGAGTGTTAAAATTGTGTGTTAATAGATTTCACTGAACAAAAGTTATAGATCCATCCCTACTTGTGAAATTGTCAAAATCTTATTATTCTAATGCTCCATATATTAAAGCTAAATGATTAGACGCTTAAAACGTTACATCTAAGTAACACCGTCCAATTAGGCAATTAAATAACATAATCTAATTTTCTATGACTTACTAGAAAGAAAATTGACCACGTCGTTTTTCTTTTTCATTTTTTTCTTATTATTTTCCTCTTATAAATGGAAGAGAAAATGTTCCATTATTTTGTTTTAGGAGGGTCTCCTTATCTCAAAATTTTCGAATCTTAAGTAGAAATAACACTAAACAATATCTTTTTTGCTTTTCTAGCCAAAAAAAAAACAAGAACTTCTCCACCAAAGAAAGGTTTTTAATATGGCATTGTTGAAATGTAAGCTTTATTTAACTAGACTAATTTCTCTATCTTCCTTTAACTGCTATGACATTTTGCAAATCTACATAGATCTAACCTCTGTTTAACTACATTGTCTTGATACTGCCCATAATGTGAATCTATGTCTCTCTCTAAATTTTCCAAAACGCAGGACATTATTTCATGTAGAAGTAAAATGAAACAGTTCATTTTCAAAGTCAAATTAAGATCACCACAAATCAATAATGGTAAACTTTGATTGGCACTTAAAGACAAGACACTTTGAAATGTCTAACAAGAAAGATATATAATACAGTAATTCAAGTAATGATTTTTCTTATAAAATCATAAACTTACGAAGTTAGTTGATCCACTCCCTATCTACTTAAGAGAGAAGTCAGTAACTTGGGTTGTTGCTTAATGGTGACATTTTTGGACCCCTTCTCAGCGAGGAGTGGTCAAAATTGATGGATGGGGCCATTCCTTCTATGTTTGGGATTGGACCACGTCAGCATGTTGGACAATGGCACGTGTCCCTTCCAGGTGTGGGCCCCCACCAAACCCCATTATTGTCCCTTTGCAATTATTTCTTCCTTCTTCTGTATCCCAAGTTTTTTCAGTGCCTTCAATTCAAATGAGAACAGGATATCATCAAAGAAGTTGGCAATTTATTTTCTCTTTCTGGGCCATCCTTATGAATTTCACAAAGAAATGGAAAGAGAGAGAGAGAGACTAACAGTCATATCAACACAGGACGAAAAAGAGAGTCAAACACGGTTTAACACTTGGCATGAGCCCAAAGGTCACAAGCAACTACTTGACGTGTGTGAGCAAAATACTAATTTTTGAAAGGGTGAACTGTAACATATTTTTTTGTAATTAAATATAAGTGTATTCGTTATTTTTGTGTTTTAAAAATTAGTATAAATAGTATTTATATTTTGGCATAAGTGAATAAGACCTCCTACCGCCTAAAAAATCGTTTGTTCTAACGGATATTAACACCAACGCGCCTGAGATATAAATGAGCGGATGTTTAAATGTATATGTAGGCAAAATAGTTAGGTTTTTTGATATAAATGTCTTTTCAAAAAATTAAAAACAAAAAAAAAACACAAAAAGCTGCATCTTATGCCAAAAACCCCTCCAATGTCCTTTTCTCTTTTGTTTAGACCAAAAAAAAATATATATATATATATATATATATATATATACACACACACAAAAAACACACACACACACACACACACACATATATATATATATATATATATATATATAACATTGCAAAAAGAATGTAGGTGTAGAGGTAGGGGTTGGGGTTGGGGTTGGGGTGGGGGTACTAATAGGGTTGGGTTGGGTTGGGTTGGGTTGGGTAGGGGGGGAGGGGGGGTGGGTGACGGGTTGGGTGTAAGGGTGAGGGGTGATGGGCTGGGTGTCGGTGTCGGTGTGGGGGTGGAGGGGTGACAGGATGGGTAGGGGTAGGGGTAGGGGTAAGGGTAAGGGTAAGGGTAAGGGTATGGGTGGGGGGTGGGTGACGGGCTAGGGGATGGGGGGTAGTGTTGGGGAAGATGACTAATTTTATTTAATTTTGTTTTTTTTTATTGTTTTATAAGGATATTTTCGGCGGTAGAAATATATATATATATATATATATATATATATATGTGTGTGTGTGTGTGTGTGTGTGTGTGTGTGTTTGTGTGTGTGTAAATAAACAAAATAGGAAGGGGCATTTATATCTTTTAAACAATTATGTTAATTAATTGGACGAAAATATGGGGAAGGAGCACATTTGATAGTTTACAAAAACACAGAAATTACTTATTCTAGTTTTTAAAATATAGGGAGGATCGATACACTTATACTTAACCGTAAAAGAGATTTGGTACACTTTACCCTTTTTAAAATGACTGTCTATTTGTGTTAGGATAAAATTTGGCTTATAGACTAAGATTCATAAGGTAAATGAGAACTTAGATACAAGAAAATGACAAACAAGTAATTATAAAGGTTCAACAAGTTGACTGTTAAAATTTCTTAATAGTGTTAATAAGAGAATTTAAGTAAAAAATAAGGTTAGAGAATTTAAAATAATGCTATAATTTCACAAGAGTAAATGACATTTTTCTCATTATTCTTCATTTTTATTTTTTAACATTTAATTTAAGCTGTAACTTTGCTACATAGAAAATTCCTACTCGATGCCTGGTGTCTAACATGTGAGAAAATCTAAGAAGAATCTAGGGATTGATGGTTTTAATGCTGTGTAAGCATTGGCACTTTTTACTTTTCTAAGAAAAGATCCAAATAACTGTAAAAACTGATAACAATACTTTATTTGGAACTACAATGGCCCCACATGCTATTTACATCATTCACTTTTGCTAGGTTGATGGTGTTAGGCCTCTTCTTTTGGGGTTTAATTTTAGAAAGATGAAATAGATTTTGGGTAAGAAAAAAAAAAAAAAAATCCTCTTTACCTAGTCTTGTGAAGAAAAAGCATGTTATATAGTTAGATAAGAAACTTGGTAGGGGTGGGGTGTATGCATACTAGTAAGCAAAAGTTAAAGAAACAGATTTAGGTATTTAGGTTTATTTAATAATGTTTAAGAAACACGAGTTTATTTTGATATTAATTGATAGTAGGTAAAGTAATCTAAAACTTACGATATGGTCTTAAAATTTATAATGTATTAATATAAAAGAATTATATTCTTTAACCTTTGAAATTCAACTTAGATGGTAATCAAAAACATGAATGGAATTTTACAAGAAGCTGGATTTTAATCAAAATTTATTGTGAAAATTATGGAACTTATCTTTTCTCTGTTGTGGTGATCCCAAAGAATCTAAGAACAGGTGAGTCTTAACATACATGTGTAGAACTTAAATATTGACTCAAAAATTTAAACTATTGAGTCTTGATCTTACACATGTTTATTAATAATTCATTCTTATTCTAATTTTTCTATGTGAGAGAAATCATTCTCTCTACTCTTCAATTTACCATGTGTAATAAGTACCATGATATTCCAATTTCCTTGAGTATGAATATTAATTGTTGCAACATTTCATGCATAACACCCACAAAATTTGCCGTGAGGATCTGAGTCAGTAGGCTGTTTTACATTACTCGGTCTAATCCATTTTGTTTTCTTGTCACATATTTGAAAATTTACTCTTAGTTAGAGGTAATTTTAGGATATTTTATCAGTGAAAGCAAAGTGATTTTGCGTATTAAAAATACTAATATTTTAGAACATTCTATGGAGTTTTCAAATTTGCCACCAATTCTAATTTCCAGTACTTGTTACTTAATGATATGACTGAACATCGAAAATCTGACGATTACATAAATGAAATTCAAGAAACAGGTTAGTATCAAGGATCAAGTAGATTCACTTGTAAGGTCAGAGGCATTCAATGGTAAGTCCAAAGTTATTTTGAAAATATTTGTATTTTTGAAGTATTTTCAGTCAGAAAGTTTAATTTAATCCCATTTAAAAGAATTAATTATATATAAATATTAAATTATGTATTTTAATCCTATTAAATAAAAATCTTAAATTTGTCTCTGATCAACTGGATATAGGTTGACAAAACATCTGATGCCTTGAGTTACTCTCGTGCTTGAATTGAATTTGCTTAAAGATGTAACTGATAGGGGACGTTTGGTCTCAGAATGTTATAAGATTCATGAAATACGAATTCTAAAATATGATATTTTCATGTTTGATTCACGTAATTAAAAAATATTTTTGAGAATATCACTTTTTTTAGAATGCAATATTTATATGATTCGGTCTATTTTTATTCCCATGTGAGGGGGGTGGGAATCTCACATTTCCAAGTTGTGGAATGTATTTGGAAAAATAAAAGACACAAATACTCATCTTAAAAAAATAAAAAATAAAAATAAATAAATAAATAATAATTCAAAAATAAAATATAAAGTAAAAAGATAAAAATAAAATAAAATAAAATAAACATAAAAAATAAAAATAGAAAATACAATAAAATAAATTAAAAATAAGATAAATAAAATTAAATAAAAAATAGGAAAATAAAATAAAATAAAAATAGAAAAATAGAATAAAACTAAAATAAGATAAAATAAAAAATAAAATTAAAATAAGTATAAAATAAAAAAATATTTATAAAAACTCAAATAATAACAATAAAAATAAAAATAAAATGAAATTAATAAAACTTATTAATTTTTTAAGTTAAACTAAAATTTTATTATTTAAATTTATATTTAAAATAATTTTTTTATTGCTAAATTCTGAATTTTAAATTTAAATTAAATTTCAAATTTAAAATAAAAATAAAATAATTTTAAAATTTCATAATCTTTTAAAATAAGAAATTTAAGTTTCTAAATTTTACTCACATATTAGCAAAAATATACAAAATGAAGCGTTATTTATATACATTGTATGATATTTTTGTTTTTCTGAGTTAGGGGTATTGTTGGAAAATTGCTCAAAATTTCTAGAAATATTGAGTTTAAATCAAACATAAAAAAAAAATATATTTTAAGAATTTGACAAAATATTCCAGATAATATTTTTAACGTACCAAATAATTCTAATAACATTATCGGGAATAATATTCCTGAGAATGTCATTCCTAAAAATATTACTCCTGAGAATAAAAAATCAATCCGTAAACCAAACGCCCAATAAAGGAATTAGCTAACATGGTCTTGATTCCCTCTTTTGATGTGACCCATTAGAACTCCTTTGGGCTAGCTAGCCCAACTCTGTCAAATTCCAATTCGAAATTTTCTTTTTGGTTTTTTCCTTTTTCTATTTTTATTTTCCTTTCTATTTTCATTTTTACTTTACGCATATTTCTTTTTCGTCGAAACCTAACGCATATCGAATATATAAATTTTTTGTCAAATACATGCTTCACTTGCAACATGATTTTCTTAATGCATAGCTAAGAATAATGGTTCTTAACTGATTTAAGATAAGCTATTGTACCACAATTTATAGGTTGGAGTGAATACAATTTAATCTTATTTATAGGAGTTTCTCAATCCAAAAAAAGGAGAAGAAGCAAAGTAAAAGTGTAACATCCTATGCACGAATGTGAAATTTTTTGAGAATGGAAGCAAATGGCTAAGCTATTATTCCACAAACAAAGAAATTCAATATATATTTTCCTCTCTTTATATATTTCCATTTTTTTTTCTTTGTTTCCTTTTTTTTTGTTGTTGGGGAGGGGGAGAGATTTGGGGGGAATATGTAAGCTTTTGAACTACAAAAACAAAAATTCGACACTAGTAAAAATAATGAAACCTTTACGATAACAGCGACACCTCTCCACGTTCACACGTGCGAACTCTTTCATTCCTTACCGCAATGACGAAAGTAGCCCCGTCACATTTCCAACCCCTCGTACTACTTAAAAATACTGTTCATCACACGTCATCTAGCTTGGTCTTTCTGAAATTAATTGGTGAAAATACCCTCGATATTACCCTAGCGTAGCTATGAATCAGGCATGAAATAAATGGGTAACTTTGTAGAAGGAGACAATTATCACTAGATTTACCAAGTACAGGCCACTATTTAATGTGGGCCGTTAAAATATAGGCAACGGGAAGGACTGAGTCACAGTGGGCCCGCAAGTACACTACTACTCTGCAAATAATCGTATCATGTAATTGATGAGAAGTAGTATTCCCAATTCATCTTATGGCGCGTGCATGCACGTTGATAGTTTTCTTTTTTTTGCAAAAAAAGGACACTTTTCTTTGTTTTTTGGGCTCATTAAACCGTGTGTATTTCATTAAATAATGAAAAAATATATATGTAAGTTAAATAATTTTTTTTTTGCTAAAAGCAAGGAAGTCGGTTTTATTAAAATCTCAAAAAATATGTACATCAATTTGGTCCCACAAAAAGGGTCTATCTAAGATTACTTTCATCTAAATTTTAAACTTTACAAATTGCCTGGTTCAAAAAGTTTCTCCTAACTTTCTTAATTGTAATGAATTTAGTCTTTACATTAAAATTAATATTGTTAAGTATTTGATCTTTAGTAAGCACTTCATTTTTGTACAAACGACGATCTCGCTTCTTCTAAAAATGAAACACAAGGGTGTCGAGAAAGAGATCACCCATCATGTGTGACAGGCTAGTAGAGATCACAAGCTTTCCTTTGATTACTATTATTAATTTGAAGAAGTATATAAACTCTAGTTAGGAAAATTATTATATTTACTAACTTATTTACCTAGTCTTTTTTAGTAGATGGTTTGGAGAAAACTACAAGTGTAATTGAAGAACACATGACCTACATATATTTAACAAATAAATTGAAAGAAAGTGAAAAATCTTGAATTTTATGGTGTTAAAATGTAATGTAAATCCCCTAAAAGAACCCAATTAAATCTAAGCAAGTATTTTATTGAGTCATAAGAATGAAAGAAAAAATAAATAAGTAAAAATTTCCTTTTACATTGCACATAGCTCAAAGAGATAGGGATTAACTATGGTTTTCTACCTATCCTTAGGTGATTCGAACTCGAAACCATTTAGGTCTCAAGTGAAGACTACTTCCACTGAGCTTAACCCTCTTGTCAAGAGATCGAGATCGATCGAAACTTGTACATTAACATGCTTTGTGTCAAATTAATACATAAAAGACAAACTAAACCCTTTTTTTTCTTTTCTTTTTGTGTCAATATTTAATATCATCAATAAACAGAGAAAAGAAAACTCTAAGAACTTGCTACCCTAAGTGCAATTTCTCAAGCATAGAAATGCATGAGAAAATGATAGGAATAAGATGGCTCAAAACTAAAGGGTGATACAAGTATTTTAGATGAGATGTGATGGGCCATAAATTGAAAGCCCAGCAACTAAAATAGAGGATTTAACCCAAACAGCGACCTAAAAGCTAATTAGGCCAAAGTTCAACGAAGTTTAACTGATATGACCAAGTCAAATGGCTTGAAGCATGGTTGACCAATTCAAAGGTAATCGCAACTAATTCAACAAACATGTTCCTAAGAGCTCAAAAATTGTGGGAGCACCTCCCATTCACATCGTTGGTCAATCCCACTACCTCCACAATGGTACTATGAGCCAAACTCAGCCTATAAATAGGTATTAGTGGCAAGTAAAAGGGGTAATGAGTTTTCATTGAGCCAATTACTTTATTTACTGCCTACTTAAGCTCTATCCGAGTTCTCTTTTTCCCATTACTGATTTAAGCATCAGAGTGGGAACCTAGGCACCACTCTAAGTCCTTTGTTTTGTAGTAATCTAGCAAAGATTCATCAACTTTTAGGCACTGGAGTAGAGTTCAAGCCCAATACTGGCAGCCCAGCTCGATTCCAACCTTAAGAGTTTGGCGCCATCTATGGGAACGACTTGTTCATCCCATTGAGAAACCAATATGGTACATACAAAGAGTCAGGCGACTGGTGACATCCGACCTACTTAGGACGAGCCTCAACTTCCAGGAGTAGGAAATGCAGCTCCGTCAGCATTCACTCATCTACCACCTCTGGCCACCACAGATCCTTTTATGGTGCCCACTACTGCAACAACCATACCAATTGTGGCCATACCGCCGATTCTGGCCTTATCATCTCAGGCAATAAACATGTCGACTTTGTTGCAAATGTTTTATAGTTTATAAGGAACAATGAATCAGTTCAAACTCAAGGCTTCATTACAGCCCCAGAGGTAGCTCTAGCTCAACCTCAAGCAGATCCTCCACCACACAATGCGCCTAGGTAGGGAGGTCGACCACCTGCTTCTAAACATCAAGATGATAAGACAAATTCAACTGAGCTAGTTGATGGACCAGAAAATACTAGAGCTAGGTTACACGCAGCAAGGTTTGACGGACCTAAGGCTTCGTAGGTGCATTATGAGAATTGTCGCTGGGGAAACTGACATCTCTCAATAGAAATCCAGGAATAACCAATACCAAAGGTTTACAAGCTCCCTACTTTACCCACCTACGATGGAATAGTGGACCCCGAAGATCATTTACAGGTCTTTGATCATCACATGAATTTCTACAATGTGTCTGACCTAGTCAAATGCGAGGCCTTTCCTACTACCTTGGTTGGCCCAACTCGTAAATGGTTCTCAAAGTTGCCTACTAGATCCATCAGGAGTTATGAGCAGTTATCTAATTAGTTCCTGGATCAGTTTGCAAGCAGTAAGTAGCCCTCCAAACTCATAGCCTCCTTACTGAATATCAAGCAATGGAAGGGAGAAACCCTTTAGGAATACACTTAGAGATTCAATCAAGCAACACTCGATGTGCCAGACATACAATAGTTCGTCGCTCTAGTAGTATTTTATGCAGGGGCTGAAGTCACAATCTTTCCAAGACTCATTGGCTAGAAAGACCCCACAAACCTTCTCGGAGCTAATGGCCAGAGCAGAGAAATATATACATTCAGAGAAAGTGGCTTTAGCCAATCGGGATAAAGAAAAGGGTCTCAGGATACATAATCCTAGGAGAGGAAGAGAGTCCGGAGCAGACAAAAAGAAAAGGTCATTGAGAGGAAAGCAGGAGAGCTCAGCAAAAGGGAGGTACAAAGAATGCACCCCACTGAATGCCTCTAAAGCTATCCCGTATGAAATTCGTAGAAAGAAAAGCATAAAATGGCCAAAAACAATGAATGGCAACCCTGACAGAAGAAATAAAGACTAATATTGCAGATTCCATGATAGCTACGGTCATGATACTGAGGACTACAAGCAGCTAGAGGACGAGATCGAGTCCCTGGTCAAAAGGGGAAGGCTCACTGAGTACCTAATCAAAGAACGAAGTGGTCAAAGGAAGCAAGAGCTCCAACGAGACCGAGATCGGAGCCCTAGACCTGGATAACTAGATAGGCATATAAGGGTCATAGATACCATAGCAGGAGATTCCACAATAAGAGGTGAAAACGAGGGGGGGAATGAAATCTTACCTGAGGTTTGGAAGAGGTAAAACTCTCTCCACTAAACTAGAGAAGGAAGAACAAATAACCTTCACCTTGGAAGACCTCATGGGACTCATTGTCCCTCATGATGATCCCTTTTTGATCTAAGTAAGAATTGCCAATTTTCTTGTGAAGAGAATAATGGTTGATACAGGTAACTTGACGGAGGTCTTGTCCTTGAATGCCTTTCTCAAGCTCGGTATCGACTGCAACAACCTAAGCCATATGAAGGGAACTCTGTCTAGATTCACATGAGAACCTTTTCAACCGGAAGGCATCATCAACCTACCCCTAACCCTAGGGACAAATGAAAAGAAGGTAACTATCATGAGAGAATTCATTGTAATGGATTGCAGGTCCATCTATAATGGAATCATAGGACGAGAATCCCTAAACCAATTCCGAGCCATGGCCTCACCATATCACCAAAAGTTGAGATTCCTCACTTTGGCAAGGATAACTACCGTAAAGGGATACCAGCTCTTAGCTAGGGAATGCAATACAACAACTCTATAAATTTCAGGGCTAATAGCACAATTGTTAGAGCTCTCTGTGGAATGGGAAAAAGAAAAGAGGCCAACCCCAGCAAAAGAGCTGACAGAAGTGGAACTGGCTCCGAGCAAGAAGGTTAAGATCGATAACCACCTCTCACCAGAATATAAGAAAGGTATAATAAATTTTCTTTCAAACAACATGCATATATTTAACTAGTCTTCCACTGATATGAAAGGGGTAAACCCAAACATAGTAGTCTATCACCTAAATATGGACCCAATTCACCGACTTGTTTGTCAAAAGAATAGGTAGTTTGGCATAGAGAAGAGTCGCAATATTTGAGAAGAATAATAAAAAAAAAAAACCAGAAGCTGGATATATTCAAGAAATGGAATACCCTGAATGGCTAGCCAACGTAGTGATTGTACCAAAACCTAATGGAAAATGGCAGCTTTGCATCGATTTCACCGGCCTCAACAAAGCTTGTCCTAAGGACTGCTATTCATTACCAAGGATAGATCAGCTGGTAGATGCAACTTCAGTCTGTGAATTCCTCACATTTATCGATCCCTTCAAAGGATGCAACCAGATCAGAATGACACCTCAAGATGAAGAGAAAATAACCTTCATAACCAACTTTGACACTTATTGCTATAAGATGATGCCCTTCAGACTAAAAAACGTCAGGGCTACCAATTAGAGGATGGTTAACAAGGTCTTTGAAGCTCTAATCGGCCCCAACATAGAGGTCTACATGGACGATATACTGGTCAAAAGTAAGAATGCCCATATGCACGTGATAAACCTCGCTGAAACATTTGTTACTATGGATAAATTCAGGATCAAGCTTAATCCAGAAAAGTGTGCCTTTGGCGTAAAGGCCAGGAAGTTCTTGGGCTCCATAGTAATCAGCTGAGGTATAAAGGTAAATCCATAAAATATCTAGGCCCTCTTGGAAATGAGCCCACTGAGAAGCATCAAAGAGGTCCAATCGCTACCCGAAAAGGTTACTGCACTAAGCTGCTTTATGTCCAGGTCTGCAGACAAATGTGCTCATTTATTCAAAGTGCTCAAGAAACCAAAAGATTTCCAATGGATAGAAGAATGCCAGAGGTTTTTTGACAGTTGAAGTAGTACCTCAAGTCTCTGCCACTATTATGTTGACCTGACCCGGGTGATGTGCTGACCCTCTATCTGGCAAGCTCTGCCATAGTAGTAGCAACCACACTAGTTAAATAAGAAATGAGACATCAAAGGCCTGTGTACTACATAAGCAAGGTCCTCAAAGGAGCAAAGGTAAGGGACTCAACCATTGAGCGAATCGCCCTAGCCTTAGTGACAGCTTCGAAGAAACTAAAGCATTACTTCGATGCATACACAATCAGGATTATGATTGACATGCCGTTAAGGAAAGTCTTGCACAAGCCAAAAGCACCGGAGCATATTTTTAAGTAGGCAGTTGAGCTCATCCAATTTGACACATACTATCAACCTCATGTGTCCATTAAGGCGCAGGTTCTTGTTGATTTCATAGTAGAATGCACAAGTGCGTTGAACTCAAATACAAAAGCGCCCTGGATGATTCAGATAGACGGAGCCTCAACAAAACAAGGAAGCGGAGCTGGAGAGGTCATCATTAGACCTTCTGGAGAATAGCTACAATATGCACTCAAGTTCCAATTCCCAACTTCAAATAATGAGGCAGAATATGAGGCCTTGATAGTTGGCCTTAAGGAAACAATAGCCCAAGGAGCTCGAGCCAGGGATGTAACCACAAACTCTAAACTGATGGCAAACCAAGTCTTGGAGAATTCGAGGCAAATGATCCTTCCATGCCAGCCTACCACCAAAAGGCGAAAGAGCTAACATCGGGACTAGAGAAATTCCACATACAGCAGGTCCCCCGTACGAAGAACGAGAAGGCAGATGCTCTTTCTCGCCTCATTTTGGGGTCTCTCTAACCTGCTATAATCAAGGTCGATGAAATAGAATGATCAGCTACGATCGTAGACGAGGTCGAATTGGAAGTTGCTACCATGGATGTCCAGAACATGTGGACAAAGACCATTAAGACATACCTCGAATTAGGGGAGCTCCCTCGAGATAAAGTAGAAGTAACAAAAGTCAAGAAGCACGCTTCTAGGTTCATTATCCCAGGAGAGAAACTCTATAAGAAATATTACTCTTGGTCACTATTGAAATGTATAGATCTGCTGAAGAAAAATTTTATACTCAGAGAGGTCCATGAGGGGATTTGTGGAAACCACCTCGAAGCTAAAGTACTAGCCCGAAAAAGTCCTAAGATTAGGGTATTCTTGGCCCATCATCCAGCAGGATGCACGTGACCTAGTACAAAAATGTGATACACACTAAAAGTACGCAAAAATACAAAGACAACCACCTACTAAGCTCGTAGCTATGACTAGCCCATGGTCATTCGCACAATGGCTGCTGGATATTCTAGGACCACTACCTCTAAGCTCGGCACAGAAAAAATTCATCTTCGTAGAAGTAGATTATTTTAAGAAATCGATAGAGGCAGAAGCGGTTGCAAAGATAACTAAAAAAACTACCTAAAACATCACATAGAAATCGATAATATGCTGGTTCGAAATTCTGCGAGTCATTATAACAAACCACAAAACAATTTGATTCAACATATTTTTGTGATAAATGCAGAGATTTGGGAATACATTTAAAATTTACCTCAGTAGCTCACCCTCAGACCAATGGTTAGGTCAAAGTTAGTAATCGAGCTATTTTACAAGGGTTACAGACAGAACCGGAATAGGCCAAGGGATTATGGGCTGAGCTGCCTTTAGAAATCCTTTAGGCACACAAAATAACCCCCAGCTTAGCAATAAGGGAAACTCCATTCTCCCTGACCTTTGGGATGAAGACAATCATTCCCGTGGAGATCGGCTCCCTTAGTAGCCGAGTCTAGCTCTGAAGAGGAAATAAAAAGTCAAAAGCTACAGGAAGATCTTGATCTACCTAACTAATTCAAGAAAAAGCCTAAATCAAGATGCTAGAAGGTAAAAGAGCCATGTCAGGACCTTTGCACAATGAATCCGACCAAAGCAGATCTAACAAAGAAACTGGGTACTGCGGAAAGCTAGTTTACAACCTCAACCAAATGAAGGAAAATTATCCTCAAATTGGGAAAATCCATATTTGGTCAAGAAAGAGCTCTACCTAGGAGTCTTCAAGCTAGCTGAGCCTGATGGAAATGAGCTAAAAAACACTTGGAACGCAGAGCATCTAAAAAAATATTTCTTGTAAATAATGACCAACACTGATGTAATAATGTTTGGATTATGACTAAAAGAGTTTTTTCTCTTATAGAATTCGCATTCATTTAGTATTAGATAAAAAGGTCCAAAGGATCATTATGAGGCACAAAAGTGCTCGTCAGCTCTAAAAGCCGAATAAAGAGCCACGAAGCTCTAACAGACCTCTTGAAAAAGGACGTGGTATACAAAATTTAAGGTGAGAAACGCAAAATTAAAGAACAATCTCTCAGGACCCCAAAGGGTCAACATTCATAAAGTCCAAGGCTCGAGAAGTCAATGAAACATAAAAAGACCTAGAAGGTTTGCATTCTAAAGCCTACAAGGCTAAGAACAAACGAGCTCTTGAGCTCAAAGAAACCCCTAAGTACCTTAAGAGGTCTACGACTATCAGGGGTCAAAGTAAGATAATGCCCAAAGGACACAGTGTCTAGTGGCAGAAAATAACAAGGCATTGTAGGCCAAGCACTGAGCAAAGCCAAAGTAAGCAACCAAATCTGAGTTAGGTAATCAAGTCCACAAGTGCAAGATACATAAATAGCACAGGACAAAAATAATTCTATTAATGAACAAATTTTTACAAAAAAATGGGGGTAGAGCCCTATAAAAATGTCCAAGGCTTATTACTCTTCTTCAGAGCTGGAGACATCAAAGTCAACTTCCTTGTCAAGGGGAGCCTCGCTAACCAAGTCTACTAGGAAGAACACTTTAATACGGTTGTCCTATAGAAATGTGTTAACCTCCTTAAACATCTCAACATTTCCTTCATGGACGGATTGGGCATAACTAACTCGGCAAGCCTTCCCAATCATGTTGTCGAACTTGGGGATATTCTTAAAACATTGGATGGAAATCTCCCCACATTTATTGACGTCCTTATAAAGGATGTCCAACGTGACTTGGAGGGCATTGTTCTTCCTCTGGACCTCAGCCATATCGTGATGGTTTATGAAATCTAGCATAGGGTAGACATATTTTTTGAAATCATATGGCATATAAAACATGTATAGGCATTCATAAGCAATTCACCATAGATCATTGCAATAATACATGTTAGAAACCGATATAGCGTGCAAAATTCATAGTTTAGGCATATACCTTCACGTGTTGATGTATGAACTCAACAAACACAAGTTCTACAGACTATAAGCTTGCTGAAAAATGCGTGCAAGGCTCGAAAGGAAACCCCTAGGTGTGACTCCTTCAAGTGTTCTCCCCTATTCCCCTTTCCACACGTATGGCTATAAAACAAGTGGATTTTTCTTTCTCTGCCTTTTCTTTTCTCTTGGCGGTGTAACCTTGTGTGTATATGTGTGAGTGTGTCGTATGGTGTGTATGTAGTTGTTAGGATATAGCCAAAATTCTAAGGAAAGTGGAGAGGTAGAGTTCTAGTTAGCTTAGGAGTTTAATTTTTGAATAACTCTAAATTATTTGAAGATAATTCACATTATCTTCTTAATTTAAATTCAGAAATTATCCACTCCCTTAACTTATCTCTTCTATACGCCTACACATACAATCCACACTCTAGAGTATGCCTGGCACATGCTATCTGGACAATCTACGCAAGGACAAACATTTTTGTCTTAAGAATATTTCTTGTTCTGATGTCCTGGCCTTTCTAAATTAAGTTGCATGTTCCTAAACAGGAAACCATACTTAATTTACACACAAATTCCAAATTAAGAAATAGATAGCTAACCATAAAATAAAGTGGCTAGAAGAAGGACTCGAATACATAGTTGTTGTGGCTATAAAATGACCAAAATGCCCTGCTAGACACTAGCAGTACTTTGACCATTTTAACCTTAACTCATTCTACTAAAGAGTTAGGGTTGCACTCCATGACAACTAATAAACTTCTAAGGGAGGTTTTGTCTTAGCCCTACTAAGTAAAAATGACCGAAATGCCCCTCTATATTTTTATTTGTAATCAAGAGTAGGTCCTGCATCTGTACTATCATCCTATCTTGATTACATCTACACCTTGGATCTTTATATTTCCTATAATCATCACCCATATATTATACCCTTGTCCCCAGGAGTGATCCACAAGTCCAGTATCCAATATAGCCCGAGCTATATTACTAAGCGTTTAGTTTTTTGATAATCATATAGATAACTCCGAGCGAGTAGTTCACTATCACTTAAGATAGAATAGAATCATGACTCATATGCATGCTACCTAATGGATCTAGTCGATATGTCCAAAACACCAAGCTGTTGGCCCTATTATAAGATCTCGCCCATAGTGAATCAAAACACATGACCTAGGATCCATTGATACATCCACAAATGCTCATGATATAAAGCATTGGTCACTTAGCAGCTGAAGATGCTTTTAGTTCTCTGACAATGATAGTAATGTCACTGAGATTGCATGTGACACCCCAGACCTAGCATATAGACAATATAATTATGTGCATATGTTTATGTGGTTATTTCAAGTGTTTATAAATGATTATGTGCTTACTTTAACTAATTGCATAAATTACTAGCTTTAGTTTTCCTATTTTTTTGAAAATGAGCAAATAATGTTTAATTAATTTATATAAAATGACTAACTCATTATTTTATTATTGATATTATTTGGAACTATTTTCTTGCATCTAATAAATTAGTTTTCATTATTTAAAAATGACCCCTAAACCCAGGGTACAAATTAAAATATTTTATTTTACAAATTTCACACTTTTTCCATGTTACTTGACATATATCTAGCATACATTCATTAAAATTAATTGCATAGCACTTCGGGAAGGCAGGTAGAATAATTGCTAAACATAATGAATGAATAATGTTTTCAAGATTTCATTGTTGGGCTTTTAAATTGTCTAGCTTTGCATTTGGACAAAATAATTCATCCTAGCAATTATCCTAACCCAAACCCATGACCCAAATACCCAATCCAACCCACTTTACCTATATAACAACATAATATTAAAAAAGAGCAAAAAATAGAAAGAAAAAGGAGATGAAATTCAGCCATAGGGGGAAAAGAAAAGGAAAATAAAATTTTCACTAGGGCTTCAAGTTTGATCTTCTCCAAGCCATTTCCAAGCCATCCAAAGCCAATTCCTTGCATTTCTATCTTGTTTATGGTGAGAGAATGCATTATTTCTTGCATTTAAAGCCTATATCAAGTTTATGTAAAATATTAGATTTGTTGTAAATGCTTAGTTTTATGGTTAATCTTGCTTGTAATGATGTTTTTATAGTTAGGAGAACATTCTTCAAAGCTTTATACTCTTGTTTAGCGATAGAAATACAAATTGATATGTTAAAGAGGATGATGAATAGTATTCTCTTCAAGTTTTGTGATTTTGGCTTCAATGTGTATTTTAATTCTTGTAGTGGGTGTCATAAATGTTGTGATAGCTAAATTGATGCCCAAATTGACTAGAATGTGATTGGAATTAGGTATAGGTTGATTAATGCAAAGGGTCGAAAATGTATAATTGTTTGCAAATGGTTAATTGCTTAGTTCGATGCTTGGAAAAGGTATCATAAGTGCTAGAATGACTAGATTAATGCTTAGGCTTACTAGAATGTGGCTAGAACTTGGAGAGAGTTGATTGAACATAAAGGGCCTTTTGGGTGCACTTTGGTCGTGTGTGTGCGTATGTATGTGCTATGGAGAGCTTGATTGTGGTCCATAAGTGATTGTGGAATATCTAGAGTGCTTATAATGTATCTTCATGGATAGATGGCTAGTTTTATAGTTATAGAGTATAAAGGGCTATTTGGAAGAAAGTTAGATTGAGTGTTAGTAATTGAATGGGAATTGATTAGTTAAGTGGTTAAGTGAACATGAATGGAATATGTGACTAATCAGAGGGATATAAATGGTTGAAATGTGTGAGTTAATTGAGCTTAGTGATGTCTAAAGAATGGTTAATGTGTGATTTAAGTAGTTGAGTAGAAATTGGAGTAATTGGCTACTAAGGAGTTGACTGTAATGCATAGTAATGATTCTTGGAGAATGCTAATATTTAAATGAATTGCTAATGTTTATAAGAATGGGTTTTAAGTGAAATAGAAAGGTTATTGGAGATTTTAGTAAAGAAGGATATTTAGGTAAATGCTAGACCTTTATATTGAATTGGTACTTGTTTTATAGCTAAGTGAATTATTATTTTGAAAGATTATGAATAGTTAAGTGTAATTGTGTGGTAAGGTGTTAAATGCTTATTGATTGCTTATATGGATTGTGAATGCTAATCGAATTGCTACCTTAATTGAATGTAAACATATTTCATCATATAACGTGATTGATAATGTGAGTGTTCGATGACAACTTCTTTTGTTGTCCTCATTACGTGGACATCGACTTATGTGTTAATGTTATCGATTTGCTTGTTAAGTGCTATTGTGTAATTATACTTGTTAATTGATGTGTCATGTTATCATATCATATTTCAATGGATGCGCAACCATAAATTCAGGACGGATGTGATCAGCCTCTCTGGGCAACATCGGGCTTGTTGGAGCTGTGTTGCTCTAGCTCCGTATCCTATTCCCTTACCTGCTTGTCTGGAAATTGATAGGGGGTGTTGGGTCGTAGGTATTGAGTACAATCCGAAGTACTTAGTGGTGTTTGGGATGTTGGCTTATCGTATCGAGATCATTGTTCGTGGATCGTGATTGTGAATTGGAGTAATAAGGTGTTATCGAATCGTATCCTTTCATTGAGTTGGCTAGTTTAATGTCTTGATTGATTTTCTTATATTGCTATCATTTACTTGACTTGTCTCTATTTGCATTGCACGAAAGAGTTTTCAAAAGCTTCCCCAATTATTGTTCCCCTCCCTCGGTGAACATAGTGTATGCTCACCCTTTTCACCTACAATATTCCAGGTTGTCGTGAAGAAAGATCAAATAGAAGTGTTTCCATTGAATTAATTGCTAGCCTAGCGAAGAGTGAATGCCATGTGTATTATATTGATAGAAATGTAATGTATATAAAGTGTATCTAGTGATTTGTATATATGTTCTATTTTATTGCCCTTGAATGTATTTATCATGAAAAGAATTGTAACTAAAGTTTAATTAAGGTCTATTAGAGTGGTATGATAAGTTAATATATGTATTAGGTTAGTATTGTTTAAGTCCAATGCATGTATGTACTTGTCTAAGGAAAAGAAAACTAGAATAATCTTATGAATTGGAGATAGAACTTTATATATATGTTTTGGGATGTTATTTGTGTTGATTTCTTCTGCGTGTAAGTTTGTGGATAGGCCTAAGTACAGGGAAAACTATGTTCGTTTTCCCTCATTTTCGTGTCTCGAGGTTTTTGATCGAGGACTTGATTCCGTGAGGGATCGGGTCATTATAGGTGGTATCAAAGCTTAGTTAGTTCTCAGCTGGGACAGGGTCCTTGGTTTAGCGGGTAGTGACCTTCAAGTGCGTGCTTGTGAAGTGTGTCTTGAATTGGTGTGTGTGTGCTTGTATGTGATACTTATGTGTCTTAAATGAATGTGTGCATCTATGTGGCTCATTTGTGCAATAAATGAAAAATATGTGACATGTGTATTGTGTTATGTGATTATGTACGCACCTATGTGACCTGTTTGTGCAATAAGTGAAACCTATATGATATATTTATTTATGTGATTATGTTTGCATCTAAGTCATTCCTTGAATAGCTACTTACCTTAGTTATTTGTAATATTATATACTAAGTGTTTATTTTTAGTCAAACCAACTGTATACATGCATTATCCCTTGAATTGGTAAGTAAACTCTCCTCCTATAGAGAAAGCCAGAAGCGGGTCTCCTGAAGATGTAGACTAGCAGAGCCGGCCGTAGTTTATGTCAGTGATCAACAAGAAGTACTTCGAGAAGCAAGTTTGGAATTCTCATAAGGTATTTTCTTTGGTAATCTATTTCGGAACTCTAGCCTGGAGTTCTTATTCGGTAATATTCGATATATTCTCTGGTATTCATATTTGGATTACTTCTCTGGACTCCTTACGTAACAATCATATTGGGAGTTCTTATATGGTATTCATATTCAGAGGGATTCTTATTCGGACTTCTGGATTGGTATTCTTACTCGGAGCCTTTATTTGGCGTCCTTAATCGGGATTTTTCGTTGGTATGTTCTTGGAGTTCTTATTTGGATTTCTATTTGGTATTTTCGTGCTGAGTTTTCATTTCGCAATCAACTATGGATGATCAGAGTTAGTATTCGGGGTTCAATTTGTACTCTGGAGCTAGAGTAATTGCAGTTAATACAGAACTCTTTTGAAAGAAGAATTGCGCGAATGCAATTGTTTGAATGAAGGGAGAGTGTGACACCCTAAACCTAGCATATAGACAATATAATTATGTGCATATTTTTATGTGGTTATTTCAAGTGTTTATAAATGATTATGTGCTTACTTTAACTAATTGCACAAATTACTAGCTTTAGTTTTCATATTTCTTCAGAAATGAGCAAATAATGTTTAATTAGTTTATATAAAATGATTAACTTATTATTTTATTATTGATATTATTTGGAACTATTTTCTTGCATCTAATAAATTAGTTTTCATTATTTAAGTATAAGCCCTGAGCCCGGGGTAAATATTAAAGTATTTTATTTTACAAATTTTACATTTTTTTCATGTTACTTGACATATATCTAGCATACGTTCATTAAAATTAATTGTATAGTACTTCGGGAAGGCGGGTAGAATAATTGCTAAACATAATGAATGAATATTGTTTTCAAGATTTCATTTTTGGGCTTTTAAATTGTCTAGATTTGCATTTGGCCAAAATAATTCATCTTAGCAATTATCTTAACCCAAACCCATGACCCAAATGCCCAACCCAACCCATTTTACCTATATAACAACATAATATCAAAAAAGAGCAAAAAATAGAAAGAAAAAGGAGAGGAAATTCGGCCAAAGGGGCAAAAGAAAAGGAAGAGAAAAATTTTACTAGGGCTTCAAGTTTGATCTTTTCCAAGCCATTTCCAAGCCATCCAAAGCCAATTCCTTGCATTTCTACCTTGTTTATGGTGAGGGAATGCATTATTTCTTGCATTTAAAGCCTATATCAAGTTTATGTAAAATGTTATATTTGTTATAAATGCTTTGTTTTATGGATAATCTTGCTTGTAATGATGTTTTTATAGTTAGTAGAACATTCTTCAAAGCTTTTTACACATGTTTAGCCATAGAAATACAAATTGACATGTTAAAGAAGATAATGAATAGTATTTTCTTCAAGTTTTGTGATTTTGGCTTCAATGTGTATTTTTATGTTGTAGTGGGTGCCATAAATGTTGTAATAGCTAAATTGATGCCCAAATTGACTAGAACGTGATTGGAATTATGTATAAGTTGATTAATGCAAAGGGTCAAAAGTGTGTAATTGTTTGCAAATGGTTAATTTCTTAGTTCAATGCTTGGAAAAAAGTGTCATAAGTGCTAAAAAGACTAGATTAATGCTTAGACTTACTAGAATGTGGCTAGAACTTAGAGAGAATTGATTGAACATAAAGGCCTTTTTGGGTGTACTTTGGTCGTGTGTGTGTGTATGTGCTATGGAAAACTTGGTTATGGTCCATAAGTGATTATGGAGTGTCGAGAGTGCTTATAATGTATATCCGTGGATAGATGGCTAGTTATATAGTTATGGAGTATAAAGGGCTATTTGGAATAAAGTTAGATTGAGTGTTAAAAAATTAAATAGGAATTGATTAGTTAAGTGGTTAAGTGAACATGAATGGAATATGTGACTAATTGAAAGGGTAGAAATGATTGAAATGTGTGAGTTAATTGAGCTCAGTGATGTCTAAAGAATGGTTAATGTGTGATTTAAGTAGTTGAGTGGAAATTGGAGTAATTGGTTGCTAAGGAAGTTGAGTGTAATGCATAGTAATAATTCTTGGAGAATGCTAATGTTTGAATGAATTGCTAATGTTTATATGAATGGGTTTTAAGTGAAATAGAAAGGTTATTTGAGAGTTTGGGAAAGAAGGATATTTAGGTGAATGCTTGAACTTTATATTGAATTGGTACTTGTTTTATAGCTAAGTGAATTGTTATTTTGAAGGATTATGAATAGTTAAGTATAATTGTATGGTAAGGTGTTAAATGCTTATTGATTGCTTATTTGGATTGTGAATGCTAATGGAATTGCTACATTAATTGAATGTAAACATATTTCATCGTATAGTGTGATTGATAATGTGTGTGTTCGAGGATAACTTCTTTTGTTGTCCTCATTACGTGGACATCGACTTATGTGTTAATGTTATCGATTTTCTTGTTAAGTGCTCTTGTGTGATTATACTTGTTAATTGATGTGTCATGTTATCATATCGTATCATTTCAATGGTTGCACAACCATAAATTCGGGACGGATGTGACGAGGCTCGCTGGGCGGTATCAGGCTTGCCGGAGCTGTATTGCTCTAGCTCTGTGTCCTATTCCCTCACCTGCTTGTCTAGAGATCAACAGGGGGTGTTGGGTCGTAGGCATTTAGTACAATCTGGAGTACTCATTAGTATTTGGGATGCTGGCTTATCGTATTGAGATCGTGGTTCGTGGTTCGTGATTCATGGATCGTGATTGTGAATTATGTTAGGGGTATGCCCTAATGCTATAGATGAGATGAACTAATTAGGGTTTAATAAGAATATATGTATATTTTGTACACAATGATGTTTTGGATGTTTATATTCTCTGCTCTGTATAAACATGTCTTAATGCTTATCGAAGAAGAAAAATATATTCTAGAGGAGTTTAGAATACTTTGCTGTTTTTCTTCGATATGATAAACATTAAGAATCGATTCATAGCCTTTCAAATTATTCGATTGGGACTAGAATAATTGAGTACAAGTTATCGTATGTTATTACTTTTGATTAACATAGTAATGTTAATGATAAAGGGTGGTATGCGAAGTACCATAACAACATGGTGATATGGATTAATATACATATGAGTGATCGTCAGTGTACAGATCATTGAATATGACAATAAATCGTGAACTACATGATTTTAAGTTAATAGTTTACTATTTAGTTGAGAATTGTGCAAATTAATCCTCAGACTTGAGAATTATGGCTGCCGGTTATGTTAGGGGCTAAATATTGCGTCTGGATAATACCTATCTTCTAAAAGGTAGGTTACGGCTTTTTGCATTTTGGTCTTGTGATATAGACTGACAGGTAATTGTCAAGATATGATCTATTAACTTTCGGCGTGAGGCGATGTCCTATGATATCTAAAATCGGTCGTTAAACGAGGAAGTCCTTAGCCAAGGCGAGTATGAATTGATGGAAATGAGTTTTTCCATGGTAAGTCATCTCTCATTTTACCGTTTTAGATTTATTCATAGAATCGGAAGTGGACTTAACCATTTCATGGTCTTTTCCCTATCGTGACATTTTTAATAGAAGAATCGGACTGCACGCTAATTCTTGACGGTAAATAGATTCGTGAAAGATAGTGTCTTCATTATTTTATACATTTTCATGGTACGTTTGTTGCTAGTGCGTCACTCATGAACATGAAGGTATTTCGAGAAATGGAGGAGTCATTTTCGAAACAGATAAGGAGGTTTATCAGTCCCTCATCGGTATGAGATTATGAATCTAGAAGGTCACACACTTATAAGCATCATGAATAAGTTCGCCAAAAGCTCGTATAATATGGTTGGTGGCTTTAAGGTGTTAAGAGTCATCTATGTTGGTATTCGGGCTAAAAGTGTGATTTTGTAAAGTTTTGGGAGTCAAATTATAATTACCAAAACTTTTAGGGCCAAACTGTAATTATTGAAAAGTTGTTTCAATATATTTATTCTAATAGAGATTATAATGGGCAAAAATAATATATATATATATATATATATATATATATATAAAGGGTGTTTATATATATATGTATATATTGATGATGTGATTTGAGAAAAGCCACGTCATCCATCCTACTCATCAAGTGAAAAGGCAAATTAGTGATTGGGCATGCGCATGTGCCGTGTACACATGTAAAGTTGGGTGAATAGATTGTCCATGTCATCAATCCTAGTCTTCTAATTAGAATTGAACGGTTAAGATTGAATATTGAATAAAGACAAAACAATCCTACCATAAGTGATGATATTTGCTTTTTGCCAAGTGTCAAGAGAGAGAGAAAAAGTTAACTTTTGGATTGTAATGATTACAATCCAATGACATGCATGACTTTGTCTTGTTCTTGTAAAGAAGATAGCAATTGCGATTGACTACTTAATTATGCAAGATTAATATAATAATAGAGATTATATATTAAATAAAAAGAAGACACATTTCTCTTTCATCTCTTCTCTCTTTTTCGGCCAACAAGCAAAGGAAAGAGAAAAAATATTCTAACCATTAGATTGTAATAATTATAATCTAATAATATGCAAGGGTTTAATCCAAGTTAACACTCAATCTCTCTTGTATTGGTTGGTTAATTTTGCATGTATTACATATATGTTATAATAGAGATTAAAAGATAATATGTATAGAACATTCTCTTTCCTCTACTCTAAGCCATACACGGCCAAACAAGAGCAAAATAGCTAGAATTCTTCATCTTCTTCAAGTGCCTATTCGGCCATAGCAAGAAAAAGAAGACAACTTTGCACTTTGACATTATACTACATATACATAGCTTTAAATCTCTAGAGTGTATTAGCACATTTTACTCTTGAGGATTGGTAGAGCTTTGGATGCTTGGTAGACCAACTAGTATCTTTAAGTGAGAAGGATTCAAGACTTCAAGGACAAAGCTTCATCAACCAAGTGTCTACAAGAGGTATACCTATAAACCTCTCTTTTACATTATGTATTGATGATATATAATGTGTAGATAACTAGTTTATGGACATGGTTGGAAAAATGCATGTTGATATTAGCTGGAATGTTTGGAAAATTTTGAAATGTGTCATACCCCATTCGGCTATAGCATACTATCCATGTATTTCTTCTACGATCTTGGACCTAACTGTGGTATATGTGTTGATATGATCCCTATGTGTTGGTTTAACTTTCAAATTGGAGTGATAAGGGGTTATCAAATCATATCATTTCATTGAGTTGGCTAGTTTAATGTCTTGATTGATTTCTTTATATTGCTATCGTTTAATTGACTTGTCTCTATTTATATTGCACGAAAGAGTTTTTGAAAGCTTCCTCGATTTTTGTTCCCCTCCTTTGCTGAGCATAGTGTCTGCTCACCCTTTTCACCCACAATATTTCAGGTTGCCGTGAAGGAAGATCAAATGGAAGTGTTTCCATTGAATTAATTGCTAGCCTAGCAAAAAGTGAATGCCATGTGTATTATATTGATTGAAATGTAATGCATATAAAGTATATCTAGTGATTTGTATATATGTTTTATTTTATTGTCCTTGAATGTATTTATCATGAAAAGAATTGTAAGTAAAGTTTAATTAAGGTCTATTAGAGTGGTATGATAAGTTAGTATATGTATTAGGTTAGTATTGTTTAAGTCCAATGTATGTATGTACTTGTCTGAGGAAAAGAAAGCTAGAATAGTCTTATGAATTGGAGATGGAACTTTATATATATGTTTTGGGATGTTGTTTGTGTTGATTTCTTTTGCGTACAGGTTTGTGGATATGCCTAAGTACAGGGAAAACTTTGTCCATTTTTTCTCATTTTTCGTGTCTCGGGATTTTGGATCAGGGACTTGATTCCGTAAGGGATCGGGTCGTTATATTGCATCTATTGTACGTTCAATGCATTCACATGCATTAATGAGAGAAGTTCGGAAAGCCCCTCCAATGACCAAAGGTAAGTCATCCTACCAAATAGGAGATTTTTTATTATAACCTTACCATAGTGAAGTGCCCAGCTTCACTATTCAGTTATGAACATATACTTTTGATCCAAGTCTCATAGTATAGACCTTCTGTGCAAATTACCATGTATCTATTCTATTCACTTGTATCAAGGAGTCTTATTGCATACAAATATATCAAATAAGAGAGAGAATATATAATACTCATAATAAATGCACTGATTCTATAACCGAATATATTCATTTGTATTGAGATGTCTTAGTACTAGTGGTCTTTAGGGCATACAAATCCCAACATGTCGACCTTGAGATCTTCCAGCGTCTTTTTTTAAAACTTCATGGGCTTCCCCTTGCTCAGCCTTGAACGAAAACTCCAGCTCATTGCGAGCTTCCTTATCTTCTACAAGCCCTAGTTTTAAAGCTAGCTGTCAGTCCTGAAGCTCAACAACCTTCTTTTCCAGCTTGGCTTCTCTCTCCTTAGCAGCCTTGAGCTTCTCTTCTAGTCAATAGTTGTTGTATTCCGATCGCCGAATTAGCTTTCCAGCTTCAATAAGGCAGCGGTAGAGGTCATTGTGAATAAGGTTTGTGTGCTGCAAGTGCTCTGAAACATACTCCAGAGCAACAATAGACTGTGTAAATAATAGTAAAGTCCAGCACAAAAAATTCAAAGATAGAAGTTGAGAATGAATAAAAACAATACATTTTCAACCCCTGAAAAGGTGCTCATTGACTAGCTCTGACGCATCTGGCTTCTGGTCTGTAACCTCCCTCACGCTTCCATATTCATTCAAAATTTGAATCTTTTTAGCAGTAGGAGGGGAAGCTCGGGCACCAGATGAAGAAAAAGCTCAGTGTGATGGTGGTTGCTTAGATGAACCCCTAGGCATTTGAGTTGTAGGCCGAGCTACATCAGGATGAGAAGAGGATGGGGCCCTTGGCTCTTTAGACGCGCTAATTGAGGACCTCATTTTCTTCACAGGAGGTAAGGTATCTTGAGAAGGTTCAACCTTCTATTTCCTTTTCGTCCTCGAAGGAATAGCCAAAAGAGCTTGAACTGCAAGAACCTTCACACCTGAAAATACAAAAAACACTTAGAAGAACGAAAAAGGAAAAAGAACATAAGTAGAAGATACCAAGACTTACGGGGAGAATGAGCAAAACCCTCCGTGAGGGCAGACATGCCATATAGCCTTGACGAGTAGACCTCTTCGTACTTTAGGTAGTCCCCAACAACAACATATTTTTTTTCCCAAAAGGGCTTTCGCCACTGCTAGTTCCACTACATCTAAGGTGGGTTCTTTTGAGGACCCAACAGGAGGGGTACCCCACAAAAGAGGGACAAACCAGCCATGGATAGATTTGACAAAAACATAATGGTTTTGCCAACCCTTGTTATTGTCAGGCAGTCCCTCTAGCAGCAAACGGTTCGTGTGAGCAGAAAAGTATTGTCAACCATTGCCTATCTCTTGGCACTTCTTGCTAAAGAGGTATCTAAAGAGCTTCGAGCTCGGTTGATACCCACAAGACCTTACCAATCTGTAAAACCCAATCATGAGCCTCTACCCATTGAGTTGAATCTGACTAGGGCAGAGCTGGTAGTGGTTGAGAATTTTTACAACATAAGAAGGAATCAGAAGATGAAAAAAATCAAAAAGCTCTGTGCAGAAGTTGATTTCCCCATGGAGTCTTGCGGTGTGGAATCCTACACTCGAACTCAAGCGGGAAAACATTTCCTTTGTCAAATGCTCTACAGACTTCATGAAGCAAGACCTCTCATCAATAGTAAAGTGGTCGTAGGCCAACAAATCAGAGTCAAAACCCCTATCAGACTTCTTAGACCTAGGTTGGGCGTCAGAAAATGAAGGACGAATGACAGAGATAGAAACATCGGTTATGACCAGTAACTAATCGTTGTTTGCTTTTGTATAAATAAAAAAAATGTCAAAGCTTGAAAAGTAAACTTGTCCTAGTTTGGTACGTAATACACCTAAGCTTGATAACATATCTCGCAAAGAGATGCTTTCGATTGATCAAGTATAAGTATATTATAGCTTAAGTTTGATAACTATCCTTTATACAATACATCTATAATTAGATTCAGGATGTATTCCCACTTCTACTAGATCTCAAACTGCTGGGAAAGAAGAAATAAGGAAATCATTGATTCACTTGCAAACTTGTATCTTTTAAGGCCAGAACAGAAGTCCCAGACACCACAACTTCCATTAAGCTATCTTTTACTCAATGAATTAAGTTTTCTATTAATGGATGGCAAAGAACTTCCAAGAGATGGAATAAGACTATCTTTCTCACTAGATGGTCTAAAGGAAGCTAGCTTGGGATATACTTTCAAGTATTGGAACAAGGTAAAGGAATAACACTTTCAATCAAATATGCGAAAATATTCAATATTCATTACTGGAAATAAGAAAACTTGCCTACGCCTTTACATTATCAAAATAGAGGGGATTCAAATTTTATAGCACCAGCTTCTTCCCTCAAACCTGAAAGGGATTGTGAACAAGAAAAGAAGTTAGACCTTTTCTGTGGGCTTTCAAACTTTCCTTCCTACTACTCTTTCATAAGATATCTTCCAGAAAGAGATACCATCTCTTTTAGCGACTCCGTTGCTATTGAATTTGTTATTCTTATTTGAGAATCCGCAACACATGAATATGAGTAGAAAGAACTGATTTACCTCTTGAGGCTCTTTAGAATTTTGTCTCTCAACATTTGACATGGAAAGTAGAGAATAAGATATAGACCTGGGGAAAAGACGAACAATGTTTTTCATTAGCGAAGAAGACACATGGGAAAAAGGGTTTGGAGGATAACAAAATTCGAGTATGAAGGAAAGAAAGTGACGACCTACTTTTGTATGAAATGTTAGGCCCATGCCTAAAAGCTGTAGTGAGACCCAACCAAGGAAAAGGGCTTCAGTGGGCCTCATACTAGAAAAAACAAAAAAAGGCCTAACACAACGTAGTCTCCTAACCTTTTGCGGAGCTCAGAAGACTAGGGAGCTATTGATGGGCCATAAATTGAAAGCCCAACAATTAAAATAGAGGACTTAGCCCAAACAACAACCCAAAAGCTAACTGGGCCAAAGTCCAACTGATATGACCAAATCAAATGGCTTGAAGCATGGTTGACCAATTCAAAGACAATCACAACTAACTCAACAAACATGCACCTAACAGCTCAAAATTTGTGGGAGCACCTCCTACACGTACATCGTGGGTCAATCGCACTACCTCCACAATAGCACTATGAGCCAAACTCAACCTATAAATAGGTATCAGTGGCAAGCAAAGGGGCTAACAAGTTTTCATTGAGCAAATTACATTATTTACTTCTTTCTTAAGCTTTATCCGAGCTCTCTTTTTCTATTAGTGACTTAAGCATTGGAGTGGGAACCTAAGCACCACCATAGGTTCTTTGTTTTGCAGGTAATCCGGCAAGAATTCATCAACTGTTAGGCACTGGAGTGGAGTTCAAGCCTAGTATTGGTGGCTCAGCTCGATTCTGACCTTAACAAGATTAATAAACTGAAAAGAAAGAGAATTAAGTTTTGATTCTCAAATTCTCAATTGGAGGTGTTTCGCATCCTACATACTCCACTATCAAGAAACCATAGTCATATATCGAGGAAAAGAATGCGAAGTTTGAAATTAGAACCCTAAATGCTCACTTTAGTATAAACTCCTAATATATGTATCTACTATACTACCCACCATAATGCGAAATGTTGAAGGCATCTCATTACTATAGTTTTTCGTTTGGGTTATATTTAAACACATCAATCATGTTCATAAAACTTTGTAGCTTTTAATTTTTGGGTCAAGTAATGAAAGATCATTTAACCCCTTTTAGCATTATTTCTTCCTTTGGAACTCAGTCATCCAACTTTGTGGAAGCACTAGGAAAGGTCAGCTTGGGTGAGAGGGAAACATCGTGGCATGAACACAAGGGCCCTCCCTCCAACTGTATAATTCTTTCTGACTTGAGGTTTAATTGGTGAGTGCATGAAACGTATTGATTTGATCCCAATTACCACTATATCAGTTGAAAAGCAAAATAAAAAAAGAAAAGAAAAAAAAGATAGTAGTAACTTGGATGGCCAAGAATGGGATATTAAAAATGCTTTTTAATTAATCCCTGATGATGAATAAAGACAATAAATTAAAAGGCAATGGAATCTGGCATTAAAAATAGACAGTGATGGATCCATCCATTCTTAATCACACGTACGCGGAAACCTAGACAGACAAACAGATTGTTGTATACAAATAACTTTAGAGAGAGAGAGAAACCTATACTCTACTTATAGAGAGAGAGAGAAACTACAGAATAAACCTATAGAATATTTTCAACATAAATTGGCTTAACCTATACACATACACAGAGAGCGAGAGACAGAGAGATGGATATATGGGTCACATGCCATGTGAAGAACAGCTGTGACCACTCCCTTCTACCCGCCCACCCCCCTCTTAAAACTAAACTAAACAAACACCTCGCAGATTTATTATTATTATTTTTAATTCAAGAGCACGTAAATTATATAATAGATATTAAAAGATATTATTTATAAAATTTAATCTTGAAATTTTTGCACAAAAAAACGAGGAGCATACCATTAGTTCAAATGCTTGTTGGTTATTTTTTAATTTTAACATGTCCCTTCGTATACAAAAATAATTCATTTTTTGAGTTTTATATATGGACGCAATTTTTTTTTTTTGAGGATCTTTTAGTCATCAAAGCTCTGATATCATATATGTGGATGCAATTATAATTTGTTCTCAATGAGCATTCTCAATAAGAGAGCTCAGATCGAATCAGTATTATCTCCTCACGTTCATGTGTATTTATTTTTTGAATCTTATATATAGACATAAATTTTTATGACGAGACTTAAACTCGTAACTTTTTGATGACTTAAATTTCATTATTATATTAAATCACTAACTCATTAAAAAAAATTATTTATTATACTCAATACCAACAATATACACATAAACTAAAATAACCCCCCTCTAAAAAATTCAATATAAATACCCTTCTTACCTTCCTTACTCCACCTTTTGACTCTCTTCACCCTCTCTTTCTCTCTCTCTCTCTCTCTCTCCCTCTCCCAGAACACCAATCTCTTTCTTTCTCTCTCACAAATGGAAGCAAAAGAGCTGAGAGTTTAGAGGAAGCAAACCCCATATAACAAACCAATGAAGATGAAAGCTAATAATAATCTTTTCAACAGCCCTTTGAGCTCAACCAAGAAGCTTTTCTTCCACCACCACTATCATTATCATATGCAGCCAATATTTGTCATCCTCATCTTTCTTCATTCATTGCTGCAACTAGCTTCACCTGCTGCTGCTGTCAATGGCCTTTCAAAAGACTCACAGCAACTTTTATCCTTCAAAGCTTCACTTCCAAACCCAACTGAGCTTCAAAACTGGCAGCCAACAACCAACCCTTGCAGTTTCACTGGTGTTTCATGCAAGAACTCTAGAGTTACCTCCATAGTCCTCACAAACTACCATCTCAATATAGACTTAAGCTTAGTTTTCTCATCTTTGTTGAGTATAGAAAACTTGGAGACTCTTGTGCTGAAAGATGCTAACCTCACTGGTTCACTCACCTCTATATCAAGATCTTCATGTAGTGCTTCCTTGAGCTATATAGATCTTGCTGGTAACACCATTTCTGGTCCTGTTTCTGATATTTCATATCTTGGTTTGTGTGCAAGTTTGAAATCTCTCAATCTTTCCAAGAATTCAATGGACCCTCCAGTGAATTCGAAAGACTCCAAAGTGTCATCAGCCTTTAATTCAATGAAGCTGCAAGTTGTTGATATTTCTTACAATAACATCTCAGGCCAGCACTTTGTTCCATGGTTGCTATCCAATGATCTCTCTGAGCTTCGCTACTTGTCTTTGAAGGGTAACAAAGTTTCTGGAGACTTACCTGAGTTGAACTTGAACAACTTGTCATATTTGGATCTCTCTGCCAACAATTTCTCAACAAAGTTACCTTTTTTCAAGGACTGTTCCAGCTTGCAACAATTGGACTTGTCATCCAACAACTTCTTTGGTGATGTTGCTACTCCATTGTCCACTTGTGAGAAGCTCACTTTCCTTAATCTCACCAACAATCACTTCACAGGTGCAATTCCAAGCTTTCCAAGTGGGAGTGGTATTCAGTTTTTGTACCTAAGTATGAATGATTTTCAGGGAAGTTTCCCACCACATGTAGCTGATTGGTGTGGAAATCTTTTGGAGTTGGATTTGTCTATCAATAATCTGTCAGGTATGGTTCCTGAGAGCCTTGGTGAATGTTCTGCTTTGGAACATGTTGACATATCTAACAATAATTTCTCTGGTGAGTTGCCTATTGATGCACTTCTCAAGTTGAGTAACTTGAAGACTTTGGTTTTATCATTCAATAACTTTGTTGGTGGTTTGCCTGAATCTTTGTCAAATTTGGTGAATTTAGAGACTTTGGATGTGAGTTCTAATAATCTTACTGGGTTGATTCCTTCTGGGATTTGCCAAGATCCTAGGAATAATATGAAGGTGTTGTACCTTCAGAATAATTTGTTCAATGGTCCAATCCCACACAGCCTAAGTAATTGTTCTCAGTTGGTTTCACTTGATCTCAGCTTTAATTACTTGACTGGAAAAATTCCATCTAGCTTGGGATCATTGTTGAGGCTTCGTGATTTGATTGCTTGGTTGAATCAGCTTAGTGGGGAAATCCCACAAGAGCTCATGTACTTACACAGTCTGGAGAATTTGATTCTTGATTTTAATGACTTGACTGGAACGATACCGGCTAGTCTTAGCAACTGTACTAATTTGAATTGGATTTCATTGTCAAATAATCAGCTGAGTGATGAAATACCGGCTTCACTGGGTCGTTTGGCTAATCTTGCCATTCTTAAGCTTGGGAACAACTCATTCTCTGGGAGTATCCCTGGGGAATTAGGAGATTGCCAGAGCTTGATATGGTTGGACCTTAATACCAATTCTCTGAATGGGACTATTCCCCCTGCTTTGTTCAAGCAATCTGGCAATATTGCAGTGTCATTGCTCACAGGAAAGAGCTATGTATATATCAAGAATGATGGAAGCAAGCAGTGTCATGGCGCGGGGAATTTGCTCGAGTTTGGTGGGATCAGACAGGAACAGTTGGACAGAATTTCAACAAGGCATCCCTGCAATTTTACTAGAGTTTACAAAGGTATTACACAACCGACGTTCAACCACAATGGGTCAATGATTTTTCTTGATCTTTCATACAATCAGTTGGGTGGTAGTATTCCAAAGGAGCTTGGTTCCATGTACTATCTATCCATACTGAATTTGGGGCATAATGATTTCTCTGGTCCGATTCCTCAAGAGCTTGGCGGCTTGAAGAATGTTGCAATTCTTGACCTGTCCTATAATAGACTGAATGGGTCTATTCCTCCATCGCTGACTAGCCTTACATTGCTTGGGGAGATTGATTTATCCAATAACAATCTCTCTGGGATGATTCCTGAATCAGCTCCGTTCGACACATTTCCGGATTATAGATTTTCGAACAATTCCGGTCTTTGTGGGTATCCACTTTCTCCTTGTGTGTCAGGTTCAAATGCAAACGGAAATCAGCATAAAAAGTCCCATCGCAGACAAGCATCACTTGCAGGGAGTGTGGCAATGGGATTGTTGTTCTCGCTCTTCTGCATCTTTGGTTTGATCATTGTTGCTATAGAAACAAAGAAGAGGAGGAAGAAGAAAGAGGCAGCTCTTGAAGCTTATATGGATGGGCATTCACATTCGGCGACTGCAAATAGCAGCTGGAAGCTAACCAGTGCTCGTGATGCATTGAGCATCAATCTTGCAACTTTTGAGAAGCCTCTTAGGAAGCTTACTTTTGCAGATCTTCTTGAGGCCACCAACGGCTTCCATAATGACAGTCTCATAGGCTCTGGTGGCTTTGGTGATGTATACAGAGCTCAGTTGAAAGATGGAAGTGTTGTTGCCATCAAGAAATTGATACACGTTAGCGGACAGGGGGATCGAGAATTCACAGCTGAGATGGAAACCATTGGGAAGATTAAACATCGGAACCTTGTTCCACTCTTAGGCTACTGCAAGGTAGGCGACGAGCGGCTTTTGGTGTATGAGTATATGAAGTATGGAAGTCTGGAAGATGTTCTGCATGATAGGAAGAAACTTGGAATCAAGTTAAATTGGGGTGCAAGGAGGAAAATTGCTATTGGAGCTGCAAGGGGGTTGGCGTTCCTCCACCATAGCTGCATTCCTCATATTATTCACCGGGATATGAAGTCAAGCAATGTCTTGCTTGATGAAAATCTGGAAGCAAGGGTGTCGGATTTCGGAATGGCAAGGCTTATGAGTGCAATGGACACTCACTTGAGTGTAAGCACACTAGCAGGGACTCCTGGATATGTTCCTCCTGAATATTACCAGAGTTTCAGATGTTCGACAAAAGGAGATGTTTACAGTTACGGTGTAGTTTTGCTCGAGCTGCTGACCGGGAGGCAGCCAACAGATTCAGCAGATTTTGGTGACAACAATCTTGTAGGATGGGTAAAGCAGCATGCCAAAATGAGAATAAGTGATGTTTTTGATCCAGAATTATTGAAAGAAGATCCTAGCACAGAAATTGAGCTTCTACAACACTTGAAGGTAGCATGTCAATGCTTAGATGATCGACCGTGGAAACGACCAACAATGATTCAAGTTATGGCAATGTTCAAAGAGATTCAAGCAGGTTCTGGAATCGATTCCACGTCCTCGATAGCTGTTGATGATGGCAGTTTCAATCTTGAAGGGGTAGAAATGAGCATAACAGAAGGCAATGAACAGAGCAGCCATTTATGATAAAATGAAGCAATTTTACACAGCAAGAGGACTGGTAATTTAATCAGCTCCAAAATTTTCCAAACTTCTACACTTCAAATTGGTGTGAAAGTGCCTATGTATTTTTACCAATTATTGTATGTACCACCACTAGTCCATTGAAATATCTTGTTATTATACATAAAAATGGTTATTTAACTTGTAACACTGATGTACATAAATAGTTCGAGTTTGTTATGCTTCTTTTTTTTTTTTTTCGTTAATGGTGTCTTTCTGATACAGAACATTAGATTCAGATCTAATCTTCTTGAAGGAACTGTTACATCTGTGACCTCTCTGTGATAGCGACTAAGTAGAAGGAGTTTTTGGCCCTTTGTTCCAGGGTACTTCATGTGTTTCCTTTCTCATCATTTTTCTACATCCATCCAAAATCAAATCAAACCTTATCCCAGTAGTTGGAGTGTATCGTTCATATAGATCTGATAATATTATTCATTTTTATTGAGTCGTCTTCTCTGTTAATTCCATACAGACTCAAATTCTTATTTAAATGTCACCATCTAACTCATTTTAAATTTTCCCCTACCTTCCATATGAATTCCAAACATGATTTTTCTACTTCCATCCAAGTTTAAAATATTAAAATTGTCAATACATGTCTCTTCTTCTGCGTGCATGCAATCGAATCATTCATTAAGAAGTTGGATTGTATCTCCAGTTGTAGGGCCTTCAACCTCATGATGCCAATGCCAACTTTCATGTTACAGCTATTGTTTTCTGCATCAAGCTTCAATAATTGTATCAAGGAAAATAGAACTCAAATGAGTCCAATACAGATGGCTTGTTTGACCAATTCAACTACCACCTTCGTCTCCTAATTAATTATACATGATAATAGTTTAGCTTATCTTGTCTGGCACACAACAAGTTAATCAGGTCTTTGTGCTAGATGGAATTCACTGTCAACTCGTCTGTTTCATTCACAATGTGAAGTAAGGATTTTGTCATAATATTACGTTGTTATGAGAGGAATTTAATGGTTATAAATTGTTCTAATTATTTTATCATAATTGTGTCAAGAATTTACAATCATTGGATTTTACTCATAACATCATAACGTTATGAGCAGATTCATTTTTATATCACTGCAAGTAAGATCCTCTCATAATATCATGACGTTATGAGCAAGATTTAATGATTGTGAACTATTCACATAATTCAATCATAAGTGTTAAGGGTGGAGATAAGTTTGGCTTGAACTGAGACACTCCTCGTCCGAGTTGAACTCCAATTTGCAAAAGAAGAAAGAGACAACCGGGGTTTATAAACCGCGAACCCTCTTCGATGATCAAGTCAATTTAGTGGTTCGAGCTGAAATGTTCGTAATGAAACAGAGAGAATGAGGGTATTGAATGAGTTACCGTTATTGGTGGTTGAAGGGGGTATTTATACTAATGACGTTCTGACCTTAAGTGTGCTCTAAGCATGCCTTGATGGTCCCTACATGATGTGACTCTTGTTAGGTCGGGGTTAGCTCATGAACCATACGTCTGCCCACTGGGTCTTCAAGCTGCAAGTGCGGGTCAATCTGGGGGGTCGGGTCTTACCCGGGTCAGGTTTATACCCATATCATTTTCCCCTCCCTCAAGTCTAGGCCAAGAAGTGGAGAACAATACCGAGTTGCCCAATTTTGAATTTTTGAGACATCGGTTCGGTGCATCTGTCATGTCATATTATTCTCTGACAAGGACACAATGCTTGATCTTCCCGAGATGATTGTTCATGCATATATATAGGCAAGTGGTAAACCAAACCACACTTTTTCTAATTCTCATATCTTATTCAAGGAATCCTCATTTGCACTTAAGCGATAACTCATCCCATTCAGCTTGAGCAACTCTATTCACTAAGTCAGCCTAGTCTACTCAGTTCAAGAGCATTCGCACGCTATTTCTTCAATCAGTTAGGTACGTTTTTATACCCCTTTTCCTTAGATTACCACTCCTTTCTTTTTCTTTTCTAATGGTGAGGTCGGGCATGAATTTCAATTCCCAAGTCCAACCTATTCACTCTTATGGGCGACGAAGACTACAACTCCGAGGCTATGCCTTTAGTACGGCTAGGCGAAGCAGCAATGAGAAAAAGGACCTGGTTGAGTCAAGAAGTGAGGGTGATGAAACAGGAAGTGAGTGTGAGGAGTCGGAAGGTGGAGATGAGGACACGGAACACCTCGAGGGTTTTACCAATGTGGATGAGATTGAAGGGGGCTGTTGATTCCTTTTATATAAGTTAGGCGAGTTAGAGATTCCAATTGAGGCAATTACAAATCCATTCCCGCCTCCCAGGTCGAGCTCAAGCCACAACAAGTCATCTTAGCAGGGTAGACCTCAGGCCTCTTAACATCCCTCGAGTTCTAACCCAGCCGTCAGCAACGAAGTCACCTCGTCTTCGAGAGGTAAAAAAATGTTCGCCTATTATAAGTGGGCCTGCTAGACTAAGACTTCTGAAGTAAATGAGAGGTTGAGATTGGGGCCAATTTCCCGTGACTTTAGAGTAAGTGTTGAAGCCAAATGCGGCAGCCTGTCGCATGGGTACTGGCAAGATCACATTATATGATACGACCTTCCAGTTTATTTGGCTTCGTCTTCCACCTTTTATCTCTGAGATCATCAATCAACTTCGGCTTAGCCCGGGGCAAATCCTTCCCAACGGTTGGGCTATGATGGTGGCTTTCTATGTGTATGCCAAGAAGAAGGGAGTAAACCCGACCTGTACTCTATTCAGGAAGTGTTTCATAGCCAAACCCTCGCCCAACGGGAGAGGGTGGTTCTACTTTTGTGCTCGGGAGAACAACATCATCTTTGCAAAGTGGAAGTTTTCGTTTAAAGGTTGACACAACAAGTACTACTTAATGGAGTGTCAGAGCAATTAGAACATTCCTTGGGATTGGGCTCATGTTATTGCTCTTGGGATCTACATCACTCTCGACTTAATCGACAAGGAAAAGAAAGAGTTTGACACCCTTCAGCCCAAGAAGTATTTGGTCCAAGCCGACTCTTATATAAAATGGGAAAAGAATTGGGCCTCGTGCCTTTTTGGTAACAAGCTTGCCGGTCCTAATGAGTCTCAACCCGGATTGCTACTGGAGGACCCATCAGAGAGGAAAAAGAAAATAAAGAAAGGTCAATCTGCCCTTGCTTGGGAAATTTGTGCCTGACCTCCTAACATCAATTCCATCACCCTTTATTCGCCCAGTCTTACTAATGACTTCTATTTCTCTTTATTGTTATAGGCATGGATAGATTATCCCATATTTTCATAGCCATTGAGGCGGTGGTTAATAATGCCAAGTCTCAAGAGGGGGCTTTGTCTCGAGCCTCCCTTAATATGAAGGAGGTTAGCCAGGGTGCTCATTCTTCCCAAACCTCGAGTAGGCCAAGAAAGAAAACTACTTCCACCACGAGTGAGAAAGGGAAGAGCATGGCCGAACTTCCTACCAAGGACGTGAGCCTTAAGGATAAGGGCAAGAATACTGCCATTGAGCCTTCCATCGTTGTAGAGAAAAAGGGATCTAGGTCGAGCATTATCATCCACGAGCCCAACTCTATAGAGGTCGAGGGTTCTTTACCTCAAAAGAAGAGAACCAAGAAGATCAACAAGGATAAGGGATAGACAAGTCAGGAAGGAGCTACCTCGACTGCCCCTAGGGAGGCCACTAACAATCCCCCTATCACTATTACCCTAGTAGAAGCCAGGCCCCCAATCCATCGATCCCAGAGGATAAGTAATTGGCCCATGAACCAGGTGTCTAACGAGATGCATAAGGCTTCAACTATGGTATATTCTTTTAGCCCCTAACTTAATTTACCTGCTTGGGAATTTCTCACCATGATACTTACCCATATGCATACTCGGTTTGTGCGACAGGCCACTTCTCATGCCCAGCAATCTTAAGAGCTCATAGAGAAGATGTCTCTACAATGAGCTCGACTTCCGCCACCAAGATTAGAAGACCCAAATCACTACTCTTAAATATAACATAGAGAAGGCAGAAAGGAAGGCTGTAGAATCGAAGGCGGAGGTCGAACGCATAAAGGAAGAGCTTGAGAAAGAAATAGAGAAGAGTAGAAAGCTTGAGAAAAAAATAGAGAGGACCAGAAAGCTTGAGGCTGGTAGCTCCCAATTTGAGGAGTGGAAGATGAAGGCTGCTGAGGAGGTCGGGCAAGAGAGACAAGCCAAATTTGAGGCTCAAGAGAAATTAAAAACTTTGGAGGCCAAGCTTGGGCCCAACGGCGAGAAGGCTATCCAAGCTTTTAAAGACGGGGACTTGGTCGCCAACTTCGTGGCGGAGCATTCACAAGACATTTTCAGAATGGCTTACGCTAAAGGCTACATCCTGGGTTAGCTCAAATCAAAGGATCTCGCAAGGACCATGTATCCGTAGACGAAGTTTACCTTATGGGATATCATGGAGCCCCCATTTGAGGACTTTAAACAAATTTCGAATTTGGGTTCGATGATATGCAGACCCCACTGATAGAATGGCCACGGGCTCACCATCAATGTAAGATCTATTGAAGGTTTCCTTTGCACTTTTACGAACCTTTGGCAAGTATCACATTTTCTCACCAGCTTTTTAGCATAATGCACTAAGGTCGGCCAAAAGTACCCTTGCTGTAGTACCTTTCGAGCTAGGGCTTCTCCTTCCAAGTGGTTCCTACAAACCACTTCATGAATTTCTCTAAGTATGTAGCTCCCTTCCTTAGGTCCTACACACTTCAAGAGGGGCCAAGTGCTGGATCTTTTTACAATTGTTCTCCAATGATGACGAACCTAGAAGCTTGATGCTCTATCTCCTTCAGATGTATACTTGGTTCAATAATCTCATCAATGTCCACCAGAGCTGGCTTGCTTTCCTAATTGCCAACTTAGATAAAGCATCTGCTTTCTCAATTTTTATTCTCGAAATCTGCTGAATAGAAGACCACTGAAACCTCGAGATTAATTCCTTCACCTTCTCGAGATAAGCAAGCATCATCGCATCCTTAGCATCAAAATTCACCCGTGACCTGGTTGGCTACTAATTGAGAGTCAATACAGACCTCTGCAACTCGAGCTTTTAGCTGAAATGTAATCTTCAAGCCTGCCACCAAGGCTTCATACTTGGCCTCATTGCTAGAAGCTGGAAACACAAACTTCAGAGAATACTGATGTTTATGCCCTGATGGATTGAGAATTAGCACCCCAGTGAAGATGCATACTACCTAGATATACTAAGGTGTTTAAAAATTTAAAGCATATAAACGCAACAGAAACTTGATAGCATGCTAATCAAGGATCAAACCACAAGTTCTAAGATGAATAATTGCAAGAACACTAAGAACATATGAAAGAACAATTCATAAAGAATAAAATCTAGCAAGAGATATTCCATCTTTCCTTTCTTTCTTGGATTCATGCGTGGACCTAGGCCTAGGTGGGCTAGGCACCAAATTGGCCCAATAACTTTGTGCATGTATTATTTTGCTAAATTAAGTAATTTCTAGTTTTTCAAATTATCTACAACTAAACCAAATAGGATGTTTTCCTAAACACAATACTAAGTTATAATTGGACACTTTAATTTAGCAACTCTAAATACAATAAGCATTTAGGAAACTTTAACAAACATCTAAAAGGAAATAGGCTAGAAGAAGGACCAAAAGACATAAACAACTTGGCAACTGAAAAGACCAAAATGCCCCTGCTAATCCTTATAGCACATTTAGGTTTTTCAACCTGACTTATTCTACTAAGAAGTCATAGTTGCACTCCAAGATGTTTACTGCTAAATGCAGAAACTTGTCATACTAAGTATGACCTTTGTCTACAACCTACTAAGTAGAATGACCAAAATACCCCTCCATGTAACACCCCTAAACAAGAAAGACTTTCCATGTACTATCTCTTTCTTGATTTTATCTTCTCCTTGAGACATCTAAATCCTTTAAATAACCATCCACTGGATAAAGCACACTTGATCTAGGGAGCGACCCTCAAGCCAAATATTCGATATACTCCTAGAATACATCACAGAGCTCAGATTAGGATGATCTACTAGATAATCACAATGGAGCGATTATTTTGTCACGCGATGAAATGGATTCTTTATTGCATACGCACGTCCCAACTAGTCAAACCCATGTGCCCAACACACATAGCTGTTGACCCACAATTGAGGTATCATCCATAGTGCATCAAAGCATATGAACCTGATTTCGTCAGTTCATCCACATATGCTCAAGTTTAAGAGTACTGATCACTTAGTAGCATAAGGTATGTATTGATCTATATATTTGATAGTACCTCTTAGAGAGATCATACCTAAGTGGTTCGTTCAATGTGTAACACACACACAGTAGTGAAGCTTAGTCCAAAAACGTACCAACGACTAAAGCAGGTCACCATTCACAGAAGACTAACTTACTATAACCTAGACCTTGATGAAATGTTGAACTCCATCAATTGGTTATGAATTGATTCTAGAACCAAGTGTCTATGACTTAGACCTTATGTGCTTGAAAACCATGCACTTAAGTCATTCACTATGGATCAAGGGCGTCTATACAATTCAATTACACACAAATAAGGTAGAGATAATATACATGAATGTAACCATTAATGATAAACAATTACAATATGTATCCAATCACTGAAATGTCATGTGCTAGTGGTCTTTTGGGCATACTATTCCCAACAAACTCCTATGGCACAAAAGATCACTACTATTATTACCTATCCCAAGACCTATAGACTCCACATGAGTTGAGAAAACTCTCTCTGTGGGTGTCTTGGTGAATGGATTTGCTAGGTTATTAGCTGAGGCAATTTGTTCTACCACTATATCCTCTCATTGAGTAAAATCTCAAATTAAATTGTACTTTCTCTCTATATATTTGCCTTTCCTGTGATTCTTTGGCTTTTACATTGTACGACAGCACCACTATTATCGCAATACATGACAATAGGTCTAGTGACTACTAACACTACTTCTAATTCTTTAAGGAACTTTTTGAGCCATATGCTTCTTTTGTAGTTTCAAACGCTGCTTCATACTCTGCTTCCATGGTTGAATTAGCAACACAATTCTGCTTGACATATCTCCATAAGATAGCTCCACCTGACAGAGTAAAGATGTATCCAGAAGTGAACTTTCTGAAATCTCTGTCAAACTGGAAATCTGAGTTTGTATAAGCTAACGGCATCAGATTGTATGCGCGGTACTCTAACAAATAGTGTTTTATTCTCCTGTGATACTTGAATATGTGTTTAATCGTGATCCAATGAGCTGATCCTGGGTTCGATTGATATCTACTAACCATGCTTACAACAAAGCAGATGTCCGATCTTGCACATAGCATTGCATATATAAGACTACCAATAGCCGAAACATATGGAACCTTTTTCATGCTTTCTATCTCATTAGGTGTCCTTGGACACTAATCCTTAGATAGAAGTACTCTATGTCTAGAAGGTAACAAACCTTTCTTAGAGTCTTGCATGGTAAACTTGATAAAAATCTTCTCAATGTTTGAATATTGGGATAGTACTAGTTTCTTATTTCTACGATCACGCAGAAGCTTGATGCCAAGAATATAGCTAGCTTCTCTTAGGTCATTCATCTGAAATTGAGTAGATAGCCAAACCATTATAGATGACAATATTCCAATGTAATTCCCAAATAATAGGATGTCATCTACATAAAGGACTAAGAATGCGATAGTATTAACATTACCTTTCTTGTACATGCATGGTTCATCAATATTTTGATCAAAGCCAAAAGATTTGACTGCATGGTCAAATTTGATGTTCCATGCATGCGATGCTTGGTTAAGTCTATAAATATACTTCTTAAGCTTACAAACCATGTTCTCTTGGGCTTTAGCTACAAACCCGTCTGGCTACATCATATAGATGCTTTCGTCAAGATTCCCACAAAGAATGCTGTCTTGACGTCCATTTGCCAAATCTCGTAACCATAATGACACGTTATGGCTAAGAGAATTCTTATGGAGTTGAGCATGGCTACTAGTGAAAAGGTTTCCTATAATCGATGCCTTCTTTTTGAGTATATCCTTTTGTACCCAACCCTGCTTTGAAACTTTCCACTTTCCCTTCCACATTTCTCTTTCTCTTGTAGACCCATTTGCACCATATAGGTTTTACTCCTTCAGGTGCAACTACAAGTTCCCAGACTTTATTAGAGTACATAGACTCTAATTATGATTGCATTGCTTTGTGCCATTGGTCTGCATCCACATGTCCGTTACTACTTCGTCATAACTAGTGGGGCCAACAATATGATCTATGGAGTCTGTCTAAAAGGACTCTCCATAGTATCTATTAGGTTGTCTGACATTTATTCCACTACGACAAGGCTCTAGGGTACTAGTTATGGCCTGCTGTTCATTCATTTTCTTATTTGGTGTAGGTGCATTTGGAGATTCTGGAGGAATCTCCTCTAGAGCAATCTCAGAATTTGGTGCTATCTGGATCGACGTATCATTTTTTAAGTATCTAGCATGGGTGCTAATTAACACTTTATGCTCCTTAGGTTGATAGAAGATCCCACCTCTAGTTCTGTTAGGATAACCAATGAAATAACACTTTTCTGATCTTGGTTCCAATTTTGTAGTGTTGTAGCTAAGTATATAAGCTGAACAACCTCAAATATGGAGGTACCCCAAACTAGGTTTGTGACCTGTCCACATCTCCAGTGGTGTTCTAGTTACTGATTTGGATGGCACTAAGTTTAGAATATATGTTGTTATTTCTAGTGCATATCCTAGAATGATATAGGTAACGTGGTATGACTTATCATAGATCTTACCATATCCAAGAGTGTCCGATTTGTTCTTTCAACTACACCATTTTGCTGGGGTATCCCAAGTGTAGTTAACTGAGTCATTATCCCATGTTTTGTGAGGTACTGCTGGAATTCACCCGAGAGGTATTCGCTACCATGATCAGACCGTATGACTTTGATATATGTTTTTAATTGCTGCTCCGCTTCAAACTTATATTCTTTGAACTTGTCAAAGGATTTTGATTTGTATCACATTAGGTATATATATCCATATGTTGAGTAATCATCTGTAAAGGTGATAAAGTACTCATAACTTCAACGAGTTGGTGTGCTCATAGGACCACACAAATCAGTGTGAACCAATTCAGTGCTTCACTGGCTCTGTGTCCCTTAGAAGAAAATGACCACTTAGTTATTTTTCCTTTAAGACATGATTCATACTGAGGTAACTGATCAAGATCTAATGAGCTCAAATGCCCATCCTTAACCAACCTCTGAATCCTATTTGAGTTGATGTGTCCCAAACATAAGTGCCATAGATATGCATCATTAGTTGATGAAACTTTTTTCTTATTATTATTATTATGCTCTACATTGTGCATTGAATATGTTTCAAGATATAAACAGAACAAGTTATTATGTAAACTACTGGTACAAATTATGCTACCATCTCTACTGATGTCTATACTAGATTGGAAAGAAATTGCATAATTGTTATTTAAAAGTTGCGAAACTAAAATTAAATTCGTCAAAAAATCCGGAACATAATAACAATTGTTCAAAACTAATATCCTAGTGGTACTAAAATTAAGATAAACATCTCCCACTACAGCAACCCATACTTTTGCTCCGGTACCAACTCTCAAAGCAAAGTCTTCTTTCTCAAGCATTCGCATTATCCAAAATACCTGCAAAGAATTTCAAATATGATTAGTGGTTCCAGAGTCTACGATCCAAGAATCAGTAGAATCAATCACTAAAACTGTTTCAATGTAAAAAGCTGAGGAGGTACATGTCTTTCTGATTGCTACTCGGTCGGTATATTAAATACGTGCAAAATTTAACCAAGTTTTAAACATACAAGTGCACAGATCAGTGTAGTATAATATGCTGAAGTGCGGGGTCGAATCCATAGGGAGGCTCCTAAGTTCGTTCGTGAAGAGGTGTATAAAAGTATTTAAGTAAAAATGTGAAACAATTGTGAGTTGAAGTGTCGTGACAAAGAAAATGTAAATTAAACTAAAGTTTAGTTTGTCAAATTTAGGGGAAAGGATCTAGGTGTCGGATATGAAATAAGGCAATTAACCTAGGCTCGGGTTCATGATTCTCTAATTCAATGCTCGGATTAAGCTACAAGCCTAACCTAGTTAATTTTCTAAGTCTAATTAAGTCCCGATCACTATTTTAATTAAATATGCTGTTCTATCCTTGAGTCATTTATCTAGCCGAAGTATAGATCTTTCATTATAATCTAAAGTGAACGGACAATTTAACTAAACTAAGCAATTAACAAATTCACAAGTAGAAATTATGGTACAACTTATAACTTCTTGGAAACTATGTACAACCAATAGATTTACTATTAAAGCTTGGAAATATGGCACGAATGTAAAACAATCATAATATTAACTACAAGTATAATGAATATGAAAGACAATAATGTATTGAATAATGAAAGCCATAAATTGTATTGAAATCAAATTATCCGAATCCAAGATCATAAATTAAAATATTATCATTTATAATATCCTCCCCTAGATAACAGATCTACTTAGGCATAAAAAATAATTACGAGCTATACAAATAAAAGAGTATAAAGAAAGGCTCCCTCATTAGAAGAACTCGTATTTCTGAAGTAGCGGGTTGAGCAGAGATTCCACGGGCGTAGCTACCAGGATTTTTCTCCAGTTAAAGTGTGCAATAGTTTCCTTGTAATGTAGCTACCCGGGTAAAATTTCCCCCGTGTTCGACAAAATAAAATTATAATAACCCTAATCTACTAAATAAACTAATTAGAAACTAAAGAAAAATCTTGAATAAAATATGATATATCAACACAACCGGGGTTGGGGGTATTTATAGGCTGCCATTCTGGGGGTGCACTCGAGTGCGATTGAGGATGACGCTTGAGTGCGACTAATGTGCGCTCGAGCGCCCTTCTGCTATGCTCCCATTGGTCTATTCGCGTGCTGTGGTTTGGACAGTTTGGGCGATGCGCTCGAGTGAAATGGGAGTACGCTTGAGCGCGCTTCTAATGGTCCAATCACATGCTACGGTTTGGGTAGTGCACTCGAGCGCGGCTGAGGCGCGTTCGAGCGCGCTTCTGTTGGTTTATGAGCTTTGACTTTGACCAAAAAAGTTGACCAAGGCTACTTCTATATTTTTCGACATTCTGAGTCAATTTTCATACTCGGTTTGTTCAAATTCCATCTCTTCGAGCTCATTTTTGCCACCGATTCTCAAATCTTCACCGTTGCTCAACTCTTTGACTTGTACTTTGATTCGTTTTGGAGTCCAGTTTCTTCACTTTTCAAGATCATCCTATTTTGCAGAAAAAGTGCATTAAGTGTTGTATTTATTCCTCAAGTTAAGATACAAATGTAGTAAAAATACAGTGGTTTGAGTGTTGCGTTTACAGATGTCTAAACATCCCCAAACCTAAACCTTACTTGTCCTCAAGCAAGACTGTGTCAAAACACATTGACTCAAAAGTGAAACCTCATAAATTACAAGTTCAATTTGAAAACAGATAAATACTATCTATTCCAAACCTATGTCATTCGTTGTCATATTCTTCAAAATGAATTCTAAGAAATGTAGTTCGCCATTCTTTAACAAGTTCATGAGTCAATGACAAGAACAACAAGAGAACCTTTAGATAGTTTTCAAAAATAGCTACTCTTTTGGAAATGATCTATTGATTGCTTTGGAGTATGTATTCAGAACAAAGTTAAGCAAATTAAGTTCATACAAATTCCCAACTTTCAGGATTTGCAAATAGACTAGATTTTGATATTATTGCTCATTTGTAATCAAACCCTTAATCATGCCTTCACCCTTTTTACATTTTACATAAAAGAACAATTCACACTATCTATTTTATTTTAATGCTTAGTTTTTTTTTTGCTTTCTGAATATCCAATGTAGCGGGTTTTGAGGCCAACAATCCCCATCCAGTTGGCCGAGGTTGCCAGGCCCTTACGTGTTTTAATCACCCGAGATAGTCAGGCCCGAAACCTTACACCATAGCACACATTTCGAATGATAATGATGAAGTGTTAGGATAACGGTGCTTCAAGATTTACAACATAAATGCGCAAAAGTAAAGGTATATACATCTTTTTTTTTTTAAGAATAGAAGAGAGTAACAGAACATTACAGACATACATGACATCTGGGTTCAAGTTTCAATCACAAGAAGCTTTCATAACAAAGGGTAATCCTATCTCATTCTTCTCAAATTCACATAACCATCAATTGAAGAAAAGAAGAACAACTAAGTTAACTCATGAATACAATAACCCAAAGTTTTTCTTTAGACATTCCTTAGAGTTTATTTTTATATTACAATAGCTAAAGACATAGGTTATCAAATCATCCAAATCATCTTCCTATAAACAAGTAAGGTAGCAAATTACTCTTTCTCATAAAAAATAGTTATCAAAATGGTATTTTTCTCACATATTTGAAAAAATTTTATGCATGAAACTCAATATGCACCCCCACACCAAAAACTTGTTTGTCCTCAAGCAAATGACAATGTAGTAAACAAGAAAGTGCAATATATAAGTAAAAAAAACATAAATACAAATGCTACATCCCCAAGCCTATGGTTGGCTTACTTTCTAGGACACGTTCATCAGGTGCAAAAAGGAATGTAGAAATAAGGAAAGAGATCACTCGATGTGTAGCAATTTCATTCAATGTTGATGCAAAAGAATATGTCTATTGTCTTTGTCAAAAGATGGACCATTTTGCAAACTCAGAAAAGATCAGTAGACAAAACAGTTTAAGATTAACATCAACACAACAAAAATGGTTAGTTAACTTGAGTAATTCTAAACAAAAAGTATATGGGAGAAATCAAAAATAAATTCGGTCACGAAAAATAACTAACATACTGAGAAAATATGAAAAATCTAGGGTGCCTCCTAGGAGCGCTAATTTTAACGCTGTCAGCTCAGCAAAATCCTTACTCAGGTAAGGTAAGTGGGGTGCCGAAGCTCCAAAGATTCAACTTCATGGGGGACCGAGTTCGGATCAAATGCATGTTTCAATCGCTAACCATTGATTGTGAGGACTCACTCATCTGTGAGGTGCTTAATTTTGATAGCTCTAGAAGGGTATACTTCAAGCACCCCGTAGGGTCTATTCCATTTAGTCCGTAACTTGCCCGATAAGAACTTTAGTTTGGAGTTAAACAACCAAACTTTATTAAATGGGGAGAAGGTATTTCTCAGAATAGATTTATCATGAAGTTTCTTCATTCTCTCTTTGTAAAGTTTAGCATTTTCATAGGCTTCAAAGCAGAATTCTTCCAACTTACTTAAGGCCTATCTTCTACTCTCACCTGCTTACCGCATGTCAAAGTTTAGGGCTTTAATAGCCGAATAAGCTTTATGCTTAAGTTCAACAGGGAGGTGGCAAGCCTTACCGTACACCAATCTATACAGGGACATGCCGGTAGGAGTCTTAAAGGCTATATGGTAGGCCCACAATACATCGTGCAGACGTTATGACCAATCCTTGGATCGGGCCTAATCGTTTTCTGTAGAATGGGTTTGATTTCCCTATTCGATACTTCCACTTGCCCACTCATCTGAGGGTGAAAAGGTGTCACAATCTTATGATAGACTAAATATTTTTTCAATAATGCCTCAAGTGTACGATGATGAAAATTTTGTCTTCTGTCACTCAAAAGTATACGAGGTACATTGAATCTAGAAAAAATATGTTCCTTAATGAACTGGACCACAACGTTAAGGTCGTTGGTTCGGTTTGCTACTGCCTCAACCCATTTGGACACGTAGTCCACAACCACAAGAATATATGTATACCCAAAAGAAAGAGGGAAATAAGTCATAAAGTCAATGCCCCACACATCGAATAGTTCATAAATTAAAATAGGTGACAGGGGCATTATGCTCATTCGAGAGATGGACCCAGACTGTTGACATCGAGAACAATTTTTATAGAATTGTTAGGTATCTCTAAATGAGGTGGGCCAAAAGTACCCATGCTGAAGGACTTTAGCAGGGGTCCTCTTACCTCCAAAATGACCACCACAAGCTTCAGAGTGGTAGAATTGGAGTATACTATCAAACTCTTCCTCAGGTATGTATCTCATTATTGCTTGATTGGCACAAATTTTAAACAAATATGGATATTCCCAAAAGAAGTACTTCATATGTGCCATAAAACGCTCTTTCTCTCTCTTTTCCCAGTGGGGAGGTAATTCTCGGACTGCCAAGTAATTGACAAAGTGAGCATACCAAGGGGTCCGGTGTGAGACAACAAAGAGTTGCTCATTAGAAAATGTATCATTAAAAGGAAGAGAGTCAATGGGGGAATCACGAACAAGACGTGATAAGTGGTCAGCAATATAATTCTCACTTCTCTTTTTGTCCCTGGTGTCTAAGTCAAACTCCTGAAGTAATAATAACCAACGATCAAACGGGGCTTAGCATCCCGTTTAGTAAGTAAGTATCGCAAAACAACATGATTTGTATGTGCTATCACTTTAGACCCTAGGATGTATGACCTGAACTTATCGAGGGAGAAAACTACAACTAGCAATTCCTTTTCGGTGGTTGTATAATTCCTTTGAGCTTCATCTAAGGTCTTGTTAGCATAGTTGATCACATGGGGCAACCTATTCCTATGCTATCCCAAAACAGTTCCCACTGCATAATCTGAGGCATCACACATAATTTCAAAGGGAATGCTATAATTGAGAGACTAGATGATAGGTGCAGAGGAAAGTAAGGACTTCAGCTTCTTAAAAGTCTTAGCACACTTGTCAACAAAATGAAATGGAGTGTCATGTGTTAAGTGACTCAAGAGAGGTCTAGCAATGTGGCTAAAGTCTTTGATGAAACGTCGATAGAAATCGGCATGGCCAAGGTTGGATCTAATGTCCCGTACCGTTTTAGGTGTAGAGAGCTTTTCTATCAATTAGCTAGGTCGACATGGATTCCTTATTGAGATATAACATGACCCAGTACTATTCCTCGCCTAACCATAAAATGACTTTTCTCCCAACTAAGCACCAAGTTCATCTTAACACAACGTTCTAGAACAAGGGAAAGATGTGTGAAGAACTTACTAAATGTAGTTCTAAAAATCGAAAAGTCATCCATAAAGACTTCTAGAAACTTCTCAATTATGTCAGAAAAAATGGCCATCATACACATTTGAAAGGTTGCAAGTGCATTGCATAAACTGAATGGCATATGACGATAAGGAAAGGTCCCATAGGGACAAGTGAATGTGGTCTTTTCTTGGTCTTCAAGGAAGACTAGAATCTGATTATGCCCGAAATACCCATATAAAAAGCAGTAGCAGCCTTGTTCGGCTACTCTATCTAGTAACTGATCGAGAAAGGGTAAAGGGAAATGGTCTTTCCTAGTTTTGGAATTAAGCTTTCTATAATCAATACAGACACACCAATCAGTAGTGGTGCTTGTAGGAATAAGCTTACCCTTATCATTCGAAAACATAGAGATCCTATTGTTCTTAGGCATAACCTGAATTGGACTAACCAATGAGCTGTCCGAGATCGGGTAAATGATACTTGCGTCAAGAAGCTTAATGATTTTTTTTACAGACAACCTCGCTCATGTTTGGGTTTAGCCTTATTTGCATTTCTTGAGAAGAGGCGACACTTTCCTCGGTATGAATTTGATGCATGCAAACAGTTGGATCTATTCCCTTCAAATTATTTAGGGTCCATCCTATAGCTATTTTATGTTTGCGCAAAACTTCTATTAACTTTTATTCCTAATCAGAAGTCAAGTCCGAGGAAATTATCATTGACAAGGATTCATTAGGTCCTAGTTAGGCATATTTTGGGTTTTCAGGTAACAGTTTGAGCTCTAAAGAAGATGTAGACTCAATTGTAAGGCAATCAGAATCTTTAGAGAGAGAAATCATGACCTGATCGGCCTTACCCGGATTGATCATGGGAAAAGTGGAAGCGACAATTTCAAGTGAAATGTCGCAGTCAAATAAGATCTGTTCTGTCTCTTTAATTTCTTCCTCAAAAGTTTGAAGTGATTGAGCATGTGCCTTTATGCATCTGTCAATAATATCTACATGAAAATATTTCTCCTCCTCATCTTGGTTCACCCTGTTGGCCACATCTGCTACCTTCAGCTTAGTGTGCATATTCTTAGATGTTAGCTCATTCATGCCCGTTCTGCAGTAGATGACAAGATCATTTGTTGCTAAGAATGGTCTGCCTAATTGGACGGGAGTAGAATTACTATTGTTAGGTCCTAAGTCCATGTCTAGCACAATAAAATCAACGGGGAATAAAAATTCCCCCAACCCTCACAAGTACATTCTCCACTATTCCTCTAGGCTTTCTCTTAGATCGATCTGCTAATTAGAGGGTGACATTAGTCGGTGTCAACTCTTCTACACCTAATCTTTGATACACTGTGTGTGGAATAAGGTTAACATTAGAGCCAAAGTCAAACTAAGCTTTTTCTATCCGTTGATCCTTAATTATAGAGGGGATGGTAAAAGCTCCTGGATTACTAAACTTTGGAGGAAATCCTCTAGTATAGATGTTACTAACCTTTTTAGTACGCCTAACCATCTTAGGTATGTAAGTAGTCCATCTATTTTTGACACACAAGTCTTTCAAGAACTTGATATAAGTTGGGATTTGCTGGATCACTTCTACTAGGGGCAGGTTGATCTTAATATCTTTCAGGTGTTCTAGAACCTTAAGATTTTTAGGATCCTCACTAGGCTTTGATCGAGTCAAGGCTGAAGGATATGGTACTTGAGATGGGTTTTCTACTATAGGCTCTATCACTTGATTTTCATTCCTATAGGAGTCGACACTATTTTCCTCTTTCTCACCTTTAACGTCCTCATCTCTTTCCTTGAGAACATTTTGACTAGTTTTTCCAACATGGTTATCTATTTTCTTCCTGCTCCTAAGGGTTGTGACAACCTTAGCTTGTTCTTAGGTGCTCTCAGTTTGAAGATTACTGCATTGTCCACGTGGATTCTCTACGGTCTAAGATAGAAGCTTACCCTCGTCTTTCCTATTCAGGTGTTGGGCTAGCTGCCCGATTTGGTTATCAAGTTTAGCAATTGATTGTTGCTAGACTTGGACCACTTGAAGAAGTTTATCGAACTTGTTATCAAATGATGATTGAGCAGGAGAGAGAGTGATGCGATGGCGATTGTTCTATTGCATTCTGAACGGATTATCCTTTGGCACTTGATAGAAACCATGAGGATTAAAATTTTATGGCTTTTGGAATTGCTACTGAGGAAACTGAGATTCGTAGTTTCTTTGTGGCTTTTAGAATTGCTATTGAGGAAATTGAGGCTCATACTTCCCTTGTCGCCAAGAAAAAGAGGGATGGTCTAGCCATCTAGGATTATACGTGTTAGAATAAGGATTATAATTTCGTGTATATCCTTGGGTGGCAAAGACTTGTTCTTGTATGAACTTGGGGGAATTGTGAATCGATCGGGCAATTCATAGTAAAATGGTCTACTATGGAGCATATGAAGCACATCTTCGGGTTCTGAGGAGTTGGCGAGAAAGTAGACCCTAAAGTGATAAAATTTTCAACTTGCTATGCAAGGTCATCTACTTTGTCAATTAGATCAGAGTTTGAGCTTACTTCAAACAGAGCCCTCATTTAAGAATTATGACTGCCTCTTCCTTCTCGGTCTATTGCAGTATTCTGGAGAGAGTCTTCAGCTATGTTCTCAATTCTTCCCCAAGCGTCATTTGTTGTGAGATTGTAAAAGCCACCATTGATCATCGCATTGACCATCATCTTCTGTTATGGGGTAAGACCTTTAAAGAAGTAGTGCAAAAGTTTGGGACGTTCAAATCCATGATGGGTGCACTGATTTCGTAGGTCATTGAACCTCTCCCACACCTCATGGAATGGTTCTAAATTTGACTGAGCGAACGTCGTAATATCTGTTCGCAGGGTAGTGGTTTTGGCCATTAGGAAGAATCGATGTATGAATCTCCTAATAAGTTTATCCCAAGATGTGATGGTTCTCGCGTCTAGATGATGTAATCATTGTTTGGCTTTATCTTTTAGCGAGAATGGGAAGAGTTGTAGCTGAATGTTTTCTCGACTCATATTAGGAATATGAAGAGTGGAACATGCTTCAAGGAAATCAATGATGTGAGCATGAGGATTCTCGTTGCTTCTCCCATAAAAGGAAAGAAGCATCGATTTTGTTCCTGTTTTGAGTTCGAAGTTGATATTGCCAAGAGCCAGAGGGGCTATGGCAAACTCGGGATTGTAATCACCTGGAGAGAAGTATCGACGAAGAGTCATCTGTGGGTTCACGAGTGGATTTATAGGTTGAGCTATAGGAAGAAGTGGAAGGTTTTGGAGATTTCCCTCTTAGTTTGCCATTGAGTATTGTAATCTCCTATGAGGAGCTTTCTGGGATTCGGGATAATATGGGGTGAGTTTCAAATTCAAGGAATAATGCTTGTGCATACAAAATTGGTATAGTTAAACATGAAAAGAAACTATACAAGAATGTGCTTTACAGCAATTTATCAAAACATTTAAAATAAATGCAACAAAAAGTATTTTTTTTTCATTTTTCAAATTTAAAAAATAAAGAGAAGAATTAAAATGCTTAAACAACTTCAAAACACTTTATCGGGAAAAAACTATACCATGTCTCTCCAACAACGGCGCCAAAAAGTTGATCGCGACTTAGTCGGTATATTAAATGCGTGCAAAATTTAACCAAGTTTTAAACCCGCAAATGCACAGATCAGTATAGTATAGTATACTGGAGTGCGGGGTCGAATCCACAAGAAGGCTCCTAAGTTTGTTCGTGAAGAAGTGTGTAAAAGTGTTTAAGTAAAAATGTGAAACAATTGTGAGCTGAAGTGTCGTGGAAAAGAAAATGTAAATTAAACTAAAGTTTAGTTTGTCAAAGTTAGGGGAAATGATCTAAGGGTTAGATATGCAATAAGGCACTTAACCTAGGCTCGGGTTCAAGATTCTCTGAATCAATGCTCGGATTAAGCTACAAGCATAACCTAGTTAATTTCTTAAGTCTAATTAAGTCCTGGTCACTATTTTAATTATAGGTGTCGTTATATCATCAAGTCCTTTATTTAGCTGAAGTATAGATCTTTCCTTGTAATCTAAAGTGACCGGGCAATTTAACTAAACTAAGCAATTAACAAATTCACATGTAGAAATTATGGTACAACCGATAGATTCACTATTAACGCTTGGAAATATGGCACGAATGTAAAGCAATCACAACATTAACTACAAGTATAATGAATATGAATGACGGTAATGTACTGAATAACGAAAGCCATAAATTGCATTGAAATCAAATTATCCGAATCCGAGACCGTAAATTAAAAGACCATAATTTACAATATCCTTTATATAATAGATTTACTTGGACATTAAAAATAAATACGAGATACATAAATAAAAGAGAGTAAAAAAACCTCCCTTATTAGACAAACTCGTATTTATGAAGTAGCGGGTTGAGCAGAGATTCCACGGGCGTAGCTACTGGGCTTTTCCTTCGGTTAAAGTGTGCAATAGTTTTCCCACAATGTAGCTACCTGGGCAGAATTTCCCCTGTGTTAGGGAAAATAAAATTATAATAAACCTAATCTACTAAATAAACTAAATAGAAACTAAAGGAAATCCTGAATAAAATCCGATATATTAACAAAACCGGTGTTAGGGGTATTTATAGGCTGCCATTCTGGGGCAACGCTCGAGTGTGGATGGATTGCACTCGAGCGTGCTTCTACTATACTCCCGTTGGTCTATTCGCGTGTTGTGATTTGTACGGTGCGCTCGAGCACGGTTAAGGCATGCTCGAGCGCGCTTCTGTTTACTTTTGAGCGTTGACTTTAACCAAAAAAGTTGACCAAGGCTACTTCTATGTTTTTTGACATTCTAAGTCTGTTTCGTACTTGGTTTGAACAAATTCTATCTCTTCAAGCTCATTTTTGCCACCGATTCTCGAATCTTCACCGTTCCTGAACTCTTTGACTTTCACTTTTATTCGTTGTTGAGTTCGATTTCTTCACTTTTCAGGATCATCCTACATTGCAAAAAAGTGCATTAAGTGTTGTATTTATTCTGCAAGTTAAGATGCAAATAGAGTAAAAATGAAGTGATTTGAGTGCTGTGTTTACAGATATATCACTTGCTATTAACAAGGTATTTTGGATAATCTCTTCTCTAGTGTCCTCATGCTTTACACTTGGAGCATTTTCGTCTGGGCTTGTTTTCCACATACCTCCTTTGAAGTCTCGACCTCACTCTTATTTTTCTGTTCATCAGTGCTTACAAGTTTTTAAGGGTAGCCATAAGGTAGTGTGGTTCCAGTTTCAAGTGCCCCATTTCATGAATGAACTTGATCTAGTTGAAACTTCCTGGATGAGTATCTAGGACTAGATCTATCTCTTCTTGAGGACTAATTCTTGTTCCCATGAGAGTAGCTAGATAGAGGAGCCTCGTCATGTTCTGGACATGCTTCCTGATGGGTGTCCCTTCTTTCATCTAGGCTATTATCACTCATGTTTTGGACATGCTTCTTGACGGGTGTCCCTTCTTTCATCTCGGCTGTCAAGGTCCGACGCTAATAGAAGTTGCTTACTTTCCTAGTAGCGAAGGAAAAATGCAGAGCTTTTTCATAGGTTTAGTGGGCGGGTCTCATGAGATCTATGCCGGCTGTCTGAATCAAATGAAGGTCGAAGGACCATTCGATTCATTAAGGGGCATAGCGGTGCCCTCGCTTGACACCATTCCTAGATCTAGCAGCAGATGGGCGGGTCGTGCCTAAATTCAGATCGAATCAGACACTTCTTTGTTGAGCTGCACCCATGCACAACCGGATGTAGAGCCACTAAGAGTTGGTAGACCAGGCCGAGCGTAGATTTCAGATCCAAAAGGTCGAGTCCGATTAGCCTAGTGTACCAACTGCGTGATACAACGGGCACTTAAAGACCTGGCGGATGATGGCCTATCCCACCCAAGAGCGCTGATGCCATAGGGGAACTCATGGTTGGAAACAATCCTTATGTTTGTTTTGATATCCGGTAGGAATAATAAGAATCAAACTCCAGATTGGTTGGTGAGCCTAGTGATAGGAAACTATCTAGCTTGGTTTGGAGAATACTTTTTGGGTTAAAGAATTTTTTGTTGCTAAATGTTACGGCCTAAATGCTGAACTATTGACCCTACTTTTTCGGATGGGTGTTCACCCCAAAGTGTTCCCGGATTGCATACATATATCCTTAAGTAACTTAGTGCAACATGGAAAATTTCATTGAGAGGAATCAACTACCTTCAAAGAAGTTAGCAAGTGCGACGCTGTTGTTATCTTCTTATGCTGATGTCGTAAAGTGTCTGATAGGGATCCTAGGACTATTGATGTGATTGTATGAGTAATACTCAAACCATTGTATTTATACTACATTTGCATCATAACTTAGGAATAAATGCAAACACTTACAGACTTTTGATGCAATGTAGGATGATACTGAAAAGTGACAAATCAGACCTGAAAAGATCCAAATTGCAAGTCAAGGAGTTGAGAACGTGGAAACCCGAGAAACGATGGAAGAATGGAGCTCGTAGAAATTGAATTTGGACGAAACTAACGCGTAATCAAACTCGAAATGCTAAAAAATGCCCAAAACACCTCGGTCAACTATTTGGTCAAAGTCAAAATCAGAGTAAAAATTGACAGCAAAGGGGCGTTCGAGTGCACTTCACTAGGCTTTCGAGCGGCCCTCAAGAATATTCCAGAATCACTACATGTTGCAAGCTTAGCGAACCGAGCGCGCCCCATTGGGCGCTCGAGCATGCTACCTGGATGATTCTACTACCTTCTAAACGTCCACGTGTCAAGCATCCAGTGGATGAAGCAGAGGTGCGCTCGAGCGCGCCTCCCAATATTTGCTTATAAATACTCCCCAACCTGGACCAATTTTAGATATAATTTTAGTTTTTAATTATTGTTTTAATTAGTTAGTTAATTAGTTTAAATATTTAGTTAGTTTAATTTTAATAGTAATTTTAGAATACGAGAGAAGTTCTGCCCGAGTAGCATTTTAGTAAAGCTCTTACTTGGGAAAAGTTTTGCCCAAGTAGCTCTTATTCGGGAAAAATTTCACCCGAATAGCTATTTCATGTCGGACCTCTGCTCAAATTCCTGAAATTAGAAATACAAAGTCATCATATTGTGGGAGCCTTTATTGACTATCTTATTTGTACTACTTGTATTTTTTATTATGTCTGAGTAGAGTTATTATCTAGGAGATGATATTGTAAATGATGATCTTTTAATCTATGGTCTCGGATTCGGATAATTTGATTTATATGCAATATATGGCTTGTATTAAATTCATGCGTAATGCTTTTAAGTAGATGTTATGATTGCTTTATTTATGTGCCATATATCCATGTTATAATATTGAATCTATAGGTTGTACTATAAATTTCATGAGACTATAGGTCATACCATAGTTTCTAGACTAGTTGTAGATGTTGATTACTTAGTTAAAACAGACATTTTATACCAGGTTACAAGGATAGATCCATACTATGGCTATACACTCATAGATGGAACGACACCTATAACAGACGTAGTACTCGAGACTTTAATCAGACTAAGGTAATTAACTATGTTAATGATTATAGCTTAAACCTTGCATAGAATTAGAGAATCCTGGATGCCAAGCCTAGATTAACTGCCTCATTGCATATTCGTCCCCCTAGATTCGTTATCCTCGTATTCAACTATTACTTCGCTTAGTTTTAGTTTAGTTATAGTTTAAATTACATTTATACACGTTACTCACAATCATTCTTCAAACCTGTCACGTTTGCACTTAAGCACTTTTCACACTACTTCACTATCACCTAACTAGCTAACGAGCTTCCCTGTGGAAATCGACTCCATGCTCAAAACATACTACACTACAAGATCCATGCACTTGTGGGTTATTAAAACTTGGTTATTTTGCACCCATTTTACACGCACAACCTGTTTACATCAAGTTTTTGGTGCCGTTGCCAGGGAAGCATGGTATAGTTTAGTTATTGATAAAAGTATTTGTGAACTTGTTTAAAGTGTTGTAATTATTGTCTATATTGTCTATACTTGTTTTAAACTGTTGTTTAGATGTTGTAATTATTGTTTATATTGTCTATACTTGTTTTAAATTGTATAAATTTTATTATTGCTTGTATAGTATATTAGTTGCATAAATCTTGTAGTTTCATTTTGTATTTAAGTTTATAAGTTTTTGTATGCACGGACGATGTTCCTTGAATCCGGAACTCACCCAGTTTAATCCCAAACCCCTGAAAACTCCGCAAAGGAGAGTCCAATTCCTTATAGCAGACCAAGAAGGGAATCTTCAAAATATTCTTGTAGCTTAACCTGTTAATCGACCCGAGGACCTATCGATGACTCTTTATCAATATTTCTCACCGGGCGATTACAATCTTGAGTTTGCCATAGTGTCATCGGCTCTTGGCAATGTCAATTTTGAGTTCAAGACAGGGGCTATTTCGATGCTTCCTTCCTTTTTCGGAAAAAGCAACGAAAACGCTCACGCTCACATCATACAATTCTTGGAAGCATGTTCTACGCTTTACATTCCAAACGTGAGCCGTGATTGTATTCAACTGCGTCTGTTCCCTTTTTCATTGAGCGATAAAGCCCAACAATGGCTAAATCATTTAGACGCAAGAGTTATCACATCTTGGCAAGAACTTATTCAAAAATTCTTACATAGGTTCTTTTCAATGGCCAAGACTACTACTTTGCAAGTAGACATCATGACGTTCGTTGAGTCGGACTTAGAGTCCTTTCATGAATCATAGGAAAAGTTTAATGATCTTAGGAATCAGTGTCGTCACCATAGGTTTAAACATCACAAACTCTTGCATTATTTCTTTAAAGGTCTTACACCTTAGCAGAAAATGATGGTTAATGCAATGAGCAATAGAGGTTTCTATAAGCTCACAACGAATGAAGCTTGGAGTAGAATAGAGAATATAGCTGAAGACTCTCTTCAGAACACAGCTATAGATAGATAAAGTAAGAGCACCCACAATTCCCAAAAGAAGGCATTATTCGAGGTTAACTCTGATTCCCATTTGACTGATAAAGTAGATGCCCTAGCCTTGCAAGTAGAAAAATTCATCTCTCTAGGGTCTACTTCTTCTCAAGCTCCTCAAATCTCAGAAGTATGCGTCATATGCTTTGCAGTAGATCACTCTACTCTGGATTGCCCATTCGGTTCACAATTCCCGAGTTCATGCAAGAACAAGTCTATGCCACTCAAGGATATACAAGAAATTACAATCTGTACTCCAACACGTATAATCCTAGCTGGTGAGACAATCCCCTATTTTCATGGCGACAAGGGAATCAAGAGCCTCAGTTTCCTCAACAACAATATCAAAACGAACAAGGAAAGTTTGAGCCTCGATACCCTCAATAGCCATATCAAAAGCCACAAAGTTCTAACCCTCTTGGTTTTTACCAAGTTCAGAAAGATCCGTTCAGAACACAACGAAACAATTTCTCCGCTATTCCTCCCGCACAGTCATCATCTAATGACAAGTTTGATAAACTTCTGCAATTGGTCCAAGTATAGTAACAGTCAATTGTTAAACTTGAAGGCCAAATCTGGTAGCTGGCCCAAAGTCTAAGTAGGAAAAATGAGGGTAAAATCCCGTCTCAAATCGTGGAAAATCCACGAGGACAATGTAGTAATGTCCAAATTGAGACCATTCAAGAATAGGTTAAGGCCGTGAGAACCCTTAGGAGTGGGAAAATAATAGACAAAGAGGTTAGAGAAAAGAATAGGGATGTTCCTGAGGAGAAAGAGGAACTTGAGATCGAGGAATTGAGTAACGATATTGATGACTTCCATAGGAATGAAAACCCAACGGTAGAGCTAATAGTTAAAGCCTCACCTCAAACACCTTTCCCAATAGCTCTGTCCCGTCCGAAACCAATTGATGATCCAAAGCAACTTAAGGTCTTAGAACATCTAAAAGACATCAAGATCAATCTACCTTTAGTTGAGGCAATTCAACAGATCCCAGCCTAAGCAAAATTTTTGAAGGATCTATGTGCCAAGAAGCGTCGGACTACTCCATTCCTAAGAAGGTCTGACTCACTGAAAAGTTTAGTAACATTTGTACTAGAGGACTGCCTTAAAAGTGCAGTGACCCAGGAGCTTTCACCATTCCATGTTTTATTAATGACCAATGTGTAGAAAGTGCCTTGCTAAACTTAGGGTCTAGTGTTAACCTAATCCTTCACACAGTTTACCAAAGACTAGTTCTTGGAGTATTAACACCAACTAATGTAACTCTCCAATTGGTAGATAGATCTGAGAGAAGACCTCGAGGCATTATAGAGGATGTTATTGTTAGAGTTGAAGAATTTCTGTTCCCAGTGGATTTTATAGTGTTAGACATGGATTTAGGCCCTGATAACAAAAATACCACTCCCGTTTTACTAGGTAGACCATTCCTAGCAACAGCTAACACTGTTATTTACTGTAGGACGGGGATGATAGAATTGACCTATGGGAACATGAGAACTAAGTTAAAGGTTGCTGATACAGCCAATAAGTTGAACCAAGATGAGGAAGAAGAATGCTTCCACGTCAATGCCATTGACTCATGCATAGATGAGTATGCCTAATCACTCTTAACCCCTAATGAAGAAATAGCAGAGCTTAAACAACTCTTGTATGAATGCAACATTTCACCTGAAATGGTCGCCTTCACTTCTCTTTTAACTGATTCAGGAGAAACCAATGAAGTAACAACTCATTTCCCTGAAGTCTTTGATTGTACCACAATTGAGTCTCCACCAGCATTAGAACTCAAAACCTTGCCTAAACATCTTAAGTATGTCTACTTAGGCCCTGATGAGACCCTACCAATCATTATTGTCTCGGATTTGACTTTCGAGCATGAAGGCAAACTCTTAAAAATCCTAAGTACTCACAAAAAGGCAATAGGTTGGACAAGTTCTGACTTGAAAGGTATTGATCCTTTTTTGTGTATACATAAACTTCACCTCGAAGAAGGAGTTACTCATTCTCGAGAATTCCAAAAAAACTAAACCCAAAAATTGGTGATGTCGTCCACAAAAAGATCATCAAGTTACTTGATGCGGGTATTATCTACCCGATTTCTGACAGTCCATGGGTAAGTTCGGTACAGGTGGTATCAAAGAAATCTGGGATTATTGTGGTCCCAAATGACAAAGGTGAGCTTATTTCTACACGAACTACCACTGGGTAGCGTGTATGCATTGATTACAAAAAGCTCAACTCCAAGACTAGGAAAAACCACTTCCCTTTACCCTTCTTCGACCAAGTCTTAGATAGAGTAGCAGGACAAGGTCACTACTACTTTTTGAATGGGTATTCGGGATATAACCAAATCCCAGTCTTCTGTGAAGATTAAGAAAAGACTACATTCACTTGTCCCTATGGGACCTTTGCATTCAAGCGTATGCCCTTCGGTCTTTGCAACGTACTTGCGACGTTTCAAAGATGTGTGATGGTCTTTTTCTCAGATATGATCGAAAAGTTCATAGAAGTCTTCATGGATGACTTCTCAGTGTTTGGAGCTACCTTCAATGAATGCCTTACACACCTTCCACAAGTGTTAGATCGATGTGTTGAAATGAATTTGGTTCTAAGTTGGGAAAATAACCACTTTATGATTAGACAAGGTATAGTTCTTGGCCATGTGGTCATACATGATGGTATCCATGTAGACCTAACCAAAGTCGAGTTAATAGAAAAGCTGCCCGCACCCAAGAGAGTACGGGATATTCGTTCCTTCCTTGGTCATGCCGGTTTCTATCGACATTTCATCAAGGATTTTAGCCATATAGTTTGACCTCTCTCAAGTCTTCTAGCACATGATACTCAATTCAATTTTGATGACAAATGCTCGGAAGCTTTTGAGAAGCTTAAATCCTTGCTATCTTCCGCCCCTATCATCCAACATCTTGATTACAACCTCCCATTTGAAATAATGTATGATGCATCTAACTATGCAGTGTGAGCTATATTAGGACAACGTAGGGATAAGTTGTAAACTGTGATATATTACGCTAGCAAAACCTTGGATGATGCACAAAAGAACTATTCAACCACTGAAAAAGAATTGCTGGCTGTAGTCTTCTCCTTGGACAAATTCAGGTCTTACATCTTAGGATCAAAAGTAATAGCTTTTACGGACCGGGCTACTTTGCGTTACTTACTGACAAAACGAGATACAAAGCCCCGTTTGATCCGTTGGCTATTACTACTTCAAGAGTTTGACCTCAAGATCAAGGACAAGAAAAGAAGTAAAAACTATGTTATCGATCATCTATCACGCCTAGTACGTGGTTCTCCTATTGACTCTTTGCCTTTCAAAGATACATTTCCTGATGAACAACTCTTTGTTATCTCACATCAGACCCTTTGGTATGCCCATTTTGTCAATTATTTGGCTGCCCAAGAGTTTTTAACTCACTGGGGTAAAAGAGAAAGAAACGTTTTATGGAACAAGTTAAGTACTTTATCTGGGAAGACCCCTATCTTTTCAAGATTTGTGCTGATCAGGTCATTAGGAGCTGTATACCTGAGGACGAGTTTGGCAATATACTCCAATTCTGCCACTCTAAAGCATGTAGTGGTCAATTTCGAGGCAAAATGATAGCTGCCAAAGTCCTTCAATGTGGGTTCTTTTGGCCCACTCTTTTAAGAGATGCCCAACAAATTTTTAAGAATTGCCCCAATGTCAACAAGCTGGATCCATCTTAAGAAGGGACATGATGCCTCTATCACCCATTCTCATATGTGAAATATTCAATGTTTAGGGTATCGACATTATGGGTCTTTTTCCTCATTCTTCTGGTTATATATATATTCTTGTTGCTGTGGACTTCGTGTCCAAGTGGGTAGAAGCAGTGGCAACTCGAACCAATGACCATAAAGTTGTGGTCAAGTTCATTAAAGAAAACATCTTTTCTGGTTTCGGGGTACCACGTGTACTTCTAAGTGACGGTGGACAGCATTTATGTCATATGACACTTGAAGCCTTATTGAAAAAATACTCTATATGCTAGAAGATTGCGACGCCTTACCATCCACAAATAAGTGGACAAGTGGAATTGTCAAATCGGGAGATCAAGTCAATTCTTTAGAAAACGGTTAGGCTAGATTGAAAAGATTGGTCAAGTTGTCTGCATGATGCATTGTGGGCCTACCGTACTGCTTTCAAAACTTCCATCGGCATGTCCCTGTATAGATTAGTGTACGGTAAAGCTTGCCACTTTCCTATTGAACTTGAGCATAAAGCTTATTAGGCTATTAAGGCCTTGAACTTCAATATGCAGCAGGCCGGTGAAGGTAAAAAATTGGCGTTGAGTGAATTGGAAGAGCTTTGTTTCGAAGCTTATAAGAGTGCTAAACTCTATAAAGAAAGAATGAAGAGATTTCACGATAGATCTATTCTAAGAAAAACCTTCTCTCCTTCTGATAAAGTTTGGTTGTTTAACTCTAGAATGAAGTTCTTCCCAGGAAAATTAAGAACTAAGTGGGATGGACCCTATGAGGTGCTTGAAGCAAAACTTCTGGAGCTATCAAGATTAAGCACCCCACAGATAGGAGTATCCTCACAATCAATGTGCAACTATTGAAGAATGCATTCAATCCGAAGGCGATCCCTCATCAAGTTGAATCTATTGAATTTTGGGACCCTAACTATTTTCCATAAAGAAGGGATTCTGCCAAGCTGATAGAATAAACTCAGCACAATTGTCTAGCTAAAGATAATAAACTTAGTGCTACTAGGAGGCAACCTAGTGTACTTTTTAATCCCTTGATGTATGTTTAATTTTTGTCATTTACATGTACTCTGTGAATCTTTCTCTAGCTTCATGTAGTTTGGGTTTTAACCCTGAGGAGCATTCATAGAGGTACCATTGTCATATTACTAGTTGTCACTATATGTTTCTATGTGCGGTTGGCTTAATTGTGCAACTCTGTCTTATAGTATGAGCTACTCCACCAGCTTAATGTAGTTTGGGTTTGTTGGGTATTACTTGATAATGTAGTGTGAGCATACACCTGACGTAACGTCTGTAGCGTAAAATCCTACTATTCTATCCTTGACCCTGTAGAGCTGGCTTTAGCCTTAAGTGTACCGAAGGAAAACACTAGATGTCGTGAGCATAGAAACCTCTGGAAGAGCTAGTCTTTAAGAAGTTTTTGAATCAACTCTAGAACCCCAAAAAAAAGTTTAAATGGTCTGGGTAGTTTACTTATTTGCTTTAGTATTGTAGTTCTTTTCCTTGACCATAATTCTTTTTGATCTCTTCCTTATACTATTTTATATAGATTAACTAACTATTTTTTGTTATGTTGATGATAATATGTAAATGTTTTGTCTACTAATCTTTAAAGAATTACATAATGATACATCTTTTTAACAAAGATTAGTAGACACATTCATAACATCAACGTAGAAATGCTTCATATCATGTGATCTTTTTTCTTACTACATTTCCTTTTATACCCGATCAACATGTACTGAACAGTAAGCAAACCATAGGTTTAAGGATGTAGTATTTGTCATTATGTTATTACTTGCATATCACACTCTCACTGTCTTACATTGCTATTTGCTTGAGGACAAGCAAAGTTTCAGTGTGGGGGTACATGTATTTCATGAAAATATTTTTCAAAATATGCAAGAAATACACAAATTTGTTCATGAGAGAGAGTATTTTGCTACCTTACTTGTTTAATGGAAGATTATTTGAGAACCTGTGTTGTTAGCTATGTAATATGAAAAGTTCTGAAGAAACTCTGAAAGAAAAACTTTGGGTTATTGTATTCATGAGTAAACTTAGTTGTTCTTCTTTTCTTCAATTGATAAGTATGTGATTATGAAATGATTGAGATAGGATTACCGTTTGTTATGAGAACAACTTGTGATTCAAAACTAAACCCTTATGTCATGTCTGTACATTATGTTATGTTACTCTATCATGTTTGTATGTATATGATATGAAAAAAAAAGATGTACATACCTTTACTTTTAATAGAATTATCTTGTAAATATGTTATAAATCTCTTAAAGCACCACTATCCTAGACATTGTAATTTGGGATATGTGCTATAGTGTTAGGTTTGGAGCCTAGATATCTCGAGTGACTAAGGCACGTGGGGGTCCCTTTAAAACCTGGCAACCTCGGTCAATTGGCTGGGGATTGTTGGCCCTAAAGCCCACTACATGGGATATTCAGAAAGCAAAAGAAACCAAACACTAAAAAAAGAGATAGTAGTTCAGTTGTACTCTTATTTTTTTGGCAAATGTAAGAAAGGTTAAGGCATGATCAAGAGTTTGATTACAAATAAAGGCAAGAATATCAAAATCTAATTTGTTTGCATGACTTGAAAGTTGAAGATGTGATTGAACTTAATTTGCTTAGTTTGCTTCTAAATATATATTCTCCGAAGCTATCATTAGTCCATTTCCAAAAAAAGTATCTATTTGTGAAAACTATGTAAAAGGTTCTCTTATCATGTTTGTCATCAACTGATTAATTAGGTTAAGATAGTGAATTGCACTTTTCATGTTTCATGTTAGAATTTTTTTGACAAAAGGATAAGATAGATTATTTTCATCTGTTTTGACTTGTAAACATTTTCTGAAGTTTCACTTTCAATATGTTTTGAAAATAGTCTTGCTTGAGGACAAGTAAGGTTTAGGTTTGGGGATGTTGATGTGACTATTGAGCATCACTTAAACCATTGTATTTATACTACATTTGCATCATAACTTAAGAATAAATGCAAACACTTATAGACTTTTGGTACAATGTAGGATGATACAAAAAAGTGACAAATCAGACCTGAAACGATCCAAATTGCAACTCAAGAAGCTGAGAACGTGGAAACCTAAGAAATGGTGGAAGAGTGGAGCTCATAGAAATTTAATTTGGCCGAAACTAGAATGTAATCTGACTCGAAATGCTGAAAAATACCCGAAAATGCCTCGGTCAACTACTCAGTCAGAGTCAAAATCAAAGTCAAAATTGACAGCAAAGCGCCTTGCAAGAATATTCCGGAATCACCACGTGTCGCCAGCCTGGAGAACCAACGACCCATTGGGCGCTCGAGCACGCTACCCGGATGCTTCCACCACATTCCGGACGTCCACGTGTCGAGCATCTAACGGACGAAGCAGAGGCACGCTTGAGCACGTCTCCCAATATTTGCCTATAAATACCCCCCACCCCGGACAAATTTTTGATATAATTTTAGTTTTTAATTATTTTTTTAATTAATTAGATAATTAGTTTAATTTTAGTAGTAATTTTAGAATATGAGGGAAGTTCTACCCCAGTAGCATTTTAGTAAAGCTGTTTCTCGGGAGAAGTTCTGCCCAAGTAGCTCTTATTCGGGAAAAATTCTAACCGAATATCTATTTTGCGTTAGACCTCTGCTCAAATTCCTGGAATCAGAAATACAAAGTCGTCATATCGGGGGAGCCTTTCTTGACTCTCTTATTTATAATACTTGTATTTATTATTATGTCTGAGTAGAGCTATTATCTAGGGGATGATATTGTAAGTGACAGTCTTTTAATGTATGGTCTCAGATTCAGATAATTTGATTTATATGCAATATATGGCTTGTATTAAATTCAGTATTGTCTTTCATACGTAATGCTTTTAAGTAAATGTTATGATTGCTTTATTTCTGTGCCATATATCCATGTTATAATAGTGAATCTATAGGTTGTGCCATATATCCATATTTCTAGACTAGTAGGGGATGATGATTACTTAGTTAAAATAGACCTTTTATACCAGGTTACAAGGACAGATCCATACTATGACTATACGCTCGTAGATGGAACGACACCTATAACAGACATAGTAATCGGGACTTTAATCAGACTAAGGTAATTAACTAGGTTAATGCTTATAGCTTAACCCTTGCATAGAATTAGAGAATCCTAGATGCCGAGCCTATATTAACTGCCTCATTGCATATCCGTCCCCCTAGATTCTTTACCCTCGTATTCAACAATTACTTCGCTTAGCTTTAGTTTAGTTGTAGTTTAAATTATATTTACGCACGTTACTCACAATCATTCTTCAAACTTGTCACATTTGAACATAACCACTTTTCATACTACTTCACTATCACCTAACTAGTTAACGGGCTTCCCTGTGGAAATCGACTCCGTACTCAAAGTACACTACACTACAAGATCCGTGCACTTGTGGGTTATTAAAACTTGGTTATTTTGCACCCATTTTACACGTACAACCTATTTTCATCAACTATCTTAATGACCATGTCATTAGCGCTATCCCATCTCTTCTCGGCTTCTTGACGACTAGAATTCTTATTAATGCCCAGTCGAGCTACTGTTAGGATAAACTCAACTTTATTCTCTTTTAATATTGAAAGACACATGATACGACTTATCATATTCCCAAGACCGAAGAAGATAGACATGTATTACTAGCTATAGCCGAACCAATCATGGTGCATTTCAAAAATTTCACAAGCATTCTAGCAAGAATCAACATGTAATCTTCAATCCATGTCCATAAACCAGTATATATATATATAAATATAAGATATATGTAAATGTCCTATAGAAAAAGATGAAATATAAAGGTATACCTCTTGAAGCTTTCCAAATAGTAGATGCAAGCTTAGTTGATGTAGTCCTTGAATCCTTTTAACTTGAAGGCACTAGTAGGTCTACCAAGCATCCAAAGCTCACCCAATGTTTGACGATCAAAGGTGCTAGTATATCTTGAAACAATATAGCTTAATGTGTATGTAACTAAGCAAAAGAGAAAAGCTTCTATCTGTTTCCTTCAATGGCCGAAACCACCATACATGGAAGACAAAGTTTTTTCATCATTCTTTGCTAGTGTGTACCGTGTGTGTATAGATAGATTAGGAGAGAGAATGTCTCATGGTATTATATATATAATCACTATTATATGTGTGATACTCCAAACCCGACACATATTTAATTGCATTTAATTAATTTTCATCTTAAATGATAGCATTGAATTTCATGTTTATTTTTAGTTAAACATTCATTTCTAGTAATAATTTCATCTTTCTTCAAAACTATTCAAATGATATTTGAATTGATTCTTTTAAATGAACATTAACTATTTTGATTATTTTAATACTAGGTTTTATTTTCTTGTACTTATTTATTTTATTTTCAAATAAATGGAAAAATAACTCTGAGCCGGAGTAAGTTTTAAACTATTTTACTATTCAAAAATTACATTTTTATATTATTCTTTGTCATACTTATTGTGATCGTTTATTGACCGTTTGATCGTATCGCATTGAAAATGGAAGTTAGAGAAATATTTCTCGGATTTAGTAAATAGTGTTTCTAGCTTAATTTAACTAGTTTTTAGTTGGTTTGCATTAAATTGCATTGCTTTAACTTGAATTAGATTAAATGCCATCAAAATAAGTTAGATTGACCATTTTAACTTAACTTTGACCTTGTCAAATTACACCATTGCCCTTGTCATCTTTTATATACAAAAAACAAGCAAAAATAGAACAAAAACAAATTGCCAAATTCCTCCCATCTCCCCCCCTTGGCCGAAACTTCATGAGCCAAAAAAGAAAGATTTTGATTCCATTTTTCTTCTACAATCATGCATGGAATTACTCAAGGATCAAGACTGGGGTTCTTGTGGGTTATCTCCTTCAATCTCAGTGAGGGTTTTCACGTTTTTGCGCATATTTTGTGGAATTTGATTTTTGTTTCAAATTTTCATATTTGATAGATAATGCACTTAAATGCATGTTATTGCTTGATATAGCTTCCTTTGAGGTCGTAGAGCATTGTTTGATAGTTAGTTAGAGATTTTTACGGTTAGAAATACAAATTAAAATTGGAGAAGAATAATGAATAGTGATTTAAAATAGTAAAACCATAGATTTTCGGATTTTCGATCCGAGTTGCGATTTCTTGATTTGGTTAGGTGCCATTAGTGTTAGAAAGATTGAAAATGCAATAAAAATGGATTGGCCTTTGTTAAAATTGAGAATTAGGCAAAGAAATATAAAGGGGCCGTTTGACCAAGTGTTGATCGTGCTCGAATTGAGTTGGAGGTTTAGCTTGTGAGTGCATGGAAGCACTTTTGGTGCTGTTGTAGCGTTGATTGAGTGACTAGTTAGTATAGTTGTAGTTCAAACACACTAGGTGGACTTTCGGGCTTCGGTTGAGAAAGTGAGGTTTCGTACTATAGAAACGTGCCTCGTAGTGCCCAAGTGAGAGTAGTTAAGACAGTTTTCCAATCCTGTAGCTCGTTTGCTCACAATTGCCTTTGAAAGTTAGAGATTGAATAGTGTTACTTATAGGTTTCGTGTATTGAACTTGGATTGCTTGTTTTGCTATTGTTCTAGTTGCTATTGATTATTGTAAGTGCTTAATATATTGATTATTGCAACTAATCTGCACTTTGGTGCCTTGCTCAATTATCGTCATATTTCTCGTATTGCATTGCATAGTATCAGGCGCGTGAGTGACCTCTGGGCAGTCTTGGGCTGCCAGGGTTGGGTTGCTCTAGCTCCATGTTCTATTCCTATTCTCACTAGGGATGCCGCCCTAGGAGATTTGAGTTGTAGATGTGTCAGGGTACATCCAGAGTACACCCAGCTGAAGTTATAAGGTAGATGCGCGCTTATTGTCATCATTGTTAATATCAAGCTCGACATTGATATATCGCTTGTGGAATCGAATCGCTTGGTACATTACTCGTATGAGTGAACCGTAACCTTCAAAGTGTGGCATAGCTTTGATTGGTTGAGTTAATGCTTTCTTTAATTGTTTATTGTATTGTTGTTTATGTTGATTGATTTTCTTATTGGTTATATTGCTTAACTATCTATTTACATTGCACGACTTTCTTTCTCTCCACCTCGATATTTGTTCTGCCTTCACTGAGTATACGTGTTGTGTATACTCACTCCTCACCACCACATTTCAGGAATTGTCGTGTTAGTTGGAAAGCTCGTGCTTGAAGAGTTGTCTTGCGTGTTATGTGTCTGAGTTGTAAAAAGATGCATAGATGTATGTTTTCATGTATTGTATGTATTTAGTGTTAAAAGATATGTAGTTTAAGTTTAACTAGGTTACTGGAGTGGTATGATAAACTTGTTTGTGTAATAGGTTAGTATAGTTTAAGTACAAAATATGTATGTATTGTCTAAAGGAAAAGAGTCAGGATAGTCTTGGAACTTGGGAATGTTTATTATTGTGTATACTTGTTGAAAACCAAGGCTTGGATGGCCTTGAGGAGTTGTAAATGGTTGGACAAGGTACTGGTCCACCTATATTCTATTTGCAGGTTTTGTTTTGCCCTAGAGATAGGGGAGACTCCATCCGTTTTTCCTAAATATTATGCCCGGTTTTGGTATTGGATTGTGAAAATATTGTTTAATAGAATTTCTGGTCTCACGAGGGGCCGGGGTGTTACAATATGTATATCTAATACACCCAATCAAATGACGATAAGTAGAGTGCTAGATTGGATAATCACCTTGCATGTCATTAGATTGCAATCATTACAATCCAATGGCAAAATAATCATCTTCTATTTCTTTCCTTAGTTGCCCGAAAATGGATGTGTAGGAGAGAGAAATATTGTATTGCATTTTAATATATATATTCTCTATTAATATATTAACTTTATATATAAAAGTAGCCAATCAAAATAGCTTCCTTAGTTGCAAGAAGAAAGAGAAGTGATACATGACCTTGGATTGTAATTACAATCCAAAAGCTACTTTTCATTTCTCTCTCATGACACTTGACAAAAAGCAATTATCTTTACTTTATGGCTAGGATCCTTTTGTCTTTATTCTAGGTTGAATCTAGACCATCCAATTCAAATTAAAAGACTAGGATTGATAACATGGACAATCCATTCATCCTACATGTGGCATTCTACACGCCACATGTACTCTTCCATCCAATAGTTTATTTTGCTTTTGATGACTAAGATCGATGACGTGGCATTTCATAAATTAAATCACCAATTCAAATATCAACTTATATATATATATATATATATATATATATATATATATATATATATATATATATATATATATATATATACATATATATCATTTATGCCCATTCTAATCTCTATTAGAAAAATCATATTGAAATAACTTTTTCAATATTTGTAGTTTGTCCCCAAAAGTTTTGGTAATTATAATTTGACCCTAAAACTTTTCAAAGTTACACTTTTGGCCCGAACACCAATATAGATGACTCTCAACACTTTAAAGCCACCAACCATAGTATATAAGCTTTTGGTGCGCTTATTCATGATACTTATAAGTGTGTGACTTTCTAGATTCATATCGCAAACCGATGAGGGATCGATAAACCTCCTTATTTATCTTGAAAATTGTCTCCGCCATTTTTCGAAATACCCTTATGTTCATGATGACGCATTAGCAACAAACGTACCATGAAAATGTTTTCGATAATGAAGATACTGTCTATTTATGAATCTATTTATTGCCGAGGATTATCGTGTAGTCCGATCCTTCTATTAAAACGTCCCGATCAGGAAAAGGACCATGAAAAGGTTAAGTCCACTTCCAATACTATGAATAGATCTAAAACCATGAAATGAAAGATGACTACTATGGAAAAACCTCTTTCCATCAATTCATACTTGCCTTGGCCAAAGACTTTCTCGTTTATCTACCGACTTCATATATCATAGGACATCTACTTACACTGGAAATTTAACAGATCCTATCTTGACAATTACCTGTCAGCCTATATCAAAAGACTAAAATGCAAAAAAAAAAAAAAAAAAAATCACCTTTAAAAAAGGCAAGTATTGTCCATAAGCAATATTTAGCCCCTGATATAACCGGCATACATAATTTCTCAAGTTTGAGGATTAATTTGCACAATTCTCAACTAAATAATAAACTATTAACCTGTGATCATGTAGTTCACTATTTATTATCATAATTAATGATCCATACCATTAACGATCTTTCATATGTTAATTAGTCCACATTCTCATGTCGTTCTGACATTTCGTACGCCATCCTTTATCATCAAGATTTCTATGCTAATCAAAGCTAATTACATATGATAACCTGTACTCAATTATTCTAGTTCTGGTCAAATAATTTGAAGGGTTATGACTCAATTCTTAATATTTATCATATCGAAGTAAAAACAACGATGCACTCTAAACCCTTATAATGTTCTCACTTCTCCGATAAATATTAGGGACACATTCATATCAAAGTAGAGAATATGAATATCCAAAAATATCATTGTGTATAAAACACATATATTCTTATTAAAACCCCAATTAGGTCTTCCAAACAATAGCATTAGGGCATAGCCCTAACAATCTCCCACTTGCACTAATGCTATCTATAATAGGATCAACACATAGTATATTCATATCCATATACTCATTTTCTCTAAGATGGTGATCAACCGTAATTAATATTACGGGATCAGTAGGTCATCTATATAAATGAATACATAGGATCTATTTTGTTTACTCTCTTTCTGTCACAAAAGAAATTCTCGAATGAATGAAAAAATCCTTATATGTGTCTGGATTGATGAGATCGGGTTCTATAGGCTTGTGCAAGAAACTTTCATTGTAGTTACCAAATACAAATATAGATAACCAACAATAAATAGAACCAACTTTAAATTTCTAATCCAAATACAATTCATAATATAGGATATGCTATTTGGCTCAAGTAACCAGACTGGCGGTTACTTACTATTCGGAACTCTTTCCAATCATAAATCTAATAATGCTTCCATTAACGTGTGAATTCTTCCAAAAGAAATTCAATAATTACCGCAAACTTGTCAAGATTCCCAAAAACTGGAAATCACTATTTACTACAATAAGATCATCAATACATATACTTAGATCTTTGCCGATGCAACCCTTTACATCACTATAAGCCCTGTACTTGCCTTTGCATGGTTAGGAGACTGCAAATGGCAACAGGGTAAGATACGCGATCTCTTCGCTATCTTATCCTAACTAAAGTCAGAAGGCAGTCTACAAGAAAAGATGAATACCCTCCCTCAGAGGCTGGAGACCATTCATTTCTTAGAAACCTTCACCTTTATATTTTAAGATTTTTGATTTAGCATACAGGCTGTAAGGTAAAAACAGTTGCATCAAAGATAAGCTCTAAATGGTTTGAAGTGCTTTGGTGACAAAAATAGATATTCTCCAATTATCCCCTTTTTAACCAAATATACTATTCGATTGTCTGATTATTTCCGATAACAGTTGTTGGAAAAAGGACTCCATGAGTGCTTTTCTTTGTTTCGCTTAAATTGTTATCATCATTAATTCCCATGATAAAGTGCAATCATTCATCAAAACTCAATATATTTCTTTTGATGATGATTCAAGGAATATGATAATTATGTTCCTCATTTCCTCCCACTATCTCTTTTGGACAAACTATTTTACCAAAAGATATAGTAAATCTATTAAACTCCTTTAAAATAGAATAAGAAATGACTTTGGCCCTGTATATGTTCAAATCTTTAACTCTTGAGCACCTCAAAGTTTTAAGATTCAAACGATAACTTCATTTATCAAGATTCAGTTACTAGCCATTTCAAAAAATGCTATATAATATGACTATTAGTGTAGTTTATCATTTTGAAGACATTTTTCCTTTTTGATGTGCATTTCGAAGATTTCACTAATATAATGAAACTTGATACAAAAACGCATATCCTTTTCTTACATAAGACAAATTCAAAATTTTCTTAGTAAGATAAGAATGAAATAAATAGCCGCTACTATTTCTTTCATCATTAAATAGAAAAAGTAACTTCAAATTAAAATATAGATATATTCACAATCATATTCAAAACAGGATCACACTCCGAGCTGACCCGCAAAAACAAATCATTTTACAAAAGAAGTTTATATTTTGACTCTAAAGATTCTACCCACAATCAAACATCTCCTCCTGAAGATAGATCTCTTGGTAAGAATAAAGTAGCTCGGCTTTGCCTGAGTCTCCTCCTTCTCCTTCTTTTGTTGTGACTAGGTCTAGCCACAGAAAGTGAAGAGTCAACATAGGGAATAGGCTCCATATCCAAACCATATCTCTGCCAGCCAGTCAGAATCCCTAGTAGCTCAGATAATGTGCACTCAATCCTATGCACATGGATATCCAGTATCAGGGAAGAGTAAGATGGTGGTAGAGACTGCAAGATCAAGTCAATCTGAAGCTGAGGATCCATGACGTAACCGTATGCCTCCAGCTGAGTTATCAGATAAATTATCCTGAGGCAGTGCTGGTTTACATCACCTCCCTGCTCTAGTCTCATGCTAAAAAGTTCTCGGGTCAGTTCAAACCTCATGCCACAATTGTACTCTTCGAAGGATTCCCTTAAAGACCGAATGATATCAACAGATGAGACATACTCTCATAATATCGTCATAGATCATCACTCATCGATGAGAGGATGTACCCTTTAGAGCATGTGTCATCCTGAACCTATCTATCGTATGTGATCTTATCGGCTTCAGAAGCAGTTTCATCAATGGGAGCCAAAGGTTCGAAATCTAGAACATACTCAGTTCTCTTAAAATGGAGAACTACTCTTAAGCTTTTGTACCATTTTTCAAAGTTTGGTCCGGTTAAGTAGTTGTGCTTCATAATGGAAACAACTGGATTTATAAAAGAATCCATAGCATATAAACTGTAGAAAATAAAAGTAACAGATAGTAAGATTGTTGGCTAACAAGAATATGAATATAGATATAAATTTATGCAAATCAAATAGTTACTCCCACTATTTCCTTTGAATCTCATACTCCCTAAAAGAGAAAAGGGTGAATCTAAAAAGACTCTAAGTGGGATGACCAATTTCCTATGATAAGACATATTTCTCAAACCTTTGTGGTTATGTTGAAATATAAATACCAAAGGTCAACAACTCCTTTGTTGTCTATTTCTCTAAATGGGCTATGGTCAAATTTAGTCCCTAGATCACTTTAGTCTTAAACTTTGTGGCTATGTTGATTAAGTGATTTAGTTATATTATACTCGCCATCACTTACTTATCCGACAAATTGAATCAATAACCTCAAACCTTTGTGGCTATATTGGCCGTTAGATTTTGGAAGATAACCACATCTCTATGTTTCATTCTAGCGACTTTTAATAAACTTTAGGCTCCGTTTGTTTGCCGTAAAATATTTTCTCGGAAAACATTTTCCGGATTTTACGGTGTTTGGTAACACTGAAAAATTGGTCAACCGTAAAATGTTTTCCGGTCAAAAATTGCGGCTGCTTTTTCTTAATTTTACGGTGTTTGGTAACACCGGAAAATTGGTCAACCGTAAAATATTTTCCGGTCAACAATTGCGGCTAGTACAAAATTATGTAAAATGTTTTCATGTCCTTTGGGAGAAGAAAACATTTTACAAAACTTACGGTACATCCAAACACCAGAAAATATTTTTCAGTATTCTATTTTCTAGTAAAATATTTTCCTCCAACAAGTTATTTTACGGCAAACAAACAGAGTCCTGTAAAATATTTTATTTTCCAGGAAAACACTTTTTACGAAAAATATTTTACACAAGCAAGTTATTTTACGGCAAACAAACGGAGCCTTATTGTGAAACAATTCCTCAAGCCTTTATGGCTATGTTGGAATGTATTCAACTCAAGTTCTATTAAAACCTAGGATGGCGGAGGACTACGATAAAAATCTTTTTATCATTTGTTTCAATCTAATATTATTTTGCACGTTGCGAGTTCTAAAGTTTGAATTTCGATCTCATCATATAAACATGCATTCAACATATTATTGGCTAACAATCACAATTATAGCATTTAATAGAATATGAATGCGAGGATGCATAAATGGTGGATCATGGGCTTGGGTTTGGGCTTAATAAATAAAATTACCCTAACAAAGATCTTCAACTCCTTGAAAACTTCATTGGGCCTCCAACTCCTTGGATTGTTCATTGAGCCTTCTTGCAAAAAATCTCTCTTGAGGAATTATATAAGTGTCCTCACTACATCATTCTCTCAAAAACAAGAATAATAAATATGAGACTTATGTCTCAATTTACAACCCAATAAGATAACCCTAAAGCCAAAATCCATGATCAAATTCACCATTTCTAAAATATATACATATGTTTGATCATTCATATCAAATATATAATAATCATCACATAATGGGCTAACGAACAAATTTCAAATAACTCATCAATATGAATAACCAAACTTCATTCATACCCTTTTACATATTCATAAAACACCTTTTATTAATGCAAGTTGTATTAGCCCATTTACTTATAACACTTCATAGTAAATCATGCAAGCTTAAGTCCAATATCAGAAAAACAAAAGTCCACAACCCAAAACATATTTTGTGGCCCAATAAGCTAAATTTCAACACAAATATATGCATATAAGGCCCAAGCCCAAATCAAATATGTCCTTTTGGGCCATATACACAAATTAGCCCAATAGTTCTCCTTAAAAGTATTATATAATCATATAATCACCTTTTAACTATCTCAAATTTAGAAGCATCTAAACATAACATTTTAGATCATTTCCAAATCCAAGACAAGAACATAGTGTCTTTCATTTATGTGAAATCTATTTTGGCTACTCCAAGACATAAGTATAAGTTGAATTTGACTATCAAACACTTTAATCATCAAAAAGTCCCCTTTCACAAATCACATGCATGTCAACATCATAAAAATTTAAAACTAACCTTTTAAACTTTCATGTTAATAAAAGTAACATCAATACGCATATTAAATAAGCATATTGAGGACTACTAGGCAATTTTATATCTCCAACAAAATAGCAAAAGCACCTTTTTCCATTTCCTTGGAGTTTCGGCCATAGCATCAAAATAAGGCAAGATTTGATAAGCTCAACATTTGACACTACATTATGCTAAAAATGAACTATTCAAATAACACCCTTTTAGCTTTACACCTTTTTAGGATAATCTTCAAATGTCAAATGTAGTAATGCAAAGAACAAATCACTATCTTTCTTTACATTTAACACATCTAACTAGAAGAGACATTATCCTACTCAAGCATGCATGGTTCGACCAACACAAGCTATGGATCTACACATGCATGTTGAAAACAACACATACATACTATAGGTCTACTCATGTAAGACAAGATCTAACATTGATCTAAACTTGCAAATAAGTACACTACATAAAAACTTCATTCTAGCACACATACCATTCGGCCATCTACATAGATATATATATACACAAGTTTTTCATAGACATCAAAACCACACTCTAATACCAGTTGGAGGACAGATGATACGCCCTATCATATTCCCAAGACTGAAGAAGATAGACATGTAATACTAGCTATAGTCGTACCAATCATGGTGCATTTCAAAAATTTCACAAGCATTCTAGCAAGAATCAACATATAATCTTCAATCCATGTACATATATATATATATATATATATATATATATATATATATATATATATATATATGGATATATATAGGATATACGTAAATGTGCTATAGAAAAATATGAAGTATAAAGGTATACCTCTTGAAGCTTTCAAAATAGTAGATATAAGCTTATTTGATTTAGTCCTTGAATCCTTCTAACTTGAAGGCACTAGTAGGTCCACCAAGCATCCAAAGCTCACCCAATGTTTGAAGACCAGAGGTGCTAGTATATCTTCGAACAATATAGATTAATTTGTATGTAACTAAGCAAAAGAGAAACACTTATATCTTTTTCCTTCAATGGCCGAAACCACCATACATGGAAGACAAAGTTTTTCCTCATTCTTTGCTAGTGTGTGTCGTATGTGTGTAGATAGATTAGGAGAGAGAAGGTCTCATGGTATTATCTATATAATCATTATCATATGTATATCTAATGCACCCAATCAAATAAAGATAAGTAGAGTGCTAGATTGGATAATCACCTTGCATGCCATTAGATTGCAATCATTACAATCCAATAGCAAAATAATCATCTTATCTTTCTTTCCTTAGTTGGCTGAAAATGGGTGTATAGGATAGAGAAATATTGTCTTGTATTTTAAGATATAGAATCTCTATTAATATATTAACTTTATATATATAAGCAGCCAATCAAAATAGCTTCTTTAGTTGCAAAAAGAAAGAGAAGTCATGCATGACTTTGGATTGTAATCATTACAATCCAAAAGCTACTTTTCATTTATCTCTCATGACACTTGGCAAAAAGCAACTATCTTTACTTTATGGCTAGGATCCTTTTGTCTTTATTCTAGATTGAATATAGACTATCCAATTCAAATTAAAAGACTAGGATTGATGATATGGACAATCCATTCATCCTACATGTGGCATTCTACACGCCACATGCACTCTTCCATCCAATAGTTTATTTTGCTTTTGATGACTATGATCGATGATGTGGCATTTCATAAATTACATCACCAATTCAAATATCAACATATATATATATATATATATATATATATATATATATATATATATATATATATATATATATATCATTTTTGCCCATTCTAATCTCTATTAGAAAAATCATATTGAAATAGCTTTTTTAATATTTATAGTTTGTGTGGCGCCCGAGACCCCAACATGTCTATATTAACTGTTGCATACTTTATTGGTGCATTTAAAATGTGCATTTACTTATTTTAGAAATAGTTACTATTCATAGTAAAATTTGACTGTCCTGTTTTTTCGAATTTATATTTTTGCCATGATCTGTGACTCGTGTAAGGTAGGAGAAAATGTTATTTTGGTACATCATATGCTTGGGGTACATTTACGTGCATTTATTATAGTTGGGTACATTTAATTAAGAATAGTATGCAAGTAAAATAATTAGAATATATTTATAGGTGTGAAACTGCATTTTTATTTGCTAGTGAGCTTATTCATTGTTCTACGTGCAATCAGTTGCCTTTAACGTGCATTTATCTCAAACTATGTACATACATCTAATTTATCAAGAAATTTCATCTATTAACATGTATTGCATCAATATAAATGCATTCTTATGTAAGTAGGCACATTTAATTGGTTAATGTGCATAATTCTCATTTTACGTGCAATTTCGGGACTTCCCGAACATTTTGGAAAATCGTAGGAATTGTAAAAAATAATTAACATAGACAATTAGGAATTGGAGTAACCAAATAGTTAGATTTTAACCAAAATGGCAAACTAGTAAATAAGTATTTAGTTAGGGGCAAGTTAGTCATTAGGCTTATATATCTTTTATTATACATACATACACATATATATTATATACACACTCACACACCACACAAACGACATATACATACACATACACAATCACACGGCTTAAAACACACGCACACCAACACACACTCTACACACACATACACCTAAAAATCAAGGAAAAAGAGGAAGAAGAGGAAGAAAGACGAAATATAGGAGTTATATCTTACCCTCTCAAACTTCATATCATCATTTCTTGAGATTATAAGGGGTTGTACATTTGAGCGGATCAATGGGGTTTGGTGTAAACCTAAGCTATACTCTTACAAGTTTAGTAAATGTGAGGGAGTCTTTATCCTTACGTGCATAATAATTTATTTTCTTATTCATAGATTATATGATTTAGTATAATTGTTAAAGTAATGTGTACTTATTGATTATATATTGTGCGTGAGGGCAACCTACTTTGTTGTCCCTCGATTATGTGATTATTCGGTTATCTTATTTGTTATCATCTTGAGTTCATTGCATTGTGGTTGTGCAACCATTTGGGCATGGTAGTGTCGGGAAAATTGGGTGGCATCGGGATTGCCGATATACCACGGCTACCATAGTTTCCTAGTCCCTAACTCGCCTGGTCCAAAGATTGCCAGGGGGTGTTGGGTCGTAGGATTTTGGGGTACATCCAGAGTACACCCACTGGAGTGTTTTGGGTTTATGCCGGCATAGTGATCGAGATTCATGGATCGTAGTTCGAGAATCGAAGAATTGGAGTGATAAGGATTATCGATTGTATCCTTTTTAAATGTGGTAATTAATTGCTTTCTATTGTTTATTGCTTCTTGTTATTAATTTTTGATGTTCCAATGTTGCATTGCACAAATCCCCTTATAAATGTTTCCCGTAACTGTCCCCCTCCTTCACTGAGTATACATTATTTGTATACTTACTCCTCATCATGAATCTTTCAAGTTATAGTCAAAGAAAGTGAAGTTCAAGTTTCATAATAGTTCGTGCTTGAAGGAATGCATAAGGTGTTGTGTAGCGTGGATTGTAAAATGCTAAAAATATGTTCTTTCGATGAGTTGTATGTATTCAAAGTAAAAGTAATATAATTCAAGTTAATTAGATCATTAGCGTAGTTGGATTTCATAGCTCATGTAATAGGATAACGTAGTTTATATTCAATCCATGTATGTAGTTGACTAAAGGAAAATAGTTAGGATAGTCGTGGAACTTGTAAATCTATATTTGTTGTGTATACTTGTTGCGAACCAAGGCTCGGATGGCCTTGAGGAGTTGTGATTGTGTTAGACACGGTAGTAGTCCATTTATATGTTGTGTGCAGTTAAACTGTTCGTCCTATAAATAGGGGAAACTCCGTCCGTTTTTTCTCGTTTTTCATGACTTCGAGATTTGGATCGAGGCTTCGGTTTCGTGAGGGATCAAAAATTTATAGTTTGGCCCCAAAAGTTTTGGTAATTACAATTTGACCCTAAAAAATTTCAAAATTATACTTTTGGCCCGAACACCAATATAGATGACTCTTAGCACTTTAAAGCCACCAGCCATATTATATAAGCTTCTGGTGCACTTATTCATGATACTTATAAGTGTGTGACTTTCTAGATTCATAATCGCATACTGATGAGGGACCAATAAACCTCCTTATCTATCTCAAAAATTGTCTCCGCTATTTCCCGAAATACCCTCATGTTCATGAGTGACACACTAGTAACAAACGTCCATGAAAATGTATTTGATAATGAAGATACTGTCTATCTATGAATCCATTTATTGTCGAGGATTACCGTGCAGTCCGATCCTTCTATTAAAACGTCTCGATCGGGAAAAGGACCATGAAAAGGTTAAGTCCACTTCTGATACTGTGAATAGGTCTAAAATGGTGAAACGAGAGATGTTTACTATGGAAAAATCTCTTTCCATCAATTCATACTTGCCTTGGCCAAGTACTTCCTCGTTTATCTACCGACTTCATATATCACAGGACATCCACTCACACTGGAGGTTTAACAGATCTTATCTTGACAATTACCTGTCAGTCTATATCAAAGACTAAAATGCGAAAGGCCGTAACTCACCTTTAAAAAAGGCAGGTATTGTCCAAATGTAATATTGAGCCCCTGATATAACCGGCAGCCGTAATTTGTCATGTCTGAGGATTAATTTGCTCAATTCTCAACTAAATAGTAAACTATTAACCTATGATCATGTAGTTCACTATTTATTATCACAATCAATGATCCGTACCACTAACAATCACTCATATGTTAATTAGTCCATATCCTCATGTCGTTCTAACACTTCGTATGTCATCCTTTATCATCAACATCACTATGCTAATCAAAGATAATTATATATGATAACCCGTACTTGATTATTTTAGTCCCGGTCTAATAATTGAAGGGTTATGACTCGATTCTTAATATTTATCATATCAAAGTAAAAACAGCGAAGCACTTTAAACCCTTTTAGAATGTTCTCACTACTCTGATAAACATTAGAGATACATTCATATCAAAGCGGAGAATATGAATATCCAAATACATCATTGTGTATAAAACATATATATTCTTATTAAAACCCCAATTAGGTCATCCAAACAATAGCATTAGGGCATATCCCAAACAAATATTTGATCTAAAATCTTGTACCAATCTATATAATTGGCATCATTCAGCTTATTTCCACATAATAGTTCAGTCTACCAAATGGTATTTTCTGACATTTCTGAACACATATACATTGTAATTATTAAAACATTCATGTGTAAAACACGTATATACACATTAATCTTTTTGTTTAAGTAGTTAACCCTTAAACTACCACATGCAATAGTGTCTCAATTTACCTACAAGTCTTCCAGCTTTAGGATTACCAAACTTGTAGTAAATTTGAGTTAAGCCCACGCTTCGTTTGGATTGTTACTTTGTATGGATAGACATTATCCAAATAATAATCCAATCAGTGTATCATTTGGCTTCTCTAGAACAAATTTACTTTTTGCTAAAATACTATTTGTTTTAGAGTCGACTGAATTATCATTTCTTAGTTGATACTCCCTAGAATGTCTTAGACTTAAGCCCGCCGTAGGGTAGTAACTTATGTCTACAGCCTATAAATTGCCCTTTAGTGAAGAATTCCATCTTTAGGATAGCCGAACCCATTAATCATCTTGTCTTATGATTATCTATGTTTAGTTTCTCTACTAATATCTAAATTAAAGATTACCCTCCGTAGGGAACATACCGCATGTAAGGCGATGCAATATTAATTTATTAGTGCAAATCGAAACTGTAAAGTGTTGGGGTTTTCCACTTCCCTCTACCACTCGAATTTGTATTTAATAAAAAGGGTTTTTCATATATTTTTCTTTAATACTTAAAATCTAGGTTTTTATCTAAATAATCTAAGGGTAATAATATATCCTATAGAATATAGTTTTGGGATCTTTATTCCCTAGAATATTATAGGTCTTTATTTAAAACTTTTTAAGTATACTTTAAAATATATTACATATATGGGCTTTAGACTCTAAAACCATAGGTAAGACCTACTTAGATATTTGATTTAATAATTGGGCCTTAAAAGATAAATCTTATCTTTAACCAATTTTAAATTGTTCCTATAATTAATTAATCTTTAGATTAATATAAATTAATCTTATCCTAGATTTATTTTTAATTATCCATGACTAAGTATATTAGCATTTGTTATTCTTAATCCTAATGATGCTATTAACCCTATTATTATTATTATTATTATTTATTTCTTTTGGCTATTCTTTCTTGCACTCTAAGTAGAACTCTTCTAGTTTTCCAATTCAAACTAGATTTTATTTTTTCCATAAATTCAATATATGTAATTAAAAACTAAGATGTCCCATAATTTCACAATAAAACAAAAAGTACTCATCTAACTTTAATTATATTAAATTAAACATGCAGAAATATGTAATTGTCTATCAATATAGCTAAAACTTTGTTTGCTTTGGAATTCTTTTGTTTCTTAACATGAACATGTGCTATTCTATATGTTAAACAAAAAATTCTAGCAAACATAAAATCTTAAAACTTCTACCAAAAGTTCTTAAACTTCATAATCTACATATGTATAGATTGCAATATTCATACTACAATATGGTGTGGTTCTGATACCACTGAAGGTGCATGTTACCTAGATATACAATGGTGTTTAAAAAATTTAAATCATATAAATGAAGCAGAAACTTGATAGCATACTAATCTAGGATCAAACCACAAGTTCTAAGATGAATAATTGCAAGAACACTAAGAACATGTGAAAAAACAATTCATAAATAATAAAATCCAGCAAGAGATAGTTTTGTTACCTTGACCCGTTAGCTTACGAAACTTAACGAAAAACACAAAACTTGATCTTCTTCTCGCTGCTTGAAGATCCATACGCCTAGGAGCTCTTGAAAGCTTTTGATCTTCTCAGTTATGACCTTTTTCCTTCTCTTAGATGATGAAGAATTGTGGGATTCTTCTACTAGTGAATTCTTAGCCTAAACACGTGTGAACTAGTTGGAGAGAGAGATAAATAGCTTTTCTATCTTCTTTTTCTCAAGAGAGAGGTGCAAATTATGAAGGTAGAAGATGAGCTCTTTTTATAGATATAGAATAGCCTTAGTAGTTAATCCTAGAAGAAATAGGATTTGGATTCCAAGCTCAAAAACTAATCATATGCACCTTAGGACTTAACTAGTCCAATAGCATATTTAATTAAACTACGAGATATTGCATCTCTTATTTCTCTCTTGGATTTAGGCGTGGACCAAGGCCTAGGTAAGCTAAGTGCCAACTTGGCCCAATAACTTAGTTCATGTATTATTTTGCTAAATTAATTAATTACTAGTTTTCCAAATTATCTATAACTAACCCAAATAGGATATTTTCCTAAATATGATATTAAGTTGTAATTGGACACTTTAATTTAGCAATTCTAAATACAATAAGCATCTAGGAAACTCTAACAAACATCTAAAAAGAAATAGGCTAGAAGAGGGACTAAAAACTTGGCAATTGAAAAGACCAAAATGCCCTTGCTAATCCCTATAACACATTTAGGATTTTCAACGTGACTTATTCTACTAAAAAGTCATAGCTGCACTTCAAGATATTTATTGCTAAGTGCAGAAACTTGTCATACTAAATATGACCTTTGTCGATGACCTGCTAAGCAGAATAACCAAAATACCCCTCTATGTAACACTCACAAACAAGAAAAGACTTTCCATGTTCTATCCCTTTCTTGATTGTATCTTCTTCTTGATACATCTAAATCTTTTAAGCAACCATCAACTGGATAAGGAACACTTGATCGAGAGAACGACTCTCAAGCCAAATATTCGACATACTCCTAGAGTACATCACTTAGCTCAAATTAGGATGATCTACTAGATAATCACAAGGGAACAATTATTCTATCACACGATGACATGGATTCTCTATTGTATACGCATGTCCTAACTAGTCAAACCCATGTGCCCAACACACAGAGCTGTTGACCCATAACTGGGGTCTCACCCATAGTGCATCAAAGCCCATGAACCTTATTTCGTCAGTTCATCCACATATGCTCAATATTAAGAGTATTGATCACTTAGTAGCATAAGATATGTATTGATCTGTATCTTTGATAGTACCTCTTGGAGAGATCATACCTAAGTGGTCCGTTCAATTTGTGACACACACACACTAGTGAGGCTTAGTTCAGAAACCTACCAACAACCAAGGCAGGTCACCCTTCACAGAAGACTAACTTACTATAGCCTAGACCTTGATGAAGCTCCCAACTCTATCAATCGATTATGAACTGATTTTGGAACCAAGTGTCTATGACTTATACCTTCTGTGTTTGGACACCGTGCATCTAAGTCATTCACTATGGATCAAGGGCTTCTATACAATTCAATTACACACAAATAAGGTAGATAGAATATATATAAATGTAACCATTAATCGCTAAAATGTCATGTGCTAGTGGTCTTTTGGGCATATCATTTGTAACACCCTGATCCCTCACGAGACTAGAGTCCCAATCTAAATCCTGAGGTCACGAAAAATGAGAAAAAACGAACAGAGTCTCTCCTATTTCTAGGCCAATCCACAAATCTGCAGACAGAAGAAATGAACCACAAACACCAATACAACACTCATAAGCATACACAACCTTCTTAACATAACTTTTCAAGTTCCTGAAGGCCATCCAAGCCTTCCTATTAGCAAAGTAAAGCATACATGCATCACTTTCATTAATTTCTAACATGCTATGACCATAATCTCGATTATCATATCACTCTAATATTCTCTACTTAACTAACTTGGATATTAAGCCATATTACAAGCCATTCAAAGCAACGTAACTACATACAAACCATTACAACCCAACCTTAACTTTAATATATGCCAAACAACAAATTGAATCATACAAAGGACTAAGGCCTCCTAATAGCTACAAGTTTCAACACATATCACATCAGAACTACCCAACTTCAAACTGCAACCAATCAAATGGACACTTGATCTTATTCCTCTAACTCCTGAGGCTAACACTGTAACACATATAATATTGTGGATGAAAAGGGTAAGCATACACTTATGCTTAGTGATGGAGGGAGTAATCGGGAAGCTTTTTGAAAACCTTTTCGTGCAATACATATAAGACATTTATATATTCATTAGCTAATATTTAATTAGTGCGAGGAAACTGAAGTAAGCATGATACAATAGAAGGAATTAAACATGAAGCATTTAAAAGTACTATGACATTGATATAGAAAGTGCGAAAGCATGAAAACGCTAAATAATCACATTAAAAAGGATATCTGGTAACTCTCTAAGGACATAGAGTCCAAGTGAGAGCCATACAATAAAAGGATATTGCAAGTAACTCTCCAAGGATATAGGGCCCAAGCGAGAGCTATACATGAACAAGATAATGCGAGTAACTCTTTGAGGACATAGGGCCCAAGCAAGGGTTACACATAAACAAGATAACGCGAGTAACTCTCCAAGAACATAGGATCCAAGTGAGAGTTACACATGAACAAGATAACGTGAGTAACTCTCCAAGGACATAGGGCCCAAGCGAGAGTTATACATGAAAACGCGATGGTTGCAACCATGAAAACGAGAAAATACTAGAATTCTTATTAGCTCTGTAGTTCGCTTGAGACAGTTTATAGCACATAACATGTTGCCACGTAAAAGCACTTTATCATTATAATATAATAAATGTACGTAAGTGAGAAGTGACAAAATAGGCCACTCTCATGCATATGTATACATTAGCATGCTCTAACATCATTTAGCATGCGCTGCCTTACTTGAGCTAAGTGTCATGCTTTGAAGACATTCATTACACATACTTCAACAAGCTAACATTTAAAGAAAACTTAACTACTAAAACATTCTTTACTTTTTAAAACTCGAAAACATTTCTTATATTACCTAGCTTGAAAAGATTCTTTATCTACAACCATGACATATAACATATGGCAAAATAAAGCACTTAAAATGCATATAGGAATAATCCTTCACCTCTAGAAAGCCAAACATGTATGAGTCTAGCCAAGAACCCCTTCAAATCATCTCCAAAGTACCAATTCCCTTCAATTACCACTACATAATACAATCAATTATTTACATAAGAAATTATACATGCAATTCAATTCATGAAACTCCTTCAATTAGATACATATTGAGTAGTATTTAACCAATTCTATTCATGCTCATTTAACTAGTCCATACACTCAAATTAACAACTAACAATACAACATTCGATATTAATGCAAGGGTCATATACAAGTAGCATACCAACTCCTAAGCCATCCAATCTCCAATTCAACTATACCAATCACTTCTAGACACTTTATGACACCTCTCAACCATGCGAAGTCACACTTTAACCCACGTCTACCACTAAACCCTAAATAGCCCATTGGTTCTTTTGTACTACAACTACCAAACCCAATCACTAATTCAATGCCATGAATGCATCATAACCATTATCTACCATATCTAAGACTATCCGACACACCCAAACGCACCCGGTCAACACTTCGCACAATTGGCCCATTTTGCTCTCAATCATCAATTTTGAATTCTAACTATGTTCTAAGCATTTAAACTTTACGTTTAGCATCCTAGACGTTTATGGCACCTAATGAAAGCATTAAAACACAATGTAAATCGAAAACCCCAAATTTTAAAGAAATTACTATTCAACACTATTCATTCATCTTCTTTAAATCTCCAAACACCATTTTCAACCAATACGAATGCAAAATAACTACAAAAGTATGTTCTACATACTTAATTATGAACAATATAAACAAATATATCCATAAACAAAGCATACAAATCAAATCTAAAAATTTCAAGAAACAGGGTGAAACTCTAATGCATAGAAGATGAAAATCCCTTGCCAAAGGAAGATGGAGATGCTTGGAATTAGCTTAGGATGGCTCAAGATCTTCCTTAAAAGCTTGGATTGAAGTAAGGATTGAACCCCTAGAAGTTTTCTCTTTTTCTCCCTTTTTTCCTTATGCCCGAAAATGCAAGCTTGTTCATCTTTTGTTTTTTTGTTTTGGCTGGTTAATATAATGGTAGGTTAGGTTTAGTTGGGTCAATGGGTCAATGGGTCATGGGTTTTGGTTTATAGGTAGCTAGGTGGTTTTTATTTTGCTAAGGAAAATGCTAAAACAATATCAAAGCTCTAAAATGCAAACTAGTAGTTACTATTCACTTGGTAGACGAATCAATTTTTATCTAACACTACCGATATGATATGCATGTAATTCTAATGAATGAATACATTAAATATGATGTGTAATGAGAGAAAATTATAAAATTCAGAAAATAAAATAGTAAAATTTCACTCCAGGTTCGGAGCTATATATTTAATAATTGAAACTTATGAAAATTTATTAATCAAATGCAAAGATATAATTCTAAATAAATATAATACTAAAATAATTAGTTCAAATTAATTAATTAGACACATTTTACACATTTTCAAAATAAAAGAATTATTTTAAGTAATATGAGCTACTAGTTAATAAAAAAATCACCTAATCATGCACTTTTATTTAAAATAAACACATAGACATATGCAATTAGATATCAATTACTACATACAAGATCCGGGTTGTTACATCATTCCTAACACCCAGCTCCACTACCTATTTTCCTTGAGGCCCCATCTACTCTTATCTTCCAAACCTTGTCTAGATTGTGTTCAATTCTGCGTGTACATTCCACCCAAAATTCGACAATGACCTAAGCCTTAATAGCCATCGTGGGCTTGTAGATAAGATCAAACTGACTCAACATTACTGCCTGCTTAAGTAGACTGCCTGAAGCTTCAAGTTTCTAAAGAATGGATCTGAGTGGAACATTGGTTATCACCTTGATGATATGTATGTTAATGTATGGTTTCCACTTCCTCGAGGTTGAAACTAGGGCCAAAGCAATCTTCTCAATAGAGGAATATTTTGTTTTAGTACCCCTCAAAGTTTTACTCATATAATACACTGGTTTCTGCTTCTTCCCTTATTCTAGGATTAAGGCTACTGCCACTGCTATCACCGAACACTCCAAATACAATACAAGTTTCTCCCCTACCTCAGGTTAGGAAAGTAGAGGTGGTAAAGCCAAGTACTTCTTCAGCTCATCAAACACCTTTTGGCACTCCTCTGTCCACTCAAAGTTCATAGGACTTCTTAGGACTTGGAACAATGGAGCAGAGTTATTAGCTGACCTTGACATGAAACGGCACAACATGACAACCCTGCCCGTTAACTCTTGTACATCACTCATGCACTAGGCATGGGCTAAGTCTAGTATAGCTTGTGTCACGCCCTGATCCAACCCCTTCCTAAAAGTCAAGTCCAGACGCGACAAGAATCAGACAAAATTTCCCCTTAATTACGGACATTTCGACACCTGTAACAATCATACTCAATGCCAACAAAAAATGCACAAGAACAATATCTTGAAGCCTTGCTTATTCATAGCGTGCTAAACACAACATTTATTGATAATCAGTCTATATAAGCCTAGCAACATTTACAAGTCCAAGTAAATAAAAGTACATATAATAGAAAGCTTCTAAGTCCCACAGAATTAACTAGGCCTATCTTTAGTTACAAGTTCTCAAAACGATTTACAAACCATAAAGCAAACACTTTCGAAGTCCAAAAATAAGCTAAGTATGCTTTAGTTACATTTTCAAAATGAATCATAGACTTACAACTAACTTCTTAGATTTCCATAAGTCAAAAGCTATGATCTATCATGTGCATAATGGAACTCTATTGCAAAATGAACTATACAACTTGCAAAAACATCATAATCCATATTCCTAGATCATAGCCAAAACACATGCCAACCTTCCAAGAAAACAAGCAAACTATATTCAATCTTCTTGAGGGGATACTTTGGCTTCACCTGAAATTGTTAAATAAATAGGGTGAGCTTCCATTAGCTCAGTGAGGGGGGAGGGGGAGGGGGGCATAGGAAGGCTTTAGAAAACCTTTTTATGATGCATATATACCAAGTAGCATGTACTACAACATTAAATAGGCATTAAACATTAACAAGGGCACGAAGGAAATAAACATTGATAAGAAGTATGAAAGCACTCAATCAAGTAACATGAAACTATATAACCACTCAAGTAAAGGACATGGTTTCCATTCCACCTTATCTCTCCCACTTCCTTTGCTCTTTTGCGCTTGCGAAGTCGATAACCCCTTATAACACCGGTGGGTGTACTTTGGATGTACCCCAAAGTCCTACAACCCAATGCCCTATGGGCTTTACCAACCAAGCGAGTGAGGGAATAGGTCGTGGTGTCATGTAACCACTGGCAAGCCCGCTACCGCCCAGTGGAGACACAACACAACCGTGCCTCAATGAAAGGTTGAAACCTTACGATAACACACATTTGATCACTAAACATTCATTCAATGTGCACTTAAAATGAGGGGACAACAAAGTAGGTCACCCCTCTAGCACTTAAGAAAACGATATCATTTCATAAAGCATTAATAACCAATAGACCAACCGAATCACATATGTGGTGGTAACAAAGTATACCACTACCATTGCATATACTTGTGCATTTAACTTTCTTCCAATAACAATAGCTCACATACGAGCACCAAATAAGTTAAATTGTTAACAATTCTAGCAACAAACTATCTAGCATCACAAAGTAATTCACATTTCCAATTGAAATCCATGAGAAATTTGCAAGCATTATCAAGCATACATAAATATAGCAAAAGGGAAAACAAATAGCAACACAAGGGGAAAAAAAGGAAAGGCACGACAGCTATTGCCAGGCGTCTAAACCTTCCCTTGCAGCAGCTAGCCAGGTGGACAGCTCCGACAGTGGTGTGCCAGAGCTGAAATTTCTAAGGCAATCATGAAAAATCAAGCATACAACACAAATTCTCAACTTTAAGGTCTTGATTCCATGCATTGTTCATGTGTATACGTTATGTACTACTTATGTGAGCTAAGAAAACTCAATCAAGCATTTTTTCAAACATATAATCTACATACTATACAACTATATCAAAACAACAACACACACATAATGTCTCTAACTTTTAAAACATTCTACACATGTTCTTCACATTTACTTCACAATAAACAATCTAACATGTGAATTCATAGCCCAATCTACCATTTCATAGCATATGTGAGACCCCATATTTTATCTTTGTCTCGATTTGTATGTTTTGACCTGTTTATGTGTTATATGAATTAGAATATGCTAATTCTGTGATTTCTATTTCTATTACATGATATGTGTGCATTCATGAATTTTTTATCAGAAACGGCATCAAAAATTTTATCAACCGTTTTTATGAATAGTGTTTTGAACACACGTCCGTTAAAATTTTTACACGGGTGTTTTAAACATTTTAAAACCTAGTCCTCAGATATTAATGGACCCGTGTTTGATTAAAACGAATTTTGAATCGGATTAGGAATTTTAAAGGTTTTTACACCTTCTTTTGTAAAAATCGCATTTTTTAACCGAGTCAGGTGAAAATGTTTGCATATAAAACTCTTTGTCACCTAAAATAAATTTTCTAGAAATAGTTGAAGTATTGAATACTTGTTTTGAGCAAGAACTAGTCTAAAATAGAATTAAAAGACTAAAAATACTAAATAAACTAACAAGTGTTCACCTTTGACCTTTTATTATTTTGTTGACTTTGCTTATATATGCATAATAGACTAAATAACTCATAAAACAAAAGCTCAAACATACTCAAAACTCACACACATGGCCGAAACTCTCAAGGCCATTTTAGCTTGATTTTTTATCAAAATTTTCAATAGAAATTGCAATACAAAGCCAATAATCTTGAACCAAAGCTTGATTGCACTTGTTGGGCATCCATTCTACACCTTTATTGCATCAAATAACATCAAAGGTGATAGAAAAATTCTAGATCTCAAAATGTCATTTTTATGTTAATTCATATAATCGAATTTTTAGCTGTTGAAATGTTAAATTGATGTTATATTATTGCTCAGTAGATGCTAAGGATTGATTATGTGTGTTTATATAAGTTTTGAACAGTTGTAGCATGAATTTTTATTTTTCTACTATTAAAATTGAGTTGTTGGCTATTTGTTGAATAATTGGAGTTGTGGTGGTTGGAATCGATTGCTATTACCTTGTAAAAGTTTGTTAAATACGTGATAGTAATGTTGTAATGCCGAAATTTTGATTGCGATGTCGTGGTGAAAGTCCAAAAATTTCAGCCATGGTGCATTGAGGTTTTAGGGCTGTTGGGTTTAATTTGGATGGATTGTGGTTGGTATTCGAGGGGACTAATGTAGTTGCTTGAGTGGGTGAGTGATAGAAACTGGTTTGGAGGTCATTGGATTAGTAGATTGTAAGTTATGACTTTTAGAAGTTTGGCTTGTCTTGCTTTAAATGTTGAGATAATGTCTTTAGTTGTTTGGGTAGTGTTTGAGTCATTGAATTATGGGTTATTGTTGGTTAAAGTCGGGTTTGGTTGAGTGGATTAATGCATGTTAAGTTGGATGGCCTACTTTGTCATCTAATTTAGTTGTTGAGTTGTTAATTGTTTAATTGATGATATGTTGTTAAAATGTTATTAATTGATTATTAATTATTGATTATTGATGAAGCCGGGAGATAGGCAACCTACTTTGTTGTCCTCCTGAGATATGAATGATTATTATTATTGTCATGAGTCTTGGTATGTGTGTGCCACATCTCGGGTAGCGTCAGGCTGTCGGGTTGATAACGGCATGACTATCATAGGCTACCCCCAGCTCGCATGGGCGGATGTGCCATGGAGGGAGGGGCTAGTGAGGTACCTCGGGTGCATGAGTAATGGGGAGTTATAAGAAGAATGGTTGAGATCATGATGGCGTTTGGAGCTACACCAACTAGAGTATCCTTTATTGATTGGTTATTATTACTAATGTGCTTATATTGTTATTGATGATTATTATGTGTTTACTGCTCAAAGGATGATTTCCAAGGAGTATAGTAAATACTGTTAAGAGATCTGTCGAATCCTTACTGAGCTTGTTTTATATAAGCTCACTCTCAATTATTGCATGCATACAGGTGATATTGAACAAGATTACGGGTACGTGCCTCAGGAAACTGAGAATGTGCCATATGTGGATGAGTCCTATGTGCCAGAGTCTTGTCCTTGATATCTGAGATGTTGTACTCTTTTGTTATCTTGTATATTAAATCTAGTTGGTTTGTATTTACTTAGAAGTTTATGACGTATAAGATGTTGTAAAGATAATGGATTATATACTGCTAGCTTAGTAGTCTTGTTTTGGAACATGATTAGTTTGCTAGATTGGTTATAATCTATTTTGGAAATGTATGTTATATAGTAAATGTATGATGTTGGAACAGAAGCGTATAACCTATGGATGCAGTAGTAAAAGAATGTTTAATGAATATTGTGGTTGTGTTGTTTAATTGTTGAATTGTTTGTGGAGTTGGTTGAATGAGTTGCGAAGAGGTTGGTTTAGAGCCTCAGTGTCCTATTTACTGTCGTTATACTGCCGAAATTCCGTTTCGTCTTGACTGATTGTAGGAGGGGTCGAGTTGGGGGCATTACAGCATATACATAAACTTACCACTTTCAATCTACCATAAATGCAAGAAATACATAAACCCCTCACCTTAGTTTTGTAGAAAATGCATAATAGAGCAACGTTTGGAGCTAGAATTGTCAGATTTTTCTTCCTATCTTCTTCTTTCTTCTCTTTTTCTCTTTTTCTTCCTTGCCCTGTTTTTTTTATTCTCTTTCCCCTTTTTTTCCCCTTACCTGATCTCCTTTCTTAATCTCTCTTTCTTTTATTTTGTTTGGTTTTTGTTATTTTTGTATGACTTATCTAAGAAGATTTTAGTTATGCCACATGCTAATTGTTAACTTAAAATAGCTTGTGTACTCAATGTCTACTAAAATGCCCTTATTATGCTAATGTCTCTTATATTATATTTTACCAATTATCACTAATCCCAATTATTCTAATGTAACACAATTATCACGTAATTCTCACATATGTGGTTCAAAAGCATATATCGATTCAAATAAACAAGAAACAAGTCAATTAATTACAATTTAATAAATGACCAATTTCATGCATGCTAATTAAAATATTTATTATTATTAGGTTTAGGCCTCACAGCCTGCACTTTCTTAGGATTAGGCTCAATACCTCGGGCAGTCACCATGAACCATGAATTTTCCCACCTTGGCCCTGAAGGCACACTTTTCAAGGTTGAACTGGATCCCAAACTTTCTCATTGTTGTAAAAGCCTCATTCACATTAGCGATGTGATCCTCAGCCCTCTTACACTTTATCAGCATGTCGTTAACATATATTTCTATGTTACGCCCGATCTAAGACTTGAAAACTTCGTTCACCATTCGCAGGTAGGTAGCCCCAGTATTCTTGAGGCAAAAGGGCATGACTTCATAATAATAGAGGCCTTTGTCTACGATGAAGGGGTCATCTTTATCTAATTGTACTCTTTGAAGGCATCCATGAAAGTTAACAACTCATAGCTCGAGGTAGCATGAACCATCTGGTATATCCGAAGATAGAGAAAAAAACAATATTTTGGACGTGGCTTGTTCAGATCTATGAAGTCAATACACAACCTTTATTTTCCCGGGGTCTTCGGTACCAAAACCACATTAGTGAACCAAGTCAGATACTTGGTCTCACAGATGTGCCGAACGTCGATCAACTTGTCTACCTGCCCTTCAATGATTTTTTACTTACCATAGTGGAAGTGCCTTCTTTTCTGTTGTACTGGTCGATAATTAGACTCAACATTCAAGTAATACACCATCACATATGGGTCAATTCCTTCCATGTCACTAGCAAACAAAGCGAATATATCTTCATTCTATAAAAGAAATTGACTTATACCTTCTTTAAGGTGGTCAGATAGTTCACTCCCGACCTTGGCTTTTTTATAGTCCTCGGACAATTGGATCTTTTGCAACTTTTCAGTCGACCGCCTCTTTTTGCATCTCTCTTCTCTTCTGGTAGGTCCAGGCTTTATCGACCTGATACTTAGGCCGTAGGAAGGCCTCATAGTACTGTCGTGCCGACAGTTGTTCTCCTCTCAACTCGATAACACCCTGAGGGGTAGAGAACTTCAGCACCTAGTAGTATGTAGAAGGTACAGCCCTCAAATAGTTCAGTGCACCCGACCTATGATACCATTGTACGTAGAATTATAATTCATAACAATGAAGTTAGATTTATGGTAGCGTGTTTCTCCATGATGCATTCAAACGGTGCGTTATAATTAGGTGCAAAATGACAAAGTTTTAATAACCCACAAGTGCACGGATCTTTGTAGTGTAGTGTGCTATGGGTACAGAATCGTACCACAGGGAAGCGCGTTAGTAAGTTGGTGAAGTAGTGTGTGAAAGTGTTTAAAGTGGTAAGTGACAGTTTGTACAGGGTGTTTGATTATACTACAACTAAATTAAACTAACAAAACATGAATATGAGGGGTAGTGATCTAGGGGTCGAATATGTAAATGAGGCTATTAATCTAGGCTCGGTATTCAAGATTATCTGATTTTATGCAAGAGGTTAAGCTACAAGCATTTAACCTAGTCAATTAACTTAGCTTATTAAAATCCCGATTACTAACTCTGATATAGGTGATGTGTCATCTACGAGCATTGGAGCTTTAGTATGGAACTGTCCATGCAACTTGGCGTAAAAGGTCTGTTTCGACTAAGCAATCAACTTCTCCTTACTTGGACTAGAACTATAGTCTACTTAAAAGCATTACCAATAGTTCATGGAATCTAAGGTTGTCAACTATTTCTGATTCACTATTAAAGCATGGATACATGGCACGAAAGTAAAGCAATCATAACATCTACTGAAAAACATTGCGTTATGAAAGAAAATATTTAATAGTAAAACAATCATATATCTACTGAAAAGCTTTGCATATGAAAGACAATACTAAATTAAAACAAGCCATGTATTGCATTTAAAGCGTATAATTTGAATCCGAGACCGTATATTAAAAGACTAACATTTATAATATTCTCCCCTAGATATCAATCTACTCAGACATAATTGAATACGAATTCTATAAATAAAAGAGAGTCAAGAAAGGCTACCCCGTATTGACAAACACGTATTTTTGATCCCAGAAATTTGAGCAGAGGTCCGACGCAAAGTAGCTATTCGGGCGGAGCTAATTTCCCTCGAATAAAAAATACTAGGTATGACCTTCCCCCGAATAAGAGCTTTCCTATTAAAAGCTATTCGGGCAGAACCTCCCCCGAATAATAATTAATTGGGTTGAACTTTCCCCTATTAGTAGTTATTCGGGAAAAATTTCCCCGAATAAGAATTACCTAGGTGGGATTTCCCCCGTATCTTACTAATTAATTAACTCCAACTACGACTAAAGCTAACTAGAATTAACTCGAAAATTGATTAAAAATAACCAAAATAAATATTTATTTACAGAGGGAGGGGGGTCTATTTATAGACAAAAAATCAGAGGGGCACTCGAGCTCCAGGAGGGCGTGCTTAAGCGCCCTTCTGTGTGGTCCATTATTTTCACTAGGCGTGGCAGCTTCTGGAAACTTCAGCAGTACGCTCGAGGGCCACTGAATGGTCATCTTCATGCCACGTGTCTTCTTTCGGAACATGGTGAAATATTCGTGCGGGGCACTCGAGCGCTAGGAGGGCGCGCTCGAGCGCCGTTTTGTTGACTTTTTGGACTTGAATTTCTGATTTTGACTGAGCTTTGACCGAGAGGTATTTTCGAGCTATTTTCAGCGTTCCAAGTCTGATTATGCGCTAGTTTTGGCCAAATTTCATCTCTATCGGCTTCATTCTTCCACCGGTTCTTATGCTCTCCCCATTCTTCACTTCTTGACTTGCATTTTAGATTTATTTTGGGTCTGATCATTCACTTTCCGGTATTCTCCTACATTGCATTGAAAGTATCAAAGTGTTATAATAATTCCCAAGTTAAGATGCAAATATAGTACAAATATCAAGGTTTGAGTGCTGTAAATACACTCACATCAACATTCCCAAACCTAAACCTTGCTTGTCCTCAAGCAAGACTGTCTTTAAAACAGATATGAAAGTGAAATTTGCAGAAATTTTTACAAGTAAAAAATAGATAACATAATCTATCCTATCTTTTTGTCAAACATTTTCCAAGTATGAAACATGAGAAATGCAATCTACTATCTTAAACCTATTCAGCAGTTGATGACAAACATGAGAAGAGAACCTTTGTACAAAGTTTTCCACAAATCGATACTCCTATTGGAAATCGACTATTGATTGCTTCGGAGTACATCTTTAGAAATAAACTAAGTAGATTAAGTTCATGCAATTCTCAACTTTCAAGCTCTGCAAGCAGATCGGACTTTGATATTCTCACCTACATTTGCAATCAAACTCTTGATCATGCCTTAACCTTTTAACATTTGCCAGAAATATAAAAGTACAACTTACAATATCTCTATATAGTGTTTAGTTCCCTTTGCTTTCTAGATATCCCATGTAACGGGCTTTAAGGCCAACAATCCCCCGCCATTATGACTGAGGTTGCCAGGTTTCAAAAGGACCCCTACGTGCCTTAATCACCCGAGATATCCAGGCTCGAAACCTTACACTATAACACATATCCCAAATTACAATGTCTAGGATAGTGGTGCTTAGAGATTTATAACATATTTACACCAAAAGTTTTATTCAATAGTAAATGTATGTACAACTCTTTTTTCTTTTTCCATTTTTTTGATTGTTTTCTTTCTTTTTCTCTTTTTTTTTTCAGAGTGTACATACAGATAGAGTAACATAACATACTGTACAGACATGGCATAAGGGTTCAGGTTTCAATCACAAGAAGTTCTCATAACAAATGGTAATCCTATCTTAGTCCTTTCATGATCACATAGCTATCAATTGAGAAAAAGAAGAACAACTAGGGTTTACTCATAAATACAGTACCTTAAAGTTTCTCTTACAGAGTTTTCTCTGAGTTTTTCACAATGCATAGCTAACAAAACAGGTTCTCAAATCATCTAAACCATCTTCTTTTAAACAAGTAAGGTAGCAAACTACTCTTCTTATGAACAAAAATGGTGTATTTCTTGCATATTTTGAAAACATTTTTCATGAAATGTATGCACCCCCATACCGAAACTTTGCTTGTCCTCAAGCAAATAGCAATGTAAGACAGTAAGAGTGTAATATGCAAGTAATAACAAAATGATAAATGCTACATCCCCAAACCTATGGTTTGTTGACTCTACAGCGTAGGTTATCAGGTATAAAGGGAAATGTAGTAATGATAGATATCACCTGATGTGAAGTATTTCTATGTTGATGTCAAAGCTTTTCTACTTACTTTTGCCAAAAGATGTATCATTCTGTAATTAAAGATTAGTAAACAAAGCATTTTACAGATTATCGCCAACACAACAAAAATAATAGTAAGTTAATCTATACAAAATAGTATAAGGGAGGGGGGTCAAAAAGAATTACGGTTAAGGAGATTAACTAAGACATAAAACAAATAAATTATCTATCTAGACCATTTAGACTCTTTTCTGGGGTTCTAGAGTTGATACTCCTACAAAGACTAGCTCTTCCAGAGGTTTCTGTGCTCACGACATCTAGTGCTTTCCTTTGGCCACTTAAGGTCAAAGCTAGTTCCACAGGTTCAAGGATAGAACAGTGGGATTTTACGTCACAGACGTTACGTCTAGTATATGCTCACACTCCTAACTACCTTATCAAGTAATTCCCAACAGACCCAAACTACATTAAGCTGGTGGAGTAGCTCACACTATAAGACAGAGTTACACAATTAAGTTAACTGCACACAGAAATGTACAGTGACCACTAGTAGAATAACACTGGTACCTCTATGAATGTTCCTCAGGGCTTAAAACCCAAACTACCTAAAGCTGGAGAAAGATTCAAAGAGTAAATGTAAACGACATAAATTAAACAAATATTTACACAAAATAGTACTAGGTTGCCTCCTAGTAGCGCTAAGTTTAACGTTTTCAGCCAGACGGTTGTGTGGAGTTTAATGCCACAGCTTGGAAAATTCCCTTTTATGGAATGCCTGCAAGGTCCTAAAGTTCTACAGTTTCAACTTCATGAGGGACCGCATTAGGATCGAAAGCATGCTTTAGTCTTTGTCCTTTGACTGTGAAGACACGCCCATCTGTGGGATGCTCAATCAAAGCAACTCCGAAAGGATATGCGTTAAGCACTTCATAAGGACCATCTCACTTTATTCTCAATTTGCCTAGGAAGAACTTCAACCTAGAATTAAACAGGCACACTTTATCAGAAGGAGATAAAGTCTTTCTTAGAATAGACCTATCATGAATCTTCTTCATTTTCTCTTTGTAAAGTTTGGCATTCTCATAAGCTTCGAAGCGAAGCTTTTCCAATTCACTTAACGCCAACTTTCTACCTTTACCTGCCTGTTGCAAGTCAAAGTTCAGGGCCTTAATAGCCCAATAGGCTTTATGCTCTAGTTCAACAGGAAGGTGGCAAGCTTTACCGTATACCAATCTATACAGGGACATGCCGATAGGAGGTTTGAAAGTAGTACAGTAAGCCCACAATGCGTCACACAGACGACTTGACCAATCTTTGCTATCAGGCCTAACCATTTTCTAAAGAATTGACTTGATTTCCCTATTCGACACCTCCACTTGACCACTTGTTTGTGAGTGGTAGGGTGTTGCTATCTTGTGGTGGACTGAGTATTTTCTTAATAAAGCCTCGAGTAACCTGTGATGAAAATGCTGTCCTCCGTCACTTATAAGTACACGTGGCACCCTAAATCGAGAAAAAATGTTCTCCTTAATGAACTTGACCACGACTTTGTGGTCATTGGTTCGGGTTGCCATTGCTTCTACCTACTTGGACACATAGTCCACACCGACAAGAATATAAGTATAACATGAGGAAGGAAGAAAGGGACCCATGAAGTCTATACTCCAAACATCGAATATTTTACATATGAGGATGGGTGTAAGGGGCATCATGTCCCTTTTTGAAATGGAGCCAGCTTGTTGACAATGTGAGCAATTTTTACACACTCGCTGGGCATCCTTGAAAAGAGTGGGCCAGAAGAACCCACATTGAAGGACTTTGGCAGCTGTCTTTTTTCCTCCGAAATGTCCACCACATGCTTCAGAGTGGCAAAACTGGAGAACGCTATCAGTTCACCCTCATGAATACATCTCCTAATGACTTGATCGGTACAAATCTTGAAAAGATAGGGATCTTCCCAGATAAAGTACTTGACTTGTGCCATGAATCGTTTCGTTCTCATTTACCCCAGTGAGTTGGAAGCTCTTGGGTAGCCAGATAGTTTACATAGTCGGCATACCACGGGGTTATGTGAGACAACAAAAAGTTGCTCATCAGGGAACGTGTCTTTGAAAGGCAGAGTATCAATAAGAGAATCACGTACCAAACGTGATAGATGATCAGCAATAGAGTTCTCGCTTCATTTCTTGTTTTTGATCTCAAGGTCGAACTCTTGTAGGAGTAATAACCAACGAATTAGATGGGGCTTTGTATCCTTTTTGGTCAATAAATACTGCAAAGTCGCGTGGTCCGTGTAGACTATTACTTTGGATCCTAGGATGTAAGATTTGAACTTATCCAAGGAGAAAACTATAGCTAACAATTCATTTTCAGTGATTGTGTAGTTCTTTTGAGCTTTAACTAAAGTTTTGCTAGCATAATATATCATAGTAGGCAGCTCATCCTTACGCTGGCCTAATACAGCTCCCACTGCATAGTCTGAAGCATCACACATTATCTCAAATGGGAGACTGTAATTAGGAGGTTGGATGATAGGAGCAGAGGATAGCAAGGATTTGAGCTTCTCAAAAGCTTCCGAGCACTTATCATCAAAGTTGAAATCGGTATCGTGTGCCAGGCGACTAGAGAGAGGTCGGGCTATATGGCTGAAGTCCTTTATGAAACATCGATAGAAACCAGCGTGACCAAGGAATTATCGGATATCACGCACCGTTTTGGGTGCGGACAACTTTTCTATTAGCTCGACTTTGGCTGGGTCCACATGGATTCCATCATGTGTAACAATATGACCCAGAACTATACCTTGTCTAACCATGAAGTGGCTTTTTTCCCCAGCAACGGAGCCAAAAACTTGATGCGTTCAAACGGTGCGTTATAATTAGGTGCAAAATGACCAAGTTTTAATAACCCGCAAGTGCACAAATCTTTGCAGTGTAGTGTCCTATGAGTGCGGAATCGTACCATAGGGAAGTGCGTTAGCAAGTTGGTGAAGTAGTGTGTGAAAGTGTTTAAAGTGGTAAGTGACAGTTTATACAGGGTGTTTGATTATACTACAACTAAATTAAACTAACTAAAGATGAATACGAGGCGTAGTGATCTAGGGGTCGAATATGTAAATGAGGCTATTAATCTAGGCTCGGTGTTCAAAATTATCTGATTTTATGCAAGAGGTTAAGCTACAAGCATTTAACCTAGTCAATTAACTTAGCTTATTAAAATCCCGATTACTAACTCTGATGTAGGTGCTGTGCCATCTACGAGCATTGGAGCCATAGTATGGAATTGTCCTTGCAACCTGGTGTAAAAGATCTGCTTCAACTAAGCAATCAACTTCTCCTTACTTGGACTAGAACTACGGTCTACTTAAAATCATTACTTACAGTTCATGGAATCTAAGGTTGTCAAGCTATTTCTGATTCACTATTAAAGCATGGATATATGGCATGAAAGTAAAGCAATCATAACATCTACTGAAAAGCATTACGTTATGAAAGATAATATTTAATAGTAAAACAATCATATATCTACTGAAAAGCTTTGCATATGAAAGACAATACTAAGTTAAAACAAGCCATGTATTACATTTAAAGTGTATAATTTGAATCCGAGACCGTATATTAAAAGACTAACATTTACAATATTCTCCCCTAGATATCAATCTACTCAGACATAATTGAATACAAATTCTATAAATAAAATAGAGTCAAGAAAGGCTCCCCTGTATTGACAAACACGTATTTATGATCCTAGAAATTTGAGCAGAGGTCCGACGCAAAGTAGCTATTCGGGCAGAGCTAATTTCTCCCAAATAAGAACTACTAGGAATAAGTTTTCCCCGAATAAGAGCTTTCCTATTAAAAGCTATTCGGGCAGAACCTCCTCCGGATAATAACTATTTGGGCCGGACTTCCTTCTAATAGTAGCTATTTGGAAAAAATTTTCCCGAATAAGAACTACCTAGGTGGGATTTCTCCCATATCCTACTAATTAATTAACTACAACTACGACTAAAACTAACTAGAATTAACTCGAAAATTGATTAAAAATAACCAAAATCCAAAATTAATTACTATTTTCAGAAGGAGGGGGGTCTATTTATAGACAAAAAATCAGAGGGGCACTCGAGCGCCAGGAGGGCGCGCTCGAGCGCCCTTCTGTGCGGTCCGTTATTTTCACGACGCATGGCGGCTTCAGGAAACTTTAGCAGTGGCGCTTATCTACTCCAACGGTCATCTTCATACCACGTGTCTTCTTCAGGAACATGGTGGAATATTCGTGCAGGGCTCTCGAGCGCCGTTTTGTTGACTTTTTGGACTTGAATTTTTTATTTTGACTGAGCTTTGACCGAGCGTTGACTGAGGTATTTCTGGGCTATTTTCAGCGTTCTGAGTCCAATTATGCGCTAGTTTCGGCCAAATTTCATCTCTATCGACTTCATTCTTCCACCAGTTCTCGTGCTCTCCCCATTCTTCACTTCTTGACTTGCATTTTAAATTTATTTTGGGTCTGATCATTCACTTCCAGTATTCTCCTACATTGCATTGAAAGTATCAAAGTGTTGTAATAATTCCCAAGTTAAGATGCAAATATAGTACAAATACCAAGGTTTGAGTACTATAAATATAGTCACATCACTCCCTACCCGGAGAGTTAATGGTATATTGATTATCTCTTCAGCCTTGAATCCATGCCCTGTGTGAAGGTGCATGCTACCTAGATAAAGTTATGGTTTTAAAAATTTAAACGCAGCAGAAACATAATAGCATGCCAATCTTGGATTTAACTACATGTTCGAAGTTGAATTATTGCAAGAAATTTATTCCCATGTGTATAATAAATATATGAATAACAAAATTCAGCAAGTAATAGTTTTGTTACTTAGATTCGTTAGCTTAAGAAACTTAATAAAAAACACAAAACTTGAACTTCGACTTGCACCTTGAAGATCCACATGCCTAGAATGATTGAAATTTTTTTAGATTTTCTCCTTTGTGACCTTCTTTTTTTTTTATGATAATAAAGAATTATGGGATTCTTCTTCTTGTTTCTGTCTATATTTCAACGTGTAAAGGAAGAGAATTTTCTCTCTTTTGTTCTCTCAAACTCACGTGTTAATATGTATGTGTGAAGGTGGATGCGAGCTCTATTTATAGATGTAAAATAGCTAGAGTAGTTTTCCTAGTTGTAATAGGATTTATTTGTTTCAGAATCCATATAGAGGACTCTTAAAATACTCCTATGTAGCTTGAACTACAAGTAGTCAACTACACAACTCCAAAACACTTCCAACACCACCACCACATGTCCCCATACATCCCAAGAAGCCTAAACATCTCTTGTTTTCTTTTCTCAGTTTATTGTGCTAAATTAATTATTTTTAGTTTCCAAATTGAGCTCAACAATTCCAAATAGGGAATGCTTCTAAATATGAATCTTAGTTACAATTGGATACCAAATTTAGTAACTACTAAATACATAAGAAGTAGCTAGATAACTTCTAATAAAACATCTTCAAAAAAGTAGGCTAGAAATGCGACTAAAAGACATAACCAACTTGGCTACCAAAAAGACCAAAATGCTCTTGCTAACCCTATAGCACATTTAGGATTTTCAACCTTGACTTATTCCACTAAAAAGTCATAGATGTACTCTAAGATGATTACTTCTATTTGTAGAAGCTTGTCATACTGTGTACGACCTTTGTCTTCGGCCTACTAAGTAGAATGACTAAAATACACTTTCATGTAACACTCATAAACAAGAAAGACTTTAACATACTATCTCTTCCTTGATTTCATCTTCTCCTTGAGACATCTAAATCTTTTTAAGTAATCATCCTCCGGATGTAGAACACTTGTTCTAGGAAGCGACCCGCAAGCCAAATATCTGATATACTCCTTGAGTATACCACTAAGCTTAGGTTTGGATGATCTACTAGATAATCATAATAGAACGATTATTCCATCATGTGATGTCATAAATTTTATATTGCATATGCACATCCCAACTAGTCACACTTATATGTCCAACACACAGAGCTGTTGACCCACAACAGAGGTCTCACCCATAGTGCATCAAAACACATGAATCTGATTTCGTCAATTCATCTACATATGCTCAAGATTAAGAATACTGATCACTTAGTAGTATAAAATATATGTTGATCTTTATCTTTTATAGTACCTTTTGGAGAGATCATACCTAAGTGGTCCGTTCAATATATGACGCACACACTAGTGACACTTAGTCTGAAAACCTACCAATAACCAAGGTAGGTCACCTTTCACAAGAAACTAACTCACTATAACCTAGACCTTGATGAAGTGCCTAACTCCATCAATCTATTATGAACTGATTTTAGAACTAAGTGTTTATGACTGAAACCTTTTGTGCTCGGTCACTGTGCATTTAAGTCATACACTATGGATCAAGAGCCTATATAAAAGAAATTATATATAAATAAGACATAAAGAACATATATGAATGTATTCATTAATTATTAATAATCACAATATGTATTCACTAACACTGAAATTTCATGTGCTAGTGGTCTTTTGGGCATACTAATCCTAATACTGTGAACCCTTTTAAAGTACCCATATCGGCCTTAACCTGCTCCGGCTCAACCCCATCTTCTCGAACGCCTTCAGGAATATCACTACCACTGAGCTGCCAGTATCGACCATTATCCTCCTTACTAAATGGTTAGATATATGGGTAGTAACTATCAAGGATCGTCATGCAATAAGAGCACACCCTCAATGTCATCAGAATAAAAGGTTATCCTCTCTAAACTCTCAACTATTCCATGAGCTGGAACCTGCAATCTCTCGGTTCTTACAAAGCTATTCCTTGTTGTAAGGTCTCCCCTCCAGTAGCCATTCCGCCTGAGATGGCTTTAATCACAACCTAATGCCCAGGTTAGCCCTTTTTTTGGGCTTCTCTCATGTTCTCTCCCTTCCCTTTGTATCGGTTGCTGATGAACCTTCCTAGCTATATACCTTCTCAAGTGGCCTTGTTGAGTCAAAGCCTCTATCTCCTATTTAAGTTCCTGACAGTCCTTGGTATTATGCCCATAATCATTGTGAAAATGGTAGAATGTGTTCATACTTCTCTTATCCGGACGATCTCTCATCTTCTGTGGTGGAGGTATATTGTACGAAGGTTTGATCTCCATAAGGATTTATTCCCAAGGAGTATTGAGAGGGATAAAATTGAGGAACTTTGGGCGATGTTAGGCTAACTGCTGCTTGCTCTTGGTTTCTTCCTCGGACTTGTTCCCAATCTGACCCTTAGGTTTGGGATTCTTTAGCTTTTTCCCAGCCTCATTCTCCTTATCCTCATCCTTCTTAGCTTGGTGAATCTCCTCCTCATGGATATACTTTTTTTCTCTAGTCATCAAGTCAACTGTGGTAAACAATTACTCTATTGCTAATGAAGATATGAGACACCTGGTCCATAATCCTTTTGATAAGCTAATAGCGCCACCGAATCCTCAAGGTTTGGAATTTTGAGGTATTCCTCATTAAACCTCATTGTTTATGACTGTAAAGACTCTTCCCTCTACTGCCTCACCGGTAAATGTGTTGTGGTATGCTTCGTTGGATGTCGGTTGTTAGAAAACTGGGCCACAAAAGCCTCTGCCAATTTCATAGAAAAGTCGATCAAACTACTCAGTAGCCCATTGTACTACAACTGTGCGTGCTCGACCAAAGTAATCGGAAAGACCTTATACTTCACCATATTAGGGAGATCAAACAAAGTCATGTTATGGTCGAATGTCATCAGATGGTCAGCTGGATCTTCTTCTCCGTTATAGTTTGCCAAGCTCAGCATCTAGTTTTCAAAGGGCAAGGGCGTGGCCAAAATCTCTAAGGCCAATATGCTTGCTCCGAGTTGAGCCAACACTTTGTTAATCATCGTAACAGTCTTGGTCAGCTCTGGTTCTACATTCATATGCCGTTTTCCTTTAGTCAATTCAGGGCAGTTGATAGGCCCCGAAAAGCCACGATCGTCCACCTCCTATCGCACCCTTTGCTCGGGTTTAACAACATCCTTCTGGCATTGGGGGTTAACTATATGGACATGGGGTCGGTTTTGGGTAGATACAGGTTGGATAGGCGGCAGGACTTGGTTTGCAGCTAAGTGATTCACTACGCTCTAAAGGTCTTTCACCAATTGATACAATATATTCACCTCAAGAGTCATCGTCGCTGAGGAATCCACTGGTAAGGTGGCTGAAGTATTTTGGTCAAGTATAGGTAAGTGTATGGGCTGACTTGGTCTAGCTTGGGTTTGGGTTATGGTTGTGTACAGGGTTGTACGTTATACGAGATTTTTCACTTGTGAAAGGTCTTTGGCCGGTGTCTTGCACACATTATGGTTTCTTAGTGGGATACAAAGGAAAATCCTTAGTTACCACAGACGGCACCAATTGTTAAAGGTAGAGATAAGTTTGGCTCGACTTAAGACTTGCCTCGTCCGAGCTGAACTTCAATATGTGAAAGGAAAAAAAGACAACGGGGGTTATAGCCCGCGAACCCTCTCCGATGATCAAGTTAGTTTAATGGTTTGAGCTGAAATGTTCGTAATGAGATAGAGAGAATGAGGGTATAGAATGAGTTACCATTATTGGTGGTTGGAAGGGTTATTTATACTAGTGACATTCTGACCTTAAGTGTGCCTTAAGCATGCCTTAATAGTCCCTACATGATGTGACTCCTATCAACTCGATGTCAGGCCGGGGGTCTCACTCATGAACCATGGGTCCGCCAACTAGGTCTTCAAGCTGTAGGTTCGAGTCAATCTGGCGGGTTGACCCGGGTCGGGTTTGTACTCGCATCAATAAGTATATCAACATTTCATAACCTTTGATTTTGCTCATAATGTTATAACATTATGAATAGATCTATTCTTATATTAGTATGAGATATTAATGATTGCTTTCTACAATTTCCTTCCATTTGACTTTATGAACAAATTTATTCTCTTGTTAGTACGAGATATTAATGACTACTTTCTACAATTTCTTTTCTTTTTCATTATTGCTCTTAATCCGTGGACCTATGTTAAATGTGTCTGGTCCTTGGTTGCATTATTGCTATTCTTATACATTAATAAACAAATCAAACTAAATTAAGTGTTTATTCTATTAGGTGGAGTCAGTTATATGAATCTGATTATGTTACTCACGTGATGTGTAAAATCCTTAAGAATTTTTTTTTTTTTTGGGATTGAAGTTGAACTGGTAATATTAAGGATAAACCCTAGTAAAGGTAGAGTTCTTATGGCTTAACAGTTGTTGCGTCTTAACAGGGACATGTAAGGTATATAATTTATTCATTAATAAATATGAACAAACATACAAGGGAAAGTAAGAGCAAAAAGGGTCTGGTTTTTTTTCCCCCCTTTTTTTCCTTTTTTTTCCTATCGTTGTGAAGTTTTTTCCTTATTACAAAAAAAAAAAAAGACACAAAAAAACAAAAGGTCTTCGTTCTAAGAACTATTGCAAAAAGAAAAAAAAAATCGTATTTTGTAGAATAGTTGAGGATTCAAAATATTTCGTCCCATACCTTTTCTTCCTGATAGATATCCAGATGCATATTGAGCCTTCATTAAGGAACTTATACGGCATCTGCTAATTGACATCACCGACTAACAGCCCTTAATTACAATCTAGATAAGGGGTTAAGTTAGAAACGGCCAACCGTTTTCAAAATTTTACACTTAAAAAATATAAATATCATAATATAGATGTCTTCGTAATACTACTACCTCAATGGCTTGATATGAAAGACAATTAGCTTCATATTTTTAATGATATATCTTCTAAAATCAAGTTGTGTATCGTTCAATTTGCAATAATGTATATTAAGCAATATTATGACTGTCATTCAAAATAACAGTTTAGAAGAAATTTCCCTAAATAGGTAACACAGGAACTTTTCAACATGACACAAAGAGATTGCATGCATGCTGTTCAAAGAAGTTCCAATCACTTGCAAAGCTAACAATCATCAACATGTGCTATTAGGAAACACTTATCTATATGATTTTAGTTTTACGAAAACTTTTCACAGAATAACCATTTCCATTTCTCAAAGCTCCCTAGACTTTTCAATATATGTAACAGTCTATATATGGAGAATTCGACTTTTTAGAAATAGAATGGTCCTAACAATTTCATCGGTTTGGGGTGTGTGTGCATGCGCATGTGCACGTCTACTCTTTGCTTGAAAACTATGCATTCCACAAAGCAAGGGGCGTTCTCTTAGACCAAAGTGGGCACACGCCTAGAAGAGATGAACGCATCAAAATAGAGGGCCAGCTACATAGATTTGGAGGAAAAATCATGGAAAATAGATCAGTTTGGACTATTTTCTTTTTGTATGACGAGCAATTCACTCTAAATAAGATTACATTACATTTCTTCGAAAGTAATAAATTTTATAGTAGAACATTAAGTTTTGATAATATTTATAACAAAACGGTATAAATCTTTAATGATAATAAAATACTATTCGATTATTTCACCGAATTTTGGTGCTAGTTTGGACCATCTTACTTTACTCGCAAATCTTTTCTCAAACTCGTTAAAATAATCCCTTAATATAATGTATTCCATTCGGAGGGTGGACCACATAAAATAAGGCTACAATCTGATAACACTTGGATGCACACGCAAACAATTGGATGCTTATAAATGTCACTCAGGACACTTGGATTACAAGTTTTCTGTCCCTATAAACTGATGATGAAATTCAAAATTTGTCTTCTTCTCCTGAACAACTAGCATCATCTATGCTCCCTATCAAGTATGTAGTGCAAGCAAAGCATGTATATATATATATATATATATAATTTACCTATAAGGAAATTAAGTTATTGCCAGCAAATATAGATTAATTTAATATACAAACATTGCTCGATTGCTGGCTAAGATTTCGAACTTTCAACTCTTGAGAAACACCCTGTCTCGTCTCACTATCAAAGATAAATGAATTGGTACACCATTCAACTTGTGCCATGTGATATTTTAAAAACTCTTTAACAACGGACTTAAAATGTGATTGTTAAATCTCATCATTAATTAATTAAGTAGACTACTTTAAGCTTGCTTTTCTTTCTTGGTTTTTTCTTCTCATGTTAGTACAAATTAATTAATTAAGTAAACTAGTTAAAGTTTTACTTTTTCGTAAATATTAAAACTACTTTAAAGTTTTATTTAATCTTTTACTTTTTCTTTCTTATGTGGATAAATTATAATTAATTCTTTTTTCAGCCTTTTAAAATTCAGAACCAATTTATAATTAGCCTTTTCCTAGTAAAGAAAATGACCAATTGGAAATTGAAAAAACATATAATGCTAATTTCAACTCATCAAATCAAAGAAATAAGTAGAGAACTCGACAAGACATGCATGGAATCTCACCATATATATTCAAGTAGAATCTATCTTTATTTGTTTTCTAATCTTTGCACACCTAAATAGGAGCAAATACAGCTGTATATGTTTCTATCCTTCAATTTAATTATAATCACATACCTATCTTGTTATACTATCCAACTTGTACCAATTTGGTTCTTTGCTTAATGCTTAATTGTCGAGATTGTGCACGTTTGAGTCTGAGTTCTTGATTTATATATATCTTTGCATCTCAGATCCCCAAGAAGGGGGCCAGCTAAGCTCTAATCTGATGATAAAAATATATTACGTACAATGGTCTCCAGTTGTCTCCGTAAATAAATGATCCCATTTTATGAGAAACAGGTTTAATAATAATAATATAATATTAAAATATTATGAAAAAAATTTAATATTATAACATTATAAACGAAATTTCATTTTATAATCATTCTGTGGTGTGTGTAAACTTGGAGAAATATAACTTTCAATATTGAATGAAATAGCAGTCATGTCTTGTTTTTGCTAGTCCCATCATGTGGGTCACAATATTTAAAACTTAATTAAGTCTCTTAAGACATGAGCATTAGTTATCTGTCTCTTGATCAGACAAGTACTACTTTATGAATGTCCCGATTTACGTACAAAAAAGTACCACTATTTGCTTAGCCAAAAAAAAATAAAAAAAATACCACTATTAGGTTTCACGTTACTCTTTTGGGCGGTGGAAAATAAGAATCAGAATCAATACTTGAAAGAAAACGTGATATTAAATGGTTAGCCTTATTCATGTTAAAATCCAAATCTAAGAATTAATAAAAATAATGGTGCAAGTACCCCCAAAGATTTTTCAAATAATGAAGAAACTTTATCAACCAATATTTTTCTGTATACGCTTACAGTTATGAAGACATATTATTAAATTATAATTTTTGAATCAATATATAAGATCATCAATATATAGTGCCATTTAAAAAGTTATCTTATATTGTTTGTTTGACCCTCGATCAGATAAACCCGAAACTTCTATTAGAGTAAAACTAATAATGATGATACACATATTATATAAAGAGTGGGAAAATTCATTAGTGTGATCATATTATCCACAAGGGGAAAAAGGAAATGAGAAAACCGAAAAAGAAGTTTAAAAAATGTGTATCAAAAGTGTTTTAATCTGTATAATATAATTACCTTTCCTAAATGAAACTCATTTTACTAAACGAACTTTAATTTACCTTAACAAGATTAATGAATGTTCTCATACACTTGTAAAGGTGCAAGTAATAGTACTGTGGCATCAATTAATTCCTACTAGAAGATTTATTCTATTCGTGCAACGTGGATTCTGCAAAGGACAATGGTCCATAAAGTGAGGTGCAATTGATTGGTAAATGAAGAACCAAACCTCTTCACCAATGATCAAAAGTTGCTCCACCAATTATAAACTTGAAATCAAAAGACTAGTGAATACAAGGGATTTAAGGCAGAAATAAAATGAAACCAAATGGGACAAGAGTTTTGTGGTTTTGAAGAGCAATGGATATAATAATATAATATATAGATGCTTTGTGGTTGAGAGAGTTGAGACATTTACAGCTATAGCTTTTGGCTAGATACGCGATGGTGGGCAACATATGGGCCATTGCACTTCTTCTTCCTACTGTCTGAAGGGCTAGTAGCTACCCTACAACGTCACCCTCCATATTAAGCTGCAGTCGCTTTCTGCTTCGCAACTCGTATTGACCCATCTAATGTTCTCTTCTCTTCTCATTGCATTATTCTTTCAAACTAAAAAACATAGCCTAAAATTGACCCCATTGCTTTACGATAAAGATTAATATAAAAACTATGAAACAATAATATATCCTAGAATAAGTCTTTGACTACGCAATGCGGCTACTTGAGGCTCGTCCTCTCAGAACCATATAACTATTTGGAGAATTTGAAAGCAAGTAATAACTATAAAGAGATCAAATTGGAGAATTAAAACAACAATTAACAATAAGATGGAAATTGACTAAGGCTTATAAATTGATACTAAGAAAAGTGAAAATTAGAAGTTTCTTATGAAAGAAAAGCGATTTTGGATGATAGTTAGTTTCACTTGCTCTACATAAATGTTCATGGATTTGAGATTGGCCAATGTTACGGTTTAAATATGAACTCTTACATATGAATATAGTTACAATATTGGTTACAAGTTGTTAGTATCCATTAGCCTTTTTCCTAAGATTGAATGGACTATTTATACTATGCATACTGGGTCTCACTCCTGATTTGGTGGGATTCTGTCCCCTACTAGCTATCCTTATTATATCCGGGCTCTCCAATGTTGGGCGAACTATCCATCCGGGCACTGCAACCTCAGGTGAGTTATCCATCAGGGCACTGCAACCTTGGGCGAGCTTCATGACTTTGGGCGCATACTCGGTCGTACTTAGTTGGGTCGGGTACGGTCCTCAGTTACATCCACATCAATTGTCCCCCAGTTTCTCGAGTTCTTAAAGAAGTCAGGAAACTATATTAAGTGATCCCGGCTCGACATTTCATCAATCACCCATCATTTGTCCCCTACTTTCTGGAGTTCTGTAAGAAGTCAAGAAACTATATTTTTCGAGGTGTATCTTAAACAGATTAAAAAATTACACTGCTAAGCTCAGGACACGTGGACTAATCCCCACCATTTGTTTGCACTCTAATCGAGACAATCTAGATAGATCGCTGAAGCGTTCCCTGTGTTTCCTGCCTTTTCAATCACTTTTATTTTGAACCACTTTTCAGAACTTCTTCACCTTCTCATCTAAAACTTCATCTCTCTCCTCATCCCCCCTAGCAATTTCAGGCAACCTTTGTACCTTCGCCTCCGTTAGCCTCTTTCTTCCATTTTTAGGTACGTCATCTTTTCCTTTCTTTTTCTTCTTTTGGTACCCATGGAATCTGGTGGTTCACCGCGGGACTCCCTATTGGGATTGGATGCCCTAAAGACCACTCACACTAAAACATCTCAATATAATGATTATTAATTAGTTGACAAATCACAGCATTCATTATGAGCATGTTATATTCTCTCTCTTACTTGATATATGTGTATGCAAGAGGTTCCTTGATACAAGTGAATAGCATAGATGCTTGGTGATCTACCCAGAAGGTCTATGCTATGAGGCTTGGATCAAAACTATTAGTTCATAACCGAATAATGAAGCTGGGCACTTTACTATGGTAAGGATATAATGAGAGGGTCTCATATTTGGTAGGATGACTTACTTTTAGCATTGGAGGGCTTTTCGGACTTCTCTCATTAGTCCATTATGATGCATTGAACGAGACTACAATAGATGCAATCTCAGTGACATTACTATCATTGTCAGAGAACCAAAAGCATCTTAAGCTACTAAGTGACCAATGGTCTATATCATGAGCATATGTAGATGTATCGATGTATTCTAGGACATGTGTTTTGATTCACTATAGGTAAGATCTTATATTAGGGTCAACAACTCGGTGTTTTGGATATATGGACTAGATCCATTAGGTGGCATACATATGAGTCATGGTTCTATGCTATCTTAATTGATAGTGAGCTACTTGCTTCGAGTTATCTATATGATCATCCAAAATCTAAGATCTTAGTAATATAGCTCGAGCTATATTGGATACTAGACTTGTGGGTCGCTCCCAAGACAAGGGAATGGTATCTGGGTGATGGTTATAGGAAATATAAAGGTCCAAGGTGTAGATGTAATCAAGATAGGATAATAGTACGAATGCAAGACCTACTCTTGATTGTGGTTGAAAACATAGAGGGATATTTTGGTCATTTTACTTAGTAGGTCACTGGAAGTTATTAGTTGTATTGGAGTGCAACCCTAACTCTTTAGTGGAATGAGTTAAGGTTAAAATGGTCAAAATGCTACTAATGGCTAGTAGGAGCATTTTGGTCATTTTATAGCCAAAACAACTATGCCTTAAAGTCCTTGTCCTAGCCACTTTCCTTAATGGTTAACTGCCTATTTCCTTATTTAGCATTTGTGTGTAAATTGAGAATAGTTTCCTAATTGGGAATATGCAGCTCGATTTGGAAAGGCTATCAGGACAAGGAACATTCTTAAGACAAAAATATTTGTCCTCACATCTAATGTCCAGATGACATGTGTTCTGCGTGTGGATAAGGGTGTGAGGCGTATGGGAGAGAAATTTTAGGAGAAGATAATTTATTGATTTTAATTGAAGAAGATAATGTAATTATCTTCAAGATAATTTAAGAGATAATCAAGAAATAGACTCCTAATGTAACTAAATCTCTCCCTCTCCCTCTCCCATATCCCTTAGAAATTCGGCCATATCATGGATATAACACACACAATCACACATTGCAGAGACACACATACCCATATACACATTGACACATGGCCAAGAGAAGGAAAGATAGGCAAAAAGAAAAATCTACATTCTCTAAATCATTGATCAAGGAAGTGGAATAGGGGAAAAGGCTTTGGGATTCCTCGTGCGTGGAAGTGATACACAAACTTGGGAGAAATTTTTCCAGCAATTCCACAGTCCTCTAAACGTGTGTGTGTTGTGGATTGACACCAACATAGAGGTAAAATCAAGTACAATTAATTTCTAGCACAAGATAGGGATTTTTGTGTTGTTTTTAACATAATTTTGTGTATTCTTCCTCTTGTGGATTATTGGCTGCCATTTAATGTTTATGAACTCAATATAAACTGTAATTAAATGTTTAGTAGCTTTAGGATCCATACTCCATCATGTGGTATTAGAGCAGGTCATGAAAATTATGCTTTAAAACATAGAATTGATAGAAATCACATGTTAGAAATAGCCTTTGGTTGGCGGGTTGTGATACCCTGAACCCAGCATATAATTAGTGATATCTATTTGCATTTAAATGAGTTTTATTTTGAATAATAGTATAAACTTAAGTGATTAATTTAGCTAAAGTCACTTGTTTCTGTATTGTTTTCATATTTCTTTCAAAAATACTCAATAATATTTGGATTAATTATTTTAAATAAGTATTAACTATGTTATTATATTTAATACTCGGTTTCATTTCCTTGTATTTAACTAAGTGATTAATTTACTTAACCTATTTATTTAAAGTATTATTTTGATATTTCTTTTAAAAATATACAAATAATTTTTATATTGATTAATTAAAATATTATTACCTATTTTTATTATTTATAGTAATTGGATTTATTTTCTTGTATTTAATTAAGTATCATCTTAAATGTTAGCATTTAATTGCATTTGATCACGTGTTTATATTAACTTGTTCATTCGTATCTTAGCATTAATTTCATAATTCTTCAAAACATTCTAAAAAAAATAGTTAAATTAGTTATTTTTAAATGAATACTAATTACTTTGATTATTTTTAATAATCGGTTTTATTTTCTTGTACTTAATTACTTAGTTTTCAACTAAAAGGAAAAATGGCTCCGAGCACGGAGTGAATTTTGAAACTATGTTACTTTTTAAAATTATATTTTTATATTATTCCTTATCATTCTAATAGTGATCGTTTATTGACCGTTTGATCGTAGCGCATTGAAAACGAGAGTTAGAGAAATATTTTCCGGATTTAGTGAATAGTATTTTTAGCTTAATTGAGTTAGTTTTTAGTTATTTTTCATTTAATTGCATTGTTTTAACTTGAGCTAGACTAAATACCATTAAAATGAGCTTGTTTGACCATTTTCAACTTGTATTTGACTTTGCCAAAAAGACCAAAATGCCTTTGTCACCTTTTAAATACAAAAACAAGCCAAAATCTCATCAAAACATTTCCCAAAATTTCCTTTGTATTCCCTCCCATGGCCGAGACTTCAAGAGGAGAAAAAGAGAGATTTTGATTTCAATTTTTGCCTCCAATCTTGTGTGGAATTGCTCGGGAGTCGTGGCTCGGGTCTTTTTGAGACTTCCTCTTCAATCTCTGTGAGGGTTTTCACGTTTTTGTGCATTTTTATTCGAATTTTATTTTTGATTTAATTTCTTAGATTTGATATTTATTGTGTTATAATGCCTGCTATTGCTTGGAATTTCCTCCTTAGGGATCGTAGAGCATTGCTTATTAGTTATTTAACAATTTTTACGGTTAGAAACACAAATTGAATCAGGGAAGAACAATTAATAGTATTTTTGAATAGTAAAACCCTAGATTTTCATATTTTTGATCTGAAATGCATTTTCTTGATTTGCTTAGATTCCATTAATGTTAGAACGATTAAATGTGCAATAAAAACGAGGTCCACTTTGTTAAAATTGAAAATTAGACAATGAAACGTAAAAAGGGGCCGTTTGACCAAGTGTTGACCGTGCTCGCATTGAGTTAGGGGTTTGGCTAATGGGGGCATGGAAGCACTTTTGGCACTATTGTGGCGTTGGTTGTGTGTCCAGTTAGTATAGCTATAGTTCAAACGCAGTAGGTGGACTTTCGGGCTCCGATTGGAAAAGTGAGGTTTCGTGCCATAGAAACGTGCCTTGTAGTGTCTAAGTGAGGGTAGTGAAGACGGTTTTCCAATTCTATAGCTCGTTTGCTCGCAATTACCTTTGAAAGTTAGAGATTGAATAGTGTTACTTGTAGTTTTCGTGTATTGAACTTGTATTGCCTGCTTTGTTACTGTTCTAGGTACTATTTATTATTGTAAATGCTTGTTATATTGATTATTGCAACAATTCTGCACTTTGGTGCCCTCGCTTGATTGTTGTTATATTGCTCATATTGTATTGCATAGTGTCAGGCGCGTGAGTGATAGGCTTCTCTAGGCAGTCTCGGGCTGCCAGGGTTGGGTTGCTTTAGCTCCGTGTCTTATTCCCATTCTCGCTGGGGATGCCGCCCTGGGAGATTTGGGTTGTAGATGTGTCGGGAAACATCCGGAGTACACCCAGTTGAAGTTATAAGGTGGATGCGCGCTTATTGTCATCGTTGTCAACATCAAGCTCGAAATTGACGTATCGCTCATAAAATGATACATTGCTCGTATAAGTAAACCATAGCCTTCAAAGTATGGTATAACTTTGATTGGTTGTGTTAATGCTTTCCTTAATTGTTTATTGTATTGTTGATTATATTGATTGTTTTTCTTATTGGCTATATTGCTTAATTGTACCTATGTGCATTGCACGATCTTCTTTCTCTCCACCTCGATATTTATTTTGCCCTCACTGAGTATACGTGTGTTGTATACTCACTCCTCACCACCACATTTCAGGTATTGCAGTGTTAGAAGGAATGTTCGTGCTTGTGTTGATTGCTCTTGCCTGGAAATCAATGTATACGAAAAGTCATTTAAGTTTGTGTAATAAGTTAATGAGTTTTGGGTTCAATGCATGTTTGTAGTTGTCTTAAGGGAAAGAGTTAGGATAGTCGTGTAACTTGTGGAACCATATTTGTTGTATATACTTGTTGTGAACGAAGGCTCGGATAGCCTTAAGGTGTTGGTATGTTTGGACACGGTACTAGTCCATTTATGTACTATTTGCAGGTTTTGATTTTGCCTAGAAACAGGGGAGACTCCGTCCGTTTTCCCTAAATTTCATGTCGGGTTTGGTTTTGGGTTGCGATTAGATTGATTAATAGAACTTCCGGTCTCGTGAGGGATCGGGGTGTTACAAGTGGTATCAAAGTTGGTTGAGACAGCTCTCAGCCAGAATAGGGTCCTTGGTCTGTCAGGTAGCAACCCTTGAATGTGTGCTTGTTAAGTGTGTCTTGAAAGTGTGTGCCTGTATGTGAGATTTTGTGTCTTAAATTGAATGTGTGTACCTACGTGATATAGTTATGTGTTATGTGCTAAAGGTGTGTTATGTGAAGTGAAGTGACTACTCGTGTATCAAATTGGCATCGTGAATCGAATCGACTTCATGAATTGTTATTTGCTTGAAGTATTGCTTGTAATGTGTGTATTGGAATGTCTTGAATTGGTTGTGCCATGATTTGAATTGATTATGTTGTGCTTGACTTGATTGTCGTGCTTGAGTGACTTTGTTGAATAAACTATTTTACAAACATGCTTGCATAATAGATTAAGACATATATGTATAAATGTGATATCTTGGCATTCATACATGTCATGTTGAAATGGTAAGAAAGACTTCTTCCTTCCTCTGAAGAAAGGTAATTAGTAGCAGGCCTCCAAATTATGTGAATTGATGGGAATGAGTAGTACTTGACTAGCCTTTATTTGGGAGTTGGTATTTATAGTTGGAGTTTGTTTATTAGGATTCCTCTAAGATTATCTTCTATGCTCAGTAAATAAATGACTTTCTTTGGAGTTTTACATGATTATTCTTTGGAGCATTTTCTTAATATTTCCTTGTTGGGCATTCATCGGGTATTTCCATATTGGCATTTCGCGGGAGACTTGGTTAGGATTCTAATCGGCCTTTGGTGTTATTTCTGCATTCTTTTGGGGAACTTTGATTTGAGTCTACTTACGATGATTAGTTTTGAATGAGGCGCATTATTTTGGTATTCTCTGTGGACATTTCTCAGTGGATTTGGCAATTGGAATTCTTATCAGACTTGTTGCATAATATTATCTACAGTATCTCTGCTCTAGTCTTTCTTGATATTTTATCGGCAATCGAGATTGGAATTCTTCAATGGTATATGGTGCACCTGCACGACATTCTCTCTGGTATTTTACTCAGTATTTGGTAGCAATTTTATTTTGGGAATCTACTTGGTTATTCTACTTGGTGTTCATTTATGGACTTTTGATAAGTATATATATATGTTGGTGTACATTTTGGATTCTTTATTCAGATGCTTCTGGAGCTATATTTTGGAAGATTTCCTTGGAACTTTTATAGCATGATTGACTGGATTTCTTGTATGGAGTCTGCCTGAGCTGTACTTGGGTTCTCGTTTAGATTCTACTTGAGATTGTCTATTGGTATGTTCTCGGTACTTTTAGTTGGGATTCTATTATGGCATTCATGTCTAGTAAGATTTTTATTCGGAGTTCTATATGGTATTTTCTATAGTCATTATTTGGCCTTATTACTTTGGAATTTTCGGGCAGTACTACTGGGATTTCTATTTGGATTTTTCTACGGCTGTCTTATTCAGTATCTTACTCAGTAACAGATGAGGATTAATCAGAGTTGGATTTCGGTGGATACAAAGTTCTATTGGAAGAAGAATTGCGAGGACGCAATTGTTTTAAGGGGGGAATGATGTGATACCTCGAACCCAGCATATAGTTAGTGATATCTATTTGCATTTAAATGAGTTTTATTTTGAATAATAGTATAAACTTAAGTGATTAATTTAGCTAAAGTCACTTATTTTTGTATTGTTTTCATATTTCTTTCAAAAATACTCAATAATATTTGGATTAATTATTTTAAATAAGTATTAACTATGTTATTATATTTAATACTCGGTTTCATTTCCTTGTATTTAACTAAGTGATTATTTTACTTAACCTATTTATTTAAAGTATTATTTTGATATTTCTTTTAAAAATACACAAATAATTTTTATATTGATTAATTAAAATATTATTACTTATTTTTATTATTTATAGTAATTGAATTTATTTTCTTGTATTTAATTAAGTGTCATCTTAAATGTTAGCATTTAATTGCATTTGATTACGTATTTATATTAACTTGTTCATTCGTATCTTAGCATTAATTTCACAATTCTTCAAAATATTCTAAAAAAAAAGTTAAATTAGTTATTTTTAAATGAATACTAATTACTTTGATTATTTTTAATAATCGGTTTTATTTTCTTACACTTAATTACTTAGTTTTCAACTAAAAAGAAAAATGGCTCCAAGCCCAGAGTGAATTTTAAAACTATTTTACTTTTTAAAATTATATTTTTATATTATTCCTTATCATTCTAATAGAGATCGTTTATTGACCGTTTGATCGTAGCGCATCGAAAACGAGAGTTAGAGAAATATTTCTCGGATTTAGTGAATAGTGTTTTTAGCTTAATTGAGTTAGTTTTTAGTTATTTTTCATTTAATTGCATTGTTTTAACTTGAGCTAGACTAAATACCATTAAAATGAGCTTGTTTGACCATTTTCAACTTGTATTTGACTTTACCAAAAGACCAAAATGCCCTTGTCACCTTTTAAATACAAAAACAAGCCAAAATCTCATCAAAACATTTCCCAAAATTTCCTTTGTATTCCCTCCCATGGCCGAGACTTCAAGAGGAGAAAAAGAGAGATTTTGATTTCAATTTTTGCCTCCAATCTTGTGTGGAATTGCTCGGGGGTCGTGGCTCGGGCCTTTTCGAGACTTCCTCTTCAATCTCTGTGAGGGTTTTCACGTTTTTGTGCATTTTTATTCGAATTTGATTTTTGATTCAATTTCTTAGATTTGATATTTATTGCGTTAATTGCTTGGAATTGCCTCCTTATGGATCGTAGAGCATTGCTTGTTAGTTATTTAGTAATTTTTACAATTAGAAACACAAATTGAATCGGGGAAGAATAATGAATAGTGTTTTTGAATAGTAAAACCCTAGATTTTTTGATTTTTGATCCAAAACGCATTTTCTTGATTTGGTTAGGTGCTATTAATGTTAGAAGGATTAAATGTGCAATAAAAATAAGGTCCACTTTGTTAAAATTGGAAATTAGACAATGAAAGGTTAAGGAGGCCGTTTGACCAAGTGTTGACCATGCTCGAATTGAGTTGGGGGTTTGGCCAATAGGGGCATGGAAGTACTTTTGGCGCTGTTGTGGCATTGATTGTGTGTCCGGTTAGTATAGCTGTAGTTCAAACGTAGTAGGTGAACTTTCGGGCTCTAGTTGGAAAAGTGAGGTTTCGTGCCATAGAAACGTGCCTTGTAGTCCCTAAGTGAGGGTAATGAAGACAGTTCCAATCCTGTAGGTCGTTTGCTCGCAATTACCTTTGAAAGTTAGAGATTGAATAGTATTACTTGTAGTTTCCGTGTATTGAACTTGTATTGCCTGCTTTGTTACTGTTCTAGTTGCTATTTATTACTGTAAATGCTTGTTATATTGATTATTGCAACTAATCTGCACTTTGGTGCCCTCGCTCGATTGTTGTTATATTGCTCGTATTATATTGCATAGTGTCAGGCGCATGAGTGATGGGCCTCTCTGGGCAGTCTCGGGCTACCAGGGTTGGGTTGCTCTAGCTCCGTGTCTTATTCCCATTCTCGCTGGGGATGCCGCCTTGGGACATCTGGGTCGTAGATGTGTCGGGATACATCCGGAATACACCCAGTTGAAGTTATAAGGTGGATGTGTGCTTATTGTGACGCCCGGGTTTTAGCCACGCATTTAATTACTGTTGCATCCCTTGTTGCGCATTTATTTCTGTGCCTTACTAACTGACTTTTATAACTACTATTCACTTCATTTTTAAACTGCATCCTATTAGTTAATTAGCATTTTTATTAAATCATATTAATTGTAAAAGTAGTGGGGAAAAATGTGCATTTGAGCTAACGGCGTTAGGAGAGCTCGTTTAGAAAATGACTTTAGTAGTTGAATGAATAGTGTTACGTAACTAACTTAGGTAATTAATTAGCTAGCATATATTTTACTATCTAAGCTCGTTTTAAAGCTTACTACGCACATTTTATTAGATCAATTAAGCACCCAATTGACCCCACCATAACTTAACCCTTTTATATATCACCTAAACTCATAAAATGCAAAAAAAAAAAAAAAATAGAAAGCTGAAAACAGCAGCCCAAACCCGACAGCCCCTCCTTGCTCTTGGGAGAATTTTTTCATCTTCAACTCTTCAATTCAAGCCAAGCCAAGTCTTGAGCAACTAGTGTAGGGTGTTTGCAAGGTTCCTAGGTGCTCCTACGCGTAGTGGTGAGGGATTTCACGACTTGTTTTTGCATTTTTAAATAGTTGTTCTTTTCTTGAATTGTTGAAAATATGATTATATGCCATTGTAATTGTTATCTATGCTAATATACTATCTATATGAATGCTAGAGAACACTTTTGAACCGTCGTTTTGCAATTTAAACGGTTAGAATCGTTAGTTTGATTTTTAGGGTGAATAGTGACGTTTTTTCTAGGGTTTTGTGTAATTGCTCGAATTGGCTTGAATTAATGCTTCTAATTGATGCCTTAGGTACTAGTGAAGATAATCAAATAGCCCCGTACACTTGCATTGCCCTTAAATCGCCTAAAAATGGAAAATAGCCGACTTTAACTTGGGGCTTTTGGGGTTAATGCGAATCCGGGTGGATTCGGGCTTCAATTCTAGTATCCTTAGGCTACCTAGGTGCTATAGATGCCTTGATATCCCTTGTTTGAAGCCCGGACAATGTAGGTATGGTTTTAAGCCAAAAGAGGGAAATTGGGGCTTTCGGGGTAAACGCGTGCATTTGAATGAGTTAGAGGGTTGAGAGGGTACCTTGGGGGTTAGTTAGAAGGTTGGGAGAATTTCCTTTGAAAATGAAATCATTAACTTTGGTTTAGAAGAGAAATAGTTCGAAAAACAAAGGGGTTTAGGTGCAATTTAAGTTGTCTCACACTTCTAAACCCATGTCAGGACTTCTTGAGTGTTTATATGTGATTTTAAATTGATTTGGAGCTTTTGGAATGATTCTATGCTTATTTGGTATAAGTTCATTTGTAAACTGCTTATTAACTTCTATATTTGCTTCTATTCTAATTGTATCGAGGTCAACCTACTTTGTTGATCCTCATATGTGTTAATGCTTATATTATTGCTATTAACTTGCCATCGTTGAGTGCATTGCATAGTGGTTGCGCAACCATAGTGTCAGGGGCGGATGTGTTGAATATCGGCTGGGCGGCAAAGGGCTTGCCGGTGGATATTCAAACTCCGTACCCTATTCCCTCGTTCGCCTGGTCCGGAGATTGCCAGGGGATGTTGGGTCGTAGGATTCGGGGTACATCCGGAGTACACCCACTGGAGTGATTGGGGTTATGCCGGCTTATCGTGATCGTGCTCGTGGTTCGTGGACGTGATTGAAGACCAGTGAAGATTGGTGTATAGGGGATTGTTGAAATGTATCCTTTTAAATGTGTGGTTATTTAAGTTATCATTGTTTCTTTAATTGTCTAAGTGTTATTGTTGTATAATTGTATTATATGTTGCATTGCACGCCCCGGGACTATATCCCTCACTGGGCAACAGTGGTTGCTCATACTCGATATCTGTTTCAGGAGACGCTGAGGGTGATCCCCTGCTTGTTGATTTAGTTGAGGAAGAAGAAGTTCAGATCGAGCCTTTACCTTAGTTGCTGTGTCTGATAGCTTGAGGTGGTTAATGAAATTGCTGCTATGTGGAAGTTCAATTAATTGTTTTATGTTCTATTTTGTGGCCTAAGGGCTATGTATATGTTTGTTGCGCAAGTAGAAGGATAGTAGATTGTGGTGTAGAATTGGAAGCCATGTCTTGTAATAACTTTTATTCCTGCCTTATTTCCTTGCATGCTTGGGAGTGGATGGTTAATGTCGAATGCTTTATCCTTAAGTTGTTTTATTGAATTTCCTAGAATGTTATGATTATAAGACTATGCTGACAACAAGTTCTCGCATGCTTGTGTGTTTTGGAGATATTGTGTACTATAAGGCTCGGATGGCCTTATAGCTTTATTGTTTAATTAAGATAAGCTTGTATGTGTTGTTGGGACCTTGTTTAAGCGTTTACAGGTTTTTAGAATGTCCACGGTACAGGGGAGACTCTGTCCGTGTGTCGGGTCCGGACTTAACCTTTAGCTTGGGGGTTGGGTCGGGGCGTGACACTTATTGTCCTCGTTGTCAACATCAAGCTCGAGATTGATATATCGCTCGTAAAATGATACATTGCTCGTATGAGTGAACCATATCTTTCAAAGTGTGGTATAACGTTGATTGGTTGTGTTAATGCTTTCCTTAATTGTCTATTGTATTGTTGATTATATTGATTGTTTTTCTTATTGGCTATATTGCTTAACTGTACCTATTTGCATTGCACAATCTTCTTTCTTTCCACCTCGATATTTGTTTCGCCCTCACTGAGTATACGTGTGTTGTATACTCACTCCTCACCACCACATTTCAGGTATTACAGTGTTAGAAGAAATGTTCGTGCTTGTGTTGATTGCTCTTGCCTGGAAATCAATGTATACGAAAAGTCATTTAAGTTTGTGTAATAAGTTAATAAGTTTTGGGTTCAATGCATGTTTGTAGTTGTCTTAAGGGAAAGAGTTAGGATAGTTGTGTAACTTGTGGAACCATATTTGTTGTATATACTTGTTGTGAACCAAGACTCGGATAGCCTTGAGGTGTTGGTATGTTTGGACACGGTACTAGTCTATTTATGTACTATTTGCAGGTTTTGATTTTGCCTAGAAACAGGGGAGACTCTGTCTGTTTTCCCTAAATTTTATGCTGGGTTTGGTTTTGGGTTGCGATTAGATTGATTAATAGAACTTCCGGTCTCGTGAGGGATTGAGGTGTTACACGGGCTGCCTAGGGCCGATTAGGGGCTGTTTATACATGATTTTTGTGTAGCTTTAATGTGTGTTTTATGGAACTAACCTCTGTTTGCAACATAAAGAAATCCACTTTTGATGGCTCAATTTCATGAAATCATATGGTTGTTTAAATTTTTTCAGCATGGTTGTAATTTAATTATTTGAGTTGGTGGTTTATCCAACTATTGTAATAGTTAGATTATAACTTAGAATGCTGTTTGTAAACTCCATATGGAGTATAGGAATGATTGTAATAGTATTAGTTTGCTAGATGTTGCAATTGATTCGCGAAATTGTCAAAATAGTCAAAAGGATAGGATTAGGAATGACCGTTGTTTTTTATCATTTTCTAGGGTTTTTTGGCTTTATTTTGGTGTCTTTTAGATTATGGCTATTCACCCTAGGAGCTGTGGGTGATGGTGAGCCATAGTGGTCCGAATTTTAAATCAATTTTGCACTAGATGGTTCAATTGGGGTGAAATTGTAATCAAGACAAAGTTTTGGGTGCCATGTGCAATTTGAAGAATTGATGGGGCGTAAAAGATAATTTCCAAAGTCAATGTGGAGGCAAGAGACATTTTCACATACATTTAGGGTCAAATGTGTGATTGTGAAAAAGTCCTAAACAGGAAGCCATCAAAAGTAGAAAGTGGTTGTTTTTAGAAGTTACTATTTTTGTCATGGAAGTTTATATTCTTATTTTATTGAATATATCATATGACTGCATATCATCTAGTAACATGGCCAACCACTAGGATTTTTAAAAAAAAGGCTAAATCCAGTTAATTAATCTTAGGAAGGCTAATTAAAATCATAATCAGGAACTAGTTCATCTAGAACTAGAGATTATGAATTAACTTAGGGTTAAATGCCTAGTGTGAACCTAAGAGCTTTAGTTAGCCTAGACTATCCTAAGTGGCCTCACGTAAACCCGAATTAGGTTATAACTATTGCAATTAAAAGTGTTTTATGACAAGGGTCTATGGACCAAGCTTGTTTGGATTAAAACTAAAGTCAAATTGCAAAACATAGTTATAATTAAAAGGTATGTGGTAATTTAAAGTTGTTTTTAATAAGCAAAGGTCTCTGGGCTAAGTTTGCTTGGATTAAAACTATGGATCAAATTACAAAGACATAGTTATAGTTTATAAAAAACCTTACATACCAAAATATCAAGTGAGAGAAGGATTTAACGAAAGAATCCTAAGGCTTTCCATTTTGGTTTATACTAATAGTGGGAGCTATTCTGAGCTCACCTGCGTATGGGTCGTTCCCTTCAGAGGGTAGTCTCTTTACTAAGACTTAGCAAGAATAGATTACATTGAGTTTTCAACCGAAGTGTTGACAGGAGCAACCATCCTTTCGGTGGGGTTTTCGTCATGGACCACTTCATAGAATATTGATCTAGGTTAACCACCCTTCGGTAGGCTCATATTAAGAATATTCTAAGTGAAAAGGCTCATGGAAAAATGGTTAATTGCTTGAGATTAAAGGATGGTATCCTCCCTTCGGAGGTCTTACCATTACTCTAATGAAGTCAAATATGAATCAGTGATTGGAGTATCATTAGGTAGAGTCTATCCAGCTAATGATATTTCGAATAAGTGTAGCTTAACTTAATCAAAACTGCAATATAACCATCCCTTCTGTGGAATATTGTGAGTAGGATTAAGACACTGTGACATCAAAGTAGTTTAAGGGTTTAACTACTATTTTTAAGAAATAGATGTCAAAAGTATGAATGTTTACTTTCCTTTCATAATCTTTCATTTATATACATATCAAATAGTTCATTAGTCTGATTAAACTGTTTGTAAATATCCAGAGATGTCAGTTGGTTCTTTTATTCCACGTATCAGTATTTTGCTTGAGAATAAATTGATTGGCTCAAATTATTATGACTAAAAAAGAAATTTGGTTATGATACTCACTGCCAGAGGTTATGACTATGTTCTATTTCAACCCTGCCCTATCATCACCCCTGAGTCAACTTTGGAGGAGCAGACTTTTGAAAGACAATGGAAGAGAGCCAATAATATGGCTAAGTTCTACATCATATCTTCCGTGTCAAAAGTACTCCAGGTCCATATTGAAGGGATGAAAACTGCTAAGGATATCATGAACTACTTGGAAGGTATATTTGTTGAAAATAGCAAGCCGGCATGGCAAGCTGCTTTTAGAGCAATCATGAACACTAAGATGGCTGAATGAACGTCCGTCATAGAGCACGTGCTCAGAATGGTAGAATACCTAGATGCAGCCAGAGTCCTTGGTACAGAATTTGATGGCCAGAGCCAAGTAGAAATGATACTAGAAACTCTACCTGAATCATTTGCTCATTTCAAGCTCCGCTATTATGAGGGCAAGATAGATATAGGCCTATCAAATGTGATGGAGGAACTTCAAGCAGTAGAGACTACTCTGAAATCCTATGACTATGTAGATCTTACTCAATCTTCATCTTTTTGTCTTGCTCCTCACAACAAGAAGATCAAAAAGAAGGGTAAGCAGCAGAAGCGTGAGATGGATATAAAAAGTAATAGAATAATGGTGATAAGCTCCGAGGAAACTGCTTCGAGTGTGACTTCGGGTTAGGCACTAGAAGAGGATCATACCTCATGTACCTAGCCAAGGGCAAGATAGGTACCTCTATTTTCTTTCTAGTTGAAACTTTTTTTAGTGGTAGATTCTACTTCTTCGTGAATAGTAGACTCAGGCACTACTAATGTTGACTGCAATTCATTGCAGAGGTTTCAAGACACCAAGAAGATGGTTTAAAGGAGACTCTGAATTGCAATGAGGCATAAGGACCAGCATATGGGCATATGTAGTGGGAGATGTTACTTTTGGTTAAGAAATAGATAATCTTTGAATAATGTTTTGCAAGTTTTTCCCGTTTTGCGATGAACATTGTTTCAGTTTTCGCAATAGTTGATTTGGATGTTCATTTTGTTTTGAATGGATCCAAGTTTTTTTTTTTTTGGAAAATAATGAAAATAGTTTATTCTTTGATTATTTCTAATGATAATATCACTGCATAACACTAAGTTAATATAGTCAAGTACATAAAGAGAAGTTTTTTCTCCTATCTATTTTGTGTCATTTGTGTTTAGGTTAATCTAAACAAACTTTAGAGAATTGGTTAGAATAGGTCCCTGGACCTATTGGATCTTAAACCATTGATCATGACTCAAAAGTACAAAAGGTAAAAGTAGACTAGGTATGCACAATTGTGTGAAGTTCTGGTTTGACAACTAGTTGTCACACAGTAAATTGTGCTTCATCCCTATACACCAAGATTCCTACCGGAATAGTGCATTGCTTAGGAAAAATTTACACTATTTATTGAGTTTTGGTAAGATTCATGATGAATCAACTTGTTAATATCCTTGTTAAATAGCAACAAATATACTAAATCTAGTTTTGTCTATATCAGTCCATAGGATATCCCTTGGTTAATGGATGTAGAGATATGTCCATGTATAGGATTGTCCAGCTTATGAACTGAATGACATTTGAGATGTAGATTGGATATGTGCTATTTTATATTCAAAAGGTACAAGAATGGATAAGTTTACAACCTCTAGGAGCCAAATCCTTAGGGAAATGTTATATAAATCGTCCAGGACTAGACTCAGAGATTGCATTAAAGGAAGTCCCACCAGGATCCTCAATATTACCAAGTCCCACAATAACGCTGGGAAAGTACAACAACATGACTCTAGCTCACAGACGAAGCCATGTCGTAGTGGGAGGAAATCCAGGCAACTGGATGAAGAGTTCAGAGAGTTCTACCAAACAGACTCCGATGATCAGGTAGTGGATCTCAAGAAATATGACATCCAATGTGAATGCAGACGAATGACACCTAGCAATAGAATTTGAGATTGAGTCAAGTGCTCTTATCAGATTATGGCATCTTGTGCCCTCACCTAAAGAAATTAAACCCATGGGGGTGTAGGTGGGTATACAAGAAAAAAAAAGTGATGGATTAGAAGGTGAAACCATCAAAACAATAGTTTATAGCGGAAAAGTACACACATAAAGAAAGGGTTTGACTATGAGGAAACCTTTGTCACATTAGCTATGCTAGAATCCATCATGCTACTCTAAGCCATCGTTTGATTACGAGATATGGCAAAATGATTGTCAAGATAGCTTTCTTTAATGGAATTCTTGGCAAGTGCATCAATATGATGCGACCAGATATGTGTATTGCTTAAGGTCAAACTTGTATAGTCTGTAGGCTTAAAATTCTATTGATGGACTTGAGCAAACATCCAGAGCATACAACATTATATTTGATCATATTTCTTGATCAAAATGTTGGTGAGCCCTGTATGTATGATAAACTAGAAAAGAATGTTGTAGCATTCTTGGTCTAATATGAGGACAACATTCTACTCATTGAAAATGATGTAAGGATGTTGTCATCCATTGAGGTTTGATTGTCTTCTCAATTCCCGGTGAAGGACTTGGGAGAAGTGAGCTATGTTCTAGGCATCAAGCTTTGCACGATCGCAAAGCAGTGATACTAGCTCTTTCTCGAGTTTCATAAATTGAGAAGATACTAGTAAGATTTGGCATACAGGACTCCAAGAGATAATTGTAGCCTCTCAGGTATGGAGTCTCTCTATCTCAAAATCAATGTTCGAAGACATATGAGAGATAGAATTCATAGAAGGTTCTATATGCATCAACGAATGGAGACCTTTTTTATATGTTGTGTTTTGTACTAGGATGAATATCTACTTTGCGTTGAGCGAGATAAGTAGATAATAACCAAAGCTAGAACAATAGTAGAGTATATACTCAAGTATCTTTGTGAGAACGAGGGATTTTATGCTAGTTCGTTAAATCTGAAGGTCTTATACCTATGAGGTACACAAGATTTAGATTTCCAGTCAAGACATAAATTTCAAAAGCTCGGCTTTTGAAAATGTCGTTACTATGCTAAAAGCTTGTGATATGGATAAGGTGAAAAACAGTCTTGGATTGTTTACTCTACCATATGGACAGGGCATGACGCAATGCATAAAACAACATAAAAAAAAACTGTGTGGCTCATGAAATTATTAGTAGAATTGAGGCCCATGGCTAGTGGGAGCTATATGGCTCAAGAAATTCCTGATGGAATTAGAATACCTGATAGAAGTACAGATACTCATAGAGTGTACTGCAATAATGGTGGAATAATGAAAGAATGAGAAGAATCAGAGAACCACTAGATTGGGAAGCACATAGAAAGAATGAGTACCATAAGATTCAGGGAATTATCCAATAGAATAATGAAGTGGTAGGGAAATGCTTCAGCCAATGGTTCAGTGGACCCTGTCTTACAGAGAGGGTATTTAATACTCTTGTAGGGGCTACAAGTGTTGGATTAGGATAGTGGTAGTGCTCATTAGTGCAAGTGGGAGTATGTTGAAATTGGATGCCCTAAAGACCACTAACACTAAGACATCTCAGTATAATGGTTATTAATCAGTTAACAAATCAGAGCATTCATTATGAGCATGTTATATTCTCTCTTTTATTTGATATATGTGTATGCAAGAGGTTCCTTGATACAAGTGAATAGCATAGATGCATGGTGATTTACACAAAAGGTCTATGCTATGAGGCTTGGATCAAAACTATTAGTTCATAACCGAATAGTGAAGTTGGGTACTTCACTATGTAAGGTTATAATGAGAGGGTCTCCTATTTGGTAAGATAACTTGCCTTTAGTCATTGGAAGGGCTTTTCGGACTTTTCTCATTAGTGCATTATGATGCATTGAACGGGACTACAATAGATGCAATCTCAATGGCATTTCTATCATTGTTAGAGAACCAAAAGCATCTTAAGCTACTAAGTGACCAATGGTCTATATCATGAGCATATGTGGATGTATCGATGTGTTCTAGGACATGTATTTTGATTCACTATAGGTGAGTTCTTATATTAGGGTCAATAACTCGGTGTTTTGGACATATGGACTAGATCTATAAGGTTGCATATGGAACGCCCCGATCGCTCCCGAGACCAGAGGCTCTAAAAACCAAGCTATTATCAACCCAATCCTAAACCCAGGCAAAGATTTTTAGGAAAAACGGACAGAGTCTCCCCTGTACTGTGGACATTCTGAAAACATGTAAGCAACCAATAAAGCCACAAAACAACCTGGAACTCCAATTCTAATTAAAAACTGAAACTTTAAGGCCATCCGAGCCTTAAAACATTCAAACAGTGAGAATCATGCAAGCATGCATTCATGATAAATATTCTTTACAAAACTGCTTATCATGCCACTCCATGATAGCCTTTAAACACTCTTAGGAATTGAAAACAACTATACAACCGATCATTCACTTCCAATCATGCAAAGTAGCTAAGAGTAGAAACATAAGTTATTACATGCCACAGATACATATCATACATTACCTTCAAATTTACAGCTAAACAATATATACATGAACCCATAGACTCCGGAATAGGACATAAGTAATACAAACAGATTCTTTATATAACCAACAGGAAACACATCCACCTTAAGCAAGTATCACACAACAACTAAGGAAACTTCTCCTCCAATTGCAACTCCTGAAATATGTTAATGAGGTATAAGCAACCACAATTGCCCAGTGAGGGATAAAGACTACTCAGGACGTACAATGCAACAATTATAGCAGTTAGCAAGAAGGCAAGTAAAGTACATATGAAACAGTAAATAACCACACATATCAAAGGATACGATATACTTAACCCCAACACTCTAGAATTCTCTTATCTTTGATCACGAACCACGAACCATGATCAATGTGCCGGCATAACCCCAATCACTCCAGTAGGTGTACTCTGGATGTACCCTGATAATCCTACGACCCAACATCCCCTGGCAATTTTTGGACCAGGCGAGTGAGGGACTAGGGCACGGAGATCGAATATCCATTGGCAAGCCCGCTGCCGCCCAGCCGATATTCAATACAACTGCCCCTAACACTATGGTTGCGTCACCACTATGCAATGCACTTAAATCCAATGACAGTATAACAAGAATATAGGGCAATAACACATAGGAGGGACAACAAAGTAGGTTGCCCTCGAAAACAATTAAGATATAAACAAAATATAACTCAAGCAATTATCTTAAGTCATACAATTTATTAAAGAGAAAATGAACCAAAATGCACAAAAGGATGAAAATCCCTCACCTTTACCAAGCTCCAAGATGCAAGAATTGACTTCACTCTCAAACATTTTGGATAGTCAATTGAAGCATTCTTGTGGCTATAAAACATTTCATAACCTCCTAGATGGCATTAACTATATTAATATTTTACAAGTAACATTTATAACAAGCTCAATCAAATACCCTTTTTTTTGTAACAACCATTAATAATCCAATAATTCACATATAAATAGAAATTTACTTGTAGGCAATTAAACTCACAATTTGAATCCATTAATTTCATGAGTTAAGCAAGTAGAAATATTACATAGCAGGATCCTGAAATAAGTAATCTAAGTTAGAAGCTTCTCACTAGCAAACTTAGGGTTAAAAGTAAAAGGATGACTTAACAACTCAAGAAGGGAGTGTTTCAACTAGAATATTAAAGTTAGGTGCATTTAAGTTAAAGCATAGTTAACCCAAGTTAACATAATACCATACATTGTTTGTGATTTTCTTCATTCTAGATTAGATAATAACTTACATGTAAAACTAGTTCAACTCCACCTAATAATAGACTAGCAATTAACTCAATTTAAGGAATCCTCTTAAGAGTTTATAGCTAAAATAAGACAAGTTCCATTAATTGTTCAATAATACATTCATTAACATCGACTTCCAAACATTTACTTCTTAAAAGACTTCTAAATCATACATTCTCTTACTTTCCAATGATTATTAGTTAGTGCATAATATTTAACTCAACCAACATTCCAGCTCTTAGTTAGCTAACTATTCAAGAAATAAGTGTTTCACTTAAGACTTTATAACTGATAACAAACCATCCTAATCATATCATTATCTAGCTCAACAAACTTTAATATAACTTATAACACATTATTTCACAAGTAAGATACGGGATAGGAAGCCTATCTATCAATAAGTTCAACATTAACTTGACAACAATTTAAAATAAGAACAATTTCATCTCACTTTCATAGCAAACTCAAGTTAAAGATAACATTTAACAAGCCAATAAATAACTACTTCACAATTAACTTATATTCTAACTAAACCCCTACACAATTAAACTAACTCTTCAATTTAAAATTAAATCATAAGCTTAAAGAATAGATGCTACACCAAAACACTTGTCTTCATTTTCAATCAAATTAGCGTTCAAGATAAACAATAGATCTAAATCACATTCATTTATAACTAAACAATTATTTTCATGTAGATAGTATGACATGCAAGCTATAGTTAACATCTACATGACTTAATAAATGAGTTCACATTCTAGCAAGAGGGGTAAAAGGGCAAGGGAAAAGGCAGTTGCATTCCATACTAACTCATGATTTTTATTTACTCATTCAATCTTAATTATATCACAATTTATATAACCATAAGAGCTCCATTACGCTACTAATCATCCAAGAATACTACACAATAAAGTCTTGATCGAAGATATCCAATTAGAGTTGAAATATATCATCACTTCTAGCAAAATAACAATGAAATTCAGATTCTCGCGCAATAGGACAGTTCTGACACATCTCACCAAAATGATCATAACTTATTCTAGAAAACTCCGATTAATGCACCGTAAAAAGCATTAGAAACTAGACTCGTAAGGCTTTCTAATGGTATATAATTCAACCCCTAATCCTTCTCCAATTAATACAGTTTTAAGCTCGAAATTTCCTTAGTTTTGCTGAAAAAATCTGGATAGCCACGGTTGAACACACACACATGTACACGCATGCCTCCTATGCTAATTTTCAGATTTGCTACAGTGTTTTCAGCTTTTCTCTTTTTTTGTTTTTTTTTTGTTTTATGAGTTATTATATGTATATGTTAAGTATTTAAAGGGTGGGGTCAACTTGGGTGAGTTTATTGCCTACTAAAATGAGCCTAGTCAACTTAAAAACGAGTCTAATGCACATAAATTAAGTTAGCTAACCAAAACATAATGGTTCATACGTAATACTATTCATTCATTTTAACAAATCATTTTCTAAACGAAGGCTCCTATCGCTTTAAGCTCAAATGCACATTTTTCTCATTCCTATAACAATTAATATGATTTAAGAAAAATACTAATTCATGGTAATTATGTAGTTGAAAAATGGAATGAATAGTAACTAAAGAAGACAACAAGCAAAGCACAGAAGAAATGCGCAATTAGTGGATGCAACAATGAATGAATATACGGCAAAAATCTCGGGCGTCACAACATACATATGAGTCATGATTCTATGATATCTTAATTGATAGTGAGCTACACGCTTGGAGTTATCTATATGATCATCCAAAATCTAAGATCTTAATAATATAGCTCGGGCTATATTGGATATTAGACTTGTGGGTCGCTCCCAAGACAAGGAAATAGTATATGGGTGATGGTTATAGGAAAGATAAAGGTCCAAGGTGTAGATGTAATCAAGATAGGATGATAGTACGAATGTAAGACCTACTCTTGATTGCAGTTGAAAACATAGAGTGGCATTTTTGTCATTTTACTTAGTAGGTCAAAGATGAAACCACCACTAGAAGTTTATTAGTTGTATTGAAGTGTAACCATAACTCTTTAGTGAAATGAGATAAGGCTAAAATGGTCAAAATGCTGCTAGTGACTAGCATGGGCATTTTGGTCATTTTATAGTCAAAACAACTATGTCTTAAAGTCCCTTTCCTTGCTACTTTCCTTAATGGTTAACTACCTATTTCCTTATTTAGCATTTGTGTGTAAATTGAGTATAGTTTCGTAATTGGGAACATGCAGCTCGATTTGGAAAGGCCAGGACATCAGGACAAGGAACATTCTTAAGACAAGAATGTTTGTCCTAGCATCTAATGTCCATATGGCATGTGTTCTGCGTATGGATAAGGGTGTGAGGTGTAATGATCCCAATCCCAACCCTTCTAAAGACTAGGTCAGGAGTCTATGCTCGCAGTTGTATTGATCTCATATATAAACTTTTACAACATTAGAAGGAATAAAATGTAGAGAACTTTTATTAATTAGCTACTGTTGGAGATATGCCCTAATGCTATATAGTTAGATGACCTATTTTAGGATATTTTGGCATTAGCTTGTACATAATGGCATTTACATCTATATGTTTGTTTGCATATTGACATGTTTGTAACATTTATATTCTTCGTCATTCTTTTTTATGAATGTGTCCTTAATGTTTTTCGGAAAAGAAATATATTCTAAAAGAGTTTAGAATACGTTGGCATATTTCTTTGATAGCCCTCAAATTATTCGATCGGGACTAGAATAATCAAGTACGGGCTATCATATGTAGTTACCTTTGATTAACATAGGGATGTTAATGATAAAAGGGTAACGAGCCTTGTGCCATAACAGCATATAGATGCGATTAACTTATATATGAATGATCGTTAGTGGAACGAATCATTGAATGTGACCAGAATAACAAACTACATGACTTTGGATTAATAGTTTGTTATTCGTTGCGAATTGTGCAAATTAATCATTTGACTTGAGAAATTATGGCTACCGAATATATCAGGGGCTAAATCTTGCGTTTGGATAAAACTCACCTTATTCAAGGTGAGTAATGGCCTCTTACAGTTTAGTCTTGTGATATAGAGACCGACATGTAATAGTTAAGATAGGATCCGTTAACCTCCGACGTGAGGCAATGTCCTATGCGATCTTATTTCAGTTGTTGAATGAAGAAGTCCTTGGCTGGGGTGCAAAAGATGGAATGTGGAAATGGGTTTTTCCATAGGTGTCATCTCTCATTTTACCGAATGGATCTATGCATGGAATCGAGCTATAGGACTTAATCGTATCATGGTTCTCATTCGATCGGGACATATTTACTGGAAGAATCGGACTGCATGCTAATTTATGACTATAAATAGATTCATAAAAGTTGGACTTCATTACCATATAAATTGTCATGATACATGTATGTTGCTAGACGTAACTCTTGAACGTGAGGGTATTCTGAAGAATGATGGAGACATTCCCAGAATAAATTAAAAGCGTTTAATGGTCCCTCATCGCTATACGGTTATGAATCTAGAAAGTCACACATATAAAGAATATCAAGAATAAAACATTTAATAAGCTTGTAATTCATTTTGGAACGTTAATTGTTAAGCGGGCCAAAAGTATAATTATTAAAAGTATTAGGGCCAAAGTACAAATATTAAAAGTATTAGGGCCAAAGTACAAATACTGAAAGTATTCGGGCCAAAGTAAAAATAGAGAGAGGGGTCAATTTTCAACTAGTTATTCTAACGAGGATTAGAATTACTAATTGGAAAGTTGTCACTAGAAAACAAAAGACAAATTGCCATTAGAAGACAAAACACTAGTGGACGAAACACTAGAAGATAAAGCACTAAAAGACAAAGAACAAATTGGCAAATGAAGATGTCTTGAATGTATGCAGGCTTGCCACTTGGCAAAAGGAAGATATATCAAGATAATGCATACTTGCCACTTGTCACAAGATAAGACAACTCAAGACATTATATGAAGGCCATGTTCTCTTCTTTGTACTAGTTGGATTTTCGGCCATAGTATGCTCAAGCAAGACAAGAATAGCTTTCATTCTCTCTTTCTCTCACTTCTTCGGCCAACACCAGAAAGCAACAAAAGAAAATTTATCTCACTTCTTCTTTCGCTTTCTACCCCTCGGCCAAGATAAGAAGAAACACTTGGTGTTTCTTTCTTGTACTTTCATACACACACAAGCTCAGCTCTATTATCGGGAAGCTAGCACATTTACTTGGTTGGTGGAGTTTGCTTTTGAATACTCGTGTGTTTCAGTCTATGAATTTTATACTTTGAATGAGGCTAGTCAACGCCATCTCATTTTTATAATCATTTCGGCCATCAACGGGAATGAAGAAAAAGATGAGAATTATGTCTTCTTCCTCGATGCTCTTGGCCAAAGCACGAAAAAAATTTAAGTATTATTCTTTTTGCTTTATATCTATTTGCAAGCTCTAATATACTATTAAGTAGCTAGCACATTAACTTAGTTTATAGAAATAACCTTTGGTTGCTTGTATGTTTTGATCTAGAGCATTTGCACATGTGAAGGAGGCTTGTATATGTCATAGCATCTCTGTCGTGATTCCACATTCTTTCGGCTATAAATCAGAGGTATACCATTTTATCTCTCGTTTACTTTATAGTATATTTGATATATTATATGTTTCATGGTGATTGCCATGGAGTTTACTTTGGAATGCATGTGATTATAAAAGTTAATGTTGAAAATTTTAAAATGCTCAACGCTTCCGCTTTAACTCTATTATGTTGTGAATCACACGTTTCTAAGAGATGATCATTTCAAGTAGTATTAGAGCCACGATTTTTAAAGTCCATGAAATCACATGTATAGCCATAGATCTAACCATTAAAGTATGTAAAATGGCCTTATTTCATGATTCTAAGCATATGCATGTGAAGATCTATGATTGTGTATGATAGTTCAAGAAACGAGAAAGTAGAATACTTTTCCCTTGGCATGGCCAAGAGACACTCGGCTTTTGGATGGTTGAAAAACATGCCACTTCATGTGTATTATACATCGTATACGTTGAAACATGGAACATGTGAGTAGAGCCTTTTCTCCTAGCCTTGGCCATTTCTTTTTCGCCTTGAGGTTGGTTTTTGAGAAATGTGCCGCTCATGTGTATTGTAGTCGTACATGATGGAACATGGAACATGAATGAAGATCATTTTTTCCCTTGCCATGTTCAAGAGTTTTCTTGGGATTGTGAAGGTTGAAAAGTTGTTTCTATTTTGCTTGTACTTGCCATGATGATCAATCTTGACTTCCACAAGTGATATAAAGTGTTATAATCACATAATCTATTGGTTTACATACAAATTGGCAAGGTGTTGCTAATGGATGTTAAAGATTAGATGGTTGTGTTGTCTTTTGTATGTGATGCATAAGATATTTGGTAGTTTACTTGTCTAGCTTGGATTGCATGTTGATATGCATGATCTTGGCTGTATGAGTTTGATTGATTGAATGGTGAACTAGATCATGGACTCGGTATTTGAATGGTTTATAATTGAGACATAAGTCTTATTTTACTTTCTTGTAATTGAAAGAATTATGTAGTGAGGACTATATGTAATCTTTCAAGACAAAGTACAAGAAGACCATTGAAGGCATCCAAGGAAGAAGAAGATCTTGAAGGCATTAGATGTGTTTTAGGATAGTCTTATTTTCTTATTCTTGGTCCAAGTCCATGATCCACCATTCGTTTGTGTTGTATGCATCCTATTTTATATGCTTTATATGTTGGTAGCTTATAAGTAGCTTTGTGTGCACTATGAGATCTTAATGTATGATTCATGCATATGTGTTCATTCGTTTACTTATTTGTGATATTTGCTTATAAATGAATTAATGTGCAAAGTGAGACCTTAACAAACAAACAAAACTCCCCATGTGAAAACTTATATTAGATCTGTAAAATATGTTTTACTAAAGTCCTCCACCATCCTAGGATCTAATTAAACTTAAAATGAATACGTTCCAACATAGCCACAAAGGTTTGAGGAAATGTTTCGTAGAAAGTTTAATTGAGTCACTAGTATGAAAATGGTGATGTAGTTATCTTCCAAAATCTAACAACCAACATGGCCACAAAGGTTTAAGGTTATTGATTCAATTTGTCGGATAACTAAGAGATGGCGGGTTTAATCTAACTAGATCACTTAATCAACATAGCCACAAAGGTTTGAGACCAAAGTGATTTAGGGACTAGAAATGACCAAATCCTATTTAATGAAATAGACAACCAAAGTGTTGTTGACTCTTGACACCTATATTTTAACATAGCCACAAAGGTTTGAGAGATATATGTGATTAAGAGAATTTGGTCACCCACTAAAGGAATCTTAACAGATTTACATTTCACATTAAGGGAGTTTGAGACTCGATAAAATTAGTGGGAGGTATCATTTAATTAAAGTCCTAGTTAAATGATTAAACAAGTTAAAGTCAACTAGCAATCTTATTTTTCCGCAAGTTTATGGCTACATGTATGAACCCGTCTTTATCTTAATATTCTAGACTTATATCACGTGAATCAGGTCAAACTCTATTGATTAATAATGTTGTCTAAGAATAGTTCTTAGAAACTTAATCATATGATTAGATTAGAATGCTCTTAAGTTTCCTTCTTGATAATGCATCAAAAGGAAAGTGTATGATACTTATGGTTGATAAGTAAAATAACTTAAATATGTTATTGAGTTATATTCTTTTATTGATTGTATAATAGTATACAAGATATAAAAGGAATATGATTCTAAACCTACAAAGAGTTGTGTGGTAAGCATATTTCATTGACATAATAAAGGAAGTCAATTCATGGTCATATTTCCTCTTTCATTAATGCAAAGAAGAAAGGCATGAATAAGATGATTTTTTTTTCTATTAAGCCAGTGGGAGCATAATCTAAAGGATAATTAAGGACTATAAAGGTATATGTAAAAGTGTTTACATAACCAACAAATCGGACATTAAAAGGAGGATTTATTCAATATGTCTTTATAGCTTGAATGTCAAGAACATGAAGCTATAATGAATGATAAATCTCCTTTGTTAATGGTTGTTATTAATTTATGATTTTGATTCTTTTGTGACATAAGTGTGCATGCATTTGAAAGAATCTTAATCAAAGTATGCTTTGGAAGTGTGGAATGGTTTTAGTGTTAGCAAATGAAACAATTGTTGTTACATTAACTAAAGACAAACATTTTGTTAACTGATTAACAACACCCGATGTACCACAATTAAATAGGAGTTTCTTATTGAAGAAATTGTGCTTTGTATGACTTAGTGCAAAAGTTGACTAGTTGGACTAATCAAACAATTTACTTGTGGGTTGTACTTTTCTTATTTCTTCTATTGAATAGATCTTGATTCCTACCATTGCTATAACTTTATATGTGATAAAAGTTGGATAGCAACCAAATACTAAAGGAGGTAATATTTGGATTGTCCTACTTTGATTGAAAAGATTTTAAAAGGACAAGTGGGAGTTTGGGGTTGAAAGGTAATTTCATGCTATATCCTTGTTTAATAGGATGTAATTTTTATTTTGTGATCAAATTGTATTGATTTGTTAGATTTTGATCATTTTTGAAGAAAAAGTTTTGTTCAAGAAGGTTGATGCATTCTAACTAAATAGAAATAGAGGAAGTGTCCTCTAAGCCACAGAATCACCTAGACCTAAATATTAAATCTATTCAATCTGGTCTGAAATGTCATCATACAAGATCTTTGCAAACATAGTAGTGTATCTCATCCTTTGAAGGATATGGGGATATCTTCTATTGGATGCACAAAAATGGTTTGTGACTTGAGATAATTATTAGTTAAATGATCCTACAATTTGTAAAGAATTGATATATGATATCTATTCCAAGAAATATTTTAGTGAAATACGTGATGATTATACTCCATATAATTCAGTCTTATCTGAACACTGATTTTCGAGATGAAGATTGAAGTTAATGGAAAAAGGTTTATGACCTTTTATAGCTAGATTGGTTTCTTGAAAGATATCATGTGCTTGATTGGGACTGTGTCTTTGCTTACCCTAAAGTAGAGAGGCATATTCCAAAAGAGAGCATAATGGATGAAATCTTTTACCAATCGTTAAGCTTAAGTCTATTTTCATTATGTACTTGGATGAACCTTGTATGCATCAGCGTTAGTGGGAGCACAACCACTATTCTTAATCTGTATGTTGATGACTTGTATATCATAGTTGATGATATAAGTGATGTGATGTCAGTTAAAGTCTAGTCATATTAAATGTTCTCCATATTTGGATGATGTTAGTAGTATCTAGGGAATTCGTAGCTATGGTGATAGTATGAAAAGATTACTTAACATATTCCAAATATTGTACCTAGAGTGATCTTGAAAGTGTTCAAGATGATTTTCAAAAAGAAATCAAAGAAATGAATTGTTGTCCTTAAGACAATGAATCCATCTCCGACGAATGATTTTCGAGAAACTCTAATAGTATAGCATACTTGGGATGAAATCATTATATGCTTGAGATGACTTCATAAGTTGCTATACTAAGTACAACGTTTGACATTGCGCAAATTGTAAAGTGTTACGAGTTAATGTCAATTCTATCCAAATTGAGAATGTTGGATAACACTTGTATATGTATTTAAAGTACTTCTGAAGCACTTAAAATACATTCTATGGAGAAGGTAAAATTCGTGGTGACGGATTTATTAGTTTAGATTTTGATCTGAAACTAATAATAGAAAGTCTATTTCGGGGTTCATATCTAGTGGGAGTACAATTAGTTAGAAAGGTTCTAAACGAACTGTATGACCCATTACATATATTATATCTTTTGAAATATTCGATGGTACAAAAGAAGTTGTTTGGATCAAGGTAATCATACAAAGTTGATCATGGTTATTATCATTTAAGTTGTGATGCATTTACATTACAACTATAGTGGAGCTATTGCACAAGCTAAAGGAACCAAGGTCTCACAGTATGTCCAAACATTTGGAAAGGTGTTTCCATCTTCATATATTGTATCTGTAGCCTATAACAATATGTTATTGCAGAAAAACGACTATATCTCTTGATGTAGCTGACCCACTTACCATAGCCATGAATTAGTCATAACTAGGTCCACGTCTTGGGAAAATGGATATATGATATCATTGTGTGTTGCGCTAATACTATATATATCATAGCATTAATGCAAGTGGGAGATTGTTAGAGATATGTCATAATGTTATATAGTTAGATGACCTATTTTGGGATATTTTCGCATTAACTTGTACATAATAGCATTTACGTCTATATGTTTGTTTACATATTGACTTGTTTGTGACGTTCATATTCTTTTTTATTCCTTTTATATGAATGTGTTCTTAATGTTTTTCGAAGAAGACATATATTTGAAAAGAGCTTAGAATACGTTGGCATATTTCTTTGATATGATAAAAATTCAAACTGATTCATAGCCCTCAAATTATTCGACCGGGACTAGAATAATAAAGTGTGGTCTATCATATGTAGTTACCTTTGATTAATATAGGGATATTAATGATAAAGGGTGACAAGTCTTGTGCTATAACAGTATAGGGATGCAATTAACTTACATGTGAGTGATCGTTAGTGGAACAAATCATTGAATGTGACCAGAATAACAAACTACATGACTTTGGATTAATAGTTTGTTATTCATTGCGAATTGTACAAATTAATCATTTGACTTGAGAAATTACAGTTGCTGGATATATCATGAGCTAAATCTTGCGTTTGCACAAAACTCGCCTTATTCGAGGTGAGCAAAGGCCTCTTGCAGTTTAGTTTTATGATATAAAGACCGACATATAATTGTCAAGATAGGATCTGTTAACCTCCGTCGTGAGGCAATGTCCTATGCGATCTTATTTCGATTGTTGAATGAGAAAGTCCTTAGCCGGGGCACAAAAGATGGAATGATGGAAAGGGATTTTTTCATAGGTGTCATCTCTCATTCTACCGAATAGATCTATGTATAGAATCGAGCAGGATGACTTAATCGTATCATGGTTCTCAATTCAATCGGAACATATTTAATGGAAGGATCGGACTAAATGCTAATTTGCGACTATAAATAGATTCATAAAAGTTGGACTTCATTACCGTATAAATTGTCATGATGTGCGTATGTTGCTAGATGTAATTCTTGAACGTGAGAGTATTCCGGGGAATGACGGAGATATTACCTAAATAAATTAAAAACGTTTAATATGTCCCTCATCGTTATGCGGTTATGAATCTAGAAAGTCACACACATAAAGAGTATCAAGAATAAAGCATTTAATAAGCTTGTAATTCATTTTGGAACATTAATTGTTAAGCGGGCCAAAAGTATAATTACTTAAAATATTGGGGCCAAAGTATGAATATTAAAAGTATTGGGACCAAAGTACAAATACTAAAAATATTGAGGCCAAAATAAAAATAGAGAGACGGGTTAATTTCCAATTAGTTATTCTAATGGAGATTAGAATTAATTATTAGAAAGTTGTCACTAGAAGACAAAAGACAAGTTGTCATTAGAAGACAAAACACTAGTGGACGAAACACTAAAAGACAAAGTACTAAAAGACAAAGAACAAGTTGGCAAAAGAAGATGTCTTGAATGTATGCATGCTTGCCACTTGACAAAATGAAGATATCTCAAGATAATGCATGCTTGCCACTTGTCACAAGATAGGACAACTTAAGACATTATATAAAAGCCATGTTCTCTTCTTTGTGCTAGTTGGATTTTCGGCCAGAGCATGCTCAAGCAAGACAAGAATAGCTTTCATTCTCTCTTTCTCTCACTTATTTGGCCAACACCAGAAAGTAACAAAAGAAAATTTCTCTCACTTCTTCTTTTACTCTTTACCCCCGTCCAAGATAAGAAGAAACACTTGGTGTTTCTTTCTTGTACTTTCATACACACACAAGCTCAGCTCTACTACCGAGAAGCTAGCGCATTTACTTGGTTGGTGGAGTTTGCTTTTGGATGCTTGTGTGTCAATCTATGACTTTTACACTTGTGAATGAGGCTAGTCCATGCCATCTATTTTTCATAATCATTTCGGCCATCAACGGGAATGAAGAAAAAGATGAGAACTATGTCTTCTTCCTTGATGCTCTCGGTCAAAGCACGAAAAAGGATAAGTGTTATTCTTTTTGCTTCATATCTATATGCAAACTTTAATCTACTACTAAGTAGCTAGCACATTAACTTAGTTTGTAGAAATAACCTTTGGATGCTTGTATGTTTTGATCTAGAGCCTTTGCACGTGTGAAAGAGACTTGTTTACGCCGTAGCGTCTCTGTCGTGATTCCACATTCTTTCGGCTATAATTGGGAGGTATACCGTTTTATCTCTCATTTACTTTATAGTATAGTTGATATATTATATGTTGCATGTTGATTACCATAGACTTTACTTTGGAAATGCATGTGATTACAAAAGCTAATGTTGAAAATTTTAAAATGCTCAACACTTTCGCTTTAACTCTATTATGTTGTGGATCACACGTTTTCGAGAGACGATCCTTTCAGATACTATACAATAATTCAACTACAAAAGAGTGTTACATCACTGCCCGAGACATGGAAACTGAAACTACCCTACTGTTCTACAAAGTAGGGTTTCAACGACAGCTATAGTCACCCTTCTACCTGAGAATAATACAAGTAAACTCTACTCTTTACAACTTGGATCATTATCAGAACATGGCAGGCAAGGAACTTCGAACATGTAATCAATTAACTTTGGTACATAACAATAGCTTCCATTTTAAGCTAAACTTCACCTGCCGGGGAGGGGGGGATGCGGGAAAGAGGGTAAGCTCTTGGGAAGCTTAGTGAGGGTGGAATAGGGAAAGTTTTGAAAATGTTTTTGGGGAAAGGGCTTTTGAAAACCATTATGCGATGCATTACATGTACTATAACATTAATGAGCTATCCACATATGGTAAACGTTAAGATACAATACATATGATAACCAGTAGAGATTACTATCACATTCACCACGTATTAATAGCAGTAACGACATATAGATAAACAATCAACTTTTTTTCCCCGAGGGGTCCTATAGGGACCAAGCGAGAGTACTTAATCAAATAATAAAAATGATACATTTCGATATCATTTCCATTGAGGTGGCCGGCCTCAAATCACGATTTCAACTTCTTATCTCTCCCCAATAGGGTACTCCGGATGGCACCTGAAATCTACGACCTAACTCTCCGAGGGTGTAATGCCAAGCAAGAGATGGACTAAGACCACGATAGTCACGGGAGCACTGACAAGCCCTATGTTGCCCAACGTTCATGGACGCTATCATGCCTGAGATTGTACCCCCAATAGAACACACACATGCATAGATAACCATTTAATACGCAATCAATAATCATTTGAGGGGATGATAAAGTAAATCGTCTCCGTACTTGCAGATATTAGAGATGAATTTAACAATAACTCATTGTCGACACCTAAATATGTAATAAATCCCATCTCAGCTGATAATCAATGGCAAAAGTAGATAACCATATACATATGTTATAGTCTAGGTAAACTCAAGTCTCAATAAGAATCACGTTTCCTGGTAATTCAGTAATCTTAACTAGCTAAGATAATTCATGTCTGATTTATTTAAATGTCCTCTGAACTCCTTCAAACAATAAGCTAAAGCCTACTTAGCAGGTAATAACAATTTATTTAACTTGTATATTAAACTCCTAACCAATTAATTCAACTTACTAGTAACATTTACTTTCAGGTCCTATTTGAATCTATTTAAGATTATAATTCTATACTCGCAGCTCGGGTACATACGATACTACATTTCCTGATATTTAAATAAGACAATTTTTATCTTATTCATCTATATGTCTTCCCAGGCGCCTTCAATCAAACAGTAAAATTCATTAATACTAGAGATTGGAATCCAAGAGGAGTTCAATTAATTCTAAGTGTTTCTACTTATTAGCATATACTAACTTCTAGGTGTCTTTACTTATTAGCGTACACTAACCCTACCAGTCTTAATACTCAATCGTAATTCAGCTAATTAGATTCGTTAATTTCAATCACTTTCTAACTAAGATAAAACAAGATAAGTACGTAGTAACAAACTATATCAGTCTTAGTTCTATAATTTCATGAGGTAAATTAAACTTGCAAATAATATGAATAAACCTTTTCCCCATAAGTGAAACGGTTTACATGCTAAAAGGAAGTTCATCCTACAAATTTATACTGGATAATATACATATATTCACCTATTTTGCATGCAATTTGGATTAAACTTCCTCCAATTAACAACAGGTAAATGGGAAATTCGTAGTTGACTTCTGAATTATAGTTCAACACCTACCTAACACCAATTTGAGCAACTAACACTTTATAATCCTAACTAACTATCAAAGCTCAACTCGCCCAAAACAAAACTGCTAGAAAAGTTAATACACATTCAGATATATAGCATTTTCATTCGTACCCATTAAAGTTTTCATGTAATAATTTTAAAGATTCCTCACATTGGCAGTGTATAATTTATAAGTTAATAACTAACATATTATACATATGGTCGACCTTCACATGCACGAGTTATAAGTTAATAACTAACACATATAATTAACTCATTTGAATAAACATGAGTTTATGAAAAATTTCCTTACCTCACTGCTCACGGAAGTTATAATTTTCGCGTAATTGTAGTATATATACTGACGTGTGAGTTGAAATATATATTCGTTGGTGTGGTTTTTGCTATTGCCGAAGTAAGTGGCGTTTTTATAACGCTAAACATTAGTTTCGATTGGATGAATGTAGCGGTGGGGATTAGCTAGTGATTAACAAACTAGCTGATCACTCGTGTAAATCTTAAGCGTTCATGTAAGGTGACAGCGATGAGGAGCTATGCGGTGCTGATTAGTACAAGTTATCCTTAGGCATTTGATTGCTATGTTTGTAATGATCATGCTAAAGACAAACCAGGTGGCTGTCCCTGAAAGTGGTGTTGAATGACTATGCTAAATTGGGCATTGGTTCGTTATGATATTTCCTTACGTGGGTGATAAAGCGGTGTGGTGAAAACGTAGGCTGCTGCGTTATGGGGATTAAATCGGGGCGGTGCTGACCTTTTCCTAGGAGGGTAATGATGATGGTGAAGCACATGATGAAGTAGATTAGGCGATGATGAATTACTAGCGTGGCATTGTGGTATATGGTGCAAGATGTTAGCGTGGCAAATCATGGTGCAGGGTGCAAGATGTCGAGCAGTTAATTTAGCTTAGTGTTTGGTTGCCTAATGATGTTTGCATGTTATTGGTTTTTGGTGGCAGTGGATGGTAATAGCACTTGGAAGGTAAATGATAATGCTAGGCTATAATGATTTGGCAATGGGTTGAAGAAAGCGAGAATTTTAGGATGGTGGAGCTAAGGCCTTGGCAGGCATTGGCTTAATATGAATTTAGTTAATATCCCTAATTAATTTATTTGTAAACACTTCAGAATAAATCTAGATATCCTCAAATTATCTAGTGTACTTATTAAAACTACTTAGTTGACACCCTAATTTCCTTGGCAAATTGAGATTGAAGCACGTCAGGCTGGTAGCACTATAAGCTTCGGTGGTGTAAGAAATAGTTGGTTGGGAAACAATGAGGTTAATAGTGGGAACACGAATCCTATCCAAGAACTAATGAATTATTTTCGAAATGTTATTTTAATCTTTCATTTTAATGGAAAGCTATATTAATTTATTAAGAGTAAATATTTCTAATAAATTCATTGGTAAGCATTTAGTAAAGTAATAACCCTAAGTATAATATAATGTACTTATTAGATTAAACTACTTTAACATACTAATTTTCATTTTAAAATTATTATATAATTGTTTACCTAGTCATTACCCTTAAAATTATTATAGTCTATCATTTTTTTTCCCAGCAAGTCTTATTCTAACAAATTAGCATTCCTAAGTAGTTTATTTGTAATCATTTCATAATAAACCTAAGTAGTAATGTACTTATTATTTAAACTATTTAGTTAACATGCTAACTTCTTCTCTTTTTTTTCATTTTACAAGTTAAGATTTATATGGTTATTATTTATCATGTAAAAGTGTTTTCATATGATTTAATATGCATACTAGGTTAGCCTTATTGTTTTAATTGAAATGAATGCTTAGTTTAATATGTTAGGGTTTATAATTCTTCTAAGGTCAAATTAATTCATATCATAAGGGCACATACCTATTATAAAATAAAAGTTGATCATATGTGATTGTACTCTATTTATATTTGGCACGTAATTTAATATAAGATATGAATACCTAAATAAGGCCATGCCACAAATCACATACGAAATGCAAGTACTCATTACTAAAGCTCAATTAATATATGAAAATTGAGTACGGGGCCTCACATGAGGCGTGTGGGAGAGAAGTTTTAAGATAAGATAATTTCTTGATTTTAAATTAAGAAGATAATGTAATTATCTTCAAGATAATTTAAGAGATAATCAAGCAATAGACTCCTAATGTAACTAAATCTCTCCCTCTCTTATATCCCTTAGAAATTCGGCCATATCATGGATCTAACACACACGATCACTTGTTTAAGAGACACACATACCCATATACACATTGATACATGGCCAAGAGGAGAAAAGATAGGCAGAAAGAAAAATCTACCTTTTCTAAACCATTGATCAAGGAAGTGGAAAAAGGGGAGAAGGCTTTGGGGTTCCTCGCGCATGGAGGTGATACACGGCCTTGGGATAAATTTTTCCAGCAATTCCACAGTCCTATAAACGTGTGTGTGTTGTGGATTGACACCAATACAGAGGTAAAATCAAGTACAATTAATTTCTAGCACAAGATTGCGATTTCGGTGTTGTTTTTAGCATGATTTCGTGTATTCTTCCACTTGTGGATTATTGGCTGCAATTTATTATTTATGAACTCAATATAAACTGTAATTAAATGTTTAGGAGCCTTAGGATCCATACTCCTTCACTCCCAAGAAATCTCCGCTTGATCATACAGTTAAAAAGATGAATCTCCGCCATCAAGATCCCCCTCTGTTCAGGCCGAGGACTCTTTCACGCCTACTGCTCTTTGGTACCTACCTCTTCTCATTGCCCTCTCAAAAAGGCCTGAGAGCCAACGTCTTCCAACATTGTCCCTGTAACGCCCCCGCTCCCCGGGTGGAACCCACCATGGAATCTCACGGGACACGCCACTACAACAATATTGTCCGCTATTGGAAGTCCCTGGCCCGCAGGAATAGGTCCCTCACGGCTTTGTTTCTCCCACGGTCTCCCATGGAAAAAGGCCTTGTTGCTAATACAAAGGATTTCGTCCTATATATTCAAAAGGATCACTTCACAATCTTCCGATGTGGGATTATGTTACCACATTCTACCCCCCTTAAGAGGCCCCGCGCCCTCGCGGGCATGAGCACAAAGGAAGACCCGCTCTGATACCACTTTGTAACGCCCCCGCTCCCTGGGTGGAGCCCACCACGGAGTCTTACGGGACACGCCACTACAACAATATTGTCCGCTATTGGCAGTCCCTGGCCCGCAGGCACAGGTCCCTCACGGCTTTGTTTCTCCCACGGTCTCCCATGGAAAAAGGCCTTGTTGCTAATACAAAGGATTTCATCCTATATATTCAAAAGGATCACTTCACAATCTTCCGATATGGGATTGTGTTACCACAGTCCTTCTATCCATTATCAACTTCATTAATACTACCTTCATGTCTAGGAATTCCTTAGAGGTCGGGGCATTGTCGTCAGGCGACACTTCCCAAATCTCTTACGCTGCACTTGCATGGTGTTGTACTACCACAAACGAGGACCAAAACACTTTTCTCAAGTATATTGTCATTCCCGAGAGGTTCGAGCTGAGGATTCCCTTGGAAGAAAACAAGACTTGCAACCCCAGTCCTGGCGAATTGACTTTCTATTCCGCAGTCTTCGAGTTTTTTGCTGTTCTCTTTCATTCCTTCGTTAGAGATGTTTTCAACCACTTCTCCATTATCCCAGGTCAACTTTAACCTAATGGTTGAAGGATCATGATTGCCTTTTATGTCTACACGAGTCAAACAGGGTGTGAACTAACACCAACCCTATTCCTTTCTTTCTACAACCTTATGTCCGACGATAAAAAAAGGGCTTGGTTGGTATTACTTCGCAGCTCAAAGTAGAGATAACCTCTTCACTGATTGGCCCTCCAACAATAAAGGTTGGCACAATAAATTCTTCTTTATCAAGTTAGACAAGCCTTATGATGTCCTCCTGGCATTGAAAAAACTATGGAAACCTAATGCTCCTAATCCCAACCTAACAAGAAATGATCTCAACGTGATCACATATATAGTTGGCCCTATACCATGATAAGCATGTCCAACCCCGAGAATTTAGGATCGATGAATGGGTGCTGAGGAAGAGATTTTGAAATACCCACGAGGTCAATGCTGGTAAGTTAAGAGCAAATTGGGAAGGTCCTTGTGAAGTAGTGGATGTTGCCAGACATGGGGCCTACAAATTGCTCGATGGGGAAAGAAAAGATCTGCCACATAGATGCAACTCTATACAGTTGAAGAAGTATCATTTCTGAAAAATGTACCATTGGAAGTATGAATAAAAGATTGCTCATGAAAATCGAGTTCACTCTAAGCTCAAAAATACCCCACGGGGGTACGGCCCACTCTAGGCCCAGAAGTACCTCACGGAGGTACGACCCATTCTAGGCCCGAAAGTACCCCACGGGGGTGCAACACACTCTAGGCCTGAAAGCATCCCACAAGGATGCGGCCCACGCTGAGCTTGAAAGTATCCTACAAGGATTGCAACCTGTTCAAATCGAATAGTTCCCTACAACAGTTGTAGGTAGCTAATCCATTGGTAAGGAACCTTTAAAAAAACAAATAAATCAGACATCTCTAGATAACAAAAAAATACAAAATATCAAAAAAACTTCATTTATCGTTCATAAAGGATTACATTAGGCCAGCCTATTGGAAATGTAAAAAGTACAAAGTACTATCCATATTGTGATTATTTGGGAGAATGATTGAACACCGGCTCTGACTCTACATGTCGAATGCTACGACCCTCATTAGCCTCGGATGGCGACTGGTACACCACCACTGCGTTAGGCTAGTCATTGTCATCATCCAAGATATCCATGGCCTGGGATGCCTACGCTTCTTCTATTGCAAGTTTTTATCGCAAGGCTCCCAGCAATTGGTCTATATGAGCCGTAACCCATATGGCAGAGAAACTTTCTGCATGCTAATAATAACCCTACGACATGGTCATAAGGGTATTCTCATCACAGATGTTTTTGAATGACACCTTGTTCTCAAGGATGCGGGATCAGGTCCAAAGAGTATGAAGAGTACAAAGACTATTGCATAAGTCGGCAATTTGATTGTTTCTATCCTGGACCTGGTCAACAAGCCCAATTTTCTCTATGTGCCAGCCAGCCCACTCCACCACTAGATCACTATACTATTGGGTTAGAAGAGAATGGTGCATCTCGATTTCCAGCCTAGCATCCTTCGATTAGTATGCACGACAGTGAGCTTCATCTCATTCACTCTCAGCTGCATGGGCACGAGCAAGGATATCGTCCTTTGTAGTTTATGTTGATGCCACAACAACTAGGGCCTCGTCCCTAGACTTCTCAACGATCTCTAAGGTGGACTTCATCGAAGCCTCTAATTCTTTGACGTATTCATAAGCTTCAACGGCTCTCCTTACCTCTAACCAAAATCTCTCCTTTTCAACAACAACGTTTCTCAAATCCCGTTCAAGCACGTGAAGGCAGTGATGAGCCATGTTCCACATCACCACATTTTGTAAGAACAAAATGTCAGTCAAAGAGCCATAACTAAAAAGTAGTAAAAATTGCACTATGTACCCCAATCGTTGCCCCAGTAGAAACTTCGAACCAACTATTATGATGAATGCAAAAGTAGTCAGCTTCAGTAGGGAATTGCATCGTGCTCATAGCTTGCACAATTGGTCTAGGATTGTAGAATAAAAAGTATCAGGAGGAAACCTGAATGTAGCTTCAAACGAGCCAGGAAAACCAGGATCTTCAAAAGACGATTGTCCAGAGGACGAAGACACCTAATGGGCAGGCAGAGAAGTCGCACTATCTCCGATAAGTTTAAAAAGTGGAGGCACCTGATGGCTACGTAGGGGATTAGTGTTATCTCTGACAAACAGTTTAGTGGGCCGAGGCGCTTAGGTAGAAAATGGGGGATCATCATTAGTGGTGAAGGGTTGGGGATTACTAGTAGCCGCAGAAGGGTCGTCGCCAAGCCCCAGAGTAGTATCCGTCATATTATAAATGAAATGGGGATTAGCATCATCGGCAATGGTAGTGGCATCAGCAGTCGTGGACACCTCAAGAGTATCAGCATCGACCGCTACTGTGCCAATATCTGAAGCTGAGTGGACTTCATGAAGAATCTGTGTTGTATCAGGAACGGTGTCTTCAAGAGTTTCTCGCTCGAGACCTATAGGTTCCTCCAAAGAGTCCTTCGGTGCTGAGTCACCATAAGTATTCGGGGCCGCACCGAAATGACATCTCTTTTCACCCTTCACTGCATGCTTCTTCCAAGGGTCATCTTTAGGGATAGAGCGGCAAGCAAGCTCAAGACAACCAATTAGTGCCTACAGAAGATGTTGTCTAGGGTAACAGCAACGTGCATACCTGATTCCATAGATTCCCCTACAGAGCGAAAAGTTATTACAAAAAAAAAAACAAACACTTACGGTATAGCTCAGCAACTGATATCCACAAACGAGAAGAGACTAGCGAGAAACACCTAAGTAAACGTTTTCCACTACGCTGACCACTTAGAAAAGCTAGCAAACAATTTATCCTTTACCGGCGAATATCGTCGGATCTTGTCACGAGGAACTCTGCCTTGGGATCTACAAAATAGAATGAGTAAGTTCATTACTAAGCATCTACAACTAACAAGCAATCACATACATAATGAAGACCCGCCAAATAGAAGGCATGTCTGGGGTAACACCAAGGAGAGCGTCGGAAAGAATAAAGAAGTATTCCTCCTTCTAGTACTTGTCACTATTAGTCAAATCTATGACCAAGTACTGACGTCCAGTATGGAGTGAAAGTAAGAAATAGCCCAGCTTAGAGGAGGAATGATTTTTTAGGTGATAAGAATGGAACATGCCATCAAGCTCGAAAGGGAAGCCATACTTTTCCGTAAGGACTTCCAAAGTTATAAGAAGGCAGCAAGAATTGGGCATCAATTGCCCAGAGGAAATACGGAAATAGCCACAAAGCCTCTAAAGTAATTCAGGAAATAGGAAAGGAAAACCGCCCTAAAAAAACCTCGTATACATAAATATCTAGCCTGGAGAGTGGGTGTCAGCACGCTTATCCGCTAAGGGTACCCTGACTATGCTTTCAGGAAGGAGGTAACGACGGTAAAGATAAGTGGTGTCATCATCATCCATTGTGTGACGTGCGAAGGCATGACCATCTAATGGACAAGCAAGAAAAGAAGGTGGAAAGAGAAAAATACATACCAAGGAAAAAAGGATTGAAAATTTAGCGAAATAGGAAAAATGGAGGCAAAAAAAGGGATTGCAAAAGGGAGAAAAGTAGGAGTAAAAATGACCGAAGTAAAGGGCAATAAAGACATCTAAGCCAGGTGATGAGACCTTTCACTTGGCTAAGCATTAAATTTTTTTAGGATATTGCCACGTGGCACATTGTGAAGGGATGTGGTATTCCCTGCGCCCCATTAAAAGATGAGGCATGTGAAATACTAGTCCCATGCGTATGCAACATCAGCAAGGGCACCTGCACGTACAAGAGCCCTTACAAAGAACCACACACTAGAATAAACTCCCTAGGTCCAGTCTTTGATGAACCCAAAGAGTGGGGGACTTGCTGTAATGGGCTAAGATCCCCTTTACCATCAGGGGCCTAAGCCAAATTAGCGAATATGTCAAGGTTGGAGACGAAAAGAGTCCTCGACTGTGACTCTCGAGCCCAGCAATACATTTATTTTATTAATTTGCATATATTTGTTTGCATTAGATTTGTTCATTTCTCGATATATGAATTAAAGTGTGCTTGCATTGCATTTAGTATGAGGCCCCCGCACGAAACCCCATATGCATTTACATCATTTAATGTGTATTTGTATCATTTTACGTGCTTTCATCTCGTTTAACATGTATTCATGTGTTTTAAGTGTGGTAGATGTTAATTATGTGATATCGATTAGCAAATGGAAACTAGAATAGTTGAATTATAACTAAATGGAAAACTAGTAAGTAAGTTTTAGTTGGAGGGGTAAGTTAGTCATTTGGCATTAAATAAAAATCTTTGGCATTAAATAAAAATCCTACCTACCATTTGATTAAAAATAAAACAAACACAACACATAAACATACACACACAATCGGGTCTTGTTCCCAAAAGACATACACACACGGCTGAACACACATACACACGACTGAAAATAGGAAAGAAGAAAGAAAGAAAATAGAGAAAAAGGAAGAAAATGGGGAAAAAGAAGAAGAATTGAGCCTCGCTTTAGCTATTTTCTTGCATTTCTTCAACTACTAGGTGAAGGGTCTATTTGCGCATTTTTCTTGAAGTTTAATTGAAGATAATTTTATGTTTATGTTGTAAATGGAAGAATTTGTTATAAATTCTTATGCTAAAGTGTTTATGATGAAGAAAATGTGAAGTTGCTAGTGTTGTATGCCTTAGAAAGTTGAAGCTATGTGTGTTCATTGTTGTTGTTGGTAGATGAACACGAATGGTGTTATGAAGTTTATGTGTTTGTAATAATGCTTGAAAGAGAATATGTTTTAGCTCAAGAGTGAATTTCAAACTTGTAGGTACATGTGAATGCAAGAAAAAAAGCTAACTGAACATTTGGTGCAAGAGTGTAACTGGACAGATTGTGCAACTGACTTGTAAAGCTCGTTTGGCATAGCAAACGTTGTCGTAATTGGATGAATGTTTTGTATGTTGTGCCCAAGACCTTGAGGAACAAACTCACTTTAAGTGCAAGCTCTAATTATGTCATTAAGATGTGTTTATAAAGCCAAAACAGTAGGGTATAGATTCTCGCTAGGTGCAGGGCAGATTGCGCGGTAAATTTCTAAAGGCCATAACTTGATGAATATAGTTCTGAATTAGGATTTGTTTGATGCTAAACTCATCTAAACTTAATGAACTACATGCATGTGTAGTTTCAGAGGTTTTAGAGAACATTAAGATTGGTAACCAAATTAGTAAATTCATGCTTGAGTTTAACTTGTAATTGTAATTGAGATTCTAGTTGAAATGTTCCTTTTCTTGTATTGTTTCGCTTGCTCATGGATAATATTGGTTGCCTAAATGTTCAAATGTATGAGTATTTAAACTATGTATTGAATTTGTGTGTGTGTGTTCTATTGAATTCATTTGTGGTTGATATTTATGTACTTATCAATTAATTGTCCATTTATTACTAACTGCTATGTTGAGTGTCTTGCATAAAAAATGCTCTATTATATTGCTAAGTGTAGTATCTAGTTTGGCTTGTGTTCTGTTGTGTTCTAAGGAGGTTTTAACTTGGATATGTTATTATCTTGATTGAATACGGAAAGTTAATTGCTAAAAGAGTTAGTTCCTACTTATATGCTTATGGTATGTGCTTATGGTTGTTTAGTACAGAATGATTACCGTGTGTGAATAATTGAGCTACAAATTGAATTAAATCATGTTCTATCGCTTGTATTGATTGCTAATTGACTATATGCTCGAGGGCAACCTACTTTGTTGTCCCTCATTTATGTGCTTATCAGAATGATTATTAAGTGTTATCTCGTGTTTCTCATGTCAGTGGTTGCGCAACCATCTCATTTGGGACGGATGTGTTGGGCCTCTATGGGCCAGCAACGGGCTTGCCAGTGGTAGGTTGCCCAACCTTCGTGCCCTATTCCCTCACCCTCTTGGTCCGGAGATTGCCTTGAGGTGTTGGGTCGTAGGATATTTGGGGTATATCCAGAGTACACCCACTGGAGTGCATGGGATTTGCTGGCATTATTATCGTGTTCGTGTTCGTGCTCGTTATCATGATCGTGACCATCATCGAATTGGAGTGATAAGGGTTGAATCGAAACCATATCCTTTTTATAAGTGTTATTTAGCTTCATAAACTTGAATGATTATCTCGTATTAATATGGTACTCTTGTGCTTGCCTTTATGTATTTGTTACTCAACTATATGACCTACTTATATGCATTGTACGAAAGGGTTTTCGAAAACTCCCCGTTTTATCCCCCCTCACTGAGCATTGTATGCTCACCCCTTTATCTATCATGTTTAAGGAGAAGCTGTGGTAGTCTCCTAAGAAGGGGAAGAAGTGTAAAACTATTTGCTCTTGCTTGCCCGAGGTTGAATGCCTTATATTTTATGTTGATCAGAATGTGTTGTCCAATAAAGTTGCAATTGATATTATGAACATGTAATCTATTTTGAGACTTGGCTAATCTAGTGAATAAGGAATGTATTGTAGCACTTGTAACTGTAGTGTATTAGCTAGTTAATGAAATGACATAAAACCTCCTTTGTATTCATTCATGTTATTAGTTGGCTAGGTTGGAAATGTACATATCGAGCTAAATAAAAGAAATGCTAGGCCTACCATGCTATCTTAAGTGAATTTTATATGGTATTGTGTTGTTGTATGTTGTTGAACTTGATTGACCATGTTTGGTATGTCTATAGTACAGGAGAAACTCTGTCCATTTTTTTCTCGTTTTTCGTGCCTCGGGGTTTGGGTCAGGTTGTTACTATCAGACTTGATTATGCGAGGAAACAGGGCGTTACACTGTCCATTTTCCTCATTTTTCTTGCCTCAAGGTTTGGGTCGGGTTGTTACTACTGATCCTGATTCCACGAGGGATCGAGGTGTTACATCAGCTCGATAGCATAGACACATTAGAGAATCTTCAGCAACGACTAGCGTTGCTACATAAGGAAGGCAATCATGAGGGCACAGTTTGGGGGATTAGATTGACTCTTAAAATCGAAGGAACCCAATACCTGCGCCAAGATTGACTACATTGACAAATTATTTAAGGAGAAGAGGTTGGACCTTGAAGCACACACATCATAACCCTAAACACTATACCCTTACTCTACACTCAAATCACTCTTCAGCCTATGTAAACCCTTGACTAGCACCCACCTATCGGAACCCCTATTGACAAAGGGACTGAGGTTTGCCTTAGTTTTAATTGTAAATTTCGAGGGTCTACATAAAACAATAAATTTATCTTTATATTTATTTTTTCTTAAATATGGATCACCGATGAAATCCTTACTGGTCAGTGTACTTCAATTTCCATTTGTTTTCTTTTTAAATTGTTGGCCAGTGATGTCTCTTTTTTAGTCAAGGTCAGTGATGCCTTGTGTTCGCCCTATTTGAACTAATATCACTTCTTAGATTCATGAGAAATACAATGATTGGAAATTTGAACATTCCGCTCAACTTTGGGTGTTATCTTTTAAATTTTAAGAAAACGTATTGTTTGATAACTAAAATGAGGATCGACGTATACAATTGATGTAAATAATGCAAATAAATGAGTTATATTGATAAAGTACTACCACCCCATTTCAATGCTCTTCAAGAAATAGAACAAGCGAATTCTAGCAACGACTATAAAGATAAATTCAAGGCTAGCTCCACCTAAATCTGGATTGAAAAGAATATATCAAAATAAATTATGTAATTCATAAATGATAAATGTCTGCGTTGGCACTTCCTCCCTTTTGTCGAAGCAATAACTTTATGTGAGAGTCGAATCCCAAAAGGAGAATTGGAAATTTTTGTAATAGGAGATCTTTGGAGATGGAAAATTTGCCCACCGAGTTTTATTAATTTGTAAATGCTTCCTCACTTAGTTAAAACAATAAAATTGGCTAATATTATGATAATTGTTACAACAGAAATATTTGAGACGAAAGAATTCATTTTCTATCGAAATATCCAATATTTCGAAAAAGTTTCACTAATTATCCATAGTAAGGAATAGAATAATTGAGGTAAAGATATTGTGATAATCAAAACACGAAACAAATGAGTGGCAAAACAAGACAGGAATTGGCTAGTTATCATTATTAAGAAACCTAATTGTTGGTCATTAAGGAACGTAAAAGAAAAGAAAGGATAAAAGAAAGGTCGATTAAGAAAAGAAATAAATAATTTGCAAGATAGAATTTATTTATAATATTGTTATACATCACATTTTCTCTCTTATACAATAAAATTTTAAAAATAAATATTGAAAATTTGACATTCAATATATGAATTTTTATCATACAGAAGAGTAGTACAATGGTGACGTAAAACATTACTCTTTCTCCCTCTCCTTCTATCTTCACTTTCTATTGTAAGAGGATAAAATTCGGTCGGCTCTCCGTCGTCATACAAAAACAAAAAGTATATACATAATCACGACATGTTATGAATGTTTGCATAATATTCAAAATTTTAAAGCAGGGGAAATACTCAAAAGGATCTTCAAATCAGAAGTGTTTTCAAACCTAGAGACCTAATGGACCTGATGATGTACGTTAAAACTGGTCTCATCCATGGGGTCATATGGGTAGTTTAGTTAGAATCTTGTTTTTGATTTTGATAGGAGCCAAACGATCTGAGAAATAGTAGGAATGAGATCGCCCCTTTTTAGGAGGAAAATTTTGACACTCAAGTTAGCTGAGAACTAAACAAAGAGACATATAAATTTCATGTGAGAGTGATTGGCTCAAACTTTTCTTCAAAGATTGAGGAGAACTTCCTAAAATAGTTGGCCGAGAGCCGCTCTGTCTCCTTGGTAAACTAATGTACGTACATTAATTGCTTATACAAACTTACCCCCCTTTAGAAAATTGTGGATCAAGTGGACTTTGCTAGTGTTGAGTAAGAAAAACGTCCCTCACCTCAATTATTTGGTCTCGATTGGCCCAGGAACGTGTCATTCCACTAGAAAAAAAGGACCAAAAGAAGAATATATATAAAATAAAAAAAAAAGGAGATGATGGAGAATCTTTTACTATTGTCATACAACGATTTTGCATTATTCGACATATCTCTTCCTTTATGTTACACAAATGAAAGATGATAAGTTTCTTGAAGAATAACCTAAACATTGTTTATTGAAATTTTAGAAGTCATAGAGTAACAAAGTCAAGTGTTGCTTAGCACCATTTCAAACTTTAAGTAGGTATGTGTCGCTAACTTTTGTCATTTTGACTAGAATGGATTTGTGATTAATGCACGTTAAACGAATGGCCGAAATTCTTATGTAAGAAATACAATGTATCCTACCTATTGAGGCAATTGTGCATGTACAATATCTGTTAATGCACGCACACACCATAGACTATTCGTAAGCAGTAATCTTGATTTTATCAAGACAAAGCTTCATAACCATTCAATCCCAACGGATTACATATTATGCAACAGGACGTGGGTTCCACTCTTTGTGCGGTATATTTTCGGGTTCGATTCACATCCTCTGCTCTAGGTTGAGAGTCTTGACTGAATTAGTGTATGTATTGGGAACATACGTTGCATTTAAAGTTTATCAATTGGTGATCGAGTTCCGCCAACTGGATTTCCCTTGTCAACAAAAAAAACATTATACCATATGCATATATTGTGGTATGCATTGATTTTAGGGTATTTTTGAGCTAGACCCCTTCAAAATTTATAAAAAGAGACTTAGACCCCATGTTTTTTATTAAATGAGACACAGACCCCTTCTGTTAAGGGTCTGTTACATTTTCTGTTAAAACAATGTAAAATGTCATTAATGCCCTCTAAAACACACTCACTCACACCCGAACAAAGCTCTCAACCCCATCTTCTTCTTTCTCTTCCAAACCACCACCAGACCAAAAAAAACACACATAGATCAAACTCCCCCTCCTTCATTCTTCTCCTTTCTCGCCTCGTATGCTTCTCTAATACACCAACTGTACACCCAACATAAATAAATAAAAAATGCATAGAACATACAAAAGCATAAAGCAAAAACTAAAGAACAACTTGTACAACTTGCTTGCACACCATAATGAAAGCAGAAAAGCAGAAAAACAGAAACTAACGACATATACATAAATACATAATATATGTCTATATATTAATTAAAAAAAAATATGTATAAATTATTATATCAAACTTTTGCCAGCGTCGTAAACCGACACGGCGAGCAGCGGCGCCACCACCATTGCATTCTTCTCGTCAGCGCGACCCTTCTCGCACCATGCACGCGCCGTTTTGTCACCAGAATCTCCTCCAATCATCACGATCCATAATCGGCAAGGCTCCATCTTCTCCGGCGGCAGCAGCGACTTCTCCGATCTGTGTTTTGGGTGTATGATTTTGGATGAGTTTGTGTTTGTGTTATTTTGTGTGGGTTTGTGTTTGTGTGTGTGATGTGTAAGCCATATGTGTTGTTTCTTTTCACTGATTTCTTTTTTTTTTTTTTTGGTCTGAGTTTTGTCTAATAATATTAGGTGTGATGGTGTGTAAGAAGAAGAAGAAAAAGAAGAATGAGGTATAAGTGCTTGATCTTAGTGTGTGTGTTTTTTTGTGATGGTGTGTGTTATAAAGGGCACTAATGGAATTTTATATAATTTTAACTGAAAATCTAACAGATCCCTAACAGAAGGGTCTGTGTCTCATTTAATAAAAAGCATGAGATCTAAGTTTCCTTTTATAAATTTTGAAAGGGTCTAGCTCAAAAATACATGGAGAAATAATCAAAGCTTCTTCACTCTTCTCAACGTTAACATGACAATTGAATAATGAAACTTTTTGCACGAACCTAGAAATGCCATATGCTTTCACATGCCAACACAAGCAATACTTCTAAGCAAACGGACGTAAATCTATCTCATGTTCACTTGACCAAAAATTTAAATTTTCACAAATGGTTATGATAAATCCGATGAGAAATTTTGGTTGCGAATATAAATACAATGACTATAGAGCGTGAAAGCATGGCCAGATTTTTCATTTCATCGTACTGAGCGCATTTCGCTCTACGACATTATATTTATTATTACATTCCGTACTCAAAGAAAAACTTTGATACCATTTCCTTTTGCTAAGTGAACAACTACGCTATTAATTCTCATATACAAGTGTTCATACGGGGTCAGTTACTAAACTTGTTGCTTACGTATACATTTTGCTTTACATCAAATTGAATGCTGTTGAAAAGTTGGTCTTTAGTAAGTACACTCCTTGATGCACAGAGTTGCTGCGCTCTCTCCATGTGTGGTATATAACAGTTGAGAAAAAAAAAACTTTGTTATTATTAAATGTCTAAGAAGAGAAAAAAAAAAATCAAGATACAGTAATTATTGTACTCTAATATCAATTTTATACGTTATATTTGTGGTGGTATGATATATTAAGCACTTCAGAGACTGCAAGGAACGATATAGCTCAAATATTACTACCTTTTACTTTCTTTAATTTTTTTTCTGATGATATGGGAACCGAATTGGTCGAGACCACAAGTGTAAATATAGATCAAATATTTACTACATCTTAATTACTATTAATAAAACACAATTTTCTTGCATTGATAAGTCATATTCTAAAACCGCCTTATAGATATTGGGCTACTCCATCTAAAATCAATATAGTATTAGAGTTAGAATCCAGTCTAATGTGGTTGATACTATTCCTCTATATCTGCTCTCGTTTCTTGTGGCCTATCTTCCTTCATTTCAACTCTTGTATTCAAAAGGGAAATTTTCACAAACAATCTCTATTGTTTCAGTAAGATTTTAAATTCGTCCTTATTATTCAAAATTAATCAATTTAGTCCTTATTATTTCTAAAAAAATTAGAAAATAAAAGGAACTAAATTCAAATTTTTTAGTAAATAATAAGGACTAAATTGATTACTTTTACACAATAGGGATGAATTCAAAAATTTTGAAAAATAATAGGGACTAAATTGACTAATTCAAAACTATGTGACTACGGGTCGTCGCCTATGAAGACAATTAGGCAACGACCTACAACCCAAAGTTCATGGCCATAACCCGATCGTCTCCAATGGAGACCCTTTTGCAATAGCCTTAGGCCCTAAGTTTTGGGCCGACGTCCTGTGGTCTCTAATGGAGACCATTTTGTGATGACATGTAGCCCAAAGTTCATGGTCGTCGTTCTTTTGTCTCCAATGGCAAAAAATCTATGACAAACCTCTATATTGGCGCCAATTTTGTACAATTTGTCGGTAATAGGTCGTTATTTGGCGACAAACTAGTGACGAGAACTAAAATTCCCGCTATTTTTTCAGTTGTCATTACAATTAAGTTGCTACTTGGTGACAAATTGATGACGTCTATTTTGTTGCAATTATGCCGTTGTGTTTTGTGCCATAATACACCTTTGAGTTTCAACGTAAATGTGTCTCCATTGGTGATGAATTAGCGATAGCCTGTTATTTTCATCGCCAAGAATAGTTTTTCTTGTAGTGACTCCTAAAAATGGGCATAATTAAGCTTAAAAATACCAATGCATCATGTATTTTCTGAAATTGTATGAATTGAATACATAATTCAAGAAGATAACAAAACTTCAAAATATCAACTCTCGCTTTGAGATTATCTTTTCTCTTACCTTTGACGGTCACATGGTGTTGAAAACATTGTCAAAAATATTCTTCTCAATATGCATCACATCTAAATTATGACATGTGACCGCTAATAAGGCAAATCCTAAAAAATGCTTTTTTGATCCAATAATGCCATTCTCCAAAACTAGATATCTTGCTTCTTGATGGTTCATTTATTTTAGGGTAATATCTCACACTTTCTTAGATCTGTTCATCGTCTAATCTAGGAAGAGGATTATATTTTTCTACTCTACCCTTAGGAAAATTCTTCTTGTCTTGTTTTAATGCGCTACTCTGTGGTAAGAACTGACGATGACAATCAAAGAAACAATTCTTTCTACCTGTAATTAATTAGAAACTCTTTGAATGTTCCATACAATACGAATATGATAACCTTTCGTGTCATGCCTCGAAAATGTTTAAGATAACTCCAAGGACATAACCCCCGAAAGCCTAAGAAATTTACTTTCTAAGCCTACAAGGCTAATATCACAAGCAATACAAACCACCCAACTAAACAAGAATGCCATGAATCATAAAGCATAAATGAAGTCTCATTCTTCAAATACTTCAATGTATAACTCCAAATCATAATTCGTCAATAACTATTCCATAAATGTTTCCAAGTATAAAACAATCGAATACCCTTTTACAAAATTAATGAGCCACCTCAAATGCAGTCACTCACTTAGATAAGCTCTAACCAGTCATAAAACAAGATCTTATTTCCCTTCTACAATCAAAGAAGCACAAAAAGGAAATGAGTTAAACAAATGTTCAATAAGTGAGGATGCTAGAAGAACAAAGAATTGAAAGAAAAATTTAAAGACTTAGCTCATATGAAAGAAAGCTCAACATAAATTTCAGGATTCAAGGTAGCTTACCAACGAATTTGCCTAGCAGGAGTTGATAGATAAATCAAAACTAAAGAAGATATTTGACAAAATATCAAAGTGACTCAAAGAGAAGTTAACTGTAACAACCCAAACCCAACATATAGCATATCATACTTAATTACATATAAAATTGTGCCAAGTTTAAGTGTTATATGTGTATATGTGTTTGTTTCAATATTTAGATTTGCATATTAGTTTATTTTCTTCTACTTTCATTATTTTCTTTTAAAAAGGGGAAACAAGCATTATTAATTCAAATAAAAATATTTTAACTACTATTTTGACATTTAAATTATACGGGATTGATCCTACTACCTAGTAGACTAATTTTTATCATTTTAAAACTAGCCCTGAGTTTGGGGTAAAAATTAAAGTATTTTATTTTGTAAAATTTATATTTTTCCCTTAATATATAAGTGATTTTGGGCTTACGTTCATAAATTTTAATTGCATTGCATATCGTGTGAGTGAGTTACAAAAATATTTTGGACCCATATGAATAGGAAAAACAATATTACATTTTTGGGCCAAGTCAGCATTTCTAGCATTTTTTCCCAAACTACCCAAGCCCAAAACCCATTTTTTTCCAAGCCCAACCCAATGTATGTCTATAATATATACTTATATACATATACATATATACATAATACATTTTAAAAGCAACCAAATAAAAGAAAAAGCTAGGCCAATTCGGCCAAGGGAAAAAAAAGAAAAAAAAAAGATTTAGGGTTTTGCTCATTTGATCTTCCAAGGCTTGTTGCAGATGTTTTTGATCCATCAAAACCTTCTACCTAGCATCTATAACAAGTATTTGGTGAGATATTTCATCTTATTTGCATTTTTGAGCTTTATGTTGAATATGTCAAAAAAATGTTTATGATATAATTTCTAGTTTTGAAGCTTATTGTTGCTATTTTTAGAGCTTATATGACTAGTAGAACAAGTTTTTAAGGTTATTTCGTGAGTTTATGTGGTGTTTGTATAAGTTGAATTTATCAAACTTGTTGTTTGGCACTATTCATTTAGGCCCTTTAAATTATGATCCAATGATCTGTTTAATAATTAACATGGGTACTAAGGATGCTAAAAAGGTTATACGATAAAATTTATCGAGTTTTGTTAACGTTGAATTTTGAGGGTATAATTGTGTATATAAAGGGATAATGGTAGATAATGAGTTAAATATTTGGTTTAGTGTTTCTAATAGGTGACATAACCCTCTAGGAAGTTAAATGTGAAGCAAAATTGGCTAAAGTATGGTTAGGGCTTAGTAGTGCTTGATATTGAACAAAGGGGCCATGTCAGTGTTTGTTGTTCGGGATGAGTTTGAATGTGTTGGATAATCTTAGATAGGTTAGATAGAGATTATGATGCATTTATGGCGCCAATTTAATGGGTAAGTGAGGGGGTTGTAGTATAAAGGTACAAAGGGGAAAATTGGGAAATTGTGGTAGATATAGCTTATCATGAGTTTCTTGTCATTTAATGGGGTCATAAAAAGTATATAAGGGTTTGGTACAATTAAATTTGGAAATTGCATAGTTTATATATTGGTTTGGTGCTTATTTGTTAACCTTTGAGTTACTGTTAAGTGTTGTAAACTTGTATAGTGAACTTGGTATTATTAGATATAGTTTGTTACTATATATGATTGCTATATAAATTGTAATCGCCTATGTGAGAGAATAACCTACTTCCTCCTTATGTATTATTGAATTACAGTGACATCGCTTGATTAGTTGTTACTATGTGAATATGATTAATGTGTGAATGGATTAGAATATGTGATGTTTTATTGTTAAAAGCTTATAGTGTTAAATGTTTGTTATAGTTTAAAGATAGAAGTATTATTTGAGTTTAACCTCCATTTGGCTACTAACTTCCAAATGAAATTATTCTAGCCTAAAGTTCAACTAATAGTATTAGAAGCATTAGTTAGCCAGTTAACTTATCTTCTTGTTCTCTTTCCCTTTAGTGCAATATAATGTATTTATGTGTTATAATAGTGCTTTATGTGTTGGCTAAAAGTCATAATTATAATTAACTTGTTTTTGGCCAAATTTCTTAAGGGTTAAACTTATATGAATAAGCGAGGGTTTACACAATTGAGCTAGTAAAGGAGGTTTGAGTGAACCTCAACTAATCTCTTGCATACTTAGCCTAATCCAAGGTGAGGGATTGCATTTTCCTTGTGTTTCATATATGCATTGAATTGGACTGATGAACTAGGGGGAAAAGTCACAAGTTAGTCTAATGTTGGCAATAGCTTGGAGTTCTACTTTCCATGAGGTATTAATTGACTTCAATTGAATGGCTAAGTGCTTTAATGCATTGGAATAACATGTGTAGTTAATGGTAGAAGTTTTGTGAAATAGGTTGTATAGTTACCTTAATAGAAAATGCTTGTATTATTCTTATATTGTTATCTTATTTATATTGCTTGCAAAATTGCCTCGTATATGTTATCTTGTATAGCTATTGAATCGGTTTTCCTTGGAAATTATAGATATCATCGAGTAAAAACTCATACCTATCGTTATCTATCGTTATTATTATCATGGTTGTGCAACCATTCACACGGATGCGGTGGCCACCCACTGGGCGGCATCGGGCTTGCCAGTGGTTGTCTATCCTTCGTAACTATTCCCACTTTTGTTAGGGATATTGCCCTGGGAGAGCTGGGTCATAGGATTAACTGGGTGTTTATCTAGAGCCCCCGTTTGGTGTATAGGGTTATGTTTGCTTATCGATATAGAAATCAATAATGTCTATTTGAGTTTGGGGATCGAGGTTCGTGGTTCGTGCTCGTGGTCATCATCGTATCCTTTTAATTAGTAACTTTCTCTTAAGCCGTAAGTCCTTGGAGAGTTACCATTGTTTTGTGTTTTTTTATTTGTGTTAGTTAGCTCGTGTATTGAATTGTGTGCTATATTGTTATTGTTCTTCTAGGTTTTTTATTGTACTTGTTCTAACATGAATGATTATCTTTCTTTATTGAGTCTTAATTAACTTGTTTACTGGTATAAGTATATTAGTTTCGTATAGTTAATTTACTTTATTGTTGGTTGTTGCATTGCACGAAAGGTTTTCAAAACGTCCTGGTTATCTATTTTCCTTCCCTCATTGAGCAACTGTGTTTGCTCACTCCCTCTTTCTAATCAGTTCAAGTCGGTGCCTTCAGAATCTGAGGAAAGGAAAGCTTGAGAGTCTCATTGATTGGATGTTCTATCTTTTTTGGTTGGTTCTATGTAAATTTGTGGTAATTATGTTTTCTTTTAGGGCATGCGAGCCTTGTATATGTTAGTTATTATAAGGAATGTAATGTAAAGTTTAAAGTCTTATATGAGTTGATAGATGTAGTTAGTTTATAATAACTCTAATGAATTACTTTATTGTCTAATTGGCTTGCATGCTTGCATGGGTTTATGGAGATTAGTTGAACGACTTAATAATCTAAGGTAATGAAATAGAGAAGATTAGAGTGGTAAGATAAGCGAAATTATGATCTTAGTATTTCAATAACTAATAGAAATGCGTGGTTGTATGTCTTATTTTGTTGGGGGAGTCATGTAATGAAGGTTGTATATTGTATTTGTGGCTATTTCTTCTAAGAGCAGGTATGTGGATAGGCCTAGAAGTAGAGGAAACTCTGTTTGTTTTCTCTCATTTTTCATGACCTTGGATTTTGGATCGGGGCTCTAGTCTCATGAGAGATCGAGGTGTTATAAGTGGTATTAGAGCTTAGTTAGCTCTCAGCTGGGACAAGGTCCTCGGTCTGTTGGGTAGCGAACCCCGAGTGCATACATGTGAAATGTGCTTTGAGTTGCAGTGTACTTATATGTGAGATTGTTTTGTTGCTTGAGAGAAAATGTGTTTCTATGTCATTTGTTTCTATGAATATGAAGAATATGTGATATGTGTAACTATGTGATCAAATAGGCATCTATGTGACTATGTATATTTCTGTTTAGTATATTTGTTAATATATGTATCTATTATGCTTTCCACTGCATGCATACATATATTACCCTTTACATTGGTAAGTAAACTCTCTCCTACAAAGAGATGACCAGTAGCGGTTTACTTGAAGATGTTAATCAACAGAAGGGGGTATAGTTGATTAGATGCTTATTGAGGTTTATATCTGGAATTCATATTAGGTATTCTTTCTTGGAATCCTTTTTGTGTATTCGACTTCAACATTGCATATTGGAATTCAGCTCTCATAATTATTCTTAGTACTCTTTATTTGGTACTTCTAGTTGGACTTCTCATTGGGTAATTTCTTCAGCGTTGTATCTGAATTTCTGGCTTAGAGTACTTATTGGTAATCTTGCTCGATATTCACATTAGTTGGAGTTTCTATTGGACTACTTATTGGTGTTATCTATGAAATTCATAGATGGGGTTCTTAATTGATACTCGGGTATTCCATTTGCTCTAGGTATTTTTCATTGGAATTTCTCCAGAGCTATTGCTTGGGATTTCTTGTGTGAGCTCCCCTTGGACTTCTTATTGGAATTCACAGAGGTATTCATTTTCAGTAAACATTATTGATAGTTTTCTTTGGGAATTCTATCTAGAAGTTATTCAAGGTTCAACCGTCGTTGCTTTCGGTGGCACACTTGAGTTAGAATTTTGATTTCTGATGTGGAGTTCTTTGTAAAAAGAATTGCGAGGACACAATTTTCTTAAGAGAGAGAGTGTAACAACCCGGACCCACCATGTAGCATATCATACTTAATTGCATATAAATTTGTGCCAAGTTTAAGTGTTATATGTGTATATGTGTTTGTTTTAACATTTAGATTTACATAGTAGTTTATTTTCTTCTACTTTCTTTATTTTCTTTAAAAAATGGGACACTAGCATTATTAATTCAAATAAAAATATTTTGACTACTATTTTAACATTTAAATTATACGGGATTGATCCTAATACCTATTAGACTCATTTTTATCATTTTAAAACTAGCCCTGAGTTCGAAGTAAAAATTAAAGTATTATTTTGTAAAATCTATATTTTTCCCTTAATATATAAGTGATTTTGGGCTTACGTTCATAAATTTTAATTGCATTGCATATCGGGTGAGTGAGTTACAAAAATGTTTTGGACCCGTATGAATAGGAAAAATAATATTACATTTTTGGGCCAAGTTAGCATTTCTAGCATTTTTTCCTAAACTACCCAAGCCCAAAACCCATTTTTTCCAAGCCCAACCCAATGTCTATCTATAATATATACAAATATACATATACATATATACATAATACATTTTAAAGTAACCAAATAGAAGAAAAAGCTAGGCCAATTCGGCCAAGGGAAAAAAAAAAGCTTTAGGGTTTTGCTCATTTGATCTTCCAAGGCTTGTTGGAGTTGTTTTGATCCATCAAAACCTTCTACCTAGTATCTACAACAAGTATTTGGTGAGAGATTTCATTTTATTTGCATTTTTTAGCTTTATGTTGAATATGTCAAAAAATGTTTATGATATAATTGCTTGTTTTGAAGTTTATTGTTGCTATAGTTAGTGCTTATGTGACTAGTAGAACAAGTTTTTAAGGTTATTTCATGAGTTTATGTGGTATATGTGTAGGTTGAATTTATCAAAGTTGTTGTTTCGCACTATTCACTCATGCCCTTTAAATTATGATCCAATGCTCGGTTTAATGATTGATATGGGTACTAAGGATAGTAAAAAGGTTGTACGATAAAATTTATCAAGTTTCGTAAACGTTAAATTTTGAGGGTATAATTGCATATATAAAGGAATAATGGTAGATAATGAGTTAAATACTTGGTTTAGTGTTTAAAATAGGTGACATAACCCTCTAGGAAATTAAATGTGAAGCTAAATTGGCTAAAGTATGGTTAGGGCTTACTAATGCTTGATATTGAACAAAGGGGCCATGTCATTGTTTGTTGTTCGGGATGAGTTTGAATGTGTTGGATAATCTTAGATAGGTTAGATAGAGATTATGATGCATTTATGGCACTAATTTGATGGGGAGGTGAGGGGGTTGTAGTGTAAAGGCACAAAGGGGAAAATTGGAAAATTGTGGTAGATATAGCTTATCATGAGTTTCTTGTCATTTATTGGGTCATAAAGAGTATATAAGGGTTCGGTACAATTAAATTTGGAAATTGCATGGCTTATGTATTGGTTTGGTGCTTATTTGTTAACCTTTGAGTTATTGTTAAATGTTGTAAACTTGTCTAGTGAACTTGGTATTATTAGATATAGCTTGTTACTATATATGATTGTTATATACATTGTAATCGCCTATGTAGGAGAATAACCTACTTTGTTATCCTCCTTATGTGTTATTGAATTACTGTGACATCACTTGATTAGTTGTTACTATGTGAATATGATTAATGTGTGAATGGATTAGACGATGAGAGGTTTTATTGTTAAGAGCTTATAGTGTCAAATGTTTGTTATAGTTTAAAGATAGAAGTATTATTTGAGCCTAACCTCCATTTGTGTTTAAGTACTCTTGCTTGGGACCAGTACCGCCCTTGGAGAGCTTGCTCTCGCTTGGGACTAGTACCGCCCTCGGAGAGGAAAAACTGTTTATCTATATATCACTACTGTTATTGATACATGAATCGAATGTGATAGAAATCTCCACTGGATTATTGTATCTTATCATTTTCCATATATGGATAGTTTGTTAGTATTATGTGAATTGCATTGTGATTTTCAAAAGGGCCTGACCAAAAATGTTTTAAAACTCTCATATTCCATCCTCACTGAGCTTCCCAAGAGCTCACCCTCTTTCCTCCCTCCCCCGCCCCCGCCCTTGCAGGTGCAGCTTAGCTTGAAATGAAAGTTGACATTATGTGCTAAAGTTGAATGTTTATGTGCTCGAAGCTCTTTGCCTGTCATGTTTCGATCTAAGTTGTAAAAGTTAGAGTTTGCTTGTATTACTCTCGGGTAAAAGGGTAGCAATGAGTGAAACCCTAATTGTATAGCAACCGGGTAGTTCTCAGGTCTCGGATGATGTAACACCCTTTGAACCGAAATTATTGTTTAATAGTTGGTTATTATTAAAGATCTTTACACTTTACTTCTTTTAATGTTATGAAAAAAAAAAATTTACATACGTGAGACCGCAGCGACAGTGAACATAGATTCTGACCTAATCTCTAGAAGGGTCGGGTTAGGGTCGTTACAGAGTAAGTCAAAGGACTAATTGTATGAAAAGATAAAATGGTATAGCCCGAAAACCAAACATAGGGTCCATTATACGAAGGCATATAAATGGTGTAACTAATACCAAACACATAATTAAGCACATGGATGCACAAGTGGCATAGCCAAGAATAAATTGTAAGGCTAGCCATACAAATATGTAGTAGACACAAATTGAAGTTGAAAGGTAAGATCTAACATACAAAGATATAGTCATTGCAGCTCAAACAAGTACGAGGTCAAACATACATAAACACAAACAACATAACCATGGATAATACAACTAGCCAACTGTAAGTTATGGATGCATTTACCCGTGTAGCTCCAGTTGAAAAGTGAGTACTAAGCCCCTACTAGGCATAACATTAGGTAAGTATTAAGCCCTTACCAGGTGATAGGTGCACCCCTCACATATATTCACATATACACACAAATATACACAACTTACATGAATGGACAAAAGGTAGACCAAAAATATTTGAGAATTATTACACTTATCACATGATGATGTGAAACGGAGAAAACTATTATAGCAAGAGTTTCTAAAGAAGGGATGACTAAGATGGTAATCGTATTTGAACTAAGACCCAAGTTAAAACTTAACACAAGAAGGGACGAAGAAGAGCTGAGAAAACTATAACCAATAAGTCAATAAGGCGAACCCTTTTTGTATATTTACATCAACTATGGAAGGGAGGAAAATCTAGAGCAAATTTTTTTATGATAATAAGGATAAACAATGAAATTCTTAAATCTCATGATAAAAGAAGAGATATATTTCTCATAGAACCTTCTCGGTCATTAAAGGCGGAAAAGTCAGCAAGAAAAATTAAATTCTCAAGGCTTATACATACTAAGACAAAGTCTAAGAATTGAAACTCTCAATGTCCAATAGTAGACTATACAAATGATAGCTGGAGAGAAAGAACTAAACACATGAGCTTTAGACATCAAAAGGGATTAGGCGAATAATGCATATTAAAAGTTTGTGCCAAAAACCATATAAGGTTCGTAAGGCATTTTTTCCAGTTTATAGAACTTTACAAAATTGACCACAAGGCAAAGGAAATGTAACATAATCGTGACATAACAGTAATGAAATAAAGGATAATTATATGACTTGAACAAATACATGACTAATTGTAATTCGATTTATCCGAATAAACTAACGCCTAATTAACTTATCCTCTTATCGAGGACAACTTTTAGAACATATTTGTGAATATAGATTCATTCACTCATATCCTTACTCTCAATGATAGAATCTATAAATAGTGTTCTAAGGACTTTTATTTATTTAATTAAAATATATTAATAAATAAATAAACTGCCCGCAATGAATGATTTAATAAATTAAATAATACATTATCCATAATTTCAAAATTACAATTTATTAGCTTTTAGGACAGTATTCCTAATAATCCCCCACTTGCACTAAAGCCAATCAGAATGTTATCTCATACCCATCCCCTCTAAGTGTCGATCCAAAGACTACTTAGTTAGAGCCTTGGTCAACGGATCCGCAGTGTTATCTGTTGATGCCACTTTCTGCATGACTATGCCACATCTTCCCACAATTTCTCGAATAATGTGGCAATGCCTCTCTAAATGTTTACATTTTTGGTGAGACCTTGGTTTCTTAGCTTGCGCTATCGCTCCATTATTATCACAATATAAAGGCACTGCGATCTTAATGAAAGGAACCACTCTGAGTTCCGAGAAGAACTTCTTGATCCAAACTGTCTCTTTTGTTGCATCTGATGTTGCGATGTATTCGGCTTCCGTAGTGAAATCTGCAGTTGTACTCTATTTGGAACTCTTCCAATTGACCGCTCCTCCATTACAAACGAATATGAATTTATATGTGGATTTACGATCGTCCACATTAGACTGAAAATCCTAGTCACTAAAGCCCTCGAATTTCAATTCTCATCCTCCATACAACAATAGCATATCCTTAGTCCTATTTAGGTATTTTAGGATATTCTTGACGGCTATCCAATGTTCATCACTTGGATCTGACTGATATCTGCTAGTAACCCTTACAGTGTGTGCAATATCAGGCCTAGTACATAGCATGGCATACATAAGGTTTCCAATAGCCGAATCATATGGAATCCTATTCATCCTCTCTCTTTCTTCAATTGTTTTAGGACTCATAGCCCTAAAGAGATTAATGACATGTCTAAAATATAACAACCCCCGTTTAGAATCCTGCATGTTAAACCTCTTTAACACTTTATCTATGTACTTACTCTGGGAAAAACCTATCAATTCCTCATAACCAGACCTTAACATATGACATCATGCACATGTCATTCCTAATCAATAGTATGTCATCTACATACAAGATGAGGAACGTAATTGCAATATTGTTGACTTTCTTGTAAACACAAGGTTCGTCTTTATTCTTAATGAAGTCGAATGTTTTAACAACCTCATCAAAAAGCTTGTTCTAGCTCTTTGAGGCTTGTTTGAGTCCATAAATGGATCTCTTCAGCATGCACACTTTATGACTTTTACCTATGGATTCAAAACCCTTTGGTTGTTCCATATAAATGTTTTCTTCAATGAAGCCATTAAGAAAAGTCATTTTGACATCTATCTGCCATATCACATAATTGTAGTGTGCAGCTATAGCTAATAAGATCCTGATGGATTTGAGCATTGCTACTGGCGAGAAGGTTTCCTCATAATCAACTCCTTGTCTCTGATGGTAACCTTTCACCGCTAACCTTTCCTTGAACGTCTCCACCTTCCTATCTGCATCCCCACTTTTTATTATATATCCATTTGCACCCTATGGGTACAATATCTT